>CM060982.1:11467629-13867629 GCA_030765065.1 Deroplatys truncata | reverse complement strand
CTTTATCTAAATCCTCGATATATATATTCGTTCTTTTAAACTCTCTTGAACTTTAATTAATGTTTGCACCCCATATAAACCTTTAAAGTAATTGCACCATGTTTCTGCCTGTACGTTGTTCCCTCCCACTTTTGTTATATATCAGTTTTACCATTTTCCATATTGCCTTCATATCCTGATTTTTTGCTGCTTCATTAATTTTACTATTCAATTTTTCGCCCCATTCCGCCTTTTACGCCTCCATTAGACATTTATAGCCCCCATCTTTGTATTAAAAACTTTTCTTTATCTTTTTGTTCTGTCTGCCCTCATTTCTTTAGTTCTATTTCCACTTTTTTCTTTGTCTTGTAACATTTGTGATCATAGTATCCTTCATTTTGTGAATAAGTATTATTCTCCTTTATTTTCCATCCTGCCTTTTTTATTACCTGCTCCATTCTTAACATAGCTCCCTCTATTTCACCCTTTTATATCAACCTTTCCAGATATGATAATCCTATTATTTTCAACCCTTCTCTAGCTCTTTGCAAAATATTTCCCTATCTTTATCCCTCCATCTATATGTTCTGAATTCCTTACTGCTTTTACATGATTCTATTCTTTCATCTCACTTTTAATATTAAAAATTATTTTTAATGGGAAGTGACAACTAGTAAAAACATTGTTCATGACTTCAAAGTCTGCACAATGTGCATCTAACTCTGTTGAATATAGTATATAATCTATCACACTTTGCACATTCTTATTTGTAAATCTGAACTCCCCTTCTTTATCCTTCCCTTTTAATAAATTACATACAATCATATTATTCATTTCACAAAAGTCGATCAGCTTCAATCCCTCACAATTACATATTTTGTTTCTATATTCTTTATATTGTTTTGTACTTCACATATCGTGATTTGCTCTTCCGCTATCCTTGCATTAAAGTCTCCTACATTATTATATCTATTTCTAAATATTTACCCTGTATTTCTTCTATATCCTGCTGCACTTTCTTGAACATATTTTGAATCTTAGAATGTTGAAATACTCAGGTTGTACACAATTCCTAAACACACCTTTTTTTGTTCACCTCTCCTACTTCCATTATGCATCACAATACCATCCCCCTTCCTATTCCATGTAGTGCTTTCACTTTTATTTTTCTATTCTTCACGAGTATATCTATTCCCCCGACATCTGCCCTTTCTCTTTTTCCCCTCACTCCTTCTTTACCATAGAAGTTATAATCATTAATAAGCACTTTTGACACCTGAATATTTCACAGTTACCAATTTTGTTCCACAGCCCCTCCATGTTCCATGCATCCACCAAAAACACCAATCCCTATACAGGCCCCTGTTCTGTCATATCATAGTCGGTCTGTTCTTCCTTTCTGCCTTGTCCTCTGCAAGTCCTTGTCTTCTCTCAGCTGATCTTCTAGTTGTAATATACTTCCACTTGGTGATGACATGATACTTAATCCAGTTGCCTTGTCATGAATTCTTAGACCTAATGCTGCTATGGCCAACTTCTTTGTATCATCCTTTAGCTCATCATCCTTCCTTGGTGACGCCACACCTCTCCTTTTCCTTTTGACATTTCTCCTCTTCTGCCACCCTGCTCAATTCTCGCTCTGCCGAATGCTGGCATAAAATTCTTTGTCCATCAATGTCCTATCCTTACTGAGTTGTGACATATTTTCTTCCGTTGATCCAAAGCGTTAGCCCTCTAACATATGTTTTTTTTCCTTCTTCTTTGGCCTTCCTCATTTCCTTTAACAAAACCTCTTTCTGTTATCTTTCTTTTTTCCCAAAGTCCTGCTCTATAAGTATTTTGGTACCATTAAGTTTTCTTGCATTTGACAGCACTAACATTTTAAACTTCATGGTGCTAAGTTTTACCAGTATCAGTCTGTTGTTCGAATTTCTTCTCCCTAATTGAAATGAATCGATTATTTCAAAACCATGTATCTGCAACTCTAGTTTCTTTTCTATAACATCTTGTACTTGCTGCCATGTTCTTCTCCCTCATTCTTCTGCTACTCCAAAAATTATTATACTTCCTATGTCTTTCTTCTTCTCTCTCCAAATTTGTTACTCTCTGTTCTAGTATTCCCAACTCCTTGTATTCTTCTTTGAATCCTTTTGTTGTTCCTTTTAGTTCTTCTATTTTCTCCGTCAGTTTGGATTCCAATATTTTCTCCATTTTTGGATTCCTCTCAATTCCTCGTTTTTTTTTTTTTTTTTTTTTTTTTTTTTTTTTTTTTTGTGTGGGTGTAGTAAGCCCATTACCTTCTGTTCCAAAGATCCAGGCCCCGGGTAAATTCCTATCCCTCCCAATTATTAGTAGTATGGTCACTACTATTAATAGCAATACGATTGATGTACCTCCTTCCATTTTCTTCTTCTCGTAGTTATACTTCTAGCATTAAATGCTCCAATTCTCGCCTTTTGTGAATTTCTGTAGATATCCCCATGCTTCCTCCGTGTCACGTGTACCAAGCTATTCGCTGACACGTCTGTTCGCTATGCTTGCTTAACTGCAACTCAGCCTTCAGAGTTAGGAAACATGTTGCAAATTCTGGTAGTACAGTGTGTGATAAATGTATTGTTTGAAACATTAGCAAGGTGAAGTGATATCTTCAAACAACATGCTATATTTTATAGTACAGTTACAAGAAATTATTAATTTGTACTACCTATGCTTAACTTAGGTTTGAAAATCTTCAGGTACCTGTTGCCCACTTTGTAATTTATGTTATAGTATGGAAAGAGAGAGACAGTGAGAGATAAAAATACAAGAAGAGAAATCTGACCATTGGTAACAATCATTAGAAGGGCTAAAAATGATTTTAGAAAATGAGTTTATTATTGTTTATACTCTTGAGAACTTGCCTAGAATGCAGTAATATGAGTATCTACTTTTAAGTATTACAGAATAGTATTTACCTGCTGTGAATTTGATTTTCTACCTTTTTAGTACCCTCAGTAAAACAAGATTTGTCCAACTTTGCAAAATAAGTGACTGTCTCAGCTTCAGCCTCATCTTTGGTATTCAGAATCATCCACCCAACCATTTCTTCAGGTTTGTGAACAAAAAGTAATCACTGGGAACCAAATCCGGTGAATATGGCAGATGTGGTAGCACTTGGAAGTGATGATCATTCAGCTTTGCAGTAACAACTCCACATGTGTGTAAAAGATTACCATGATGAAAGAGAACTTTCTTTTCACAGGGTGTGGATGTTAAGTCTAAATAGCATCCTTAAATTGGTCCAGCATAAGCATAATACTCCCTGGTGATGGTTGCGCCCTTCTGAACGTAGTCTATGAGCACCCCAGAAACTGTGGCTGTGACTTTTCCTACAGATGGAACTATTTTTGCTTTCACCTATTGCCACACACTGTTTGGACAACTCTGATATGTAGTGATGAATCCATGTTTCATCTACCATCATGACATGTTTGCATAAACTCACTGGAATTGCATTTAAATAAATCTAAACATACATGAGAAATGTTCATTTGAATGTGTTTTTGATCCATTGTTAACAAACATAGCACCCATCAAATAGAAAGCTTTCTCATACCTGAAACTTAATTTAAAATGTAGTGGACACAGCCTATCGAGGACTTTGCAATGCTGGTCGACTTGTGTACCTTCAGTCAGCAATCACTTGAGTATGGAACATCTTTGAGTCAGACCAAGGTCTTCTATGTGAACATATTGTTGGGAAGTCAAATTTCCCTTTATTTGCCATACAGGACCTCCCTCAAATAAGAAAACCATCTTCAAACAGCAGCAGACTGTCTATGGGAGTGGTAAAGGCCAGATATTAAAAACGTATTTTAATTATTTTTTTTTTTGTGTGTGTGTTCATTAAAATTTAAGTAATGGTTAGGAAGTAGTCAGGAAAAGGTGAGTTCCTATTGTAATCACCCTGGAGCTATCAGTAGCCCTAGACTTCATTGGTTATTATGTTACTCAGAATATGTTACAGTGTCTACCTGTAAGTTTATAATAAATATAGTCTTCTTAGCCTCTTACAAAATGATTGGAGCATTTAGAATGAAAAAAGAAAGAAATCCTGATGTATAAAAGTTTGCACACTCTAGTGTATGTATGTGAGAATCATATTTAGAACGAAATCACTTTGGAAGCCAAAGTGAAAAAACTTCATGGTTTTATACAGATTAAGGTGATGTATAGCTGCATATTTCAGCTACAGTTTATCTTGAAATGCATTGTTCCCAAATGTGTCTCACAAAAGATGTATTTTACTTTCTCTATTACTTACCAATAATTAATAGAGGAGGTATTGTATTCTGCTCAAAAATTCAATGTCAAGATTTTGCTGAGAAATACATGTTTTGAGATACTCTGAATCAAAAAAACGTTTTTACAAAAAAAGTCTGCGTGTCTGTCTGTGAACAGCATAACTCAAAACTGAGAAGTAAGTTGTTCAGCAACATCCAAGGATGCTACATGAAGATTTTCAAGAAAATCCCTCATCCCAAATTCCCTTTCAATGGAAAAGTTATTAGTTTTGATTTCTCAAAAATGGCTAACGATTTTGATTAAAATACCACGTGTTTGATGCAGTGGCATGAGAAGTAAAATGTATATCTCGAATTGTTTGTGAATAGACTCTGAAGTCCTTTATTTCATTGAATTTTGTACAGTTTTAAATTACAAGCAAACCTGAAAAGATAGACAAAAACTTACTGCAGTGAAAAAGTACACAGGTCATTAACATATGTAATTATCCCAATTAAACTTTTTTGCAGTGCTAGCTGCTTTTGCAATATTCCATGCTGTATCACCTAATGAACTTGCTTGGAAGTTTGCAATTCTCGCTTTCCGCCCACTCCCTTCTTTTCTTTCTCTTACAATAGCTTGTGATCACAAACATTTGAAGACTGCTTTCACATGTTGCAACTACGCACATCTTGCTTAATTTGAAATCATTTAAGCAGAAATATAGTGTATCATAACATGGATAGAAGAATCGCTAAGAATACTATAATGTATAATAGATTTATGTGAATTTGTCATTGGTAGAGAAAGTTGTGCGCATGTCTCATATCAGATTTTTTCAATTATATTTCTGAAAGTGATCAATATAAATGAGCTAAGCATCACATTACATTGAAATTTTAACACTGGATACTGGAAACATCGGAAAGTCTATACAACAATTGTACTTGAGGATTATTAGAAAAAGTTATTTAAAGTGTTAAACAGTTAAAGCATAAGTGAAAGGTACGATTAGTATATAAACTTGTACCATTTGCTTACGCTTTTAGTTTGGTCAGATCTGCGCTATTTCTCAGAATAAGAGGTATAACCCTGCCCATAACAGGAAGCTTAACCTTGGCAGAAGCAGGCTAGAATTGCGGGTGTTCAATGACAATATCACTGAGGAAATCAGGTGGTTTGATTCAAAGTGGACTTACGGCATTGCATATTGCATGTGAGTTGGGCGAGATCTTGTTGAATCATTCTGAGGAAAAAAGAGGAACTTTTGCAGTCAGTGAAGCTGTTACCGGTAGCACTGGAAGGACAAGATGGTGGTGATGTGGGTAGAGAAACTCTTAAAGGAGCATACAATCTTGGATGGAGGAAGACCCCCACTGAAATGGACTGTACTTGCCAGGACACATATTTCCAGCTCAGGAGCCCATTTTGGTGAGGTTCCTTGATGCCATCAATTGGGATTAGGAGCTGGCTAGCAAGTTTTCAGGAATTGAGAGCCGGTTACCTGTATAACACCAAAGAACTGAATAGGCAACTGGGTAACTTTGCCAAGAAGCAGCTGAGAACCTTTCCAGGCAAGAAAAAGCAGCTGCCAAATTCCAAGACATCTTCAAGCTGTAAGGCAATTATGGCAGTACCAATAAAGTGACATATTGCATTGACACCAACTGTGCTTGTTTGATCAACAGCTGCTTCACCATGTCCTGCTAGCAAAGTGGAAGGAAATAGACAATCAAGAACTAGACATTTAGTTTATTTATTTCTTCTCAAAATTGCAAGTACAATAAACCCTCATTTAACCAAATTGCAAGGGACTAAAAAATAGCCAGTTCAGTTTAACGAGGTTTTGTAAAAATAGTCCTGTATTATCTGAAATAGTAAAATACGACTGTTCAGTTCACTATCTCTCTTGTTATGTGTACCAACAAATGAGGATGTTCCACTTTCATGACCTCTAAGAAAAAGTAAAAATAACTGCTGTATACGGTATATCTGGCATTGTTTTAATTGAGAAAGTATATTGTCAAATGCTTGTTGTATTCTTTTTTAAACAGTACTATTTGGAACAATATTGTACTCATTGAATTAATGAGTCGTATAATACAACAAACAACCTTAAGAAACACTTTGAATATACCATTCTTTTAACATTAAGTTTTAACCAGAAGACATGTTTTAGTTACAACTCTTATCCATTTAACATTTTAGCTCTATAATTTGAAAAAATCATTAATTGTTGGTCGTAATATTATGGCACTCTCTGAAGATACCACATCCAGAGGGCAGCCTGAAATGCCATGGAGACATCAGAAGTGGCTGGAAATCTCTCGAGAACAGAAATTGCAGCGGCAACTTAAGCGCAGAGCTGCGGTGTTGTATATTCATGTTCCACCTCAGAAGATGACAGTAAAGAATTATCATTCTCTTTTGCATCATCAGCAGATGACTGGTTCTTCAGCTGCACAGATGTTGTCTACCTACGTCCATTCTCCCATAATGACGGTACAGAGAGGTCACCAACCAGGTGTAAGCGTGTAGAAGAGCATTATCAGAATCCAATTGTATCCACATTATAAGTTCAGATGTGGATCATCGGTTTCCTATTCAGTTTCAGCGGTGTTATCAGTTGCTGTCCAGGCCTTCTTAAAACAGTTATGGTATCTGTTGCAACTTCATCCCAAGCAGCAGGTATGTTACGGATAGCTTGCAGTACATTCCAATGTGGAACTGTTTCTTGTAGTTCTATTGCCCTGATGGCAGCCTTAATCAGTCAGTATCTGTAATTACACTTCATTGAGGCGATTATTCCTTGATCTAATGGTTGCAGATGGCTCGTGGTGTTAGCTAGTAAGAAGACAACTTCTATGTTTGGAAGTTCCAGGTCATCAAACTGATGTGTTGAGCATTGGTCCAAAGTTAGCAAAATGTTCCTCTTTCTTGCAGCATTTGTTGTTGAATCTTCAAGAGATTTGGTCATTCAAGCTTTATTGCTATTCTCGTATTGACTTGGCAGATTGAATAGGTGACTTTAAAATAACGTGAATTTTTGTATTTTCCAATCACTAATGCTTTGAGCTTCTGATAACTGTCTGAATCATAACACAAGACCACGTCAGTTTCTTCTTGCTGTGTTTTCCTCCATGGTATTTTCTGCCCTTGGCACGTAGTATTTTTTCAGGCATCAAGTTACAGAAAACGCCTGCGTCATCCATATTAAACACATTTCTTGGGTGGTGATGAGAGAGCTTAGATCGAAACTCCCATGCCACTTATTGGCATCTTCGTCGTTTACTCTATGTGCCTCCTCACAGACACTGATTTTATGCCTCTTCTGAAAACACCATAGCCAACCCTCAGTACACAAACCCAGAAATTCCTTCTTTCTTGGGGATTTCCCGAGCCTTTTCTTTTTTTTAAGCATGGCGCTGGGCAGTGGAATTTGCTGTGAACGCATGTGTTGAAATCATTCTAACATGAATCCTCCAACTCTTCATGTTTTGCTGGTCTCATGCGCTTGCTATTGCCACTAAATGAATAGCGTATCAGACTTGCCTGTACTTTCTGCTTTGAACTTATAATCGATGAGAGAGTACACTTCGGAATCTGAAAGTGTTCCGCAACCTGTGTTTTGGTCTTCGACCATATGTAAAGTTTGCTGCTTTTGTTTCAATGTGAGAGCATTATGAGCCCGTTTCTCTTTCGGCGGCATAAGCGAGTGATGGAGCGAAAGGGGGGGAAAAAAACCAAGCAAACATTCACTGTTCACAAGCAGAGACAAACAGCGATTGTTGCGAGTCGCATGCCATGTATAGTCTGTTGACCAACCCCCTCTTTTTCCGTTCTGGCATCATATGCTGTGGAAGTGATACATAAGCAGCAAGTAAGCAATCAGACCACTGTTGAGAAATTACAGTACAGTATTGAGAAAAATTATGTGAAATGCGTAACGGAAAATACCGTAGTGCACAGCGTAACATACATATTCAGTTTAAACGAAGAATAATATATGGAATATGTAATGAGAGGACCAAATTTTAGTTCATAGTGCGAATTATCCGAAATACGGTTTAAGCGGTAGATTTTTCCATGTAATTCGGCAGGGACCGAGCAGCTACTATGGGTTAACCAAGTTTTTAGTTTATCTGATTTCGAATTAGCGAGGTCTACTGTATCATACATTAATTATTCTGCTCTCCCAGGAGTTGTCTAAGTTTAGAATCAATTACATGTAACACCCCGGTTTTTTGTATAATGTATCCTTATTTTACTGTACACATTTTCATACAGTTTTGAACTTAAGTTTATTTACCTCTTCTATAAATTACGTACATAATTTCTGTTATTAAGATTCTCCCTTTCTTTAATTGATTTTCCTTTGCCATTTCTCTCTTACCTTCCCTATATATTTGCCTAATTCTTTCCTATTGTTTCCAAGACGTTTTATGGACAATATTGTCGTATGCCTCACTTAATATTATTATTATTTAACTTCAGAGGGGAGCTACTCGCTTGCGAGAGGGATCGTTAACCAAACAAAGAACTTTAAACTCGAGGCGACGAGGACGCAGCTAAGTTAAATCACAAAATAATTAATACATCAACACAATGCCTGGCTTAAGGGAGAGGAAAGGATTCTATTCTACCATAATTAAAAGTTAAAAAGCGTGGATGGCACACAATTTATTGGATGAAGTTAGTTACATACCTTTGCCCATTGCCTGCCGACGAGGACATCGTGTGTTAGCAGTTTTCCCGTCTGTCTCACCCGAAGCCTACTCACTGAATGATACAAGAAGCCCCACGCCAATTTGGCGTCAGTAACGCTATCCCCTCCTAGACAGTTTCCCCTGATTCGCCCCTACTCACAGACAAACTGCCGTGCTTCGGAGTCCAGAGAGCGTCTTAACATTATATCATCTGTGCACATGCCACAATCTCTCATTTGTAACTTATCCCACTTCCTGTTACACATTCCTTCTTTCCAGATTTTGATTTCTGGACATTCTATTATACAGTGAAAAGTTTTATCTGCATTGCCACATAGTGGACACAAATTGTTAGAAACTTTTAACCCCTTAATAATATTGTTCCTGTTTGCGCATGCCAGATCCTCCCTTTCCATTTTATCACAAACATCAACGTATTTTTCCTTTCCCAGTCTTTCTTAAAACTCCTATAGTATATCAGAGTACTCTTATCCCTTAAGCTGCCATGTATTTCCTGTTTCTGTAAGTCATCAAACCCAGATTTCACTTTGTTCCATAGACTTTGTCCATTTGTCTGCAAATTAACTCGCTCATTCAATTTTCTTTTATGATTTCCTTTAATCAACATAACCAGTTTCTTTCCCCTTTTGCTTTTTCTTGTGCCCTTAAGAGTTTTTGACAATATTTCATAATACTTCTTACCACTGCTCCTTTCCTGCCAACTCTTCCCAATTCAACTAGGGCTACCCCATTGGGATCTGCACTTGGTAACCCCAATATCATTTTCAAAAGATTCTATGAATCTGGCTTTACATCCCCACCCTTTTCCTGTCTGCCAAATCTCTATCTACCCCGTGCATCATTCTTGATTCAACTGTAGCCGTGTATGTATTCTCTCTAACCAGTTATTGATATTTTCTTCAAACACGTTCTTATGCTGTTGATAGCTAGTTTTCCCTTGCCTAGCACATTTTTCCCTTTGCTCTGTCCATTTTCCATTGTTATTTAGCCTTATTCCCAAGTAATCAAACTTGTTAACTTCACTTTCACTCCCCATTGACCATCACTTCTCATCTCTGCTGAGTTTATTACTGTTTTTACATACCATAATTTTATATTTACTTTTATTTATCATTAAACCCCATTTACAGTATTTCTTTTTTGCTTCTATTGCTTTCTTTAATCCTCCGCTTGTGATTATTGCTGCTACTAAATCATCCGCAAAGAACAAACCTGGAATATCATTATTATTAATTGATGGACAGTGCATATTTTCCCTCTCTATATTTCAGTATGTCATCCATAAACAAATTGAATAAAATGGGACTTAATTTTCATCCTGTATTAACCAATTATATTCGGTACCCAGTGAAAAGCGGACATGTAAACCAGAGGCATATTGGAGGAATCCAATAATGGTCTTTGCTGGTAGTGCTAATGAAAAAGAATGGAGATCTGTGCTTTTGCGTTGAGTACTGGAAGCTGAATGAGTTGATTAAGAGACTGCTTTCTGCTGCCACGGATTGATAACAACCTGGACCTGAAGTCCCCCGATGATAGAGAAGTCAGCATTTTCTACTGGCTATGGACTGTGACAGTTCACAGTAATCCTTTTGTCTTCCGCAAGTTTCAGTCTGTCCAGAACTCGTATCAGAGGAGGTAGAAATCTCCAGAATTTCCTCTACTCTGGGTTAAATACTGAACTTAATACTAAGGTTGTGACACAAAGATTTTCAAGAAAATCCGCCACCTTAAATTACCCTTTACATGAAAACATTTCCGTTATTTCTTTTGTCTCAAAAGTGGTTCTTAGCGATTTTTATTAAAATAACATATATTTAAGATATTTTTATGACAAAATGTATATCTGAATTTTCTGGGAAGGCCTCTTAATCTGAATGACTTTTTTGTAATTGGTAGAGAATGTGTGAATGATGGTGTATTAAGCAGAAATGATCTTATAACTGTCTAAGATTACCCTATATTAAAATATACACTTAATATATAGCAATTAATGTCTACTTCATGCCTGTTAAGTTATAAAATAATTTTGAGAAATTATAAACACAAAATATTATAACAATTAGGTCAATTACTTGTACCAGCATTTCACAGCCTATGGGGGTAACACAGTAGGCTTTCCTCCATGTACTTTAAATGGGTAAAGTATCTACATTTGGATATATTTTTATAGGGACTTGAAAATGTTGATGAAGGTTAAAGAATGCAATTCATCACAAATGTGGTCGAAAAGGTTTATTTAAAAGATTAGTCTTGAAATAGCACAATGATAATTATAAAGTGAGTAATGTATTGAGTAATAATGAATATTCTTAATTTTTATCAATCAGTTCTACTAGTTGAATGAAGTGTTATACAAGTTAGTCATTAACATACATTATAACATAGAAATTGGGATAAAAGAGCATTAGGGAAAGTCATTAGGTGAGACACTTATCACATTGGAAACCTCAGCAGAATCGGCTGCAGTACACAGAGAATGAACAGCTGGTACATTGTAAATCTTCCTCTCCATCCCGACCAAACTCTCCACGGATCAAACAGATATTTTAATTTTCCAACCTTGGCATATAATCTATTTCATTATCTCATCATTCATGAAAGTCAGATATCCAAAGACATTTTCTTTCTGAGCCTATTTGCATTTGCAGACACTGATTCCTCCTCCTTAACTCCACCTTTCTTCATTTGTTTTAGGTGACTTAGGTGTGTCTTTAAATAGCTGCATTTGACAATGATTTTCTTTTTTGAGGACCTTTACTAATTTTTTTTTCAGCAGTCAGTTTTAGTTCAACTTTTTTAGGTGTGGAGGTCAGAATCTGTCAAACTTTTGCTTTTCTCTTTGTTATCTAAATTTTGCCTGAGATGCCACTGGGATAGGGGATTGTCGTTGTAATCTCCTTTTGTCGTGATTCAATTATCCAAAATTGGGTCGCCTATTATTTACATTTTTGTGGTTTGTTATCCTCTAACTACTTTAATTACTCAGTCGAACAAGTATATCTTGGCAGGGTGTGTATCAGAAAGGAGTTGGTTACTGAAAGATAACACTGATAAAAAAATCAAATCTGAGATTTTAATAAATCTTTCCTGTTCATTTCAAATAAATTTTACGCTTTCATTATTGCTACGTGCCTGACAAGTTATTTGATTATTCACGCAACCTGCAATATGTTACATTTCCACACCTAATTATCTCTTGTGTACTTATTACTTGTCACCTTCACATTTCTGGCTCACTGAATGACATGTATCCCGTGAGGTAATCGTAAGGCCTGGGTGATGTTAACTTTTTGCTTGAGTGAATTCCCTTTGCACTCAACTTGGCATCTAATTTGGTTAGCAATTCTTGCTTATCTTTTATGGAGAAATTTCCCTCCAATATCTATTTTAAAAAAAAAACACTTCTATGGCCTCAATCTATGACCTCGACTTTCTAAACTGCTGAAAAAATATTTCACCCCACAAAGTTTTTTTTAAGCCCGAGGTTACTTCTTTATACTAATTTCTCCTCTATCTATTGTCCATCTTTCATTACAATGTTTGCTTTCTCTTTACAGTTTCAGTGAGGGATTGTATAACAAATCCTTGTAACTAAAATCATTCAAATGTATACAATATTATACTATCTTT
The DNA here is from genome assembly GCA_030765065.1 of Deroplatys truncata. Lineage (NCBI taxonomy): Eukaryota > Metazoa > Arthropoda > Insecta > Mantodea > Mantidae > Deroplatys > Deroplatys truncata. The sequence continues at coordinate 13,855,027 of CM060982.1, read as the reverse complement.
AATTTGAATACCCACAACCTATTGTTAAATGTGATATGGTATATGCCACATGTCAAGGCAGTCAACAGTCTAACTTGAGTCACTAGGTATTTATTTAACTTCAGTCCTCTGCTAGTATTATCAGTCATATCATATATGTACTGCTCTGTAATACTCTTTTTTCAGTGCAAAGGTTTGGTCGTCACCTTTCTTCTCCACATAATTGCTGATTACTTATAGCCTGGATGCACCTTAAGCATTAAATTAAGCACTGAACCATGCTATGAACATACATATGCTATTAAGGATTGCAAATTACTGTACTGTAATAATAGGAAGAACAACTTATAGTTAAGTTTTAGTATAATTTTGGTATACTTACCTAAACTATATACTGCTTTGTAATATTGTTTTTATTTTTTTCAGTGCAAAGGTTTGGTCATCACCTTCTCCACCATAATCACTGATTATCTATAACCTGGATGCACCTTAAGCATAAAGTTTAGACACTGAACTGTGCTATGGACTTAATTTATTAAACATTGCTAATTACTGTACTCTAATAGTAGGAAGAATAACTTATAATTACATTTGCATACTTACCTAAACCAAAAACCAAACAATTAAATTTCTTGGTTTTCTTCTATGCAAATCTTCCTCTAAAAATAAAATCCCACACAAACAGGTAATGGTTACATTAAAAAATTGAAAGAAAGAAAAAAAATTCAATTTCTAGTTAACTGCAAAGATAAGACCTAATAATTAATAATAACCTAAAATAAAAATAATGAATAATTAAATGCTTGTATAATTAACCTAATTAATATAGCTATAACTAATGTAATATAAATAATAATATACGAGGGTCAGTCCGAAAGTAATGCCTCCCATGTTTTTGTTTTGCGTTTGAGTGTCCAAGCCAGATTATGTTGGTGTAGTATTAATTGTTGAACTTTCCTGTTAGTGTCATGTTAGTTTCGTTGTCCTGTGACAGATAGCAGCAGCAGGGGAGCATTTCAAAATGGCTGTCATAGAGGTGTGTACAAAACAGAGATGAGAGATTGAATTCCTTACCGTTGAACAAATTGCACCAATTGAAATCCATCGACGCCTGTTAAAGGTGTATGGAGACAATACAGTAGATGTGAGTAATGTGAGGAGGTGGGTACAGCATTTCAGAAGCGGTGAAAAGGATGTGCAGGACAAGGCATGCTCTGTTTGACCCTGCTCAGCTGTCACAACAAATTATGAACAGCATCTTGATCAGCTCATCCATAATGATTGGCAGATTACGGCCAAGGAATTGTGTGTAGAGCTGAATGTCAGCTGTAATGCCTTAGACAAGATGTTACGCAACCTTAATTATCACAGAGTGTGTGCAAGATGGGTTCTGCAGATGCTTCCACAAGACCAAAGGCCGAACACTAGTTTTACGACCATGGAACTCATTACCGAATTTGACTGGACTGTCCTACCACATCCACCATACAGTCCTGATTTAGCACCTTCTGCTTTCCATCTCTTTGGGCCTATGAAAGATGCACTATGTGGCCAATGTTTTCAGATGCCGTCGTCACAGCTGTAAGACAGTAGCTAGCCTCAACAGGTTCAGATTATTACAAGCGTGGCATGCAGGCTCTTGTTCATCGCTAGCAAGATGCATAACAAATGGTGGCGATTATGTGGAAAAATAACAGTATCTAGCTGAAATCTTGCTCTATTTAACTGTGTTATTGTGCTTTCTGTATCTGTTGTAGTTTCCATGAAAATAAATAGGGGACATTACTTTTGGAATGACGTAATAATTTAATAATAATGTGTAATGTAATTAATATTGTAATCAGTACATCAATTGGTGACTAAATGATCGACATGCAAAGTTTGAACATCTACAAATATAAAAACAGGGTGCCAACATAACAGGTACAATATAACTAATCTTCCCAATACATGTAACAGGTGTGTGTTTTCGGAGGAGTTGCCAGTTATAAATGGAAGCTACTATGCACACACCTTTTCTTGGGCTCTTAGTTTTAGGGGGGGGGAGAGCTAGCCCACCCATCTTTCTGCAATGTTGCCAACAAAAAAAACCAATTCAGCAGAATTGCACATAAGGTAAGCGTGCATCAACAGTGCAAGTGTGAGGTATGTGCACAAACAAAAAATTGAACTCGGTCCGGTAAGTTGTATGTTTAACTAATACATATTGTGTCATAAAAGGCAGAAAACTAGAAAACAATTATGACAACTATAAATACACATTCACTCTCTCTCTGATTGTTCGAATTCTGAGCCCTCGGGTTTGTCACTTTCATCACTAGTATCCTCAGCAGTGTTAATGATGATTTCATCAGTTGTATTTTCTACTACACCATCGCGACTCCCAATATTCCAGTTCCAGCTCTTGCACCTTCTTGCATTATCCTTCCCAGTCTGTTGCAGGTACTGAAGAGAATGTTTCTATTGCAAGTTTCAGCAGATTTGTGGCTGACATATCTCCAGTAATATTACTCTCTGAAAACATTTTTTTATTTTTACCCATGCCAGTTCAATTGCATTCAGATCACAATTATACGAAGGGAGACAAATAATAGTATGAACCCTTTCGCTAGCCATAATATGTCTTGCTCTTAGGTCTTGGCCTCTATTAAAACTACAGAGAGCAGTGTTCGTCATGTCAGTTACAGGTGTACTGCTTCTTCATTGTCATTTTTAAGTCATATCTTGTGAGAGTTTTGTCCAGCTGTTGAGTGTGATACGACACATTGTTAATGACCAAAACTGATGATGGTGGAAGCTTAAGGGGAACTTGTCTGCTAAGCCATTTTTCAAAGTTATGGGAATTCATTTGGCCATGGTAATCTCCTTGGGTGGACCTGGCTACAAATATTGACTATGTCTCTTTAATCAATCCATTTGGATCCAACACAGCAACAATTAGTCTTCTGGAGGCACATGCCTAAGCAGTAACATCCAAAATGTCGTTCTCTTTTTGCCAGCATTTCCTAAAAGTTATATTGTTGTCGACCAAAGATTTGTCTAAATAACATACTTCTGTGTTGGTTTCTCTTGCATTACTTCTCTTGGTTTCTCTTCTCATCTGTACTGGAAAACGAACCCACCAGTCAATAATGTCTCCTCTTTCCAACAATAATACTTCTTTGTTTTGCTCTTCCACACAAAGCCCATGGATTTTAAAACTTTTCAAAGAGAGGTTGCACTCCATCTCCACTGTATGTTTTACGTAAGATAGTAATTAACTTTTTTATAGTGTGAAACACTTTCTGGACTATATAGAACTCTTCGATTGTATCCTGAATGATGACTCTTATCAAATTCGTTCTATCTCCAGTTTTCCTCGAATAGTGGTCCTAAGAACAACAGAGGAAGAAAATACTGTAATTCTGGGAATGAAGAAGAGAAGAAAGGAGAAAGAAATACAAAGAAACATAGAGATGAGAGGAAGGGGAAAAGAAACAAAGAAAGAAAGAATGAAATAAAGACAAAAAATAGGTGGAAAGAAAGGTGGAAGACTGTTTTCATGTATGACTTCGTGCTTAGATCATACACTTACCTCTTTTTTTCCTTGCATTTTTGGAGATTCAGTTTGATGAGCTCGCAAAATGATTTAATTTACCTGACAGTATTAACACTTTTCCTGGTGCAGGCAGCCGTTCTCTCTATAAACTTGTTAAATGGGAACATTAGATGTTTATTATCTTTTTCCATGTTGCAACATTCTGCAACTTTGGTAGTACTTTTCGACATTCGCTATTCATGGTTTTACGAGCAGTTTTCCTAGTAGGAGTTCATTCTCTGGAGGTACATGTGATGAGGTTGGTATGGCCTCAGCCATAATGGTGAATTGGTATCTAATTAATTGCAAGCTAGCTCAATTGAGAAATGAAACACATCACACATGCTTTAATGCTGGCATGTAAGAGACAGAATGAAAGCTTAGCTTTGAAGTCACTAGATGTCAGGGAGTATAGCATTACTTTGTGTTTCACTGTAGCCAGCGCTGCTTACGGAACTGAGTGAAACCTACCGAATGAGGACAAGGGAGCCCAGCACTCAAGAAAAAGTGCATACATAGCAACAACCCAAACATCACCAGGACCTAGTGACTTATCACAATGGTGAGAAAATGTCAAAGTTGCATTTTGGTAACCTCTTGTATATTGTAACCTAAATGGAAGTGATATTAGGCCTTCAAAAGTCACTGAGGTTTTGGGATCTTGGGGTTCGTTTGGTTCTTCATTGGAGATTATGCATGTGGTATCTGAGGGTTCAAGAAAACTGTGTCGTCATTCTGTATAACTGGATTAACCACATTTTGTCTAACTACTGATATGTCATTAGTGCGGAATCATCATCAGTAATGGTATTTGGATTCGATGGATATATTCTGTCTCTCTGAAGCCAAATATAGCCACTGCAATTGTTGCTATTTCTTAAATATGCTTGATTAAAGAATCGAGCCAAATCATAAGGAGTGATCCTTAGCCTATGCATCTTCATATATAGGTCACATTATTCCTTTTTAAAAAGCTCCTTTCAATGTAGAATAGAAGCTTACATCCAAGGGTTGTATCTGTGTATGCAGTAGGTTGGAGGAAGACCACAGTCACCCCATTACTTTTGCAGAACACATAGGATCCAATGTTGTGAATGTCCAATATCAACAGTACAGGATTTGTAAGACTTGCTGCAACCGTGACAAATAACTCTTCGTTAGTCCAACCTTTCGATGAGCATTTATAGCTGGGTCATGTTTTTTTAGCAAGGGGCTTATCCTTTTTTACAGATAAATAAAAATTGGGGGAAAAAATTACCTTCCATACTCAAAGCACATGTTAAAGTTACAAACTTCCTCTCTCTCCCAGCTGGTCACTGAATCCACCCTTTTCTTAGCTTTAGTGGCAACTATTGTATCGATGTGATAACAGTTTTTTCTGCATCATAGATGGACTGGTATGCATTTAGTTTGAGAATGAACTTTTTCCAAGTTCCCAAAATGTTTCTTCACATCATGGTTGAATCCAATGATTGTGTTGATACTAGTGGCTTCAGTTTTTTTTTTTTTTTTTTTAATACTTATAGTGGAGTTTCATTTTAAAAAGCTGCCAAATGCTCTTAGAAAATCTTAGTTCTCTATCCCCCCCAACAAACTCAGATTGTTTTTTGTATTTCCTGTGCAGATAGACCATAAAAAATGTGTTAACAATGTTATTTTATTGGCAGGTGCTGCTGCTTCAGCAAAAAATACAGGGTGGACTATTTAAGTTGAGACTGTAGAATATCTCCAAAACTAAGCGTTGTACAAAGAAATGTCTGTAATAAAAGTTTCTGTATTATGGGAAAGTAAATGCCATTAGTCGTGTTTTGTTTGAAGGATGTTATGATGATCACTTTAGGGTTAATTTAAATTGGAACCTACAATTAGGGTCAATTTAAATTGATCCTAAAATGACCATCATAACGTCCTCCAAATAAAACACAACTAATAGTATTTACTTTCCCCATAATGTCAAGCAGCTTGTATTCAAGACATTTCTTTCTACAATGCTCAGTTTTGGAGATATTGTACAGTCTCAACTTAAATGATCCACCTTGTAGCACTTATGTCCCAGATGAGGTTTTAAGTTGCTTTATTATTTTTCCTATGGTTTTGTAGGGTGCTAAATGCGATATTGAACGTTCTGTTCGCTGCACAAATGGAATTGCCCTAAACAAAATTCATTGCATTTTTAAGGGTTTCTTCAGACCAGCTTCCACAATTTGTGGTCCTTTTTCATGTTCTATTTGTAATAGCCAATATGGATAATTAAAATAAAACATCTTTTTATTTTAATTCAAAACAAACATTTAACTTCATTGGGGGTAGTGCCGGTAGTCTACTGCCATACCTGATTGTGACCTACTGGTGCAACCATTTTGCATAGTTTAAAAAACTATGAATCTAGGAAGGATCTAAAACGCTTACAAAATACAATAAATTAAAGCTTATTTAATGCACTAATCATGGTATGTGGCCTGTTAAAAATACGTAAGTGATAAGTCACTATTAATTTCTTCTCAGGTTATGAGCATAGAATTTCAAAGCCATCACGTGGGCATCAGCTTGTTAAAAATCTGACTATTTCTCTACCTGCTATATTCTTATACCTTCAACAAAATGTGTGATTTAATGAAAGTTATCTTTATTAGCAAGAAGTAGATAGAAGAATTAGCTTTTGTAAGAATACTTTGTATAAAATGAGTAGAGAACATCATGTGAATGCCACTCATCAGACTTTTACTTTCTCTACTATTTACATATTAGTAGGGAAGGTACTGCATTCCAAAAAAAGTTTGATAGCAAGATTCCACTAGAAATACGTTTTGAGGCCCCCTGATTCCAGGAAAAGCATTTTTAGAAAAAGGTGTGTGTTTGTGGTTGGTTTGTTTGTTGTTTTTTTTTTATAGATGCAACAAAAGATTTTCAAGAAAATCCCCCCACCCCCAACTGCCCCTTACATGGAACATTTTTCTAAATTTTTACTTTCTCTACTATGTATAGTAAGTAGGGGGAGTATTGTATTCCACCCAAAAATTTGATACCGAGATTTCACCGGAAATACATGTTTTGAGACCCCCTGAATCCAAGAAAAGCATTTTTGGAAACATGTCTGTATGTGTGTCTGTCTGTGAACAGCAAAACTCAGAAACGAACATTCGGATAAATACCAAACTTGGTATTTAGATTCAGTATCTTCCAGAGATGCAACACGAAGGTTTTCAAGAAAATCCCCCCACTCCAGATTACCCTTTACATGGAACATTTTTCGAAAATTTTAATTTTCTCAAAAATGGCTAACGATTTTGATTAAAATATCATATGTTTAAGATATTTTCATGACAAAATGTATATCTTGAATTTTCTGGGAATGTCTCCAAAAGTATTCTTCATTGTGAACGACTTTTGCATAACTGGTAAACCATAAGAGATAGACAAAATTTTACTACACAAAAATGTAGATTGTGTAAAAATACACAATTTATGTTATATACATTTTTTTTGTTGAGTGAACCATTTTCGAGATATTGCTTGTTATTCCCTTAAATTTTTCAATACTTATTTTTTCAAATGGGAATTCGTTATTCATTTTTTTGTGTTGGATATGCAAAGAGTATTAATCTGTGGGAAAGGGAATGGTGCTGCACCTAGCAACCAGCTATTAAGAGTTATGTATGTGCTTAAAGGCTACTGTATTTCTATATTGCCCTTGTAAATATATATTCCCCTTACATCTACAAGAAACTTAGCAATAAGATAGAGTCTGCAAATGTTTATCTCGATTAACATGAAGTAGATGGAGAATAAGCGTTTGTAAAAATAGTTTGTACAAGAGTAGAGAAAGTCATGTGAGTGTAACACATCAGATTTTTTATTTTCTAAAAAGTGGCTCCGACGACTTTGATTAAAGTATAACATTAAAGATATTTACAGGACAAATAAAATGTATATCTTAAATTTTTTTGGGAATAGCCTGTGAAGTTCTCTTCATTCAGAAGGAATTTTGCATTCTCTTGTATAACTGGTAAACGTTAAACAATAGATGTAAACGTACTACACAAAAAACACCAATATCTTTGAAACACCAACTTATTTCAAATAACTGCTTTTGTGGCATCACAAAGACATCCGTTTTTAATGGTTTGAATTGTTTAACTCTGTCATTCTTTTCAAGTCCTGTCAATATTCAGTCATTTGTCGTGGTTGCATGGAAAGAGTACAGGATTTTTAGGCTAGTATATAGCGTCCAATTCTTAAACATTTGGTATTCTCTTTGCATTTACAACAAAATGTGTAATGCAACTGCTTCTGCAAAGGTTTGTCTTGATTAAAATGAAGTAATAGAAAAATAAACTTTCATGAAAATAGTGTTTATCCCATTAATAAATGGTAGAGAAAGTTATGTGAATGTAACAGATGTTTTAATTTATATATTCTGAAATTTATCTAGTTTTTTGTATTGTAGAGCTGGTTTTATTACCTTGGTTTCATTTTCTCTTCATAGTTTTCACTTAAAATATGTGATGTAACAGCTGTTTTTTACAGTTAGTATATTAGATAATTCTCCTTGAAATGGGTGCCAATATTTCTTTTTGTTTCCCCAGCATATACTGTATTACAGTTTGCACATTGAATCTGGTAAATTTCCTCCAGTGTTATGCAGTCTGTAGTGGTGTGCACTATTTATTTTGTGCCAAGATGCTGATGTAGGTTTTAAATATCTTCTGGAATTTGTGGAATAACTCTGGATAAAATGCGCATTTTCTGGATGCTGTTTCTTTGTGTACCTTAGGGTTGAAAGAAAGAAACAAAAATAACAAAGGCACAGGATTCCAAGTTCATTTTACAGGGATGAAATTCAGACTGTTTACAGCACACTAAACTCCTAGGTAATTTAAACAAACTGCAGCAAAATGAATCAGTGCCTGCCTTAGTACTGCAAGTGTGCATCCATGCATACTAAGAATATAATTCATTGTTTAGAAAATATTGCTTCAAGTTGTGCTAAAATAAATACATTTGGAATTTTATGTTTGATGTCGGGTGAGCTCAGTGGTTAAAATGAGGAAATTGACCACTCGAGTTTTTTTCTTAAGTGTAAGTGATTTATGTGCCTTAATTGTTCATAAAATATGGCTTCAAACACTTTAAAAGAATTATTTGCACATGACATTTTTATTTGGGATTATGTCACTTGTGAGGTGAATTCTGATTTAAACATGAATGTTTGGCCATTAATGCTTTTTTTTAACCATTTAACAAGCTAGTGTGATTTATTCATAAAGGTTATATGATAGTGCATTTAATGATTACATTTAAGCAAGCCATAAGTGGAGTTCGAACCACGGTTTGGGAGTTGTGTTAGATTTTAAGAGTTGTCGAAAGATGTTGAAATATAGGAAGAAGTGACTTGTAGGACACCGGGTCGTGGCTTCAGCTTGCAGAGAGATATATATTGGCCTCGAACCCCATTATTGTAGCGACCCTGGGGCTGTTTGCCCTAGGGGTTGCTTACAACAATATATAAGCCAGGACATAAGCTTAGGCAGTAGAGTGTATCGTTACCGGATGGAGGGTACCATAAAAAGATAAATGAGAACTGGGGTTTGTATAAAAAAACTAACATGAGGAGGTAGTGAAACAAGTGAAGGTAATGAAAAACAATAAGGCAACAGGTATTGATGGAATTCCTCCCGAGTTTATCAAAGAATGGTGTAGCGATGAGACTAGAGTAAAGATGTTTACTGATTTGTTTAATGTAATAAAAACCAAGGGGTATATACCGAAGCATTGGAGGAAAGCAATAATTCATCCTATATATAAAGGTAAGGGGAGTGTTGATAAGCCCAATAATTACAGGGGAATAGCATTACTTTCAAATGTTGGAAAGATTTTCACAGGGATTTTAGCTAATAGGATACAAAACTGGGTAGAGGAATATAATATCCTCTCGGAGTTTCAAATGGGTTTCCGCAAGAGGAGGAGAACGGTAGATAACTTATTCATAATTAAAACTCTGGTGGATAAGTATTTAAAAGAAAAAAGGGGAAAATTATACATGGCATTTGTTGATTTGGAGAAAGCGTATGACCGCATTGATTTAAATTTGTTGTGGCACAAACTTTTGAGGAAGGGAGTAAGCCAACAGATGGTAAATTTATTTAAAGCTCTATTCAAGGACAACACATTCTGTGTCAAAGTAGGAGTAGGATTGGTGACAAAAGAAGTAAATCAAAGGAAGGGGCTACGACAAGGATGTAAATTAAGTCCAGTGTTATTTAATCTGTACATTGATGATATCCTCACTGAGATAGGAAGGAATAATAGTTGGTTGCCTACGATAAATAAGGTATCAATCCCTGGGTTATTATTCGCTGATGATTTAGTGATAGGATCAGTTTCAACGATTGGTCTGAAGCAGTCCCTACAGCAAATGAATAAATACTGCGATGAGTGGAATTTGAAAGTAAATCAAGAGAAGACTCAAATTATAGTGTTTAAGAAAGGTGCCAAACTGAGCAAGTATGAAAAGTGGAAGAATGGAGATAAGGAATATAAAGTGGTCAGAGACTGTATATATTTAGGGGTTAAAATGGATGGGGGTGGAAAATGGGAGAAACAGAAGAAACTGGTATTGACAAAGGGGAAAGGGGCAATGGCAGCGATTAGAGGGTGCAAATATAGAATACCAGATATAAATGTTAAATGGCTAGAGAAAACATATAACACAGTAGTTGAAGCAAAAATGTTATATGGTAGTGAAATATGGGGAGTAGAACAAGGCTGGGAAGAGATAGATATGGTACATAGGAGTTTCTGCAGAGAAGTTTTAGGCCTGCCAAATGCTACAGTTAAGGAATTTGCTCTAATTGAAATGCAGAGAGTGGGGGGGAAAGGGGTAATAATGGAGAGAGCTCTTAAATATTGGTACAGACTATTAAATTTAGAAGAGAAGAACTTGTTGAGGCAGTGTTTGGAATACCAAGAAAGGAGCTTAAAGAAGAATGGGTGGAGTTATAGTATACAAACTAATTTGGAAAATAGTGGTCTAGGGGAAATCTGGAGAAGGAGGGAAAATAATATTAAGGGTTTCTGGAAAGAAGCTAGGCAGAGGTTTGAAGATATAGAGATACAAAATTTATTTAGCAACATTGGGAACAAAAGTTCCTTGGAATCATATATATTAATAAAAAATGTATGGGCTAGAGAACAGTATGTGGATAACACAAATAAGGAACAAAGAGAAAGTATTGCCTGGGCACGAGCAGGTGTATGGAGATTAATAGGAATGAGAAATGGGTTCCCACAGAATCAGTGCCCAATATGTGAGGAAAGAGAAGATTTAGAACATATCGTTTTTGACTGTAAAGGTACACAACATTGGAGAAAGGTAGCTATAAATGGGAAATGGTTAAATCGGGACAGGAAAGTAGCTTTAAGCAAGATTTTTAAGAAGGATAGTAAAAAGGTAGGAGAATACTTGTCCAAAGTTAAAAAGAAATGGTTATGGACAATAAAAAGAGATGTAAATTAATTTCATCAAGTGATGTTAAGTTTTGTAATTATATTATTATTAGTATATTATTATTATTATTATTATTATTATTATTATTATTATTATTATTATTATTATTATTATATATTATTATTATTATTATATATTATTACTATAAGATTATTATTTTGGTACCATTACTATTATTTTTATTATTATTATTATCATCATTTTTATGTTATAATAAGAGTGTAATATGGGTAGAATATGGCAAGATAACAGCTTGGGCTGATGTATAGCCATATTCTAAGGAAGATTGCTAGCACAAATAAATAAATAAATAAAATAAAAAAACTAATGCCTATATTCACTAATGATATACATAGATACTGGTGCCCCTGGCTAGAGGAATGGTGAAGATACATGCAAGAGCTTAGACTTAACCACACACAACTTACCTGGCAGGACTTGCTGCGACACTGATTAAAATATTAACTAGTTAGATTGGGGGGGTATTGGGTCCCTGATGGGCATAGGTTCGGTGTGTCGACGATTGGGAGTGATGACCCAGATTCAAGGCCAATATATACCTCTCTGCAAGCTGAATACAACCTGGTGTCCTACAAGTCAATTCTTTCTCTATTTCAACACTGTTTGACACTTCTTGAAACCTAACGCAATCCATGGGCCATGGTTCAAACTCTACTTATGGTCCACTACAATATTTACATAGCTTAGAATATAAATGTCTTCAATTAAAAGAAACTTTAACAATGTATTTTAAGAAGCATTGCTTCTTAAATTACACCCATTGTAATATACCGTATAAAAATTAGCTGTCGAGAATTTTTAATTTTACATATGTATTTTCTCTTTTTGTGTGGTAAATGTAATAACTATTGAGTGAGACCTCATGGATGCATGAAACCAGTTTTTAATAATGTTTTCAGTTAAAGTTGTGGAGATGGCTGGTAAGCAGAAGGCAATTGATCTTTTCTTAGAAACCCAAAAAATTGAACGCAGTGGCGGAATGATGATAATGGTAAGTGCATAATATAAACTTTGGTTCTCATAGGATTTTCACATTTGTTATATAGCTTAAATGATTGTGGAACATTTCTCTCTTTACTGGGCAGTGGCAAAATCTACCTTCAGCCATACTGCAGTTCAGGAGCAAAAGTATTAGTAGTAACTTGAAGGCTTAAAAGTTTTGCTATTAAGCTTTAAACTATGTAAATATTATATCAGATATAAGGTTAATCTGTAAAAGTTGATACAATTCAAATGTTTTTGAAGGAGCCAACTGTCTAGTCATTAGCAGCACTCTTGTTGCACCCAGCAGTAGGGTATCCTGAACATTTTGGAAATCGCAATGAATATACATATCTGCCATAATTTCTCAAATCTACCATTTCTTTTGGTATGTAGTTTTTCTTTTAGTGTTTCAACACTGCTTTGTGCAAAACACTCTACTCTGAGATTTTGACTGCACAATATTATACGAGGGGTATTTTTTAAGTAAGGTCCGCTGCCCCGTATCGTCGGAAGAATCAGGCGACTGTACTTTCTCGCATGCGCACTTATTCCCGGCATCCCTTGCACACAGTGACACAGCAGTTGGAGTCAGGTAGGCAGTGAGTGTGGACCGTACTGTGTGATGGAAAAGTTTACAACGATTGCGCGGCCCGCCGGGTGTGAAATCAGATCGGTCATTCGATTTTTGACAGCAAGGAACACGACAGCGGCAGAAATTCATCGCCAGATTAGTGAAGTTTATGGCCCCAAAGCCATGAGTGATACCAAAGTCCGTAGGTGGGTGAGGTTATTCAAGGCAGGCAGAGAGAACGTGCATGACGAACCGCGCTCGGGCCGACCATCTGTCATTAGCGAGGATCTTGTGCGTGCCGTAAACACCGGAATCCATGCCAACCAGCGGTTCACCGTTTCCACACTGTCATTGCATTTTCTGCAGGTTTCAAGGTCTGTTCTGTACAGAATTCTGTCAGAAATCCTGGGCTACAGAAAATTGTGCAATCAATGGGTTCCGAAGAAGCTGACAGAGGAACACAAAGAAAAGAGGTGTGCCAGTGCTCTGACGTTCTTGACCCGATACCACGAGGAAGGTGATGCATTGTTGGACCATATCACGGGGGATGAGACATGGGTGTCCCACGTGACCGTTGAATCCAAGCAACAGTCGATGGAGTGGCGACACACGACATCTCCGACGAAAGTGAAATTCAAGCAATCATTCTCAACTCGCAAGGTTATGGCAACAGTCTTTTGGGACAGACGTGGTATTCTGCTTGTGGAGTTCATGGATCCGGGGACAACAATCAATGCAGCCGTGTATTGTCAAACTTTGAGGAAACTTCGCCGTGCAATTCAGAATAAACGTCGCGGCCTGCTGTCTGCCGGAGTGATTCTCTTGCACGATAATGCAAGGCCCCACACCGCTGCTCAGACACAAACTCTCATTGGATCCTTTGGTTGGCAGCAGATCGATCATCCTCCCTACAGCCCCGATCTTGCTCCTAGCGACTATCACCTCTTCCTGCATCTGAAGAGGTTCCTCGGCGGCAAGCGTTTCCAGACGGACAATGAAGTGAAAACAGCTGTTACGAATTGGCTTTCCTCACAGGCGGCGGACTTCTATGACGAGGGACTACAAAAACTTGTCCCTCGTTACGACAAATGTCTCAACAACAACGGCGACTATGTGGAGAAATAGCTGAATGTATGAAGAATTGAATAAAAAATATTTGATGAAAGTATCTCTGGTAGTTTTTTTACGACGACGAACCGGACCTTACTTAAAAAATACCCCTCGTATGTAACTGCTGTCATTGGAAATGCCTCTTGAAACAGAATGGACACAATAGAGAGTTAAACTGAAAATCTGTGTATATGATAAGAAAATCACGAGCTACATTAATAACTGGATTTTCCAAAATGTACTCATAAAGGTCTTAAGCTCAGTCTTATGATGTACAACTTTTTGCACTAAGCAACTAGATTAATTACATCTTGTTTGGAGCAATATTTGGAAATATCATTATGATGTGTTATACATTGGTTCTTTTTAAGGAATGGCCATAAAATGCACAAAACCACTAAGGTTGCAAAAAATACCCTGCAGGCACTTGTACAGGATACTTTCTAGGTTATCAGCATGTTCTGCTTATGGGTGTACCAAGCACGGATATGTCCAGGAGAGTCATTTCCCTTAACCTTACTTGCACACCATTTCAATATTCCACTGTTATGACAGCCCCATCATAGGTCTGCGCTATCTTTTTCTTTGTGCATACAAATTGTTCGAGGTGCTGTATTGCAAGTTTTGCTAGAGATTCAGCTGATTTATGGGGGCTAACATCGATAACTTCTGCAAACCTATAAAAAATATGCTTCTTGTGTACATATCCGAATACAATTCACAACTGTGAACAGTTTGTGAAGTTGGAAATCTCTTCCAAGTAAAACAGCAACAAATGTTTCAGTGATCTTATTTGTTATCTCTTGTAGCATTGACACTGAACTTTTTGGATTAAATAAGTATGTATTATATTTGGAAGCACACATGAAGGGGGGTAGGAGAAGCCACTGTGAGGAGAGAGAGAGAGAAAGAGATAGTACACTGTCATAACAGTGGAATATTGAAATGGTGTGCAAGTAAGGTTAAGGGAAATGACTCTTTTCTGATATATTCGTGCTTGTTACACCCATAAGCAGAATTTGCTGTTAACCTAGAAAGTATCCTGTACAAGTGCCTGCAGATAGTACACCGTCTCTTTCATTCTTGCTTGCTATGCACTGGCAGGTCACATGATTCAGTGCAATGTTACTATGCAACCTGCATTCACTCACCTTCGTGTGTGCTCCCGATTCTAGTGGAGGAGATAATCCAGTAAACACTGTGGCTTAGACAGGTGCGCTCTGTTTGTCATTGAACTCGGCCAACAAATGAATTGGCTCTCATAGCTCCCTTGGTTGTTGGATTCAAAGTTTTCATTATAGCCTCTAAAGACCAATTCTTGTGTTCCTAAATAAGAATGTAGTTACTCTCAGTCTCTTTAGAGTATTTCTTGGTTCTGTGTCATAGTTCCAGGCATTTGAAAATATTTCACGTTTTTGTTCATCAAGCAATAAATCAATCCTGATTTTACCAAATGTTCCTAGAGCTATCCATGCTTATATACAAGACACTTGAGTTTTCATGCCTTGAAATTGCATCGTGCAAATGACCAAGGTCTGAATAAGCACAACCTTTGATGTTCCAAGGGAATTTATCCTTCAACAGCAGTAAATATGGCCAACAGAGTAACACACAGGGCTTCAGAGCCACCTAACCAAACTTTTATATTATAAATAGTTAAATGTACACAAGAAATTCTTCGCTTAGTTCACTGACATGGGTAGCCGAGTTCGTTAAAGAGCATGGACTCGTGAGTAGAAGGTCTGAAGTTCAAATCCAGCTAGGACCGTCCTCCCTGACAGGTTATTTACAGGTTTTCCTCAGTCCTCTTTAAAGGCTGGTTCACAATAATTGAGAATGGTAACCAGAACAAGAATGGCAAAGTTAAAATACATGTATTGTAATATGAGCATCCACAATTAACGGGAAGCTTTCCCAGGTCCTGGGAACAGGAAAGAAGACTTGGCCAAATTTTAACTTCCTCAGTCTCATCCCCAGGCATGCCATATTAGATTCCTCACTGCAGAAATTATTCAAGCGTGCAAACTGGAAAAATGAGACTGGAAGAAATTCTAGTGTACAGGGTGAACCAGAACTCCACTGACAAACTTTCAGAGGTTATTCAGGGCTAGCTTTTGATTATTTTGGATAAGGAACCCACAGTCTCCGGCAGCTTGTTAGAGTAATTGCATTTTGCTATGTGTCTTGCCCCAATTAGCTTTGTACCTGTATTGGATTGAAAATACTGCATGACAGTGCAAATGTCAACAGTATGCACCGTGTATCTTGCTTGTTTCCATTTGCTCACGGTACATGCTGTTGACAATTTGTGGCCTTCAAGTTTGCATTCAGTACTGCTCGGTTCTGTCTAGGATTTTATTTTTCCAGCAGTGTTAGTTGTGCGTTAACAGTGATACACAGCAGTATGAATTGGTTTACTGATATGTACCTCGTGTATGTACCTGAATGCAGTGGAAGAGTGGCACAACGATGCTACAACCACATCACATCACAGTACAGTACTTCTGTATCTGTATATAGGCACCCATGAGAAACTGGATCTTTCCATGTTAGAATGGAAGGTACTGGCTGTGTGAGGTATGCCAGAACACCTGATCTGGAAGAGAATTTGTTACACATAATTAGTGACAATCCTGCCACTAGTAGTCAGCGCATTGCATAAGCTCTGAACACAAGCCGATCAACTGTTTTGAGAGTCATACACAAACAATAATTGCACCCAAATCGTCCACAGAAGGTGCAGTCATTGCAGCAACAAGATTTCCTGCTTAGAGTGGAGTTTGCAAGTTGGTTTCCACAGAAATGTGCAGAAAACCATAATTTTCCTGCTTTGATGTTTGTTACAGATGAGGCCAACTTTACAAGAGAGGGCATGTTCACAGTAGAAATACTGTTGTAACCTCTACATTTTCTTTAACTCACGAGGGGGTAGAGCGAGGTACCAGTTTACAAACACATCACAAACTACACGAGGTCTGACAGGGGCGAGCTCAACTAAGTTCCCTAATACCTGAAAATTCCTAAAAATATGTCTAGATTATGGTGTGGAAGGATAGAAGGATCAAGCTACTTCAATAATTTACACGGAATCAATTTGGATGTACACAGTGTATTCACATTCAATAAAGTTACATGTTACTTTCCGTTCAACGGAGCGTCCCACCCTGCCATTTTCATTGTTCACGGCATTCCAAGAGACTCTTACTTAGCGTCAGACGCTACTACTGAGAACCGGCTTTTACCCCATTACCATTACGTCATTACCGGTCTGTGTTGCCAGTTCTAACATATAGCGATACAATGATGCCAGCCACAAATATAACAAATGTGTTACCACACCACATGCCACATCTCCCCCTGGCTACCCAAATCGACGTCCCCATCGAAGCAAGAAGGATTTTGGTTTTTTTTTTACACAGAATTACAGAAAAGAAAATGACATACCTTACAAACAATATCTGGATATTTACAAAGGTGAGATGGAGCAGAAATGTCTCTCAAAGAAGTTAAAGATTGAATACCTGTTAAATGTGTGTGAAGCTAATACAAACATAATGGAGTCTCGAGTGCCACCGACGATATTTATTAAGATGTCTTGTCTAATTAAGTGAACCCCACACACGCACATTATACCTTGCTGCCACTGTTACACACGCACTACACTGCACCAAGTCTCGACGTATCTGTTTATGGATGGAATTATCACATTACCCACAACGACCAAGTTTCAGCCGCAGAGTTTGTTACTGTTGATGCAAGTCGCTGATGATGTGGGGAGGAATAGCTGACTTGGATTGCCCCCCAAACAGTGGCTCCTTTTGCCACATGCAGTGTAGTTGACTGGTAGCAGCTCTCCATGGTGTGTGTATATATATATATATATATATATATATATATATATATATATATATATATATATGCAGCCTCTGGCATGTCTCTGTACAGCGGGGTCACTCCTCTGAACACTCGAGCTCCCGAACCAGCAAAATCACTATAACATGAATCACAAACAGGTATAACTTGTGCTCCCAAAATATCAGTATACATAAAAGAAGAAAATAGTATGTCATTTAAAAGAATATGAATAGGAAATGCCACAACTTTGGCAAAAGTTTACAAACATTCAATTTTAGTACTGAGAAGAGAAAAAAAAATGACGACATAAAAACTGAATTTTCCAAAGGGTTACAAGCCAAAATTTTACAATAACAGCTTAAGAATCAAAGTAAGGAAACACGAAAGGGCCAGAATACATGAATATTATGCCAATTACATCCATTGTCTACACATAATAACACAACACAGATATAGCAAAACATTTGGGATCCCAATATTAAATCTGACCAGCTGGTACAACTAACTAACAAAATAAATAAGTGCACTTATCATTCATTCATTCATTCATTCATACATATGAAACAAAATCATTCATACTAACCATGGCTCAAATAATACAACACAGTCACTTAAATAACTACCAAAGCTACTGTAACTATTGCTACATGCTTGAAAATAAACACCTCATTACATGCTTTACTTGCAATAACACAAATCCTCCTTCACATTACTATCTTTATCCTCCTCGTTATGATCATTATCATTTCTATCGTCATCCACAGTAATTACTGAGAAAATAAATATCTTCACTGACATGTCTCATTCAACTAGCTGCAAAATCAAAGATACCTGACATAGGCATAAACTGATCAAATCACATTAACATCTCAGGAATGACACAAATAACATAGCATTACATTGTTGCATCCACAACAACCGAATCAAGATTAAGCTGGAAAATAGATGGTATTAAAACTTGTTGTATAAGATGGTACTAACACTTGTTGCATAAAAAAAAAAAATCTCATTGCATTTACTCTCTTTTGTGAACACATCACACACGCTATACTGGGCACGTTTCAGCAACACTAATAAGCAAAACATCTCTTGACTCGTCACATCGAATTTCCAGGTACGTGTTAGCCCTCCTGAAAACTCAACCATGCAAACTTCAAGGGTACATTATAGCTATCCCATCAAAGCTGACATTAACTCATCACATCTACCACCATCAGGATTACTCTTTGGCACTCCCACCGAGGCAAATTTTCTATATACTACCCACATAACCTCACAAAGACACAGAATTTATGCAACAATTTCTGCAAAGAAAGATCACAGCATCATAATGAAACACCAAATCAAACCAAAAGAATGCAACTGAACAAAGCACATCATTACCAAACTAACATTTTCACATATCATTCCTGGAAGTCAAAGGTAATTAAACACAGTACACATCAAACCAATACAGTGCAGCATAAAATAACAAACCAAATAGTTTCTATTGCCCAAAACAAAATCCAAAATTTTGGTTACACAAAATGGTGACAAAACCTTCAATTTAGCAGAGACATACATAGCATACTTCATTCCTGAAAGGCAAAGCCTAATTAAGCATTGGTCAGTGAAGCAAAGTAAAAATTTAGCATACCTGTCTTCATTGTGAAACTTTTCAATTGTTCGAAATATACGTACCACACTTTGGTACACACAATGTGCACATACTTACAGGTTATTTTTCTTTATCTTTTCTTTTTTACCACAAAATTCCAGTGCAACTTTCCAAATTCTGGTAACACACATATAACTGCACCATCGACATCCAATGGGGGTGAATAAGTCCTGCTGGTCCATATTGGATGCTCGTTAAACCTATATAGGTGAAGATACTGGTGGTAGCTGAAACTTTCACTCAAATTAGTCATTTGAAATACTTTTCAAAAAAAAAAATTGTGTAACTAGATAAAACCAAACATGGCAACGGTGAAGCAAAATTATTTATAGTACTAGTACTAAGCTTTCACGGCGAACGTACGAGTACGATGCACAAATATGATTTTTTATTTATTTTTTTTTTTTTGTTTGTTTTGTGTGTGTATACACACACGCAACTTAAGAGACAAAACACATACTGTAAAAGATTTACTTTCACATTTTAGAATATGCAACAATTACGCAACACCAGCTAACATGCGTCAACCACATTATTAAAGTTCCAAATATCATTAAATTTTCCACAATTCACAAAAACAAGAAATTTAGAAGAACAGTGCAAACATTTTATCATAGAAAACAGAATTTAACAGAATTGAAACAATGGTAAGGCAAAAATGAAGCCAAAAATTACCGATGCTCCACCAAGACAATGTAAAAAAATTTAAAGTGAGCTCAAAATAAAGATACAAAGACGGGACTTTTAAAGAAATACTTTTAGAGGAATTTAGAAACATAAAACCACAATTTTCAAATATAAACCCTTACCATTAAGCCAAAACTAAGGAGTTACATGTTGCAACGAACATGTGGAGGACCAAATCACGCAAACTACATTTCAGGCTGAGAGAGAGAAAAAACAATTTTGCACTTCAAATGTCATAATACCTGGCGACTCATGCCAATTTACCTGGCGACTCACCAATTTGTTGTTACTTCTACATTTTCTTTAACTCATGGGGGTTAGAGCAAGGTACCGGTTTACAAACACATCACAAACTGCACGAGGTCCGACAGGGGCGAGCTCAACTAAGCTCCCTAATACCTGAAAATTCCTAAAAGTATATCTTAGATCATGGTGTGGAAGGATAGAAGGATCAAGCTACTTCAATAATTTACATGGAATCAATTTGGATGTACACAGTGTATTCAAATTCAATAAAGTTACATGTTACCTTCTGTTCAACGGAGCGCCCCACCCTGCCATTTTCACTGTTCACTGCATTCCAAGAGACTCTTACTTAGCGTCAGATGCTACTACTGAGAACCGGCTTTTACCCCCACTACCATTACGTCATTACCAGTCTGTGTTGCCAGTTCTAACATATAGCGATACAATGTTTCCAGCCACAAATATAACAAATGTATTACCACACCACATGCTACAATACTATGTATGGGAGTATGAAAATCCACACGCACTGATGTGTCAATCTTATCAACAGCAGTTTGCTGTAAATGTATGGGCTGGTATTGTCAAAGATTTTGTGATTGAATTTTTTATACACTGAACAGAGTCATGTACAAAATGTTCCTTCAGCATGTCGTTCCACAGTTCCTATAAGATGTGCCACTGAGAATTCGTTAGCTTATGTAGTTTCAACATGATGGGGCGCCGGCACACTTTGTTTTCCATATTAGGAACCACATTGATGTATAGTTAAGACGACAATGGATGGTCATGATGGTTTTATTCTATGGCCAGCTCGGTCACCAGACATGACACTAATAGTTTAGGAGACTCCGGTCGATACTTGCATGGACCTGGTTGCTAGGATTATTGCATCTGCAGAAGTAGTATGCCAAACTCGTGGAATGCTTTGTGTGTAAGACAGTTGATGGTGCATCACTGTACACTCTGCCTTGATCTTGGTGATCAACATTGAACAATACCTGTAAGGAAACAGTTTTGCACCGTACACCAACATCAGACTGAACACACTGTGATAAAAGTGTATGTGTTTTGTCTGTATGATGTTGCATTACTCTGTGTTGTGTTTTGTACGTTTTTTTTATTACATATTGTACAGGCTTCTTCACTGTTGTGAGGGTATTTTCACAGAAACAAGGGTGATTGGGGCAGCAAGTCAAATAAACCATAATTACATTATTACTCTGTAATGAGTTGCTGGAGACCATGGATCCCTTATACCAAGATACTCAGAAGGTATTCTTGAACAACCTCTGAAAGTTTGTCAGAGTTCTGGTTCACCCTGTATGTGTTTTCCTAAGCTCAGATCCAGTGATGATTGACATTGGCAACCTGCATTATGTTGGCTGAATTGGAAGCAGGTGAAAAAATATTGTTCAGTTAGAAACAGATGAAATCCCAATATGCAAAATTGGGTTTTTACTTTGTTATTGATACGTCATCAATGTGCATTCCCATTCTTGTTACTGGGATATTGTGAACCATATCTTGCATGCTGCTTTGCTTCCCATTCTGATTTCCATTTTGGGTTTCGTTCTTGGGTTATTGTAAAACAGCCTTAACAGACAAATGCTGAGGAGGTACCTTAAACATAGGCCTGAAATATTTCTTTACTCAGCAGTCATTTCATGTATCATGTGTTCACCACCTTGGTGCTGTATGCAGTGAGAATGGGTGTTAAGTATTACAAAAAATTTGAGATTTTCCTCTTTTTTTTTTTTTTTTTTTTTAATACGTGAATAGAAACGTTCATGAACATACTTGATATATCACTTTCAGAACTACTCGCTGTGTGGATTCAGTGGCTGAAATTCTGACTCAAAATACACAGGCATAATTTATTCAACTTTCACAACAAATGGCGTTTACTGCAAGCTGAATGGCATGAATGCAACTGACACATATGTATACACTCCTCTGTTATTTCCAGTGTTCTTGCTATAACATATGCTATCAGACTATAGGTTGAGAAACCTCAGTGCTTTGCCTAGACATTCTGTAGAACTACTAATGTCAAGGTCAGAATGTAAGATTCCTGCACGATATCTATTGAGCAACATAGTTTCTCCTTTGGAAGAGAGATTGTTAGTCTGTCACTAATAAATAGCCCTGCTTAAATTGCTGTGGAATGTATGGGAATTGAATTATATTTAATGCAAATGGGCTAAATTTACAAGACGTGCAGTGCATGTATTGCATTCTTGGAGAATACACCCCTGCTGTTCAGCTAAAAAACATTATCAGTATACATGTTGCTTCAAATACTGCTTATATCCTGACTCCTAAGTGTGACTATTGCCTCGCTGGCAGTATCCTGTTGACAGTATATGCAATTGAAACCTGTATCAGAAAATCTAGAAAGTGGCTACAAAGGTAAGCAACCTTTGGATTTTCTGTAATAGTCAGGCAACACTTAAAGCAATTGCAAACTACCAGATAACATCCAAGTTAATCTGGGACTGCCAAACAAACCTACAGCTGGCAAAAAACAACAAGATTATTCTTCAGTGAGTGCCTGGACATAAGGGAATCTTAGGCAATGAAAAAGTAGATATCCTAGCAAGGAAAGTATCTGCTCAATCATTTGCTGAACCATAATCAGTTTTTGGCATTCCTTTAAATACTGTTCAAAGAACCATTGTTTAGTGTATTAGTTATTCCCACCAAAGGCAATAGGGTTCAAACAAAATGTTGCAAACACAGTAAGCGAATGAGTAAAATATCCTCCTCACATACTGAAGATTTACTAAAACTCCATAGATCCGAATAAACCTATTAACTGGGCTATTGTAGATTAAGAAAACACCTGGGAAGCCTTAAACAAGAACTAGTATGCTGGCTATGCAATGAAGACAAGTAAACTGCTTCTCATATAATCTTTAAATGTAAAGCCTTAGTTAGGAAAAGATGAAACCTATTGGTTATTGTAAACCAAGAGGAAGACATTCCTACAAATAATTAAGTTAAGAACCTACTGCTCCTTATTAAGGAAACAGGTGTATTTAACTAAAACTATAAAGATAGAGAATAATACAATAAACCTCAGGTTTCAATGTTAAGGCAACTGCCTCCATCTTTACACAAACCAAAGCAAATAAAAAATATTGATGCCATGTTTCATTATGCTCTTAATGCAAAGAAGTACATTGAATTAGAATTGCATTAACAGATGCTGCTCCACATATAATCTGCCATGAACAGATTAGCATTGAAATTGATGAAAAATTGTATAAGTACAAATGGGAGCTGAAGAGATGTTAGCATCAGGAATATGCTGAGATGAGGTTTTCATTTCCACTTTGGTGCATTGGCCCACTTTTGGACCATGGCCTCCCCAGCTGCTCTTCACCAGCCTAGGTGATCTTGCACTGCAATTATCCAGTTTCGGATTTTAAGAATGTGCTGCATCCTGCTGTACACCATTTTCCCATTTGTTACATCGGTTTCCCACAGGCCTTCCTCCAAAATCTTCTAAGAATACCTTCTTTGGGATTTGATGTTCCTCATTCTTACTAAACGGCCTGTCCATTTGAATCTCATGACCCAAATGATGAGGTTTTCACAGTTATCTCATTCCAAAACATGGTTTGCATCACTTCGTCCTTTGTCCTCGTGTTTAGTTTTCTCCATATACTAGCCAATTCTTCAGCTCCCAACAGTACAATCTCTGTGTAACTATTTGAATTATAAATTTGGCTTATAGAAAAAGGCTGAAAAAAGATACTTTATTTATTACAAAGTGTGTGTTGTTAGTTCACCCAGGTGTTATCCCAAGTCATTGATAATATTCATGATATACTTTTCTTAATTATACTTACTGTTACCTGTCTTATTTTAAGCTTTCTATCCTGTGCCTGTGTTCTTACAAATTTCCACACACTTAATCAAGCATACTTTATGGATGAAGTCCATTTCTTCTTAACCCTAAATAAATAGGCACTTACCCTCCCAAGTTACTAATCTGAGACTTCTGATTTTACGGAATAGCTACTATTTTTCCCATCATCAGCCATTTTCTTTGAATTAGTTCTCTCCTCCAGATATCCGTGCCTTTGCATATTGGCAGAATATGTATTGCATCTTCTCTCTCTCCACATATAGGGCATAAACCTTCAGTCCTCCGTGGTTTAGGGGTGCCATGCTAGCCACTTGTCGTGGGTTCAAACCAACGGAGGGAGATAGATTTTTTCATGCATACAGATCCTTAGCATGACTTCCTTTAGAAGGGAAGTAAAGCTCGTGGTCCTGGGTTTACAGCATGTAAAAACACCTCAAGCCTGATAAAGAGGCCCCTGAGCAAACATTTCCAGTATTTTATGCCCAATGTAGAATGGAATGCTAAGAACCATAAATAATTAAAGAGTGTCCATTAATAAAACTCAATTTAATTTTTTCTTCCTCTATAACCTTTCAATCTCTGTACTCCCAATTTAAACCATGCAATATCCTCTTTTTGTTCTTTGTTACATTTATCAATATGCATCTGTTTTCCATCTTTCATTTCAAAATCCTTGTAAAATTTAGGGAATCTCTTTTTTCCATCATTGCCCATAGATTGTCTATCTTATCTTCCATGTGACTATTTTCCAAAATCCTTTAACAATCTTCTCTTTTCCTAGCTAAATATCTCCATTCCTTTGATTGTAAATTGGTGCCTTATTTCACTTAACCAATTCTTTGAGCGTATATGTTTTTCATGCACCTGGAAACAGCCTTTTAAAATAGTTCCTGTGTTAATTGGTAAATTCTAATCTATTATTTCAATGCTCTTTCCATAATCATCCCTCTTACATTAACTTTACTAAGTCTAGTACAATATTTCCAAACCTAAGTGTTATAGAAAGAAATGTCTTTAATAAAAGTTGCTGGATATTATGGGGGAAAGTAAATGCCATTAGTCACGTTTTGTTTGGAGGGCGTTATGATGATCATTTTAGGGTCAATTTAGCTTTCTTAAATGGGAACCTACAAGGTCAATTTAAATTGACCTTAAAATGACATCATAATGTCCTCCAAATAAAACATGACTAATGACATTTACTATCCCCATAATATTAAGCAACTTTTATTCAAGACATTTCTTTTTACAACGCTTGCTTTTAAAGTTATTGTACAGTCTCAACTTCAATGGTCCACCCTGTATAATAAACATTTACCAGTCAGCTTTAATGCCTCCTTTTGTCTGGCCATTATTTTGTGCTTCCCACATCCTCCTGTGCTATACTTTTACACCTAAATAAACAAAATCCTTAACAGTTTGAAATTCCTTGTTTTAAAATAACCATCTCTCATCTTTACTTAGTTCATAACTTTTATAAATACAATGATTTTTGTTTTTTCAACATTTACTTCCTATCTCCATTCTTTACAGTGCCTTTCAATTTCTTTGAGCTCTTTAAACCTACACTGATGATAAGCTCACCAGCAGGTCATCTGCATATAACAGTACTGGTATTTCTTTATTATTAATTATTGCCATATGCATATTAACCTCCTTTTAATCCCTCGTAAACATTATCTGTAAACAAATTAAGCAGTATAGGACTTAATTTATGCTGTTGTCTCAAACCTGTATTCTGTTGCACCTTTTATTACCTCTTCCTCCCCTACTTTATCACAAAATGTATTTTGTTTGTATGATTCCTATAAAATGCTAACTTAATCCTTTTTTTTGTTTTGTTGTAATTTATACCATAAGACTTCTCTTGTTATGTTTATATGCTTTTTTTCTTAATCCACAAACATTGTGTATAACCTTCCACATTTCTTACTGCTTTATTCATCAACCAAAGTACTTAATAGAACATTATCTACAGTTCTCATTTTCCTAAAACCAGATTGATAGAGTGACACTGAATTATTACTTTCTGACCAAGTTTGGATTCTTTCAGACAACATACCAGTGAATATTTTACCAAATTTGATAGCAGTGTATATCTGTAACTGTTAGGACGATTTGTATTACCGTTACCTTTATATTGGGCGTAAATAACTAACAACACACAGATTTTACTTGAAGTAGATGGTTGCTACTCAATCAATTTGGGATAAGAAACCAATGGTCTACGAAGTAAAGTTAACGAGTAATGTTATTCAAATAATTGGAGACTGATATCAGTAAATTAAAATTGAGGCCAAAATCTGCAAATAGTCTGTGTTAGAAACGAAGTACAGGTCATTAGGTACTTGGTTAAACCTGTCTGAATAAGCATTTCTAAATTACGCAGTTACCAACATCTGAAAGTGTGGACTTAACATATGGCTGCATGCCATTGCAATGGATAGCAAGTTCTGGGGAATGACTAAGCAGACAGGAAGATAGCTGTACTGTGGTCGATTGGTTAGGTGACCAGTTGTGAATTAGAATAAGCATGCAAAATCAAGTTTCAATCTGGAATGGATAAACTTGTTTGCCGCCTTCTTTCTTTATGCATTGTGGCAACAATGTTATGCTCATCTCTTAAACAGGCAGAGTACCATAATGTGCAATGCACAAGGTATCACCGTTGAGTTTTTTCACTTAAGGCTGGAGGGTTCTAAACCGACACTGGTTTGAAGTTTTTGGTTGGTGATATTTACATGTGAGGTCAATAAGGAGAATTTGAATCTCAGTTAACCAGGGGAAACAAATCCACTCATCCTTGAGCCAAGCAATAGCATAAAGTACTATGATTCCCCAAAAGAGGTGCTGAGCATATGTATTCCTAGTACTGTCATCAATAGATGACCTTGATACCCCTGGTATCTTTCTGGTAACATCCATTTCGCTAAAGATGCATGCTCAGATTTCTTTCACTTGTTTTATCATACCTTGATAAAGCGGCATGCATTTTAAGACATAACTCAGTAATTTGCCTTTTGAAGACCATGTTTCCTATCTCAAGTTGATTGTTTATGAAGTCTCTTGTCAGTAGAATTATTGCAGTGTTATTCACTTACACCCAGTATATAGTATGAATTAAAGCTACTTGCCATTTCTTTGTTATGCTCTTAATACGTTTAACTTCATTTAAGTCTGTTTGTTCAACCCAAGCATAAAAGAATTCAGAAGCTAAACCATCCCTTCCTGCCACTTTATTCTTTTAAGGATTCTTTATTTGCTTTAGATCTTTGTCAGTGAATGGTCTATTTACCACTTCTATAAGGTCATGAGATGAATTTTCCATCCTTCCTATTTTCATTGCAAACAGCTGTTTAAAATACTTGACCCATACTTCTGAATCTGTAGATATTTCTCCTGAATGGCCTTTTATACCTTTCTTAATCACATCCCACATCTGCTGCGCATTCCCCAAGCTTATTTTTATTTCAGTTTCCTGAGTTTTCTCCAGTTGCCATTACAGCTATTTTTCTCTCATAACTCCCTATATTGTGTTCTGGAGTTCCATTTCTTCCTGCCTTTCTCCCTCCCCCTCCATTTAATCATGCTTTCTTTAATTGACTTTTTAGGTCCCTACTTTGCTTGTCATACCAACCATTACCCCTCCTAAAAGTTTTCTTATCTTCCATTCTCATACTACTACACTGTTTTCGGTCGTCCTCCATGGACTAGTGGTACCGTGCTAGCCTCTAGTTCCCAAGGTCGCGGGTTCAAACCCGGCAGAGGGCGATGGATTTTTTTGGGGTAAAAATCCTTAGCATGGCTTCCTTCGGAAGGGAAGTAAAGCCAGTGGTCCCGTGTCATAGATTTACGGCACGTAAAAGAACCTCAAGCCTGATAAAGAGGCCTCTGAGCAAAATTACTGGTCTTTCACCCCAATATGGAATGGGACGCTAACAACCATAGTAGTTAGAGAGCGTCCATAAATAAAATTTAATTTAATTTACACTGTTTCCATCATTTTATGTTCTGTAACCATCCTATTTATCCCATAAATACAACCTTCTAGTTGTACAACTTATCATATTATTAAAATCTTTACTTTAACACTATTTCATTTGTATCTTTCAATTCTCTCTCAAATACTTTCACTATTGACCCCATTGTAAGCCCTATTAGGATATCCAATTATCCATCTAAATGATTTGCAATTTCTTCTTGCTTTTAAGCTCAATGCCTTGTTGAGCGTATTTTGTTAATTCGACCATTCCCACATTCACCGCCTGTTCTGTGTTTAATCTGTTTATTGCAAGTAAGCTTCTATGCAGTCTTGAAACAATACTCGGTATGTTGGATTCAGTTGTAAACCTCTCCACTTCTTTTCCTCTTATCGCACTTAGTAAGGTGAATACTGCCCAAACTAAGCTGCTCTCTGGCAAGATCTTATGCCTACAACTCTGGTGTTGAGGCAGTATTTTAATACCTGAATAATTTCAATCATATTTTACAATAAGTAAATTCAATAACAGCCTGCCTTGAAATAATATGTATGTAATAATTATTTAAATTGTATGTAACAGTCATTGCATATGCTTATTTTTATTGTAAACATGTTTTATTAATGTTATGTGAATACATTACATACTTTAATAATGCAAGAGCTGTGAGAATAATAAGTTTTGAGTTGCTAATAATGAGGTAACCTTGTAGCAATAATGAGTTAGAGTGTTTGAAAAGTTACCAGTCATGATTATATCAAAGATAAGATAAATTCAGTAACAGTGTAAAATTAGCCAATCAATAGCAAGGAAAAAGTTTAAATAAAATGCAGATATTCTATTGGACTAGAATTAGCCAATCAGAGACTTGAAATACTGAAGCTTACAGGTTTAACCGTTACTCAGTTTCTGGCAAGCCTTGGTAGTGAACAGATGTAAGATGTGCTCTCTACGAGTGAATCGTAAAATATGTATACGCGCTAAGTGAAAGTATTGAAGATTCTCACAGTTCTTAAAAAGTGTAGTTCTTTATAAAAATGTGCAAGAATTAATAAAAGAAGTGAATTTTAAAAGTTAAATTCTGTGATGTCTACATTCTTGTTACACCGCACCCTGAATAAGAGAAACATGTTTCTAAAGTAAGACTGATGCAGCCGAGCCAAATTCAAACATAAATAATATACAGAAGCAGTTTTGATAACAAAGTTAAATATTATAGTGTAAAACTTGGAATGTAATAACAAAAACACATCTTGAAATCAGCTTCTCGTACGTAACAGCATATTGCGTAATAACAGTAACTATTATGTAATCAACAAATTCAAACAGATGCCCAAAGTGTGTTTTAGGAACTCCTTAAATGCAACTAAATAAATATTACGTAAAATACAATTACGTAAGCAGCACAACATAACCTTCTTCAAGTTTAAAAAATGTGTAACAACAACACATCTTCAAGCAACTAATATTTTTACGCAACAACATTCCTACTTCAAGTGTTAATGCTACATGTGGTGCATGACCTTGAGCTTTGTCTTTCTGTATTCTCCACTCGGCTGTTAAGACTCCTGGAACTTTGCTGAAATGTCATTTTTCCTGCCCCTCATGCATATTTCTGGTCAAATCACTCCCATCCACACTGTGTCTGTTATTTCATTTTTTCTGCTGTGTTGAAAGAATGCAGGTATCATCTTCTTGCATCCAAGCCACTTAACGCTTCACAGAATGTTTGGATGCTCTGGTTCCTGTTCATCATTTTTTTTCTTCTGTGATAGATACCTGCTGCCCCCAGAATTTGGGGCATTGATAGTTCTTTATCACAGTTGACATAGTCATTGAAGTCTACTTCAGTGGCATTTTACCATTTTCCATGCCAATTCCTCCAACTCATCCAATCCAGTTGGCATGGGTTCCTCCAAATCAAGACCCCCTACAAGGAAACGCTTTTCTGAAGTAGTTATGGATGGATGGTTGGTTGAGTCACAGCATGCCATGCTTCAGAAATGAAGTTCATTGCTTGGATAATACTTATTTTGATTGTTGTTGCATCCATCACTCCATTGTCAACTATTGCAATTGCTTTATGCACAACCAGTTTTGGGCAGAAGTACTTGAAATTGGCAGTTACACTCAAATCTAAAGGCTGCAGTTTACTGATACGGTTAGCAGGAAAAAAAATACAAGTGTCACATTTCTTAATGTTGATGCAACATTCTTAGGGTGTGCTGCACACTGGTCGATGAACAAAATGTTTTATGGTTTTGTGACCTCACATTTCTGCCAAGCTGCAACAGATAATTTTCAAAAATTGCTCCCATTATCCAAAAGTTGTGGTTAACTTTGTAGGTAGTTGGCAGCGTCTAAACATTTGTGAAGCAGTGTGACTTCTGGAATCTTCCAATTAGCATTGGTATAATTTGTCACTTCTATCAGTATTACAGCATAACAAAACTGTAAGCCTTTGCTTCGCTTTCACTTCACCATGGCAATTTTTCCCTTTGTATGCCAGAATCTTCTAAGGCTGCAAATTATAAAACAACCCTGTTTCATCAGTATTACAAATGTCTTTCATTTCATAGCCCTCTATATGGCTTCCTTTGGAAGGGAAGTAAAGTTGGTGGTCCGTGTTGTAGATTTATGGCATGTAAAAGAACATCAAGCCTGATAAAGAGGCCTCTGAGCAAAATTTCCGACCTTGCATGCCCAATATAGAATGGGATGCTAAGAACAATAGTAATTAAAGAGCGCCCATAAACAAAACTTTTATACGAAGGATCTATTATCTTCACTTATATTTTTTTGGATAGTGCAGTCTAATACAACTCTTTGAATATGGGAATTTCTACATCCTCATTTGTTTCATATACTTTCATTGTACACAAATTAAGATATAATTTTGCCCTCCATTGGTACAATACATGGTATCCTAATATTGCACCAGTATGTAGTTTTTGCATGGAACTTTATATGTTCTTTGTGTTTGTCTATCACTAATGTGAAATACACATTGCATAGGATTATTCCATCTTAAATCGGCCAAAGTAAAAGGAAAACTACCTTCATATTTTTAATACAAAACAAAACTTTTCGTATTTGGAGGCATGCCCAGTAATTGCTTTATGCAAAGTCTTAAAATTCAGAACATAATAGTTTTGTAATTAAAATTGTTTAAATTTATCGTATCCACCTTAAATTCCCAACTTTAAGGGCAGTGTGCACCATGCTGGAGTAAATTGCTTCGGAAGTAACGTTTACTAAAGTGATGCAGTAATTTGTATCACAAATTACTTAAATGTAAATAATGATTGTAATATGAATATGCATTTTTATGTGACATTGATTTCAGATGCTTATTAATTGTAATTATTATTGGGAAATAAGTTTATACGGCCTTACTGAAACTGTCAATAATAGCGCAATAATGCAGAGAGGGGGGGTGAGCTGTTTATCATTATTGGAAATGAGGAAGTTACGTAATGTTGGCGCATTTTTTTTTCGGTAGAAACTTCTGGAATGTTTTCTCCCTAAAGCATATGTATTCATAATTTTCATTGGATATTAAAATAGACGCTAATGTTGGCGCGTTTTATTAGCCAATAGCAGTTCATTTATAATCTTTAGGCATATCGGTGTGTAGGAGTATAAATAGGGTAGGTTAGAGGTAAAGTCCGTCAGTTCATCAAAATTCTTTCTACACTACACGTCGCATTCCCATCAGTTCGTCGAAAGTATTTGCACGGCACACGTCGGATATCAATTTGCAGGTTACGCGTAACAGAGTTATGAAAATTCTCAAGTATGGTAAAGTTAATTATACAAAAGGTTGAAGTACGTGGATTAAAAGTGATTAGTAAGAAGTTGTTATAACAGTTTCAGTTTGGCGAGTGTTAAGATCAATGTATAAATGTGATAGTTAACGTGTTCGACAATAAACGTGTAAAACAAATTTCTTCATCAGTGTTATATTTGGATAAAAGATTCCTTTCTGTTTACACAACCTGTATAAAGAGAAGTGCTCGACCCAAAAGCTAGCCGGAGGACAAAGAACCAAAATTAAATAAAATAACTAGCATTTTTTTTTAAACAAAAAAATTAAAACTGTCACAAATTGGCTACCACAACGTGGGGCTAACAAAACAACCATAATACACTCGCAAATTGGCACCACAACGTAGGGTTACAATAATGTTAAATAAATAAATAACATCAAGTATACTACTTCAAATTGGCGCCCAACGTGGGGCTACAATAATGTTAAATAACATTAACATTATTACAACCACACCAAATTGGCTCCCATACGTGGGGCAGTTAAAATTATGTAACCAAACAAAACAAAAGCAGCACAACATAAGATCTTCAAGTTCTAATAATTTACGTAAAAACATATTACGTAAGCACCAAGAATGATACTATCCCAAATTGGCGCCCAACGTGGGGCAGAGTGACCAGGAAAGAAGCAAAGTAACCAGGAAAGTAGCAGAGTGACCAGGAAAGGAACCAGGACGTGGAACAAATGCAGCAGTGAAATGATCTACAAGACGCAGATTCCAAACTACAGGACAACAAAACGATGTGGACTCATCATAACACAACGCAGTAGCGACATACAAATCTAGGAGAGAGGGGCAGAAAGCTGGACATCAAAGCTACATCAGCAGATAGCATCAGAAAGGTTAGAAACGTGTGATTTTTATTCTAAAAAAAAAAAGGTGTAAAATTTTAAATGTACCTTAGGAGCGGTAGGATAAAGAAAACAATGGCTACTAATAATACAGAAGAAATAATTATGGAGGGAGATAATGTAGCAGTTAGCTGTAATTCAATACAGGTTACAGAAAATAGCTCAAACTTTTTAGGATTTGAGGGTGAAAATGTTAGTGCAGAAAGTCAGAATAGAAAAGCAGGAAATGTTAATGTTGATGTTAGTATGATGATGGAAATGCTAAGAAATATGAATGAGAATATGGAAAAGAATAAGAGGGAATTGAGGGAAGATATTGATAGGAGTTTAGAACAAAAACTAACTCAGAATAATGAGAAATTAGAACAAAAACTAACTCAGAAAATGGAAATGAATAATAAAGAATTGAGGGAAGATATGCAAAAGAATAAGAAAGAATTGAGGGAAGATATTAGTAAGAGTATTACAGATCAATTAAAGGAAGATATGCAAAAGAATAATAGGGAATTGAGGGAAGATATTGGTAAGAGCTTAGAACAAAACAGGAAATCAATTGAAAATATTGGTAGGAGTAATGAGATATTAGAGCAAAAAGTAGATCAAAGTAGTGGAGAAATTGAAAAGAAAGTTATGAAGCTAGATAGTAGTATGCCAAAAATGAGAGATGAAAATGAGGAAGTAATAGCAAGTGAGATAGGAGAAGTTTCAAAGAAAATGCTAGACATGAGCAGGGAAGTAGGTAACAAAAAAAGTGAGGTTAATACTAAAAATGAACATGTTGATGTAGAATGTACAGAGTCAGATAGTAGAATGAGCAACATTGCAAGTGAGATAAGAGAGATAAAAGAGGTTATGAATGTAGATGTGAATAAGGCGCAAGTTAATTTCAGAGGGGAAATATCAGAAATACAGAAGGAGTCAATAATGCAAAGAAAGAAATTGTACCAAGATGTTCAAAATGAAAACTTCAGTCCAGTACAATTTAGTACAGATTTGTTAGAGTATTATCAAGTTAAAAAGATAGCAGATGAATTGAAAATGAAAGTTGTCAAAAGATGTATTGTTCAGGAAACTTTAGATTGTTTTTAAATGTTATCATGTGATGAAATTTCAAATGAATACAAGAGGTTATTCATGAACAAAAATTTGAAGGTTAGGATACGGCTACGAGTAATGTTTAGCCACACACAATTTGATCCAGGAGGGTAAATAGCAATGAGATGTAAAGTAAATGCTGGATAGTTAAAGATGACTTGCAGAGAAATGTATTGGATTGTAAGAGGGTTAAATAAATATGTACGTCATGTGAAAGGAGAAATAAAATTTTGGACATAATTAAATTTAAAAAAAAAAAAAAAAAAAGGAAAATAACATTTTTTTTTAGTAACTGTAACAGTATTTGAAATTAAAAATGTAAAAAAAAATTGAAACTTAATGTTATATAAAAGTAAAAGTATGTAGAGATAATTCAAAGAGTAGTGTGAATATAAAGTACAAAACAAAAAAATATTGGGTAAAAATAATAATAAAAAAAAAAAAATACTTATGTAGCAAACAGAAAAATGTGAAACAGTGCCTAGATTTAAGAGATGTAAATATATTTGTGTAAAGGGTGAATATTTTTGGTAAATATGTTTAATAATTACAAAAAAATTCTTGAATTGATAAATTTTTGTTAACAATATAAGAAAGCAAACCATTTTTTGTAACAGTAATTAAATAATTCAGGGTACAGTATTGGCTATAAAAAAAATTGTAATGTCAGATTAATGTCTAAACAAATTAAACCAGGGCCAGTAAGTAGTGGCAAGATAGAGGAAAAACATGTCGTGTGTTAAATGCGTGTGAAGTGTCAAGTGAAAGTGATAGCGTGTGTTCCAAGATTTAGGAGACTAAAAACCCAATTATAAAATTTCCAAACAAGTTGTAAATATTTATAATTATGTTTCTAGTGGGGCATATGATGCAGTAATTTGTATCACAAATTACTTAAATGTAAATAATGATTGTAATATGAATATGCATTTTTATGTGACATTGATTTCAGATGTTTATTAATTGTAATTATTATTGGGAAATAAGTTTATACGGCCTTACTGAAACTGTCAATAATAGCGCAATAATGCAGAGAGGGGGGGTGAGCTGTTTATCATTATTGGAAATGAGGAAGTTACGTAATGTTGGCGCATTTTTTTTTCGGTAGAAACTTCTGGAATGTTTTCTCCCTAAAGCATATGTATTCATAATTTTCATTGGATATTAAAATAGACGCTAATGTTGGCGCGTTTTATTAGCCAATAGCAGTTCATTTATAATCTTTAGGCATATCGGTGTGTAGGAGTATAAATAGGGTAGGGTAGAGGTAAAGTCCGTCAGTTCATCAAAATTCTTTGTACACTACACGTCGCATTCCCGTCAGTTCATCAAAATTCTTTGTACACTACACGTCGCATTCCCATCAGTTCGTCGAAAGTATTTGCACGGCACACGTCGGATATCAATTTGCAGGTTACGCGTAACAGAGTTATGAAAATTCTCAAGTATGGTAAAGTTAATTATACAAAAGGTTGAAGTACGTGGATTAAAAGTGATTAGTAAGAAGTTGTTATAACAGTTTCAGTTTGGCGAGTGTTAAGATCAATGTATAAATGTGATAGTTAACGTGTTCGACAATAAACGTGTAAAACAAATTTCTTCATCAGTGTTATATTTGGATAAAAGATTCCTTTCCGTTTACACAACCTGTATAAAGAGAAGTGCTCGACCCAAAAGCTAGCCGGAGGACAAAGAACCAAAATTAAATAAAATAACTAGCATTTTTTTTTTTAAACAAAAAAATTAAAACCGTCACAAATTGGCTACCACAACGTGGGGCTAACAAAACAACCATAATACACTCGCAAATTGGCACCACTACGTAGGGTTACAATAATGTTAAATAAATAAATAACATCAAGTATACTACTTCAAAAGAAGTCCGTACTAAGGAAGTAGGTTTTACTACGGGAGCAATTTACTCCAGAAGTAACGTTGGAGAGCTCATTTACAATTTACTTTTTAGTTACGACTACGGAAGTAAGAGCTCATTAATCACAGAGGTATTGTTTTACTTGCACAATTTATTTGACGCGATCATGGGTAAGGTTATGTGCGATAGGAAAAAGTGGGGGAAACATCAGCGAAAGAGAGAAATGTCTGCTGCTAGAGATAAAGAAGATCCATTTAAACAATATCAGTGTAAAAAAGTCTTATAAAGATGCTGGAAGAGAAATGATGGAAAGTTGTGATGGACGAGCTTAATGCTTCAAGCGAGGGAAACGTACTGAGCAGCTTAAAATTCTGGAAACAATGTTTCTAATCTTCATTTTGCATTGCAGATCACTTGCGTGTTGAAGAAATACCCCTTCCAATTTCTTCGGGAAAATTCACCATATTTACAGATGGTCACAAAACAGTAATATGCGTGCACTCAATTCCACCCACAATGTGTGGCTAATCTACAAAAGTGAAGAAAAATTGCCTTTTATTTTCTGAACATTCATGTATATTTATATGTGTAGATATGTACCTTACTCTTAACCTCAAAAGTGGTTATGATGTGGTGAAATACATGACCAGCAGAAACATGGTGAATGTTTGTTTATAAGATCGCCTGTAATGCCGGGATTACAATAAACTTTACTTAACGTGATATGAAGTTAAAAAAATGCTATAATGTAAAATAAAGGTCTTAATTGCATGCGCTTAATGTAATAGGAATGATTCTTGATTGATAGTTCTTTATTACTTTGAGCTAGTGCTTCATGGTGATTGGTTTTAATTTGAGGCAGTAATTGTGTTTTATTATAATTAAATTCAATAACAGCCCACCTTGAAAACAGTATGTATATAACTATTATTTATATTGTATGTAAAGTCACTGTAAATACTTATTTTTTATTGTAAACGTATTTATTAGTGATATGTAAATGTTTATATACTCTAATAGTGCAAAAACTGTGAGAATAATATGTTTTAGGATGTTAATAATGAGGTAATAATGTAATAATGTAATTTTGGTGACAATAATGTGCCTGGAGTTTTAAAAGTACTGATCATGAAAAGTTCGGTAATAACGTAATTTCGCTTACAGTTTGGAATTAGCCAATCAACAGTAAAGAAAAGTTTTAGTTTGAATACTTAAATTCTATTGGACTAGAATTAGCCAATAAGAGACTGGCATTACCGAAGGTATAAGATTTTTACCGTTGAATTCAGTCAGTCGTGGGTAAGATGTTGTAGAGTATGGATGGCAAAAATTGTGTTCTCTGCTAGAATGTATAAAATGCTCACAGTTTTTCTTTTATAAAGTGTTGTGTTATAAATGTGCAAGTATAAAGAGAAATAAAAAGAAGTGAAACTTAAGAAGTAAATTCTGTGACATCTTTTAATTCTTGTCTTATCACAATCTAAAAAGAACTTGTGTTTCTATAGTGCGACTGAAAGCAGCCGAGGCAAATAACTTTAATAATATTACGTAAAACAAGCATCATCTTCACTATAAAATTTGGCGTCCCAAGAATCAAACAACATCAAAGTGTATGTTCATTACGTAAGCCAAATAATTTCATTCTTCAAATTACCATGTGACATCAAACTTGATGTAACGGGAAGGAAAAGTTTGACATTGCTAACTCTTTAAGTTGAGTCACGTCTATCCTAAATGTCGTTTAATACAGTGTTAAAACTCACGCTACATTAAATTCATCATAATGTCTGCTTAAGTATCTGAAATGTACAGGTACGAAACACTCGTGGGGTGCATAGCAATAATTCCTGTCTGAGTTTAGTTGTAAATGCTCTCCAAGCAATTTAAAAAGGCATGTAAAAGATTCTTTCCTAATACTGAGACGTTCGTTGAACTCTCTCTCTATATAGGTATCATATGGTTCTCGCATTCCACTGCAGCATTCCCATTTTCTTCATCGAGATCAACGTAACCACTGTTTTCTTCACCGAGATCATCATTGTAACCTAAGTAATACATGAACACGCCAAAATATCTTCCTCCAAATACAATATGGTATTCTAGTTCAATTGACAGGTTAGTTCCTACATCCAGGTTGCAAGAACAAATTTTAACCTATATTTGTGTTCTATTTAATTCTATGGTAACATATTACACGACGGTGCTCTCCGACATTTACTTCTGGGATAATTTAATCTGGGAGTATCTGAAAGGAGTAAAATGCTTCGGAAGTAGTTTACTCTCGTATGGAAGTCGCCGAGTGTTGACTTGAATAATAGTTTACTATGAAAGTAGAGCTTACTTTAGGTTGTGCACGCTGCCCTAAGTGTTATAACTCTGAAACATTTAAATAAGTACAGCTTGGTTTTGATTTCCTAAACTTTAATTTCACACTAATATGTTAACATGTTCTTATTTTTAAGTGAAAAAATTTCAATTTTTTTAAGTATAGATGGATTAAGAAAAATAATCCATGAATCAGATATTTGGGATGTTCCCCGCTATTTTACTCCTTGTGCAGTAAGAGTTTAAAACCAGTATCATCAAATTATGCGCTATAGTGCTTGTTCTCAGTCAAATTAAGGAAACAACATACTTTACTCTTTTGTTCAACCAGAAACAATTTATGTTTGCCTTTAATTCTTCCTTTACTCTTTAGAGAATATGAAATAAACATAATTAAAGTTCATAAAACATTCTCCTCCTGCTGAGAACTGCACCCGGAATACTAATTTTATAAGCCAACACTCTAACCATTACTTCAAAGAAGTAACCACACTAGCTGTTCTAAATGCCTTATGGTTTGTTTTAAACTTGTAGAGTAAACTCCTTAGACCTTGCAATCATGTGACATTGTCATCACTTTGTATTGGCCTATGAGCTAGCAATCACCAAGTGAGGAATAGGGCATGTTAAGCGATATACACAGACAGTATTGGAAGCCCACACTAATAAAACTCTTTACACCATGCCATACACAAGTGAGCTAACCAGAGGCTGCATTGTGGGAATATGGCCGTGCAGTGGCCCAAATATGCCAAGCAGTTGGACATGCAGAAGAGACTGTACAGTTATGGGTGAAAAGGTTTCAGGAGGAGGGTGAAGAGGGCTCTAGGACAAAGGAAAAGCAAGGAAGGTCAAAGAAGACCACAGGAGAAGATGACAGAGCTATTCTAGTGGTACACAATGAGAATCCCTTCCTTCCAGTGACAAGAATAAGTAGTAGTGTAAATCTCCTAGTGGGTGATGATGAGACATCTGTCGACGACTCCATACTGCTGGCATCTGACATCACAGGCCTGTGAGAAGGGGTGCCCTTAAGCAAGAATACAGGGAAGCTCGCATGGCCTTCTGCTCCCAACATCTGCCAGCAAGTCAAGATTTCTGGGAGATGATAATATGGTCTGACAAAAAAGTTTTCATCTGACAAGGATGGGAGACTGTCTTTGTGCCAACCCGACAACACATGATTTGACCCTAAACATGTTGCCACTGCATGGAATGGCAGGATCAATTTAGCTATATGAGGCCGGATGAGCACCGGTAGAGTAGGGGAGCTTGTTGAAATCTCCTCTAACATGGACTCCCAGGAATATGGTGCAGTCCTAGAGGAATGCATGATCCCAATGGTACAATCTATCTACCCAAAAGAGGGGTTCATGCATAACAACAATGTGCACACATCTTGGACCACACAGAGACTTCGACATCAGCAGCACACAGACATTTCGATTTTGGAATGGCCTGTGCAGTATCCAAACATTATTCAATTGAGAACATCTGGGCATTAATGGTTTATGACTGAGAACTTCAAGAATGCCCAGAGGCACTGAAAGAACATGTCTGGGAGAATATGAGGAGACGACCTCAAATCTGCAGCTCTTTAGTTTCCTCAATGCCTCGGAGACTAAAAGAGTTCATTGAAAATCGAGGTTATGGTCTTCCTATTAAAAAAAGAAATACAAAGTTACCCAAAAAGTTTTGCATTATTATTATTATTATTATTATTATTATTATTATTATTATTATTATTATTATTATTATTATTATTATATTATTATCACACTTATTGTAAATGCATTGCTATTGCAATTCACATTTGCTGGATTTGTGTTAAGAAAATCTGTTTAATTTCTATAAATATATACAATTTTATTTTTGTGCTTCTAGTGCTATTAAAGTGATATCCACAATGTTAATCTTTGTATTTGACTCAGTCTGCCATCTTTGTAAGCTAGTGTAGTGAAAACGAACGATAAATGCTATAAATAAATAGAAATAGTTTAATTTTTATTTAATTCATAGTTATGATAGTGGTAATAATAAGAACTTTATTATATTATTATGGAAAACATTCAAGATCAATGCCAGGAATCAAACCACAGATCTTTGGCTTTCCATGCTGGAGCTTTGCCACTGAGCTCTCGTGGTCACTTGCTGCCAGTACAACAATGGATCTGATTCTACCTCCAACCCTTGTTTCCACTCCAATACTTTCTATTTTTCCGAGAAGGGACTGCCAAATGTGACATAGTTACACAATGTAAATGAGAAAACATTATAATCAGTTGTGATGAAACAGTAAAATGAAAGTAGCA
The DNA here is from genome assembly GCA_030765065.1 of Deroplatys truncata. Classification (NCBI taxonomy): domain Eukaryota; kingdom Metazoa; phylum Arthropoda; class Insecta; order Mantodea; family Mantidae; genus Deroplatys; species Deroplatys truncata. The sequence continues at coordinate 13,814,687 of CM060982.1, read as the reverse complement.
AAAATAAAGCTGAATGATAAGAGTGAAAAATCGAAGTCAAATGAATACAAACATTACAACTATAATTATTATATAGGTGTACACAGATAGTTGAAAGTGGCAATTAAACCTCTTACAGCAGCAACTGTTATGGTATAAATGTAATCAATATTCGGACGTTTGCAGAATTTTACAAAGAAGCTTGGTATTACGCCTCTCACGCCCACCAGCAGCCAAATAACTTCAATGGAAGTCAGTGGTGTTTTTTTTCATATAAAAAGGGCATAATTATTATTATTTTTTATTTATTTATTTATTTATTATAACCAGGGTTAGGAAGTTCATGCTCTAAAAACTCTTTTAATATGCATGCAAATATGCCCTTAAAATGTGCGAAATGTGCACCAAAATATGCCCTAAAATTATTATATTTAAAGACAATGTGCGCATGCAAACTTACATATATTGCTGAGAAGCAGATGCACATGACTCCACATCCAAAATGAGGGATGAATTACAATTTACCACTACTGCATGACGAAGACTTTCTATGGTATATATTCATCTGTTGTGTCTCAATATACTTTTTTATCTTGAAAAACTTGTTTCAACGTCACATGGGAACATTGGTGCATACTTAAAAGTTGATAGTTGTTCCACAGAAAAAGACAAGTCTTCAGGTATCCCTAAGGGCTTTCCTTCAAGAATGTCTCGTATTTTGGAGATTTGTTTATACCCACGGTTTCTTAAAAGAACATGAATTACTTTGTCTTTTATTTTCTGCCCTACATTACCCGGAATTGACACCAAACTAGAAATGGTAGTATCAAATACATTTAATGACTGATTTAAGGGAAGACCTGTTGTTTCTAGGGATTTAATTGTTGCAGGCATGTTGTAAAAATGTGTTAATATAAAAGCAAGATTTCCTTCAAGCTTTTCATCTGAGAGAACATTCTGTGCTATATGAATTGAAATAGCATCATATGATTCTAATGAATTAATAACTCTTCTACTGACGCTAAATGTTAAGCATACTACAATGAAGCTGTTATCCAACTCCCCCAACGGGTTAAAACAGGTTCGGGTGGTAGTGGAATATTAGGCGCCATATTTTTGAACAGCTGGATCCTAGATGCAGATTTAAGAAACACTTTTTTCACATTAAAGATTAACTTATCTACTTTAGGAAAAATAACCTAATTATTTCTACAATGCGATGAAGGGCATGAATAAGATAAGTTAAATGAATGCTCTTAGGAAAAATCTCTCTTGGTGTTTTCCCTGCTTTGATCATATATCTTACTGCATCAGTTAAAAATAAAAGTACATTGTCATATTTTATATCACCAGGCCATATTAATTTAATAGAGTCAACCCCAAGTTGACTCACTGAGAGCAAGTTAAGAGATAGGGCACACCTGCCTCTTGTTGATATAGAACACCCACTATTACATTTGCAATGAATCGTCCTTCTACATCAGTTGTTTAATCTATTGAGATCCAGAGAAACTCATTTGCTAACTTAGTTTGCAAGGTAGACATTACATTGTTGTAACAACGAGGGATGTATGTTTTACGTAAGGTACTTTGGTCAAGCACATATTTGGTGTACTTTTCTAAAACAATTACACAAAATTGGGTTATTTATTTTCCATAAAGGTGTGTCAGCTGCTAGGAATGCTTCACAAAGGTCATATGAAAACTGTGTAACTCTACTTCCCGTACATTCGATTAGTAGACGTTTGGACACTTTCACTTCTGTCACTTTTTTCACAATCACTGTGCTTTGCAGTATTAATATGTTGAACGACCTGAAACAGTTTTTCACTCCCAATATTTTTTTTCACATGTCTTACAGTATAAGACTACCATCTGTACTAATAAGATCACTAGAAAATTCACTTTGTAAACTTTTAAGTCTGCTCGCATTACTTGGTTTCACCTTCGGCATTTTTAATTCTGTATGTATTCATACCAACTTGTCAATTTCACAAACAAACAGGCTGTAGTGGCTGCTCGATCAACACTGTCTTATTGCTTAATTTATTTCCCAGTACAGCTGGGATTTCCCTATCTTAAAGGCTAGCAAACACATGATTCTTACCAGAATTGCATCACACACTCTTCACGTGATCAATGATCATGAATCACTTGCCTCAGTGGCATTGACAGAGGATGAAACGGGATCCTTTTGTTAGCATCAGTTCACAGAAAAACAAGTTGACCATTTAACCAAAATAACACATTTTAAAAAATATTTCCCGTTTAAGTGCTAAAATATGACAAACATTCTATTTAGTAAGTATGATGCAGTTACTTAAAACAGCATAAATATGCAATTATATGCCCAATAAAAATTACTCAGAGCACTAGAAAGTGCATAGTTCATGAAAATAATTTATCAGCATATCAATAGCATGCTTTGAAAAAAATATGCAAATGCATGAACTTCCTAACCCTGATTATAACATATTAACAGAAACATACGCTAAGTAGAATATCCATTTGGAGTTTGTATACAACAACAACAACAATAATAATAATAATAATAATAATAATAATAATAATAATAATAATAATAATAGGACATTGATATGTCAAATTACTTATATAACAAAAGCATGTAAAATTTGCAAATATATACTTCCAAAAGGCATGGAGGCAGCATATTTAGCCAAAAAATATATATATCCTATCCGCAGATTTACGCGACCTCTGCAATGCCAAGCCATATCACTCCCCTTTACACCAAAGCGGACAGTACTAGAACTTTGCTTATTTTTGCATTTGATGCGTCTGGCACTCCTTTTCCCCTCTCCCACACTTCTGTCAAAAGGGTGAACAAAGTACATGGAACAGTTGTATGTGTTTTGGCCCCCAGATACATTTGAGAGACCGTGTACCTTTCAAATGGTATGAAACATAACTATAGTTACACTTTTTTAAGCTTTCAAAGCCATATGATTTAACCTTTGACCATGAATTACTCAAAACATGTCATCTCAAAAAAAAAAAAAAAAAAAAAAAAAAAGAATAAAGAAAAAATCTCTGAACAAAATATATATAATTGGTTTAATAATTCTCTATTAATTCTCAGAATACACTACCCAGCATGATTTTGAGGCAAAGCATCTGATAAGTGATTTTTAACTAAATAAGGTTTCCTGATTTCGAAAATGTTACTGGTTTTTCTGTATCACATCTAGTTTTCATGTTGATCACTGTTTACTGTCTGAAAATGTGTGATTGCAGCTCAGTGTTATTTTGTAATAACAGCGAACCGGTTATTGTTAGCATGGCCGTGGTTTGTTTTATTATTTTTGTGTATGTTTGTCAATCCAACACCATTCCATTGAACACTCCGATATGAGAGTCTATTTTTAGAATTGTTGCTGATGAAATGCAGAGTTGCATTTTTGTAGTTCTTGGTAGTAGTAATGCGGCCTAGTCCAGTGACAACCAGTTACATTGTGAGTGTGGTGGAAGCCTAACTTGTTTATATTGTGTTGTGCTGTGAAAATGGCGAGTGTGTCAGAAATTAGATGATGCGTGAATAAGCCAGACTCATTCTGTTAGGTGTGTGGGTGATACATAGTGAAGGGGCAGAGGCATTGGTGAAACATTTATACTACACATATTTTAAAGTAAAATTAGGAGACCTGCACAAGGTATAGGCTCCCCTCGTAATTTGTGAAACATGCCCTAAAAACCTACGGGGAACTTAAGGCCCTTCCATTCGGAATAGTGATGGTTTGGCACAAGTCCAGGACCATAGCAGTGACTGTTATTTTTGCATGTGTAAAGTGGCTGGATTTAATAAGAAAAACAAGGACAGTATTATGTACTCAAATTTAAAGTCTGTGATGAGACCAATTCCTCATGAACCAGAAATTTAATACCGTTAAAAAAAAAAATTAAAAAAAAAGTGTGAGCAAAATGCTCATTTAGTGATAAATGACGGGTTAAAAATTCCTCCTTTTGCAGGTTTTCAAATTTATTATGACGCATGACTGCACTCTTTAGTTAGGAATGGTAGTTAAAAAATGCCAAATGCAGCAAACTCCCTCAACAGCTTACATTCCTTTTGTACTTTTATCTAAACATTATTTAGGCCACTCTGCCATTAACAGTCACAAATTTAATACCATAAGTTGGAGTCACTTTATTAGATTATTGCAAAAAGTTTGTAATTGCAATAACACATTTCATATTATGAGTAATCACAATAGCTTATAAATATTTATCAGGCAATAGAATGCATTTTTATTTTGGCCAATTACAATAAACTATACATATTAACCAGCCAATAACATACATTCTTATTATGACCAATCACATTATATGATTAGGCAACTCGTAGAGATGAAACTCATTCATTAGCAAATAATTGACTATTAGGGCTATTCTTAAAGTTTTGTTAAGGCTGAACAAATGGTTAAAGATGCTAACCAATTGTTACGTGCTATTCAGCATTCTGTAACTTCATACAAAACAAAATTTTGTTAAGAATAAAGATTTGGTTGTTGAATGCAACACAAACCCCGAAACCCTCTTCCTAATGTGTTTGTTACATAACAGATTTGCATAGATATCATTTTAATGCTGCTGAAATTTGACATTTTAGTTATGAAATGTTTATTTACTCATTATAGTGTAAAATATAAATGTTACAGATAACAATAGTAAGCAATGTTCCATGTGATAGCATTGGTAATTGATGCTCCCAACATAACTTTTAAGAGAGAAATTTTAGTAGCAAAATAAATGTTGATAATCTCGCATAATAATAAAAAGTAACAGCTATTGGTTCAAATAATGATTAATCTTGTGTTGATTTGCATGGTTCACAGATATATTTGCCTCATTTTTAGATTAAGATTAGGAACTAAGCACTTTTGAGAGCTATAGGATATCACAATAAGGATTTGTTCCCAGAATCATTTTAAAATAATTTTCTATCTGTTAAAGGAAGTGGCTAGCAGAAAGCTATTTCAGCTTCTCGTAAGCATAGAAAATTGAATTTATACTGAGGCTGTTGGAAGAGCAAGAGCATAACCGAAATCAGTCAGTTTGGTTATAAGGTGATAATAAATTGGCATATGAAAAATAATCCAAAATAAAATACTCAGATAACAAAACTAGTGAAAACTAACTTTTATTTTCACTACGATCTTCCACTTAACAAATACCTAATATGGATATTATCAGATACCAATTTAGATTTTCAAAAATTGTTAAGATCCATGAATACTTCCATAGAACTGAACACTGCCAAATCATGAATAAAAAAATGAATACTTACTTCTGCTTGATGGTATACATGAACATTTCAGAAAAATCTGCATGACAACTGGTTTATTACAAGTATAATTAAAAGCCAAGTATCACAAAGAAAATAAAGCAATAATTGCGGATTGATTTGAATTAATGAAACTTGCATCAAAACAATATGAAACTGTGCTGCTATTTCTTTTGTCTGTCTTTCCTAACCTAAAATTAAACTCATTTTACAGGGCCACTGCCACAGATGTTCAACAGTGGGCAAATTTTCCCTATAAAAAAAAAATCTTAATTTTTTTGGAATCACAAAGGTGCAAGTCTTGCTGTTCTAAGCAATGAATGCAAATTTTAAAAATCCACATATATATTTTTCGTATAAGTTTTTACAGCACACATTTTCTCCAACTTGGCAAGGGAAAAAACAAAACAAAAGCACTCAGTAGTCAGTATTCTGATGCTGGTGGCAGCATGAAAACAAAACGCTCTCGCAGAGTGCACAAAGTTTTGATTAATCGCTCCAGTGGCTCACAAACCACGAGAAAACAAATATCGCGATAATAAACGAGTTACAGAATGCCAAATAGTGGAACATTTGTTAACAGCAGGTTTTAAGCCTAAAAACTCTTCTAGCAGTTAGAATATTGCATTATAATAAACAGATTCAACTATCTGACAATAAAATAAAAACTGCTTGGAATATAATTAAAAGAGAAGCGGGTAAATACTCATTACAAAATGACTTAATAACACTAAACATTGATAATCAAGAAATTAGTAAACCTCATGAAGTTACAGAAATTTTTAACAAATTCTTTTTGGATGCAACAAACAAAGTAAGCATTAATTTTGGAAGTAAAGAGGCAGCTTTTGAATTTCTAAGATCAAATTTCTCTAATGAAGTGCCTGAATTTAAAGCTAATCTGACAATGCCTTCTGAAATAAACAAAATTATTAACTTCTTCAAAACAAAAAACTCTTCTGGTTATGATGAAATAACAATAAAAATCTTAAAATCATGCTCATCTCAATTTCCATTCCCCATGGTTATTTGTGCAATAAGTCACTAAGGACAGGAATTTTCCATTGTCAAACCACTTCAAAAAAGGCGAATGCAATAATGTTTCAAATTATAGACCAATATCTCTCTTGCCAATTTTTTCATAAGTTCTTGAAAAAGCGATGTTTAATAGACTGTATAAATACCTTGAATATAACAACATACTTGCCAGGGATCAGTTCGGGTTCAGAAAAGGAATGTCGACCAATAATGCAACTTATAAACTTACTCATGAAGTAGGTGGAACTTTCTGTAACTTAGCAGAGGCATAAATGAGTCGAAAGATATTAAAAGCCTTCACTTACATCACGACTCATTTATTCTTCATTTGACTACTTCACTGTTAATATTGTCCTATTTTCTACTTTCATTAGCAGAGGCGTTTGAACTGTGTTAATCATGATATTCTGATAGCAAAATTGAAATTCTATGGACTAATAAATGAAAGTCTAAGTTGGTTCGTATCATATCTAAATGAAAGAAAACAAAAGTGTTGAAGTAGTCATTGATATTGGATTTGGAAAACATACATCAAAATGGAAAGCAGTAACACATGGAGTGCCCCAAGATTCAGTCCTAGGACATTTGCTATTTTTGATCTATATAAATGACCTATCATTTTATATAAAGGATATTGCAAGTATCATTCTGTTTGCTGATGACACGAGTGTTCTGGTGACTAGTAAAAACTTGAATGAGTGTCTAATTAAATTGAATTTGTTTTGAACTGTGTGTTACACTGGTTTAAAGCTAACAAATTATCTGTAAATCTAGACAAAACAAAAGTTGTTAAATTTATAATCCATCAATCATCACACACTCCAACAGAAATTGGGATTAATGACATGTTACTAGAACAAATAGACAACATCAAATTTCTGGTCCTCCAAGTAGACAGATATTTAGATTGGAAAGTTCACATTACGTATATCTATCCGAGCATTGGTAAATGTCAGTTCTATAGATACACTTAAATTAGTATACTATGCATATTTTAACTCTTATCATGGAACAAGGAATATTATTTTGGGGAAACTCAGTAGAAAGTAAATGAATATTCCTCATGCAAAAGAAGGTTATAAGAATCATTTCCAGCACCCATAGCAGACACTCTTGCAAACATCTTTTTAGAAAGCTGAAGATATTAATCCTACCTTGCATGTACATATTTTCAATCTTAAAATTCTTTGTATGCAATCGAACCACATTTATAACAAACATGGAAATTCATTAGATAAATACTAGACAAAAGGGTAACATCCATCATCCCAGTGCAAAGCTTTCTTACTTCCAGAAAGGTGTATCTTATGAGACCATAAAAATATTTAATACTCTCCGTAATGATCTTGAGGGAAAAGTTTACAATTTCAATGTCTTTAAAACTGCTGTTAAAGAGTACCTATGCTCAAAAGCATATTATTCTGTACAAGATTATCTGAATGACAATTCTCCTGATGATAATACATATATAGCTCTGTAAGTAGTATTAGTAAATATTAATGACAATTGCCAATTATATTTGATGCCTGCTCTAGAATTAATGAAGCTATTTAAATGTATGTATATTAAGAACTAACAGTAAATGCTATGCATTACAAATCAAATAGAACAAAATGATGAGAGGAACAAAAGGTACAAGCCTAATGAAAGTTAAAATAACTTTTCTTGTCTAAAAATATAATGTTAGCCTTATAACGGTAGGGAGATATTCGATTTTGCACAAAATTACACCTGCTTTGTTTCATTTTGTATATAATATGTCAATTTTATTTTAAATGTTCTGTATTCTTTGTAATATTTATGTTTATATGTATTTTTGTACATTTCCTTGACATGTTCTTTGTTCACAAGCCTTTATGGCTGCTAGTGAACTCACAGAATGCAATCCAATCTAATCTAAAATAATTGTAGCTACCCTCTTAACAACAAAGTTACAGAATAGCCTTGTGTAAGTGAAGTACTGCTATTTACTATGTATATGCTAAAAGACTTTAAAAGCAATTACTCTAAATATTTTGAGGGAGAATATTCTGAAATGATATTTTAATATTTTTTATACAATTGTCAAAGAGATGGATTTTGCAAATATGCTTTATTGCTGTAATCCTTTTGAGAAAGATCTACAAAATGTACAAATGTGGATGGTTTAGAAGATTAGTGGACAAAGGACAAAAAATATGTGGTAAGTGTAGGAAAAAGCTATCACAAATTCAATGGTCAGCAACAGATGTGTTGGTTTCAAGTTTGTCCAAAGATGTAGCAAACAAAGAACTATATTTTAAAATAAAGAGAGTTGAAGGTGGCGGTGCCGTGGCCGAGTGGTTAGACCACTCGCCTCTCATCGAGGCGGCCCGGGTTCAATCCCAGGGACCCGCATGTAGGATTTGTGGTGGACGTAGCGGCATCTGGGCGGGTTTTCTCCCGCCATTCATTGCACCAACTGCTCCATCATCACCTTTCCTTTCATCCATTTCACCTACATTTCATTTCATCTACTTCCTTCACCCCATGCTGGGCATCGGGCTGATCACCCATCCTGGTTCATCTGTCTGCTCCTCGACAGGCCTCTGACCCCAGGCACCTGCTTGTAAGTCCTGGGGGGTGTAAGATGAGGATAAACAGAAAATGAATGGATGAAAGTTGAACTCTCTTTATTTTAAATTATGACACATCACTGTTACTAGCTTTTAAATCTTCAAAATTAATTAATAAAGAACTATATGCACAGTTATCTAGTTCACTGACTTCAGCTGAATCCGACATATTAGTAACCCCAAATGTAGCTTTACATGCATTAAATGAGAGGCTTGTATCTCTTGGTGAATCACTGGTTAAAAAAAAAAGAAAGATTGCAAGAAAAGCAATATTCCAAAAAGGAATTTAAGAAAGTTATTGAGATACTAAAACAAACTTGTGTCTCACCCAATCAGGAAACAAAAGATAATTTGTGGAACAAATGCTGAACCTGGAATTATAAACCAACTGAAAGATAAATTTCAAACCAGTCTCACAAACAATAAAAAGATTCAAATTTTGACAATTCTAACAAGGAGAGTATTCAACAGATTTAAAAAATAATGTGGAGGTTCAAGCTATTTATTGTGAAAAGCAAAAATGTGATATATTAGCAACTCATAATTCCAGACCTGGGCAAACCATGAGTGAGCACATTGTGGATTTGTGTAAAAAAGGTTCTATAACTGATAGCTTGAGTCGCTGTTTGCATGGGAGAAAGGATTTTGTTTCTATGAAGGAAATGGAATTAGGGTTCATAAACAGAACCATTTGGTGTTAGAAAATCTTATAGAAATGTATAAAACATTTACAGATAATAATCCACAGTTGAAAATAGTACTATCCAAGTTCTGTGATTTGTGACCAAAGAACTGTGTCTGGTGGTGCAAGTGGCACTCATAGTGCACGCATTTGTAGTATATGAGTATATCAGAATGTTAAGCTAATGTTGGAAGGTTATAGAATAAATGTATTGACAAGTGATGAAGTCTTCCCACTCAATACTTACAAAGACTGCCTTTCACAAATCATTTGTAATCCATCTCATCCAAGGTATTACTTCTCACTATGTGAGAGCTGCCCTGGTACATCTATTTTAGTTAAACATAGCTGATTTATATTTGATATAAATGGAATTGATGAAATAACTTACAATGTATTAGCATCTACAGACATAACAGTGTTTTAGTTATCACTCCTGTACAAGAAATTTTGGAAATCTGTGAGGAAAAATTAAGTAATCTCTTGCCACATTCTTTCACAGTAGCCCAACTGTCTCATTTTTTAACAGAACTTTAAAAATAAGCTTATTGACAATGAATACATTATTGTATGTGACTTTGCAGAAAATTATGTGTTTGTTCTTCAGGATTTTCATTGGAACAATATGCAAGCCACAATCCATCCCTTCATAGCTTCTTATAGAAATTCTGAAACCCTTGAAACAGATCATATTTCCTTTGTTATAGTATCAGATTGCCTTCGCCATGATACATCAGCATGTATAGGCTGTTTAATAAAGTTTCTGACATTTAATTTTCAAGAGAACTCGCAAGCATATATGTTCCCCAGGGGCTTACTTCAGTAAGTATGGGATTGATGCTCCCGGGGTCCCAAGCTACCAGTCCTCTGGATTTTGGGTTAGGGTTAACTACTCTGCCCCTACTCCCTTGAAGGATAGCCGGGCGGTGCAGGGTCTCAGATCGACTCCATTCGGAACCACCATGAGGTTCGACCTGGCATGGAGATAGATGAGTCCAGTGGCATCTCTCCGTGCATGGTATTCACTGGGACTATGGACACTATGATGATTTCATCTAGTAACATCTAAAAAGAGACATATGGTTGAGCTTGTCTCAGAAGAAAATGTGACACTGCCCATTATTTAATCATGCGCTCAGCTACACCAGACCAAACACTGCTTAGCTCTTCAAACCCCTTCGTGGTTCAGGCCACCTTGGACAAAATCGCTGGCCCAGTTCAGAACTGTACCGGCAAAGCAATGAGTCTTTATTGATATTGACTAAGGATGATGCACAGTTCCTTCATTTACTCCAATACATCACTTTGGAACCCAAGAAGTTATTGTTTAGCCACTTGCTTCCTTGAATGCCTGCCGAGGTATTGTGACTTCTGCCTTAAGGCAGTTTCCTCCCACACTTAAGGCTGGCTATGAGATACTGCGTGTTCGTCAATATGTTCCCAATCCTCTACGTTGTTTCTCCTGTCAAGGATTCTGACATATGGCATTACCCTATAAGCGGCAGCCTTTATGTCCCTTGTGTGGAACAAATCAACATAACGGTTCTCCTTGCACTTCCATCTCCAAATGTGTGAATTGTGAGGGTGTCCATGCTGCATACTCTTGCACCTGCCCTGCGTATAAAGGAAGAATACTCCATACAAGAACTGAGAGTTAAAGAAAAACTTGGATATCGAGAGGCAAAGGAGAAACTTCGCTTGTTCTTTCCCACGAAGTTAGCTCGCAGATCCTTCTGTCAGATTCTTCAGTCGCAACTACTACTACTACTACTACTCCTGTTTCTTTAAAGTTTAACTGTGCCTGCATTTGTAGCTGTACTTCGCGAGCTAGCCATATTGGTAGTTCTTCTATCCCTACCCTCCTTTTTCAGTCCTCTCCCCTTTCCACTCCTTTGGACTCTACAAGCCTTCCCATCAGCGTTTTACTTCTCAATCTCATCAGCATCGGGAACCTTCAACATTCCGACCGTCACTTGCCGTGGGTAATCGCTTTGGTTCCTTACCCTTGGATAATCCTGCAGACCCATTTATGGATACCGACCTGAAGGATGCTGCTCCTGGTTTCCTTGAGAACTGCCTGTTCACCACATTTATTACTTGGAAAACCTCTGCAGTGTGTTAGGGGTGCTCCTTCTGCCACAGCTTTACGGTGTTCCACCTCCGGTACTCTGTCATCGACGTCCAGCAATTCTGGAAATTTAGACACCTTGGATGTTTCTCACCCACCAGTGCTTTCGGCTGTGCCTTCACTCCCTGCTGTCTCTGGCAGCACTAAGGACATCCGTTCTCCAGCTACCAGTGGTATGGATGGGGACATTTCTTTCGCACCTCCTGTTATGCTATCTCCTTTTTCGAAGGAGTGGTGTGTGGCTGCTGCTGTGGATCTATCCCAGGCCACCACCAACATATCTGGAGCAAAAGTTTTACCTGTGTGACCAGTGTTAAATTACTGACTCAGAAGAATTCCAAAGTTGCTGTGAAGTCCATCACTGCTGTCAGTACTATGGATAAATCTTCCAAGCAGAAGCCTTCTAAGCCATCTTTTTCAGCAAACTCCAGAAAGAACATCTTGACATCCAAGGTTCACGAACGGAAAAACAGACATGTATTGAAATCGTTTGGATCTGTCGAGGCAGGCACTGACTTCTAGGGGTTTTTGCCCTTTTCCATGGTTTGTTACTAGTTTCTCTTTTCTCCGTCATTTCTTATGGCCTTTTTACAATGGAATAATTAACTCAAGTGCTTGTTTTTGGTATCTTTTGATGTGTGAGTTGTTTTGTGTCTAACCTCTGTATATTTTTGTTTTGTTTATTCTTTCTACTTCTGTAATCTGAGTTGTTTAACCTTGTACTTGTTTTGTATTTATTGCTTATGTATTGACCTGAATAAATCTATAGCCAGAGGGTGGCGCTGATGACTGTCACAGTTTTGCACCACTCAAACCGCTATTCCTACTACCAAGCATATAGGATTTTTCTGATGGGTCTGCAGCACAGTATATAAACAAAAAAAATTTGTTAATCTTTGTTTCCATTATAAAGATTTCAACGTACCAATAGAATGGCATTTCTTTGCCACTTCGCATGGGAAAGGACCATGCAAAGGCATAGCAGATACTGTCAAGAGACTTGCTACCTGTGCCAGTTTACAGCATGACACCTACACAATTATTTGAATGGTTTTCAGAAAACTTACAAGTGTAAGTTTTGTTTTACCACTAACAATGAATACGATGAAGAGGATTCCTTCCTTTTTAAGCATTTTGAAAACATTCACACAATTGCAGGTTCACAAGTTATACTGTGTTACACCAGCTGGCCTTTATACCATTTAAGTGAAAATCTTCACAAATTCTGATGAAGTAAAAGTAAAATTGCTGATAACAGGACAAAATGAACCAGGGCTTGCTAGTAGAACAGGCTTTATTGCATGCACTTAAGATGGTCACTGGTGGGTAGGTTGTGTTGTAAATGTGGATGAAGATATAGATAGATTAAAATAAGCTTTTTTACATCCTTCGGGATCTTCACCTTCATTTCTGTATCCTGAAATTTCTGATATATTGAGTGTGGAAAAGATAGCCATCTTAACAAAATTTTATATGAGAACATAGGACAAGCATATGTTATGTCACTTCAGGATAGTAAATGATATGCTGCCAAGTGTTAATCTACTCTTGAAGTTTTCAGAAGCCGAGGCATTTTCTTCCTTAACATTCACAGTGTTCCAATGGTCAGTTCTGTTGCGAATAAGGATGTCTGCTGGGGTGATATGTATTGCAACATGGTATAGTATAGTCAATTCTGTACCATTCATTATGTGATGAAGCTGGCTCCTCCCACTAAGGCAGGCTTGTCTGGCAGCACTATAGTAGTCTTCAGCATCGATGGCAGTAAATTACGTTAGAACACGCAGATACGGGAAATGCTGCGTTGTGAATCTTTCTAGAGATGGGGAAAAAAAGGGAGAGGCGAGGGGGTATTGCAAGCATGCGGCTTTTGGCGCAAACTGAAGCAACCCATTTCTTTGTTAAATGCCACATCACTATATAAGTACATATTATCTTACCTTATTCTCCGTCGCTGTATTGTTCTTCGGAGTCAGAACCCCGAAGGTTCACTATGAAGGGTTCGATAACAGCATCCCTGGATAATTCTTTCCGAAAATCATCTTGAAGCTTTTCTGCATGTTTGACGCTGTCGTGCCACTTTGCTGTAGTAATGCTTTCCACAGCCTCATGCGCCAGTCTCCCCACGTCTGCAATCTTAAAGGTGTTATTTTTCTTTGCTACACATGCCTTCCCTTGTGCACATACCAATTCGATTAGATTGGCAGTAGTAAGGTGTGTCCAAGTTCCACAGCAATGGTGTCCAATTCAAAGCACTTATGTGGTTTATTTAATTTAACAATCTGCAGCAACTCTTCTCATGTTTGTGATAAGTTAAAAGGAAATTGCATATTGGAGAGCTAAGCCATAATAGCGGCCTTTCTTGTGTTAGAGCATGGAATCATCTCCATTAGTACAGAGTTTATACTTAAATTCTTCATTACTATAATAGATCTCAGAGCTAAAAGTGGCAAGAACTGGTTCAAGAACCAGTTGTAAAACACACCAGCATTCATTTCTGCATGTTAATCAGATGGGCCTTAGATTTAGAGCGAAACATTAATTTGCTCTCTGAAATGAAACCTGTATCGATTGAACCTGCATGACATAAGATCAGGTGAGCAAGGTCCAGGCCAGGACTCTCATTTAAGCTGGGTTGGTGCCCAGGATGCGAGACATTTATAATGGTGGGGGGTTCAAGCGCTCTTGTGGTCCTCGCTACTTACTTATCAGTAGAACTGAGGAAGTAAGTTCAGTACGTTAGTTTACTGGTGCAGTAAAGTCTGTATTAGAACTTGTAATGGCATGCTCCTGGTTGAAGCACATTCAGCATCCCAGGCAGCTATTATACAGAAAGCAAACATGTTAGCTAGCTACCCCATATGAGTACATTGAACTCCTTTGTGGTGTTGTAAACACCTGTGCATTGGACGGTGTGTCCAATGGGGAGTTTCAAGGAAATCTTGAAGATCAAGGTGTGACATCTGTATATCGGTTTCAGTGGGGAGAAAGAGGTGAATTTGTGCATACCCCCTGTTTCTTGCCTTCGATCGGGTAGACCTCCCTCAAAGGATTAAGGCAGGGTATGACGGCACTGAAGTTAGGTCATATATCCCGAACCCGCTATTAGATATTATAAATGCCAGCGCATTGGTCACAGGTGATTTCTGTAATGGTGAAGCTACCTGCGTTAACTGGAGAATTCTCACACGAGGGAGCTTGTACATCAGCTTCAGCGTGCGTTAATTTTACTGGCAACTATCCATCTAGTTCCCGTGAATGCCCGCGTTTTACAGAGGAATGGGCGATCCAAGAGATTCGGGTTAGGGAGAAGAGTTCCTTCTGGGAACCCCGGAAACTACTGCGCATCCGCCAACCCTCTGTTCCGAACCCTGGTACGTATAGCTCAGTGGCCGCTAAACCGGTACCGAGTTAGGACATCGCAGCTCATCAAACCAGGATATTAACGGGGCCACAATTTCAGAAAAGATTCTCGTAGCCAGATCACTTCCAAAGCCCATGAAATCCACATCTACATCTGCCAAGTCTGTTGCTGACAAGATCCCTTCAGTAAAGTCAACACCAAGACCAGCTATAACCCAACTGGCTTCCTGAAAGAAAATAAAAATCTGTACCCGGAACATCCAAGGGAAAGAAAAGTCCACGAACATCTCGGAGATCCTCTTCTGAGGAATCTTCTGAGAAGGACTTATCAGCGATCATTATCTTCGCTACTCTCTATTTCCAATCGGTTCGAGGTTCTGGAACCGAAATTTTGTATTGGAAAAGGATTCTCGCCCGTAGAGATGGAGCAGAAGGATTCTGCGCACACTGCGAGAACGACAGTGAAAAAGAGGCAGGATAAATCGCCCATTAAAGGTGTTAGCCCGACACCAAAGAAAAATGGTAAATTGATTCGACCACCTTTGTCCTCAACGTAGTAGACTTTTACGATTGAGAGCTTAACCCATTATAATTACTATGGCCGTCGTACAATGAAACATACTAGGAATTGGAACACAGCGACCAGAACTTGAACTTTTACTCAATAACTATGAGCCTTTGGTCTTGTTTGCAAGAGATTAAACTCCGTCCGCAAATCAGCTTTCAACTTAGGCGATATATCATTGCACGATGTTGTCTTACACCGGAAGAGGGCATCGCTCACGGGGGCACCATGATGCTCATTAGAGATGATATATTTGTGGAATCTGTATCCATAGTGTCTGACATCCTGTCAGTTGCTGTAAGAATTAAACTGCCATCCAACCGATTTACATTTTGTAACATTTATCTGGCTCCATCTGATGACCTCTCTCTCTCTCACTGGTTTAGAAGATCTGGTTTCCCAGTTATCAGCACAATTTCTGTTGGTGGGAGACGTCAATGCCCGTCACGCTCTTTGAGGCTCACCTCGTGCTTGTGTGAGATGCAAATGAATCGCCGATTTCTTAGACGCTTATAACTCAGCTCTTCTGAACATCGGCGAACCTACATTTCTTGCGGACTCCTTTAATACTTCTGCACACCTTGGTACAGCAGTTCCCTTACAATGGAATGTCATCTCTGATTTACACTCTAGTGGCCATTTACCGTGTCTTATTAGTCTCTTAACGCAAGATATATGTTCCACGCGCTTACCTAGATGGCGCTTAGATACTGTCAACTGGAACCTTTACTTCCAGTTGGCTATGTTTAGTTGCAATGAGCACACTCTGTGAATGTTTTGGTCGAATATCTAACAGAGAAGATTCTTTCTGCTGCTGAGCAAGCCATTCCTGGGTCGACTGCGAACCCCCTCGATTCCCAGGCTCTTGGTGGACGAAAAATGCCGAAATGCCATTCGTGCTTGCAGGCGTACTCCTAGGGTTTTCCAGCGTCGTCCTACACTGGATAATCTAATCAAATAAAAATGTCTGCCAGGTCTAGACATGTTATAAAGGATAGCAAAAATACATAATGGAGCAAGTCTGTTGCTTCATTTAATCGTCATACACCTTCCTCTGTCGTTTGGGATAAGTTAAGGCGTGTGGCTGGAAAATCGACCCACATACAGTTGCCGGTCTTAAAACAGCTGCAGGAGCTGCTGTTGATACATTTGACGTGGCTAACACATTTGGCCGTGCTTTCGCTCAAGTGTTTAGCTCAAATAACTATTTGCCCGAGTTCCTTCCTGTTAAGAATTAGGTGGAATCTCAAGCTTTCTGGGCTCGTTCTGGAAATCTTGAAGATTACAATCGCCTTTTCGCCATGGCGGAGTTAGAACACGCTCTTTCATCTTAGCGACCATCAGCACCAGGATCAGATCGTATCCACGTACAAATGTTGCAACAGCTCTTCAACAGCTTTCCTACTCGAGGTCTGTAATGGCGTTTGGGTTGACACTACGTTTCCAGAAAAGTGGCGGGAGCCACTGTCGTTTTGGAACCTGAAAAAGATCATCATCCATCCAGCTACCGTCCTATTTCCCTCACCAGTTGCGTTTGCAAGGTGATGGAACGCATGATCAATGCACGGTTTGATATGGTGGTTGAAAACTCTCAACCTGCTGACCAACACCCAGTGCGGTTTTCGAAGACGCCGTTCAACAATGGACCACTTGGTGTCATCGACACAGATCATGAGCGGATTCATGAAAATTTGTAAAACAGTTGCGACATTTTTTGACCTTGAGAGGCCATGTTACGTGTTGGTCAGCAGGAATACATTCCCTACATACCTGGAACATGCTTGGACACTTACCATGGTTCATTCAGAAGTTTGTGAAGGACCGCGTTTTCCGAGTAAGGGTCGGCTCGGTTTTTTCGAACCTTTTTGTTCAGGAGAACGGAGTATCTCAGGGATCGGTACTAAGCGTTACACTGTTTGCTATAGCAATTCTATCTCGAAATGTGTTCCTCCAGGAATATCGTCATGCTTATTCCTAGGCGATTTTATTGTTTATTGTACTTCTCAGCATACTCCGTTTTTGGAACGCTGTATGCTGCGATGTTTAGATAACCTTCAAGAATGGAGTTCTAAAAACGGCTTTTGTTCCTCAACTGAAAAGTGAATTTGCGTGACTTCTGCGTCGTAGATGATTACCACCGTCGCTCCGATTCGATCCAGATTTACTACCATTCGCTGGTTCTACGAGATTCCTGGGGTTGACCTTTGATAGGAAACTTAGCTGGTCATCGCATTTAATACAGTTGAAAGCGACCGATGTGACGGTTCTCTGAATATCTTGCGGGTATTAAATGGCAAATCTTGGGGAGCGGATCGGATAGCTTTGCTGCGACTGTATCGCACACTGATCCGATCAAAAAGAGACTATGGGTGTATCATTTGTTCCTCTTCTGAGGAGACTAGACACAGTCCATAATCGGGTCATTTGAATCGTTATTGGTGCTTTTCCCACAAGCCCAGTTATGATCTTTACGAATCTGCGATATCGGCGTGATGTCCTCTCAGAAAATTATGGCCGTGCGCTTAGATGAATGCCAAAACATCCAACGTTCGCTTCTTTTTTTCACACCCCGATGGACAAGCGTTATAGGAATAGTTCCATTAATCCGAGGCGTGCAGGTGTTCGTTTCCGGGAGCTTCTTAGAAAGCATGGCATTGAAATTTCTAGCATGTTTGCTAAGGAGGAGAGGCTGTTCTCTATGTTACGTGCGACATCTTACGTAGATCTTGGGATGGCGGTATACTGGAAATCTAGAATGCCTGCCTTTAGTATTCGCACCCGTTTTTTAATTTCTGTGCGGTTACAGTGACCGAATTTTGATCTACACCGATGGATCTAAGTGTTGGATGTGTTTTATGTTCATGGAACCGAACCCCATACATTCGCTTTTCATGATAACATATCCATTTATAGCGCAGAGCTGTATGCCGTATACCGAGCCATTTTGTATGTGCGTCGTCGAAAATTGGGAGACACACTCATTTTGAGCGATTCCCTTAATGCAGTTCAGAGTCTTCGTGAGCTGTACAACTACCACCCCATTCAGCGAATCCAGATGCCCTCTATGTTTTATACGCTTCTGGCGTTAATGTGGAATATGCTTGGATAACTGGCCACGTTGGCTTGCCGAGGAAGAAATTGCGAATTTGGCAGCTAAGGCGCAACAACAGAATCCGGTGTTATAGTATCTCAGGTAACATCGGAAGACTTTAGGCTTGTGCGGAGAGCGGCACTGTCGTGATGGCGCGTGGAGTGGTTAGGTCTCCGCGGAAATAAGCTTAGAGTAGTGAAGCGCATTCCGATAAACCGGGTAACTTCCTCTCGTGTATCTCGCGAGGTTGGGGATTTTGGCTCGGTTGCGTATTGGCCACTGCAATTTTACGCACGGTTATCTTTTTAAGGGTGAACCTGCTTCTATTTGTCCGCCTTGTAGCGAAGGCCTGTTGATCCGTCACATGTTGCTAGAATGCATTCCTCTAGCACATCTTCAGGACTCTGCAACTGCTGTCCAGTCCTGCAGAGGTCTTAGCGAATGATAAGCAGAGGGTTGATAGGTTTTTAATTTTTTTGTGAAAGGTAAATTTCCAAATGCGGATTTAGTAATATTAATAGCAGGTGTTTCATACTTCTCGGTTTAGTTTTATATATTCATATTTATTTCTGACTTGTACTATGATTTTATATTGATCTTTATCTCTGGCCTTTGCCATTAACCTAGCAGTTGAATGCGCTTAAACACAAATCATCCACCTACAATTCTTTCTACGGTGCGCATACCCACCTGACAAGCTTCAGCTGTTTCCCTGCAACAATTGACAACACTGTTTAGCTCGCTACCCGCCTCTTCTATGTTACCCAGAAAGTGTTTGTACAATAATACACCGTTTCTCTGGCTTGATTGTGAAGAAGGCAACGTTGTTGGGACTTTTTTTGTTTTTTTCATTCTTTCTTTCTTTCTTTCTTTCTTCAGCCATCAGAAATGTTAACTATCTTTCTATCACTCAAGGGAGTAGATTTATTGCTCGGAATTATTTAATTTATTTAATTTCACTGTTAAGCTGTAGGCAAGCCCTCATGCACACTCTGAAATAGACTATGTCTGATTGGCCAGAAAGTACGTGACTATGACATCGTTGGATATTTGGATACTTACTGCGCAACCGCCTTTGTACGTGACGGGTACTCTAGTTGGAGCACATGTCCTCTGTGGTGTAGTGGTTACCATGCTAGCCTCTAATTCCTGAGATTGCAGGTTCAAACCCGGCAGAGGGTGATGGATTTTTCCGGGCATAAAAATCCTTCACACGGCTTCCTTCGGAAGGGAAGTAAAGCCGGTGGTTCCATGTCATAGATTTGCGGCAAATAAAAGAACCTGAAGCCTGATAAAGAGGCATCTTGAGCAAAATTACCGGTCTTTCATGCTCAATATAGAGTGGGACGCTAAGGACCACAGCAGTTAAAGAGTGTTCATAAATAAAACTCAACTTATAAGTTTTTTGCATGTGTTCCCACACTTTTTCCCAGTTTTTCATTGACTTCTTTGCACTGCACAATCAAACAATCCCTTTAGAATGCTGCTCCTAAACAATTTATTGCATTTTGCAACATCATTTTTTATCCGGGCCCATATTAGCTCTATGACGTTTAAGTTGATTGATACGGCAGTGATCGTACAACTTTAGACCATGCTCTTCTGCCATGTGATCTACTCGTATTTCTAAACGTTTGAGATTGTCTTTTTTTAGCTTTTCAAATTCATATAGTACAATTTTAGTAGAGTATGGATAAAATTATATGTTATTACAAAGCCAGGGCTGCATATATGATTTAAGGGATGCGAAGTAGGAGCCTTGTTTATTCCTATAGAATGATAGCATTATTGAGAACTAAACACTGTTGGAGGGAATGTTTGGCAATACTCAGTTAACAAACTAGTCCTGAAAGTTTTACTGTCCATTTCTTCGTGAAGGTCTATGCTAGATTTTTATTTAAAACTCTGTAAATTGTTGGGAATGAAACCTGCTGAATATCCTGCTTGTAAAATTATAAAGTGCTGACCTCTTATGGCAGTTCAAAGAGGGAAGTTTAGTTCGTCTCCTTCACAAATCCAAACTTTACTTTCAGCGTGGTTAACATTAATGCAAGTTTCATCAAGTAGATAATTGACGACTAGTAGATCTCAATTGTTTCATTGTCTGTAAAAATTTATACCATTTTGAAACAATGTTGGGTCTTTCCATTAAGAATTTTCTGCCGTTTACATTAGTTATGCTTCCATCCAGCACAGTTGTCCTCCGTGGACTAGTGGTACCATGCTAGCCTCTAGTTCCCAAGGCGGGTTCAAACCCGGCGGAGGGTGATGGATTTTTTTCGGGCGTAAAAATCCTTAGCATGGTTTCCTTCGGAAGGGAAGTAAAGCCAGTGGTCCCGTGTCGTAAAAGAACCTCAAGCCTGATAAAGAGGCCTCTGAGCAAAATTACTGATCTTTCACGCCCAATATAGAATGGGACACTAAGGACCATAGTAGTTAAAGAGCGTCCATAAATAAAACTCAATTTAATTTAATTTTCCATCCAACAGGTTGTTTTCTTTTAATGCCTTATTTATATCTTCTAAACTAGATAGAAAATGCGTTCTATACAACGAATAGATCATTCTTCTAATCGACACGACACAGAACGAATTGATCACTCCTTTTGGGTAGTCTATTGGAACGTTTTTCCCCGGAGTCTCCAAAAGACTATCGTTTGCTTGCATTTTATTTTGTTTTAGAACTATTTTAACAAGGCAAGAAGATACACCTGTAGCTGTAGCAGTTCTTTCGATTGTCCTCATCGCCGAATTGTTGGCTTTTTTCACATTTCAGGACCTCACATTCATCACTCAAGTATCTCTGCTCATTAACTATGACTTCCGTGCCATCTGATTTTATAGGCTTTCCTTTCTTTCCAACACTGGCAATAAATATTAAGAACACAATCAAAACAGCAAACGCAACATTCACAAAATCTAAAAAAAAAAGTTTCACAAATTTGTTTGATAACTGTTTGTTGTTAACTGCTAATTTATCACTTACTCTCTTACAAAATTCACTTGTATCACAGTCGCAAGCCGCCACAGTTACTATCACTGTCAAGCAAGCAATTGATTTTGGCAACAAAAACAGGGCGTGAGAAGATGGTCATTTAAACCCGGAAGTTATTATAATGGGCTTTCCTCACACCTGCTGGTGGAAAAGGACAGAACAGAAAGTGACAACTTATAAAAATTGAAAATGTGCAACGGCATGAAGGGGCGATATCATCGCCTTCCCTCTCTTAACGTTAAACAGAGTTACTGGGCCTTCCTCCATGATATAGTGGTTCCCATGTTCTAGTTCCCGAGTTGGCAGGGTTAAACCCGGCGGAGGGTGATGGATTTTTTCGGACATCAAGATCCTTAGCATGACTTCCTTCGGAAAGGATGTAAAGCCGATGGTCCTGTGTTGTAGATTTACTGCATGTAAAAGAACCTCAATCTTGGTAAAAAGGCTCTGAGCAACATTACCAGTCTTTCATGCCCAATATAGAATGACACGACAGCAGTTAAAGAGCGTCCATAAATAAAACTGAATTTAATTTTAGCGTTACTGGGAATGGTGAGAATGATCTGGTAGTGCATGGATGGATTCGGGACTATTCCAGCATAGATACTAGGATACCTCTTTATCACCAGCCTCGACATGGTGTAGGGCCTACCAAAGAGGACACCGAACAGGTGCTACGCAGACTACAGTTTTGGATTCTTGTTGCTCCAAATCACAGAGGAAGTTATCCTGTGCCTGGGCCCTTCGGTTCTTCGATTCCATGGTGGACTTAGGGTGCCTCATATTGCACCTGGGCCATGATGAGATCCTGCTGAACCATTGAGAGGAGAGGTGGTTCCAGCGTGGAGCGAACGAATGGTGAAAGCGCGGCAGTAAAATCCTTAATGAACATGATTCTGGATGGAGGACCCCACCGAGATGGGAGCTATGTTACGAGAGCGGGAGACTATCCTAGCGAAAATGTTTAGTGCTACCAACCGGGACCAGATCTCCTTAGGGGGATTGTCTTGGAGAGTTTGAGGCAATTGCCTGTATAATGTCAGTAAACACCAAGAACCTGGATGGTTGTCTAAGTAACCACTCACGAGGCGAGAAGAAGCAGATCCTTAACCTGCTTGAGGAATTCCAAGTCATCTTTGCCATACTGATAGTGAGCATCACATTGACAGTCATCAACCAGATAGTGAATATGAAGACCAGAGGCATCTTATTGTTTGTGGTCCTCACTGGTAGTGCTGGTGAAAAAGAATGGAGATCTGTGCTTTTGCGTTGATTACTGGAAGCTGAATGACGTTACCAAGAAACAACTTTTTGCTGCCATGGATTGACGACACCCTGGATTCAAAATCAAGGTCCTCGCAAGTGTCATTTTATGCCTATGACAAAGAGAAAAGAGCTTTTGTAAAGTCCTATAGCATAGGACATGCATAGTTCTGTGCATGAGAGATTAAAAATAAACATGGTCATTTTTAAACATTTAAAAATACTGTGAGTGATTAAAAATAAAAAGGTTGGGTGCTTTTAAAAATTGTAAGCCAGGCCTATAGCATAATTTTACACAATTTTATATGCATAGGTTAAACATTGATTATTTTTCTTGCAGATGGGTTTGAAAGCACAGTAGGGGTATTTTTGAAAAAAAATGCAAGGTAGCCTATACTTTTCCATTGGGTTCTGTGGTGTAAGTGTACAAAGTCTGACTAGATTGGTCAAAAAATATTGATTTATATGCTGGAGTTGAAAATAAGGATATGTGGAAGTTTTTGAAAGTCATAAGGGAACTGTCATTTTCGTTGTAAAGCCCAATGTCACAAAGGTTTGCCAAACTTTTACTAAAACAATCCATGATAAGCGTTTAGAAATAAGAGGGAAATATGGTAGCATGAGCATGATATGCAACTTCCCCTCCAAAGACCCAGTTTTAAAGATTTTCTCTTTTAGCCCTTTAGGATAGGAATGATTAAAAATATGCTATTTTCACAATAAAAGGCCAAATTTTAGAAATATTGTATAACTTGTATCTTTTAGGAAAAACTGGGCTTTTCAGGTTGAAAGAATTTTCAAAATTGAATGACCTTTTAGTTTATCATGACCCCCAAAATCACCCTCTCTGCCTCTCCCTCTATATTATTCTAGATGATAGTTTTTATTAGTTTTGTATTCTTATACTTAAATAAATTCAGAAAAGTTAAGACTTGTACAGTAAGTCTAGGAAGATCCAATAAATTGATAATGCACTTCTCTTGGATAGGTTATTATATCATAGTGTATGACTGCTCTGCAAAGAACTTCTAAGCTAAATGAAGACTTATTTATTTTCCTCTATAGAATGGTTCTCGACGAAGAACCCCAGGAGGTGTATTTCTGCTTCTAGTGAAGAGAGACACAGACATCCCTTATGAAAAGCAGAAAGAAATTTTTGCTGATGATAGGAAAAAAAAATCCACAGAGAAAAAATGTGGTCATTCCATGTCACGGAAACAAAAGGCCGAGGAACTGCGAAGAAGTTTGTCTGCAGGTATTTTCATTTTTTATATTCGAAAATTATCTTAATGTTGACCAGATGCATAAAATTTGTTATACATTAAAAGCTAATGCTCTACTCTCATTTACCCGGCTTAGGCAGGTCCATGGTAAACCAGAAATGGCAACCTGAAGAGCATTAAGTGAATGAGAGAATACAGAAGATAAATAAAAATGAGATTCCAAATGCATATCATGTATCACAAACAATATAGAAAGTTGTTTTCCATATTTGTGTATCATATTATGTTTACAGTGGCATTTTTACCAACCTGCAAGTCAGCCAATACTTCAACCAATCTACATCCATTACTTCAGTTTTTAAAAACTATATTTTTGTGAGTTATATGCAAACCCAGTGTATGTTAAGATGATTCTGCTCCAGAAAGTTACTGCTCTGAGTTTTTGGATTAAAAACTTTGAAGAAGAGGAAAATTTTATTTTCATTCAGAACTTTGGCTTTTGAAGTCTTAGTAAGATTCATGCAATTTAATTTACAGCATCTTGTATTTTTCTTATGTATTCAAGATTGAAATTTGAGCCTTGTTTAAAATAAAGAGAGTTGAGGGTTGTTACACTACATCACTATAATATTCTTACTTGAACGCGTTTCGGGAGATGGTTTGTTCCCTTCGTCAGCATGTCCTCATCTGATTTTGCCGGTCATCGTCTGGGGGATGTGTGTGATTAGTGGTGTTCTCTGGTGCTGGGCTGATGAACCTCCAAAGGCTGTTGGGTGGCGGCAGTTCAAAATTCATTAGGTGATTCCTGTGTTTGACAATATGTATTTTTTCCCAGATGTCCAATTCATTACTGCTGTTGATCGAATTTAAGAGTTTTATGTTTGGAGTGATATCATGGTTTGAAGACCAGAAATGATGTGCTACTGCTGATTTATCTGGCTGCTTTTGGTAAATGCATCTCATATGGTCTTTAAGTCTTATTTCAAGATTTCTTTTTGTTCTTCCTATATATACCAGGTTACATTCATTACAATCAATTTGATATATACCAGCTGATTTATCGTTGGGGATAGGATCTTTTGTTCTGTTGCATAGTAGTTTCTGTATGTTGTGGTTATTCTGTGGAGACAGGGTGATGTTGTATTTTTTGAAAATCCTTTGAAATTTATGATGTGTCCAAGGGTGATAAGTGAATTTTCTATATGCTTGTGGTTTTTGTTGTCTGAGTAACGTAGTCATTTGTTGGATGTATTTCTGTCTTTCAAACCTTTTTATCTTCTTATCTATTGTTTTTTTCTGGTATCCATTCATAGTGGCTATGTTGATAATGTGTTGGTATTGACTAATTTTGAAGATTTAGAAGCTAGTAACAGTGATGTGTCATAATTTAAAATAAAGAGAGTTGAGGGTTGTTACACTACATCACTATAATATTCTTACTTGAATGCGTTTCGGGAGACGGTTTGTTCCCATCGTCAGCATGTCCTCATCTGATTTTGCCAGTCATCGTCTGGGGGATGTGTGTGGCTAGTGGTGTTCTCTGGTGCTGGGCTGATGAACCTCCAAAGGCTGTTGGGTGGCGGCAGTTCGAAATTCATTAGGTGATTCCTGTGTTTGACAATATGTATTTTTTCCCAGATGTCCAATTCATTGCTGCTGTTGATCGGTTTTAAGAGTTTTATGTTTGGAGTGATATCATGGTTTGAAGACCAGAAATGATGTGCTACTGCTGATTTATCTGGCGGCTTTTGGTAAATGCATCTCATATGGTCTTTTAAGTCTTATTTCAAGATTTCTTTTTGTTCTTCCTATATATACCAGGTTACATTCATTACAATCAATTAATTAATTAATTCATTACAATCAATTTGAGCCTTGTCCATAGTGGAATAATATTATGGCCAACCTTTCAGTCTATCATGATGATGAAAAAGAATACCTGAAAGCCCTAAAATGTTAGCTGCAAGGAGAATGGCTTAGCACAAAAAGCATACAGTATGCTACGAACAAGAATCGTGGTTGAATTGAAACTTTTCAAGCTCTCCTGTTCTATGGCCTGTTGTGAATGCTCACATTTTAAAATGTGTATCTTAACTTTTTTCATGTTATCTTGCTCTCCTAAGGTTCCAAGTTTACTATGGACTAGCCTTTGTTCTATAATGTGCTTACCAGAGTTGGATCAAGACAAAATGTGTAATGTATGTGTATACTCTACAGTAGAGTACGAAACTGAACATTACCTCACTTTTACATAATGTAAATGAGAATAAAATTTACAGGAATGATAGGATTATAAGAAATGAATACAGATTATATTAATTTGTAGTAAGAATTTAATTCCAGCTTTTTTGTTTAAATTTACCATAAAAATTAGATCTCTCTATGAGTAGTTTTCATTCAATTTATCAGTATTCATCATTTGGAATTCAGTAGTAGCATTATTTTTGCGTAATGCAGCTGGAGTGTGTCGGCCCTCTGGATTACAAGATCATGTGCCAATGTATTTCTCTGACCTATACTTCCTGGATAACAATCGGTGTAAAATCCGGGTGGATCTTATTAAGCTGTTTATTCATGAACTTAAAAAATAAACTGCAAACAAAAACTGAAAGACAGTATAAGCAAAAATGCAACAATTTCACAGTAGGAATTACTGTGTTGGGATGCAAATTTTATTAACATATTTCAGAAATGTATAGCAGTATAAGCTACGAGGGCTGTAAGCACAGTAAGTGGGCCGCTTGGCCGAATAATTAATCCTTATCCTCTGGTATTTTTCCAGAAAGGATGAAGTATGCAATAGTCAAACCCATTCACATGGGGAAGGGGGGGACTACAAATTTAAAAAATTTCAGGCCAATATCCAACCTTCCAACATTACCCATTGTATTTGAAAAAAAATTAGTATATTTGCAACACATCTCATACTTAGAATAACTCGCAACATGACTTTTGAGAAAAGTGCTCAACAATATCAGCACTAATTAATCCAGTCATGTTGTTTCCCAAATGATGGATGAAAATCAGCGTACAATAATCCTTAGGTAATAACTCAAAAGATTTTGAATGCGTGGATCATGACATCTTATTACATAAATTACAATTCTATCGTGTAAACAATATAACATCAGGCTGGTTTGCAAGCTATCTTAAAGAATCAACAACCCTACTGGAATTGCACAATCAAAATGGAGACCAATCAAGACTGGAGTTCCACAAGGAAGTGTCTTAGGGCCTTTACTCTACATACTATACACAAATGATCTACTAAATGGCATAAACAGTAAAATAATTATGTATGCTGATGATGCATAATCAGCTAAACAGTGAAGAATTACAATGCCTACAACAGAAACCCTAATCCACATAAAGAAATGTTTAGTAATAATGGATTAAAACTAAATGCTTCAAAAACATCAATAATGCACTTCCAAACTCAAAGGAAACTCCAGAAAGCAACACACCATCTAGTATAGATTATGCTAAAATTTTGGGTATACACATAAATAAGCATCTAAATTGGAACTAACACATTCACTACATAAACAAGAAACTAAACACTGCATGTTTTAATATGCGATGCATAGTACAAATTACAACCCTTGAAATCAGAAAAATAGTACATTTCAGCTATTTCTGCTCCATAATGACTTATAGCATTTTACTATGGAGCAATTCCACAGGATGGGAGACAATTTTTATAAACCAGAAAAAAATAGTGTGCATAATGTCTCAGGTTCGTCCAAAAGAATCTTGCAGAAACCTCTATAAAAACATACAAATACTAACTTTATCTTCACAGTACTTATAGGAACTCCTGAGATGAAGTTCCTATAAGAGAGAGGCATGAGCTCACACTTTGCATGTGTGTATTTATTTAGTTCCTACTTCATATTTTATTTCCTTAATAATGAATGGAGGTAATTCATCCCAGCCTTTGGAAGTTTTTGCTTCTAACTTTGTTATTGTCTTTGCAACCGTTTCTGAAGAGACCATGGTGAAAGTAAACAGTGTTAACATGAGGCAGCTATTTTTGTAAGGGCCTGCTTTAGCCTCCTCAGCTGAAGGGAAAGCTTCCCTTATTTCACTTCCAATGTTAATAAAGTAAGTATTTAAAGGTACTACCATTTTGTTATCCCCAATATCTGTGTTACAACTGTTGTTACTATTATTTAATCCTAGTTCATCTTTAATTATCCTCCACGTCCTTTGTTTTTATTTTCTGCAGTTTTGATATAACTCTCTCTGGCTATTTGTTTGGCTTTCTTTATTACACGTTTGTAGAGTTTACAATATGCCCAATAGCAGGCATCATCAACTGACCATGGTGCTAGTTATATGCAAGGTCACGACTGTTATGTCAAGCTAGCTGTGCACCCCCACACATAAGCAGTTGATTCTTTGCAGTATAGTGGCGGAACAGGCATGTTGAAAGAAGGTACATCTGTTAAGCCATCAATGCCAGTTAATTTATTATGGGAAGAGTCCTTTCTGTTTCGTCCATGGTTATGAATCGACTTAAAACTCTGCTTTACTGCAGCGAAACATTGCCAAACACTTGACTGAAACATCCCCATAATGCTGCTTTTGTTCCATTGTGAGTTTTTAGAGATTCTCAAGCCCATCTAATGTCTTCATTTGCCTGCTTGATGAACCCATGGTTCACATGTCTTTTTATCACATTGTCTACAGCTTTAGGTAGCTTCTCTTTCCTGGATTTAATGACACTTCCCCTAGAACTGCTTCAGTACACTTAACCCTTAACTTAAAAGTCATTTGTTCCCACATGTAACACAACCACTTCAGGATTTTCTGGATAACTTTTGCAAGTCCACTGATTTTCTACTTTTTTTGGATAGTTGAATGGCCTTTGTGCCCCTGTACACTTTTATGTGTGCACACTTAACACCTACTTGAGCAATCATTGAATCACCAAGCATATGGTCACCACAAATACAGGGCCAAGTATTGTTAAGAAAGCATAGCATCTCTAATGCATAAGCAAAAAGAAATAGCAAGATGAAATTACTATACATTGGACCATTAATTGTAACAAAACAACTAGCAATCATACTTACGAGCTACACGATTTAAATGGAAAACTAATGGGCAGACATCATAAGCACAAACTAAAACCATTCCGAGAAAACATTTCAGACACACCTGCATAAAACTAAAAATAACCAAGCAAACAATGCATGCAAATGTAAATGAAAATTATAAAGTGCTTACCATACATTTGAATACGGATAAGGAAAACATAAACAAACAAAAAGAAATTAAAGTTTTATTAAAATATGAATATGATTTATGGAAAAGAAACAGTAATAAACCAAAACGTGTAATATTTTTGTATCATCAAGAAATGCATAAACCATAACGCTAAAAAAGGAAATAAAGCATATAACATAATCTAAAATTGTTTACACATGAGAAAGATTTGTGATCCAAGCTATTGCAAGAATATGATAATGAAAAGGTATTGCCATCAGAATGAAGTACTTAAAGAAAAGAGTTAAAATTCCAAAGTCACCTCCGAAGAAGAGGAAATGAAAATAATCCAAGCGAGAAACTTAAGGCTGGTTCACAACCAACGAGAACGAGAAAGTTGAAATACATGTATTCAAATGGGAGTGTTCACAATCGACGGGAAGCCTTGCCAGGCCCCGGGAACGGGAAAGAAGAGTTGTCCAACTTTTAACTTTCTCGTACCTGGGCACGGCATATTAGATCCATATTGTGCATATTAGACTTCACTCTAGAGGTTATTCTAGGCGGCGGTGACATGAAACAGCCACTAGTGCTCTCTATAGTCACAAGCTGGAAACATGAAACTGGAAGCACAACCCTCTAGAAACTACAGACCTGGCACTGGGTTCGAGATTGAGCAAAATGGCGGCGGTAATTGGTGATATCTTGGAGGTGTTTACACATGCTAGCTGCTGTGTTGTGTTTTCGATGCTTGTGATTTATAGTATTTTAGTAGCTGCGGCAGTTTGTCAGTGAAGCAACAGTGTGTGAAAGCCTTTATCTGTGTAATTTAGGAAACTGGAATAATCCCAGTCATGTGTTTTCAGTGCCATGTGCTTTCCACGTGTTACTTTACGTTTACTAATATATTACATGTAATGTAGCTATATTAAATGTAAAGTACATATTATACATTTTTTAATTTATCTATTTGAGAATATAGTTTGTGTCAGGGCTACTGTGGTGATATAAAGAAGAAATTGTTACATTTGGGGACGTTAACCTAAAACATTACAACACCGTTGTGCTCCCGGATGTAAATCGAACTTTGGTTATAATGAATAAAGGTGTAAATAATTATGTTAAATACTTCAAAAATAGGCTATAACAGTGATAATTTCCTTTCATCAAGCTCCCCTCATTCACATACCTCTCACGTAGGATAGAGTGGATGAATTCCATCTCTTACTTAGGTGTTCAGCTAGACAGGCGCCTGATCCTCTGTGGTGTAGTGGTTACCATATTAGCCTGTAGTTCTCGAGGTCGAGGGTTCAAACCCGGCGGAGGACGATGGATTTTTTCAGACATAAAAATCTTTAATATGGCTTCCTTCGGAAGGGAAGTAAAGCCGGTGGTCCCGTGTCGTACTCAAGCCTGATAAAGAGGCCTCTTAGCAAAACATCCAGTCTTTCAGGGCCAATATGGAATGGGACGCTAAGGACCACAGCAGCTAATTAGACAGGCGTCTAACGTTTGAGGGGCACATAAGAGACCTCTCGCATTGGACTATGCGGGCTACAGCCTCCTTTTTCCACATGCTGGGGCCTGGGATGCCGATTCCTCTTAAGTTACGCCTTTTTAGAGCACTAAGAATCCTCGTCCTGTACACCTGCGAGATCTGGGGCATGGCCGCAGACTCCAGTCTGCTCCAATTGCAGCGGGTACAAAATAGTGGCTTCCAGGCCATCTATTCTGTATACTGCGCTTTCCCCGTGAGACTACACAACAAAGTTCTTCCATACATGGAGGATTAAATTAGACCCCGGGCTCTAAAACTGTGACTACTTTTCCATCGGAGTGCCCTCGTTCAATCTCTAGGGGACTATAGCCCCAGAAAATGCCGCTCAAGGTGTCGCCGGGTTCCCTGCATGGCTTGCGGGCACCCCTGATAACCTAGGAGCTATTCCAACCAGCAGCAAAAGCTGGTTCACCAATGAAGAAAATATTCAGTGACTCAATCTGCTAGGAAAGTGCTTGTGATGGTGTTATATTGGTGGACTTTGCTGAACACGGGACCACTGTGAATGCTGCAGCCTACATGAAAACTTTGATGAAGTTGCGTCATGCCCTTCGTGACAAACGCCACAACATGAATGCTGACAATGTCAAAATTCTTCATGACAATGCTCGCTCCCATGTTGCTGCTGTTCGTCAAACATCACCAAATTTGGTTTGGAGGTGCTCCAGCAATCCACCATACAGTCCGGACCTTGACCGTTGGACTTTCATCTGTTTGGTTCCATGAAATTCCTGGCCGGCCATCGCTTTGAGACATATGCGGAAGTGAAATCAGCATTCCACAGATGGCTATCCTTCAAGGAAACGGACTTCTACGAACAGGGCATATTGTAACTGG
Organism: Deroplatys truncata; assembly: GCA_030765065.1. Classification (NCBI taxonomy): domain Eukaryota; kingdom Metazoa; phylum Arthropoda; class Insecta; order Mantodea; family Mantidae; genus Deroplatys; species Deroplatys truncata. Next base: position 13,782,859 of record CM060982.1, on the reverse strand, counting down.
TATCACGATGGGAGAAATGTGTTGAGAAACTTGGTGACTTTATTGAAAAGTAGGTAAAATGTGTAAGTTCATTTGTGCTTTTTTTTTAACAAGCTTCTTTTGTGAAAAAATTATTGTGCATTACTTTTCGATCCGCCCTCGTATGAAACATCATTCCTTATATGTATATAAGTTCGGGGTTTCTTTTCATTTCCGGCATAAGTTAACTTACCTCCAGTCATCCGTAACCCTGATTCTCTTTCCCTAACTACATAAGGTTCTTGTATCAGGACTACGTCCACCTGCTCCTTTGCAGCGCGGCTGATCCCCCCATTACTGTGTTGCAGGTTTTCAGTTTCCACCTTGTTGTCACCTTTAATATATTTGATCACCCTGACATTTACCTACGAATACCCCAAATCTACTTTGAGGCTATGTGCTTGCAGGACTTTCAGGAACTTTTCATCAATGTCAGCCACAATGGTTTGGCCTTTCTCCCCCACTTTGCGGTTGATTACTCTCCATCCCTCTGTTGTGATTGCGGGATTCTGACTCTTACTCTTATCAAACAGTCGATGGAGGAACATTTTTCAATAATTTAGGTACCCCTAAGGATATCTTAGCAGTGTTGAGAAGCTGCCCTGCTGTCTTAACCATTAGTTTAGCATCCTCCCATGGGGATACCTTGGGTACCATTCCCTTCTGCCATTCGTCCTTTGTAGCATGGTATAGTGGTTACTACTTTCGTGGTGTAGAGTGGACCTCTAGTTCCTGAGGTCGCGGATTCAAAACCGTCAGGGGGCGATGGATTTTTTTTTTTTTTCTGAGCGTAAAAATCGTTAGCATGGCATTCTTCGGAAGGGAAGTAAAGCCGGTGGTCCCATGTCGTAGATTTACCAACCTAAGAACCTCAAGCCTGATAGGTCTCTGAGCAAAATTACCGGTATTTCACATCCAATGGGAGGCTAAGGACCACAGCAGTTAAACAGCGCCCATAAATAAAACTCAGTTTAACTTCAGCCATTCAGTTGTCTTCACCCCTTCACAGACAAAGATGGCTAATCCTTTATACAAATGGACTCTTTTGAATCTGGGTCCTAAACCTTCCCCAATCTTTTCAAAGAGAGCCATTTGTAGTTGTACCTCTTGCTCAGGGGCTATTTGCACCCTTGCTAGACTACCACCATTTGAAGAACTGATGCAACATGGTATATATATATATATATCAAATTGATTGTAATGAATGTAACCTGGTATACATAGGAAGAACCAAAAAAAATCTTGAAATAAGACTTAAAGAGCATAAGAGATGCATTTACCAAAAGCAGCCAGATAAATCAGCAGTAGCACATCATTTCTGGTCTTCAAAGCATGATATCACTCCGAACATAAAACTCGTAAAACCGATCAACAGCAGCAATGAATTGGACATCTGGGAAAAGGTACATATTGTCAAACACAGGAATCACCTAATGAATTTTGAACTGCCGCCACCCAGCAGCCTTTGGAGGTTCATCAGCCCAGCACCAGAGAACACCACTAGCCACACACATCCCCCAGACGATGACCGGAAACATCAGTTGAGAACATGCTGACGATGGGAACAAGCCATCTCCCGAAACGCGTTCAAGTAAGAATATTTTAGTGATGTAGTGTAATAACCCTCAACTCTCTTCATCTTAAATGATGCAACAGTATTATAGGTCTGTTTCCCAATTTCTTCAAGGCTGCTTCTCGCCTGAGCTCAGAATAACCGTGGTCCTGTCCTCTCTGAATCTTTTACTCCCTGCAGATGTTGAGGGAGTTTCCTTGGTTGCCTTTTTGAAGGACTTGGGTGGAATCCCATGCTTTGCCCTCCATTCTTGTTGAGACAGCCATTCTTTTCCTTCCTTAAGGAATTCCTTCTTTGAGTCCCTGTTAAGCCTTTGAAGAAGTATTTGTTCTTCAGTTTGTAGATAGTAGTTTGTGTAATTATTTGGAGGAGTTTGCCCCACAGTTGTACGCCAATTTGAAGAAGGCAATTTAGCAATGTTTTTGATGTTAGATATTTCTTGTAAGCCCCATGTTTTGCGTCAATTTGCGGTAGTTTTTTAGTTACGTAAATATTATTAAGGTTACGTAATGAAGATACACTTTGATGTTTGATTTTTAGGATGCCAAACTTTATGGTGAAGATGATGCTTGTTTTTACTTAATATAATTAAAGTTATTTGCCTCGGCTGCTTTCAGTCACACTATAGAAACACGAGTTCTTGTAGGGTTGTAATAAGACTCAAATTATAAGACACCACACAATTTACGTTTTAATTTTTTACTTCTTTTTATTTCACTTTATATCTGCACATTTTATAAACACAACACTTTATAGAATAAAACTGTGAGCACTTAATACATTTTTGGCGGAGAACACACATTTTATCACGTTTATACTTTACAACATTTTTACCCACGACTTTCACATCTACTCTCTACAACTTCATATTCGCGACCCTTACGTCTGCTGTTTACTACATCTTGCCCGCGACTTTCACGTCTGCTCTGTCTAATATCTTGCCCGAGACTGACTAGATTCAACGGTAAAAACCTTTAGCGTCGGTTAATGCCATTCTCTTATTGGCTAATTCTAGTCCAATAAAATTTAAGTATTCAAACTAAAAATCTTTTTTTACTTTTGATTGGCTAATTCCAAACTGTAAGCGAAATTATGTTATTACCGATCTTTTTCATAACCAGCACTTTTAAAATTCCAAACACATTATTGTCATCAAAATTACATTATTGCCTCATTATTAACATCCTAAAACATAGTATTCTCACAGTTTTTGCACTATTAGAGTATATCAACATTTACATATCAGTAATAAATATGTTTACAATAAAAATAAGTGTTTACAATGACTTTACATACAATATAAATAATAATTATATACATACTGTTTTCAAGGTGGGCTGTTAATGAATTTAATTAATAAAAAACACAATAAATATCATTTAGGCATTAAAATACTGCCTCACCTTTAATCTTAACTGGGTCTAATTGCTCTAGTCCCTCAGCTGTATCCTCTAGGGTCTTATCCTCCATTAAAGTATCTGGCTTTGTTTCCATTAGTTTGATTCCCGGTGTTGCAAGCTGGGATTTCGAGGTGTCTTGCTCAGCAAGTCCCTCTTTTGCCTCAGACTGCAAATTACTTTTTCGGATCTCCAATGTTTCCACCAGTACTGGGGAAATATAGTTCCACACCCCAATCTCTGGTGCAAGGATAATTACTCAGGGTATCCCCGAGACTCCGCTAATGGTAAATTTTCCATCGGTATGGATTGCATGACACTTTAGGGTTGGGTAAGTGCTTTTGTTTCCTCCTTGTATACTGAGTGTCTACCCAACGGTCCCAAGAGAGGAGTACTGATCCCCCTCACCACTAAAAGGACCTGGTATGGGTGGAGGACAACACTCCACTCATGAGGAGGTATAGTTGTCATAATAATTGTCTTCTAGTTTTCTGCCTTTTATGACACATGTGTATTAGGTTAGCATATAACTTACCAGACCGAGTTCAATTTATTGTTTCTCCACATACCTCACACTTAAGGTTGATGCGCAATTCTGCTGAATTCTGGTTTCTTTGGTTGACAACACTGCAGAAGGACAGGCAGACTAGCTTTCTCTTTTTCCCCCCGATCCTTGCTCTTCCGTAAGTCTAGTGCCTAAGAAAAGGTGTGTGCATAATGCATTAGTCTTTAAATCATTTAACACAGAAATTATTTCAAAAACTATAATTGTTTGACCCTCTACTCTTTAAACCGCAGAGTGAAAATTCCGTGCTTGATTGTGAAGAAAGTACAGTCCTGCTTCTGATAAAGGATTTTCAAAAGAATTACATAATAAATGGACATTTATTTTTGAGATTCAAGATATGATTTCAGAGGAACAAACATAGATGACGTTTGATTGTAGGGAGTAAAGCCGGCCACCTCGTTTTGCTATACCCTTAAACTTGTTTGTACTCCCAGTCTACGTATTCTTACTTTCAACCCTTACACCATACGCATAGAAATAAGAGTATATTTTAGAAACAATGTCTTCAATATGATTAGGAAGGTCATCGCTGTCATCTGGATAGTATTATGAATAATATGAGTGGAACACCCAACCCCAAGTTAGTTGTGCCCTAAATTTCCTTTCACTTTTGTGAAGACATTAACACCCTTTCTAGATACACCTCCAAAATTGCAGTTTGTATTATCTGCTCAAAGAGCGATTGTTTCTTCTTTCCAAATGCTCATTCAAAAACATAGCAATGGTTTCTGAAGCTTCCCCAGACAAAGATTCAAGTTAACTTGAATCAGGATTAAAGAATCTAACAGGCAGTGGAAATATTTTTATGCCCTCAAGGTACAGTGAATCCTCCATTACAAAATAAAATTAGCTCTCTCTAAACCAGTTCTAATCCAGAAGTGGCAAAAGAGGTTAAAACATTTAGTACAACTGCCTCAGTTTTAGTACGGTCACATATAAATTTTGGTTCAGAAGTACAAAGCATTGATCTGAAAGATTGGTCATGCTGGACAATATGGAAAGCAAAAGCAATGCTGCTTCAACACCTGCAAATATCGTATATTCTTCACAATTGTCACTTATAAAAAAATTAATCAATATGGTGCTAGAGGACATGCTTGCGCACTTTTTTCTTTGTTTTTTTTTTCCCCCTCCACTATATTGTGATGCAGCGGCTATGGCTCGAGCTTACTAGGAAGGCGCCAACTGGCCAGTAAGAGATAAGCTGACGAAATGGTGCTCTCATCCAGTGTAAACACCAGAAGCATTACAGAGAGATAACAGGATTGTTCTGGAACACTCTAGAAGTCTCTGGGAAATTCCAACAGCTATATAGGCGAGTACTGCATTTCTGATGAGACAAAAAGTGTTACAAGAGATTAGAGAGGTCTTGTGTTTGACTCCCCAGCGAGTGAAGAAGAGTGTGCTTCACCCATATTTCATTATGCAGCTACATTGCGAAGAAAAGGAAAATTGCACTGGATTATGTTATTGAAGTAGCAGTGAGAACTAATTGAAGTGATAAAGTCACAATATGTTGTGATACTGAAAGTAGATGCACACTTATTGCATTGAACAACTGAGTCAGAATTTTTTTTTTAAATAATGTATGGAAAAAATTAAATTGAGTTTTATTTATGGTGGCTCTTTAACTGCTGTGGTCCTTAGCACCCCATTCTATATGGGCGTGAAAGATAGGTAATTTTGCTCACAGGCCTCCTTATCAGGCTTGAGGTTCTTTTACGTGCCATAAATGTACGACACGGGACCACCAGCTTTACTTCCCTTCCGAAGGAAGCCATGCTAAGGATTTTTACGCCCGATAAAATCCATTGCCTCTGCCGGGTTTGAACCCACGACCTCGGGTAATCTATATGTCGTCCTCCGTGGACTAGTGATAGCGTGCTAGCCTCTAGTGCCCGAGGTCACAGGTTCAAACCCGGCAGAGGGTGATGGAGTTTTCAAGCATAAAACTCCTTAGCATGGCTTCCTTTGCAAGGGAAGTAAAGCCGGTGGTCCCATGTCGTAGATTTACGGCATGTAAAAGAATCTCAAGCCTGATAAGAGGCCTCTGAGCAAACTTACCAGTCTTTCACACCCAATACAGAATGGGACGCTAAGAACCATAGTAGTTAAAGAGTGTCCATAAATAAAAAACTAAATTTCAATTTCGGATAATGTATGGATATCCCTTATGTAAATCACTATTAAAAACACACTTATTTTTCGACGGTGACATTTCAAACGTTTTAGCACTCCCAGTTTATAAAAGTACCCATGTCGTATTTTAGTATTTCACAAATTCAGAGCACAATATTGTTTCCTACCAAAGCCACAACAGAAATGATACTGAGCACTATGGTTAACAGCATTTTACAGCAGTTATCCATTGCCATAAAAAAAAGGGGACATTTTGGTGTCCTGGTTTAAAAACAAAAAATGATGGGACAGTGACTAAAAAAGAAGGGACTGTCCCCTTTAATACATGATGTTTGGTCACCTTATCCATGGTGCTCACACCTCTCTGAAGCAGAAAAAGCAGCAGCATTCAAATCGTCCAATTGAATCAGTATCATATTCAAGATAGTTTGTTTTCATTTCAACTGAAAGAATGTAAGAAATGATTTTGCAGTTTCACAATAAACACACTACTTGTAGCATTGCACTTCATTTCTTATTGAATAGATTTGAACGAAATAGAACATACTAATATTTTCTATGGCAAACAAATGAAGAAAGGAATATTTGGGCCACATGTAATTTTAATAAAGATCTGAAAAGATTAATGATAAATAGTATATGTTGAACAAAATAACAATATGGCTTCACTTTTGGGTATAATTATATATAAAATAGATGTGTTGTAGCTTTTAACAGCAAATTAAGCTACAGAAAATGTATTGTTAAACTACAATAAAAAAAACTGCCATTAATCATAATTTTTGTTTCATTAAATTATTATAACAAGCTTTTTCTTCCCACAAAGTTAATCCCTTAGTGTCTGGTGTAGCATATTTTATACACAGGTGTTTAGTTAAGGCTTTAGATTTTTTAAATTTCATATTATACTTACCTGCAGCAATAAAATGTGTTTATAACTTTTATATTATAACAATATGAAATTTTTTTCAATCAATTTTACTTGGACCCTCCCCATCCTTTACCTTAGGCACATTTAACTGCAGTCAGTAGATTCGAACTCGTGAGATTTGGCTTTGAATGGATGGCCAGCCCATTTTATCTCATCTTAACAATCATGGTCATTCGAATTGCTTCAGCTGTGGTGCCTGTGAAAGGGATATGAAAATGGGTTTAAGAGTTAGAGGAAGATAGGTAGGTATACATAGCAAAATAATTCTGGCAATAAGCAGTTAAAGTCGAGCTATGGTGCCATTACAAGTACAAGTGTACATGCAAATGGCAATTTTGCACAACACCACAAAAATACAATAGCAAACTTAAAAGTGCATTAACAAAACTGAGTTGTGCATAATGCTATCTTCTGTAAAATCAGTTAAACTGAGTTACTGGGTATGAACTGCATTGTTTTGGAATGTATATGATTATATATTATTCTGTACAGAATTCTTTCATTCTTTTTTAGAAACACTATTTTCAGTCTGAAATCGCCTCATAGCAATCCAAAACTCTGACCCACCATGAAAAGTGATCTTCTGTAGTACCCCACCAAACAAGTTGGATGTGGGCCAATTGAGGACCATTTTAACAAACACTTTTTTTCAAAAATTCGTTTTTTAACGAGCCCCATACAATGGTTAGCAGAAAATACGACAAACTGAATATTTTCTGTTGTAAGAGGCACTTGAATATAGCAAATTTTCACAAGTCTTCACATCTCTATTTTTCAAGATTTCACAATGGTTGAAACTTAGAATTATTATTATTATTATTATTATTATTATTATTATTATTATTATTATTATTATTTAGAAACTAAATTTAATAGCCCTTACACTCACATGTGTATATTGTCAGGCAATTGCACAACTGCAACAAGAAAATCAACTGTTTGCTAAGTGATTTTTTGACAACTGCACGCTTTTCCACATAAAGTTCTTTCAAGTTCAGCCACTGTTTTCAGTATAGGATTAGAATCTGTTATAGAACTCTCGTGTGGAACATCATTATCAAGAAGTTAGAAGATTCAGAATGTTCTGAAACAGTTCAAGAGGTGAAAAGTGGAAGACAAAGCAGGAGCCACCAACGCCAAAAGAGTAAGAAGTGCATGGTTGCACCCTCAAATGAAAATCTGAATATAGACTGTAACCATATTGAAACAACATGCAAAGCAGGACGCTTCTGTTTCAAATACCTTATTCATTTTATAGACAGCCTGTATATGAACAGGACAGTTTATTACGATACCTGAGAGTGAACTTGCCTAAAAGACGCAGAGGGAAGGAACACGATATAAGTAAATGAAGATCTGTGCCAATCTCATACTATATAAGAGAGAGAGAAGGCTGAGATTCCTGTATATGTCTCAACATTCAGAAATGTGACAGGCAAGTCTGATTTTATGTACAGCCTAAACAAAAAGGTTGTAGAATGAAAATAATTGAAGTTATATTTATTTCATATGTATTTTTCCAGGAGTGTCTGTAGAGAGACTCAGGTGCATTGCCAAAAGATATAAGCTGGAGGGTATACTACCTAAGGAGAATTGAGGTGGATGAGCTCACAAGCCGCAGGAAGGGACGAAGAGCATTAAGAAGGATATACTCGAGTATAATTGCAGATCTTCTCATTACTCTAGAAATAAAGTTAATTAGTCATATCTTCCACCAGAGCTAAATCTTAAAAGAATATGATAGGTACAATACTTGTCGAGTTAGACAAGGGTTGTTGGGCCATTCTCTTTCAAAGTATAAAAAGGTGTTCTACAAATATTTTAACCTGGGTTTTGGAAATCCTTATAGTGATAGTTACTCAGCTGATGCACGCTTTCTTGTTGACTTCAGTCAGCTCAAGATTTGGAATTAAATGACAAAAGAAAGTAGTTAACTACACATGGCTTGAGACAGAAGCAGCAATCTGCTGTGAGAGACTATTTAACTTCTTTAGAGCTAGGTCTAATGAAAGAAGATGCAGAAAATCTTGTGGCTCCCAACTCCACAATGATGGCAATGCTTATGAGTTACATTAGGTACTTAAATAAATAAAACATGGGTATAGCAACAGGGTGTTTGGCCTTATTGAAAAAGAACTAAGACAATCACTCTGCCCTCAGAATATTATGACATTTTGCGAAAGTTAAGGACTGGTGTAGTTACGATATGAAATTAATCTCCAAATGTGCCATGAAAACCAAAGTGCCTTTTAAGATATCTGAGGCATTATGTAAGAAGACCTAAGACCAAGGCACAATATCTTTTTTCAAAATACTTATCTTGCTTTCCGATAGAAGTTGTTCTGAAACCTGGAAAGAGAAGTGCTTCAATAATTTTTGAAGTACCTCAATTTCCATCAGTGAATCATGTAAACAAAAATAAAGCTAATGACATGAAGTTGATGTCTTATTTTGAAAATTATTCAGAGGAAAGCAAAGAATTCTATTCAAAAGTTATACAAGGGAATGCTAATGATACTGAAGACAAAATTCTGTCTTTTGAAGAACCTTTAGATTAAAGAGGAACTGTATTTCACTATTGTTTTAGATTTCACACAGCATTAATTTTAAAAATTGTTGTATTAAAATATGTACTATTACTCCAAAGCTCATTAAAACCTGTAACCATATGTTTCATAATAGGTTGAAGATGTAAGAAACAGATTTTGTTACTGTGGAAACTTCTGTTCATCTGACAACTGAAAAATTCAAAGCCATAGCAGGGATTTGATTTTTCACTCGTCAGATTCTACCTGTCCAACACACGGCTTGTGTGAAAGAACAATTTAATTTTTCTAACACGTTAAATTCTTATTTTGATATTATCTACAAAATGTAATATATTTAAGAGCCCACTCAATTTAAATGCTTAGAATGTATATTTGTAATACTTGGCTTTAAAAGATACAGAACAAACATGCATGAAAAAGTGGATATGTTGGGTTTTGTAAAAATTGGTAATATTTGTTTTTATTCCTTTATCAATTCCTATCTACAAGGATAACCAGTAATATTTTGTAAATGGTGTTTGTTGAGTTTTGTTAAAACGGTCCTTAATTGGTCTTTTTTTAATGTAGCTAAGAATGGGAAATGTTAGGTTTGCAAATTTTTACATTTATCATATTCTGATGTCATCTATGATAAAACACCCCAAAACCATCAGATTTAACCACTTGCTATGCTGCATGTAACATAGGCACTGAAACTGTCTTTTAACAAGTAGGAGATAGAACCTGTTGGCAATAAGAGTCCTCAAATGCTTCCATTCCTGGTCTTTTCCAGTTCCAAGATAAACATATTGTAAAAGATTGTTATTTTCATCTTTTGTTTTTCTGTTAATTTTCAAATGCAGATTCCATGTTAAGAGAACGAAATCTTCCACCATTGGCTACAAGAACTGAACTTGTATTAAAGCAGCTAACTGAGGATAATGGTGGGGATAAATGTGGGGAAACATATGGAGAAGCACAAGTTACAAATCCTCCACCATCACCAGCCACAGATGGTCGTGAAAATAGTAGTGATGGTGTGCCAGACATGAGTGAACCTACAGTGGATAACAGACAAATTGCAGCATATGGAGATGATGATTTTCTTGATATTGCCTGTGATAATATGGATGTTTTTTAATGCATCCACAATGTCATTTCTTTTTATATTATTTTTTTCCTGTAGTAGTATAGTATGTGATTTTGATTTGTTAAGTATGTGATTTATATAGCCTGGTCAGAGATAAAACTTGTTAAAGTACCTAATACTTTGTAACTAACTTTTTACTACCTTAGTGCACATCATTCCTTCCAAACACTTAAACATATGCATGCACATTTTGCTTTTTATATGTTTTAATCTTTTTGATAAAGGAATGAGAAGGTATTGCTAAAAATAAAAAGCATGCTTTAAGGTCACTTTAGTGGACTAGAGGAGGTGGCTTATTGGATTTTGCCTCCAGTTCTCTTTGTAAAGAGCTATCAACATGAAGGTGTACAAGGCAAGAAAAAAAAGATAGGTGCAACTTTAAGTGATTAGAGAAAATTATTAATTTTATAGTGCAGTTTTCATTTCTGTCAGGCGGAAGAATATTTTGTAAACATAAAACAAACAGATGTCTCTTTCCTTTAGCATAAAATGATTATTACTCAAAGAGAAAACAGTTGCTATGCAACCTAATTCAGGCTTTCCTGTAATTAAGAAAAGTTAATGGTAATAAATGCATCTAAAATATTGGTGTTTTATTAGTAGCTTTTAACAATAGAGGAATTAAGCAACTTAAAGTTTTATAAATAGATGAAGCATTATTTTGCATGGTATGATGATAAAATATCTGTATATGACCACCAAAACAGTATCAGACTTTGGTGAAGAATTATCCCTCAAAAGGAATGCACTGGAACTCGTATGTTTTATGCAGTAAAAGTAACAAGTTATTTGCTGAGATACCGATGAGACATTTACAATTGGTTTTCACATTTTTAAATATCAACGCCATCATTTTTCCATTAAACTACCAACAATTTATTATAACGCATTAACAATGTGAACCCACTTTTGTTCCACTTACATTTTGAACCAATTATTTCAGGGAAGTTCCTTCCGGTCATCAGTTTGCTGATTGACTGATAACGACTGATGGTCTGTTTGTCCAACTCCTTTCTTGCCAGTATATTGTCATCCCTGCTCCCATTGATGAGTTGAATGGTATCATCCAGAGGTGGATCTCAAAATCCATAACCATATCCTACTATTTTATTACTTTCTTTACTACATTTAGTAAGCAGGGGAAGTATTGCATTCCACCCAAAAATTTGATACCAAGATTTCACTGGAAATACATGTTTTGAGGCCCTCTGAATCCAAAAAAAGCACTTTTAGAAAAAGGTCCATGTGTGGGTCTGTCTGTGAACAGCATAACTTAAAAGTGAAAAGTTGGATAAATACCAAACTTGGTATTTACGTTCAGTATCTTTCAAAGATGCAACACGAAGATTTCTACCCTTTATATGGAACATTTTGGAAAATGGCCCTAACAATTTTGATTGAAATATATATTTAAGATATTTTCATGACAAAATGTATATCTTGAATTTTCTGGGAATATCCCCAAAAGTCCTCTTCTTTCTGAATGGCTTTTGCACAACTTGTAAACCATAAGAGACAGACAAAATTTTCCTACACAAAAAATGTAGAGCTTGTTAAAAAACACACTTGTCATATACTTCTTCCTTGTGTTGAGTGAACCATTTCTGAGGTATTCCTTGTTATTTGTTTGAATTTTCCAATGCTTTTTTTTTTCAAATGGGAATTTGTTGATTTTTTTATTGTCTTTTTTTTGGGGGGGGGGACATGCAAAGAGAATTAAATGCTCCACATAGCAACCAGTTCTTAAAAGATTTGGCTGTCACTTAAAGCCTACCATATTCCCCTTGTACCTACAAGAAAATTAGCAATAAGATAGTTTCTGCAAATGTGTATTTCAATTAACATGAAGTAGATAGGAGAATAAGTGTTTGTACAAGAGTAGAAAAAGTCATGTCAGGGTAACACAACAATTTTTTTTTAAATTGTTTCCCATTTGTTAAGTTCCAACAGCTTTTTAATGTATTTTGGCAATTAGATGTTGTATATTATGATTGCAGGTCCAGAAATGTAGTGCGATTGCAGACTTATATATTTGTTTGTATTTTACATTCCTCAAATGTTCTTTCATTGTAGTTTGTAAGTCCCTTTTAGTTTTCCCAGTATACAGGTTGAACCCCTAACAGACATTTATTTTGGGAAATATGGCAAAAACATTTAGAAGTAAACCATATGTGAACTTCAGCTTGAGCTTGATATCATCATTCCGCCATAACCCAGAAGTGGGATCAGCGGCATATCGCTTTAATTCCAAATAATAGTGGAAGTCAAATGGGGCATCATTAGAGCTCTTTAAAACAAACAACTTGTAGGTAACATTTTTGTTAATTCATCTTCTTTCAATGAGAAAAGCTTGTGGCTAGGCATATTGTTCACTTGCTTGTACATGGGCAACAAGATTGACGAACATTTTGAGGGTACACAAGTTCAGCAGTCGTAAATCTTATGACATTTAACCAGTACTATCAACATATTAAAACTTGGATTTGTGAAAACCATTCCATTTATAGTAGAACTAAGGAATTTGTTAACACTATTAATATTTATACCTATTTCATTAGCCACAAAAATAAAACAAAACACATGAGTGTAATTATATTGTGGAAGGCCATCTTAGCTTCCTTTGCCAACATTACTTTTAATTTTCTTTCTTGAAAGAATATGAATTAAAAATATTTCCTACAATGGTTGCTTAGCCCACATCCATTGTGTGATGATAGCGTGTCTGCCTCACATTCAAGAGTTCCCAGTTCAAATCTCGGTTGGGTGATTCACCTATATGCAGCGCTGTATTTAGGTAATGTTACACCCATCCACATGACACCACTCAAAAGCAGTGCAGGCAGCATGTAGGAAGGCACTGTTGCCAAATGCACCATGCACGTAAGAGTTATATATATATAAAATATTTCATTATTTTCTTAATGTTGCTGCCCTGGGTCTGGACCAATGTGGTCGATTTAGTAAATATGGTGCTGCCTATATAAGGTTTTTTTCCTGGGGGTTTTCCCTTATCCTCAGAAGACAAATGTCAGATAGCACTAAGCTCTAGGGACCCGGGGCCCACTTGAAAATCATTTCAACACATTCGTTCACCATCTAATATGAGCTACCTGGTTAAAGGATGTTATGCTTCAAGCAAGGCCCCCCCTTTTTTTTTTAAGAGCTGTGTCTAAATATAACTTTATTTGATCCCCATTCTCATTTAAAATTATATATATCACTGACCCTACTTCTGGTTATAGCTGATTGATAAAATCAAGCTCAAATGAAAGTTCATGTGTGCTTTAGTTATAACTATTTTTGTCTTGAAAATCTTCCAAAATAAATTACTGTTAGGGGTTCACCCCATATATTTTTGCATTTGACAATTCATTTGATAAATATCAGATTTAATGTTGGATATGCCTGATATGTAGTGGGAGATTAAGTTCTGAATGAGGGTGTGCTGAAAAGTAATGCCTCCTAATTTTAATTTGAAAATGGGCATAGTTATTTGAATAAAACAAAAACTGGCACTTTGCTACAATCTTATTGTTCATACCTGCCTAATTATTTTTGTACATAATCGTCCTGGTGAAGTATACACTTCTGCCAACGGGTGACAAGTTTCTTGATGCCGTCACTGTAGAATAATGAAACCATAGCCTCACTTCTGTCTCCACTGCATTGTCAGGGTCAAAGTAATGTTCTCTCAGGTTTTCTTTAAATGTTGGAAACAAATTAAAATTTGTTGGTCAAAGTCTATATGGAGGTTGATTAAAAACAGTGAAATCAAGGTGCTGAATCTCTCATTGTCATTGCACTGGTGTGGGTTCAAACCCAGCAGAGAACAATAGATTTTTTTTTGTGTGTGTGTGTAAAAGCCCTTGGCAGGGCTTCCTTTGAAAGAGCAGTAAAGCCGGTAGTTCCATGTCGTACATTTGCGGCACATAAAAGAATATCAAGCCTGATAGTCTTCTGAATAAAATTCTGGCCTTTCATGCCCAATATAGAATGGATACGCTAAGAACCACTGCAGTTAAAGAGCATCCATAAATAAAACTCAATTTCATTGCACTAGTGTGCAAATGAGCATTGTCATATTGCAGGAGAGGTTACTCCATATGTTGAATTTCAAATGTGTGCTTTCAGTTTTTAAGGGTTTTGCAGTACCTTTCAGAAATAATGGTAATGCCTTTAGGCACGAATTCCAATGCAACACACCTTGAATATCCCAAAAGACTGTAAGAATGAGTTTGCCTGCTGATGACACAGCCTTGAACCTTTTGAGTGCTGTACCCAACTTTCGTCACCTGCGACAGTGTTCTTTAAGAATTAATCACCTTCCCATTCATAGCACAAAAGCAATTGTTGGCTAATGCCCACTCTCTTCTGTTTCATCTCAGGAAGGAGCATTCGAGGCACCCATCATGCGCAAAATGTCTAGAATTCCAGTTCTACAACTATTGCCTGTACATGCTCCACTGTGTTTAAGGGTACCATGCTAGCCTTTAGTTCCCAAGGTGGAACTAACCTGGCAGAGGGTAATGGATTTTTTCAGGCATAAAAATCCTTAGCATAGCTCCCTTTGTAAGGGAAGTAAAGTTGGTGATCCCATGTTATAGATTTGCAGCATGTAAAAGAACCTCAAGCCTGATGGAGACCTTGAGCAAAATTTCCAGTATTTCACACCCAAAATAGAATGGAACGCTAAGGACCATAGTAGTTAGTGTCGATTAAAAAAAAAAAATGTTCCCTTGATATGCCAACTGGATTGACAGGCATTCCTTCATTATGCGACAATTCTCTCAGAGTTCATATAGAACATCATCAGTTGCAGTATGTGGTATTCCACTGCGTCCTTTGTGACACAAGTGGGGCATTGCACCCGGTTCATTAGAGCATAAGACGATCAATGCTCACAATACATTGGTTACAATAAACAGCCTTCAATCTTCAATAAATGAAAATCGGTGGGACATTTTCTGCTGTTAAAAACACTATCACAGCACACTGTTTCAAATGCGCAGACACAATGCTGTCATGCTTCAGAGCTCTCTACCAACAGAGGTAAGAAACTTGTGTCTTGAAAGTGGGGAAGTTAACTGAACACAATTGTCTATCAGTAATATTTCTAACTATATTTACAGTATTGAAAAAAAAATGTTATTTTTCAGCACCCCCTCATATTTTGTGGTTTTGATTTTATATTGAAATTATTGAGCTATTTTTTTTTTCTCAAATTTATGAAACAATTTTGGATCAAAGCTAATTTGCCGTAATTTATAAGGATTTTCAGCAATGGCCAATATGCTGATTTCTGTAATAATTTTCTGTTTTTATGTTTAAAATCTTATCAATGAAATTTGTTTTCAAGTAATTCTTTATGACAACCATATTGCATGCTTATATTATTTTCACTTTTTGTTAATGGTATGTGAATCAATCTGTAAACAGCAACAAAGTGTGAAATAGTATGACATGAATTTGTCAAGGTTGTGCCTAATTATATAATGGGAAAAGTAACAGGAAAATCTGAGGAATGTGAAATAGAAACAAATAAGTAATCTGCAACAGCTTACCATTTCTGGACTTAAAATAACAAGATACATTACATCAAACTGCTGAAATACATAAAAAAAGCCTTAGAAGCCAGCATGTGAGAAAACGTTTTCCTCCAAACCAAGATATGTCCAAATTTTGAAATCCATCTGTGGTTGAACCACTTGACAAATCAATGGAAGGAGAAGGGGTTATGAGAAAATACTAAGGAAGGAGCCACACAAGCAAACCAGCAGTCATTATTATCAATTGACTGCCAACTGCTGGGGAGCAGTTCTCCAAAACTTGTTTTATCAATCAATAAACACAAGTGGAGCAAAAATATGTATACATTGTTAATATACATGTTAACATTTGTTGCTCCTCTGTAAATACTTATTTTTAACCTTTACAATACCAAAAAATCTGTGTTACACTCACATGACTTTCTCTACTCTTGTACAAACTATTTTTACAAATGCTTATTCTCCATATGCTTCATGTTAATCTTCTTGCTAATTTTCTTGTAGATGCAAGGGGAATTGGTAGGCTTTAAGCGATAGTCAAATATTTTAAGAGCTGGTTGCTATGTGGAGTATTCCATTCTCTGTGCATTACCAGGACAAAAAAAATTTGTTACACTCACATGACTTTCTCTACTCTTGTACAAGCTACTTTTACAAATGCTTATTCTCCATCTACTTATGTTAATCGAGATAAACATTTGCAAACTCTCTCTTATTGCTAATTTTCTTGTAGGTGTAAGTGGAATATGGTAGGCTTTAAACAATAGTCAGATCTTTTAAGAGCTGTTTGCTATGTGGAGCATTGCATTCTCTTTGCATGTCCAGGGCATAAAAAAAAATAAAGCATTTTTGGAAACATGTCCGTGTGTATGTCTTGTGTGTCTCTGTCTGTCTGTGAACACCGTAACTCAGAAACGAACATTCGGATAAACACAAGCTTGGTATTTAGGTTCAGTATCTTCCAGGGATGCGACACGAAGGTTTTCAAGAAAATCCCCCCACCCAAAACCAATTAAAATTTTCGAAAAATGTTCCATGTAAAGGGTAATCTGGGGGAAAGGGTGGGGGGATTTTCTTGAAAACCTTCGTGTCGCATCTCTGGAAGATACTGAACCTAAATACCAAGCTTGGTGTTTATGCGACTGTTCATTTCTGAGTTATGCTGTTCACAGACAGACACACACATGGACATGTTTCCAAGAATACTTTTTTTGGATTCAGGAGGCCTCAAAACATGTATTTCCGGTGAAATCTCGGTATCAAATTTTCGAGTGGAATGCAATACTTCCCCTACATACTATACGTAGTAGAGAAAGTAAAAATGAATAATGAATTCCCATTTGAGAAAAAGTAGAAGTATTGGAAAATTTAAGGGAATAACAAGCAATATCTCAAAATGGTTCACTCAACAACAAAAAATGTATATGACATAAATTGTGTAGTCAAATTTTGTCTACCTCTTATGGTTTACCAGTTATGCAAAAGTCGTTCACAACAAAGAATACTTTAGGAGACATTCCCAGAAAATTCAAGGTATACTTTTTATTTGACATAAAAATGTTCCATGTAAAGGGCAATCTGCGGTGGGGAGATTTTCTTGAAAACCTTCATATTGCATCTCTGGAAGATACTGAACCTAAATACCAAGTTTCGTGTTTATCTGACTGTTCGTTTCTGAGTTATGCTGTTCACAGACACACACATGTTTCCAAAAATGCTTTATATGCACTCAGTGCACCTCAAAACATGTATTTCCTATGAGATCTCGTATCAAAATCTTTAGGTGGAATGCAATACTTCTCCTACTTACTATACGTAGTAGAGAAAGTAAAAATATGTCAAAAGTATACAAAATGAGACTTAATGTAAACCTTGAGAATGATCTCTCCAAGTCCTAAGATGTTACGATAGCTGCATATTTAAATGCAGAAGTATTACTTATCTTGTGGTCTAGAAGCTTTATCAAGGCAGGGTTTTACTTTCTGTGCAACTCCAATGGGATTTGCTAAGGGAATATCTCTACTTTTAATGCTGTGATAATTGACATTTTTTGCTACCAAGTTTTCATTGAGCTGTTATCTTCTGGCTAAAACAGAAATGGCATTTTTACGTCATGTACAGAGTATGACATTCATTTCACTGTCATTTCATATCATCTCCTTCCTTGCTCTCATATCAGGCTTCAGACTGATAACCCATCCTGGCTGATCTATCCAATTGAATTAGTCTCTCTGCTCCCCAACAGTCTTAAACCCCCCAGGATTTACAAGTGGGTGCAGTCATCCTAACAGGGAGGGTAAACAGTAGTAGCAGTAGTAAGCACAAAAATTCATATCACCTTGTGTCAGGAAATGCATGTTTTCCACAGTAGATGGCACTGAAGAACATCAAAGAAAGAGCCCTGGCACACAGTACATGGCCTGAATCCAATGCTCCAATCCAATGCAATCCCACTCAAAGTGGCCTCCGTGGGATGTGAGGCACGCAATCATACATTACATCGCCTCACTGGTTCGAATGTTCCGGGCTATGTCCGAATATTGTCACAGTCTACTTGAACATGCTGAACATCAGGAACAGGCTCAATGCTTTTCAGATGCGCCCACAAGTAAAAATCCAGAGGGTTTAAATGCAGTGATCGAACAGGCCATGCAGCAGGGCCTCCACGTCCTATCCAAGATCTGGGGAGATGTTGAGGTGGGCTGGTGCTCCAGCCACATTGCCTGTTGTATTGCTAAAGATACATTCTCCAGCAATGTAGGCAAGAGTGTTTTGCAGGAAGTGCAGATACGTTTCTCTGTTAATGCGTTGTGGAAAAAGAATTGGTCTAAGTAGGCGGTCGCCAATAATCCCTGCCCAAACATTGATGCTTCAACCATTCCATAAGGATTTTCTGTAGCCCACAGATTACAATTATGCAGATTAATGATGCTATCTCTGTCACTTCATTAGCTAAGTGGACTGAAGGCACAAATTCCATAATGGTGATGGCCTGTTGCACAAACCAGTGACAGTGTCTTTCCTGTGGAGGAAAATCCACCAGTGATAATCCTTGCACATGTTGGAGGTAATAGGGATAATAGTGGTTGCCATGTAGGATACAGGTAACCATCCTTTGGCTTACACCAAGTTGGCAGGCCAATGCTTAGAGCTTGTACCAGGGTTGTTCTCAATATCATGGAGTACACATTCATCCACAGTCACCCTGAACATTTGCCTGTCTCAGAGGATCCATGCTCACACAAATGTTGTGGGTGGTGCTATCAGGGTACATGCCACAAACTCCATCTTACCCATAAAACATGTTCCAGGGAAAAGTGGAAATTTGGCTGGTATGTGGATTTATACAAAATAAAGTTGGCATAGCATTTGAGCATAGCAACCATGGTTAACAAAGAAGATTGAAATTGTCTGTGTTATGCTAGTCAATAAAAACATCCAAATACATGAAGTTCTGTACTCTACTCATCATAATAACGGCTTCTGTAACATACTTTAACAAGCTAGGTTATAGTTAGAAATAGACAAAATCTGAAGAAAAATAACATTATGATTTTTTTTTAGCCTAAACATCCTACTTTAAGGATTTGGAGCAGTTTTACTTCATTAGTTAAAAAAAAAAAGTTGTACATTTTTGTCCACATTTAATAATAAAATATCAAATGAAATGCAACAAATTACATGGATTTTATTGTTTTTAATAGCTGTAATGCCCTTAAAATTAGAACAAAGAAGTTACTGGCTACTTTGTCCTAAATACTAATTGCTAGGCATAAGAATTATTAAGCAGTTGGCTTCAAGTTATCAATGCTCAAACTATTATCACTAGAAAGAACTCAGACAAGGGTCACTGATCGGCCGATAAAAGTCAGTTTGAGTGCTGTCTGTAAATGCAAGAGACTAGGAGGGATGGGGTTGGTTATCTGTGATATACCTACCTATGGTCTAGTAATAATTCAACTATATTTCCTTCAATCTTAGCTTTAGTGCTTAGAGATTCCTGTCCCTGCTAATAACATACCATATGCCACTAAAAGCACCAGTTTACGAAAATAAAAACTCTTCAAGAATAGAGGACTTAATTTCTCATGTGACATCAGAAATGCTACATTTTCTCAACTGTACCTGACTTGTGGAAAAGGTGGTGCTGGTTTCTTGTTTCCCGGAAAGAGAGGCTTGGGTTTTGTAAATGTGTTTCACAGAAAACTACCTGAATAGAATATCTGGAAAGCTCAGTTCATTGCTTATGAAAATTATTTTAAAAGGAAAACATTTTAAATCTTGCAATATAAAGATTTTTACCAAAATAATATGAAATTTTTTTGTCATGTGCATTGAATTCTACACCCACTAAAATGTAAAAATGCTACTTCCCATAATTACATAGAAAGTAGCCAACAATATATGAAATTAATTCAAAGATGAATTTAACCAAAACTGCTATATCTACCTGATATTCATCCAAATAATCTGGAATAAAATCTTCAGCCATGCTGCAACACCCAACCACATTTGAACCCAGGCTCAACACCCCCAAAGCACGGTCTATTATTTTGTTGCATTATATATTAAAAAAAAAAAAGATAAGATTTTTATAAATCAGTTTAGCACTTTGAATTAAATTAGTTTGCAGGAATTTGGAAATGAGTTATTTAAAATGTTTGCATCAAATTAATGTTTATTGTGCACATTAAAATACTGTTTATTGGATTTTTAGACTTTGCACCCTGCATTAGGACAAACTTGTCAAGCATTTTCTTCTCTCCTTGTATTACATTACAGGAAATCCAGCATCTGTAAATATAAAATGGTTTATGTTAGCTATTAAAATGACTAAGTCAGTGAGGTATGCCTATGTATATTAACACCTATTGGTTAAATGCATTTTCTGTGTGTTCTGTAGATTCCTAAGCATGATGAAATCAAAAGATACTGGTTATATTAATCATTAAAGGTCAAATAAAAATTAAACAAAA
Organism: Deroplatys truncata; assembly: GCA_030765065.1. Classification (NCBI taxonomy): domain Eukaryota; kingdom Metazoa; phylum Arthropoda; class Insecta; order Mantodea; family Mantidae; genus Deroplatys; species Deroplatys truncata. The sequence goes on along the minus strand of CM060982.1, from coordinate 13,762,033 downwards.
ATAAAGCTGCATAGTTAATGTAAAAAGAAAGGCCACAGGAGCAATGCATATAAAAATATGCTTGTTTACTAAAATGTATTTCATATGTACAGGCAACATGATTTGTAAAATTATCTGTGGCAGTTTAACTGCTAGGATCAAGATTGCAATAAAAAGTGGAAAGAGGCAACAGTGATATAACCTCCAATACAAAATTAACATGGAAGAAATGTATTAACAATAACATATGCAAAAAGATAAAACATCTATCACTGTTAAAATGGACTGGCAGGGAAAGAATGGGGATGTAATAAAATACAAATGTGGAAACTTAAAAAATTACAAACTAAATCCTCTATATAATAATAAGAGCTACTAAAAATACTTCTTATCTTAAAACAGGCCTGGGAAACTTGTGAATTAGCCTGAGTGACATTCGGTTTGTTATCCGATTCCCTTCCCATACAAACTGGTCAGTGGCATACATGTGTTGTTAAATTATAATTTGTTACATATACAAAATTAAATGTAATACAAGATATAATTGGTGTAGTGTTTCATTTTCAGATTATACAGTAGTATTTAGGCATAAGGGCGCAAACTAAGTCCAGTGCTATTTAACCTATTTATAGATGATATAGAAAAGATGAAAATAATTTAATAAGCATTCACCAGTTATTAATAATAAAGAAATACCAGGATTATTGTTTGCAAATGATCTAGTGGCAGGTTCCATTTCCGTTGTGGGGCTAAGTAAGGCTATTGAAGCAATTAGCAAATACTGTAAAGATTGGGGGCTGGATTAAACAAAAAGAAATCCAAAATCTTGATTTTTAACAAAGGATGTAAACTAAGAAAGACCAAAAATTGGTTTTGGGAAGGAACGCAGCTGGAAGTAGTGAGGACAATTGACTATCTAGAAGTAAGGCTCAATAGTGCAGGGGATTGGGGAGAACAAAAAAAAATACTAGCAAAGGGGAAGCAAGCAATACAGGTAATCAAACCATGTGTGAACAAACTACCAGAAATGCAAATTGCATGGCTAGAAAAGATGTATAGCACAGTGTTGGAAGCAAGGATGTTATTCCCAGCAGAGATATGGGGGCTGGAAAAGGATGGGAAAATGTAGATGCTATACATAGGAACTTTAAATAATAAGCCTGGGATTATGAAGTTCACCAAATGGAGTAGCACAAGCAGAACTAGGGAGCTAAAGGCAAAATGGCAATCAAATACTGGTTCAGAATAAAGCTACTAGAGGAAAATGAGATACTAAAGCAATGCTTGGTTGTACAGGATAAAATGGGAAAAAAAGAAACTTGGATGCACAAGATACAGACAACATTGGAAGAAATAGGAATGGGGGAAACATGGGCAGAAAGAAACAATAAAAGTATGGGTTTCTGGAAAGAAATTAGAACAAGAGTGGAGGATATTGAACAGCAAGAAATTATAAGTAGTTTCAAGGAAAAAAGCTTATTAATAGATTATAAATATTTTAAAATGGAATGGGGAAAAGAAAGATACATCGAAGTATGCCACAAAGAGACCAGAATGGGGTATGCATGGGCGAGGACAGGAGTAATGAATTTAAGTGGGCTAACAGGGAGAAGAAGGGGGGAAAGATGTACTAAATGTAATAGATTACATAACAATTGGCATTATATTCTGGAAATGTGAGGATATGGATAAAGGAAGAGTGAATTTAATACTAGAGAAATGGAAAAATTTATAAATAGAGCTAAAAGTTAGGAAGATTTTTAATACAATATCAAATGAATATATGGAGAAAGCAGGAAAATATTTAGGAAAAATTAGGTTAAAGTGGTTAAAAGAAATGTGAAGCAAATTGGAGAAGGGAAAAGGGTAACAAGGCAAAAAAAGTAAATAGTGGAAAATTATACATCCCCATTATATACACTACGTGATCAAAAATACCCGGACACCTGGCTGAAAATGACATACAAGTTCGTGGTGCCCTCCATCGGTAATGCTGGAAGTCAATATGGTGTTGGCCCACTCTTAGCCTTGATGACAGCGTTCACTCTCGCAGGCATACTTTCAATCAGGTGCTGGAATGTTTCTTGGGGAATGGCAGCCCATTCTTCACGGAGTGCGGAACTGAGGAGAGATATCGATGTAGGTCGGTGAGGCCTGGCACGAAGTTGGTGTTCCATAACATCCTAGAGGTGTTCTATAAGATTCAAGTCAGGACTCTGTGCAGGCCAGTCCATTACAGGAATGTTATTGTCGTGTAACCACTCCGCCACAGCCCATGCAATATGAACAGGTGCTTGATCATGTTGAAAGATGCAATCGCCATCCCCAAATTGCTCTCCAACGGTGGGAAGCAAGAAGGTGCTTAAAATATCAATGTAGGTCTGCGCTGTGGTCGTGCCACGCAAAACCACAAGGGGTGCAAGCCCCCTCCAGGAAAGACACCACCACCTCCGAATTTCACTGTTGGCACTACACACACTGGCAGATGACGTTCACCGGGCATTCGCCATATCCACACCCTGCCATCGGATCGCCACATTGTGTACTGTGATTCGTCACGCCACACAACGTTTTGCCACTGCTCAATCATGTAATGTTGATGCTGCTTACACCAAGCGAGGCGTCGTTTGGCATTTTCCTGTGTGATGTGTGGCTTATGAGCAGCATAAGGTTTCTCACCTCACGCCTAACTGTCATAGTACTTGGAGTGGATCCTGATGCAGTTTGGAATTCCTGTGTGATGGTCTGGATAGATGTCTGCCTATTACTCTTTACGACCCTCTTTAAATATCGACAGTCTCTGTCAGTCAACAAACAAGGTCGGCTTGTACGCTTTTGTGCTGTATATGTCCCTTCACATTTCCACTTCACTAACTATCACATCTGAAACAGTGGATCTAGGGATGTTAAGGAGTGTGGAAATCTCGCATACAGACTTCTGGCACAAGTGACACCCAATCACCTGACCACGTTCGAAGTCTGTGAGTTCCACAGAGCATCCCATTCTGCTGTTTCACAATATCTAATGACTACTGAGATCACGGATAATGAGTACCAGGCAGTAGGAGGCAGCACAATGCACCTAAGATGAAAAACGTATGTTTGTGGGGTGTCCGGATACTTTTGATCACGTATATACAACAGAATGTTAAATAGGGGTAAACAAATAATAAGCAACTCCATTGTATTGTATACGTTGTATAAATTGCATGTAAGTTCAAAGCAGACAATAAATCATTCATACGATTCATAGTATTTAGACTTGTATTAATCTGCAATAAACTAAAATAATTCATCACATAAACCTGAAGCGCTACTGACTGCATAGTTATCCTGAGCCTACTGTTGAAACCTGCAATCTTTTATTCTTCATTGTCTTGTCATACTTTGGCTCTAAATTGGAGCATTGCAATTGTAATATGTGCACTAAACGTTGATCACAAACTACTGCATGAAGCACTTTTAACATTGTTCAGTGTGCTGAAATCTGCTCACATAAATACATTGTACCAAACATAGCAACAATATGACTGCCAAAGAGAGACAAATTTGGGAAATTCACTTTGGGCAATGCATGAAATAACTACTCCCAATAGTCCTAAAAGTACGCAGAGGTGTTGTTCTGGAGGTCGAATAATTCCATCTGTAAAGTGTGTGGCACATTTATAACATTGAATGAAAATGGATTATTAAACAACCTCCATTGTGTCCATGGTCTTCAGATCAAATTGGATTTTGAATTCTTCCAATACGTGTTTCAAAATTTTCTTGTATTTCATTAACACTTCAGATGACCCATTAAGAAATATGGATAAATTTGGAAAAATGATACAAATCAGTGCTCTATTTGATAGATCCAGATTCGCAATTTATCCATTTTAGATCATCACATCAATCATTGTAATCATTAAGTTACCTTTTCCTTGTAGCTGGGTATTCAATTTATTTAATTGCAATGTTAGATCACTCAAAAATTCTTTGATGCTAAGTGCTGTAAACTCTATTTTCTGATCTTTTTAAAAAAATGTCTACTTCACACCTTAACGCCAAAGTGCGCTCAAGCACATTGCCCCTACTTACTCACCTAATTTGAATGATATGGTGATCTAAAAAATCTGAGTGTATATGATTTAAAAATTCCTGAAATTCTCTATGACAAAGTAAATGCATCCTAATGGTATCACAATTCGCGCAACTGACATTACTGTATTGCACACAGAGCCTCACGAATAAAGCAATGTACATGCAGCATGCTGTCTGGGTTTACTCCATTTTCTGCAAGAAGAGCTCGGTCTTCCTACAAATCCCATGTGACCCATCATGGATGGCGTTCCAGCGGTTGCAACACAAACTAGCTTTTCCAAGGGAAGATTAAAGTTTTCTATTATCTTTACTACAACGTTAAGCAAATTCTCACCTTTAATGATGCAAGATCTAGAAATTCTTCACAGATGTTGAAATCTTGATCAGCTCCTTTACTACTCCCTTCACAAAGTCCCCTTCAGTGGGAGGTTTAGCGGATTTGGAAATTTGGTTTGCAATTTTAAAACTGGCACAAACTATACTTTGATGACACGGGGAACTGTCATCTTGTTTGTACTCTCATTTTCGGCTTGTGACGTTTCCTTAAGGCAATCCAGCACTTTTTCATGAGCCACTCCTAATTTCTTTGTATGTGCATTTGTGAAATGCCTTCTAATGTTATAATGAGGATATAATACTATTGTACCACAAACTAAAGAACATGATTTTCCACCTTTGAAGATGGCAAAAAACTTTTTTTCCTATTCAGGATTAAAAGTTGGAGATGTACTAATTGTGAAGGGTACGTCTCTGAGATGGCCTGCTGTTTCTATCACCCCCACTCCTCTTGACCTTGCACACACACTTATCAGTGCAAAGCTTTGAGCGACTGATCGCTCCCTGAGCAGCACTTGCCCAGGCCTGTCTTAAAATAAAAACCTCTTGATTAAAAATGCTAGTCTACATTTTCAAACTTTTTGTCAGATGATTTCTTAAAAGTAGCTGTTCTTGAATCAAATCTTTATGCTGATTCCAAAAATAACTTCCGGTTATTACACGGGTTTTTACACAAAATAAGAAGTAATGTTTTGACAATTTCACCATTTCACACAAGGTAAGTTTTTATTCAAAAAACCTTTTAAGAATACTCTGAAGAACTCCCCTAATTTATTTCATGACTACATTTTAACAAAACAAGAAGCCAAAGTGTTTCATTTAATTTTTTTCAAACTTTCTCTTCTTTGACTTCTTTGCAGATCCTTGAAGATGACTGTCGCTCCTCAACATCCAACAGTAGTCAGCCATCATAGTTTCATTCCATCTCCCCTGGTACCTCCTTTCCATTTCCTTAATATCTTGGTGAAAACGTTCATCCTGCTCTTCACTATAATGTCCCAGATTTTCTGGAAAGTAGTCAATACGTGAATGCAGAAAATGCACCTTTACATTCATGTTACAAGCCATCTTCTTGAAATTTTCCAACATTGTTTCAACAATGGCCTTGTAATTAAGATCTTTGTTATTGCCTAAGAAGTTTTCAGTAACTGATCAGAAGGTGGTCCATGCTTCTATTTCTCTCTCATTCATTGTCTTCTCAAAATCTTCATCCTTCATCAATTTCTTTATTTGAGGACCAAAAAAAATTCCAGCCTTTAATTTGTCTTGTGTAATGAAGCCTTTGGAAAGGTACTTGAAGCAGGGTCCATCCTGTGGTAGAGCCCTTACACATTGCTTCAGCCCAATTTTATGTGTATGGCGGAAGCAATACCTTTTGTCTCTCTACAAGCGGTTCGTGCAGGATGTTTTTAGTTCCAGGCAACAAGTTTCTCCACTGTGGCCATACTTTCACACTTCAATGTCTTCGCTTTGCCTGACTGTCCCATTCGCACAGAAAATGCATGTTTGTGAACCCAGCTTGTTGTCCTAATAGTATTCCAATAACTTTGAAATCACCACAGATATGGCATTTGTGTTGCTCGTATTGGATACTTGTTAAAAGTATCTTCATGCTTTCAACTGTCTCTCTATTTGAATTGAATGTGCGACAGAAATGGACTCATACACATTCCCATTATGCAGTAACACGCCTTTCAGGCTCCTCTTTGATGAATCTATAAAAGGTCTCCACTGAGTAGGATCATGTTCAATGTCACAAAAGTGCATTAACTCGTTTATGTTATTGCAGTAAACCAAGGACTCGATCTGCAAGGAAAAAGGAACTAGCTCTTGTTCTCTGTGTCTGTATCATGAGTAATGTGCTCCTGGTTCCAGAAGATTCTTATTTTTAAGACAGGAGCCTAGTAACTCTGCAGATTCCTTAGACAAATTCAAATCATATGCTAGATCATTTAGTTCACTCTGACAGAACAGTTGTGGAATCACGTCATATTCAGGGCGGTAGACATCATCAGAATCGTCTTCGGTGATTGCACGAGGTTCACTTTCAACACCATCTTCCAAATTCTCTAAAACAGCTGGAGGAAGAGGAGCAGGCAGATCTTCTCCGTGTGGAACTGGCCTGATGGTTGAAGGAATACTTGGATACACAATGTGTTTCTTATTTTCCGAATTGCACCCCTGAACATTAACTAAACAGAAATAGCAGTCTTTAAGGTGGTCTTAAGGCTCCCTCCACACCATAGGAATTGCAAATGGCATGCATGATTTCTTTCCGTTTATCCACAATCTTAACCTCTCAACACAATAGCGACAAACTGTCTTTGGAGCCCAGGCCTTGTCCTGGCCACCAAGTTTCATTTTAAAATAAGCATGGTACACTTTTTTTACCAAGTCTGTTATATCAGTTCTCTGTTGAAGCACTGTATAATTTCCACAAATGCAGCAGAAAACATTTGCGTTGTTCCACACTTGCATGTAGACATAATGTATTTATAATTTCAATTACGATATAGCACGGGTAATGCAAGCCTCTGATATTAACAACAATGCCTAAATTACAAATAGCAACCAGCATCTATAGGTGTAACAACCTAAAGACTTACAAGTCTGTATTCAAAAATTTCCCTCCAAGAAGTGATAAATTTCCCTTCAACAATACTCATCTACTGGCCCAACTCTATATTTTTGAAGTGAAATTGTGAAAAAACTGTACATGATAGAAAAAAACTAAAAGCAGTTCTGAAATCAGCATAAAAAGTGAGTCAGAATCACTTATTAGCTTCAGTCATCTGATATACAGACTAGTGAAATCTAAAGAACTACCACATATTTTAAAACAAATATTGCTAGAAACAATGAATTTGACATACAGAACTATCAAATGCATATCTATTAAACATTATAAAATCATTAATATTCTTAAGTTTTTCTCTACAGTGAAACTGCATAACATACTTAAATTATTTTGTTGACAGTTTTACACTTTAAGTGAAGTAAAGGTGCACTTTAAGTGTACTTAAAGCTTCACTTACACTCTCAATTTATCTTTCTCTAGTTTTGAAAGCAAATCACTTTTTTTGTCTACATTTTGTCAACTGGTGGTCTTCAATAAATTTGAATTAAAATGAGGTATGGGCCTCTGGTGGTGGTTGATGTATGAACTTTATTACAGAGCATATTGCTGGAATTTCAAAGTTTATGATGGTATTGCTGCGTGTAATTATGATCTTTCCTAGATTGTTAATTCATATGGAGTAGTAATCTATTTGAGTAGTTTAGTTTCTCCTTTAGTGTTACGGTTTGACCAAAAGTGGTGTGCCACCAATGATCCAACTGTTTGAATTTCATATTCTTCTGATTCAATTAGATTTCCAAGTTTATTTTGGTTTTGCCAATGTAAACCTTTTCACAATCGGATATAGCTTTCTTTAACAGAGTGTTTAGGTGAATTTATTTTGGGGAGCTAGTTTTTATGTTGTATTCTTAGAAAATTTTCTCAAACTCTCTGTGAAACTCGACTAATGTGTACATTTAAGTAGTTACTTTCCCTACTACTTGCCTATAGTAAGTAGAAGTATGCATTCCACCCAAAAAATCTGATACAAAGATTTTACCAGAGATACACGTTTTGTGGCTTCTTGAATTAATAAATAAATTTTAAAAAGGCATTTTTAGAAAAAGATCCAAATGTATCTGTGAACATAAATAAAAAGACGAAAAGTCTATTAAATATCAAACTTGTATTTAAATTCATCATCTAAGGATGCGACACAAAGATTAAAAAAAAAACCCTCACCTCAAGCTACCCTTTACATGGAAAAAGTGGCTAACGATTTTGATTGAAATACCATATGTTTACCATATTTGCAAGATAATTAAAATGTATATCTTGAATTTTCTGCAAATAGCCTGTGAAGACCTCTTATTCTGAATGACTTTTGTATAACTGCTAAACAACAAGAGATAGACAAAATCTTACAACACAAGTGGTAAGCTTGTTTTCACACGCATGATATAGGATTTTGAACATTACTTACAAATTGTTATAAAGAATTTTGACTAAGCCAAAAAGCGTGCGTGTTCTCGTCGCTACCCCCAGCGTGGATCTAAATCTGTCAATGCGTCGTCCGTTAGCAAATTCCCAAATTGAAGCTAGTTCCTCTTCATGCTAGCCAGCAGGGCAACCAGCAGAGGAGCGAACTACGTGACTTGAGTCGGTTTGAACACCACCTAGACGGAAGGAGAGAGAACGCGCTCTAGCGTTTCAACGACTCCTCCATGCTGGTTGCGTCGTAAGTTCTGGTGCTGGAACTGGTAATGATGAGAATAAAGTGTAGCCATCACTCGTCAGGTAAATGCTGACATAAGGATGAGCCAGGAATGGATCAATCTCCCCAGTAGCAATCCAAGAAACTCCATCCCCGGTGCCCCAAATGCAAAAAATCCAGAAGTAAGCTCATGCAATGGGGGAGCAAACCAAGCAAGTAACAAAAAAGAACGCGGAAAAAACCCATATACAGATAAATCCACATAAAAGATGGAGAAATAAATTATATATATTAACGGGATGAGTTTAAGCAGCAAAAGCAAAAATTTTGTGAAAAGCTGCATAACAAAAATAAATGTCTAATAATGAAACAGTATAAATAGTATATAAATATATAACAGGATAAAATATACACTTCGCATATAAATAGAATAATACACGAGATAAACTATGTAAACAGGATAAAACAACTACAAATACTTTCCCAGGGTACCCCTACAATACAAACAAAAATTAGCTGGATAAAACTAATGCTATAGTACTGTTAAACTATTGGTAGTGAACAAATACTTGTGCACAAGTTGGAGACAAACACAAAGGGGGGGGGGGAGTGGGAACAAGCACGAAAAGATGAAAGAAATTTTGTCATGGGCAACTAAAAAGATTGATTTGCGGGACCTCTGGGCATCAAAATATAGTGGAGGAACCCCCCCCCCCCAAAATGCACCATGACAAAAAATGAGTTTAAGATTTACTCGTTAGCGGCATGATTCAGCGACGCAAGCGCAATTGGGAGGCATTGGCCGTCGTAATCTTTCCCGATGTACAATGCTGTAAATGAAATGAAACTTCATTGACAACAGCTAGAATGCGATACGGACCTATATAGCAGGGGTTACTAATTTGTGTATGAAATTTTGAGAAGCGCGACACAGAGGGTGGTTTTGCAAATAAAACCAATCTCCTACACGAAACGGATGTGGAATCCGCCTATTATAACGCTGTGCTCTTCGTTGGCGATCTAGACAAAGGTGTTGAAAAGACGTCTGCCACAAATCTTTCACCGAAATTGAATTTGGCTGGTCAGGAAAAATATCATGAAGATTCCAAGTTTTCAACGAAGGACACGCAAGCAAAGAGCGGAACATTAAGTGAAAAGGATCTCATTGTGAGCTTCATGGACTGCCAGATTACGTGTCCCAACCACGATGATCATCCGCGTAAAAAGTGAACCAACGCGTTGCGATTAACCCTCTCAGCAAGAGAGGGGTGCGGGTAATAAGGGGACGCATGTACCAGTTTAACACCATGTTCAAATAAAAAGGTGCGAAACAATCTGGTCCTAAAATAAGCATTATCTGTAACGATTGTCTGTGGAAATCCAAAGGATGCAAAAATTGTGACAATACGTTGATGGTATTTTAAGCCGTAAAAGCTCTGACCAGCGTCAACCAAATACATTTGGTGAAGGCCTCTGCCACAACAGATACACCTTTCCATTTAAACAACGTGGAAATGACCCACAAAATCTAAAAATAAACGCTCAATAGGACAAGTAGAGGAAAAGAGAGCCAAGTAACCCATAACGTGTAGTTTGAGGTGGGTTAGATTTAAAACAGGTGGAACAACTCCCGACAAAATTTGAAATGTCTTTATACATGTGATGCCATACGAAATAATTGCGTATACGGTATTTGGTATTAAAAACTCCGAGATGCGCGGCAAATTGAGAAGCATGAAAATACTGAACAATAGATAGCAAACGAGGGCAAAGAATACGTAAGGCACGGGATTTTGGTAAACGCGCAAGCAACACATCATTGCGAAAAACATAATCCGAAGGAACATTTCCCTGAGCGGCCACATTGCCATATGGGGCCCAAACCGGATCATGACGTTGACGCTCCGGCAGGGAGGTAAAAATGCCTGGAAAATCTCGCGAAAGAACATTGAGTAGGGCAAGTTCGCGGCAATGCCGATGCTGGAGATGACTTCGGTTGAAACAAACGCGAAAGGGCATCAGCGGCACAATTGTCAGCTCCGCGTATATGACGAACAGTAAATGCAAAAGCGCTAAGTCGCACAGCCCAATGAGCTAGCTTCCCTGTTTGACGGCGATGGGAGAGGAACCCAGGTAATAACCTGGTTATCACACTCCAACTCGAAAGGGCGATGCTCCAAAACGATTTAAATTTTTCGCAGGTCACCATGAGTGCCGAAGCCCCAAGTTCGTACAGCGATAATCGGCGCTCCTGTTCGGAAAGAATACACGAAAAATATGCTATAGGTCTGCGACCCTGAGGCGATTACTGTAAAATGACCGCCGAATGTCCAACTGAGGACGCGTCCGTTTGTAAAATAAACGATTGATCAAAGTGTAGCATTTCCAACACTGGTGGATTCGTCAAGGCAACCTGAAGTCGCTCAAAAGCTTGGTGTTGCGCCGAAGACCAACGGAATATATGACTAGATCGTCCAAATAAATTTAAATTTACGCAATACACGATCCAACAAACGAGAAAGCGCCTGTGCTCCCGTAGAAATCCCAAAAGGAATTCTTAGATTTCACGGAGTCGTAAAAACCGTAAGAGCAGGCGACGAAGGAGCCAAAGGTATCTGATAATAAGCTTGATTTAAGTCGAGCATTAGTAAATACCGCTTCATCTTTGAAATAATGTGCAGCATCGTGAATTTGCGGCAAAGGCATAGAATCCAAAAGAATGTTCTTATTAAGTTTATCAAAATCAACCACCAACCGTTCTTAATTGTTTGATTTCGGTACTAAAAAACATGGACTAGCATAAGAGCTCGTTGAAGGCTCAATGACTTTGCCCTGCATTAAACGATCGATTTGCGCACGAAGTACTTGAAGTTTAGGTGGAGATAACTTTTACGGCGGCGAAGGCGCCGTAGTACTGTCCTTTAAATGAATAGGATACTGGAAATCTTTAACAAGACTCAGTTCGCCTGTCATACCGGGAAAATCATGATTAGGTCCCAAGATTTTATGGCGCTGTTCGTCTGACAAAAGCAATACTTTAGCCTGCAAGGACAGATCGGATTGAGTAACCGTAGAGAAATAGGGCAAGGTAAATGAAAATGTCATAGCGGATGAAGAATTGAATGCTAATCTGCCTAAAAAATCAAGTCGCGTCTGAAAAGAGAGCATAAATGGAGCTCCCAAAACGATCGAATAGGGCAAATACAAAACAATAGAAAATTAAATTGCCCACGAAAAGTTATGAATGTTAAGATGCAACTGCACCGTCCCCAGAATAGTAACCACAGAACCAGCAATGGTTGTAGCGGAAGCATGTTGAGTAGTTAGTTTTAAGAATTAAATGACAAGATAGGGTTGAAAGAAAACGTTCACCAACCAAATTCAAATTACTACTCTATTAATAGGGCAAAAGCGGAATTTTTCCACAAAGCACCGAAATAACTGGAAAGGATACATCAAGTAAACCCTGAATATGCAGAGAATATAAGCCAAAGCTCCGCTATGCCATAATAGTCATGAAATATTTTTATTAGACCCGGATGCCTCTCTGTCGCCGAAAACAACGAATGAAAGTATGACCCCCACGTGGGCAATATGTACAATGTAATACTGGAGCTAACGGAGTATCAGGAACAGTTGATTGTCCTGTTTCACAATTTTCTGAAACCGTAAATTTGTATGGCCGGTCCGATTGAGTGCGAACTTTGCACCTGTTGTAACCATACTGGAATATTATCAAGTTCCACAAAGGTACGAGCCCATGCCAGAAATGCCGATTTAAGACGTGTAGAATCATTTAAACCCGATACTATAACGTCGCAAATTTGGCTTTCAGTATCTGGCACACGAAATAATCGAGCACATTCCCGAACACGTGCCACAAAAGCACTAAAGTCCTCCTGTCTGAGCGCATAATAACATTTAGCTAAATAAGTAATACGTAATCGTGGAGGGGAGAAACATTATAAAACAGAGTTATAAAATGCGGCAAAATCCCGCAGTTCTAGCCATTTCCAACAGTGACATTATTTTGCCTTCAGTAAGGGATAACCATTTAAATCCATCACAAGGATTAAATACTGAATCCGAAAAATTATCACAAACTTTCAGATAAAAATGCAAAAAGTCTAAAGTCTGGTGGGTTAAATCTACCACAAAATGCGCATTTGCTATCAAGGTTTGCACGGATAGTCAGCCTTCAAAGGTTGAAATTGAAATGGCGCGACTGGCGCATTCGAAAAATCGTTCGGCGAAACAGAAACACAAGCTTCCTTTGTTTCAGTTTAACCGGTAATTTAAGATTCTTTTTTCCCCGAAGAGTCTAAAGTAATATAATTCTGTAATAATGCCGAATATTCGCGAGAAAGTATAGACAAATTATCCTGTTCCGCGTTGAGGAATTTTGTAGAAACTGAATATGTTCCGAGTAGTGGTTGACACGTGCTCGCAACCAACGCTATATCCCTGGTGAGAATGGAGCAGTTTGTTCCGCAAACAGATTAACAAACTCCTGTAATCGAAATTTATAGTTTCCTCTATTAATACTTTAAGTTTCTCCTTAGAAAACCATGAAATATCCACCGCAAAATGTAAATTGACTTTCAAACTTCAATTGTGGCACTATAAGAAGCATCCATTTGCAAGCATGCGAGTAGGTAATTTAATGTACAATAGTAATTCATCATGACGCTAATTCCAAATTAGTTGCCATTTTAAAGCAGTAAGCTTAAAAAACAACGATATACTCGCAAAATATCGCTGAGAGTGCAGAAGAACAAATTTGGAAAACGCAATGTTAGCTGCAGCAATAGATTGAGTCAGACCACTAGCTTGCTTGCCCAATTTAACGGAATACAACGTAAAGAACAAACACCTCAATGCTCCAAAGAAATGTGCATAAAGCTATGTATAACAAAGAACTATTACGATGTAATTCACGGACAATTAACCTAAGTAACCGCAATAAAAAATATATTTCCAATTCCACGCTATCTGCTACCATTATTGTGCTGATCAGTTATTATTACTATTATTACTCATCGTTATGTCACCTACGCATTTCTTCAAATATCGTAGGTTGGATCGTGTTACCAATACGAACATAGTTACCTTCATTACAAATTCACTTTACTCTACTTTAATAAAGTGCAACGTTCAGAATTTATTGCGTGCTGGGCCCCTGTATATTATTTTTTTTTCTCTTAACGTGAAAACGTGCACTTTTATCTTTAAATAAATAATGATTGACTCATACGTGACAAGGAAAGAAAGCAGGTTAACAACACAAATAGTTATGATTCTTCAGCTGTTATTTAAATGCATTAACTTAAAAAAAAAAAAAGCACTCTTTAATATACATACATTTACAGAGATGCAACTTGTGTTCTTGCAACGAATTTAAATAATTAAATCGCTCAGATCCTAAGGTTCACTGTTTCCACACGCATGATATAGAACTTTGGACATTACTTACAAAATGTTATAGAACTTTGACTAAGCCGAAAAGCGTACTGTTTTCGTCGCTACCCCAGCGCAATCCAACAATAGAGAGTAGGTCGTCCAGGTTCACCTGGACGGAATGAAAATCGCCAGTGTCTAGCCGCAAATGCGGCTTTGCCTGAGCGATATAATAGGGAAAACAGTTTTGCGCAAGCGGAGTTTAGCTTTCTGTACTGCCATTGACTGGGTCTCGGCGATCCTACCTGGGCGGACAAGCGTCCATGTCGTGACCAAGCCCAATACTGCTTAACTTTGGCGACCACCGTCAAGCCAAGCAGGCCGGCATGAAGCAAAGAAGAATGGAAATTGGGTTATGGTGTGGGGAATATCCAAGATAGCAGACGGGCGGGTCATCACTAGACGGTCTCTCATCCAGCTAGTGACCAAGCCCGATACTGCTTAATTTGGAGGAACTTGTGATGTGTAAGATTGGTAGCCTTCAACCTCGGGGGCCCAAGGCGTCCTTTGGTAACCGGTAGCTCTTTCGTCGCCCTGTGGTCATAGCGACCCAAAGAGTGCACCAGTTGGTTGGTGTGGTAAGTACGTTTCGTGTATATGATGCGCGTTCTATCCCGCACCACGTCCACGATGTATGGGAGACCGTAATGGGTGTGTAGGATGTGTGACGGGAATCTACGCCCGGTATCATAGATCATCCGAAGCGCTCTGTTCTGGACGGTCTGTAGCCTGCGGATGGTGGTCGATGCCACCGATCCCGACCTCGCAGCCATATAGAATCAAGGGCGGAATAATCGCCTGATATAGGTGTAGTTGGAGTGTGTAGGCATCGTTGAGCGGAATACAGGTACAGCTGCCTGAGTGCGGCGTGGCCGAGGCCGACCTTTGCCCTGACATGTGGAGCGAAAGTTAGCCCGCGGTCGAGGGTGACTCCGAGGTAACCCAAGGGATTCTCCTCCGCCGCAGCCTCAGACCGCTCGGGCCGCCAGCGACTGACCTTCGCCAAGAGAAGCGCAGGGCTCTTCCCCGGGCTGATGGCCATCCTCCACTTCTCGCTCGGAGCTGTCGAAACAGAACCGGACATTCTTGTTCTGTGCCATGATGAGGACATCGTCCGCATACTGGCATGTAACAGTCATGGCTTCCGTTGGGAAGTCTGATATGTAGACCGCGAAGAGAACCGGGGACAGTATACTGCCTTCCGGGACTCCGGCGGCTATGGGACGGACTGATGAAAGCTTCCCCTCCACTCTCAACCTGAATGTGCGATCCCGGAAGAAACTGCTTATCAGGGCGAGATATGCGGGAGGGATGTCTGCCTCCTTGAGTTTGTACAAAAAGCCTTCTCTACGTCCAGCAGCACCGCGATTATCTTAAAGTTCTCCTGGAAGCCCTTTCTCGGCCAATCGCAGTAGCTGCGGGGTCGTGGAGTCCCCATAACGAAAACAAACTATGGTCCGGGAGGAGGTGCCTTTCCTCAAAGAGAGGTGTGAGGCGGGCTAGAAGCAACCGTTTTAAGAATTTTGAGACGATCGGGAGTAGACTAATAGAACGGTAACTGCAAGGAAACACCGGATCCTCGCCTCCTTCCAACTAGTTGGAAAGGACGTGGGTGAAGGCACGCATTGAAAATCCGCGTCAAGTGGATGACGGCCTTTCTGGGAAGGTGCTGGAGCATGGGCGCCGTGGCGCCGTCAAGTCCAGAGTATTTGTTTGGATTGAGTTTGTGAATCTCGGGGTTGTGGCTGCTCATAAAGGTAGTCCACAGTCGCCTTCACGAGGTCAGTGAAGTCCTCGTCCTTGGGGGCCTTCCGAGGTTCGAATTGCAGTTCCAGATGGTCTGCGAACACCGTGGCCTTATCGTGAGGCGTCGTCCTCTGTGGTGTAGTGGTTATCATGCTAGCATCTAGTTCCCGACGTCGCGGGTTCAAACCCGGCGGAGGGCGATGGATTTTTTCGGACGTAAAAATCCTTAGCGTGGCTTCCTTCGGAAGGGAAGTAAAGCCGGTGGTCCCGTGTCGTAGATTTACGGTACGTAAAATAACCTCAAGCCTGATAAAGAGGCCTCTAAGCAAAATTACCGATCTTTCACGCTCAGTATAGAATGGGACGCTAAGAACCATAGCAGTTAAAGAGCATCCATAAATAAAACTCAATTTTTACTTTCTCTACTACGTATAGTAAGTAGGGAAAGTATTGCATTCCACCCAAAAATGCGATACCGAGATTTCACCGGAAATACACGTTTTGAGACCTCCTGAATCCAAAAAAAGCATTTTTAGAAACATGTCCGTGTGTGTGTCTGTGTGTGTGTGTGTCTGTGTGTGTGTCTGTGTGTGTGTGAACATAACTCAAAAACGAACAATCGGATAAGCACCAAACTTGGTATTTAGGTTTAGTATCTTCCAGAGATGCGACACGAAGGTTTTCAAGAAAATCCCCCCACCCCAGACTACCCTTTACATGGAAGATTTTTCGAAAATTTTAATTTTCTCAAAAATGGCTCTAACGATTTTGATTAAAATATCATATGTTTAAGATATTTTTATGACAAATAAAATGTATATCTTGAATTTCCTGGGAATGTCTCCAAAAGTATTCTTCATTGTGAACGACTTTTGCATAACTGGTAAACCATAAGAGATAGACAAAATTTTACTACACAAAAAATGTAGATCGCGTTAAAATACACAACTTATGTCATATACATTTCTTTTGTTGAGTGAACCGTTTTCGAGATATTGCTTGTTATTTCCTTAAATTTTACAATACTTATACTTTTTCTCAAATTCGTTATTCATTTTTTTTATGTTCTGGACATGCAAAGAGAATGGAATGCGCCACATAGCAACCACCGTTAAAATATTTGACTATCGCTTAAAAGCTACCATATTTCCCTTGCATCTAAAAGAAAATTACCAATAATTTTATGTCCTGGACATGCAAAGAGAATGGAATGCTCCACATAGCAACCAGCGTTAAAATATTTGACTATCGCTTAAAAGCTACCATATTCCCTTGCATCTACAAGAAAATTACCAATAAGATTGACATCTCGATATCTCGATTAACATGAAGCATATGGAGAATAGGCGTTTGTAAAAATAGATTGTACAAGAGTAGAGAAAGTCATGTGAGTGTAACACATCAGATTTTTTTTTTAATCGTGAGGCTCAAAGCGAGTCTTCCGTGAATGCCATGTAGGGAGTGCTGGTACTGGGTTTTATCCAGGATTTGATAATCCGCCATGGTTTCTTTTCCTGTAAGTTAACATTCTGCATCGTGTTTTCCCAGGCTACCTTTCTGTGCACACGGAGCAGGCGCTTTGCCAGGGTTTTGAACCGCTGGTATACTGCCCCAATCCTGAGATGGCAGAAACGCTGCCATAGCTTCCGTACAGTTGCCTTGGCTTTTAGCAGCGGTTGGAGTTCGTTGGGAATGGTTCTCGGGTTAGGAATGTCAAACGGGATGCGGTGAGTGTGTGCACGTACCGCATTCAGGATCTGTTGGGAGAAATCCGCCGCTGCCGCTGCAGCTTCCAGCGCATCGATAGAATCGATGCGTGGCCGTGGGTCGACGGATCGGTTCAGTTCTAGGACCGCTACATCCCAGTCGACCTCGTTTATCCAGTCTGGGCTGACCAGTGCTGGCATTCTACGTTGGAATCCACCAGGACTGGGTCATGGTCGGAGTCCAGCTCGTTTATCGCCGAGAGGTCTAGATGGAATGGAATGTTTATGGTGATCATGATATCGAGAATATCCGACCTGCCGCGGGCTGGATGAAACTTAGGCCCTCTCAGCCCCTGCGCGATTAGGCTCGGATCTCCGCTGATGAGGCGGTAGAGCCCGCGACCTTTCTGGTTAATCGTGGGCTGTGCCAGTGCCCGTGTTTCGCGTTGAGGTCTCCTGCAATGCAAATCACAGGGTGTAGGTTCAGTAAGGTACGGTAGTCTGCTTCGTAGAAGCGATGGTCTGGAGGGTCATAAACCGCAATCAGCCGTGTGTCGAGCCCGCCAATGGCAAGCCGAATCAAGGCAGCAATGCTACCTGCTTCGCTGAAGCCAGAGCCGCCATTTTGTGTCACTATGCTCTGCATTATACACCATACACGTCATCTGTCAAACTCATTGTTTTTCCAAGTTTTTCAAGTAAAGATGGGTGGAAAAGGGAAGCAGAGAAATTTTTAGATAAACGAATGTTTAATACAACCACATTTTTGGGCCTGTCAGACGATACTACAAAATGGTATTACTATACCAAATATCATGGCAGTCATAACTTAATTTAGCTTTATTACTTGGTCTAAAACTAGTGTTGATGTAACAAAAATCTATAACATATCTTACAGCATTGGCTTAAAACTTTCGTAAAACGTGTGATACTATTAATCACGAATTTCGATCATTTGTTTGTTCATTTGGTCCCGTTATGAGCAACACTCAGGGACATTGAACATGTTGTCGCGGTATTCTGTTCATGTTATCTTATTTGCTGAGCGCCTGTTATGGTTTTACCATTTTGAATTTTGGGTTCTTTGTCCTCCGGCTAGCTATTATTACTCAGTCAAGCAAATATCTCTTGAACAGGGTGTGTAAACGGAAAGGAGTTGTTACTAAAAGATAACACTGATAAAAGAATTTGGTTTTACACTTTTATTGCCGTCACACTGAATTTATTTCATATATTTAATCTTGATACACGCCTGACTGAAACTGTTATATTTTCGAATGTAACTACAATCACTTATTTGCCGCGCACTATTAATTCGCGTATTTCACATTTTGTAACTAACTTTACGACACGAGAGATTCTGTAGAATTGCGTAATGTGTACATCATGAATGCTTCCGTGTAACTTGCAAGAGAGATTTCTTAGAACTCTGTGACGTTTGCCTTGTGAATAATTCTGTAGAGCTGCATGATACTTGTCTTTGGCTCCAGAATTTATACTCCCTCATCCCAATATGCCTAAACATTATAATCGAGCTGCTATTGGTTAATAAAGCGCGCCAACATTAGCATCTATTTCGTCAGCCAATCAAAATTACTAATACATATGCTCTAGGGAAGATATTCCCTCCATTTCTAAAGAAAGGCATGCTACTCTGATGTCATTTGTTTGTCTGTTCTAATTGATAAACATCTCACCCCCTCGCTTCATTGTTACCCGCTCCTATTGTCAGTTTCAGTGAGGCCGTGTAAACCTATTTCATAACAATGCTTATAGCTAATAAACATCTCAAATCATTGCCATACAATAATGTTAATTTACACTACAATCACTCTGGCATTTACAGTGTTGTGATATAAAATACTCCCTCAATGTCATACAATTAGGAAATATGCAGCATAACTAATAAACATACCCAGCAACAAGAGCTTTTTTGTTTAACTAATAATATACCCAACACCAAGAATATTTCTCCCTCTCCCTCTCTCTCTCTACACAGCTTGCATTATCTAAGAAATGAAAATTTGCAAACCATCGCCATTCCAAGAGTAAACATCTCAACATACATTACATTGGTACACTAACCTGTGTAATGAAACATCTCATTTTACTTGTTTTTTCCTCTTGATATCACAGGAATTGTACCCAAACACCATATACATTTTGACCTTATATTGGTTTGAAAGTCACGGTATAAATTTACTGAGTAATTCAACATTTCACACCACAAAAGCTTATTTTTTGTGCGAATTCAACCCATACGAGGTTACTCCTCTCAGAAACAGTGAGAAACTATGGCGGCCGTGCTCAAAGCCGGTTTCACCGAGACAATGCATTCGGCTAGGGCATTGCCAATCTAATCTCTATATATCTGTGCAAAACTCCAACTGAAGCTAGTTCAGCATGTATCAACTGGGATAGGAGCTTCCAGTGCAGCATCAACCATCTAAAAGGTACAGTTTGAGCGCTGCATATGTCCGTTGTATCCAAATGTAAATGCTGCATGACACTGTGATGCCATACGTATTACATTCAAAGCTGCCAATACAATTATTCTAAACTGCTGTGTTGAATATTAAATGGTTGAAAAAATGTCAATATTTAGTCCAAAATTTGATATATTATATCAGTTTATTCTATATAAAGTTGTTTTCTTAATATTAGTGGACCGGTTTGCACTGTATTTGAGCTCAATGTACAGTGTGGGGGAAAAAAACCAAAAAAAAAACCTAAGGTTGGCTAAGTGTATCCGATTTGAGACAGAATTTTAAAGCTGCAGTTCGTATTTTAACAGATGCAGAAAATTCTTTGATTTAGTAAAACAGGCAAGATTTGAAAGGCATACAAGAGTGTATGAACAGCAAGAAGGAAGCTATCTATTTTTTCAAAGGCCTGTTGTTAAGTAGGATGTATGAATAACCAAACTTAAATCCATAACATAACCACAATTGCATTACTTATATACATTTATTTTAAAATAAAATTGTATTGACTACTTACGATATGTGCTTGACTAATATTACATTTTGTAAGTCAGCGGTAGTTCGAATCTAGAGTACTTATGCATGATAACACAATAATTTAATGAGTAAAATACTAGTGAAGAAAAAAGTCCTATTTAGTATCATAGTTGGGCTTTACAGTTTTAGAAAGCTAGAATTGAAAGATTACCCATATGGGCTACTGCAGTTCATTCTCCTGTTAAACATCTCCAGAAGTAGTATTCTCAGAATTAAGACACAGATTTCCTTCATCATATTTAACAGAATTTCCGCTTTGCCTCATAAGTTAATGACAGAGTTATTGCCACATCCCTTCTAAATTATGTTTTTGTCGTTCTTTTTTCATGGTGAGATTACATTACACACAACCATGAACACTTCTGGGACACCGTTACGGCATGGCCTAGTACTATATGCTAAGATTAAATACTTTTGCAAACTGCACAAAGTAATAGTGTTGTTTTAACAAAGAAATAATTTAAATTTCCAAATTTTAGTAAAGAAATATGCAAAACATTTGATATTGGATACTTATCAAGTTGTTGCAATGTTTAGAGTGTGTACGTCTTAGCATTGGTTTACTTGATATATGGTTTAACTTAACACAGTTTGTGGTATCTTCATACAGGAAATATTTTCCTAAAACCATTGAGTTTTCGGATTAAGTATAAAAAAATGCAAATAAAAAGCAAGTTTTTATAGTAAATAAGTAAAAATACAGCATCATATTTACAAAATTAATGATTTTTTCACTCTGTGTTGCTAAATAATGAACAAAATAGTTGCTGTGGAGGAACAGAGAGTATGTTAAAAATAACACGATATTTTATAGTTCAAACTCTTGATTAATACAGCAATTAGTGATGAAATACCATGGATGTTGTAGATGCAGGTCATCACCTTTCAAGTACTTTTATTAACCTTATTACTTCATTATTGAATCATTAATGAGATCTTCTCTCCTTTTGTTTAGCTTAGTCACCGTCTCAAGCTCCATAGGTACGTTGGCAGATATCCAAAGCATAGGGTCAAGGGGATTTGGATAAGTTGAGGTGCAGCGAACACCTCCAGGAACATTATTAATATTGTACGAAGCTTTCTCTCTCACCTAAACACTATTTATTGTCGTATAATATCAAACATTCCTTACAATTTGGAGTTTTCATTTCAACATCAGTTGAAAAATGAAAACATTGAGGGCTATTGCTGAAAACATGTTTTGAATTTCAGAAAAAGTGAGATCTGTGTTAGACAGTTATTTCAGTGTATTAGTTGTTTGTTTTTGTTTTGTTTGTTTATGGTGATTCTGTGTTAATAGCTTTAAAGTTACAATTTTTGAGCTAATGTTGTTAATAGCTGAATATAACTACAGACATGCTTTTTCTGAAACTAAATGAACAAAATAGTAGCAAGGATATGTAATTCTTTTAATAAAGAAATAGTACTCCTCCTGTTGCAGTGAATGTAAACAGTACATTTAATGAAAGTAGTTTTGAGCTTAAAAACAAAGCTTTCCTAAATTATAGCTACTCTGTAATTGTAATTTGCAACCTAGATTTGCTTTCACTGTGTTCATAAACAATGAACTAAAAACAAAATTTAAAAAAAAAAAAATGTATATATTGTCAGGCTTTCTAAAACTTCTTTCATTTAAAAATTGTGAGGTAGGAATAATGCTAGGGGAAGCGGTATTATTTATTTAATCTTTATTATTATTATTGTTATTTATTTATTTATTCATTCATTCATAATTTATGTCAATATGATTTTTAAAATAGCCATAATTAGTGCAACTTCATGGGAGGGGCAAACACTTTTATAATAATGAAACATATCAGTTTACTGAGGAAACAAAAGTCATGATGGATTGCAATTTAGGTTTTTCCTCATGGTTTAGTAATCTTATTTGCTCCATATTAATAAACTATTTTACCCCATCCCGTCCCGTCTGCATGCAGTTTTTATTCACCAAGAGAATTTTCTTACAAATTCATGGCTTCGTTAAGATTTAAGTAATATAGTGAGGAATATATACAGGAAATATACATTAGAAAGAATAATTATGTATTTTAAATATTAAGAATTTAATATTATAAAGAAAACAAGCAGAAATTGTGTCTAATATGGTGCTCATAAGATTATCTTTATGTTTACAGCTGTTTGGTTTGAATCCATTTTAAGCACAAAGTTGTTGAGTATTATGATTCCATTGTCAAACTGAAAAGTGAGGTTTACTTCCTTTACTACTGTTTCTCCAACTTCACTTCCACCTATGTGCTCTCTCAGGCACAGGTTTGAGTAAATGAGCACTTCTCAGTGCACCATGGAGCGAGTTGATGGCCTGCATATTACAAGTTTCTATATTTAAACTTGACTAACAGAAAACAGCTGTAAAAAAATTTTAACCTTTCACTTTAAAAAAAAAAAGAGATAGAATTTATGGTGTTAGTGCTTATTTTAAGTACCTTGGCAATAGATACTAGATTAGACTGCAACGGATATTCCAAATAAAAGCCCAACAAAGAGCAATAACTGATCACAGTTGATTGCTAAAAAATGTATGATTTGAATAATGCACAAGCAGCTATTAAAACTGTATCATAGCTTGCTAAATCTGCATCAAGGGACGTTAGTGTAAGAAATTTTGCTTGTGTTTATGTTGCACAAGATGCTGCTTTATTAAAATTCTATTTTTGTATATGAATAATTGCTTTTTGTTTTTGCTGATGTATTTCATTTATTGTTCAATACACGTGTTAATATATTGTGTGATGTTTTATGTATAACTAAATGCTGACATTCTTTGTGCATGGTAGGATAACATTTATGTTATAATTTGTATATTATAGAATGCAAATCAATGACATTTCTGTGTATAGGTTAACACCTTTTAAATTGATGAATGTAAACTGCTGTATACAAAGAATAATATTACATAATACCATACCACAGCCTTTCCTATTTTCCCACTTTATTGAAAATGAGCATAAAGGCATTGTCAGTTTAAGACAGTTAAAACTGATCTCAATATTCTAGTAGATGAGTAAGACAAACTGAAAGGAGTGCAAATTTTAAATAAAGTCACCTGTGTGTTTAATGGTTTTCTCTCCAAGTTGAAAAAAAACATTAAAAACACAGGTGATTTTATTTGAGACTTTCACTCCTTTCACGCATTTCGAAAGTGGGGGGGGGGGGGCATGAACAGTTGATAATGAAGTAATGTGCACTACCGACCGCAGTGTTAGTTCCGTTAAGAACCACCCAAAAGGTCCGGAAAAGGCAATCTATGTGACACTTTACCTCCACCACTGAGTTGAGAATCTGTGAGCTAGTTCCTCTAGCAAGGTGACCAGTGGAGGAACGAACCACATGACTTGAGTCAGTTTGAATGCCACCTGGACAGAGGAAGAGAGAATGCGGTCTAGCGTTCCAACGACATATCTTTAAACAGCTTCGACGACTCCTCCAAGCTGGTTGCATAAGAAGTCCTGGCAGGCGCAACACCTAAGTAATGGAACTGGTAATGATGAGAATAAAGTGTACCCATCACTGGTCAGCGTAAAGACGAGCCAGAAATGGCTCACGTTGTGAATTTAATGTGTGTGCTATGTAAATGCATCATTTATTTGTTTCTGTGGTACAATATCATTTACATATCTAAACCAGACCTTGGTGATGTGTACTTCCAGTGAGCTCATGTGAACAACTGCTAAAATTGGTGACAATGGCTAAGAATGTTTTTTGTGGTAAAATCTGTGAAGTAACTTTGTTTTATACATTAAGTTCATTAAATTTGTCAATTTCTGCTGTTGTCAAATCATTTGATTGCAGTCACTTTTTAGGACTTTATTTCATTCATCTATGGGTATATAGGTGAACAGTGATTGTACATCTAAGGATACTAAAACCTCGTCAACACAGATACTAATATCTTTAATTGAGGTATGTATTTTCCAAAGTAAGACAAATCCAGTTATAACTGTTTTTCAGTAAAGCAAAACAATGTTTGTATTGTTATCTTTGGACTTGTTCCCATTTGAAAATCATTGTAGTGTATTTATCCAGATTTTATACATATTTATTTTAATTTCCTCTACCATGTACATAGTAGGTAGAGAAAGTATTGCATTCACATATTTATTTTTATTTTCTCTACCATGTACAGGTAGGTAGAAAAGGTATTGTATTCCAACCAAAAATTCAATACAAAGATATCACCAAAAATACATGTTTTGAGTCCCCCTAAATTAAAAAGAGCATTTTTTAAAAAAAAGATGTGTGTATGTCTGTGAAGAGTATAACTCAAACAAATGAGAAGTCGGATAAATGCCAAACTTAAGTGTTTAGATTTGGTACCTTCCAAAGATGTGATTCAAAGATTTTCAAGAAAATCTCCCCCACCTCAAACTACCCTTTACATGGAATATTTTTCGAAATTTTTTATTTTCTAAAAGATGGCTAATGATTTTGATTAAAATACCATACATTAAAGATATTTACATGGCAAAATGTATAATCCTGTATAACTGCTAAATGTTAAGCCATAGACGAAAACATACTACATAAAAAATGTAATCTCTTTAAAACACACAATTTATTTCAAGTAAGTATTTTTGTGGCATAAACCATTTCCAAGTTATCCCTTATTAATGGTTTGAATTTTTCAATACTTAGTATACTTTTGAAGTCCTTTCGATATTCAGTTGTTTCTTGTGATTGCATGGAATTTTGAGGCCAGCATATGGAGCCCAGTTCTTAAACATTTCATTATCGCTATTTCCTTTGTATTTGTAATGAAATATGCAATGTAGCTATTTCTGCAAAGGTTTATTTGGATAAAACTGTAGTAGAAAGAAAAATAAGCTTTAGTAAGAATAGTTTGCATACCTAAAATGATAGAGGGTAGTGAAAGTCATGTGACTATCAAATCAGATTGTTTTAAACAATATTTTATTACTTAAGTATACAGTAGTTCCAAAAATAATACAATTTTTTCTCTCGCTGTTGACAACATGTTTCACTCATTCATCCATTTTTATATAGAACACTGAACTGCAAAACACTCACAGGATGTAAAAACCTTATAGAGAAACCAATATTAGATTCCATCTTCACAGTATTGCTTACATTGAATTCCTCTGGAGGTCTGTTATTTATTATGGTGGCATAAAGGTATAAAATACCCACACTTTCCCATTCAGGTCCAAAATGCTGTGGAGTAACTTGATTGGGAAACATCATATTCATTACTTCACCTCCATTCATTGTTTATGTTAAGGGTTTCTGTATTATGTGAAAACTAAATGGCTTTTATATTATTAAATAACTGTGGAATCAAACAGAAGGCACCAGGATTTTAAATTTGTCTAAAAAAAATTACTCAATCATTCCAACCAATGATTGTTCCATTGCCAAAGGGTACTTATAGACAATGCAGCATTTACAAAACTTGGAAGACTATCGGGAGGAGGTTAAGAAAGTCAGATCTTCCGTTGATGTTTCATATCCTTTTGCATGAATATCAAAATATTTTTCACCTGCTGTTAGGTATACCAGGCTGCACCAAACTACAAATAAGGGGTAAAGGGGAAGATTCACCATAAAAACTCTCTAGATCATTGTACAATAATTTCACAGAATGGGGGACGTAAATTAATTAAAAATGTCATTTGAGTTTAAAATCCTACCCGTGCAATTTTCGGTAAGCCAGCTAGTATAATATATATCCAATTTCAACTCTAGAAGCACAGCAGCTTTTGGCAGGCTCTAAAGACAAACTGCTTTTAATTCTAGACTGATTTCAACGCAGTTTAAAATGCATTGAAAAATTTTAGAGCTGATGTGTGAAATGTCAAGTCCAAATATGCAGTGATTCTTGAGTTGTTTCATGCATAAAAAGAAACCACAGTTTGCACGTGCTCTGCAATAGCGAGTGTGCTAAAAACAAATGAATGCCATCTAAATTTTCTGGCATATTATCTATCAGGAAATGAGATAAAAAGATGGAATTGAACCTTTATGCTTATGAGTGATGACATAATGCAGGTTCCACACAAAAGTATTATACCTACCAGTTGGGGTAGTATTTTCTCAACTTGCTCAAGATGAATTTCTACTTCATTTTCCCTGTGTGCCTGTTTGCCAGCTCTAAGAACAGCTTCTGTTATTACTGTTTCTAATAACTCAGCAATCAGCTCTGTGGTATCATCCATTATCCGTGTTTTTGGATCTGAGAAATATAGCTTCAATGCCTCCCTTACTGCTCCCTGTAAAATTTTAATGTATTCTTTTCAGCAGGTATAGGAATTCTGAAGCAGTTATCAACACTCAAACAAACAACAGTGGTCAAGGGTCACTGACAGGCAGTAAAAATTGGTCTGAGTGGCAGTGCACAACACCAAAAGACTATGAGGGACTGGGGGATGGTTTGCCACATGCAATGTCCCTGCCTACAGTCCAGTGACAATTCAAATGAGAACTCATAGTTGCATCAAGGAAACAAATGTTCAGTAAATATGGGTGATAACATGCATTTTGAGATATGAACATTTTTCATAGCTGGTGCTCAGTGTGATGTCTAGTATTCATGGTAATGGATCTCAGGAGCTGGAAGGATAAAGTGCAAATGTAAAATTTGCTGCTTTTGAATTCATATTTTAAGCCTGAAAACAAAGGTAAAACTACCCTACCTCCATGGTAGTGGAGGTAGCATCATCCTCACATTCAAGAGGTCCCATGTTCAAATCTCAGTTAGGGTAAGTAATCCAGATAAGATTTTTTTTTCTGGGGGTTTCTCTTATCCTGAAAAGATGAATTGTTGGGTAATTTTTAAGTTTCATGGGCCTCAAGCTCATTTAAGCATCATTTATTCATTCAATGTCCGAATGACCTACCCAGTTAAAAGGCATTAAACTTACTAAACAAATTAAAAGTTTGTGTGCACTTTATGTTTTATCTTCTCAGTATAAGATAAAAAGGTCTGATGTGATACATTCACATTACTTTCTCTCCCCTCTATCATTTATTAGTAGGTATACAAACTATTCTTACTAAAGCTTAAGTAGATAGAAAATACCTACTTCATTTTAATCCAAACAAACCACTGCAGAAATAGCTACATTACATATTTTGTTATACACAGAAAGGGGTCAGCTACAATAAAATGTTTAAGAACTGGACACTAAACGGTGTCTCCATTTTTAAGTTTGTAAGCATATTGCAGATAACTAAGCCTAATGATTTCTAGCTTTCGTTATGCTTGGAAACTTTAGATGGATTGAAGCAATAGTCATAGCTACGTTTCTTCAGTTCACTCAGTATGCACTTTCAGAAATCACACAGCTAAGAATGAACTTCTAACACAAAATGCTGAACACAACGTAACATTTAAAATGAAACAGCGGAGAGAGGCTTTATAGAATATCACATTCCAGTTGCTAAGTTACACTGAACACCGGAAGTGATAACACATCATGTCGTACTGCATAACACATTGGTCAGCATGGCATGCTGCTGCAGTGTAAAGCTCTCAGTCAGCAGTCTATGTTCTAAACTCCTAGTGCTAACACGAAGTGTTTAAAAGCATACTTCTATGGAAGATCCCATCCTGATATTAACAGATTTAAAACAAAATATATCACAGATTCCTCCTGTATTTTCCCCAAATTTTGATATTAGGGGGTTAAATATGATATTGCAGTTTAAAATATTCATACTTAAAAAGGGATTGTTTTTTTATTCCGAAAAAGTAGTATTTTCTGTACAGAAAACCACCATGCTTTTATCTGCAAAACAATGTATTCTTCTTATTCCTGACCATTTTGTATTCCAAGAATAAATTACTTTTATGTAACGTTGTGCGCATATAAGAAAAATGTTAAGTAAGCTGTAAATCCTAAAATAATTTGATTTTCCACAAAATATAAAATACCTGTCAATTTATATTATGTGTGGCAAACATAAACTAAGATTCAGAGAAAGTAATGCTTTATGTGTGTTCGGTTTGATGTGGAATGACTCTATAGGGAATAGTTCCAGGTTTTAATAAAAGCCCTCTGAAATTTTCATCTGCCATAAGCTGCTTTTATAATAACTTTATCTGTTTATAATCTGTGTCCTTAAAATGGGAGAACATAAATGAGCACCAGGACCAGGCAAAAAATATTTTCTTTTGCAAATTTCTACCCACACCTTTTGGGAGATGTGTATCTGTTTAGAAACATGTGAAAATTCCCTTCTCACATTACAGCGAGGCATTTTATTTTTCATAATTTTACATTGTTTGTATAATACTAAACTCAGTAACACCACCACAAAGTACTCCACCCTTAAACTTAAATACCAACAAGAACAATTTATGAAAGCGTATTACTGCACATGCAGTGATGACTGACTTGTGATCTCCAAACTGCTTCCAGCGCATGGCTGTCTCTGATGACGTATAAGGTGGTTATTATTTCGCTTTCAGAGCGAGTGGCAGAGTAAGAAAACAATCTTATCACTGCATTTTACAGGTAATATCCTTCATTTAGGAAGAAACATTATTTTTGTGTTTCGTTCCCCTTTAGTCTCTTGCAAACTCAATGTTACTGTTTACTGCGGGTTCAGGATATATGGCCTAACTTCAATGGCTTCATAACATGTCTTAATCCTTTGAGGGAGATCTACCCAATCAAAAGTAAGGAACAGGGTACCAGTGGGCACAAATTCACTTCTTTCTTTCCACTGAAGGAATCACACCTTGATCTTGAAGATTTTCTTGAATCTCCTTGTTGGACATACTGTCCAATGCATGGGTATTTACCACATCATGCAAATAGTTCAAGATCCTGTGCAGCTCAACTCGTACAGGATGGCTGGCTAACATATTTGCTCTGAGTATTTTCACTGCCTGGGAAGCTGATTGTGCTTCAACCAGGAGGGTCCCATGACAATGACAATGGCTTAACTGACCAGCAATTTTATTGAGACCTATTGAATTGTAAATGGATTCGCCAATGTAAACTTCTTTCCCTCCTCTGTTCTATTAATTACTAAGTAGCGAGGACTACAAGATTTGACTACTTGTTTTACATTCAATTTAAATGTTTTACTGATTTGGATTTTTCCATAGCAAAAAAATCCTCTACCATAGCAAATGTCTCCAATGGCATGCTCACATCCTAGGCACCACCCCGACTTAGGTGAGAGTCCTGACCTAGACCTTGTTTACCTTAGGGTTTCACCTCACAATTTGTAGACTGAGAGACCCAATCGCCTTCAGGAGTGTAAACAGTTCATACAAGGGCCCCTCCCCGGGACTGACCTTTATCAGCAGACATGTACACAGTCCTACGTGATACCCAATCATCCATTGCAACTTCCCTCCTCCATTCCACACAGCTGGAGGAGTAGTCTCCTGGGGGGACAGTATCTCAGAAATAGCTTATGCCACAAAAGAAGTTATTTTAAATAAATTAAGTGTTTTAAAGAGATCTACATTTTTTGTGCAGTACATTTTTGTCTATTGTTTATCGTTTACCATGTATATATAAAATTCCTCAAAAAATTCAATATATACATTTTATTTGTCATGTAAATATCGTTAATATTTTAATTTTTTATATAATAATAAAATAATTAGTATCTTAATCAAAATTGTTAGAGCCATTTTTAGAAAATAAAAAAATTAAAAAATGTTCCATGTAGAGGCTAGTTTGAGATGGGGGCATTTGCTTGATAATCTTCGTGTTGCATCTTCGAAATGTGCTGAACCTAAATACCAAGTTTTGTATTTATCCTATTTTTCATTTTTTAGTTATGCTGTTCACAGACACACATACATACACATGGACCTTTATTCCGAATGTCATTCTCCACCATGCACTTAGTAGGCACTCCACCCAAAAATTATTTAAGGGGATTTTACCAAAAATACATCTTTTGATGCCCCCAATTCTAAAAACAGAAGCCTTTTTAAAAAAAGGTCAGCATGTATGTATCCTAAACCAAAAATGAAAGGTTTACTAAATACCAAACATGGCATTTAGGTTCAGCATCTTCCGAAGAAGTGACCCAAAGCTTTTCAAGAAAATTCCTGCCCCAAACAACCCTACATGGAAGATTTTCCTAAATTTATTTTCTCAAAAGTGGCTAACGATTTTGATTAAAATACCATATGAGGAGCATTGTATAAATAAGCACTAAGTGCATAATAAAAAAGCTTTCAGGAGAGAGGAAAAACTGATATCTTCTAAACTCACCAGCACTTTTTTAAAGTTCTTCATACATAACTTAGTAGAAATGCCACTTTCCTAAATATTGTTTATCACCAAAATCAGTTTTTGTTTAATACCACATTTATAATTAAAATGTCTTGCAATTAATGCTTTTGAACCAACTATACCGAAAATACTGTCTTGGACATGGACATGCCAACTTAAATGGCAAAACATTATATTTATCAATATTTTAATAAACAATTTCAATTCCATCTACAAAAGCAGTTTTATACTTTGCTTTGTGGATTCAATGGAGGAAACAAAAAGTGAGTCTTCAAATTTCATTTGTCACTTTTTTGTCATTGTTTCTTTCAACAAACAAAACTGTATTTCTGTATTTAAACAATGCCTATTTCTTCCTTTATTTTCTGTTTTCTCTACAGAATACAGAGTCTTCATCCACAACCTTCACATAAAATTGCAGCTCAGCTTCACGTCTCCACTCCCAAACCTCTTCTGTGAGAGTGCATCAACATTCTTCTTTGCTATGTTGACTCTGCTGGAGTGTTAAAACCTGATCCCCGTTTCAGTGGAGATATGAATGATATAGAGGGGCAAAAAGTGCATTAGGTTTGGATCTTATCACTTTATATGAAAGATAATGCAAGAAAATGAGAACTTAATACATTTCACTATTTTTTAAAAACTAGCACAAAAGACAAACACAGAACATCATCTCAGTATTCTTTGCAGGCATTCAACTCTATTTATTTGTGTGAGAGTAATACAAAAAATATGTTTTAACAGCATGACACAAGTTATTTACCTCACTTTGCTTCTCACATTTCCTGCATTTTCATTCTCTTTCTAGTACCTCTACTGTTGCTTGCTTTCCTTTTCCAAGCTGTAATGCTTAGCAAATCTATTATTAGTGCTTCCTTGACACAGCTCCCTATCTCAGACCTTCATTTCCATTCATTTATCATGATGTAATATTGCTAGAAGACCCAAGGAAGTGATATCTAATTTTGTTTGGCAGCAACATGTGCATTTCTAGCTCCACAGAACACAAATATAGCAGCCAAAGGCAGTGTCGCTTAACAATACTTTGCTTCTGTAAAAATGTGAACTAAGCGCTTTCTGAACCAAATGCTGTATTTGCAATAGGAAGTAGTGCTATTTAAAAGAAATGGATTGTACAGATCGATTCAGCACTATCGAAACGGGGGAATCTGTATCAAAACACTTTTCGTCTGCAGTGCATTTTGTTCTGATGCTCCTCATACGTTTAACATATTTACATGACACAATAAAATTTATGTATTGAATTTTCTGGGAATAGCTTGATTAGTCTTCTTTGTTAGCAAGCATTTTGTGTAACTTTGTACAAATGGTATACTGCATACTGCACAAAAATATACATCTCATTAAAACACACAGTTTATTTCAATTAGCTTTTTTATAGCATTAGCCAATACAGAGACATCCATTGTTATTGGTATGAATTTTTTAATACTTTTATAATTTTTTTCAAATTGTTGTAGCTATTTAGTTGTTTCTCACAATGTCATTGAATGCGTATGAAATTTCTACGCCATCATATAAGGACCCTGTTTTTTCATATCTATTGATTTGATTTCGTCTATCTCTTCCTTGTACCTTCAATGAAATGTATACTGAAACTATTTCTTCAAATCTTTATCTTGATCAAATGAAGTAGACAAAGAAATAAGCTTCTGAAAGAATAGTTTGTAAAAGCTATATAAAAATAAACAGTACATAGTTTCTGGGCTTGTACATACATATTTTTTTAGTAGTGTTTAAGGCCCATTCTTACTGCATCACAGAGTGCTAGGCATGCATTTGGTATTTCTGAACAGTAGTATAAACATTGATGCAAAGGTTCCTCATAAAGATTTGTGTTCAAGGGTGCTCAAGGTCATTAGCGCCTTTAGAAAAACAGATCATGGCAAAGGTCAGAGATAAAGATCAATATAAAATCATGGCAAAGGCCAGAGATAAAGATCAATATAAAATCATGGCAAAGGCCAGAGATAAAGATGAATATAAAATCATGGCAAAGGCCAGAGATAAAAATCAATATAAAATCATGGCAAAGGCCAGAGATAAAAATCAATATAAAATCATGGCAAAGGCCAGAGATAAAGATGAATATAAAATCATGGCAAAGGCCAGAGATAAAGATGAATATAAAATCATGGCAAAGGCCAGAGATAAGATCAATATAAAATCATGGCAAAGGCCAGAGATAAAAATGAATATAAAATCATGGCAAAGGCCAGAGATAAAAATGAATATAAAATCATGGCAAAGGCCAGAGATAAAAATGAATATAAAATCATGGCAAAGGCCAGAGATAAAAATGAATATAAAATCATGGCAAAGGCCAGAGATAAAAATCAATATAAAATCATGGCAAAGGCCAGAGATAAAAATCAATATAAAATCATGGCAAAGGCCAGAGATAAAGATCAATATAAAATCATGGCAAAGGCCAGAGATAAAGATGAATATAAAATCATGGCAAAGGCCAGAGATAAAAATGAATATAAAATCATGGCAAAGGCCAGAGATAAAAATGAATATAAAATCATGGCAAAGGCCAGAGATAAAGATCAATATAAAATCATGGCAAAGGCCAGAGATAAAGATGAATATAAAATCATGGCAAAGGCCAGAGATAAAGATGAATATAAAATCATGGCAAAGGCCAGAGATAAAGATCAATATAAAATCATGGCAAAGGCCAGAGATAAAGATGAATATAAAATCATGGCAAAGGCCAGAGATAAAGATGAATATAAAATCATGGCAAAGGCCAGAGATAAAGATCAATATAAAATCATGGCAAAGGCCAGAGATAAAGATGAATATAAAATCATGGCAAAGGCCAGAGATAAAGATGAATATAAAATCATGGCAAAGGCCAGAGATAAAGATCAATATAAAATCATGGCAAAGGCCAGAGATAAAGATCAATATAAAATCATGGCAAAGGCCAGAGATAAAGATGAATATAAAATCATGGCAAAGGCCAGAGATAAAGATGAATATAAAATCATGGCAAAGGCCAGAGATAAAAAGATCAATATAAAATCATGGCAAAGGCCAGAGATAAAAACATCAATATAAAATCATGGCAAAGGCCAGAGATAAAAAGATCAATATAAAATCATGAAAGTCCAGAGATAAAGATGAATATAAAAAACTAAGCCAAGTGGTACAAAAAAACTAATATCAATGTGACTTATTCCTTATTTGAAAATTTACCTTAGATAAAACGTTTTCAATTGCATGGTTATCGTTAATACACTCCAGCAACACGTGACAGACTTTCACTACAAAGAAGACAAACAGGAGCAGGGTCACCCTTAACAGGATAAAATTGCAGTGGCCAATATGTAACCAAGCCAAAATCACCTCCTCATGGCGATGCACATGAGAGGAAGTTACCCAGCCTATCGGAATGTCTTTACTACTCCAAAATTATTTCTGTGGAGAGCTGACCACTCCTCATGCCAGCACAATAACACCGCTCTCCGGACACAACTAGCCTTAAGTCTTTCGACATTATATGAGATATTGCAACACTGGGTTCCATGGTTGTTGCCTTAACTGGCAAAACCTCCACATCATTCCCTGGCAAGCCAATGTGGTAGGTATCCAAGTACACTCCACATTAATGCCAGAAGTGTATAGAACATGAGGGGCATCCTGAATTTGCTGAACTATGGCATGATAGTTGACAGTCTCCCAATTTTCGATGGTGGACATACACAATATATGGCATACAGCTCTGCATTATAAATGGAAGTCCTATCATAAAAACTGAATGTATGGAGTTTGGTTCCATGAACATAAGCACATCCAACACCACTGGAGTACTTGGATGTTATCGTAGATAAAAATTCACCCATTGTAACCTGACAAAAATTTAAAAACAAGTGCGGATACTACATGTAGGCATCATAGACTTCTGGTATACCATCATACCAAGATCTACATGAGATGCTGCAAGTAACCAAGGGGGATAGTTCCTTAGGAAACATGCTTTCTAAGAAGCTCCCGGAAACAAACACTTACAGGCCTTGAGCTGTTCCTATAACATTCGCTCGGCGCAGTGTTGGAAAAAGAAGAGGATGTATAATACCTCACCGATAACGAAGAGGAGGTTCTGCTGATTCAGCGTAAAGACTTATAACTGGGCTAGTTGGAAAAGACCCAATAGCCACTCGAATGCCCCAACTATGGACTGTGTGTAATCTTCTCAGCACAGGTCGTGCTGACGAATAAATGATACACCCATAGTCAGCTCGGATCGGATTAGCGCGCGATATAGTCGCAACAAGACTTTCCGATCAGCTCCCCAAGATTTGACATGTACTACCCACACGAATTCAGAGAACTGTCACATCACGCTTTCAACTGTGCTATAAGCGATGACCAGCTAAGTTTCCTGTCAAAGGTCAACCCCAGAAATCTCGTCGAATCTGCGAATGTCAGTAAATCTGGACCGAATCGGAGCGAAGGTGATAATCGTCTCCTACGGCGCCAGAAGTTAACGCAAATTGAATTCTCAGTTGAGAAATGAAAGCTGTTTTTAGAACTCCATTCTTGAATATTGTCTAAACATTGCCGCATATGGCGTACCCTGAGAAGTACAATAGACGCAAAGTCGTCTACGAATAAACATGACGGTACTCCTGGAGGAACACATTTCGAGATCGAATTAATTGCTATAGCAAACACTGCAATGCTTAGTACCGATTCCAGAGGCATTCCATTCTCCTGAACAAAAAGGTTCGAAAAACCTTACTCGGAAAACGCATTACTTCCTGAATAAACAATGGCATATGTTTCAGGTGTGTAGCGAACGTAGTATCCCTGCTCGCCATTACGTATCATAAGCCTTCTCAAGGTTAAAAAGTAGAAACGATTTGACAATTCTTCATGAATCCATTCTGCATCAATAACACAAGGTGGTCTATTGTTGAATGGCGTCGTCGAAAACTGAGTGTTGGTCAGTAGGTTGTGAGCTTCCAAACATCATACCAACCATCCCCTAATCATGCGTTCCATCACCTTGTAAACGCAACTGGTGAGGGAAATAGCACAGTAGTTGGACGGAAGATGACGGTCCTTTCATTCATTCATTATCTGTTTACCCTCCTCTTATGTAGGACTTAGACCCCCCAGGACTTACAGGCGGGTGCCTGGGGTTAGAGGACCGTCGAGAAACAGACAGACATCCAGGATGGGTGATCAGCCCGATGCCTGGTATGGGATGAAGGAAGTAGATCAAGCGAAATGTTGGTGAAATGGATGAAAGGAAAGGTGATGATGGAGCAGTTGGTGGAATGAATGGCGGGGAAAACCGGAGATCCCGGAGAAAACCCGCCCCGTCCATCACAAATTCCACATGCAGGACCCTGGGATTGAACCCAGTCTGCCTCAGTGGGAGGTGAGCGGTCTAACCACTCAGCCACGGCGCTGCCGACGGTCCTTTCCAGCTTTCAAAATGGGTATGACGGTGGCTTCTCGCCACTTTTGGAAAACGTCAACCCAAACACGATTATGGCCTCGAGCAGGAAAGCCTTACCTTCCGGAGAGAGTTGTTGCAACATTTGTATGTGAATACCATCTGGTCCTGGTGCTGATAGTCGCGAAGATGAAAGAGTATGTTCTAACTTCACCATGGTGAAAAGGCGATTTTAATCTTCAAGGTTTCCAAAACGAAATGAAAAATCTTGAAATTCTACTCGAGTCTTAATGGGAAGAAACTTGGGCGAATAGTTGTCTGAGCTAGAAACTTGAGCAAAATCATGGCTAAATGTGTTAGCCACATCAAATGTATCAACAGCAGCTCCTACAGCTGTTTTAAGATCGGCGATTGGCATGTGGGTCTATTTTCCGACCAAACGACTTAACTTATCCCATAAGACAGAGGAAGGTGTATGCCGATTAAATGAAATCACACGTGAAGTTGTTTATTACGCAATGTTTAACTTGAAGATGTTAATTTGTGTACGCAATTTTAAACTTGAAGATGTATTGTTGCATATTGTTTAAACTTGAAGTTCGTATGCTTACATAACTGTGTTTTACGTAATATTTATTTAGTTGTTTTTAAGGAGTTCCTAAAAACATGCTTTGGGCGTCGGTTTGAATTTTGATTACGTAATAGTTACTGTTATTGCACAATATGCTGTTACATATGAGAAGCCGATTTCAAGATGTGTTTTTTTTTATTACACTCCAAGTTTTACACTATAATATTTAACTTTGTTATTAACACTGCTTCTATATTGCCTCGGCTGCGTCAGTCTTACTTTAGAAACGTGTTTCTCTTATTAAGGGTGCGGTGCAACAAGAATGTAGACATCACAGAATTTAACTTTTTAAAATTCACTTCCTTTATTAATTCTTGCACATTTTTATAAAGAACTACACTTTTTAAGAACTGTGAGAATCTTCGATACTTTCACTTAGCGCGTATACATATTTTACGATTCACTTGTAGAGAACACATCTTATATCTGTTCACTACCAAGGCTTGCCAGAGACTGAACAACCTTCAACGGTCAAACCTGTAAGCCTCGGTGTTTCAAGTCTCTGATTGGCTAATTCTAGTCCAATAGAATATCTGCATTTTACTTAAACTTTTTCCTTGCTATTGATTGGCTAATTTTAAACTGTTACTGAATTTACCTTACCATTGATATAATCATGACTGGTAACTTTTCAAACACTCTAACTCATTATTGCTACAAGGTTACCTCATTATTAGAAGCTTAAAACTTATTATTCTCACAGCTCTTGCATTATTAAAGTATATAATGTATTCACTTAACATTAATAAAACATGTTTGCAATAAAAAAAATCTGATGTGTTACACTCACATGACTTTCTCTACTCTTGTACAAACTATTTTTACAAACGCTTATTCTCCATATGCTTCATGTTAATCGAGATGTTAATCTTATTGCTAATTTTCTTGTAGATGCAAGGGAAATTGGTAGGCTTTAAGCGATAGTCAAATATTTTAAGAGCTGGTTGCTATGTGGAGTATTCCATTCTCTTTGCATTACCAGGACAAAAACTCTGATGTGTTACACTCACATGACTTTCTCTACTCTTGTACAAACTATTTTTACAAACGCTTATTCTCCATCTACTTCATGTTAATCGAGATAAACATTTGCAGACTCTATCTTATTGCTAATTTTCTTGTAGATGCAAGGGGAATATATATTTACAAGGGCAGTATCGAAATACAGTAGCCTTTAAGCACATATACATCTCTTAATAGCTGGTTGCTAGGTGCAGCACTATTCCCTTTTCCACAGATTAATACTCTTTGCATATCCAAGACAAAAAAAATTAATA
Source organism: Deroplatys truncata (assembly GCA_030765065.1). NCBI lineage: Eukaryota > Metazoa > Arthropoda > Insecta > Mantodea > Mantidae > Deroplatys > Deroplatys truncata. Next base: position 13,723,846 of record CM060982.1, on the reverse strand, counting down.
ACGAATTCCCATTTGAGAAAATAAGTATTGAAACATTTAAGGGAATAACAAGCAATATCTCGAAAATGGTTCACTGAACAACAAAAATGTATATGGCATAAATTGTGTATTTTAACGCGATCTACATCTTTTGTGTAGTAAAATTTTGTCTATCTCTTATGGTTTACCAGTTTACCAAAAGTCGTTCACAATGAAGAATACTTTTGGAGACATTCCCAGAAAATTCAAGATATACATTTTATTTGTCATGAAAATATCTTAAACATATGATATTTTAATCAAAATCGTTAGAGCCATTTTTGAGAAAATTAAAATTTTCGAAAAATGTTCCATGTAAAGGGTACTCTGGGGGTGGGGGGATTTTCTTGAAAACCTTTGTGTCGCATCTCTGGAAGATACTGAACCTAAATACCAAGTTTGGTGTTTATCAGACTTCGTTTCTGAGTTATGCTGTTCACAGACAGACACACACACAAACACGTTTCCAAAAATGCTTTTTTTTTGGATTCAGGGGATCTCAAAACATGTATTTCCGGTGAAATCTCGGTATCAAATTTTTGGATGGAATACAATACTTCCCCTACTTACTATATGTAGTAGAGAAAGTAATAAGCATATGCAATGACTGTTACATACAATTTAAATAATTATTACTTGCATATTGTTTTAAGGCGGGCTGTTATTGAATTTACTTTTATATAAAATACAATTTAAATTATTCAGGTATTAAAATACTGCCTCAAATTGCCCCCTTTTAGAAATATTTAAAATTTATTCCTTTTTGTTTTGTTCTTTTAATTTTTTAAATATTTTCTAAAAGTCTCTGAAAGAAAGAAACATAACTTTTATTGACTAATTTTGAAAATTTAGAAGCTAGTACCAGTGATGTGTCATAATTTAAAATAAAGAGAGTTGAGGGTTGTTACACTACATCACTATAATATTCTTACTTGAACGCGTTTCGGGAGACGGTTTGTTCCCATCGTCAGCATGTCCTCATCTGATTTTGCCAGTCATCGTCTGGGGGATGTGTGTGGTTAGTGTTCTCTGGTGCTGGGCTGATGAACCTCCAAAGGCTGTTGGGTGGCGGCAGTTCAAAATTCATTAGGTGATTCCTGTGTTTGACAATATGTATTTTTTCCCAGATGTCCAATTCATTACTGCTGTTGATCGAATTTAAGAGTTTTATGTTTGGAGTGATATCATGGTTTGAAGACCAGAAATGATGTGCTACTGCTGATTTATCTGGCTGCTTTTGGTAAATGCATCTCATATGCTCTTTAAGTCTTATTTCAAGATTTCTTTTTGTTCTTCCTATATATACCAGGTTACATTCATTACAATCAATTTGATATATACCACCTGATTTATCGTTGGGGATAGGATCTTTTGTTCTGTTGCATAGTAGTTTCTGTATGTTGTGGTTATTCTGTGGAGACAGGGTGATGTTGTATTTTTTTAAAATCCTTTGAAATTTATGATGTGTCCAAGGGTGATAAGTGAATTTTCTATATGCTTGTGGTTTTTGTTGTCTGAGTAACGTAGTCATTTGTTGGATGTATTTCTGTCTTTCAAACCTTTTTATCTTCTTATCTTTTGTTTTTTTCTGGTATCCATTCATAGTGGCTATGTTGATAATGTGTTGGTATTCTTTCTGGTAGTCCTCTTTCTCCATTGGTATATGTACTAACCTGTTTGTAATACTATTTAAAATTGCATGTTTGTGGCTTGTAGGATTGTAGCTATTGTTTTTAATATAATTTTCTGTGTGCGTTGGTTTTCTGTAAATGCCGAACATTAGTTTGTTGTGTGCATTATTTCTGATGATCCTGATGTCTAGGTAAGGTAATTGGCCATTTTCGTCTTTTTCTATTGTGAATTTAATAGATCTTTTTTGTAAATTTATAATTTCAAAGCATCTTCTGAAAGTTTTTTTGGAACAATAGCAAAAATATCATCTACATACCTATACCAGGTTTTGAATAGATGTGGGAAAGATTTAGTAATATGGCATTCAAAATGGCTCATATATAGTTCTGCTAAAAATGGTGAAAGGGGGTTTCCCATAGTTAGGCCTGAGGTTTGTTTAAAGATTTTGTGATGGAATGAAAAGAAATTTTGGTCTAGACATAATTTTGTTAGTTTTAGGTAATCTTCTGTTTGTGCTCTAGGTGTGCCATTGTTTAATATCCAATTTTCTAGGAGTGGTAATAATTCTTCTTTTGGTATGCTTGGGAAGAGCAGTAGCACATCATTTCTGGTCTTCAAACCATGATATCACTCCAAACATAAAACTCTTAAAACCGATCAACAGCAGTAATGAATTGGACATCTGGGAAAAAATACATATTGTCAAACACAGGAATCACCTAATGAATTTCGAACTGCCGCCACCCAACAGCCTTTGGAGGTTCATCAGCCCAGCACCAGAGAACACCACTAACCACACACATCCCCCAGACGATGACCGGCAAAATCAGATGAGGACATGCTGACGATGGGAACAAACCGTCTCCCGAAACGCGTTCAAGTAAGAATATTATAGTGATGTAGTGTAACAACCCTCAACTCTCTTTATTTTAAAATAACTTTTATTATTGCACTTCCTATCTTTCACTGTCACTTTTCTCACTTTTGGTTTTTCACTACACTCGTGTATAGCAGAACACTTCATATTCACTTGTTTGACACTTTCCAAGGTTAATGACCTGGTATAAGCTTAATGATCTGAGCGAAGTTTGCCCGTTCACTATTAAGCAGTTTATATGCTATACATTTTACATAAAGTTAGACATATTTACACTTGTTACCCTTTCTTTACAATTTGTTTCTTAAATATTTTAATATTTCTTACTAACAATAGATTTTTGTTACTTCTTTTTATCTAAACTTTCCTTTCTTATTGACAATTTTCTACATTTAGTAAAGATATTATTTTAAATAGTATTTTACATTTTTAAATTACATTGCTTTCCCCTTTTATGTTCCAGATACATTATTTTCTTTCTCTTCTTGTGCCTCGGATGGTTTACTTTTATATGGCTTTAACATTTGTTTGTGGAATCTTCCAATTATTTTATTTGTGTTATTGTTCCTAAGTTCATATGTATCTGTTCCAAATATATTTATTACTTCATAAGGACCATGGTAGCATAGACATAATTTCCAGTATTCTTTACGAAGCTTATTTGATAGTCTTTTATTCTTCAGTAACACTTGATCTCCTGTCTTTATTTTCCAAACTTTTCTTTTTCTTTCTTCATGTTTTTGTTTTCTCTTGAGGGCTTTTGCTTGTATTTTCAAAAATGTTAATTTGAAGATTTCCTCTTTTTCTGGTAATTTAATTGTTTGGTCTTCAATAACTTATGGTATATTATGGCTCAAAGTATTGTACAGTTTTCCATGGTGAAGTTCAATTGTTTTAAATCCTGTAACTGCATTTATGGATTGATTTAGTAAATTTTGAATAATACTGATGTATGAGTACTAACTGCTCTGCTTGTTATGACACACTACACATAGATAATTTGCAATTTCTTTTATCTCTCTTTCTACTGGATTGGCATTTGGTCTGTATCTTGATGAGAAATACTGTTGGACTCCCAAATCTTTAATTCCATTCATAAATTTATAACTGGTAAACACTGATGCATTGTCACAAAGTATGGCCTCAACTATTCCTTCCTCTGGGAAATATGATTTTGTTAGTTTGTTTAAGCATGCTACGCTGGTTGCATTCTTGAGTGCATATATTCTAACATATTTGCTAAATACGTCATAGCATACAAATAAAAATTTGTACCCAAATGTACTTACAAGAATTGGACCATGTAAATCTAAACTTAATAAACATCTTGGTTTATCTCTAATCACTGAGCTTGTTGTATAGTCATAAGCAAGATTAATTTGTTTTACTTTCTGAAAAAGATCACAACATGATATATATTTTCTTACTTTATGTCCTAATTTATAAGTTTTCCAAAATAGTAACGGTTGTCTTCTCTGTACCTGCATGTATTAATCCTAAATGAAATTTTTCTATTATTTCCAACTCCATGTTTGTTGGAGTATATGTTTTCCATCTCTTTATTTCCTTTCCATGTTTCTTATATAATACACCATCTTTAACAGCGATTGTACTGTTCTTTGCCTCTTCTATCTTTGGAGCTTTTTCTTTTAAATTTGCTAGTTTAATATCTTTGTCTTGCTCTTCTTTAATATTTCTAAATTGGTTCAATTCCTTTTTCATTGGAATGTCTATCGTAAGCACGTTAATTTCATATTGTTGTCTTGAACAGCTTTCAGGAAATTGTTTGTTGTGATTGATTCTTGATATTAAATCACTGAATGTATTTTGTTTTCCTGGAATATGTATAATTTCAACATCAAATTCCATTATAGCGAGAATCATTCTAGCTAACTTGCCACTATATAACTTACATTTCTGAATGAAAGTTAAGCTAATATGATCTGTATATATTTTCAGTTTCTTCTAAAATATATATGTCTTAAACTTCAGTAGTGAAAAATATAGTGTTCCAATTTCTAACATTGTTACTGATGCATTTCTTTCAATATTGGTTAAGCCACGTGATGCAGTATTAATTACATGAAATGTGTTGTCAGGTTCTCTTTGTCCTAATATTCCTGCATATCCCTGACAAGATGCATCCACGTACAACTCATAATCTAACTCATCTCTTGGACGTTTCAACAATATTGCATTTGCAAACAGCTTTCGGACATTTTCAAAACATTTTTGTAGCTCTGCTGTCCACTTCCATTTATTTGTTTTCTTCAGAAGTTGTCTTAAAGGTTCTACTTCTATAGCATATCTTGGTACGAATTTACTTTCATAATTCCAAATTCCAAATAAACGTCGTAGCTGTCGAATATTCTTAGGTGGTGGTATTCTTAATATGGCTTCTATTCTATCTTCATTTGGTCGAATGCCATTTCATTTATTACATATCCCAAGAATTTGATTTCAGGTACACAGAATTTTGACTTTTTGATATTTACAGTCACGCCATGTTCATGTAATTTATTTAACACATAAATTACATTTTCTAAATGTCCCTCAAAGGTTAGACTTATTATTAGAAAATCATCAGTGTATCTGATTAAGAAATCATCTGCTGTGTTACCAAAAATGCTATGTATTGCTCTCAGGAATCCACTAGCACTATTCTTCATTCTATATGGATTTACACAATACCTATATTGTAATCCAAAAACTTGAAAGGCTGTGTAATCACGTACTTTAGGATCTAGCTCGACTTGCCAAAATGAAGCTGTAAGATCTATGGAAGAGATATATTTGCCACGTGATAACTTTGCAATTGTTTATTCTATACTTTCATTTTGAAAGTGGTCTGGTAGCATGAATTTATTCAAATATCTTCCATCTATAGTGATTCTTAAACTTGTCTTTCTTTACTGTCCAACAAACACTATTTATATACTGTGAATTGCTAAGCTCAATGATGTTATTTTCTAGCATACTAGCTATTAACTTTTTAGCTTCGTTTCTTAGATTCACTGGTAAATTATTATATTTTCTTCTAAATGCTGGTACATTTTCTACTGTGAATGTGTGAATATATGATGTACACCGTCCTGGAATTTCACTGAAAACATGTTTATTGTCTTGTAATACCTTTTCCATTATTAACTTTTCATTGTCAGTCAGTATTGTATTTGTCATCAGTGTGTCTGTATGTATCTTCCTGTTTTCTATCTCTGTTGCATAACTATCTTCTACTTGCTCTAGTATATTTTCTTCTGCCTTAGATATCTTTGCATAAGGGTTCCATTTGGTAAGGTCAGTGTTCTGTTCTTCGAAGTTAAGGGTCAATAACCTTTCATTGTTTTCCCTACTTGCTTGGACATTAACTATTTGTATGAAGCACTCTTCTTCATATACTGCATTTTCTTGTTCCATTCTTTGTACTTTACATACTTTATCTTTTATAAAAGGCGCATATATCTTCTTTTCTTCTTTATTTAATACTATTCTGTCCTTCTTAAAATCAACTATCGCAGAGAACTCTATTAAAATATCACACCCAATTATAACTTCGCATATAAAGTTTGGAACAATTAAAAACATGACCTCCAATGTAATATCTGCTATCTGTATAGGTATCGATGCTTGTGATTTGATCGTTTGGGTTATTGTACCTATAGCTACCCTACATATTAAGTTGCTGATTGGGGCTATCATAAGTTGTATCCCTTCATTCAACAGTTGTTCAAAAACTTTCTTTGAGCAGATAAAGCTTGATGATCATGAATCTACTGCAACATTTACTTCCCTTCCTGCTATAATAGTTTGTATGTACGGTGAATATCATATTTGTTTTCACAATTCCCTGTTTGTACTTAGACAGTAACAATCCAAGTGTGTAGATATTTTATTCTTGCCACTAAGAGCAGAAGGTACTGTATTACCAGAATCTACGTCAGGCAATACATAACTTAGTTTTCCTGATGATTATGTTCGTATCTACAGGATTGCCATGTTGTACTGCAGTTACTATTATTTCATTATCATTGATATTTGGGTATGAGCCACGCCCGTTCTCCCTCTAAAATTGCTATGTCCTCCATGTGTATAATCTTCTGGATGATTGTTGCTTGTTTCATTATAGTTGTGGAAGTTTCCCCTGTTTTGCATACTTCTTCTATGCTGGAATCTATTATTACCCCTAGGTGAAGTAGAATTCTGCTGATTCATTCTTTCCATTCTCACATAATTTATGTGTTCCTGTCTCCCTTGTTGTCTTGAATCTCTGATTTGTGTGTTGTGATTGAATCTGTTCTGGCCCTGAAATTCATTATTTCTCCCATTTTCATAGTGATAGCGTGTATTGTAAGGCATATCATTACGCCTTTCGCACCTGATCTGTCTATCTCGCCTGTGTGGATTCCACATTTCATAACTATTACTGTTTCCCTGCTGTTCTAATGATGATATGAGCTCTGTCATCTCATAAATAGTTTTGGGTCTTGCAATTAAGATGTAGTTTTGTATGTGTAGAGGGTAGTGTCTAGTAATTAAACTAATGAAATCCTCCTCATGCATAGCTGGGGTTAAATATCTGACATATCCTGCATATTTAATAAGACAGTCTGTCATTGATAAGTTATCATCCCTATTGTACTGTGAGTAGCTTAGGCTTGCCTAATCTTATGTTGCACAGTGGTATTCCAAAAACCTATTCATGAATAAAATTCTGAATGTTTCAAAATTCATTTCACTGTCTGCTACCATATGTAACCATTCTAAAGTTTTGTTGTCTAAGCATTTTCTAACAAGGATCATTTTTAATGCTTCAGGCACATTTTTCAATTTAAAATATTCTATAAGATCATTTATAAACTGTACTGGACTTGAGGAAGCATTAAAATTAGGTAATGGTAGCTCATTAAGCACAGAATAATAGTTTGACATCTGGTTTGGTACATGCATATGTGTGTCATCATTATTGTTGTGTGTTTGAGAGGCTGATGTTATGGAAAAAGCAGTAGCATCTCTTGTGTTGTTAATTAACAAAGGTGATACACTTCTTTCTGTACTTGCATTATTGACATGCATTTGATTTGCATTTACAGAACTAGTTACATTTGCATTTACTCTTGGTACACTTGTACTTAAATTTTCAAAACTATTTCTAAGTTTATCAATTTCTTTACTACTTTCTTGTACTTTAACTTTGATTTCATCTATCATTGACTTTACTTGTCCTTGCCGTATTTGCTTCTTTTACTGCATCTGCATTTGTTTTTACCATTTCATGCATTTTATTAATTTTCCCAGTTAAATCTATTTGTATCTGTACAAGGTCTGCATTTGTATTTTCTACCATTGTTTTCAATTCTTCATCCTGTTTATCTAACTTGTAGCAAATACCCTGTTTAGTATCAGGAAGTTTTAACTCCATTTCAGTTACATTTTTGTCAGTATGACTTGACAATTTCTGTTCTAGTTGTTTACAACCTTTGTTTACTTTTAAATCTATGTCTTTTTGAATTGCTTTGGAAGATTGTTCTAGCTTTATTTCTAACCTCCTGCTTTCAGCTTTGCATTCTTTCATACAATTTTCTATTTGTCTCGCTAGATCAATTTTAATATTAGATAGCTCTGCATTTGTTTCAGTTAATTTATTACTTAACTCTGCACTAGTTTCAGTTAACTTATTATTTAAGTCTGCATTACTTTCAGTTACTTTAAAGTCATTTATTGCTTTTATGAGGCACATAACATTTTGTTGTGATAACTTTCTTGCTCTTTTTGGCTAGATGTTTGCGGGATTCTCTCTTTTGTTGTTCCCTGCACTAACATATGTAAATGACCTTGCATACTATTGCTATCTCTTTCTACGTCTACCTCTGAATTTTCAGATAACTGCTCTTACACATCTAACCTATTTGTTTTCTCTAGTTCTGATTGTAAATCTACATTACAATCTGTAATGACTGACCTAACCTCAACTACTTCCATACATTCATTGTTTTCAGTTTCCATCTTACTTTGTATATTTGCCTTTGAATTGCTTAATTTTAGTTTTCCACTTCTTAATAACATGAATTTTGCTCAAAAATAACAATATATTTTCTAAAATTGACAATTATTATATTACACAATGGAATTTTCTGACCTTTTGTTCTGGCTGTTATTAAACTTTTAAACTCAGTGTTCCCGCGTAGTTTGTTGTTGAGATGTTAACCATGTGACCCTTACTCCTGAAGAATTGTTGTTGACCTTGGACTTGACGATCTTGAAATTCTGAGATGTAGTCTCGTGGTTTCATTGATTCTGGTCGTTCCGTCGAACTTTTCTTCTCTGATGTCGTCACAAATTCTTGTTGATTCTGAGCCCCGCAGTTGGATGCCAACTTGAAGTAGTTTATTATGCAATGTTTAACTTGAAGATGTTAATTTGTTTACGTAATTTTAAACTTGAAGATGTATTGTTGCATATTGTTTAAACTTGAAGATCGTATGCTTACGTAATTGTGTTTTACGTAATATTTATTTAGTTGTTTTTAAGGAGTTCCTAAAAACACGCTTTGGGCATCGGTTTGAATTTTGTTGATTACATAATAGTTACTGTTATTGCGCAATATGCTGTTACGTATGAGAGGCTGATTTCAAGATGTTTTTTTTTATTACACTCCAAGTTTTACACTATAATATTTAACTTTGTTATTAACACTGCTTCTATATTGCCTCGGCTGCATCAGTCTTACTTTAGAAATGTGTTTCTCTTATTAAGGGTGCGGTGCAACAAGAATGTAGACATCACAGAATTTAACTTTTTAAAATTCACTTCCTTTATTAATTCTTGCACATTTTTATAAAGAACTACAGTTTTTAAGAACTGTGAGAATCTTCAATACTTTCACTTAGCGCATATACGTATTTTACGATTCACTCGTAGAGAACACATCTTACATCTGTTCACTACCAAGACTTGCCAGCAACAGAGTAAGATTTCAACGGTTAAACCTGTAAGCTTCAGTATTTCAAGTCTCTGATTGGCTAATCCTAGTCCAATAGAATATCTGCATTTTATTTAAACTTTTTCCTTGCTATTGATTGGCTAATTTTAAACTGTTACTGAATTTACCTTACCGTTGATATAATCATGACTGGTAACTTTTCAAACTCTTTAACTCACTATTGCTACAAGGTTACCTCATTATTAGAAACTTAAAACTTATTATTCTCACAGCTCTTGTATTATTAAAGTATTTAATGTATTCACATAATATTAATAAAACATGTTTACAATAAAAATAAGCATTTGCAATGACTGTTACATACAATTTAAATAATTAATACTTACATATTATTTCAAGGCGGGCTGTTATTGAATTTACTTTTATATAAAATACAATTTAAATTATTCAGGTATCAAAATACTGCCTCAAACGCTTTCTCCATTATGTCCTTTTGCTATCCTTAATAATTTGCCTTGACTTGGCACACGCATTTTCTTGTACTGGGTCAGGTTATCCAGGGTAGGGCGATGCTGGAAAATCCTAAGAGCATACCTGCGAGCACGAATGGCCTTTCAACATTCATCCATCCACAACGGGACCTGAAATCGATGGGGGTGGGCAGTCGACCGAGGAATAGATAGCTCAGCAGTAGGAAGAATCGTCTGTGCGAGATGTTTGGCTAAAACATTCACAGAGTCATTCTCATTGTAATTAAACAGCCAAATGGGAGTAAAGGTTCCAGTTGGCTTGATCCAAGTGCCATCCAGGCAAACGTATGGAACATATATCGTGTGTTAAAGAGACTAATAATTGAATTGAGTTTTATTTATGGACGCTCTTTAACTGCTATAGTCCTTAGCATCCCATTCTATACTGGGCGAGTTAGACCGGTAATTTTGCTCAGAGACCCCTTTATCAGGCTTGAGGTTGTTTTATGTGCGATAAATCTACCACTGGTTTGCTTCCCTTCCAAAGGAAGCCATGCTAATGATTTTTTCACCCGAAAAAATCAATCGCCCTCCACTGGGTTTGAACCCGCAACCTAGGGAACTAGAGGCTAGCATGGTAACCACTACACCATAGATGACGACAAGAGACTAATAAGACATAGAAAGTGGTCACTTGAGTGTAAATGAAAGATGACATTCTATTATAAGGAAACTGCTAACTGTAGTGAACAAACTGCAATATCAAGATGTGAAAAATTGTTGGAGTCTGAAAGAAATATAGGCTTTCTGGTGTTCAGAAGAGCTAGTTATAAATGATCAAAAAATCGGCGATTAATTTGTCTCTCGCCCAAGCCTGAGGTGAGCCCCAAAAAGGTGATGGCATTGACGACTCCTACCAACAGAAAAGATGGTAATGGGAAACTAGATCTTCTAATTCACTGGGCGAGAGGTCAGCTGGAGGCAGATAAATATTACAAACGGTAAATCGATGGATGGCAGTTTAATCCTCACAGCAACTGAGATGGCAATTATGGAAACAGATCCCATGAATATATCATCTCTGATGAGCATCATGGTGCCGCCGTGCGTAGGAATACCTTCTTCCATTGTAAGATCATGCCGTGCTATGGCGTACTGTCTAATTTGAAAGCTGTCTTGCCGACGGAGTTTAGTCTCTTGCAAACATACGAACAAAGCCTCATACTTTAACAAACGTTCAAACTCTGGTCAATGTGTTCTAATTCAATCTATATTCCATTGTAGGATAGCCATAGTAATTATTTGGGGATAAGTTCTCAATTGTAAGAATCTATGGCATTGGGGATAGCGGTGGTGGAATCAATTTACCCTTGTTCTTTGATGTCGGGCTAACACCTTTAACGCAGGATATATCCTACCCCTTTTTCACTGTCATTCTGGCCTTGTGGGAAAAAAATCCCATGCTCCATCTTCTCCACAGGGGAGGACCCTTTTACAATAGAAAAATTCGTTCGAGATGAAAGTAGAGATCAGTGAAGATGTAGATTGCCGATCTGAATCCTTCCCAGAATATTCTCGAGAAGAGGATCTCCGAGATGATCGTGGACTTTTGTTCCCCTTGGATGTTCCGGGTACAGACTTCTCGTTTTCCTTCAGGAAGCCAGTTTTGTCGTAGATGGTCCTTAACTTTTTCAGCGATGCATTATATATTACCGCCTTACCAGTCTTATTGGTTGAGGTCGACGGTTTTGCTGGTGATTTCACTTTATGATCTTCCCAGTAACCGACTTGGCAATGTTGATGCAGAAGTCAGTGTTGATTTTGAGGGCTTTGAAAGTGCTCTAGCTACAAGAATACTTTCTGAAATAGTGGCCCCGTTTATATCGCTGGTCTGAGTTGCAATTAGAATCCATCAGCGTGAAGCAGTAGCATAAAGTAATAGAAGAACAATCAATCAAGATTCATTTCCGTTACGTAAAGTGCATCCTAATTAAACCTTTACTGTAGCAGAATTTCTTAACTTCGCGTTACATCCCGTCATGTTATGTAAAGTGATAGTAATCCCAGTTTAACGAAGGTAAATCTAGCAATGGCATATGAGTCATTAGTTATAATGCGACTTACTAAGGTTAGTAGTGTTTTCTTGATACCCTTCTCTTGCATAATGTGGAAGTGCTATTAGCATCATATCAATTGAGATACTCGAGCCTCGGTTATCATCTCTGTCATATAGGTTAGGATGAATCCGTTTGATCAGCCTCCTAACCTTTGCTTTACTAAACCTGTATTCGTTTTGAAGTTTAGGGCGCCATACTTTCCAATTATGTCTAATTTTGGTGTATAGTTTTACTCTACCGTCTCATTTCACGAATACTACGCAAGCAGCCACGCCCATTACTCCAAAGTCATCCATTAAGCCTTTAATCTACCCCTCTTGAGGTAGACCAAAATTTGGTCCAGACCAAGGCATTTGATCCCCGGACCAACGCAAGTCGCGGTCTATGGATAAGAAAATCAATGGTCCGCTGTAAATCCACCGGAAGTACCTAGTTAGTCTGGACCAAAATTGACTATGAATACAGCCTTAGGGACTGTATGCATGCTAATGGTGGCCATTTTGAATAATTATTTGTGATTTTGATTCATAATGCATCCACATAATTCATATTATTAGGATATTAAAATATCTGTAATCATTTTGTGTCAATTTACTTAAAACTTTGGGACAGTATTTATGGTAAGACTAGGTACAATGGCTCGTACTACATTGTGTGCATGGATTGGCAACATGTTATACTTACACCGTGTTTTCCATTTGCACAATTGCCAACAACCGCCTAGGCCATGCCCACCCCGCTGTTAGCAGAAGACAGGCCGCTATTATGCAGCATAACCTACCTTCTCTGGTAATTCTGTGCAATGACTCTTATTTAGCATGGCAGCCACGCACAGCGTTTAAAGAAGTACCAATATCACAACTGTGTTTTTGCTGGATACCAGCTGCTACCAACGTAATATGTAACAACATCACTAGATTTTAAACAAGCAGGAAACACTTAGGTGATGTTGAAATGTGCATATGATGTATTTGATGTTTTGTACACATGTAAAATAAGTAATGCATGTTTTCTATAAGGGTGAATAAATTGAAATATGTATAAACATGGGTATACCGCACAGAAATATGCACAGATTGTGTGCAAAAACACAAAAATGAAACGTAATAACCCGTAAAACAAAACACGTAGATGAAGCCGAACATATATAATGTTTAAAGCAAAGCATACGTCAACTCTGGCAAGAAAAATAGAAAATTATCAATCTTCTTCTTTTTTTTTTTTTTTTTAATTTTTACTTATTCTACCACGAACGCCTTAAGTAGAAGTGCTGCATTTCACACAACGATTTTACCGGAAATACATGTTTTGAAGCCCATAAATACAAAAAGCCTTTGTTTATTCTACCGTGTACCTAAAAGGTAGACAAAGTATTGCATTCCACGCAAAAATTTGATACGAGATTCCACCGAAAAACATGTTTTAGAGGCAGCCTGAATGGAAAGAAAAATAACTTTTACTTATTCTACCACGTACCTAGTATATAGAAGCGATATTGCATTCCACGCAAAAATGTAATATCGAGATTTCACCAGTACATGTTTTGAGGTCCATGAATAAAAAAATCACTCTTACTTATTCTACCACGCACCTAAAAAGGTAGAAGAGGTATTGTATACCACACAAAAATTTGATACTGAGATTTCACTAGAAATACATGTTTTGAGGCACCCTGAACCAAAAAGAGCATTTTTACTTTTTCTACCACATACCTGTAGGTAAAGAAGTTTTGCTTTATAAAAATGCATTTCTTGGTTTCATACAGCTTCAAAACATGTCTTTCCAGTGAAATCTCGGTATAAAATTTTTTGTGTGGAATTAAATATCTTCTCTGCCTACTAGATACGTAGTTGAATAAGAAAGTTCCATTTCTTTTCATTCAAGGGGCCTAAAACATATATTTCCGGTGAAATCTGGTTATAGAATTTTTGTGTGGAATGTAATACCTCTCCTACTAACTAGAATTAACGTAACTTCTCAATTCTGACAGTTGCTCTCCTGCCATGTGTGTTTCAGCTATGCCACGCGTAAAACATGCGGTGTTGTCGGCTCGTCCGCCTGCGAGTTGTTCGTGTCGAGTGGAAGAGGAGAGGAGAGCTAAACAAATATAAAAGTTCTTCGTTGTGCCTAACGAAATGACGTGAAATAATATACTACACTAAACATCTCTATACACTTCTAAGGATACAGTGTGCCTATCAACTATTGCATTATGTTCATGTTCATCTTTGTGGTATGTGAGAATAAGCGCATATTAAATATTAATAGTTTTAATACCTTTTCACCCTGTATTGTTTTATTCTAGTGCTTGTCTTCCATTTTGTATCTTTTAAATTCCTTTGCGCGATGCTTTAAATGTCCGTACATAATATTATATTACCTACATAGAACAAAGCTTTAAAGCTGATTTTTCCGCTCTCACTTTCGTTATATTTCTAAAATTTCAAAATGCGCTACTCGAAAAACATTTTTAATACTATTGCAAAACCTTCAGATAGCAGATTATTCAAGTTAGTACCACATTTACTCTGAAGTTCTTATTTTCACTGTTATGTTTATTTTAATTCTCAATTAGATAAGACAAACTTTGCATTTAAAAGTGTGAAGTAATTGTGTTCTTTCATAATAACTACACATATGACGAATAGTATCTACTTGGAAGGCACCTATATCTGTAATAATTTTTGACAATGTCGGGTTTCTAATATTACTTTTGAAGATTCAAACTGTGATTCCTCTTTTCTTTCTTGTTCTTTCCCTATATTGACAACAGTCCGTTTACCTATTTTAAGTGCAGCAGCTGTCCTATCTGTGACTGTGTTTACATCAATCATTGGTCCACCGTTTTCTTTTTCCAGTTTGAAATATGCCCTTAAAGCACATACTATCTCACGAGCTTGGCCGCGAATTGCAGTACCTTGTCCAAGTTTAGAGTATTTTTTCTTGGGGAACAAGTTCATGGTCTTCCACTATGCTTTTGCCCAGGATCAGACATTGCCAATCACACAGAAATTTCAGCACAGGTTATATATTTTAAAATAATATAATCACCACAATATCGTCATTCGCTATACTACAGCTACACGTTTAGGACTTGAAAAATAACACTGATATGCAATTGCACAGTTCAGTGATTTAAAATAGTTGTATGCTTAAACTTTAAATGTTGCGCTACACTATAAAGATACACAAATTACGCAAGTATCTGATAAATCAAACAAAACAACGTTTGCCATGTGGCAACACTTCCTCTGAGCTCTGGTGAAGGGTAAGGAGGGGGCTTAAACGGCGATTGGCTACTTCAAGGTCAACTCTGGTTGTCATGACAACAGACCCACATACACGTGCAGAAAGCATGCTGAGCTGTCAGAATTGAGAAGCTAAGTTAATTCAAGAATAGTACGTGCTAGAATAAGTTAACATTCCTTTTATTTTCATTTAAGGTCTCAAAACGTGTATTTCTGGCGAAATCTCAGTGTCGAATTTTTGGGTGGAATGCAATACCTCCTCTACCTACTATGTACGTGGTAGAATAATGAATGAGAAAAACAATAAGTAAAAATGAATTTTAAAAAATCAACAATTCTAAACTTCATATATCACAGACTTACACAAAATTTCAAGCATATTTATTGTGTAGTTTACGTATGCTTTGTGGTTATGCTGTATATTAGCGGCCTTTTTTGCTGGCGTGGCTTAGGTAGTTGTTGCCAACTCATGCACACAATGTAGAGCGAGCCATTGTAGTTGTATACATAGACGGCATGTGTGTTATTCTTCTTCTTCTTATTATTATTATAATATCTCAAGAAGAGCAGTTTCACCTGCTTTATCCACTTTAAATACCTTAAGGGACATTTTAAACTTCTTAATTTATAATTACTATTTTGAGGCGAAAGAAAACTTTTACCACAAAATATTTCACTTTATTTATGTATTTCAAGCAGACCTTTTGAGATTGTCATTTAGTTATAACAACATGCGTCTACTAGAACTTGGTTAGTAAACATTGCAAACAAAACACAAAATTGGGTCTCCAACATATGACAGAGCCTCAGAGGATTTTATTCCTCTTTTACAGAATCTATTTTTGCCGAGTCTCAAAGTGTAAATATTCAAAGTTTAGTCCGTAGCTGTTAGTTTTTACTTTCTCTACTAACTATAGTAAGATCAGGAAGTATTGCATTCCACCCCAAAATTCCATACTGAGATTTATCGGAAATACAAGTTTTGAGGTCCGCTGAATCCAAATAAAGCATTTGTGGAAACATGTCCATGTGTGTGTGTGTGTGTGTGTGTGTGTGTGAACACATATCTCAAAGATGAAATGTTGGATAAATACCCAACTTGGTATTTAGGTAAAATATTTACCAAAGATGCGACGCAAATTTTTCCAACACCATCCCCCCACCCTAAATTACCATTTACAGAGAATATTTTTTGAAATTTTGATGTTCTAAAAAATGGCTGTAATGATTTTGATTAAAATATCATATATTAAAGATATTTACATGACAAATAAAATGTATATCTTGAATTTTCTGTAAATATCCTGTGAAGTCCTCTTCATTTGGAAGGAGTTTTGTATAATCTTGTATAATCGGTAAACATTAGCGATAGACGTACACATACCACGCAAAAAAAACGTAGATCTTTAAACACACAATTCACTTAAAATGTTTTCTGTGGCATAAGCCATTTCTGAGATATCCGTTATTAACAGTTCGAGTTGTTCAGTACCTATCATTCTTTTAAAGTCCCATTGATTTTAATTGTATCTTGCAATGTCATGGAAACAGTGTCGAATTTTAAGGCTGATGTTTTACTTAAGGCTGATTTTTATTCTTTTATATATATTTGAGTTCGTGGAACTTTAAAGCAATAATTTTTTTTAAATCATACTCAAAATTTCCGCTTAAACCTGGGTATATAGTATCCATTTATTAAACATGACTATACATGTTCTCTTTGTATCTATAACAAAATGTGTAATGTAGCTATTTTTGCAAAGGTTTATTTAGATTAAGATGTAGTAGATAGAAAAATAAGCTTTAATAAGAATAGTTAGTATAACCATTAATATAGATAGAGGGTAGAGAAAGTCATGTGAAAGTATCACATTAGATTTTTTCTATCTACTACATTTTAATTGAGATAAACCTGCAGAAATAGCTACATTACACATTTCGTTATAGATACAAAGGGAACAGCAATAGTCAAATGTTTAAGAACTTGTCACTATATGTTAGCCTTAAAATTCCATACTGTTTCCATGCAATCATGAGAAACAAATGAATGGGAAGCCATTTCAAAAACTGAGAAAATATTGAATAATTAAAAGAATAACAGCAGATACCTCCAAAATGGGTGATGCAACAAAAACTTTATTTGAAATAAATTGTAAGTTTTAAAGACATCTACATTTGTTGTATCGTAAGTTTTTATCTACCTCTTATGGTTTATCAGTTACATTAAAATTATACAAAATTCATTCTTAGCAAGCCATTCACAGCAAATTCAGGATGCACATTTAATTTGTCATGTAAGTATCTGAAATATATCCTATTTTAACACAATGTTAGAACAATTCTTCAGAAAATAAAAATGTTCCATTGAAATGCAGGGTTATGGTGGGAGATATTCTTGAAATTCTTGGTGTTGAATCTCTGGAAGATACCGAGCTTAAGTAGCAGTTTATCCTAGATTTTGTTTTTATTTATGCTGTAGATACACACACACATCGATGCACATGTTTTCTCTTTTTTATTTATTCAGGGGGCCTCAAAACATATATTTAATGTTTTAGCGAGATGGAATACTTCCTATACCTATTACAGATACTGCTACAGAAAGTAAAATTCAAGATTCAACTTACAAACGTGCCTTCCATGATGCACCTCTGAATTGTGCTTTCAATCTTTTATTGTTTTCAGCAACGGTTTATTTATTTCTTAAAATTAAATTGAGCTTTATTTAAGCCCTTTAACTCCTGTGGTCCTTACTGTCCCATTCTATATTGGGTGTGAAAAACCGGTAATTTTGCTCAGAGGCCACTTAATCAGGCTTGAGATTCTTTTACATGCCATAAATCTACAACACAGGACCACCGGCTTTACTTCCCTTCCGAAGAAAGCAATGCTAAGGATTTTTATGCCCGAAAAAATCCATTGGCCTTCCGGGTTTGAACCTGCAACCTCAGGAACTAGAGGCTAGCATGGGAACCATTACACCATGGAGGATGACATAAGCTTTCGAATGAATCATACAGTAAAACAGGCTTTGCAACTTTCTTGGAATTTTATTGTCAGGTCCAAACTAAATGTATAAGTATTTATCTTATATGTTACATTCATGTGTATTTCTCTACCTATTATCATTTATTCTTATTTATCTTCTCATCTCGATATCAAATTTTTTGATGATATGCAATATTTTGCCTACAGGTATATCTTATATGTTACATTCATGTGTATTTCTCTACCCATTATCGTTTATTCTTATTTATCTTCTCATCTCGATATCAAATTTTTTGATGATATGCAAAATTTTGCTTACAGGTAAGGTGAAGCAAGCAATAGATAAAATAATTGATAATAGATAAAGTCAAACGACAGATAAATAAGTAAACAAATTAACAAGTGTTTACGTTGTAATTTATCGGTGAAATGGTGTTCTAGAGGGGGGAGGGATTCACTATCCTTCTTTGCTCTTTTTCCAATGTTTTTGTTTGGGAAAGTCCACCCTGGATTGGCAATCTTAAAAGTTCATATTTCTCACGCCTTCCTTTCCTTTTGACAACTATCAGCCTCCCCCCCCAACTTCCATTGTTTGCTTTAAAGTGACATCCATCCCTGGTAGCCAATTAGAAATTTAGGGATCGAAGAGCTTTACCCTTACTTTTACTTCTAACATTACTTCTCCATATGTTATTCACATACTTGAAAGTTATTCTGAGAAGTACAGACTCCCAGTTGTATTGCTCTCTTGTTAACATGACCCAACGTACTTTAGCAATTGTGCCTGAAGAAGAAATTCTTGGCCGGGATGCGGCGATTAGTGAAGTCTGGTCGTTGCCCATTCTGCCCTGCAGAATAGACTGTAGCAGACTGCTTGTGAATAGCAAGATCTGCAATGACTGCCAGCAGCCGTGTGTGCTGCACAATTACAATGGCAGCGTCGATCGGAAGTGGTGGTCATGTGGATCTTGCAGGAGGAGTTAGTCCATCCGGGATGCATTGATCTTTTCCGGAAGCAAGCTGCACTTGGAGCATGTGATACTCCTGGTATATACCTGGGCTTTCGAACTGCCGCAATACATGGGACGGAAAGTCTCAGTGGCCAATTACCATTCCTCTATGGACTGGTGCAAATTCTCAGAGAAGAAACTGAGCGGTGGTTGAAAGAAAATCCAGACTTCATTGCTGCCCTAGACGAAAATAACGAGCCCATGACTGCAGAAATACATGTGTCGAAGTCCTTCCACCGCAAGTACCACAGAGGGATGTGGCATGAGGGCCACTGGATATTCAGCGGTATTGAGAGGAGCTCAGGGAAAGGCTTTCTGGTGGAAATGCCTGACAGGAAGGCAGAAGCCGGAGGCCCTGATCATTGAGTATATTTTCCTGGAAGCCGCATCATCTCGGATGAATGGGCTTCTTAAGCCAACATTGGAAATCTACTTGATGGCATGTATGCTCACAATGTTATTATCCATGAACAGAACTTTGTTGACCCCAAGGACAACTACATCCACACGCAGAATGTGGAAAACATGTGGATGAGGATGAAGAGGAAAATTTGGTGCCAGTTTGATACAAGTGAGGCCCTCTTCACATCCTGTCTTCAGGAATTCCTGTTCCGGAATAGTTTTCGGGGACAAGACATGTTTAGTGTGATACTGAATGTCATTGCACAGCATTACCCGGTGTAATTTAACAAGGTGGAACTCAATCAAAGGCGGCGCCGTGGTCGGGTGGTAGGACCGCTTGCCTCCCACTGAGGCGGCCCAGGTTCAATCCCAGGGACCTGCATGTGGGATTTGTGGTGGATGAAGTGGCGTCTGGGCGGGTTTTCTCTGGGTTCTCCAGTTCCCCCCGCCATTCATTCCACCAACTGTTCCATCATCACCTTTCCTTTCATCCATTTCACCAACATTTCGTTTCATCTACTTCCTTCATCCCATACCAGGCATCGGGCTGATCACCCATCCTGGATGTTCTGTCTGATCCACGAGTGTCTGCTCCTCGACGGGCCTCTGACCCCAGGCACCCGCTTGTAAGTCCTGGGGGGTGTAAGTCCTACATAAGAGGAGGGTAAACAGATAATGAATGAATGAAAAGGAACTCAATCAAAGGTGCATATTTCTGTTTCTATTTTTTTAATGACATAAGTATTTTTGCTATTGTGATTTTCATTGCTGTAAAGTAACATAACAATGTGTGTTTTGCGGCTCAAAGACAAGGACAATGTTGCCACTGCTTTTGTGTAATAATGTATGCACCTTACATTTCACCTAATTTACACGTGTTTATCAGATTTTTCATTGCTAACTCATTGCAGTACATTAATACAATGTGTGTTTTGTGGCTCAAAGACAATGACAATATTGCCACTGCTTGTGTGCATCTCTGGGAGATACATAACCTATACCCCCACCGCTGAAACGTTGCACTTGACAGCTCGCGTTTAAGTTGGTACACTCGCAACAAAACAGATGAAAAGCTTTCACCGTTTGACTTTCTAAGCCAATCACAAGGCAGCATTCTGGATGGTCGATGACAAAGTGGAAGCGGAACCGGAGCTGGAAGCGGCTCTGTTGCCGGATGTAGCTATCCCCAACCACGTGCTTCAGTTTGTGAATCTCTAGCACAAATGTCGAGTTGTTCTTTGCAAGCTACATATTGTTCTTGTTTTATAGTTTAGTTATTGTTCGTTTATACATATATATTTATATAGATATTTATCTGTTTTATATACATTTAAGTCATATTATTTATTTATACAAGATTTAAGTGCGACAATGTCTGAAAAACGACGTCTATCGCCGAGTGATGATTCACGAAGTGAAAATCCTTTGCGCCACTTAATAGTCAGACATTGGAACTATTAAGGAGCACCCGAGAATTCTTTGAACAGGAAAGGAGTACGTGAAGCTTCACGGCCATCCCTCTATTCCTGCTGATAAAGCCGTACACTGTCACTTCAACCCTATCAAATTAGTGTGAAACGACATTAAGGTTTATGTGAGGGAGAACAATAAGTCATTTACCATTACCGAGGTGGAAAGGCTTTTGTGGGAAGGTGTGGTGACGGTGGACGCGGCTTCATGGAAGAAGAAAGTAGATCATGTGAATAAGCTAATACGAAAAACACAAGAAATAGACGGAATTATTAGTGAGTGTGAACCATTAATGATATGTCTTGGTGAAGATAATGATGACGGGATTTGGATGGAATTGAGCCATTGCAGTTTTAAATCGTGAATGAAAGTAACTTTTGTTATCGCGTGCTAATAATTTGTTTTATTTCTCCTCAATGTGGCAGGCAAGTTTGCATTGTTCTGTTTCTATATTGTCAAAACTGCGTAATTTATTCTACATACGCTGCAATGTTTATGCAAAGTTATTTTCAATTAACAATAATAATACAAAATAGTTATTATACATTGACGTTCGCTACTACGTACACTTTTGTATGCGGCTTAGACACAGACAGAACTATCAGCTGTTGTTTACTAGCCACTCTGGCAACGTCGCAACCACAATGTAGCCAACTTTACGCGAAGCCACATGAACTGTCAAGTGCAAAGATTCAGCGGCGGGGGTATAAATACCAAGTTTCGTGTTTATCGGACTGTTCGTCTCTGAGTATGCTGTTCACAGATGGACATGTTTCCCAAGAGAAATAGCTGACGACGTTCTGTTAATTCAGACACGTAAGCTTATATACCAAAAAACCCCAAACAGAGAAATTTGGGGATATATCTGTGCCTTTTGGCGGCATTACTTTTTCATATGTTGGTTGCATTGCATTGAAGCCAGAGAATGACATACAGTGACATCTGTTGGACTTGTAACACATAACTTAAGTCGCTAATGCGGGCAAAAGTATGACAATTTACCCGACTATTTTAATTAGCGCACCGATAACTTAATGTTATAATGTTGTTATATTCCGCGCGTTCATTTCCTAAGGTTGGCCACGCCCAGGCCGCTATTCTACAGGATAAGCGAAAACGGTTATATCTGTAGAAACTCCATTCCAAAATAGGCAAATCTGCTCTTAGTTCTCTTTGCTACACGGCTTTCCTTCTAAAAAAACATCCCTCGGCTACGCTTTGAGGCTGAGGGCCCTCAATCTCTCGGCTACGCCTTGAGGCTGAGTATCTTACCGGCTTTAGCGGCATTAAATATTCGTCTGTTCGACATAACACATTTTCATCACCAAGGTACAGAACTAAAATCAGATTGTCGCCAGAATGTTTCAAATAGCCCTACTATTACCATAAATACATGATTACCCTCTGATGTTAAACATTGCCGAAATTTAATCCTTACTATCTTTAAACTACTGCAGCTCTTAATTCCTCCTTGTTTCCCGTTGCTTTCCATTTTAATTTGTCTCTATTGCATAACAATTACACGGTGAAGCACTTCCAACACTGGGCGTTTAATGATAGATTTGATGTTCTGTGGATATACACATTTTACATGCGTAAGTCAGTCAAGTATGATGCTCTCAGGCAGTTCTTAAACTGTGCCACAGAACACAGACTGTGCCTGTGCTCACAACTAGCGCTTGCAGAAAGCCAACCGAAGTTGCCCGACGAAGTTCGAGCGAATGCCGAAAATAAACGAAAGGGAACGATCTTCCAGTTCAAGAGGGAAGGAGTCGCGACCTACGCCATGCTGATTGCTGAGGCTTGAAACTAAACTAAGATGGAAGTCAGCTGATAAAATAGCAATGCCGAAAATATAAAAATAAACCAGAATTTTCGTATCAACGAGCAATTGTGTAAATGTAGGAGTTTATAGTGATACCTTATTTGGTAATGATGTGTTATAGCGGCTGTCGTCTGCTAGCGAGCGGCCTGGGCGTGGCTTAGGTGGTTGTTGCCAACGGTGAGAATCGAAAACACGCTGTAGGCATAACATGTAGCCAACCCATGCACGCAATGTACAGCGAGCCATTGTAGTTGTATACTTATACGGCCCGCGTGTTGTTATTTATCGTTGTTGATGTATTATATTATTATGAGAATGATTATTATTACTATTATGTATTATTATCATCGGCATCCAAATAAAGCATTTGTGGAAACGTCGTGTGTGCCATAACTCAAAACGAAAAGTCGGATAAATACCTAAACTCCCTTGACATGGAATATTTTGGGGAATTTTTGATGTTCTAAACATGGCTGAAACGATTTTGATTAAAATCCATTCATAAAAATATTTACATGGCAAATGAAATGTATATCTCGGATTTTCGGGAAAGAGCCTATGAAGTCCTTCATTCGGAAGGAATTTTTTATAACCTTGTATAACTGGTAATCCTTAAGTGATAGAGGAAGACGTGCTACACCAAAAATATAAATCTCTTTAAAGCTACAATATATTTAAAATAAGCTTTATTGTGGCATGAGTCCTTTCTGAGATATCCGTTATTAAATGTGCGAATTGCTCATTTTTTGAAAGTTTCAATTGTTCATTTTTTTGGTCATTATCTTAAAGTCCTTTCAACACTCAGTTGTTTCTCGTGATGTCATAGAAACAGAATGGAATTTTAAGGCCAGCATATAGCGTCCAGTTGTTAAACATTTGACTATCGCTGTTCTCTTTGTATCGATAACGAAATGTGTAATGTAGATATTTCTGCAAAGTCTTTTTTTATATTAAAATGTAGTAGACAGAAAAAAAAGGTTGATTAAGAATAATAATTTATGTATCTACTAATAAACGATAGAGGATAGAGAAAGTCATGTGAATGAATCAATTGTAATTTTATTATTGTTTTTTATAAAAGGAGTTGAAAGGAAATTAACTTTCTGTGCTACCAAGCTGCAAAGAATGTCATTATTAAAGTGTTTTGAGCTACTAAATGTATGCTTTTCAGCAATTCCTTTTTTTTTCAGTCTGTACCAAGCAAGAAATATGAAATGAATATATTTTCGGGTAAAGCAGCTGTAATATAAAATGATTTTTCAGACTTAAAACACCCCTAAGGTTGTTATAAGATTATGCAAACTTTCATACATTTATAATACACTTTTAAGTGCAAAGGTGCAATGACATTTCCTGGAATATTATCACAAATGCTAACACAAGAAAATATTGGTTTGCCTCAAACTGCATTTTAGAGCATTTCATAGTTTCCTAGATACTTAGCGCAATACACAAAATTCAATCAGAATGAACGGGAGTTCACAGGCTATTTCCAGAAAATTCAAAATACATGCTTTATTTGAACTCACCAGCACAACCACACTAACACTCCGTAGCTCACACACTCGCCTTCAAACACTACAAATCACTAGCAAAAACACACTCACACTCCAAAGCGAACACACTCGCAATCAAACATTACAATACACCAGCACAAACACGCTCAACACCAAAGCTCACACCCACACAGTCACACACTACAAATCACTAGCAAAAACACACTCACACTCCAAAGCCCACACACTCGCAATCAAACACTACAACTCACCAGCAAAACACACTCACAGTTCAACCCCCCCCCCCAGGGGCTCACTGTGTGAGTATGGCTTTGACGTACCCAGAGTGCCCGAGCCAGTCCTCACCCTCATCTGGACTAGCCACGTTATCTTCATTTATTTTACGCTTCCTTTTCTACAATTATTTCTTGTACTGGGTTCAGGTTCTATGGTTTTATTAACACCTGTCTCACCAACAGGGATTTTTTCTATTTCCGTGGTTGCTCTCCCACTGTTTCAACGCAGCTTCCAACCCCCCAGGGGCTCACTTTATGTGAGTACGGGTTTGGCACACCCGGGGTCCCGAGCCACTCATCACCGTCGTCATCCCTCCACCCTTATCCGGTCGAGGTGGGTTCGTCCTCTTGACCGGGAGACACAAGATGCGCTCTCGTGCGTTATTTTCATTTCGTTCCATACCCCCCTCGCCACGCTTCTTTTTTCTCTAATCTATTTACAAACAATTCGCACCACGACCATTCACATATCTCTTTTTCTTCCTCGCCGGCCTACCTTGCGTGTGAAACGCCCACACAGTTTTGGTTTATTTTCCAATTTTCTTTTAATCCTCCGTGGACACAGCTTGACGGATACCCGCGCAGTAGGTGCGTAGCTGGGTGAGTGGATAATGGTGTCAGCCCCACTACCCGGGGTCGTCATGTAGGGTGTGTGCTCGTATCTGCTGTTCAACTACAGTCCCGCGGGGGGCACTACATGAGCTGCTGACTTCCCACGGCCATTGGGTCCCTCTGTCTATGTTCAGGGAGGTGTGACCCTGGGGTGAGACCGGTATGGATAGGCCACTCACCCAAGCCGGGGTAACGCCCGGGAAGACAGAGCCTGAAGTCGGAGACGCTTGCAGTGGTGGAGAATTTATTTCGCTATGGAGCCCTCTTTCTCCATTATTAATAACACGCCGAAACGTTTTGGTAACAGAAGTAACACCACCGTCATCTGGTTGTTACTTAGTCATTACGCAAACAGAGACAGGGCAAACGTTTGAGAAGGTGAACCCTTTTATAATACAGAAGGACATTGACTGTATTGCTGGTCCGGTTCATTCCTTCGGTTCATTGTTGGTTCAGAGTAAGTCCGATCAACAAAATAAGACTTTGTTGCGCGCGACGCTTCTCCACGGTTATCCCATCCGTGTTGAGAAGCACCGCACCTTGAATTCCTGTCGAGGCGTCGTTACAACCCGGCGGGGGGCGATGGATTTTTTCGGGCGTAAAAATTTTTAGCACTGCTTCCTTCAGAAGGGAAGCAAAGCCGGTGGTCCCGTGTCGTAGATTTACGGCACGTAAAAGAACCTCAAGCCTGATAAAGAGGCCTCTGAGCAAACTTTCCGGCCTTTCATGCCCAATATAGAATAGGACGCTAAGAACCATAGTGGTTAGAGAGCGTCCATAAATTAAAAAAAACTTTAATTCAATTTCGGCATACGTGATAATGAAGTTACATATATCCAATGAAGGTGCGCATGCCGCTGCCATGAGTGCCATTTTATCCTAATCGTATTTTAGCCTCTGTGTTCCTGCGGATGATTTTAGTCATTACTTAAAGAATTCTATTTCTCCGGTTGTTTTGGTGCCTGGTCCTCTGTCCAGCACACTCCAATGCTCACATACACACAAAATCAAACACTCATGCTCCACAACTCATTAAAACAAACACACACTCAGGCACTACAACTCATTAAAACACACAGCCTCTGGCACTACAACTCATTAAACACACACTCAGGCATTACAACTTATTAAAAAACACACACACTCAGGCATTACAACTTATTAAACACACACACACACACACACACACACACACACACTCAGGCATTACAACTTATTAAAACACACACACACATACACGCACTCAGACACTACCTCTCATTAAAACACACACACACACACACACACAGACAGATATATACACAAATGCTACATGTGGCGTTCTTAGTTTTCCGTATGGTGGATGTAACCAAGTTCATTGTAATGAAATATGTAATTAATAGTGGTCAAATATATTTTTCGTAGGAAATTTAACGTGAATACCATATAGCATTCACGCAAAATTAGGCTTCTATTCACATTACATTTTCCACGATATGAGTTTTTTTTTTGTCGAGTAAGAATATTGATTTTCAATCAGTAGAGGACTTCGTCTAACTGTGAAGGTTCCTATTGAGTTCTAATCCTTAAACATAAAATTGTGATTTTGAACTACACAGTGTAAATTCCTGTCAGCGTTTTAAGCTATAAATTATCTAAGGATTGTTTAATCCTTTCTTGCACTTTCCTCCTCGAATCCCCGTTTTTTTCTTTGTTTTTAGTGTAAAGTAAATCAATGACTAAAAGTAAGTTTTGCAAATATAGAATTTTATGGAGTATTCCTCAACTTCCTTTCTGCCTGATTGTTCTTAGTAATGGAAGGAATGGAAAATATAATTATGGTATAGATGAGCACGGTATTCTTCTTCTTAAAACTTTCTTGGAAATTGTCTCTACGGGATAAACGAAAACTGGGGAAAGCCTTTCCGAATAGCTCTTGCTACTGGAATAAAACGCAGGCCGACAGGGAGGAACAGAAACACTTTACCACAAAGCATTCGTCAATTATATTCCTTAAATCGCGGCATATGGTACTCACTTTATTTCATCTAGAATGCGGAATTTTTCTTGGAATTCGAATTGCTTGAGTACTGTTTGCAGTGCGGTCTGGAGTTTCTTGTTAGCCAAAGGTTGTACCTTCTGCTGAACAGATGTTCCCCCATCCACTTTCAACATGTGGTGCTGCTGTATTGTATTCCTGGTTGAGAGTCATTTACTGCCCATCATAAACATGAATTGCTTTCGGAATGTTCAAACACTACCCCTTGCAAAGTCCCAGGCAGGTAGGGAGGGTCGGAGCTTTGTGGTTCACGTACAAGTGTTATGAAAAATGGAAACGTTCATACAAGATGTTACACTTAAAATGTTTGTCCCTAAAGTACTGCAACCCTGCAAAGATTCGGCTCTTAAGGTTGTGCTTAATTCAAAACCTGATGTTAGATTCACATAACTTTCTCTACCCATTATTCAAACCCTGGAAGCCCTTATCATGCAGCATATTTTGCCTGGAAGCCGCATCATCTCCGATGGATGGGCTTCTTACGCCAACATCGGAAATCTGCTAGACGGCGTATATATACACGACGTAATTGTCCATGAGCAGAACTTTGTAGACCCCGAGGACGACACCATCCACACGCAGAATGTCGAAAACATGTGGATGAGGGTGAAGAGGAAACTTCGGTGGCAATTTGGTACCAGTGACGCCCTCTTCACGTCCTATCTCCACGAATTCATCTTCCGGAATCGTTTTCGGGGACAAGACATGTTTGACGTAATATTGGATGTGTTAGCGCAGCATTACCCGGTGTAACTCAACAATGTCAAATTTAATCAAAGGCGCATACTTCAAATTCTATTTATTTTAATGACATCAGATTTCCGATTCCCATCTCATTGCAGTGCATTAATACAACAATGTGTGTACGTGGCTCAAGGAGAATGAGAACAATGCTGCCACCGCTTCTGTCTAATAACGTATGCTGCTGGTAATTCACCTAACTTACACGTCTTCTCCAGTTTTCCTATTGCCACGTCATTGCAGTACATTAATACAACAATGTGTGTTTTGTGACTCAAGAACAGTGAACAACAATACTGCCACCGCTTCTGTCTAATAACGTATGCTGCTGGTAATTCACCTAACTTACACGTCTTCTCCAGTTTTCCTATTGCCACGCCATTGCAGTACATTAATACAACAATGTGTGTTTTGTGACTCAAGAACAGTGAACAACAATGCTGCCACCGCTTCTGTGTAATAACGTATGCTGCTAGTATTTCACCTAACTTACACGTCTTCTCCAGTTTTCCTATTGCCACGTCATTGCAGTACATTAATACAATAATGTGTGCTTTGTGACTCATGGATATTGACAACAATGATGCCACTGTTTTTGTGTTATACGGTATGCTGCTGATATTTCACCTAATTTACAACAATGTGTGTACATGGCTCAAGGACAATGAGAACAATGCTGCCACTGCTTCTGTGTAATAAGGTATGCTGCTGATATTGCACCTAATTTACAACAATGTGTGTTTGTGGTTCAAGGACAATGTCAACAAAGCTACCACTGCTTCTGTGTAATAACGTATATGTGCGATAATGTGTTTGGCCTGAAATAACAGCATTTTCTTTGGGTATGAATCAACATGCAGGTTTGGTTAACTTTGTACAATAGGTGTGCTTCAATGCAATGCAAAAAATTTGATGTGTTACACTCACATGACTTTCTCTACTCTTGTACAAACTATTTTTACAAACGCTTATTCTCCATCTACTTCATGTTAATCGAGATAAACATTTGCAGACTCTATCTTATTGCTAATTTTCTTGTAGATGTAAGGGCAATATAGAAAAACAGTAGCCTTTAAGCACATACATATCTCTTAATAGCTGGTTGCTAGGTGCAGCACCATTCCCTTTGCCACAGATTATAACTCTTTGCATATCCAAGACAAAAAAATGAATAACGAATTCCCATTTGAGAAAATAAGTATTGAAAAATTTAAGGGAATAACAAGCAATATCTCGAAAATAGTTCACTCAACAACAAAAATGTATATGACATAAACTGTGTATTTTAACGCGATCTACATTTTTTGTGTAGTAAAATTTTGTCTATCTCTTATGGTTTACCAGTTATGCAAACGTCGTTCACAATGAAGAATACTTTTGGAGACATTCCCAGAGAATTCAAGATATACATTTTATTTGTCATACAAATAGCTTAAACATATGATATTTTAATCAAAATCGTTAGAGCAATTTTTGAGAAAATTAAAATTTTCGAAAAATCTTCCATGTAAAGGGTACTCTGGGGTCCCCCCAAAAATTTTCTTGAAAACCTTCGTGTCGCATCCTTGGAAGATACTGACTTAAATACCAAGTTTGGTGTTTATCCGACTGTTCGTTTCTGAGTTATGCTGTTCACAGACACACACACACAGACACACACACGGACATGTTTCCAAAAATGTTTTTTTTTGGATTCAGGGGGTCTCAAAACATGTATTTCCGGTGAAATCTCGGTATGGATTTTTTGGGTGGAATACAATACTTCCCCTACTTACTATACGTAGTAGAGAAAGTAAAAACATCGACAAATTGTGTGTTTGAAATAACCGCGCCGCATTGCGAATTTCGTGTTACATAGTTATTATCTTCCGCGCGTACATTTCTTACGGTTGGCAACGCTCGAACTCCTTAAGCCACGCCCAGGCTATAGCGGCTGTCGTCTGCTAGCGAGCGACCTGGGCGTGGCTTAGGTGGTTGTTGCCAACGGTGAGAATCGAAAACACGCTGTAGGCATAACATGTAGCCAACCCATGCACGCAATGTACAGCGAGCCATTGTAGTTGTATACTTATACGGCCCGCGTGTTGTTATTTATCGTTGTTGATGTATTATTATTATTATTATTATTATTATTATTATTATTATTATTATTATTATTACTTATTTATTATTATCATCGGCATCCAAATAAAGCATTTGTGGAAACGTCGTGTGTGTCATAACTCAAAACGAAAAGTCGGATAAATGCCTAAACTCCCTTTACATGGAATATTTTTGGGAATTTTTGATGTTCTAAACATGGCTGAAACGGTTTTGATTAAAATACCATACATTAAAAATATTTACATGGCAAATAAAATGTATATCTCGAATTTTCGGGAAAGAGCCTATGAAGTCCTTCATTCGGAAGGAATTTTTTATAACCTTGTATAACTGGTAATCCTTAAGTGATAGAGGAAGATGTGCTACACCAAAAATGTAAATCTCTTTAAAACATACAATATATTTAAAATAAGCTTTATTGTGGCATGAGCCCTTTCTGAGATATCCGTTATTAAATGTGCGAATTGCTCATTTTTTTAAGGTTTCAATTGTTCATTTTTTTGGCCATTATCTTAAATTCCTTTCAACATTCAGTTGTTTCTCGTGATGTCATAGAAACAGAATGGAATTTTAAAGCAGCGTGTAGCGTCCAGTTTTTAAACATCTGACTATTGCTGTTCTCTTTGTATCGATAACGAAATGTGTAATGTAGATATTTCTGCAAAGTCTTTTTTTTATATTAAAATGTAGTAGGCAGAAAAAAAGTTGATTAAGAATAATTGATGTATCTACTAAAAAACGATAGAGGGTAGAGAAAGTAGTGTGAATGAATCAATTGTAATTTTATTATTGTTTTTTATAAAAGGAGTTGAAAGCAAATTAACTTTCTGTACTACCAAGCTACAAAGAATGTCATTATTAAAGCGTTTTGAGCTACTAAATGTATACTTTTCAGCAATTCCTTTTTTTCAGTCTGTACAAAGCAAGAAATATTAAATGAATGAATTTTCGGGTAAAGCAGCTGTAATATAAAATGATTTTTCAGACTTAGAACACCCCTAAGGCTGTTATAAGATTATGCAAACTTTCAAACATTTATAATACACTTTTAAGTGCAAAGGTGCAATGACATATCCTGGAATATTATCACAAATGATAACACAAGAAAATATTGGTTTCCCTCAAACTGTACACCTTTCCTGCATTTTAGAGCATTTCATAGTTTCCTAGATACTTAGCGCAATACAAAATTTAATCAGAATGAACGGGAGTTCACAGGCTATTTCCAGAAAATTCAAAATGCATGCTTTATTTGAACTCAGCAGCACCACCACACTAACACTCTGTAGCTCACACACTCGCCTTCAAATACTACAAATCACTAGCACAAACACACTCACACTCCAAAGCCAACACACTCGCAATCAAACACTACAATACACCAGCACAAACACATTCAACACCAAAGCTCACACCCACACAGTCACACACTACAACTCACTAGCAAAAACACACTGATTTTTCAAAGCTCACACACTCGCAGTCTCAGACTACAACTCACTAGCAGAAACACACCCACACTCCAAAGCTGACACACCCCCAGTCACAAACTGCAACTCACCAGCAAAAACACACTCAAACTCCAAAGCTCACACACTCGCAGTCTCAGACTACAACTCACTAGCAGAAACACACCCACACTCCAAAGCTGACAGACCCTCAGTCACAAACTGCAACTCACCAGCAAAAACACACTCAAACTCCAAAGCCCACACACTCGCAATCAAACACTACAACTCACCAGCAAAACACACTCACAGTTCACCCCCCCCCAGGGGCTCACTACGTGAGTATGGCTTTGACGTACCCAGAGTGTCCGAGCCAGTCCTCACCCTCATCTGGACTAGCCACGTTAACTTCATTTATTTTACTGTTCCTTTTCTACAATTATTTCTTATACTGGGTTCAGGTTCTATGGTTTTATTAACACCTGTCTCACCAACAGGGATCTTTTCTATTTCTGTGGTTGCTGTCCCACTGTTTCAACGCAGCTTCCAACCCCCCAGGGGCTCACTTTATGTGAGTACGGGTTTGGCACACCCGGGGTCCCGAGCCACTCATCACCGTCGTCATCCCTCCACCCTTATCCGGTCGAGGAGGGTTCGTCCTCTTGACCGGGAGACACAAGATGCGCTCTCGTGCGTTCTTTTCATTTCGTTCCATACCCCCCTCGCCACGCTTCTTTTTTCCCTAATCTATTTACAAACATTTCGCACCACGACCATTCACATATCACTTTTTCTTCCTCGCCGGCCTACCTTGCGTGTGAAACGCCCACACACTTTTGGTTTATTTTCCAATTTTATTTTAATCCTCCGTGGACACAGCCTGACGGATACCCGTGCACTGGGTGCGCAGCTGGGTGAGTGGATAATGGCGTCATCCCCACTACCCGGGGTCGTCATGTAGGGTGTGTTCGTATCTGCTGTTCAACTGCAGTCCCGCGGGGGGGCACTACATGAGCTGCTGACTTCCCACGGCCATTGTGTCCCTCTGTCTATGTTCTGGGAGGTGTGACCCTGGGGTGAGACCGGTATGGATAGGCCACTCACCCAAGCCGGGGTAACGCCCGGGAAGACAGAGCCTGAAGTCGGAGACGGTTGCAGTGCTGGAGGATTTATTTCGCTATGGAGCCCTCTTTCTCCATTATTAATAACACGCCGAAAAGTTTTGGTAACAGAAGTAGCACCACCGTCATCTGGTTGTTACTTAGTCATTACGCAAACAGAGAAAGGACAAACGTTTGAGAAGGTGAACCCTTTTATAATACAGAAGGGCATTGACTCTATTGCTGGTCCGGTTCATTCCTTCGCCTTCACCTCGGTTCATTGTTGGTTCAGAGTAAGTCCGATCAACAAAGTAAGACTTTGTTGCGCGCAACGCTTCTCCACGGTTATCCCATTCGTGTTGAGAAGCACCGCACCTTGAATTCCTGTCGAGGCGTCGTTACAACCCGGTGGAGGGCGATGGATTTTTTCGGGCGTAAAAATCTTTAGCACGGCTTACTTTGGAAGGGAAGTAAAGCCGGTGGTCCCGTGTCGTAGATTTACGGCAAGTAAAAGAACCTCAAGCCTGATAAAGAGGCCTCTGAGTAAACTTACCGTCCTTTCACGCCCAATATAGAATAGGACGCTAAGAACCATAGTAGTTATAGAGCGTCCATAAATAAAAAAACTCAACCCTCAATAGCCTCGAAAAAACGTCGGACGATGAACTGGTTGACTATCTTTCTGATCAAAAGGTGACAGCAGTTCATCGATTGCAGGCTAAACGT
Organism: Deroplatys truncata; assembly: GCA_030765065.1. NCBI lineage: Eukaryota > Metazoa > Arthropoda > Insecta > Mantodea > Mantidae > Deroplatys > Deroplatys truncata. The sequence continues at coordinate 13,690,289 of CM060982.1, read as the reverse complement.
GATGGAGTGTTGGTACCCACTCGTACCCTGTTTCTCACCTATGGCGTCGATCTGCCCACGAGTCTTTCAGCAGGGTACGAACGCACTGTGGTGAGCTATATTCCTAGACCTCTGCGTTGTTTTAAATGCCGTTTTAGGCATACGCAAGTCTCTTGTAAGAGTGACGTTTTCATCTGTGCCTCATGTAGTCAGCCCTCACACGATGGTACCTGTTCATCAGCCCCCGTCTGCGTTAATTGCAAAGGATCTCATTCTGCGTCATTTGGTGACTGTCCGCGGTACTTGGACGAGAAGGCGATCCAGGAGATCCGGGTAAACGAAAAGTTATCCTTCGCTGAATCCCGGAGGTGTTACCATATTCGCCAACCTGCGCTCCTGCGATCGGGTACATTCAGCTCTGTTGTTGCCTCGCCAGTATCCCGGAAGGATGCCGAAAGTGAACCATGACTGCCTTTACCGCAACTATCATCCGGACGTTCATCTCTGGCACAGTTATTAAGCCATCTAAAGCTGGTCCTAGGGCACTGAAGTCACAAGGCACTCAGAAGAAATCCAAGCAGAAACTTCGCAAGGAAGATTTTCTTAAACACCCTCCGTGTGCGCGCGGTAAGAAAACTTCACCTTCTTCTCCTCTGAGGTAGCAGTACCAGGATGCTCCTGGGACAAGTCGCGCTCAGCGGCACGCTTCACCCATTGCCACCCAGAACCGATTCTCGGCGCTTGAATCGGTTTCTGGCACTGAGCGCGTGGGCCCACCTTTCGATGAGCCTATGGAGTCTGAACAACTCCATACCAAAAGCTCGAGCCCCAAAGTTAAGTAGAAGGTAATTTTGAGCCGCCCTTCTAAGTAGACAGTTTATCCCTTTTATTCATGGTTATCATGGCCTGAAATTACGTGGTGTACGATCGCATAGGGCGGAACTGCAACTTTTATTGTGTTCCCATTCACCTATGGTCGTGAGTTTGCAAGAGACCAAGCTTCGCCCTCACGATCCTTTTGATCTCCTTGGGTATACTCCGGTTCGCTAAATCTTGCACCGGATGAAGGTACTCCTGCTCATGGAGGTGTCATGCTATTAGTGCGTCACGACGTTCATTTTCAGACTCTCGCACTTACGTCCGACGTGCAAGCTGTTGCCGTTAGGATTCAATTCCCCGGCTTTTTCTATTCTCTTTGCTCCGTCTATTCACCTCCATCGTCTCTCCTCGCTAACGCGGACGTTCGAGATCTCCTGTCCGCTCTCCCAGCACCATTTCTTCTGTTGGGAGATTTTAATGCCCATCACCCCCTGTGGGGTTCGCCTAGGGCTTGTGCAAGGGGAACGCTTCTTTCCGACATTTTTGCTCAGTTCAACCTCTCCATCCTCAATACAGGTGAGCCTACTTTTCTTTCTGATTCTTCTGGTACATTCTCTCACTTGGACCTTGCCGTTTGCTCAATCCAGCTTGCTTGTCGTCTGCAGTGGAACGTCGTCACTGACACCTACTTCAGCGATCATTACCTCTGCATCGTGTCTCTTCTGTCTCACCACGTCCAACATTCCAGAGTACCTACCTGGCAATTCCATAAAGCCGATTGGAGACTGTATTCCAGCCTCGTGTCTTTGTGGACCAGCCCTCCACTGACGTTAACCAAATAGTGCAGCACCTTACGTCTACGATCCTATCTGCCGCCGAATGCAAACTTCCCCGTTGGTCCTCCCACCCTCGGCGTATTCCAGTTCCGTGGCTGACCGAGGCCTGTCAGGACGCCGTTCGTGCCCGTAGATCTGCGCTCAGGGTGTTTCAGTGACACCCTACACTTGATAATTTGGTTACTTTTAAACAATCGCGCGCCAGGGCTCGTCGCATTATTCACCATAGCAAGAAGCCCTGGATTCGTTTTGTCGAGTCTTTTAATAGCTTCATGCCTTCCTCTGCTGTTTGGGATAAACGTCGTCGCTTCTCTTTAAAGTGTCGAATTGTACTGTGTATGGCCTTCAGGTTTCCAAGGCCACCATAGTGGATACGCCTGCCATTGCTAACACTCTGGATGCTGCCTTTGAGGCGGTTTCCAGTTCTGACCATTATTCCGCCGGTTTTCGCACTCTCAAAGACCGGCTGGATTCCGTGACCTATAGTTTTCGGTCTCCTAATCAGGAGTGTTATAATGACTTTTTCTCAATAAGGTAGCTGGAGCACGCCCTCCATTTCTCTAAGCACTCCGCTGCTGGGCCGGACGGCATTCATGTCTTGATGTTATAGAACCGTTCAGTCGACAGTAAACTTTCTCTTACAGTTCTATAACCGTATTTGGCAAGACGGCGTTTTTCCTTCAGTTTGGCGCGAAGCCACCATCGTCCCTATACTTAAGCCTTGGAAGGATCGCCAACTACCTTCCAGCTACCGCTTATCTCCCTCACCAGTTACATTTGCAAGGTGATGGAGCGCATGATCAACGGGCGGTTGACATGGTGGCTTGAGTCTCAGAACCTTCTGCCAAAGCTCAATGCGGGTTTCGTCACCATCGCTCTTCCGTCGACCATCTGGTATCTCTGCCGACGCATATTATGAACGGATTCCTGAGAAAGTGTCAAACAGTGGCTGTGTTTTTTGACCTGGATAAAACTTATACACTTGTTGGAGGGGCGGCATTTTACGTACACTCCATCAGTGGAGTTTCCATGGCCGTCTCACTGTCTTCATTCATGAGTTTATGAAGGACCGTGTATTTCGTGTGCGTGTAGGATTGGTTTCATCTTCAACTTTTATCCAAAGGAACGGAGTACCTCAAGTCTCGGTCATACTCTTTCCAATTGCGATTAACCCTACTGCTGCCTGTGTTCCACCCGGAATTTCCTCGTTGCTTTTTGTTGACGATTTCGCCGTATTCGCAACTTCTCGTCGCACCTGTATGTTGGAACGCCGACTACAGCAGTGTCTTAACTGCCTTCACTCTAGGAGCATTGCCAAGGGGTTCCAATTTTCTGCCGAGAAGGCAGTCTGCGTTAATTTCTGTCGCAGAAAAGCGTTCCCTCCACCTTGTCTCCGACTCGGTGCGGCACTCCTCCCCTTTTCGGACGAAACGAAATTCCTCGGATTAATCTTTGATAGGAAGTTGTGTTGGTCGTTGCATATCACCTATTTGAAAGCAAGGCGTGAAGGTTTCTTTCCATCTTATGTGTTTTAAATGTCATCTTGGGGTGCAGATCGCACGCTACTTTTGCGACTTTATCGATCATTGGTTCGATCAAAGCTTGACTATGGGTGTATTGTGTATTCCGCTGCGCGACCTTCCATCCTGAGTCGCTTGAACGCAGTTCACCACCAGGGCCTCCGGCTATCAACTGATGGTTTTCATACCAGTCTTACTTTGAGTCTTTGTGCAGAAGTTGTAGAACCTCCGCTCTCTTATCGTCGTGACGTTCTTCTCTGCAGCTATGCTTGCCGGTTATCCGTGTGCCTCAACACAGGGGTCACACACACACTTCCCTCCTTGGCTGCATTCCGAAATATCTTGCCACCTTATTTGACGTCCATGCCAAAGTCCACGACCCCCGATCCGGTCATCCGTTTGGCTTTTGCCGAAGTTCAAGCGCACTTTGGCAGCCATTGTTTTATTCCTACTGACGGCTCAAAGGATGATCGTGGAGTAGGATGTGCCTTTTTATTTGGTGTAGAATGTTTTATCTTTCGTCTCTCTGATCAGTCCTCGGTTTTTACTGCTGAAATTATTGCTCTGGAACAAGCTCTGTCGTTTATCCGTCAGCGTGGTCTGCAGAATTGTGTTTTCTGCACGGACTCTCTAAGCGTCCTTTCTAGCCTTCGTGCGCTGTACGTTCGTAATCCTATCGTGCAGCGTCTCCAGGATTGTTCCCACCAGCTTACCACTGATGGGATCAGTGTATCGTTTGTCTGGGTTCCTGGTCACGTCGGCATATCCTGTCGTCCTCCGTGGACTAGTGGTACCGTGCTAGCTTCTAGCTCCCGAGATCGCGGGTTCAAACCCGGCGGAGGGCGATGAATTATTTCGGGTGTAAAAATCCTTAGCATGGCTTCCTTCGGAAGGTAAGTAAAACCGGTAGTCCCGTGTCGTAGATTTACGGCATGTAAAAGAACCTCAAGCCTGATAAAGAGGCCTCTGAGCAAAATTTCCGGCCTTTCACGCCCAATATAGAATAGGACGCTAAGGACCATAGTAGTTAAAGAGCGTCCATAAATAAAACTCACTTTAATTTAATTTCGGCATACGCGATAATGAAGATGCATATATCCAATGAAGGTGCGCATGCCGCTGCCAAGAGTGCCATTTTATCCCAATCTTATTTTAGCCTCTGTGTTCCTGCGGATGATTTTAATCATTACTTAAAGAAGTCTATTTCTCCGGTTGTTTTGGTGCCTGGTCCTCTGTCCAGCACACTCCAATGCTCACATACACAAAAATCATACACTCATGCTCCACAACTCATTAAAACACACACACTCAGGCATTACAACTCATTAAAACACACACACACACTCGGGCATTACAACTCATTAAAAAACACACACACTCAGGCACTACAACTCATTAAAACACACACACACACACACTCAGGCACTACAACTCATTAAAACACACACACTCAGGCATTACAACTCATTAAAACACACACTCAGGCATTACACCTTATTAAAACACACACACACTCAGGCACTACAACTCATTAAAACACACACACTCAGGCATTACAACTCATTAAAACACACACACTCAGGCACTACAACTCATTAAAACACACACACTCAGGCACTACAACTCATTAAAACACACACTCAGGCATTACAACTTATTAAAACACACACACTCAGGCACTACAACTTATTAAAACACACACACTCAGGCACTACAACTCATTAACACACACACATACACGCACTCAGACACTACCTCTCATTAACACACACACATAGACACACACACACACACACACACAGACATATACACAAATGCTACATGTGGCGTTTTTAGTTTTCCGTATGGTGGATGTAACCAAGTTCATTATAATGAAATATGTAATTAATAGTGGTCAAAAATATTTTTCGTAGGAAATTTAACGTGAATACCATATAGCATTCATGCAAAATTAGGCTTCTGTTCACATTACATTTTCCACGATATGAGTATTTTTTGTCGAGTAAGAATATTGATTTTTAATCAGTAGAGGACTTCGTCTAACTGTGAAGGTTCCTATTGATTTCTAATCCTTAAACATAAAATTGTGATTTTGAACTACACACTGTAAATTCACTGTGTCAGCGTTTTAAGCTATATTATCTAAGGATTGTTTAATCCTTTCTTGCACTTTCCTCCTCGAATCCCCGTTCTTTTCTTTGTTTTTTAGTGTAAAGTAAATCAATGACTAAAAGTATAGTTTTGCAAATATAGAATTTTATGGAGTATTCTTCAAATTCCTTTCTGCCTGATTGTTCTTAGTAAAGGAAGGAATGGAAAAGATAATTATGGCATAGATGAGTACGATATTCTTCTTCTTAAAACTTTCTTGGAAATTGTCTCTACGGGATAAACGAAAACTGGGGAAAGCCTTTCCGAATACCTCTTGCTACTGGAATAAAACGCCGACAGAAACACTTTACTACAAAGCATTCGTCAATTATATTCCTTAAATCGCGGTATATGCTACTCACTTTATTTCATCTAGAATGCGGAATTTTTCTTGGAATTAAACGTAAATAAGTGTATTCGAATTGCTTGAGTACTGTTTGCAGTGCGGTCTGGAGTTTCTTGTTAGCCAAAGGTTGTACCTTCTGCGGAACAGATGTTACCCCATCCACTTTTAACATGTGGTGCTGTTGTATTGTATTCCTGGTTGAGAGTCATTTACTGCCCATCATAAACATGAATTGCTTTCGGAATGTTCAAACACTACCCCTTGCAAAGTCCCAGGCAGGTAGGGAGGGTCTGAGCTTTGCGGTTCTTAAAAGTCACGTACAAGTGTTATGAAAAATGGAAACGTTCATACAAGATTTTACACTTAACATTTTTGTTCCTTAAGTACTGCAACCCTGCAAAGATTCGGCTCTTAAGGTTGTGCTTAATTAAAAACCTGTTGTTGGATTCACATAACTTTCTCTACCCATTATTCTTATAACAGTTTCTTCTTCTATCTCCTTGTTAATATAGATAAACCTGCATGACACATTTCGTTGTATGTGGTTATAAAACAATATAGAAAGTACTGACTCTGCAGTGTGCGGGGAGTGTGTTTGCCTCACATTCAAGAGGTCCCGAGTTCTAGTTTCGGTTAGGGTGAGTTGTACGGATAAACGTTTTTCATAGTTTTCCCTTATATTGAGAAGTCGAATGTCGGATAACTGTAAGCTTTATGGACCCCGGGCTCATTTGCATCATTTCACCATTTCATTAATTCGTCATCCGATACGACTACCAAGTTAGGGACGTTAAACTTAAAGAACGACATTGGGTGATATAAATAAAAACAAGCAAAAGCTTGTGAGCTGTAGCTCCAAGCAAGTTGAGAAACGAGCATCAGTCGTGGTTTGGTATAAATAAAAGTTTCGCCTCTTCGATGAGCTATTGCTATCACCTACCAAGCTTTTGCTCAGTGACCTTCATCACGACACATCATCTAAGTAAACAAACACGCCCATTCTTCTGTCAGCAGGTGATTTAAATCTTTACTGAACCTAAATATTCATATACTCATTCATGTTAATCATACTCTCATTTATGAAACCTAATAGAGATGCAAATTTTATATAACACAATTATAATTAAAGATTTCGCAAATGAAACAGACATTGGGTGATATAAATAAAAACAAGCAAAAGCTTGTGAGCTGTAGCTCCAAGCAAGTTGAGAAACGAGCATCAGGTCGTGATTTGGTATAAATAAAAATTTCCCCTCTTCGTTGAGCTATTGCTATCACCTACCAAGCTTTTGCTCAGTGACCTTCACCACAACACATCATCTGAGTAAACAAACACGCCCATTCTTTGTCAGGAGGCGATTTAAATCTTTACTGCACCTAAATATACATATACTCATTCATGTTAATCATACTCTCATTTATGAAATCTAATAGACATGCAAATTTTAAATAACATAATTATAATTAAAGATTTCGCAAATGAAACAGACATTGAGATTCACCCAACTTTTAACAGATAACGCTCATCCCCTTTCTAAATCCAATCCCTCATTTCCTTATTTGATACTATTACAAACGTGTCACCAACTGATATATTGAAAGTAGATTATTTGTACTTCTGTTTTTGCACCTTTATATTGATATCCTCTGCATATATATAAAATATCACTACGTAATTCCAAGAATTTATAAGATGTTATCATGAATTTAAGTTAAACTGGATTAAAGAGTTTCATTTGAAAGTTAAATTTAAGTTTGGTTTTAATTCAAATTCTTTAGTTATAATCCGGTTTTGATTTGTGCGAACATTCTGCTCTATGTAAGTGTTTATTTGTATATCGCTTTGATTACATTACCAGTCTTCCGGTAATAAGAGCGGCTCGCTATGACCTCTCACATTCTGTTTAGCGTTATAGTACTCAGATGAAAACACGTCAGGATCTTTTCAGCATTGTTAGAAGGTCCACCTCGCGTTTCATTTGCCTCTGGAAGAAAATGTTGCGCAACCTTTTACATTTTCTCATTTAAATAAGTGTTTATATCAGCACACATCCGAGTTCTTGCGTCTTGATACAATTTTTAATTTCACTATCACTTACGTATAGCAAGTAGAGGAAGTATTGCATTCTACGCAAAAATTCAATACCGAGATTTCATCAGAGATACACGTTTTGAGAGTGCCTGAATTAAAAAGAAACATATTTAGCAAATGTGTGTGTGAACAGCATAAATAAAAAAAATAGTTCAAACTTAGTATCCTCCAAAATGTGATAAGATTTTCAAGAAAATTCCTCTACCCCAAAACTATCCCTTTTCTCAAAAATGGCTCCAACAATTTTTATTAAAATCCGCTATTGTTTAAGATAGTTGCATGGCAAATATAGTTAGGTATATCTTGAATTTTCTGGGAATAGCCAGTGAAGTGCTCTTCATTCTGAATGACTTTTATGTAACGCTAAACTGTAAGAGATTCTACTACAAGTGTCCTACGCATCTGTGTCTGAACAGCAAACTCAGAAAGGCAAAGTTGTTAAATAACAAGTTTGGTATTTATGTTCAGCAGTTATTTTCAAGAAACTCCCCCCCCCTCCCAAACTGCCCTTAACATAGAAAAATGTTTCCAAAAGCTTTATTTTCTCAAAAATGATTAACGATGTTGATTAAACACATGTTTAAAATGTTTTCAAGTCAAATGCATATATTGCATTTCCTGGGAATATCCTCCAAAGTCCTCATATTTTTCAGTAACTTTTGCACAGTTGGTAAACCATAAGATAGGCAAATCTATTTACAAAAAATCTTACTACAAAAAGAAAATTGTTCTGGTTAAGCACACAATTTATGTCCAAGCATTTCTTTTTACTTTCTTTTTTTAACTTAATCATTCCTGAAATATTCCTTGTTATTGGTTTAAACTTTCAAATAACTGCTTATAATTCTCTCAAATGGTAAGTCGGTATTCAATAATTTCTCATGGTCATCATGCAAAGAGCATCGAATTTCAAAGCCCTCATATAGCCACGCGCTCTTTAAAAAGCTGACTCACTTTACTACTGTATCGTATAACAAAATTGTAAATGTAAATTGAACGTTTATCTGGATTAACAAGAAGAAGCTGGTTAAGCTCTTGTAAGTATAGTTTGTTGAAGAACGATTAGAGAAACCCATCTGAATGTAAACAATCAGGATTTTTTTTCTTTTTTCCGCGATCATCTGAAAAGAACGGAATTTCAAATCCATCAAATAGCGACCCACATTTACTGCCTTTAGTTTACTGCATTCTTCTATTCCTACATTATCTCGATTAACAAGAATTAGCTACCAAGAATAAGGTTTTGTAAGAATTGTTTGTAAAAAGAGTGATAGAGAAAGTCGTGTGATTTATATTTTCCTCTCTGGAACCATGATCATGAACTCCACCAATGTATTAAAATGCAGTTGAGCAAGCTGAGGTACCTACGGAGGTACCTCAAGAAATAGCAAGCAAAAGCTTACTAAAGGCAAGCAGGACTTGTTTTTATTTATACCATTTCGCGAGCAGTAGCTCAGAGATCAAGGTCAGCAAGCTTTTGCTCGCGAGGAGGTTGAGCAGAAAAGTTTTATTTATACGAAACCGAGCAAATGCTTGGAATTAGTGAGAAATGAGCTAATGCTTGCTTTATTTATACCACCCATTGAGATTCACCCAACTTTTAATAGCTAACGCTCATCCCCTTTCTAAATCCAATCCCTCATTTCCTTATTTGATAGTATTACAAACGTGTCACCAACTGATATATTGAAAGTAGGTTATTTGTACTTCTGTTTTTGCACCTTTACATTGATATCCTCTGCATCTATATAAAATATCACGACGTAATTCCAAGAATTTATAAGATGTTACCATGAATTAAAGTTAAACTGGATGAAAGAGTTTCATTTGAAAGTTAAATTTAAGTTTGGTTTTAATTGAAATTCTTTAGTTATAATCCGGTTTTGATTTGTGCGAACATTCTGCTCTATGTAAGTTTATTTGTATATCGCTTTGATTATATTACCGTCTGTATATCGCTTTGATTATATTACCAGTCTTCCGGTAATAAGAGCGGCTCACTATGACCTCACTCACATTCTGTTTAGCATTATAGTACTCAGATGAAAACACCTCAGGATCTTTTCAGCATTGTTAGAAGGTCCACCTCGTGTTTCATTTGCCTCTGGAAGAAAATGTTACGCAACCTTTTACATTTTCTCTTTTAAATAACTGTTTATATCAGCACACATCCGAGTCCTTGCGTCTTGAAACAATTTTTAATTTCACCATCACTTACGTATAGCAAGTAGAGGAAGTATTGCATTCTACGCAAAAATTCAATACCGAGATTTCATCAGAGATACACGTTTTGAGAGTGCCTGAATTAAAAAGAAACATCTTTAGGAAATGTGTGTGTGTGAACAGCATAAACAAAAAAAAAACATTTCTTCAAACTTAGTATCCTCCAAAATGTGTTAAGATTTTCAAGAAAATTCGTCTACCCCAAAACTATCCCTTTTCTCAAAAATGGTTCCAACAATTTTGATTAAAAATCGCTATTGTTGAAGATATTTTCATGGCAAATATAACTAGGTATATCTCGAATTTTCTGGGAATAGCCAGTGAAGTGCTCTTTATTCTGAATGACTTTTATGTAACACTAAGCTGTAAGGGATTATACTACAAGAGTCCTACTACGCATCTGTGTCTGAACAGCAAACTCAGAAAGGAAAAGTCGTTAAATAACAAGTTTGCTATTTTAAGCTCAGCACCTTCCAAACATGCGTCAGGAAGATTTTCAAGAAATTTACCCCCCCCCCTCAAATACCCTTTACATGGAAATTTTTGCCAAAAGCTTTTTATTTTCTCAAAAATGACTCTTAACGATTTTGATTAAACACGACATGTTTAAAATGTTTTCATGTCAAATGCATATATTGCATTCCTGGGAATATCCTCTGAAGCCCTCTTCATTCTGAGTAACTTTTGCACAATTGGTAAACTATAAGATAGGCAAATCTGTCTACAAAAAGAAAACTTTTCTCTTAAAGCACACAATTTATGTCAAAGCATTTCTGTTTTACTTTATTTTTTTAAGTTTACCATTCTGAGATATTCTTTCTTATTGGTTTAAACTTTCAAATACCTACTTATAATTCTCTCAAATGGGAAGTCGGTATTCGATATTTTCTCGTGGTCACGCAAAGAGCATCGAATTTCAAAGCCCTCATATACCACGCGCTCTTTAAAAAGCTGACACACTTTACCTACTGTATCGTATAACAAAATTGTAAATGTGAATTGAACGTTTATCTGGATTAACAAGAAGAAGCTGGAATTATAAGCTCTTGTAAGTATACTTTGTGGAAGAATGATTAGAGAAAGCCATGTAAAAGTATATAATCAGGATTTTTTTTCCGCGATCACCTGAAAAGAACGGAATTTCAAATCCATCAAATAGCGACCCACATTTAAAATACTTGACTATCCCTTTAGTTTACTGCATTCTTCTTATTCCTACAATGAAAGTTTATCTCGATTAACAAGTAGTAGATACCAAGAAACAGCTTTTGTAAGTATTGTTTGAAAAAGAGTGATAGAGAAAGTCGTGTGATTTTTATATTCCTCTCTGGAACCAAGAGCATGAACTCCACCAATGTATTAAAATGCAGTTGAGCAAGCTGAGTGAAGTGTTCAAGAACAGTGACAACTATGCTGCCACCGCTTCTGTCTAATAACGTATGCTGCTAGTATTTCACCTAACTTACACGTCTTCTCCAGTCTCCTATTGCCACGTCATTGCAGTACATTAATACAACAATGTGTGTTTTGTGACTCAAGAACAGTGAACAACATTGCTGCCACCGCTTCTGTCTAATAACGTATGCTGCTAGTATTTCACCTAACTTACACGTCTTCTCCAGTCTCCTATTGCCACGTCATTGCTGTACATTAATACAACAATGTGTGTTTTGTGACTCAAGAACAGTGACAACTATGCTGCCACCGCTTATGTCTAATAACGTATGCTGCTAGTATTTCACCTAACTTACACGTCTTCTCCAGTCTCCTATTGCCACGTCATTGCAGTACATTAATACAACAATGTGTGTTTTGTGACTCAAGAACAGTGAACAACAATGCTGCCACCGCTTCTGTCTAATAACGTATGCTGCTGGCAATTCACCTAACTTACACGTCTTCTCCAGTCTCCTATTGCCACGTCATTGCAGTACATTAATACAACAATGTGTGTTTTGTGACTCAAGAACAGTGAACAACAATGCTGCCACCGCTTCTGTCTAATAACGTATGCTGCTGGTAATTCACCTAACTTACACGTCTTCTCCAGTCTCCTATTGCCACGTCATTGCAGTACGTTAATACAACAATGTGTGTTTTGTGACTCAAGAACAGTGAACAACAATGCTGCCACCGCTTCTGTCTAATAACGTATGCTGCTGGTAATTCACCTAACTTACACGTCTTCTCCAGTCTCCTATTGCCACGTCATTGCAGTACATTAGTACAACAATGTGTGTTTTGTGACTCATGGATAGTGACAACAATGATGCCACTGTTTTTGTGTTATACGGTATGCTGCTGATATTTCACCTAATTTACAACAATGTGTGTACGTGGCTCAAGGACAATGAGAACAATGCTGCCACTGCTTCTGTGTAATAAGGTATGCTGCTGATATTGCACCTAATTTACAACAATGTGTGTTTGTGGTTCAAGGACAATGTCAACAAAGCTACCACTGCTTCTGTGTAATAACGTATATGTGTGATAATGTGTTTGGCCTGAAATAACACCATTTTCTTTGGGTATGAATCAACATGCACGTTTGGTTAACTTTGTACAATAGGTGTGCTTCAATGCAATATACAAAAACATCGCCAAATTGTGTGTTGGAAATAACCGGGCCGCATTGCGATTTTCGTGTTACATAGTTGTTATCTTCTGCACGTACATTTATTACGGTTGGCAACGCTCGAACTCCTTAAGCCACGCCCAGGCCGCTCGCTAGCAGACGACAGCCGCTATAACACATTGAGCACAGAACAGCAAACTATTAGAAGTGCAACTCTCGTGTTAAACGTTGGAAACACGAGGGCGATCGCAGCGTGAGTAGTGATCTGGGGTTGAACTAAACTATGAAAAATCGTGCTCTCGGATGATGACGTCACTCGTAGCTACTACAGCTGTATTTTTCATACCTGCCTAGCTGTCTGCTCAGCTGATCATATGTTCCAATATTGTATCGCTACTGACGACGTACAAAGTTAATTACGTGAGCTTCAATAATCGTGATTGCACTTGGAGTTATTCATATTTCTTTTTAAAGGAGTCGATTAAAGCTCACATAAAATAACTTGTCACTGTCATCTGTAGCAATACAATATTAGAACACAATTATGATCAGTTGAACACTCACAGCTAGGCTAGTATGAAAAACACAACTGTTTATTCCTGTGTAACTTATTAAATTATCCAATAGTCGGCACATACATTGCTTTTTATATAATATTATTGGGGTTAATAGTGGTTGCTGAATGTTTCTATGTCATAGTACATAATGGTCACATTTAAATTTTTGAGAGTGAATGAGATCCAGCACCTTGCAATAATTTCTTCTGCATGCTTCATAGTAAAATCTTTTGCACTTAAACTGCCTCCATGGTTTGTTTGAACTTCCAACCAACAGTAGGATGTGGAATTTGACAGGAAAATTGGAAGAATAACACAGGTTTGATACTTGTTATTTTATTCTACTCTAGATAGCGCAATACAATTTGACATGAATAACTTAATTCCATTTCCTACAAAGAAACTTCTGCACACATTATATGCAATAGTGTAGCTATTGTTTGTCATTCACTAAATTGCTATTAGCAGTGCAATAAATGTCATTAGCAAGTTTCACCACACCATTTAACACTATTAAAGTCATTGTCACTCTCTGTGCTCTGACTTGAAGCACCATCACTGGACACAAATAGCCACAACTTAACTCCAACTTTCCATTGTGTATATCCTAGAATTAAATAGAACACACATGTTTAAACTACCCTTAAAAGTAGGTTTCTGAAAAGAGAAATTACTTACATTAAGGAAAAATTTGTGGTTACAAACACCTTGTGATTATATTACACACTATCCACTGTAAACCAGAGTTCTCTCTGATGTAAACAAAGCATATGCTTCCTCTTGTCTTCAAACTAAGCACTACGCTTATGCCAATGTAAATAATTCCTTAAACGTATTGTGTCATGAAACATTGGAGTAGGAAAGGTATAGAACTACACATTTTATTGTGATTATCGTAAGAACTCATTGTGAAAGGTTATGGATATATAGTAACTGTTAAGAGATTACAAAATATGATTTTCTTAATTCTACCTGCTATTGCATTAACAATCAAAGAGTATCTTTTTGTTAATTATCAACTGTATGGATGACTGCTATTCTCTTGCCTATATGAGAAATACAGCAATGAATTCTCAGCATTGCTATCTGAGTACCAAATAAACTCTTTGCATAACACAGGAAATATGATAAGCAAACAGTCATTCATAATACACTAGCACTCATATGCTCAGCTCAAGTCAAATCTTCGACTTTATCAGTTAGTGTTTGAGTTGCCATGACAAAGGAAGAAGTGCATAGTGTGAATAAGCTGTTTTAACACAAAACTGGGAAACCGTTAAAAAGTGGCAAAAAAGTTTGGTTGATAAAGTGCTAAATGAGAAGGAAACAACATTTTTTATTGTAAAACCACCACCACTTTGTGTTACTTGAACAAAATAAAATTCAGTATATGCAAAGGATCCATGGATCTTTTCATTGAAGGTTCAATGAATCAGATCTTTTGAAGGATCCTTCGAACTGTTATTTATAGTGAAATTTTAAACACTTTTCATTAAAAAAATTACTAACCTTCTGTGAATTCAGAAAACTAAGCTTATATATATAAATAAACAAACCTAATGCTAACCTTCCATAAATTCAGAAGCCTAAGCTTATATAAAAAAAACCTAACCTCCCATAGTAACTTGGATGCAATGTGCTGTATATGAAAAGTGTTTAAAATACGTAGTGTGTTAAAATGTTCACTATAAATAACAGATCAAAGGATCATTCAGAAGATCCAATTCATTGAAAAGATTCATGAAACCTTCACTGAAAAGAGCCATGGGTTGTTTGCATATACAATCAGACAAAAAATTCAATGCCATGCCTGGGATTCAAACCAGCAATCTTTAACTTGCCATACCACTGCTCTGCCATCTAAGACTTTCTCTACTCACAGTAAGCTATTTTCATAAGTATTCTACAAATGATTCATCATATATCGTGATCAACTTCATGTTTATCATGTGTGTTAACTTAAAAGGCTTCAATACATTTAAAAAATATTAAATGCCCATTACTTCAAAACCTTTGATTTTTGCACAAAAACAACACAATCATTTAAATGCCTATACATTTCTATAATATCCTGCAACTTAATTACTACTGCACAATGTATCTTTAAGGGAAGGATTTTGTATCATCAAAATTGCTACAAAGTTTAAATGGTAGAAAACAGACACGAAAGATTGGAACCACTTTGGAATTTCAAAGCCTCAGAACACATACTGAAGCTGCTAATTTCACTCAAAACAAACACTTCAGTTATTCTTGGAAACAAATGCTTTTGAGCATCTGTAATAACAGATTACAAGGACATTAATTGTCAAAAAAGCTACCAGAATTTCTATTTTCATACACCATGCCCAGTTCAAAAAAGGACATAGTGGCAGTTAGATAAAAATGCCCAAAAGAGGGTGAATTACTGAAATATATGTGAATGATATCAAATATCTTTCTTCCTTCTGTATTAGAAAATTTCATTTGGGCACTGTCTTAAAAGAATTATAGTATCATTGGCATGCTATCCTTGACAGTTAGTGTGTCAGTCCACCAATAATCCTACATTTTTTAATTATACAAGAGTATCACTCGCATGATCTGCATCTTTGTGTTTAAATATTAGCACAGTAACATGCTAATTAATTTGCATTAAAGGTTGATTTTACCTTACCTACTTTTGGCTGTGATCTCCACCCATCAATTATGAAGTGCAAACACGAAAATTAATCGTATATTCCACTGTCTGGATGACTCGCAATATCTGAAAAGTAAATCAGGACTATATAAAATTCAGCAACACTAAGAAGCTCTTAAAAACTTAACCTTTCATCCAGCACTCTCATGCTGGAAACTTAATAACATACCTTCAGATTCTATGTCACCAATCGGGACTCGAACCACAACACTGGAAGGAATGTAAATAATGTAAATGTAAATATTATAATTTTTTTATAGTGGTTTTACTATTTTCATTTAGGTTGTAAGTAGCAATCTCAATGTCTGCGACTATTTCATCGGCTATCCACTTTGGCAAAACATGCAATCAAAATTCCTCACTATTCTTAGCTACAGGATGAAAACAAAAACGCTGAAATTAAAGAAAAAACTAGACATACTACGCCGGAAGCAACATTCATATAAACCTAACCTAAAAAATGAAAAAACGACGCCATACTCTGACGTAATTAATCTTTCAAATGTAACTTTCACCAAAGCAGAATTATCGGTATTAAACCTTGGCCTAAAAACATGTGTTGGCTACACAAAAACAACCGATGAAATAGTCGCAGACATTGAGATTGCTACTTACAACCTAAATGAAAATAGTAAAACCACTATAAAAAAAGAATGTGAAACAGTTCTCCAAGAAATACAAGCAGATAAACATAACAATTTCCCAACCAAACATGTGATCAAAACATTAAAATCAAAACCAGTAGTATACACAAAAGCTGACAAGGGAAATAAACTAGTTGTACTTCAAAAAGATGATTATATTACCAGAGTAGAAAATATGCTGCAACAAGAAAATTACATACAAATTCAAGAAGACCCATTAAAATCACATTTAAAAGCCTTCAATCAAACCATCCAGGAAAGCAAAACTATAACAGACACTGATAAATCTAGATTAAAACCAGACCACCCCATTTTACCAAGAATGTATGCTCTACCTAAAATACACAAACCGGGTAATAAGATGAGACCAATCGTCAGCAATATTGATTCTCCTACCTACAAACTGGCAAAATGGTTAGTACAGAGATTCTCTTCACTACCAAAATTCAACAGCAAAAACATAATGAATTCAGAAGATTTAATACAGAAGATAAAATCCCTGGAACTCGAACCAGAAGACAAGATTAGTTTCCTTTGATGTCACTGCACTATTTCCAAGTGTCCCTACAGATCAACTCCTGCGTCAATTAAAGAAATGGCTACAGCAGACTAACCTACTTGAAGAAGAAATAGAAGACCTCATACAACTTACCAATTTATGCATTGGACAAAATTGTTTTAGTTTCAATAAGAAGTTCTATCAACAACCAACTGGTCTAACCATGGGCAACCCACTTTCACCCTTCTTGGCAGATTTATTTATGAGCTACTTAGAAATACACATAACAACTTCCTTTCCATACATGTTTAAAGTTTGGCACAGATATGTTGACGACATCTTCGCTGTTGTCCCTAATAGGTTCATACAAGACTCCTTAGCCTTACTAAACCTACAGAACCAATCAATAAAATTCACCATAGAAATAGAAAAAGAAGGCATGCTACCATTTTTAGACCTAAAAATCATCAGAGAACAAAAGAACCTAACCTTTGGCATATACAGGAAGCCAACACACTCTACTAATTACATAAAAAATAAGAGTTTCAATCCAACCACACACAAACATGCAGTACTAAACAGCCTAACACATAGACTGGTATATACCCCCTTAAATAAAAAAGAATACCAGTTAGAATACCAGCATATAGTAGACACAGCAATACATAATGGGTACAACAAAGCAACTATTGACAAAAAGATTGCAAAATTCAAACGACAGATGCACATCAGAAACACAACTAATCTCAGCCAGCAAGATAAAGAACTAAAGTTCAAGAAATTCACATACCACCCAGGAACATTTCACAAATTTAAGAAGATTTTCATGAAACATAACATCAGCCTAGCTCCACAGAACAAATTTAACATAGAGAAATTACTTTGTAACAAGTTAAAAGACCCCATTCCACAAGACAAAAAAGCTGGAATCTATAAAATCAATTGTTCAGATTGCAATAAAGTATACATTGGTAAGACAAAAAGAAACTTAGAAACTAGGCTAAAGGAGCACATGAGATGTATTAAATACAAACAAATGGACAAATCTGCAGTTTCACACCATTTTTGGATCACTAATCACAACATCAAACCCAATATTACATTAGTCAAACCAGCCAAATTTGCAGCCGAATTAGATGCATGGGAGAAGATCACCATTCTAAAACACAACACACATCTAATGAATTTTGATTTGCCGCCACCAAATCCTCTCTGGAAGTACATTTCTCCACCACAAGATGCCACCACAGGATCCAGTCCAAAAAACGGAAACACCAACAACACGGGCCAGTCGAGTTAACCTTCTGAGGATGGGAACAACGGTTTCCCGAAACATGTTAAGTGAGTAAACTTAAGTGATGTTAGTGTAACAATTTCGACTCACCTTTAAATAAATTCAATACACATCACTGTTTCTAGCTTCTTTTCATTACAATACATACGTAATTTATGACCAACAAGTCACAAGAAGCAAAATTTATAATTGGCCACCACGTGGAAAAGATGCAAGTCATGGCAAAAAACAAGGTAAGATTAGAAACCCTAAATTTCAATACAGATTTCAGTGGAATAAAAAGTGACATCAAAAGATACCAAAAAATTGAAGAAAAAAGAAAAAACACATTTGCGGACATCCGTTTTTTAAACCTATGCATACAAAGCAAAGTCACACCAAAGTTTGTAAGGAGAATTGTAAAATACGACAAAAACAGCAAACACCAAACATCAGCCGATAAAAAAGTAATAATAATTGAGAGAAACAACCACTACGCAAAATTACAAAAATTGGAACTGGAATTATATGCTCTTCACCTTAAATTAACGGACACACTCGGCTATCCACTTTGGCAAAACATGCAATCAAAATTCCTCACTATTCTTAGCTACAGGATGAAAACAAAAATGCTGAAATTAAAGAAAAAACTAGACATACTACGCCGGAAGCAACATTCATATAAACCTAACCTAAAAAATGAAAAAACGACGCCATACTCTGACGTAATTAATCTTTCAAATGTAACTTTCACCAAAGCAGAATTATCGGTATTAAACCTTGGCCTAAAAACATGTGTTGGCTACACAAAAACAACCGATGAAATAGTCGCAGACATTGAGATTGCTACTTACAACCTAAATGAAAATAGTAAAACCACTATAAAAAAAGAATGTGAAACAGTTCTCCAAGAAATACAAGCAGATAAACATAACAATTTCCCAACCAAACATGTGATCAAAACATTAAAATCAAAACCAGTAGTATACACAAAAGCTGACAAGGGAAATAAACTAGTTGTACTTCAAAAAGATGATTATATTACCAGAGTAGAAAATATGCTGCAACAAGAAAATTACATACAAATTCAAGAAGACCCATTAAAATCACATTTAAAAGCCTTCAATCAAACCATCCAGGAAAGCAAAACTATAACAGACACTGATAAATCTAGATTAAAACCAGACCACCCCATTTTACCAAGAATGTATGCTCTACCTAAAATACACAAACCGGGTAATAAGATGAGACCAATCGTCAGCAATATTGATTCTCCTACCTACAAACTGGCAAAATGGTTAGTACAGAGATTCTCTTCACTACCAAAATTCAACAGCAAAAACATAATGAATTCAGAAGATTTAATACAGAAGATAAAATCCCTGGAACTCGAACCAGAAGACAGATTAGTTTCCTTTGATGTCACTGCACTATTTCCAAGTGTCCCTACAGATCAACTCCTGCGTCAATTAAAGAAATGGCTACAGCAGACTAACCTACTTGAAGAAGAAATAGAAGACCTCATACAACTTACCAATTTATGCATTGGACAAAATTGTTTTAGTTTCAATAAGAAGTTCTATCAACAACCAACTGGTCTAACCATGGGCAACCCACTTTCACCCTTCTTGGCAGATTTATTTATGAGCTACTTAGAAATACACATAACAACTTCCTTTCCATACATGTTTAAAGTTTGGCACAGATATGTTGACGACATCTTCGCTGTTGTCCCTAATAGGTTCATACAAGACTCCTTAGCCTTACTAAACCTACAGAACCAATCAATAAAATTCACCATAGAAATAGAAAAAGAAGGCATGCTACCATTTTTAGACCTAAAAATCATCAGAGAACAAAAGAACCTAACCTTTGGCATATACAGGAAGCCAACACACTCTACTAATTACATAAAAAATAAGAGTTTCAATCCAACCACACACAAACATGCAGTACTAAACAGCCTAACACATAGACTGGTATATACCCCCTTAAATAAAAAAGAATACCAGTTAGAATACCAGCATATAGTAGACACAGCAATACATAATGGGTACAACAAAGCAACTATTGACAAAAAGATTGCAAAATTCAAACGACAGATGCACATCAGAAACACAACTAATCTCAGCCAGCAAGATAAAGAACTAAAGTTCAAGAAATTCACATACCACCCAGGAACATTTCACAAATTTAAGAAGATTTTCATGAAACATAACATCAGCCTAGCTCCACAGAACAAATTTAACATAGAGAAATTACTTTGTAACAAGTTAAAAGACCCCATTCCACAAGACAAAAAAGCTGGAATCTATAAAATCAATTGTTCAGATTGCAATAAAGTATACATTGGTAAGACAAAAAGAAACTTAGAAACTAGGCTAAAGGAGCACATGAGATGTATTAAATACAAACAAATGGACAAATCTGCAGTTTCACACCATTTTTGGATCACTAATCACAACATCAAACCCAATATTACATTAGTCAAACCAGCCAAATTTGCAGCCGAATTAGATGCATGGGAGAAGATCACCATTCTAAAACACAACACACATCTAATGAATTTTGATTTGCCGCCACCAAATCCTCTCTGGAAGTACATTTCTCCACCACAAGATCCAGTCCAAAAAACGGAAACACCAACAACACGGGCCAGTCGAGTTAACCTTCTGAGGATGGGAACAACGGTTTCCCGAAACATGTTAAGTGAGTAAACTTAAGTGATGATAGTGTAACAATTTCGACTCACCTTTAAATAAATTCAATACACATCACTGTTTCTAGCTTCTTTTAATTACAATACATACGTAATTTATCTTATATGTTACATTCATGTGTATTTCTCTACCTATTATCATTTATTCTTATTTATCTTCTCATCTTGATATCAAATTTTTTGATGATATGCAATATTTTGCTTACAGGTATATCTTATATGTTACATTCATGTGTATTTCTCTACCCATTATCGTTTATTCTTATTTATCTTCTCATCTCGATATCAAATTTTTTGATGATATGCAATATTTTGCTTACAGGTAAGGTGAAGCAAGCAATAGATAAAATAATTGATAATAGATAAAGTCAAACGACAGATAAATAAGTAAACAAATTAACAAGTGTTTACGTTGTAATTTATCGGTGAAATGGTGTTCTAGAGGGGGGAGGGATTCACTATCCTTCTTTGCTCTTTTTCCAATGTTTTTGTTTGGGAAAGTCCACCCTGGATTGGCAATCTTAAAAGTTCATATTTCTCACGCCTTCCTTTCCTTTAGACAACTATCAGCCTCCCCCCCCAACTTCCATTGTTTGCTTTAAAGTGACATCCATCCCTGGTAGCCAATTAGAAATTTAGGGATCGAAGAGCTTTACCCTTACTTTTACTTCTAACATTACTTCTCCATATGTTATTCACATACTTGAAAGTTATTCTGAGAAGTACAGACTCCCAGTTGTATTGCTCTCTTGTTAACATGACCCAACGTACTTTAGCAATTGTGCCTGAAGAAGAAATTCTTGGCCGGGATGCGGCGATTAGTGAAGTCTGGTCGTTGCCCATTCTGCCCTGCAGAATAGACTGTAGCAGACTGCTTGTGAATAGCAAGATCTGCAATGACTGCCAGCAGCCGTGTGTGCTGCACAATTACAATGGCAGCGTCGATCGGAAGTGGTGGTCATGTGGATCTTGCAGGAGGAGTTAGTCCATCCGGGATGCATTGATCTTTTCCGGAAGCAAGCTACACTTGGAGCATGTGATACTCCTGGTATATACCTGGGCTTTCGAACTGCCGCAATACATGGGACGGAAAGTCTCAGTGGCCAATTACCATTCCTCTGTGGACTGGTGCAAATTCTCAGAGAAGAAACTGAGCGGTGGTTGAAAGAAAATCCAGACTTCATTGCTGCCCTAGACGAAAATAACGAGCCCATGACTGCAGAAATACATGTGTCGAAGTCCTTCCACCGCAAGTACCACAGAGGGATGTGGCATGAGGGCCACTGGATATTCAGCGGTATTGAGAGGAGCTCAGGGAAAGGCTTTCTGGTGGAAATGCCTGACAGGAAGGCAGAAGCCGGAGGCCCTGATCATTGAGTATATTTTCCTCGAAGCCGCATCATCTCGGATGAATGGGCTTCTTAAGCCAACATTGGAAATCTACTTGATGGCATGTATGCTCACAATGTTATTATCCATGAACAGAACTTTGTTGACCCCAAGGACAACTACATCCACACGCAGAATGTGGAAAACATGTGGATGAGGATGAAGAGGAAAATTTGGTGCCAGTTTGATACAAGTGAGGCCCTCTTCACATCCTGTCTTCAGGAATTCCTGTTCCGGAATAGTTTTCGGGGACAAGACATGTTTAGTGTGATACTGAATGTCATTGCACAGCATTACCCGGTGTAATTTAACAAGGTGGAACTCAATCAAAGGCGGCGCCGTGGTCGGGTGGTAGGACCGCTTGCCTCCCACTGAGGCGGCCCAGGTTCAATCCCAGGGACCTGCATGTGGGATTTGTGGTGGATGAAGTGGCGTCTGGGCGGGTTTTCTCTGGGTTCTCCAGTTCCCCCCGCCATTCATTCCACCAACTGTTCCATCATCACCTTTCCTTTCATCCATTTCACCAACATTTCGTTTCATCTACTTCCTTCATCCCATACCAGGCATCGGGCTGATCACCCATCCTGGATGCTCTGTCTGATCCACGAGTGTCTGCTCCTCGACGGGCCTCTGACCCCAGGCACCCGCTTGTAAGTCCTGGGGGGTGTAAGTCCTACATAAGAGGAGGGTAAACAGATAATGAATGAATGAAAAGGAACTCAATCAAAGGTGCATATTTCTGTTTCTATTTTTTTAATGACATAAGTATTTTTGCTATTGTGATGTTCATTGCTGTAAAGTAACATAACAATGTGTGTTTTGCGGCTCAAAGACAAGGACAATGTTGCCACTGCTTTTGTGTAATAATGTATGCACCTTACATTTCACCTAATTTACACGTGTTTATCAGATTTTTCATTGCTAACTCATTGCAGTACATTAATACAATGTGTGTTTTGCGGCTCAAAGACAAGGACAATGTTGCCACTGCTTTTGTGTAATAATGTATGCACCTTACATTTCACCTAATTTACACGTGTTTATCAGATTTTTCATTGCTAACTCATTGCAGTACATTAATACAATGTGTGTTTTGTGGCTCAAAGACAAGGACAATGCTGCCACTGCTTGTGTGCATCTCTGGGAGATACATAACCTATATCCCCACCGCTGAAACGTTGCACTTGACAGCTCGCGTTTAAGTTGGTACACTCGCAACAAAACAGATGAAAAGCTTTCACTGTTTGACTTTCTAAGCCAATCACAAGGCAGCATTCTGGATGGTCGATGACAAAGCGGAAGCGGAACCGGAGCTGGAAGCGGCTCTGTTGCCGGATGTAGCTATCCCCAACCACGTGCTTCAGTTTGTGAATCTCTAGCACAAACGTCAAGTTGTTCTTTGCAAGCTACATATTGCTCTTGTTTTATAGTTTAGTTATTGTTCGTTTATACATATATACATATATATTTATATAGGTATTTATCTGTTTTATATACATTTAAGTCATATTATTTATTTATACAAGATTTAAGTGCGACAATGTCTGAAAAACGACGTCTATCGCCGAGTGATGATTCACGAAGTGAAAATCCTTTGCGCCACTTAATAGTCAGACATTGGAACTATTAAGGAGCACCCGAGAATTCTTTGAACAGGAAAAGGAGTACGTGAAGCTTCACGGCCATCCCTCTATTCCTGCTGATAAAGCCGTACACTGTCACTTCAACCCTATCAAATTAGTGTGAAACGACATTAAGGTTTATGTGAGGGAGAACAATAAGTCATTTACCATTACCGAGGTGGAAAGGCTTTTGTGGGAAGGTGTGGTGACGGTGGACGCGGCTTCATGGAAGAAGAAAGTAGATCATGTGAATAAGCTAATACGAAAAACACAAGAAATAGACGGAATTATTAGTGAGTGTGAACCATTAATGATATGCCTTGGTGAAGATAATGATGATGGGATTTGGATGGAATTGAGCCATTGCAGTTTTAAATCGTGAATGAAAGTAACTTTTGTTATCGCGTGCTAATAATTTGTTTTATTTCTCCTCAATGTGGCAGGCAAGTTTGCATTGTTCTGTTTCTATATTGTCAAAACTGCGTAATTTATTCTACATACGCTGCAATGTTTATGCAAAGTTATTTTCAATTAACAATAATAATACAAAATAGTTATTATACATTGACGTTCGCTACTACATACACTTTTGTATGCGGCTTAGACACAGACAGAACTATCAGCTGTTGTTTACTAGCCACTCTGGCAACGTCGCAACCACAATGTAGCCAACTTTACGCGAAGCCACATGAACTGTCAAGTGCAAAGATTCAGCGGCGGGGGTATAAATACCAAGTTTCGTGTTTATCGGACTGTTCGTTTCTGAGTATGCTGTTCACAGATGGACATGTTTCCCAAGAGAAATGGCTGACGACGTTCCGTTAATTCAGACACGTAAGCTTATATACCAAAAAACCCCAAACAGAGAAATTTGGGGATATATCTGTGCCTTTTGGCGGTATTACTTTTTCATATGTTGGTTGCATTGCATTGAAGCCAGAGAATGACATACAGTGACATCTGTTGGACTTGTAACACATAACAAGTCGCTAATGCGGGCAAAAGTATGACAATTTAGCCGACTATTTTAATTAGCGCACCGATAACTTAATGTTACAATGTTGTTATATTCCGCGCGTTCATTTCCTAAGGTTGGCCACGCCCAGGCCGCTATTCTACAGGATAAGCGAAAACGGTTATATCTATAGAAACTCCATTCCAAAATAGGCAAATCTGCTCTTAGTTCTCTTTGCTACACGGCTTTCCTTCTAAAAAAAAAAACATCCCTCGGCTACGTTTTGAGGCTGAGGGCCCTCAATCTCTCGGCTACGCCTTGAGGCTGAGTATCTTACCGGCTTTAGCGGCATTAAATATTCGTCTGTTCGACATAACACATTTTCATCATCAAGGTACAGAACTAAAATCAGATTGTCGCCAGAATGTTTCAAATAGCCCTACTATTACCATAAATACATCATTACCCTCTGATGTTAAACATTGCCGAAATTTAATCCTTACTATCTTTAAACTACTGCAGCTCTTAATTCCTCCTTGTTTCCCGTTGCTTTCCATTTTAATTTGTCTCTATTGCATAACAATTACACGGTGAAGCACTTCCAACACTGGGTGTTTAATGATAGATTTGATGTTCTGTGGATATACACATTTTACATGCGTAGGTCAGTCAAGTATGATGCTCTCAGGCAGTTCTTAAACTGTGCCACAGAACACAGACTGTGCCTGTGATCTCAGTACTCAATAGTGACTACCACAGAACACCAAAGTATACTGGCCACAGAACAGCAAACTACTGGCTAGACATGGGGCGATTCATGAACGAATGGTTCATATGAACGATTACAATGAAAGAATCGCATGAATCGTGGCGGTCTTAGTATGAATCGTCGTTCAAAATGAATCGTAAGAATCGTGCATGAATCGTCGTTCAAAATGAATCGTAAGAATCGTGTATGAATCGTCGTTCAGAAAGAATCGCAAGAATCGTACATGAATCGTCGTTCAAAAAGAATCGTGATCATTCTCGATTCATTCTCGCTTGCGCTTTGGCTGCCAAGCCGAGCCCGGACGAATGTTGCCGAGTGAGTACGATGATGAGCAAGGAAATTACCAAGCGGCAAGCATTGTGATGCTGTAACATGGTATACGAAAACAGCATAAAAAACACCACCGCTTAAAAAAAAAAGTATTGCCAGGTTCTGTCGATTCGCAGTACACCGGAATGATCAAAGTATTGAGTGAATTGCACAGGTCTAAAAAATCGCTAGAATTCATAATATGAATTGGTAGATCAACACGATTCTTTGAGATGCTGATGTCATAACCTAGGAGTACCGAGTTCAGCCGAGAAAGATTAATTCTTAAAAACAAATTGTGTAAATAGCTGTAAAGCGCAGTAAAATGAATCGTAAGCATTGCCAATGGATGAACGTAGGCTGCAGCACGTGGTATAAACAATTGAAGTAATTTTCAGTACTTTACTGGGAGATTTGATACACAGTATTGCATGATTACAGTGTAGTAGATATTATAATATACAATACCAAAATATATGCAAAATATAGGAAAAATAGAGAATTTTAGAAATCTTGGTTTGATTAACATTGTGATTCTAAAATATTAAAGTGTTTAAAATTATATTAATTGAAAAGCATTAATTTATATACTATAATCTACATTAAAAGTATAGGAACATGCATCGATATAACTAAGCCAATCCTAATGCATTAATAGTACCTCGAATATGCCGATGTAAAATTTATATAAAAATTATTATTCTCTGTACGCACGGTTACTCTTCACGTATTTATAAAAGTTATAGAGCTTATTGGCCCGCGCAACTGCGGTAGTGGTGACGAATGATGATGATGATGATGATGATAATAATAATAATAATAATAATAATATTTTAAAAAAAGCGAACAAAAGTAACTTCAGAGGACGGAAACGATTTTTTACGAAGAACTTCAGGATGCACTAGATTAGATCTAATAATAAA
Source organism: Deroplatys truncata (assembly GCA_030765065.1). NCBI lineage: Eukaryota > Metazoa > Arthropoda > Insecta > Mantodea > Mantidae > Deroplatys > Deroplatys truncata. The sequence continues at coordinate 13,663,409 of CM060982.1, read as the reverse complement.
CAAACATAAAATTATAGAACTGAATATTTATAAATTATATGATAAAATCGAAGAAAATTAATTTAATTGAAAAGATCATATGAACTACACTACACGATTGAAGAAAGAATACCACTATTAATTAATAAGTACAAATCGTCAGGAAAAAGAGACATCGGACACCCCAGGAGAAGATGGGAGTAAAGAATGCGAAGGCAGGTGGAATGCCTAATCATCGAAATGAAGAAGAATATAATAATAATGTCTTCATGATTGCTTTGCATAATACCTTATGTAATCGCAACTTAAGTGGAATCACACAGAATGGTTTCATTGACAAATTCAGGAAACTCCAAGTGTATTACCCAAAATAGCGCGGAAAGCATTTTTACATACATTGTCTTTTTTACGTGAAAGAAAAAAGATCATAACCCTCAACGTAACAACAAACTCCTGATTGCGCATTTTGTCTGCAAACAGCAAAGTACAAACGGGGGACGGTTCATATAACAATTGTGAGTGAGAATAGGCGGCAGTCAAGGGGACGATTCATGATGGAATCGTGCAGTGGGTTGGACCAGCAGGCAAGCGGACGATACATGAACGAATCGTGCACTAAGGCAGGCGAGCAGACAAGGGTACGATTCATGAACGAATCGTGATGGACACGATTCATGATTGAATCGTGCAGTAGGGTAGACCAGCAGACAAGGGGACGATTCATGAATCGTGAACGAATCGTATGAATCGATTATTGCAAAAGAATCGCTCGACCCAACCCTACTTCGTTGTTCGCTTTCGTTCATTTTCGGCATTCGCTCGAACTTCGTCGGACAACTTCGATGAGCTATCTCCAAGCGCTTGTCAGAGCGAATAGCGCGACCTCTTTGGTGTTCTGTGACCTCTGCCATGCTGATTGCCCGAGGCTTGAAACTAAGATGGAAGTCAGCTGATAAAATAGAAATGCAGAAAATATAAAAATAAAGCTGAATTTTCGTATCAACGAGCAATTGTGTAAATGTAGGAGTTTATAGTGATATCTTATTTAATTTTACACGTTTTCTAGGACAAACCAACAGCCTCATAAAAGCTTCATATCTATCAGACAATGTAAAGAAAGAGACCTGTAAAAGCGAAGCTTTGCCGTCGAGATTATATGGGCTCCCGAAAATTCATAAGGACAATGTACCGCTTCGTCCCATTGTGAACAGCATAGGTTCGCCTACCTACCGTATCGCCAAACACCTTTCCACTCTGCTACAACCACACATCGGCACCACAGACACACACATTAGGAACTCGGACCACTTCATAGAGAAACTCGGACATATTCAGCTAGAAGCTGGGGACCGCTTAGTGAGCTTTGATGTTGTCTCATTATTTACCAAAGTACCGATAAAAGACGCCTTAAGTCACATTCAAGAACTGTTCCCCAAGGACATCACAGAGCTGTTTCGTCACTGCCTTACAGCTAATTACTTTCAATGGGACAACAATTTTTATGAACAGATCGAGGGAGTCGCAGTGGGCAGTCCTCTCAGCCCGGTTATTGCCAACTTTTTATGGAAAAGTTTGAGCAGTCAGCACTCGCCAGCACTCCTCTCAAACCGAAGACCTGGTTACGTTACGTCGATGATACGTTTGTGGTGTGGAACCACGGGGAAGACACCTTGGATCAATTTCTGCTGCACCTAAACAGCCTAAATCCCAATATAAATTTACAATGGAGAAAGAAAAAGACAAAACTTTGGCCTTCTTAGATGTAAAAGTCACGAGAACACCAAACCTTGGCCTAGAATGCAGTATATACAGGAAGCCCACCCACACAGATCGATACCTAAACAAAACATCAAACCACCACCCCAGGCAGAAACAAGGAGTGATTAAAACTCTCACAGAACGGGCAAAAAAATCTGCAACGAAAAATATTTGAAAGAAGAACTCGAACGTCAAAATTCGGCCATCCAGGCCAATGGCTACTCGCGGAAAGAAATCCGGCGCGCGCTTCATCCTAGGCACCCTACGGAAAAGATGGATCACCGCACAACAAGCACGGCTTTCCTCCCATACATTAAGAATGTCTCCGATCGAATAGGCAAACTTCTGCGCTCGTAAGGGATTGACACGGTCTACAGACCAACACAAAAATCAAGGACTTGCTGAGATCAGCCAAAGATAACCGTCACCCACACACATCTGCAGGTGTTATCAAAGTGCCCTGTAGCTGCGGCAAGGTTTACATAGGTACTACTATGCGCAGCGTGGCCACAAGACTGACAGAACACGAGCGTCACAGCAGATTGGGACAAACAGAAAAATCATCCGTGGCGGAACACTCACTATTATTCGGCCATGACATCAGCTGCAAAGAAACCGAAGTTTTATCTACAACTACAAACTACCATGCTCGACTACAGAGGGAGGCCATTGAAATATATAAACACAAAAAGAATTTTAACCGGAAAGAAGAAGCTCTCCGTGTGCATAAAGCCTGGACACCTATCTTGGAGGAACAGATACATCCAGGAGCAAGAACAGGTCGCCCGAGTTTACTCGGGCGGAAGGTTGATCGCCACGGTACCTATCCGTTTAATTACGGATTTACCCGTGCGATAATATAGATTTAGTCTATTAGCAAGCGGTTTGTCAATGTTTACATGATGATGGCGGTTGCTGGCCCCTCGTGTTGCTATTGGCTCGGGTCGGTGATACCGCCTGAGCGGACAAGCGACCAGGCGTGACCGAGCTCGATGCTGCTTAACTTGGCCGGCATGCTGGACCGTCAAGTAAGCAGTGCCATCTAGCGGGGGCCGGTAGGAATGGGTATTTTTGGTGTGGGGGTAGCAAGGAAAGCAGTTGAGTGGTACGGCTGAGTGGTCACACAACCAACCGTGACCCGTCTCAATGCTGCTTAACTTGGGGTGTGGGTGGTAGACAGGATGAAGTGACAGTTATCAACCAAGGGCATCCTTTTTTTTCTAAAGGTGTGGCCCCGCCTCCGCCACACCAGGTGACGATCATCCGAAAGGGATATACATCGTCTCCCCTACCATGCACTAACTACTCTACGGTGATGGAAGGGGAAGTCGAAGGTAAACTGGTGTCCGGTACCGCCGAAGCAAACCGAATGTTAGTGGGTGATTTCTAAAAAGGCGTCTGCATACAAAAGAGTATGCAGACAGAGTGAAGGTTAGGTACTGGCCGTGGCATAGCCCAGACCAGGAACCTATGGTTAGTGGTGGTAGTCATGCTCATGCTAAGAGGATTGAGGTGTTAGATGTCATGCCAAGTAATCAGTTAAGGTACGTACGGTTTATGATGGTTTACCTTCAACTTTCCCTTCCATCACCGTAGAGTAGTTAGTGCATGGTAGGGGAGACGATGTATATCCCTTTCGGATGATCGTCACCTGGTGTGGCGGAGGCGGGGCCACACCATTAAAAAAAAGTCTCCGGGAACTACAGGCTAGCACGGTACCACTAGTCCTTCGAGAGGCAGCGAGAGGAAGAGGACACTGCAGCAGCGAGATAAGAAGCGGCGAGAACAACAGCGAGCGGCCACGAGGCCGGCGTACGGCCAGCCAGCAGTTCCAGCGCCACTCCAGTGCCAGGGGTCTAACAGCTTAGCAGGGTAGAAAGACACGATCGTAGCCAACAGTCTCACGACTGGTACCAAGGCGGTTTCGGGCAGATCCTCTGTCTTTCGGGCTTTTTAGCGCCCTCTATCTGTTCTTTCTCTTCTACAATCTCTATTTTCCTCTATTCTATCTAGTGTTAAGGTCCCGGCTAGGTTCCCTAGAGTTAAGATAGGTGCTGCTTGCTGTTGACACTATAATCTGAGAGTGGTCCACTTGTGTGTCACAGCAGCAGATTCACTAGCCTTTAATTCTTCTTCTTTTTCTTTTCTTCTTTAGTCAGGCTACATCTAAGAAGAATTTAACATACACATTAGGAATGGCTAAGGGCAGCAAGGCTACGACGACTACGAAACCGACGCTGTCACCAACACAGACGATGATGACTAGGAATAACGCTTCCCAACCCAAGACTTCCAACTCCTCAAACCCTACCAATCCCAAACCCAAAACCCCAAACCCCACACCTTCGCCCGTGACTCCCACTAGCCCGAAACCCAAGTCAACCCCAACTTCACCTGCTCCTGCCAAACCTTCCTCTCCCAAACCCAGCACCTCCAAAGACATAAGACAAGACGCCACCAATACACAAACGCCTACCGAAATAGATCAGGAAAGGAGGACAAATATTGCGCCTGTATATGCTAGTAGGTGCCAGGCCGCAAATATCCGCCAAATAATCTCAGACTTTGACTTGACAGGCCCAACTAAATATGAATACACAGTACACACAGCGCGCAACTCCGGTGATTTTTGCTTCAAGACGTTCAGCCTGAGTGACTACAAGAGACTTGTAGATTACCTCAAGGCACAAAGCGTACAGCATTGTCTTATCGCCCAAGTAACGGAAAGAACCGCTCGTTTTGTCATAAAAGGGCTGTACGCTGAATTCACCGGGGACAGATTAGAAAAGACCTGAAAAAATGCGGTTTTAATGCCATGAGGGCAGTCCAAATGTGAAAACGCAACAGGCATAGGACCCCCTGCCAATGTTCCTTGTGGAAATGCAGGATACCCTTGAATGTAGGAAAATTTTAAGCCTCCGCTTCTTGGCACACTTCAGAGTTACCGTAGAGGAGTATAGGGCCGCCGCAGAGCTGAAACAATGCGCACGTTGCCAAGGGTTTTGGCACGTGATGAGAGAATGTAGGTCCCCAAAACCTATCTGCGCCAAATGTACAGGTTCCCACTTCTCAGGGACATGCAGCGTTCCACCTAAGGAACGTAAATGCGTTTTATGTGGCGCTCAGGGTCATGGTGCAACTTGCCGCGGTTGCACCGCATACAGCGCAGCATGTGAAAGGCCATGTCACGCAAAATGCAACCTCCTAGGGATCCCCAGTTAGGAAGAACGCAAAGTAGCTACGCTGAGGTTACAAAAACGGAGTGGTGCACAAGAAACAGTAAACGCCGGTCGCGCCCAGTCCCAGTAGAGGCACCCTCCGTGGTTGGGAACCCTCGGCTCACTACCGAGGAGGATCCAATCAGTGATGAGCGACACCCCCGACCAACACAACAAGCTTCACCTTCGACTGCAGGACCCTCAAAAGCACAGGCAGTAGGGCCTCACCCTACCACACCCGAGTCGCTCCCCCCACGGGAACTAGACCAAGGAAAAGTGAGCATGGCACTGGTTAAACTAGTTACAACACTAGGCATACCAAAGAGAAATGCTAATTGGAAGAGAGTAGAGCTTCTCCGCACCCAGCTCTGCGAGATCTTTAGTCAACCGGGATCCGACATCATACAGGTAGCACACTTTCTATCAGACTTTGTACAAGTTATTCGTATGCCTTAGTCATGGGTAGTACAACTACAGCGAAAGTAATATACTGGAATTGCAACGGCATCCGCAAAAAGATTAAAGAACTAGCCGATTTCCTTCAACCAGAGTCAATACAAATAGCATTACTGACCGAAACGCATATCAACCAAACCGACCGCTTTTCTGTTCCCGGATATAGAGTATATAGAAACGATCGCGACCGTCGAGGAGGAGGAACCGCGATAGCCATACAATCAAACATTGAACATTATCAAATTAACTCTCCAGTGTTAACTCGCGCTGAAACTACAGCCATAAAGCTCTAACTTCACAATACAGAAGTCATTTTAGCATCAGTCTACAACCCTCCGGGGGACATAGATACCAATGACGTAGACAGAAGTTTGAACTTAGGACCAAAAGTAATCGCAGCAGGAGATTACAATTGTAAGCATTATCCTTGGAATTGCACAAACACGAACCCGCAAGGCACCAAATTACTAAACTACATTAATAGTACAAATTACTTAGTTGCAGGCCCTGATGAGCCAACACATGCGAAAAACAAACCCAGGCGAAATGGGCTGGATATTTAAACACCTGCCCACAAGAAAAGCGCAAGACCAGATTAGATACCAAATAAGGTGAAAAAGAATCTACCAAATAGAGCGGTTAAACTATTAGCGAACATATTCAATTTCACTCTGGATCACGGCAGATTTACACCTTCTTGGAAAGAAGTCAAAATCCTGCTATTCCCGAAAGCAAATAAAAATTTAGCTTTACCCGTCAACTATAGGCCCATTAGCCTGCTGAACACCATAAGCAAAGTACTCGAAAAAGTAATACTGAAACGAATAAATAAGCACATACACAAGCACAGTATTCTAAGACCAGAGCAGTTTGGCTTTAGAGCACAACACTCTACGACACTACAACTACTAAGAATGACGGAGGAAATCACTAAAGGATATAACACGAACAAATCAACAGGTGCCCTCTATCTTGACATTGAACGCGCTTTCGATAAAGTTTGGCATGCCGGACTTCTCGGAAAACTTAAACAGTACGATTTTCCAGACTCTACAATGGCCCTCATTAGGGATTACCTCTATGATCGACGCTTTCACACCGTCGTTGAGGAAGCAGTCTCAAGCACCAAACGAATAAAAGCCGGGGTCCCACAAGGAAGTCTCTTGGGACCGATATTATTCAATCTCTACATAAATGACATGCCCGAACTAGTAAGAACGGACAAATATATGTATGCGGATGACACCGCCATCGTAACACAGTCGACTCAACCGCGAATCATACACTTACAACTGCAGAATGCGCTAAATACACTCGAACCCTGGTTCGCCAAGTGGAGAATTAAAGTAAATGTCAGAAAAACACAGGCAATAATATTCACAAAAAGATTACAACACAGGAAAGATAGAAACGATCTTCAGCCGCTAAACTACCGAGGCAATAGAATCGAATGGACTGACCAAGTGACCTACTTAGGTCTAACTATGGATCAGGGCTTAACATGGAATAAGCATATTACTAAAATCAGAACGAAGGCCAATGGTCAGCTAAATAGACTTTTTCCTATATTTAACACAAACAGCCAACTCAAATTGAACATGGGATTAACCCTATACAAAACGTTAATTAGGCCCATCCTTGTTTATGTAGCTCCAGTTTCGGGATGCGCTGCAAAAACGCACATAAATAAGCTACAAACGCTCCAGAATCGGATAATCCGAATAATAACTGAAAAACCGATGTTTGCACCGGCCTATCTCTTGCATCAAGGGTTAAGACTCCACATAATTGAAGAATTCATCAAAACCCAAAGTTTTAACCATTACAAACGCAAAGAAAAGAACAAAAACCTTCTAATACAAGATTTAGGTGCATACGAAACCAGCCAAAACAAACACAAAAGACCGCTGTCACTATTTGACAGAACCTTCGGCCTGGGGGAACTCCAAATCGACATACAAGAATATCTAGAAAACCTTGTAATACTACCATAAAACTACCATGACTAGCTTACACGACGTGACCAGTAGTAGCCCTCGAAGTCCTTGCTCTCTGAGCCAAGGCGGCCCCGGGGGACGAGCCCCCCCCCCGCAAGTGGCACCGGCTCGCACCTGCATCTGTAGGCAGGCAGCCCGCTGTGTGTGCACTCTAGGTAACCAGGCTTGATTAAAGGACACGCAATTTGGAAAACGCAAAGTAACGATGCCAAGATGGCGAGAAATTACAAATGATTAACTAAGTTTCATAATTTCCATTATTTACACTATATTCAAACAAAATTATCATGTACAATAGACGACGCCATACGGCGGAGCACGTATATCCTTAAAATTAACAAATCACTTCTTGCAAAGACGAAGCCGCACGGCTTAAACGAAGTACTATCAAGTATTTTACGACTCTTATTGAACTGCGTTTATGTATAAAGTAAACACACTTTTAACGTATATGTATATCTATGTATTTCTACGGTTATGCATGTCTAGTTTAGTTTGTTCCAGAGACGCAGCCTCCGGCTCGAGCTGACCGATTCGCGTACAGGTACCACCTGTAACGCACGACCTACAAACCACTAGAAGACGCAGCGCCCAGGCGTGGTCAAGAAAAGATGCTCCCTGAATGTCCCAAATTAACACCCTCAATCCGCCAGGGCGTTATCAGGGTCTCGGCCATGGTAACATCCTGACTCCTTACCATCACCTGGTCTAGTCCCTAGTGGCCGGCCAACACATCCCGCTCCTTGAATCCCCAGGTGCAATAGCGGTACTGCTGCACAATACCTGAATTCACACCGGTGGAGGAGTTTTTAGTGGGTATGCCATACTGGAGATTCCCACACTCTCAGCCCTAACACCCATTGGGGCTGGGGTAAGTGATTAAATCATTTTCTCCTCCACTCGAAAAAAAAATTCTCCGGGGCGGACTTCGCTTCGTGCTCTCATCGAGTTAACATGGGAAGAAAGAAGAAAACCGCCGCAGCCTCAAAGCTGCAATCATCGCCATCACCGACGAAGAAGAAGACCAGCTTCCCGCCTCTTCGCCGCCGCCAGCCGAAGCACCCAGCGCCTCCTCTCCTACCAGCGCAGCCAACCACTCACCGCAGAACCGCGTGCACGCACGCCAATCAGCTGTCGTCCGGGGAGTTCACAGACAACTACCGGAGACCTTAGTCCTCACCGCCGCGCAGCGCTTTTGGCCGTCTGCGGCCAGGGCGACGCAAATTAGGAACAGCAGAGGTCCTACGCCACTCGTAAGACTCATCTTCTTGGAAGAGGACGATTACTTGGCGGCTCTCGGCGCAGGACTGCCCTGGTTAGGGCAAACCCTGTAGCTCGAGGCCAGCTACCATTACTGTGGTAGCGAGACACTCACCGCAGAATGTTGTTTTCCTTTATACCTTTATTCCTGTTCCCCCCAAATGTCTCCACGACACTTCGCTTCGAGATTCCGCAGAGGTAACATCTCTACGCTTCGCCGAGATCACCGAAATGGGGAAGAGGAGAAAACGTCTTGCCGCTGAAGGATTCGCCCTGCTTCCCCGGCTCCGGCCGCGGACACCGCCGATTCGCCGGTAGCCTCACTGGCATCCGCCGGGAAAGCTGCTTCTCCGCCACCGCTGACCGGGCGCAGTTACGCTTTGGTCGCTGCTTTACCCAGTCGCAATACTGTATCACCGGAGCATGAACTTCGAGCACCACAGGTTGCCACCAGCCCTGTTACTCCTACACAGGGCTGTACGACGCCTCAGACTGCCGCCAGCTTACCGCCACTGGTAAGTCCACTGTCGCCGCAGACGCAACCTCCCTCAGATGGCCGCCACAGCGTTGTCATCTGCGGAGTGCCAAGAGATCTTCCAGTGCACTTCGTGCTGGATGCTGCAAGGACCACTGGCGCTCAGCTGTTCGGGCCTCCCGAATAACCTCAACCAGAGGGCCAACACCGCTGGTACGCCTCTGACGCTCAGGCGGCCTTGCGATCAAGCCTGCCTCTTCTGGGGCAGTGTTTGCGTGTCGAGGCAAGCAGGAGTGAACCGCGGTACCCTGCCGCCGCTGTTGTGGCTACGGTCACACAGCGCAGGAATGCAACGCCGCATCTCGGTGCCACTACTGCGGAGCAGCTTGTCTTACGGCAAACTGCACTGCCCACGACCTCCGCCGACGTCGCAGGTTATGCGCCACTTGCTCCGGGCACACGCACTTCACGGGGCAGGCTCAGTGCCCCCTGTACCCACGGAGCAAGCTGCCAGCTGGGTCAGCTACGCTGACGACGACCACTAAACCGCCTCCGACGACGACCAACCAATAGTCTCCGCCGACGACTCCCCGTGTAAGGGGAACATCACAACCAACTCACCCAGAACTACAAGACACGCTGTCTGCGATGCAGGCTACTCTCCAAGACTTCACCGCTCGCTTGGCTGAGTTACGCTGTGCAACCAACACGCGCCTAGCGGCAGTGGAGGCCAAGCAGCGGACCTCGGCCAGGGCAATCTTCGCACTCTCCAAACAGATCTCAGATCTCCAGGGTGATGATGGGATCTTCGCGTCGGTTCAGCGCAAGCTGGCACGCATCGAGGGCCACCTCGTCGAACCAGATGACACAGAGGCGGAAAGTGACGACCGACCCACGCGACTGGGAGCCCTTGAGGCTTCAGTTGCGGGACTTTGAGAGCTCCATGACGAAACCAACAACTTCATATCCCGGAACGTAACATTTCTCAGTGGGGAGACCCGTAAACTCATCACCGGACTCCGCATCTCAATTGAACGTGCAATCATAGATGAAGTCAGGAAGATTCATCAACCAACAACTGCTCCAACGGAACGGCCGAGCTCGACACACAGAGGCCGCGCCAGGAACTCGAGGAACCATTGAATACCGCACTTCACTCACCACGGCAGTAACTGGGAACTGCTGCCATACTACCACTCATAACTTTCCTTTACCCTTCTCTCCTGAATTCCCAAGGGCGCAAGTTGGGCCTCGGTCATGCTTGCGTCCTGGCGCCTCGCCTTCACCGGGCTTAGGCCCCAGTGGCCGGCCAATACGTGAATACGCCGGTGCAACAGCGGTACGGCCGCATTATCACTCAGAATTCCTCTTTCTTCCTTCTTCCTTATTTCCATTCCGGTGGAGGAGTTTTTAGTGGGTATGCCGAATATTGGTGAGTCGCACACTCTCAGTCCCGACTCCCATCGGGGCTGAGGTAAGTGATTAAATCATTTTCTCCTCCACTCGAAAAAAGTCTCCACCGCATGGGTTCTGAACAAAACCAGAAAACTCTTTTTATTACATTGTACATTGTAAATAGATGTAAAATTTAGCCTGTCAGCCGGGCCCTATGTACCGGCACCAGGCCATTATTCCTTAATAAACAAATCTGAATCTCCACATTCAGACTCCGACCACCGCAGACACTGAAACACTTCACCCTGAAGATGCCAAGCGCTGTCCGTGGCGAAACGTCGGTATCCACGATGCCTTCTAGACCACGGCCCACAAACCCGGATAGTTGTAATTCATTTATTAGTTATGACGCCGGCCGTGAAAGCCTCAGTATGTACATGAATTAACTTTGTAGAACACAACTGAAACCTTTTACATGATTATTTTAGAAATAAACATTAATTATTTTTTTAAAAACTAATTTGACAAAAGTCGCTACCTTTTCCCATTTCTCGTCGCAATGTCTCTGGAAGGCTCAAATTTCGCTACGCTTAGCGGAATTCCATTACCATTGGCAACACTGATCAATGACCTATGGAGGACATGCTAGTCCTCTTGGGCATGACTTCAGTAGTAGTTGTCAAGCGTGCGGTGCGAACCACTGATAATTACGGAAGAAGGCCCTCTCTACCTACTGTCTATTTCAAACCAGAGTTCCCTCTGATGCACACTCTTCGAGAGGCAGCGAGAGGACACTGCAGCAGCGAGAGAAGAAGCGGCGAGAACAACAGCGAGCGGCGAGCGGTCACGAGGCCGGCGTACGGCCAGCCAGTAGTTCCAGCGCCACTCCAGTGCCAGCGGTCTAACAGCTTAGCAGGGTAGAAAGACACGATCGTAGCCAACAGTCTCACGACTGGTACCAAGGCGCTTTCGGGCAGATCCTCTGTCTTTCGGGCTTTTTAGCGCCCTCTATCTGTTCTTTCTCTTCTACAATCTCTATTTTCCTCTATTCTATCTAGTGTTAAGGTCCCGGCTAGGTTCCCTAGAGTTAAGATAGGTGCTGCTTGCTGTTGACACTATAATCTGAGAGTGGTCCACTTGTGTGTCACAGCAGCAGATTCACTAGCCTTTAATTCTTCTTCTTTTTCTTTTCTTCTTTAGTCAGGCTACATCTAAGAAGAATTTAACATACACATTAGGAATGGCTAAGGGCAGCAAGGCTACGACGACTACGAAACCGACGCTGTCACCAACACAGACGATGATGACTAGGAATAACGCTTCCCAACCCAAGACTTCCAACTCCTCAAACCCTACCAATCCCAAACCCAAAACCCCAAACCCCACACCTTCGCCCGTGACTCCCACTAGCCCGAAACCCAAGTCAACCCCAACTTCACCTGCTCCTGCCAAACCTTCCTCTCCCAAACCCAGCACCTCCAAAGACATAAGACAAGACGCCGCCAATACACAAACGCCTACCGAAATAGATCAGGAAAGGAGAACAAATATTGCGCCTGTATATGCTAGTAGGTGCCAGGCCGCAAATATCCGCCAAATAATCTCAGACTTTGACTTGACAGGCCCAACTAAATATGAATACACAGTACACAGAGCGCGCAACTCCGGTGATTTTTGCTTCAAGACGTTCAGCCTGAGTGACTACAAGAGACTTGTAGATTACCTCAAGGCACAAAGCGTACAGCATTATCTTATCGCCCAAGTAACGGAAAGAACCGCTCGTTTTGTCATAAAAGGGCTGTACGCTGAATTCACCGGGGACAGATTAGAAAAGACCTGAAAAAATGCGGTTTTAATGCCATGAGGGCAGTCCAAATGTGAAAACGCAACAGGCATAGGACCCCCTGCCAATGTTCCTTGTGGAAATGCAGGATGCCCTTGAATGTAGGAAAATTTTAAGCCTCCGCTTCTTGGCACACTTCAGAGTTACCGTAGAGGAGTATAGGGCCGCCGCAGAGCTGAAACAATGCGCACGTTGCCAAGGGTTTTGGCACGTGATGAGAGAATGTAGGTCCCCAAAACCTATCTGCGCCAAATGTACAGGTTCCCACTTCTCAGGGACATGCAGCGTTCCACCTAAGGAACGTAAATGCGTTTTATGTGGCGCTCAGGGTCATGGTGCAACTTGCCGCGGTTGCACCGCATACAGCGCAGCATGTGAAAGGCCATGTCACGCAAAATGCAACCTCCTAGGGATCCCCAGTTAGGAAGAACGCAAAGTAGCTACGCTGAGGTTACAAAAACGGAGTGGTGCACAAGAAACAGTAAACGCCGGTCGCGCCCAGTCCCAGTAGAGGCACCCTCCGTGATTGGGAACCCTTGGCTCACTACCGAGGAGGACCCAATCAGTGATGAGCGACACCCCCGACCAACACAACAAGCTTCACCTTCGACTGCAGGACCCTCAAAAGCACAGGCAGTAGGGTCTCACCCTACCACACCCGAGTCGCTCCCCCCACGGGAACTAGACCAAGGAAAAGTGAACATGGCACTGGTTAAACTAGTTACAACACTAGGCATACCAAAGAGAAATGCTAATTGGAAGAGGGTAGAGCTTCTCCTCACCCAGCTCTGCGAGATCTTTAGTCAACCGGGATCCGACATCATACAGGAAGCACACTTTCTATCAGACTTTGTACAAGTTATTCGTATGCCTTATTCATGGGTAGTACAACCAAAGCGAAAGTAATATACTGGAATTGCAACGGCATCCGCAAAAAGATTAAAGAACTAACCGATTTCCTTCAAACAGAGCCAATACAAATAGCATTACTCACCGAAACGCATATCAACCAAATCGACCGCTTTTCTGTTCCCGGATATAGAGTATATAGAAACGATCGCGACCGTCAAGGAGGAGGAACCGCGATAGCCATACAATCAAACATTGAGCATTATCAAATTAACTCTCCAGTGTTAACTCGCGCTGAAACTACAGCCATAAAGCTCTAACTTCACAATACAGAAGTCATTTTAGCATCAGTCTACAACCCTCCGGGGGACATAGATACCAATGACGTAGACAGAATTTTGAACTTAGGACCAAAAGTAATCGCAGCAGGAGATTACAATTGTAAGCATTATTTTTGGAATTGCACAAACACGAACCCGCAAGGCACCAAATTACTAAACTACATTAATAGTACAAATTACTTAGTTGCAGGCCCCGATGAGCCAACACATATATCCCACATACCGAATCATACGCCGGACATACTTGATATCGTGATATTAAATAATATACCCTTTAACATAGAGCTACAAGTAAAGCACGAACTCACTTCGGATCACTTACCGGTTTTGATGACAATCAACGCAACAGTCGCATACAAACAGGCCTCTTTAAGGCACAATTACAATCAGGTAAACTGGGAATCTTTCAAAAGCACAGTAGATTATTATCTCCCAGATATTGAAATAAACTCCGCTAGAGAACAGGACTTGGCAATTAGTAAACTAGAAACAGCTATTAAAATAGCCACCACGGCCTGCGTACCACTGATATAACCACGCACAACAAATGCGAGATTTCCCATAGATATAAAGATACTTCAACAAGCGCAAAACAAAGCGAGACGTAAATGGTAAAGAACTAGAAATATCATACACCGAAACGAGTATCACCAAGCGAGAACGTTAGCAAATGAACGCGCCAGAACGTACATACAAAACCAATGGAACAATACGCTTGAAAATCTAAACCCCCAACAAAATGAAGTTTGGCGAATAGCGAAATGCTTAACGCGAACACGTACAAATATACCTCTACAAATTAACAACAACATAGCCGAAACGCCCCAGGCCAAGACAGAAGCCTTTGCGGTCACACTAGAGAAAGTGTTTTCTCCCAACCCAACAGTTGGACAAGATGAATTCGAATTATAAATTGAAAACGAAGCCAATAACATAGGCCAAACACGGATGCACAACAAAATGCGAAAAACAAACCCGGGCGAAATAGGCTGGATAATCAAACACCTGCCCACAAGAAAAGCGCCAGGACCAGATAAGATACCAAATAAGGTGAAAAAGAATCTACCAAATAGAGCGGTTAAAATATTAGCAAACATATTCAATTTCAATCTGGATCACGGCAGATTTCCACCTTCTTGGAAAGAAGCCAAAATCCTGCTATTCCCGAAAGCAAATAAAAATTTAGCTTTACCCGTCAACTATAGGCCAATTAGCCTGCTGAACACCATAAGCAAAGTACTCGAAAAAGTAATACTGAAACGAATAAATAAGCACATACACAAGCACAGTATTCTAAGACCAGAGCAGTTTGGCTTTAGAGCACAACACTCTACGACACTACAACTACTAAGAATGACGGAGGAGATCACTAAAGGATATAACACGAACAAATCAACAGGCGCCCTCTATCTTGACTTTTTTCGAGTGGAGGAGAAAATGATTTAATCACTTACCCCAGCCCCGATGGGAGTCGGGACTGAGAGTGTGGGAATCACCAATAGTCGGCATACCCACTAAAAACTCCTCCACCGGTGGAAAAAGGAAGAAGGTAAAAGTGGAATTGCGTGGCTTTGTGCGGTCCCGCATAGCACTCGCGTTAGTATGTGAAGGATGGATGTCTCCGCCCTATGGGCTGGAGCGGGATAGGTGGGTACTAGGTTGCAGCCATGAAACCTGACTGCAACACTAGTGAAAAATGGCGTGGGTTTAGGAAAGAGTTGGTAAGGTGATTGTGTGGATGGTGTAGGTTTGCGTAGAACTTACTTCTGCATCCTGCTCATGAATTCTGCTGCGTGTCGTGCGGTGGGCGAAGGCCTTCGGCGGTTGCTTCGGGCCTCCGATTTGGCTGGCTGCTGGAAGTGGGCAAGGGGGTCGTGTTGCTGCGCTTCCAGAGATCGGATGGTCATGTCGATGGAGTCTAAGTGTTGAGCAATGGTGTCCGATGCTGTAGATGTAGTCTGGATGGAGTTGTCGATGGAGTTGACTCTGGTAGTGATGATCTCCAACTGCCCAGTTAGGAAAACCTGCTGAGCAGCTGAGGTGTCTTGAAGGTCCCTGATGAGTTCCTCAAGGGCTGTAAGCTTCGTCGTCATGTTCAGGAACTCCGCGTGGAGATCCTGAACGGCGTCGCGTAGGCCCTGGACTTCCTCGAAGATCTCTGCTGTCGATGATGATGTCGTCGCTGGTGATGGTGTCGGTGTTGATGACTGCGCTGGAGGTGCTGATGGCTTCGGCGGTGCCTTCCTGCGGGGATGCAGGGGGCAGAGCGCCTGGCCGGTAAAGTGAGATGACCCACCACAGGTCGCGCAGTAGCGGCGTCGGCGGCGCAGGTCGTGCTGGGTGCACGAAGACGTGGTGCTGGCAGCGCCACAGTAGTGGCACCTGGGTTTCGACGAGCAGGAGCTCTCGCTGTGCCCGTAGACACAGCAGCGTCGGCAGGGAACCTGGCGTTCCATTCGGCTGGCCTCGATGCGTAAGCACCGCCCTAACAAGAGCAGGCCCGCCCTCAAGGCCGCTTCCTGGTCACCAGGGTCTGCGAACTCGATCCTGACGAGAGTGGTGGGTCCCTGTGGTTCCTGGATCCGAGCGGCCTTCAAGGTTGAAGACCACTGGTGGCGTGCTGCGCTGATGAGGAACCTGACTGGCAGGTCCCTCGGGACCCCTCGGATTACAGCACTGTGCCTCCCATGAGGCACAGGCTGTGACGGTGTTGGCAGCGGTGAAGCTGGCGGGAACTGCGGAGACAGTCCCGGCGAAGCTGTGCTGGCACGTGGCGAGGCGGCGGCCGATGCGTAGGTTGCCCTAGGCTGCAGAGGCTGCGGCGAAATCTCCTCGGTGGGCACCGCAGGAGATGAAGAGGTTCCTGCCTTAGCAGGAGCGGCGACAGAGCGACCCT
The DNA here is from genome assembly GCA_030765065.1 of Deroplatys truncata. Taxonomy (NCBI): domain Eukaryota; kingdom Metazoa; phylum Arthropoda; class Insecta; order Mantodea; family Mantidae; genus Deroplatys; species Deroplatys truncata. The sequence goes on along the minus strand of CM060982.1, from coordinate 13,646,942 downwards.
TCTTCCTCGCCATCTCGGAGCTGAGTGTGCTATCTTGACATTGAACGCGCTTTCGATAAAGTTTGGCACGCCGGACTTCTCAGAAAACTTAAACAGTACGATTTTCCAGACGCTACAATGGCCGTCATTAGGGATTACCTCTATGATCGACGCTTTCACGCCGTCGTTGAGGAAGCAGTCTCAAGCACCAAACGAATAAAAGCCGGAGTCCCACAAGGAAGTCTCTTGGGACCGATATTATTCAATATCTACATAAGTGACATGCCCGAACTAGTAAGAACAGACAAATATATGTATGCGGATGACACCGCCATCGTAACACAGTCGACTTAACCGCGAATCATACACTTACGCCTGCAAAATGCGCTAAATAAACTCGAACCCTGGTTCGCCAAGTGGAGAATTAAAGTAAATGCCAGAAAAACACAGGCAATAATATTCACAAAAAGATTACAACACAGGAAAGATATAAACAATCTTCAGCCGCTAAACTACCGAGGCGATAGAATCGAATGGACTGACCAAGTGACCTACTTAGGTCTAACTATGGATCAGGGCTTAACATGGAATAAGCATATTACTAAAATCAGAACGAAGGCCAATGGTCAGCTAAATAGACTTTTTCCTATATTTAACACAAACAGCCAACTCAAATTGAACATGGGACTAACCCTATACAAAACGTTAATTAGGCCCATCCTTGTTTATGCAGCTCCAGTTTGGGGATACGCTGCAAAAGCGCACATAAATAAGTTACAAACGCTCCAGAATCGGATAATCCAAATAACTAAACAACCGATGTTTGCACCGGCCTATCTCTTGCATCAAGAGTTAAGACTCCACACAATTGAAGAATTCATCAAAACCCAACGTTTCAACCTTTACAAACGCAAAGAAAAGAACAACAACCTTCTAATACAAGATTTAGGTGCACACGAAACCAGCCAAAACAAACACAAAAGACCGCTGTCACTATTTGACAGAACCTTCGGCCTGGGGGAACCCCAAATCGACATACAAGAATATCTAGAAAACCTTGTAATACTACCATAAAACTACCATGACTAGGTTACACGAAGTGACCAGTAGTAGCCCTCGAAGTCCTTGCTCTCTGAGCCAAGGCGGCCCCGGGGGACGTGGTCCCCCCGCAAGTGGCACCGGCTCGCACCTGCATCTGTAGGCAGGCAGCCCGCTGTGTGTGCACTCTATGTGACCAGGCTTGATTAAAGGACACGCAATTTGGAAAACGCAAAGTAACGATGCCAAGATGGCGAGAAATTACAAATGATTAACTAAGTTTCATAATTTCCATCATTTACACTATATTCAAACAAAATTATCATGTACAATAGACGACGCCATACGGCGGAGCACGTATATCCTTAAAATTAACAAATCACTTCTTGCAAAGACGAAGCGGCACGGCTGAAACGAAGTACTATCAGATATTTTACGACTCTTATTGAACTGCGTTTATGTATAAAGTAAACACACTTTTAACTTATATGCATATTTATGTATTTCTACGGTTATGCATGTCTAGTTTAGTTTGTTCCAGAGACGCAGCCTCCGGCTCGAGCTGACCGACTCGCGTACAGGTACACCTGTAACGCACGACCTACAAACCACTAGAAGACGCAGCGCCCAGGCGTGGTCAAGAAAAGATGCTCCCTGAATGTCCCAAATTAACACCCGCAATCCGCCAGGGCGTTATCAGGGTCTCGGCCATGGTAACGTCCTGACTCCTTACCATCACCTGGTCTAGTCCCTAGTGGCCGGCCAACACATCCCGCTCCTTGAATCCGCAGGTGCAATAGCGGTACTGCTGCACAATACATGAATCCACACCGGTGGAGGAGGTTTTAGTGGGTATGCCATACTGGAGATTCCCACACTCTCAGCCGTAACTCCCATTGGGGCTGGGGTAACAGATTAAATAATTTTCTCCTCCACTCGAAAAAATGCTGTAAACAGAAGCAGGTGCTTCTGCTTGTCACGAACCCAAGAACACACTCTTACGCCAACGTAAATAGTTCCTTAATATATGTACTGTACACTGAAATATTAGGGCAGGTATGGTATAGAACTGCACATTTTATTGCGGTTATCATAAGAACTAATTGCTAAATGCAATGGATATATATTAACTGTTAAGAGATTACAAAATATTATTTTCGTCTGCTGTTGCGCTAACGCCGAGAGTATCTTACTTGTTAATACCTACTGTATGCATGACTGCCATTCTCTTGCACATACAAGAAATGCAGCAATGAATTCCCAGAGGTGCTATCTGAGTACCGAATAAACACTTTGTGTAACACAGGAAATATGATAAGCGAACAGGCATTCATAATACGCTGATACACATATGCCCACCTCAGGTCAAATCTTGTGATTTAGTCAGTTGGTATTAGAGTTCTCATTGCAGAGGAAGGTACGTGAAGTGCGAACAAACTGTTCAAACACAAAAGCGGGAAACAGTTAAAAAGTGGCGAAAAACAAACAATACTTCATATATTCAACTCACTATTAGAAAAATCCCGACACTTGCATTAGTGCATATTACGAAACTAATATCGGATTTTACAGGCGTTTCAGTGAGAAGTGTAAACAAAGCGCGCAGGGAATATAAACAGACATAATAGAGCATAGAATAGGATAAAATGTGGGAACTTGTTATAAGTGCGACGGTGCTGTGGAATTGTGGATAAGCTTGTCATTATTTTGGAGAGTAATTCCGATTCCGATATGACAGCTGAGTCATCTTCGGAGGATTCGGATTTGGATGTTGCACTTTTGCCCGAGGATTGTGTTTAACGTAAGTATATTCATTGCCTCATATTTATAAAATCGATTCTTACCTCAGGTTGCATTTTGAACTATGATAAATCATTCTCACATAGGGCGCGTTTTTATAGATTTAAATAGTTTTCAACATGCACGTGAGAGGGGAACAAGCTGCCATTAGGGGCGGGGATTGCGAACTACTTTCGCGCGGATAATACAAAAAGTTTGTTTTCAGTGAAAGGCATTCTGGTTCGGAATGGACAGTACATGCCTGGGTACGCGATTCGTGATGTTACAACGCAAGGCCCTCTTACCAAGAAATTTCAACTCGTGAAGCTATGTTTTAGTAGTATTTTTAGCACGTTTGCGCTGAAATGATTAATGTGTGTTAGTAAATGAATGGAAAACGTGCTTTCCATAGTTTCCATTTTCTTACCTCCTTAATGCGAATAAGTTTGTGATTTTGGTTTTTTTATTTTGCCCGCAGCTCAAGCCAGGCTGTTTGCTTAATAATACTTTTTTGAAGGATGTTAGATATTACGTGTATTATTTTTCTCGCCAAAGCAGCACTCAGCAATTAGCAATCACTAGCGTTGAAGTCAGCATCAGTATTGTACATGTTACACGTCTCGGTACCTAAATGCAGATTGTATTTCCCTGATTTTCTACTTAAAGAAATTCTTGTTCATATGTTTCAGAAATTAAAGACCAGAATATATTGAAAGTGCATGGCATTATAACATACATAAACTGTGATGGCCACTCCAGGTCTTATTATCTGTCACTCTTAAGTAAGCACTAAACCTCAAATTTTCGAAACTCAAACCCCATTCCGGGTTCACAGTATAATATTTTCCTACAATATTCATTTTTAAACTACGAATAACACTGTTAGCTGCATTACCTGCAATGTAAATTCGAGTAATTGTATTCTGCTCCTTTACATAAATGTTCCCACATTCTTAAATTATATTTTCAAATGTGCCATAAAATTTCGTGCCAGTTTCTTGGAATTGTTATATTAATTTTGTTGTTATCCGATATAAAAGTTAACATCTTAAATTCACATTAACTCAAAGCTTTAATTATAACGAGAATCATATTCAAACAATTTTTGTGCAGCTAAATGTTTTACTGGATACAAGACTAGAAGAACGTTATTCTTGATGTTAAAGATGTTACCAAAGAGTTCTGCACCGTTTTTGCATGATCTTGTGCATTTGAAATGTCTTGAATGCCACTCCTATTATAAGAAATTTCTAGGTTTACACAGCTTTCATATAGCAACAAATTCCCTGATTTTTCTCGATCACTGAATAATTATTAATTATTTTAAATGTATATTTTAAATGCATAGATTCTTAGTTACTATTCAGCACTAAGAAAAGTACATAGGAATCACTTATCTGTAAGCTGTTGCATCAAAAGAAAATAGTGAGTACGCCCATAACAGGGTATCGGTTGTAAATTGCATTACTTTTTAACTGACCAGTCTTACCTACTCCTCTAAAACTTTAATTGTAGGATATTATGTGGAATATTCATTTATTTCCTCGCAACATTCTTTTAAACTGTTGGTAGCATCAAATAGTTTATTCTCTGTTTGTTCGCTTGCAATTTTGTGCCCATTAAAATGACTAAAAGAGAATAAAATTTGGACCATTTATCTAAGACCATTACTTTACGTAGCACCCATTTGAATCAATGATTTGATATTGCAATCTTACCGTGTGAGACTTGAATAATAAAGTTACAGTTAATTTATAATGATGCTACCACTTTTGGAAATTCTGAGGTATATTTTCAGCTAATGCAAATCAATATACTTTATGAAGACAGCAAAGCCTTCTAATTTTATGCAGTCAACTCTTTGAGAGCTAGTTCTGAAGACAGGATGGTGAACTAGAAAACAGTGAGGGGCAAGTATTTTCAATAACAGTACGTTTAGAAACTGTGTTGGGTACTAAAAGAACACTTCCATCATTTTGCGTGCAGTACATTTATTCAGAAAAATCAATACATACCACAACAATGGTAGTTCATAATTATTCCTGTGAATAGCACGTACCCACTGCTGTCTCCTGTGTGGATCCTTTTGGAACGAAGGCACTGTTATATGTTTTTCAGAACTTGTTAAATAGTTAAACGTACATTCCAGCAAATAACACTTTATTGGCATTTTGAAGTATTTTATGCATTTTTTCGCTCCCTAAGTAGGTAACGAACAGTTTGCTAAATGGTTTAGTACATCCCAGCATACAATGCTTTCTTTGTATTTTGAACTGATGGCTACTTACACTGTTTTATGTAATTTTTTTCGCTCGCTAAGTGGGTAACGTAAACATTCTTATACACTTTTCAGAACTTGTTTAATATAGTTTAACGTACTTCCCAGCACACAATACTGATAACTACACCGTTTAATGTATTTTTCGCTCGCTAAGTTGGTAACGAAAACGCTGTTGTATACTTTTCAGAATGTGTTAAATGGTTTAACAAACATCCCAGCAAACAATACTTTCCTGGCATTTTGAACAGATTAACTACGCTGTTTTATGTATTTTTTTCGCTCGCTAAGTAGGTAACTTTAATGTTAATTATCGCTCCGAGATAGCAATGAGCTCTTAGCACTCCAAATCCACGCTGACTAAGAAATATGTATTCGTGTGATGCAGGTTGCGAACTTCCGATAAGAGTAGATCCTGAAGATGACGCAATTAACAGATATTTTGTTTGCATCTTGGCCTATTTACATTGAGACGGTCTTGTCCTAAGGGTAAAAAACAGATTTCTAGATATTATAAACTGGCGCGTCAATGAACAGAAATACCGATAAAAGAGGCTCCTGTACAATACCAATTTTCGCCCCTAACGGCTAAAGGCGATCAACTACTCCATAAACTTCTAGAAGACGGCTTTAATGATAAGGAAGTCTTGACGAGTTCTTTCAAATATTGATTATATATTTCATCTACATGATGCTGCTGTTGTCCTCCGTGGTGTAGTGTTACCATGCTAGCCGCTGGTTCTCGAGGTCGCAGGTTCAAACCTGGTGGAGGACCATGGATTTTTTTCGGGCATAAAAATCCTTAGCATGGCTTCCTTTGGAAGGGAGTTAAAGCTGGTGGTCTCTGTCGTAGATTTACGACACATTACAGAACCTCAAGTCTGATAAAGAGGCCTCAAAATTTCCGGTCCTTCACGCCCAATATAGAATGGGACGCTAAGGACCACAGCAGTTAAAGGGCGTCCGTAAATAAAACTCAATTTAATTTAATTTTTGCATGGTGCTATGTAGTAATCAGATGGACTTTTATTGATTCTAGATTTCAGCTATACAAAATAGGTAAGTAAATAAATAAAAAAAATAAACTGTTGACACTTTAATTTCAAAACATTACGTGCATATTAAATATACATACGGGAATCTAACACAAGCAACTTTTCCTTTCTTCCCTGCTATCCTGTCCCAGTATCTATTGTATGGGTTTTCCAATGAGCACAAGCATCATTATATGCAAAAGTGTTCAGTTAGTTAATAATTTATTTGTGTATGTGTGTAAAGCGAAATGTGGATTATTTGCATCTTATCTATAATTAAATAAAAATGAGTTATTGCTGTGTACCTTGCTGCAACTCAAATTAGAACAAAGGATGTGGTTTTCATTTCATTCATTTTCAAAAGACAATTGAACGGAAACAGTGCATAGTAATTTGTGAACAGCATAGGACTTGTTTTTCTTCCAATCATGGCAGGATTAATAGTTCAATCGGTCCAATACACGACTTTCAGTTCATGCATATTTTATTGATATACGAGTATATTGTGTTAGAATTAGGAGCCGTGAGAAAAGTTTACAGGTTTTGATAGCTAATATGTCGCATAATATTGGAATTTCGAATACATTAAGAATGCTAAGATAACTCCGATATAACCTGATTTCTTCATAATTTACATGCCCTATGTATAATTCGTTGTTAAACCGATTATGATTACAAACTATCTTAATCTTCAAATATGTCACTTAATGTTGACTTAATTTTACAAAGAACTTTCAAAGGTACTTTGTCTTAACAAGATTACTAATCCTAAACCAACACAAATATATTCGTGATTTCTTTATACGTTTCATTGTGTAGTTACAATTAGTATTATAAACTCACTTTGACAATTACGCCATATACACCAATAGCGTATTACTCGGGAGCGAATACAGGCTACTTGCATTGAGGAATATATTACAATATTGTAATATACTGATGGAGTAAGAATATTGTACAGTGTGCATATGTTGTTCATTTTGTACAAAATGGTGTCAAATATTCTTGTCCCCTTTCACACATCATCACATGATATCTCTCGCACACTTTCCTACATCTTTCGCATATGCATAATGGTCCAGATTGGTAATAACTGGCGTTAGCGCAAATCAGGTGGTGAAAGTCATGAAATGGTGTTTTATTTATGGAGACGCTCTTTAACTGCTTTGGTCCTTAGCGTCTCATTCTATACTGGGCGTGAAAGACCGGAAATTTTGCCCAGAGGCCTCTCTATCGCTTGAGGTTATTTTACATGCCGTAAATATACGACACGGGACCACCAGCTATACTTCCCTTCGGAAGGAAGCCATGCTAAGGATTTTTAGGCCCAAAAAAATCCACCACCCTCCGACGGATTTGAACACGCGACCTCGGGAACTAGCGGCTAGCATGGTAACCACTACACCACGACGGTTAAAGCCATGTACATTGTAACTCGTCAGTACGTGTCTCAACTAATAGCTGCTCTGCATCCATTCCGGGTGGTTATGGTATCCGTACCGTACAAATCAATCCATAATCCATAGAGTGTCGTCTTCCGTGTTGTAGTGGTTACCATACTAGCCTCTAATTCCCGAGATCACGGGTTCAAATCCGGCGAAAGACGATGTATTTTTTTCGGCCGTAAAATCCTTAGAATGGCTTCCTTCGGAAGGGAGGTAAAGCCGGTGGTCGTGTCGTAGATTTACGGCACGTAAAAGAACCTCAAGCCGTATAAAGAGGTCTCTGAGCAAAATTTACGATATTTCACGCCCAATATTGAATGGGACGTTAAGAACCATAGTAGTTAAAGAACGTCCATAAATAAAACTCAATTTTATTTTCATACTCCTTTTTCAATATACCATACTTCATTTTATTTTATCCAGATTGTGTATTTAATGTAAGTAGTAGAGCCTCCCATGCTTCTTTTCGAATTGCTAGGCTTGATTTATTGAACCCTGGTTTAGATTTTCTTTGAATATTAGAGCTTTCTATAACAGTGACTTTGATTTGCTCAAACAACCCTGGTGCTTCCTCTAGTCTCTCTTCTGTTGTCTCAATTGTCGTAACAGTTTTCTCTTCCTCTTTGATTCTCGTGACATCCGTCTTTCTAGATTTTTTTGTTTATGTGTCTTATTTATGCATTTGTTGGTTGTGAATATTGTCTCGATCGGTAGCCGTTTCCAAGCAATAAATTCCCTTATGGCTTTCTGGGAAGCTGCTTTTATGTTTCATATTTGAAAGCACTAGATCGATTGAAATAGATATATAAGTGAATAAATAAACAAATATTTTGTTAGTTAACAACGCTATCAATTGCCAGGATCATTTCAGCCCCGCCGGTGTGCCAGAATTTCGATCCGCAGGAGTTCACTTACATGCTAGTAAATCTACTAATATGGGGCTGTCACTTTTAATCACACTTATAAACCATTGGTTTGGGCCGGGTTTGAGCTATAATATTAAAGCTAATATACATCTTCATGTCTGGGTCATTTATCAGTGAGAAATTCTCGTTTTCTAAGTAATCTCGCACTATTTTTGACTTGTAATTAGGTATGTCTATACGGCAGTTCAAATCTCCTGCCCAAATTACGTTACATGACCTGATGTTTTTAATAGACACATACCTATTTAATCTATTATCACAATGTGGCTAGATAACTAAGGTGAGCCACTCCGGGGTGGGAGCTGTCATTGGCTGCCCGCCTGTGATGTAAGTGAGAGTGAAGACGAGCGCGCGGAATACATACACAGCGCAGTGAACACACTAAATTCCTCCCGATTAACTCCCAATTGTTTATTATTAGCACGTTATTCCAGTTTTTTAAAAGGTATACTATTTCAGAGCTTTCTACAAACATTGTGGGCTAACCATAAAGCAAAACGAATTGAAACTGCATTACATTAGTAATATATTTACGTATAAACAAAACTACTGGAACACATCCAGTACTTCAACGTAAACTGTAGGCGCTACAAGAGATTCAAACATACATTACTAAAGGAAAATTTACAACTACTTAAAGAAATCGCTAAATGGATATTCTGGTGTATTTTTTTACCGTAAGAAATGAAAACAATAATTCCAGAATACATTATTCTGTCACAGGATGTAAAACTGAAAAAGACATATCTGCTACATTCCACTTGTACTTGGACCTTCGCTAAGTGCATATCCATGCCAATTGGGAATGAACTGCTACGGAACTGCATCTGGGAGCAGAATTTTCTCAACCGGCAAACCTAAAAGTTCACTCTTCAAATCCCGTTTATAGTCACTAGGAAGAAAGTGCACTGAACATACACGTGAATTAACAGCATTAAATTTGTCAGTACGCTTACAGCGAGACACCCACACGCGCTTTAATTGCTCATTTTTTTGGAAATGTGTGATAATTCACACCAACCGTTTTAAAACCGTAATTACTGTATTGTGCTGCAACACAATACATTCTACTCTTAACGTTCTCACTCATTGCACACCGACTTAAACACTTCATCATAGCAGAGAAAACTGAATCTATATACAAGATTCTAGTTTAAATATGTGTGTGCAACTTATTTGTTGAAGTGGGGGGGAACAATGCACTTTCGTACATCTGTTGTTAAGTTGTGAAGTTTCCGCCAACATAGCGAGGTAAAGTAGGATAGTTTACCAAAAACAGTTAAAAATATATTATACTTTCAAAATAAAGCCGGAAGCATATATTCCCTTCCGATATATGAGTACATCTTGATTTATTGCACTTGTACGTGACTTTTAAAGCGAAGAGAAGCTCAGATTGATATCTGTTGCCTTTTAGCAGTTGAGCGGCATAATTATTTCAAAGGAAATGCTGTTTGCTCTTACAGCCAAAGTTTAACAACCTTTTTCCGTCCACTGTGGTTCTGTAAAGGATTATATACCTGGAAAAGCTTGCCATTTTCAGGGAAGAATTAACTTTGGCCCGAATTACATTTATTTTCATGTGCAGACTTATGAATCGGCCTATCTGCCAAAATGGAAGTTCTTTATATTCCTCAAGAATGCGTATTAAACAGTAATTATTGTGAGCAGAAGCTATTTGAAGACCAAGTATCATATAAGCATGATCCGGATTCTGATGACATGCCATCTTTTAATTCTTGCAATAAAGTTATTGCTTAGGTGTACATAAATCCTTATCATGGGTCCCATATTAAGAAAGAAAATATATATATATATATATATATATATATATATATATATTACGTCATTTTGGTAGTTTGAAGTTTTCTATTTTGGATAATCTTTTTTTCGATATTACATCATTAATTTGTAACTTCTTTGTCCTTTGCCTCTCTAATTGGTAATTTCCTTGCATAAGTATAGAGTATATAAAGATTATTGGTTGGTGTGGAAAGAGTTGCTTGTGGGTGGAGAGATGGTTATTGTCAGGGAAACAGGTATAATTACTGTTATGAATTCATGTCCAAAATTAGGGATGAGAAGGTCAGTTTTCCCTTTTTTGCTTAATAAGTGCGTATTGCTCTTATTTATGTATGACATGGACTGTGAAATCCTCTTCATTCGCAATAAACATTGCATATTCTGAGTTCTCAAAAGAGTTAATGCTACACTTTTGTAAGACCTGTTTAAAAACACAATAAGTAGAAAATTAATTGAAAATATATTTTTTTCTATGTTCTTGTTTGGAGAATCTGAAAAGCAAAGAAAATAATGTTCTTACTTGTTTGAAGAATCTGAAAAGGAAAGTAAGAAAATTTTATTTTCTTTTCAAATTCTTTGAACAAGAACATTTTACTGCTCTTTTACTTATTTTTTCTTCTTGTATAGGAGTTATATCAATATATAAATTAATTTATAACTTTCTGTATTCAATTTTTAGTAAATCAAATAAATCTAATTTTAGATAATTTTTTGTAATTACAGAGTCATTTTAAAACAAATGTAGTCATTCTAAAAAAAAAATTAGTCATCAAAATCCGCGCCCTGCTTATAAAACACCGCTCTGACCTTATTTCCTCTCATCTATTTACGTTCATCTCCCCTGTATTTGCTCACATAATATTGATTTGTTTCGTAAAGCCTCTCCTGCCAATTTGGCGTGAAATGTGTCCATGTTTTATACAAAATAACGAAAACTAAGATACGAGTAAGCTATTGCACTTTCCTTGCATAAATACTAAATAATATAGGCACCTAATTACAATTGGCAAGTTCCTTAGATCTACCTCCTTTTAAAAAGTTCAGTGTAATATGTTTCAATGATCGCCAGTGCAATACACTAATACACCTCCTTTTAACAACACCCACTTTCCCGTGAGTGAAAGCATTACATTTGTGTGCTTTTAAGGGTATTGGTTGCGAGAGTATACTAAAGCATACAGGAAAGGTTGTTCTAAAATTAATATCTCCAAAATATTAAGGCTAGACGCATCCTTGTTCTTACTCTTTCAAGTAGGAAGGATCAAATGGGAACTATGTAAATTAATTATTCATTAATTAAAAATTAAAACCACTTTATACTAGAAATAATTAAGAAACTAGGTTTATATAAACACGTTCTCAGCCTAAATAATGAAGCCAAAATATCCAAATTCTGAACACATCATTCGAATGTGCACTACTCTGTAAATTTGGTTTATTTGAAAATTGGAGGATATTTGCAAGACTTGCTGTGCAGATAACTGTTCTTCAGCATCTGGGCACAGTTTCATATGCATAAGTTGATTATTCATGTTTTTACCTAGATGCGAAAAAAAAAGTCTCGGAAAAAATGCACATATATCAAGTTTTCAGCTATCATGACTTTTAAAACTGCTATGTTTAAATCATATTACATAATAGCATGATCAACATACAGTTTCTCTCATTAAGCTGCGTTTTTCACAATCCATAAACAAACAATACAATTTAATTTCGAATCAAAGTTTAAGACCCGATAGCGTATAACGTTGAATTTTATATAGCGTATAACGTATTTTATTTTCGTTGCTAAAATTGGCCGAATAATGTGTTATTGGTTTTCTTTAACATAATATAATTAAAGTCAAGCAATAGCATAAACTAAGAAAATGGTTTTGAAGCTTGCAACTTAGAGCTTCTGAATAACGTTAATATAACAAATATCTGCTTTATATCTACATATCTCTCTTTCTTTGAATAACATATATGCTGTAAGTCATCCCTCAAGACCAAATTTCATATATCGACAGCTTTTTAGTGAATATTTCAAGGAGAAATGAAATTGGCGCCAGTTGGGTATTTAGCTGTAAAAAGACAGGTTTGTGTTTATTATTTCCAAGACTAAGTCTAGTTATAGATGCGATTTTGTTTCAAGTAGTATAGGGTCGAAACAGATCGTATAACGAGAATATTATCCGAACTTTCATGCCGAAAAGTATTCGGCAAAATACTGGCTAGCTAAAACTTCACTCTCGGTGACGTCATGCAGCAGGCGGACCGAAATCAGTATAAGCGAAAACGGTGCGGGAAGAGACCCCCTGCTATTATCATATCAGCTGTAAATTCTGGTTGGCAGTGTAAGCACGTAAATGTCGATACTTTGGTTTTTACCAATAATACATTTTGCAATTTATGAAGAATATGAAAGGGGGTAGCTTAGGTTTATGTATACAAGTAATGCCTCCTTTAGGTCTTGCTTTGAAAATACACTGTCTATTCGGTTACCAGGAATGTTTCTGTCAAGATTATCAAATCGTATGTTTCTAGCATTTCACAAGTGACCAAGTCTATTGCTCTTCTGATTCCTTCCGCGTTCCACAATAGTATAATATATTTCATGCTACTTGAATGTAAACACAAAAACATTGCCACGAAACTAGCGCTAATGCTAAATGTCCATAGAGCTTATAAGGAGAGAACAACAGCACGGCTGGAAGCAATAAACCAAATTAGACATTTACAACAGTTATGGCTAGACACAGCATTCAGTAATGGAACACTTCCGATTAAGGATAACTCCTACCGTATCTTATGGCCTAGAAATAATTTGGAACCATTTAAAAGCTGAGAGAGATAAAGCAAAAACCAGGACCTGAAGATGGTACTAGTGGTTTCGAAATTCACATCTCGCCTAGTGTACGAATTGGCAAGGGAGCCATTCTTCCTGGGAGATCTAAGATGTGAGACGTTACTACCAGCAGTGTAGCCAGAAGATTATAAAATTATTAAGGGGGTTTGTATAGAGATCCATTTTAAAACATTTTGTATCATTTCAAAGGATAAATATGAATTAATTCTAAATTAAAATATTTAAATATATCAATTTTATGTTCAGAGAATAAGGTTTAGCAATGGAATTAAAATTTGGATAGAATATTTTGCGTATTCAAAGCGGCAAATGTGTTGCGACATGAGAATTAATGACCACTGTGAAACTTTATATAGGTACCGCTGCAGGCCATTTTATTTCATTACAAAATAGAGTTTGTAGTTATTTTCTAAACTGAGAGATATTGCAGTCATTTGGAAACCACTCAAATTTAGCACCGAATGAAAACATGCCCCCGATATCTTAACATGGTTATACCAAGGCCATCTAAAGTACAGCTTATTTTGCTGCCAGTTTTGGTCATTTATTATCCAAGATACGCAGTGCAAATATAGCGCTACATAATAATAATAATAATAATAATAATAATAATAATAATAATAATAATAATGGTGATGCGATTAGGAAGTATCTCATTCCCGCCAACCAAGAGAGGTGGTATTATTTTAATGAAGCTATTTTTGCTATTAATGTTTGCAATTTTTTTTAGCAAGGGGGTTTCCAACCCCCAAAACCCCTCTTTATAACCACCTCTGGTTACTATCTCATAGTCCATTTATGGAAAGACCCTATCTGAACTAAGAACAAAGAAAAATGAGATAAGGGATGACTTTTATTAAATGGGTGCCATCAGAGGCGTAGCTAAGGGTGTTGGACCCCTTTGCTAAAACGAATGTAAAACTTAATAGCAAAAGTAGCTTCATGAAAGTAATAGCATCTTTCTTGGTTGGTGGAAGCGAGATACTTCCTAATCTTATGACTGGTAGCTCAATATTTGTCGCATGTCTTGATAAAAGTTGTTTGAATAATGGATCCCTATACATAATCCCACCCTTAATATTTTTCTGGCTACGCTGTTGAATGTCATGATCTACACTCTACATAAACTGGACGAACTCAGGGTTCACTCCGAGGCATTCTTTAACAAGTTTTGAGTTGCATGGTATCCACTTTAGCTTCTGCAAGACACTGGTTTCACGAGGCGAAACAAGATCGGATATGCCTTTTGCGCGGAGAATTATGCAAGAGATATTATGTAATTGACTGCAGAAAGAGACCGATATCATTGGTCATTAGCTATACTAAGCACAGACAACAGGCACAGACTAAACATAATAGACATGGGGCGATTCATGAACGAATGGTTCATATGAACGACTACAATGAAAGAATCGCATGAATCGTGGCAGTCTTAGCATGAATCGTCGTTCAAAATGAATCGTGCATGAATCGTATTTCAAAATGAATCGTAAGAATCGTGTATGAATCGTCGTTCAGAAAGAATCGCCAGAATCGTACATGAATCGTCGTTCAAAAAGAATCGTGATCAGGACATTCTCGATTCATTCTCACTTCAGGAGAGTGTCGTTGGGAGATGGAGCCACCTGAGTTCCAGATGGCGTCTCCCGACTGGTAACATACCAGGACAGAGTCCTTTGCTGGTTGGATGATGGATTTAGTGGGAGGGACTGTGGGTGAACGGTGGTGTGTTTATGAGAATTCAGGATTGTCTTGGGTGTAGAGGGGTGGGTTCTAGGTAGTAGGGTATGGGGTTTGGTGTTTGTTTAGGAGTGTTAGGGTAGGATCTGTAGCATGATTATATGTATGTATATACATTTTTTGAAGGATATTTAGTGTCTGCCAAGCACAAGTCTGGGCCGTTTGTAGCGTTCGCCGGGGTCGATGTCATAATCCCCAATTCATTCTCGCTTGCGCTTTGGCTGCCAAGCCGAGCCCGGACGAATCTTGCCGAGTGAGTACGATGATGAGCAAGGAAATTACCAAGCGGCAAGCATTGTGATGCTGTAACATGGTATACGAAAACAGCATAAAAAATCTGATGTGTTACACTCACATGACTTTCTCTACTCTTGTACAATCTAATTTTACAAACGCCTATTCCCCATATGCTTCATGTTAATCGAGATATCGAGATATCAATCTTATTTGTAATTTTCTTGTAGAAGCAAGGGAAATATGGTAGCTTTAAAGCGATAGTCAAATATTTTAACGCTGGTTGCTATGTGGCGCATTCCATTCTCTTTGCATGTCCAGGACATAAAAAAATATGATGTGTTACACTCACATGACTTTCTCTATTCTTGTACAATCTAATTTTACAAACGCCTATTCTCCATATGCTTCATGTTAATCGAGATATCGAGATGTCAATCTTATTGGTAATTTTCTTGTAGAAGCAAGGGAAATATGGTAGCTTTAAAGCGATAGTCAAATATTTTAACGCTGGTTGCTATGTGGCGCATTCCATTCTCTTTGCATGTCCAGGACAAAAAAAATGAATAACGCATTTGAGAAAAAGTATAAGTATTGGAAAATTTAAGGAAATAACAAGCAATATCTCGAAAACGGTTCACTCAACAAAAGAAATGTATATGACATACGTTGTGTATTTTAACGCGATCTACATTTTTTGTGTAGTAAAGTTTTGTCTATCTCTTATGGTTTACAGGTTATGAAAAAGTCGTTCACAATGAAGAATACTTTTGGAGACATTCCCAGAAAATTCGAGATATACATTTCATTTCTCATGACATTATCTTAAACATATGATATTTTCATCAAAATCGTTAGAGCCATTTTTGAGAAAATTAAAATTTTCGAAAAATCTTCCATGTAAAGGGTAGTCTGGGGTGGGGGGATTTTCTTGAAAACCTTCGTGTCGCATCTCTGGAAGATACTGAACCTAAATACCAAGTTTGGTGCTTATCCGACTGTTCGTTTTTGAGTTATGCTGTTCACAGACACACACACACACACGTTTCCAAAAATGCTTTTTTTGGATTCAGGAGGTCTCAAAACATGTATTTCCGGTGAAATCTCGGTATCGAATTTTTGGGTGGAATGCAATACTTCCCCTACTTACTATACGTAGTAGAGAAAGTAAAAATGAATAACGAATTTGAGAAAAAGTACAAGTATTGGAAAATTTAAGGAAATAGCAAGCAATATCTCCAAAACGGTTCACTCAACAAAAGAAATGTATATGACATAAGTTGTGTATTTTAACGCGATCTACACTTTTTGTGCAGTAAAATGTTGTCTATCTCTTATGGTTTACCAGTTATGCAAAAGTCGTTCACAATAAAGAATACTTTTGGAGACATTCCCAGAAAATTCGAGATATACATTTCATTTCCCATGACATTATCTTAAACATATGATATTTTCATCAAAATCGTTAGAGCCATTTTTGAGAAAATTAAAATTTTCGAAAAATGTTCCATGTAAAGGGTAGTTTGGGGTGGGGGGATTTTCTTGAAAACCTTCGTGTCGCATCTCTGGAAGATACTGAACGTAAATACCAAGTTTGGTGCTTATCCGACTGTTCGTTTTTGAGTTATGCTGTTCACAGACACACAGACACACACACAGACACACACACGGACATGTTTCCAAAAATGCTTTTTTTGGATTCAGGAGGTCTCAAAACATGTATTTCCGGTGAAATCTCGGTATCAAATTTTTGGGTGGAATGCAATACTTCCCCTACTTACTATACGTAGTAGAGAAAGTAAAAACACCACCGCTTAAAAAAATCTGATGTGTTACACTCACATGACTTTCTCTACTCTTGTACAAACTATTTTTACAAACACTTATTCTCCATATGCTTCATGTTAATGGAGATATCGAGATGTCAATCTTATTGATAATTTTCTTGTAGATGCAAGGGGAATATGGTAGGTTTTAAGCGATAGTCAAATATTTTAACGCTGGTTGCTATGTGGCGCATTCCATTCTCTTTGCATGTCCAGGACATAAAAAAATGAATAACGAATTTGAGAAAAAGTATGTGTTGGAAAATTTAAGGGAATAACAAGCAATATCTCGCAAACGGTTCACTCAACAAAAGAAATGTATATGACATAAATTGTGTATTTTAACACGATCTACATTTTTTGTGTAGTAAAATTTTGTCTATCTCTTATGGTTTACCAGTTATGAAAAAGTCGTTCATAATGAAGAATACTTTTGGAGACATTCCCAGAAAATTCGAGATATACATTTTAATTATCATGACAATATCTTAAACATATGATATTTTAATCAAAATCGTTAGAGCCGTTTTTGAGAAATATAAAATTTTCGAAAAATGTTCCATGTAAAGGGTAGTCTGGGGTGGGGGGATTTTCTTGAAAACCTTCGTGTCGCATCTCTGGAAGATACTAAACCTAAATACCAAGTTTGGTGTTTATCCGACTCTTCGTTTTTGAGTTATGCTGTTCACAGACACACAGACACACAGACACACAGACACACACACACGGACATGTTTCCAAAAATGCTTTTTTTGGATTCAGTGAGTCTCAAAACATGTATTTCCGGTGAAATCTCGGTATCGAAATTTTGGGTGGAATACAATACTTCCCCTACTTACTATACGTAGTAGAGAAAGTAAAAAAATCTGATGTGTTACACTCACATGACTTTCTCTACTCTTGTACAATCTATTTTTACAAACGCCTATTCTCCATATGCTTCATGTTAATTGAGATATCGAGATGTCAATCATATTGGTAATTTTCTTGTAGATGCAAGGGGAATATGGTAGCTTTTAAGCGATAGTCAAATATTTTAACGCTGGTTGCTATATGGCGCATTCCATTCTCTTTGCATGTCCAGGACATAAAAAAAATCTGATGTGTTACACTCACATGACTTTCTCTATTCTTGTACACTCTATTTTTACAAACGCCTATTCTCCATATGCTTCATATTAATCGAGATATCGAGATGTCAATCTTATTTGTAATTTTCTTGTAGATGCAAGGGGAATATGGTAGCTTTTAAGCGATAGTCAAATATTTTATCGCTGGTTGCTATGTGGCGCATTCCATTCTCTTTGCATGTCCAGGACATAAAAAATGAATAACGAATTTGAGAAAAAGTATAAGTATTGGAAAGTTTAAGGAAATAACAAGCAATATCTCGAAAACGGTTCACTCAACAAAAAAATGTATATGATATAAGTTGTGTATTTTAACGCGATCTACATTTTTTGTGTAGTAAAATTTTGTCTATCTCTTATGGTTTACCAGTTATGAAAAAGTCGTTCATAATGAAGAATACTTTTGGAGACATTCCCAGAAAATTCGAGATATACATTTTAATTATCATGATAATATCTTAAACATATGATATTTTAATCAAAATCGTTAGAGCCGTTTTTGAGAAAAATAAAATTTTCGAAAAATGTTCCATGTAAAGGGTAGTCTGGGGTGGGGGAATTTTCTTGAAAACCTTCGTGTCGCATCTCTGGAAGATACTAAACCTAAATACCAAGTTTGGTGTTTATCCGACGCTTCGTTTTTGAGTTATGCTGTTCACAGACACACAGACAGACACACAGACACACACACACGGACATGTTTCCAAAAATGCTTTTTTTGGATTCAGTGAGTCTCAAAACATGTATTTCCGGTGAAATCTCGGTATCGAAATTTTGGGTGGAATACAATACTTCCCCTACTTACTATACGTAGTAGAGAAAGTAAAAAAATCTGATGTGTTACACTCACATGACTTTCTCTACTCTTGTACAATCTATTTTTACAAACGCCTATTCTCCATATGCTTCATATTAATCGAGATATCGAGATGTCAATCTTATTTGTAATTTTCTTGTAGATGCAAGGGGAATATGGTAGCTTTTAAGCGATAGTCAAATATTTTATCGCTGGTTGCTATGTGGCGCATTCCATTCTCTTTGCATGTCCAGGACATAAAAAAATGAATAACGAATTTGAGAAAAAGTATAAGTATTGGAAAGTTTAAGGAAATAACAAGCAATATCTCGAAAACGGTTCACTCAACAAAAAATGTATATGATATAAGTTGTGTATTTTAACGCGATCTACATTTTTTGTGTAGTAAAATTTTGTCTATCTCTTATGGTTTACCAGTTATGCAAAAGTCGTTCATAATGAAGAATACTTTTGGAGACATTCCCAGAAATTTCGAGATATACATTTCATTTCTCATGACATTATCTTAAACATATGATATTTTCATCAAAATCGTTAGAGCCATTTTTGAGAAAATTAAAATTTTCGAAAAATATTCCATGTAAAGGGTAGTCTGGGGTGGGGGGATTTTCTTGAAAATCTTCGTGTCGTATCTCTGGAAGATACTGAACGTAAATACCAAGTTTGGTGTTTATCCGACTGTTAGTTTTTGAGTTATGCTGTTCACAGACACACACACACACAGACACACACACGGACATGTTTCCAAAAATGCTTTTTTTGGATTCAGGAGGTCTCAAAACATGTATTTCCGGTGAAATCTCGGTATCGAATTTTTGGGTGGAATGCAATACTTCCCCTACTTACTATACGTAGTAGAAAAATCTTATGTGTTACACTCACATGACTTTCTCTACTCTTGTACAATCTAATTTTACAAACGCTTATTCTCCATATGGTTCATGTTAATCGAGATATCGAGATGTCAATCTTATTGGTAATTTTCTTGTAGATGCAAGGGAAATATGGTAGCTTTTAAGCGATAGTCAAATATTTTAACGCTGGTTGCTATGTGGCGCATTCCATTCTCTTTGCATGTCCAGGACATAAAAAAAATGAATAACGAATGTGAGAAAAAGTATAAGTATTGTAAAATTTAAGGAAATAACAAGCAATATCTCGAAAACGGTTCACTCAACAAAAGAAATGTATATGACATAAGTTGTGTATTTTAACGCGATCTACATTTTTTGTGTAGTAAAATTTTGTCTATCTCTTATGGTTTACCAGTTATGCAAAAGTCGTTCACAATGAAGAATACTTTTGGAGACATTCCCAATAATTCGAGATATACATTTCATTTCTCATGACATTATCTTAAACATATGATATTTTCATCAAAATCGTTAGAGCTATTTTTGAGAAAATTAAAATTTTCGAAAAATCTTCCATGTAAAGGGTAGTCTGGGGTGGGGGGATTTTCTTGAAAACCTTCGTGTCGCATCTCTGGAAGATACTGAACCTAAATACCAAGTTTGGTGCTTATCCGACTGTTCGTTTTTGAGTTATGCTGTTCACAGACACACACACAGACACACACACACAGACACACACACACACACACACAGACACACACACGGACATGTTTCCAAAAATGGTTTTTTTTGGATTCAGGAGGTCTCAAAACATGTATTTCCGGTGAAATCTCGGTATCGAATTTTTGGGTGGAATGCAATACTTCCCCTACTTACTATACGTAGTAGAGAAAGTAAAAAGTAAAAATGAATAACGCATTTGAGAAAAAGTATAAGTATTGGAAAATTTAAGGAAATAACAAGCAATATCTCGAAAACGGTTCACTCAACAAAAGAAATGTAAATGACATAAGTTGTGTATTTTAACGCGATCTACATTTTTTGTGTAGTAAAATGTTGTCTATCTGTTATGGTTTACCAGTTATGCAAAAGTCGTTCACAATGAAGAATACTTTTGGAGACATTCCCAGAAAATTCGAGATATACGTTTCATTTCTCATGACATTATCTTAAACGTATGATATTTTCATCAAAATCGTTAGAGCCATTTTTGAGAAAATTAAAATTTTCGAAAAATGTTCCATGTAAAGGGTAGCCTGGGGTGGGGGGATTTTCTTGAAAACCTTCGTGTCGCATCTCTGGAAGATACTGAACCTAAATACCAAGTTTGGTGTTTATCCGACTGTTCGTTTTGGAGTTATGCTGTTCACAGACACACAGACACACACACACACACACACACACACACACACACACAGACACACACACGGACATGTTTCCAAAAATGATTTTTTTGGATTCAGGAGGTCTGAAAACATGTATTTCCGGTGAAATCTCGGTATCGAATTTTTGGGTGGAATGCAATACTTCCCCTACTTACTATACGTAGTAGAAAAAGTAAAAGTATTGCCAGGTTCTGTCGATTCGTAGTACACCGGAATGATCAAAGTATTGAGTGAATTGCACAGGTCTAAAAAATCGCTAGAATTCATAATATGAATTGGTAGATCAACACGATTCTTTGAGATGCTGATGCCATAACCTAGGAGTACCGAGTTCAGCCGAGAAAGATTAATTCTTAAAAACAAATTGTGTAAATAGCTGTAAAGCGCAGTAAAATGAATCGTAAGCTTTGCCAATGGATGGACGTAGGCGGCAGCACGTGGTATAAACAATTGAAGTAATTTTCAGTACTTTACTGGGAGATTTGATACACAGTATTGCATGATTACAGTGTAGTAGATATTATAATATACAATACCAAAATATATGCAAAATATAGGAAAAATAGAGAATTTTAGAAATCTTGGTTTCATTGACATTGTGATTCTAAAATAT
This sequence comes from Deroplatys truncata, assembly GCA_030765065.1. Taxonomy (NCBI): domain Eukaryota; kingdom Metazoa; phylum Arthropoda; class Insecta; order Mantodea; family Mantidae; genus Deroplatys; species Deroplatys truncata. The sequence continues at coordinate 13,625,213 of CM060982.1, read as the reverse complement.
TAAAGTGTTTAAAATTATATAATTGAAAAGCATTAATTTATATACTATAATCTACATTAAAAGTATAGGAACATGCATCGATATAACTAAACCAATCCTAATGCATTAATAGTACCTCGAATATGCCGATGTAAAATTTATATAAAAATTATTATTCTCTGCACGCACGGTTACTCTTCACGTATTTATATAAGTTATAGAGCTTATTGGCCCGCGCAACTGCGGTAGTGGAGACGAATGATGATGATAATAATAATAATATTAATAATAATGATAATAATAATATTTTTAAAAAAAAGCTGACAAAAGTAAACTTCAGAGGACGGAAACGATTTTTTACGAAGAACTTAAAGATGCACTAGATTGGATCTAATAATAAACGAAACATAAAATTATAGAACTGAATATTTATAAATTATATGATAAAATCGAAGAAAATTAATTTAATTGAAAAGATCATATGAACTACACTACACGATTGAAGAAAGAATACCACTATTAATTAATAAGTACAAATCGTCAGGAAAAAGAGACATCGGACACCCCAGGAAAAGATGGGAGTAAAGAATGCGAAGGCAGGTGGAATGCCTAATCATCGAAATGAAGAAGAATATAATAATAATGTCTTCATAATTGTTTTGCATAATACCTTATGTAATCGCAACTTAAATGGAATCACACAGAATGGTTTCATTGACAAATTCAGGAAACTCCAAGTGTATTACCCAAAATAGCGCGGAAAGCATTTTTACATACATTGTCTTTTTTACGTGAAAGAAAAAAGATCATAACCCTCATCGTACCAACAAACTCCTGATTGCGCATTTTGTCTGCAAACAGCAAAGTACAAACGGGGGACGGTTCATATAAGAATTGTGAGTGAGAATAGGCGGCAGTCAAGGGGACGATTCATGATGGAATCGTGCAGTGGGTTAGACCAGCAGGCAAGCGGACGATTCATGAACGAATCGTGGTGGACACGCTTCATGATTGTATCGTGCAGTAGGGTAGACCAGCAGACAAGGGGACGATTCCTGAATCGTGAACGAATCGTATGAATCGATTACTGCAAAAGAACCGCTCGACCCAACCCTAGTAGTGGCACTGGCGACTGAAGCATTAATGCCAGCGTTGCCAACACAAATATTTATTCTGTTAAGCTGAAGTTAAAATTCTGCTAAATGCTTATCATTGTTGTACCTTTAAAAGTAAATTTCAATATACTGATAACTTACAAAGAATTTTTTTCACCATCATTGTATATTATTATTGAAAAGAAGTTTATTAATGCGGTCCAAATCTTTTGACGTTGTCCACTAAAACGGCACTAGCGAATAGCAGTGTTGTCTCATGCGCATGGTGACCAACTTAGCGACTTTGTCGCCAGATCTAGCGTTATTTAATCCAATCTGGAGACAAGATTTTACGTTTTGCGACATGTCTCATTTCTGGAGATTTTAAATACGTTTTAGCGACTAATCTGGAGTTTTTTTTAAAGAGTAGCAATACATTTTAAGTTTCAGTTCTACATAAAATGTGAAAAGATTGTCAGAATGATTAGATGTAACTTTTCTTCATTATTCGATAGCAACTAATGCACGGTCCACACTCACCAGGGAAGTCTGGTTTGTGTGTTTATTTGAGTCCTTCCTGCAGGCAACCGATAAAAACCAAACAAACATTGCTGTCCCAAAGAATCCGATATTATTTCAACACTGCATGAAATCATACCTAGCTCAGAAGTATCATTTATTTGTGTGTGTACGTTTTTTGCTAGCCTACTTCATGCCCGAATCCAGAACAAATTTCGGAGGGGGGTTCCATAACTAGATCTGAACTTAACACTACCCTACACAGTTTCTATGTACTACTACATTACGGGGGCAAGAAAATTGCTTGGAAATATTATAGAGACAGGAATTTCTCACCAGAATGAAGATATAAAAGCGAAAAGGCCAGGGAGCCAAGCAATCTAAGTGGCCTAACAAAGAAACAGGCACCAGACAAATTGTACAACAGATGTAGAGGTATAAATGAATATACATTGTATGTATTGTAAACATGTAGATCAAATTGTACAATCCATCCATCCATCCATCCATCCGTCCATCCGTCCATCCATCCGTCCCTCCGTCCGTCCGTCCGTCCGTCCGTCCATCCATCCATCCATCCATCCATCCATCCATCCATCCATCCATCCACCCACCCACCCACCCACCCATCCATCCATCCATCCATCCACCCATCCATCCACCCACCCACCCACCCACCCACCCATCCAACCACCCACCCACCCATCCATCCATCCATCCATCCACCCACCCACCCATCCACACACCCACCCACCCATCCACCCATCCATCCATCCATCCACCCATCCACCCATCCATCCATCCATCCATATATCTGTCCGTCTATCTATCCTAATCTAATCTATCTAATTTATCTAATCTAATCTATCTAATTTATCTAATCTAATCTATATAATCTATCTATATATCTACTTATGTAATGAGACAATGTTAAGTTTCCTTTTCCTTGTAAATATGCTACTGCTGCTGCTGCTGTTATCTAAGGAAAGTTTCCCACATCTATTGGTTTGATATAGATTTAAATATATAAAACTATCATAAGTTTCGGGGAGGGGGTTGAACCCTAAACCCCCCCTTTAAATACGGCCTTGGGCTACTTTACACGTTTGAAGACAAATATTAACTTTTAATTAGTGCGTTATTCATTTTTACTTTCTGTACTTAGGGGAAGTATTGATTCCACCCAAAAATTCGATACCACAATTTCACCGGAAATACATGTTTTGAGGCCCCCTGAATAAACAATCTGATGTGTTACACTCACATGACTTTCTCTACTCTTGTACAAACTATTTTTACAAACGCTTATTCTCCATCTACTTCATGTTAATCGAGATAAACACTTGCAGACTCTATCTTATTGCTAAGTTTCTTGTAGATGTAAGGGGAATATATATTTACAAGGGCAATATAGAAATACAATAGCATTTAAGCACATACATATCTCTTAATAGCTGGTTGCTATGCGCAGCACCAGTCCATTTGCCACAGATTAATACTCTTTGCATTTACAAGACAAAAAATGAATAACGAATTCCCATTTGAGAAAACAAGTATTGAAAAATTTAAGGGAATAACAAGCAATATCTCGAAAATGGTTCACTCAACAAAAAAAATGTATATGACATAAATTGTGTATTTTAACGCAATCTACATTTTTGTGTAGTAAAATTTTGTCTATCTCTTATGGTTTACCTGTTATGAAAAAGTCGTTCACAATGAAGAATACTTTTGGAGACATTCCCAGAAAATTAAAAGATATATATTTTATTCGTCATGATAATATCTTAAACATATGATATTTTAATCAAAATCGTTAGAGCCATTATTGAGAAAATTAAAATTTTCGGAAAATGTTCCATGTAAAGGGTAATCTGGGGTGGAGGGATTTTCTTGAAAACCTTCGTGTCGAATCTCTGGAAGATACTGAACTTAAATACCAAGTTTGGTGTTTATCCGACTGTTCGTTTCTGAGTTATACTGTTCACAGGCACACACACAGACATACACACACAAACACACACACGCACATGTTTTCAAAAATCCTTTTTTTGGATTCAGGGGGTCTAAAACATATATTTCCGGTGAAATCTCAGTATCGAATTTTTGGGTGGAATACAATACTTCCCCTACTTACTATACGTAGTAGAGAAAGTAAAAAAGCATTTTTGGAAACATGTCGGTGTGTATCTCTGTGTGTGTGTGTGTGTGTGTGTGTGTGTGTGTGTGTGTGTGTGTGTGTGTGTCTGTCTGTCTGTGAACAACATAACTCAGGAACGAACAGTGGGATAAACAGTAAACTTGGTATTTAGGTTCAGTATCTTCCAGAGATGCGACACGAAGGTTTTCAAGAAATTCCCCCACCCCAGATTACACTTTACATGGAACATTTTTCGAAAATTTTAATTTCTCAAAAACGGTTCTAACGATTTTGATTAAAATATAATTTGTTTAAGATATTTTTATGACAAATGAAATGTATATCTCGAATTTTCTGGGAATGTCCCCAAAAGTATTCTTCATTGTGAACGACTTTGGCATAACTGGTAAACCATAAGAGATAGACAAAATTTTACTACACAAAAATGTAGATCGCGTTAAAATACACAATTTACGTCATATACTTTTTTGTTGAGTGAACCATTTTCGAGATATTGCTTGTTATTTCCTTAAATTTTGCAATACTTATACTTTTCTCAAATTTGTTATTCATTTTTACTTTCTCTGCTACGTATAGTAAGTAGGGAAGTATTGTATTCCACCCAAAAATTCGATACTGAAATTTCACCGGAAATATATGTTTTGAGACCCCCTGAATCCAAAAAAAGCATTTTTGCAAACGTTGGTGTGTGCTTCTGTGTGTGTGTGTGTGTGTGTGTGTGAGCAGCATAACTCAGAAACGAACAGTCGGATAAACACCAAACTTGGTATTTAGGTCCAGTGTCTTCCAGAGATGCGACCTAAAGGTTTTCAAGAAAATCCCCCACCCCAGATTACCCTTTACATGGAACATTTTTCGAAATTTTTAATTTTCTCAAAAATGGCTCTAACGATTTTGATTAAAATATCACATATTTAAGATATTTTCATGACAAATAAGGTGTATATATTGAATTTTCTGGGAATGTCTCCAAAAGTATTCATCACTGTGAACGACTTTTGCATAACTTGTAAACCATAAGAGATAGACAAAATTTTACTACACAAAAAATGTAGATCGCGTTAAAATACACAATTTATGTCATATACATTTTTGTTGTTGAGTGAACCATTTTCGAGATATTGCTTGTTATTCCCTTAAATTTTTCAATACTTATTTTCTCAGATGGGAATTCATTATTCATTTATTTGTTTTGTATATACAAAGTATTATTCTGAGGCAAAGAGAATGGTGCTGCACCTAGCAACCAGCTATTAAGAGATATGTATGTGCTTAAAGGCTACTGTATTTCTATATTGCCCTTGCAAATACAAAACAAGGGGTCCATAGTACGCCTTAAGCGATAGTCAAACATTTTTAGAACTGGTCACTATGTGTAAAATGTGATTCTCTTTGCATGTCAAAAGATCGTTTCTGTAAATGTTTATCTCGATTAATATGAAATAAATGGAGAATAGGAACTTGTAAAAATAATTTGTACAAGAGTAGAGAAAGTCATGTAAGTGTAACGCATCAGATTATTACTGTTTGCGAATACATGTTATCGTTTGTAAACGCATTTGTTATTTCATAAACCATTCTTAGTAACAAATCTAAAGTTGAAACAAACATTATTTTAGGTTGCACAATAACACCACCTATCGTAATTAAATCGTGGAAGTAGCACATTAAGGTTTAGTTTTTTTATGAACGCTCTTTAACTAATATGATCCTGAGGGTCCAATTCTATATTGGGTGTGAAAGAACCGTAATGATTATACACAGTAGTACCTGTAGGCCTAATGGGGGCAGGATATAAATCCATTATAAAGACCATCGTTTCTAAGGAAGCAGATAGGCATTTCACGCATAGTAAGTAACAATAAGGCAGCAACTTCTGTATGTTATCTCCAAATGAGGCAGGACTATAGTCTATGTTTCTTTAATGGTATGAATTTCGTACCCAGATATTACACTACAGCTAAGAAAAGGTAATTTATTTACTCCGCGAGAACCTCCTTCGATCACGAATTTTCATCTTTTGAGGGGTCTTAACTTGATTCAATAATTTTTTAATTGTGAAAGTAGAAATATCAGACCCCTTAAGTTTTAACTCGTGGATTTGTGTTGGGTTTATTCAAAGATTGTATTACTATGAAAAACACAAAGAAATATTTTGAAACATATGCATATTATTCAAAAGTGTTCCTAAATACTGCTTCAGCGATCATGATAAAACCAGATATTAGGAGCCATCAAAGTAAATGCGGTACCGAGGAAACAGTTTCTTTTGTATTAATTTATTCAGAACTGCATGTATATATATAAAGCGAATAAGTGAAATGTGAAGATACTACTGTAAAACTCTTCTGATTACGAACAAATTTTCAGTCCACTATAAGTAGGCTTAAAGCAGATTAGAGTGCTGACAGCTCTGTTGAGAAGGGAGAAACAGTTTAATATGATGAGCTGTCCTCTGGTAGGTAACTTTTATCATATCCTCTAGGGGTAACCAACATTACAATTACAGTTTTGTTTACCTGTTCATAGTTGCTGTGGGAATCCCTTTATGTCAATCGAATAAACAAGAGTTTCCCTGCGTTATGAAGCAAGACACACGGTTTTTCCCCGGCCTACAACCACCTGACTCCAGAAGCTTGATGTTTTGTTTATCTGTACCGATGTGTACACAGTTTCTCAGTTTTTAGTGTGGCGTCGAAATGATACGATACAGGAACAGAATAAATTGTCTCTTTCGCGCTTTTAAAAAGCTGGTTATTGATAGTAATTTTAATAAAGTTATTGAAATGTGTTAACCGCAGTACCTGCAAAGTTTTCGAGCAGAGTGGCTAAAAAGTGAACAGTTTAAGAAGTGGCTGTGTAGGGTGGAGGAAGACGACACGAAGTGCTATTGTAAGTATTGTAAAGTGCAGTTATCAGCAAAATTAAGTGATTTGACAAAACATATGAACACTAACAAACATAAAAAAGCGGAAGCATCTTTTCATGATCCACATCAACATGTGTTATCGTTCAAACCAGTGAACACTGAAGCAAAAAAAGTGGAAGCACGAATTGCATTATTCATTGCAAAACACTATTCTTTCAGAGTAACTGATCACACGTGCAAACTCTGTAAAGCGTGTTTTTCGGATAGCAGGGGTACCAGTGAACTAAAGATACACAGAATAATAATATGTCCTGCTGTAATTTGCAATGTCATAGTACCATATTTTGAGGAACAGTTGTTAAAAGATATTGGTGATAGGAGTTACAGCTTACTGATTGATGAAAGTAATGACTGTTCGGTTACAAAACTATTAGGTATAGCCATCAGGTACTATTCACAAACAAAGAAATGTATTGTTGCAACCTACTTGCAGGTAATACAACTAAGTGAGTGTACCGCTGATGCTCTTGTCTCAGCCTTAAAGACTTGTATAAAGGACAAAGGTTTAAATTTTGCGAAATTAATAGCAATTGGGACTGACAATGCATCGGTGATGACTGGTATCAACAATGGCGTGTATGCCAAACTGAAATCTGAATTACCTCACTTGCAGCTAATTAGATGCGTGTGCCATTCTCTACAGCTAGCAATTTCCCATGCTACTGCAGAATTCCTTCCTAGGAACTTAGATTTTATAATCAGAGAAACCTAAAACTGGTTCTCCCATTCGTCAGTCAGGCAGGTCGCAATGAGCGTTGTTATTCCACAGAGATTTTATACCAGATGTACGCAGACCGTCGTAATTATGCATTTCTTGTTTTTCTCAAGCCAATATTAAAGCTAGTTCAGACGGTAAACAAACACTTTGAAAGTGAAAACCAAGATCCCACAAAACTTCTGGAATATTTATTGCAACTTATTAAATCTCTATGTACGAAAATTGTGCTTCCGGGCAAAAGATTAGACTTCATAAGGGACAAACTGGAAGATCATTTAGATCCAAAACCGTACCTTGGCTATGAATTTGAGACGGAAATGTCTACTGAAAAATTCCCTCAGGAAGTTGAGAATGATATACGCGAAAGGTGCCTTAAATTCATTGTTGGTCCACTGTTGTATCATACAGCGCTCTAGTAAATCAACTACGTCAGCGTCTTCCCGAGAACATTGAAGTTTTGCAGGAAATTACCCTATTTGCTCCTGATGAATGTCTCAGGCCTGTAAAACGGTCTGTAATTGAAATAGCAAAACTGTTTACAGACGCTAAAGAAATATTAACAGCTGCTGACTTTCAGTGGAAAAATTTACGCAATGTACAGTGGCACGAAGTGAATGACTGTGTTAAATGTTGGGTAGAAGTGCACTGTTATAGAGACTCCGGAGAACAAAACCCTTTTCATGAACTGGCAAATATCGCCTTAAATGTGTTGTCACTGCCACATTCTAATACAGAGCGTGTGTTCAGTTTTGTAAACAATACAAAATCAAAAGAAAAGAACAGAATGAAACTGAGGACATTACCTACATTCAATATTGTGTGTCAAATATGAACTAAAAAGGGAAGGAAAATGTTGCCATTCATATGAACTGCCGAAAGAGTTGTTGCAAAAGATAGGGATCATGCTGTGCTACTCTCAACCATCAACTTCAGCATCAGCATCGACTTCGAATTTATTCTTTGAAGAGGAGGTGGACAGCGAAGACGCGGAAATATAATTGAGCACGAGATGGTGACGTCATAGGATAACAACACATTTAATCGAGGTACCTTGTTTAATTTTAAATTATTGGTCCTTAAATAAGTTTCAGTAGGCACTTAGCCATATGCGTATTTAATTCTGTATTGGTATATTACACATAATTGAATGCTGGTATAGTACACATTCATTTATAATTTTATAGCATATTTTAGCCATAATTGTTTTTGTATATTTATTATATGCATGGTAAAGTAGTTTATTGAATTTCAAGAATCTAGCGACTTTCTGGAGATTTTTTATGTTCAAACTAGCAACAATTGAAACTCCCAAGTTGGTCACCCTGCTCATACGGACAGTACACCTCGCCGCTGGTAAAACTCTAATTGAAATATCATGTGCGCGTATGCGTATTTCTGTTTCAGAAAAGCAACAAGTAGTTAGGATAAAAGGCGACGTTTTCCTGAACAAGTACAAAAAAGAATCACATTTTTACATCCAATGACTCGCCATTAATTTATAGTTATCTTTCGTGATGTTTAAACGGAGACTTTTAGTCATAGTCATGCTTGTAATAGTAAGAAATTCCATTGCTGTCATAGATTTTTATACATTGTTTCGCCATAGACATAATTATCACTTAATAATGTGCAATTCTCCATGCCCCAAATAAATTTAGAAATAGTTATTTCACGAGGTTTTCTAATACAGCTACAAACTCGTCGTGAAAATCCTGTTGAAGCACTCTGACGCAGCTCTACAGAACCATAAATGACGTTGTCTTTTTAATAAATAACGTTATGTTTGGTTTGGTTTCACAGAATAATGGCATTGGAAAACCGATAATTAAGTGCATTGTAATGGTTATTATGCTTACTTCTGCATGATGCAGAGTCCTAGAATCAAGCACGTATCCGTTACATGAGATGAGCGTGTTATGCTTTTCGCAACATTCAACACCTCGTTACTTGGAATGTATTACCCAATAATAATAATAATAATAATAATAATAATAATAATAATAATAATAATAATAATAATAATAATAATAATAATAATAATAATAATAATAATAATAATAATAATAATAAGCCATATAAAGCATTAGCCAACAGAACTTTAAGCAAAGAATCCGCAACTTCTATCACATTCTCGAGGATGCATCAACAATGGAATTCATTGCACCATTGACGCTGTAGCTCAAGGTTAAAACACAAAGTAAAACAACAGCTGGTGTACTTTTTACAGCACGCTATATCATCTCTGGCGTCTAATTACCCTATGCGTAATAATAGTTGACTATTTCCAAATTCAACTGCGGGTACTCAATTCTTACAGTGATAGGCTCTTGCGTTTATAAACTTAACTCTTTCATAAAAATGTCGCTTAGATATAGAAGTAAAGTTAAGGCTGTTTTCTTGTGTGTGTATAATTTCTTTAAAAAGTATGCCAACGAAGAAAACTGCAAAAATCTTAACTTCACGAAACGTCAAGAATTTACGGCTGAGGCGTGGTCATCAAGTACATCAACTGTATCACGTTTGCGTAGGGAAGCGAAAAAGGCGCACACAGAAGCAGCAGCGGAATTGTTTACATTGCCGAGAAATCATATACGTTTAAGTAAGAGAGTGACAAAACTGGACGATTTCGAAAAAGCTGTTGCACGTCACAGTGCTTTTTAATTTTATGATAAACGAGCATTTCCGACAGCAAAGAAGTTAACGGTGGTGATTAGAGAAAAAATAGGGTTCGCAGGTTCTGTTTCTTCCACTAAGAGGCTTCTGAAACGTTTAGGATTTAGATATAGAAAAACCCACAATTGGGCGAAGTTTCTAATGGAACGAAGGGATATTGTTGCTGCAAGACTGAAGTTTTTGCCACCATGCATATCAATTAGGTGACACTCAGCCAATATATTACTTAGATGAAGCATGGGTAAACCAGAATCACACAATAAAGTATATGCGGCAAGACTCTTCTAGAAATTGAGGTCTAAAAGTTCGGGTAGGGAAAGGAAGCAGACATTAATTTGTCACGCAGGATCGGCTCATACAGGTTTCCTTTCAGACAGCAAATGGGTGTTTAAATCGAAGAAAACGGGTGATTATCACTAGGAGATGACATCCGATTCATTTTGGGAGTCGCTATTAAACAGATTTTTTAAATTATCTAGAGGAAGACAGTGTAATTATTACGGACAATGCGCCTTATCACTCTGTTTTTGTGAACAAAATTCCTAATACTTCCTCCAGAAAAGGCGATATAGTTTAGTAGTTAGTGGTTTTTTTCTCATTTGGAAACAAAAGCCGAGCTTTTACAAACAGTGCAGCCGTTCAAAAATAGTGAAAAAGTTTTTGAACTGGATCTACTGGCCAATGAAATGGGACATCAGGTTATAAGACTCCCACCTTATGATTGCAAGTACAATCCCATAGAGCTGATGTATGCTCAAGTCAAAAGAGAAGTCGCTAAAATAATAATCCTTTCAAAATTGCGGATGTAGATGTATTAATCTATGATGAACCAGATAAAGTGTCTCGAGAAGACTGGGTTGCATGTGTAAACCACGCAGAAAAATTACAAGAGAAGAATTTCCAGAATGAATTAGGACGCCAAGACATTTTAGAACGCATTATCATTAACCTCAACGACGACAGTGATACTGAAGACAGTGAGGCTGAAGAGGACGACGACGGTTGCAGTGATACCTAGGACAATGGGGATATGCCGTTGGCTGTGCCACTTGAATAATAAAGGACGCATAGAAAGGTATGGTTTTTATTTCTGTATTTGTGCATTACATTTCCATTATTGTACCTCTTCTTGTTTTTTGTAGCTTTTAAGTGAACATTTCGATGGCATTTATAACAAACGCGTAACGTTCTGACGAAGTGAAGTGAAGCGAAGTTTGGCAACCGCGCGGCCACTCCGTATTGGTTATCACGAAACGCCAAGAGATTTGGACCACACAGTAGGTTACACTCACCATATTAATGTAGTTCAAGCCATAACGTTTCATTTTCCTCCTCATCCTCCAATAGGGTGTCTTCTATATCCACTGTTGAAGACCTGGGGCCGGGGAGAAATGTCTGTGGCGTTTGCTCTCGTAGTACCCATTTCTCAGAGAATATCCTCTGGCAGCTCGTAATCATGGCAACACCCAGACGATTAAGACTAGCTCTTATTATAATTACGGCGTTCACCACAACAGTAGTAGTCTATTGTGCAATGATGTTTTTATCAAGTTTAACTGGCTAAATTCCCTTTCCACATTTGCATTATATCAGGATAAAAGTAGAAGTATTATAGCCTGATCTGAATGTTCTTGGAAAGTATTTAAGCCACTAGCATCCTTATATGACCTAACTTCATTCAAGAAGGCCTCAGTATTGCGTATTTCTTTCCACTGCACGGTAGTGAGCCTCGACTACAGAAAGTCAATTTTGGTTGCTGTGCTGTCGGACAAGCCCATTTTCTTGGCCAAAGATACTAGCGGTTCTTTTATCACTCGCTATCATTCTCTCGGTGCAAATAAGAACACGTTTTGCAACACCTTAACATTTTGGAGCAAGCGGCGTTGCAGCTCGGAAAGCAAAAAGATGTTCACGCCTTTTCCTTATGACATTTTCAACCTCAGATGAAATGTTGTTGGTATTATTCGTATCTTGCAGTAAGACTTCGACTTCATGACTTAATTATATTCTCGGCGACTTATTTTACGAACATCGACTGTTAAAGATCACATCTGTGCCCTGATACAACAATTCTCCTAATGAGGCCGTTCATTAGTAAAACCACGTCGTTTAGAAGCCGTGATTGGTCTGCAGAACCTGTCTGAAATGCCTTATTTACCAGCTGGCATTCTTCCAAATAAGGTTTCAGAAAAGTAAGGTAAATTTTGCTTATGTCATCAGATCACTGTACGTATTATAGAGAAGTTGAGCAGCATAGCACTTCTTATCAAGTGCTACTATTTCAAAGTGCGTTTTTAGTTCAAGCCACTGGAATAGAACACAGGAGACAGCCTCTAAAATAGATATCCAACGTGTGTTGCACTTCTGAACTATTTTCAGTGGATTAACTCCGTCATTATTGCATTGGATAACTCTCTGTAGGCAAGTTCACGAAATGAAGACTTGGAAAACCAAGAATACGTTTCCGACAACAAAAACTCCAAATTTTGGGGCAAAATTTCAGCTGCCGTAGAAGATACCGCTGGCCGCACGGAATGACAGGTACAAGGGATTAAGACAAGATGAGGAACTTATCTTCTCAAATTCTTATACACACCATTATTGATGCTTACCAAAACTGTTGCGTTGTCAGTACCCAAACAGTATTCATTTTGCAAAGATTTCCATCCCTTGGTTATTGCCACTGCGTTGGGTTCTTCTAACTCTACTATTGCAGAAACAATGTGACCTTGACATTCAGAAAAGTATGTTACGCACGCAGCTACTAATTTTGCTGACGCTCATGTCCGTAGATTCGTCTAAAGGTACACTGAAATATCCATCTCCTATGTCTTTTTTCAGACTGGCCTTGAAGTGTGGGAAAAGAATGCTTTTAATCACACCACTACACTTCTATGCAAAAGCATCTGACATGGTCAGTACCCTTAAAACACCTTTTTGAGAGAACGCAGAGGTGATCCACAGATTCTATTGCGCAATGGTTAGCCACAAACAAACTTAATGCCGCTTCCGCAACAGAAACCTAATTGGTATGCCTAACTACGCGGGAATCCCATTTTAGCTGTCCCTGTGAAGAATACGGCGCTTCAGCGTTTACATACTTTTTGCTTTTTGAATCATTCAATAAGTCCGACAGATGCGAATTTAAATTGCACTGGCGAAATGGACAACGCGCACAAGTAGGTTGGGCGGGAATCTTAGCAAGCTAATCTTTCAATTGTTTGTTGCTAAGCCACTATTTTTTTAACCTTTTGGTGTATTTTTGTAGTTTCGTTTTGACATTTTGATGATGCAACTAATAACAAAATAAAGAAAACCACTGGTTACACCAGTGTCAACCGACCATAGAGATTAACAGATTAACACTATGCATTGTACCGATGCGACAGCTGAACTTCGGTCAAACATAACTTGTAAATGCAATACTAAAAGCAAAGAACTAGGAAAACGGTTAAGGCAGAGTAAACTCTATATAAAAATCTGATTATTAAACATCACCCATGTGATGCATAATGATATGGAAGCAGGGGTTGCTGAATTACATTCTCATAACTTACACCCAAGAGCTAAGATTGAAATCTAAGCACTAATTCATTCGTTATATTCTGATCTTACGGACTCTCGTGGTGTGCAGAAGCGGGGAGAGGAAAGTACAGTAGGGACGATGGTTCTGTGCCGGTGAAGGCTCGATGCGCACTGGTTATCTGTACAGTGAGCTAGTCCCCAATTCTCGGGCATGCGCAGTAAGTGCCATCGCTTCAGTCTAGCGGCAGCAGTAGTTCGAGTAACATCTTTCTTGTCAGCCGTCTGTTGATGTTACCTTGAACGTGTGTTTATAAATTAGTCACCACTATATGTTTCTGTAGAGGCGTCATTTCAGTTTCTGCATTGGGGGGCCAAGATTGCTTGGAGCAGTTTCAAAAATGTTCATGTGGATTGTAACGAAATATATTATGTTTTATTTCTTAAATGTGAAATATTGCTATTAATAGTACAATTGTAAAGTTTCATTTGATAGAGCAATAACGTTGCTCGTAACCTAGGGGAGGGGGCCAATTGACCCCCTGCCCCCCTAAATGACACCCATGTGTTCCTGTAATTAAACTTGGATTGTGTATTTTGGTGTGTTTATTAGAGGTTCTTGCCTTCTGCGACGTTTTATGTAAAAATAACAAAGGTTAATATAACACAAAATGATGGGGATAAATACAAAGAAATCGCTAATGGAAAAACTAATTCCTACCTTGCCTCTCAGATCTGTCTTGGTGATGCATAACGCGCAGTACAATAGTGTAAAGCTGGAAAAGGCCCCATCGCCTCATACCAAAATACGATGCAGAACTTGTCCCATTCTATGAAAGGATGCTAAGTTTGGAGCTTTACAACCTAAGTAAGGATCAAAACCTATTCCGAAAATTTACGTTGATAGTTTGTAGGCCATGCACACAATGTTCTCCGATTACCGCCCTAGTCTTCGGGGCTTAATCGAGTAGAACTCATCTGGGCTGATATAAAGCAGTGGGTAGCTTAGTAGAACACCCTTTTAAACTACATGATGTTATTGATTAAGCTTAGCTAACAACATGTTGAGGACATTAGCGTAGAAAAATGGGAAAATGCCTCTCAACACATTAAGTAGGAAGACAAATACGTTGAAGAACAACAAGGCCTGTTTTGAAAATGTCTTAGAAGGTTCTGTAATCCAGGTTGGGAAATATAGTGACAGCGAACGAGAAGAAGACTGATGACGATGAAAGGGAAAGTCTTGCAGAAGAAAACGACGGTGGTGATATGTCTGGTGTAGAGTGTTTATCACACTAATAAAGCCCCGGCTAGTTTACGACAATGCATTTACGTGACAAAATTTGTGTATAATGTGTAAATATAAAAGAATGATAGAGCAATCTGATAATAGTGAGAATAAACCAGTCAATGTAGTGGTGTGGTGTTGTATGTTTATGTCGTATCAGCAAAGTCCCACGTCTGCCAGCAGGCAGGCAGACAGAGAACTGTCTGGCGTTAGGCATAGTCTCTCTTCAGTGAGCGAGGAAACAAGGTCACCGGCATAGAACCATCGTCCCTACTGTATAGGTATTGGTATGTTAGAATACATACAGCAATGTTGGACACCGCTAAATACACCAATGTTGGACACACAAGGGATAACACCGCAAAACAATAACACCTACTCAGATATACGTTATTTTTCAATAGTGTTATAACATTGGCGGACTCATATTGCGATAATCGCGTGTATATTTTTACCTTATTACATATAAACACATTCCTGCAGGACACGTAGGTGTATGTAGATGTCATACTTCATATGGTATTGTGAGATTTGGACGTGTATGGAAAGAGGGGAGATTAATTTGTAGTCCCACCTAGGATCTTTTCCCACTAAGTCGAGTTTCTAGTTATACAATTGAAAAACTGAACTGAACAGAAAAATATTATGGTAGGCAACAGTCAATAAACCCGTTAAAACAATTTGTTGACCGCTAAATGCAAAATTTCACCCGTTTTCTATGTGTAATAGCCGTCAAATTTAGCAGAAATTCCGATACTTAGCAACCCTGAATTGAATGTAGTGGTCACAGCCAGCTTTAAGGAAGCCGGAACCGACGGTTTGCCAACGCAGCCTGAACTGCAACTAGTCGACTGGGACAATGCATTGAACATTTATTAATTTCTTGCCTTTTATATACGTTACGTATAGGAACTGAAACGTTTGATGACATATTTAATAGATTGCAATAGCACGCCCCAAATAGATGGTAATCATCATTGACTTTTGCTCTACCTTACGCCTAATTCGTTTATTACTATGCATTAATCCTTTAATGCAATAACCTCGTAATATGATAAAGCAATCATTAATATATCTGGAAAATAATTGAGTAAATTCAGTTTCCTTAGAAATTTACTTAATTTGTATCTCATTTTCTTGAGATATTGGGTACAGCAAATAATGCATATAATTTATCATTTTCAGAACTACTGTATTCTTTTATCAGATCTGAGGATTGAAAGAAAACTATTAAAGGTTATTAAAATAAAGAATAATAATCGTTAGAGCATTGTTTTATTTACATTTTATACAACTGGATTATAGAGGATCACGACACTTTCTCTTAAATAAGACAACTTCCTTAATTTGACTGGGTTAAGGCTTTTTACATTGCCTAATTTAAACTATTTTTGTAATTGTTTAACAGTGTAGCAGCTAGTCATACACGAGTTACCACAAAAGCAAAAACATTTTAAAATTATAGGATAGCAAGTAAAACATATTCTCACAAGAAACTTGTTTAGAACTTCTCTATGGAGAGGGCTGACATGATCTAAGCTTAAAGGTAAAGCCTCAACATCGTCATTTGGAGAACATGAGACTATAACAAATGAGGATAAATGCCTTTTTTTAATATGTCGTGTTTTATCTGCGTACGACATTTCACTTCCTCTGAAATACAAGTAACTTCCTTCTTTAGACTGAGTTATGCATGCGATTCATTGTATCATTTAAATGTTTGTGTAATTGTTTAACAGTATGCTGGAAAGGAAATTTACCATCAAGTCATATATAGTGCTAAATTAATTACCACAAAAGCAAACATCATCAAGGATTGATGAGCAGGATTGAGGAGACAAAATATTTCAAAACACCTATAAACAACAATTTTTGGTTTGGAACCCTCACAAAAAAATTTCAAACCTTTCTATTAAGAAAGCTGACATTACACTCCAAGTTAAATGGAAAAAGTCTTAACAGAGTTGATGATGAAGATTTTAAGCCTCCTCTGTTAAGAATTCCAAAGTATATGTTATCGCATCTGCTGGATTTTACAACCTCAGTGCAATGACTACAGGATTCAATCTTATGTGCCACATAACTAGCTGCATATACAAAAACTGGAGGATTACCTACCAAATCACTAATTTCTGTGGTATGAAGACAGAGTTCTTCAAACTCATTGTTTCCAACAAATTCATAGGTATCTTGTTTATCACCAGTAACTACAGGTTGAAACCGTTCATCAAAATTTGAGGATACAAATTTACATTACCATAGCGAGAAGAATGTAATACTAGCAAACTCTTTACTGTGATTATTTTTTTCTTATTCCATTACTTGTGTAAATGACGTATGAATAGCGCCAGACAGTTGTGTACATAAACCAAATCTCCCCTCAAGATCACCATTTTGGAACTTTGCAGTCAATATGTACTGAATTTTAAAATGCATATGTCAAAATCTTATTAATTCAGTGAGTGCCTCACTGCTATGGGAGAGTGCTTTGTCCGTTTCCCTTGTGAGCGAAGATGATCTCTCATTTAGCAATTCCCATTTTTAAAGCCACTGTAAAAGTTTCCTTAAATACTGCAACCTTGAATCATTATTCACAATTCCATCTACTGAATGCCTGACATTTACAATTTGCCACCAATTGCTAATGAATTACAAAACCTTCCTGTGCCCTCACTCTTAGCCTCAAAACATGTCAAAACAGCCACTGGGTTTCATGGAAAGCATTTACTATCAAGTGTACCTTTTGTCGCTCCATGGTGTTTGGGTAAACTGTTTTGTAATTCAATTTTTGACCGCTTTGGCTAGCGGTGAAGAGCTGCTATACAATTTATACAACTTTTTCAAATCAATAATCTTAGTCTCCAACACTTCGCAGATCAAATGACGGGAACACAAAGGTTTTATCACTGTCACTAAACGTAGCCAATTATTTCTCACGTTCTTAAACAAGTAAACTGTATCAAAAAGGACAAAAATCTCTCAAACATTACCACTAGATGTATGGAAATTGAAGTATAGTTTGCTATCTGATTCAGCAGTGAGTTTAAGATATAAACTTCTGTTTACAGAATTGTCATCACATATGATAGTGATAACTTAAATTACACGAAAACTTCAAATCTAACACTGACAGAGTTTTCGCATACAGCTGCTGACCAGAAATATTTTTATCTGGATACAGAGTGACAACTTCCTTCATATTGCCGAATGCTGCAGACACAAGGAAAGGTTGTACTATCTTCGTTGCATCGTTACATTACACATTGCGAGTTTTCTGCCAAACCAGTAACTACTCCACGTTTGTACTGAAAACCTGGGTTTATATAAATCTCGTACAGTGGGCTTCATATGTTTTCCGATGGACCAAGGGGTGTAGAGGTAGAGGGGGAAGAAATGTCTTCTCGACTAGCCATGCCTGGCTATAGCCAATAGTAAGTGCCGGTATCGTTTCAAAGGTCACATTTACTTCTGTGTATGCTCGTATAATTCAGTGACCTGACTCTAAGAGGAAAGAAGTCGAAACTAAACACTTTTCTCTTTACCAGATCTATTCAAGCGAAATAAATTAACACATTCTTTGCATAATATGTTGTTTAAAAAGCAAATATTGCACTCTTTATGCGGATGCTACACAAGTTTAAGATTCAGTAATTTTCTTGAGAAACAAGGTTCGCATAATGTATATCTTCTTTTTAACGTTTGTTGCTAGTAATAAATATTAATAATAATACTAATAATAGTTTTATAATTATCACCAGTAGAACCTTCTACACGTACTTGAAGCAGAGGGTATTTATTACGTTGAATATAAGTTTTGCTTTTTAATTGTCATAGATATTGTTCAAAACGTTTAGCCTAAGTGTGTAGTTCCATACAGTTGGCACATTCAGTTCTGATAATATTCAAGTAATGTTTTAAAAATATGGAAGCAACGTAATATTAATGTCAAACTGTTGAAGCAGTTTGGGCACAGTTAAGTGCAACATTAAATTCTTCAAAATGAGATTTTGCGTTTATTAATGAAAACTAATAAAGCTTGTTTTATTTGAAACATAATTCCCCTTACACACAAACACACTCTCACAAAAGAAAGGAAGAAAAACCGTGCCAATCGTACAGTGGACGTAGAGTAAAAACACCTATGTAGGTGTTGTATCCAAAAGGAGAAAATGTTAATAGATACGAGGAAATAACGTTTAGCGCAAAATATGTTGTTTCTATATAGCTGTTTTATTCGGTTAGGATAACATATAAGCTAAATTTTCAAAATAGTGACCCGAAACTGTTAATGCAGACAGATTGATGTGCTTTTGTTGCAATTGGTTCATTTGAAAGCACTCTATTCTGAAAATTAAATTGCTTTCTAGTTACAAATCTGAAGATGCCCTTCCAAAAAAGAAAAACTTAGGTATTATGTATTACGATTCACGTTCTGAATTCTTAAAATGCTTCTCTTCTGGTCTGGAATGGAACGGGATGTGTAAAGGAGGGGACTCGACCCCGATCCAGTGCATGAGGATACTGTGTTTGTGCCCCTCGAGGGGGCGCTCCCGGGAGGGAGGGACGAGGTGAGAGACACCGAGACACCGGGCGGCCGGGACCAGGAGTGACGGCACAGAAATGACAAGGTTCCTAAAGTTTCCAGACTGAGACGCCTTGACAATCGGGAGGCAAACCGGGGACCCCACCCCACACAGAGGGTCCAACGCCCTCCAAGAAGCGGTCCGTATACCCTGGCAACCAGCCGAAGTCCGAGAGAAGGATAAGGTTCCACAGAGAGCATCCTTTTTCCTGCCACGCCGCAGCGGAATACCATCGCCGACATTTCAAACCCTGAAACAGATCTAACGCGGTTAAGGATGAATATAATGAAGAATGGTACGATATTCGGGGCTGAGAGAAATCATATCAGCATTCGCCTGATGACCCGGGTAAACTCTCGAAACAAACCCGTGGATCAGATTGGGCGGTCGCCGGGAAGCGAACTAGGGATCTCCCGAATGCAAGTCGCACGCGTTGCCGCAGCGCCACCTGGACGTAAACTGGAAGAGCCGTAGTTCAAATCTCTGCTATGACATTGAACTTCTTTCCAACCTTGTCCTACACACGGCTGGAGTGAAAGAGTCTTCTTGTTAATTGAGATGAACTGCCATTACAAACTTCGTTATAAATATAAGAATGCATTAGCTCAAACGATAGTCAGATTTTTATGTGTTGTCTTTGAAACTCCACGCTCTTTGCATTACCTCGATAACCAACTAACGTGTTGCATTCACGTAACTTTCTCTTTTCACCATTCTAACAATTCTTTTTTTAAATATCATTTTTCTGTCTACTTCTTATAATCCAGGTAAACTTGCAAATCACATTTAGCCTTTTCTCTGTGGTGTGGTGGTCTGGCTCACATTCAAGAGTTCCCGAGTTCGAATCTCGGTTAAAGTGAAATACCTGGGTAAAGTTTTTTCCAGAGTTTCCTTTTATCCTGAGATGAATGTCATATTCTAATTTCTAGGGACCTCGGTCCCATTTGAACATCATTTTAACCATTTCGTTCATTCACCTTCCGTAATGGCCTACCCGGTTAAAGGAATTTAATCAAATACCAAAAGAAAAAGTTTACATTTACACATTTCGTTGTAGTATACGTAGATAAAGCGATAGTCACGTTTTCAAAAAGCATGTCACTACGTGATGCTTTGAAATTCCATGTTGTTTGTATGATCGCGACAAAAACAAAATAATAGCGACTTCTCTGTTACAAAAAGCATTCAAACCAATAAAATGTATGTATAACACGCTGCGTGCTTTAACGGGGTCTGCATTTCTTCTTTAGCAAAACTTTGTCCAATCTTTTAGGGTTTACCAATTATACAAAAGTCATTCAGAATGAAGAAGACTTGAGAGGCTCTTCTCAGTAAGTTCAAAATATATATTTCGTTTATCATTAAAATATTTTAAACAGGATGCATTTTAATCAAAATCATTAGAACCATTTTTAAGAAAATATCAAACTTCGAAATTTTTTCCATGTAAAGGATTATTCAGGATGGGGGAGATTTTCTTGAAAATCCTTGTCACATCTTTGAAAATGCTGAACTTGTATATCAAGTTTGGTATTCAACCGACTTTTCGCTTTGGATTTATGTTGTTCACAGACACAAGCATATGGAGCTTTAGCTATAAAATATGTGTTGCATTCACATGACTTTCTCTACTCATTCTTCTACAAACTATTCTTAAAAAGCTTATTTTGCATCTATGCCATGTTAATACCGATAAACCTTCATCATTTATTTTCAAAATAGGTATAACCTGAACATATTAAGCTAAAGCAATAGCCATACCCCATCAAGCTGATCGCTATGTGATAGCTTTGGATTGGTTGGCTAAGCAGGGGACTCGGCATTGATCACATAGTGGATATTGTGCCTACGCCCCACAAGAGGGCGTCTCCGGGAGGAAGGATGAGGTGAGACAAGACACCGGGCGTCCTGAACCAGGAATGCCAGGGTCCCTAAGTTTTCAGATAGAGACTCCCCGTCAGACGGACAGGCAGACCGGGGACCCCACCCAGTACAGAGGGGGTCCAACGCCCCTCAAGGAAGTTAGGATACTCCCGAAAGCCAGCAGAAAGCCGAAGGACGGAGAAAGTCACCAAAAAGGATCCTTTTCCCCTGCCACACTGCACCGAAACACCGTCGCCATTGACCCTATTTAAAGTCTTAATTGTGGTTTGGCTTGGACTTCATCCAACGGCAAGAGAACTAGCTTATCTTATGCAGCTAGCAGTGAACATTTGGTTCCAATGCAGAGCAGGTGTTTATCACTTTGTTCACGAAGAGTTTGTAGCTAGCTCTGAACTTACCATGCTCAGTGTACGTGGGGAAGAAAGTATTGAATTATTGGACGCCGAATACACCTACAGCAGTGTGGAGAAATTGAATACGCTAATGATGAAAATACCACTAGCTCCCAGGAAAAACCTTTCACTCTCTTCTTTGTAAACCAATGCAGTTGCATTTTTAATAATATCAATGTGTGATATTTTTCTGGAAATTTATTTTCTAGATTTTGCAATACACTATTCAGAACTGATAGTGTGTCCTTAGCATCTGATGTATTATGCACTGCCGAAACTTACCATGCTAGCCTCTAGTTCCTGAGGTCGCGGGATCATACCCGGCGGAGGGTGATGAGTTTTTTTCGGGCGTAAAAATCCTTAGCGTGGCTTCCTTCGGAAGAGAAGTAAAGCCGGTGGTTACCTGTCGTATATTTACGGCACGTAAAAGAACCTCAAGTATGATAAAGAGACCTCTGTACAAAATGACCGGTCTTTCATGCCCAGTATAGAATGGGACGCTAAGGACAACAGCAGTTAAAGGTCGTCCATAAATAAAATTCAATTTGTTTTTTTTAACTGCGGAAACGGTATATATTGAATTGCATTATTTATTAAATAATCAATGGCTGCTAAGGTTTTAACATGCTTGTGCAATGAACATCCCTTAAAGCGCTTAAATTTAACGTTTTCAACAAACGATGGTGCAGACATGTATTGAGATATTTTGAAGTAGCAAGTTTTGAGAAGACTGGATTTCTCTTTCATCAAAATGAAATATATACATGCTCTTTTTAAATCAAGCTCCATTCTGGATGAAAAGCTTGGTCATTCTCTTTCAGTTGCAAATGAACGTTCATTATTATGCTGGTTGAATGTACACAAACTGTCGCAATTGGCAGCAGCTAAATTCTGGTTGTTTGTTTTTTGTTTTCTCTTGTCTGGATCTTCACGGTGGGTAGCAATAGAACCAAACGGATACTGAGGATAGTTTGAAAACTGCAATGTAACTGAATTTAAAATGTGTAAAATTGGTTGTCATAGCGTTGTAGTGAACAGATTCTTCAATGTATAGCAGAAGTCTAATTTCAAATCCATAGTTTAAAGAATAAAATGGGTTGAACTTTAATTTAGTTATAAGTAAGACGCTTACTTTTTCACTAATCTGAGTTTTGACGAAGGTAGAGTGAGCAGCCTTCTGTTTTTTTATGAAATTTACTAGCGATTTTCTATATTTGATGTTCCCTAAAATGCAGTGCACAAAACTACAATGTTCAATGGAAAATGAATTTCCAGAGGAAGAGGTCATGTAATACCACTTTTCAATATTTTACTTAATTATTTGGCATTTAAGGATTGCCAAATAGTTCTGGCAATGTTAAAAGTATTAAAACATATGTTACATACCTTGGAGTTATCTGTGGGAACAAAATTCTTCAAGAAATTTCAGATCATCATTAGGAGAAAAAAAACGCTCACCTTTGGTCCTAATTTCCATTAAATTTAGTACATTCGCCTCTGGGGCATTATGCTTTTAACTTAGAGGGTGCATTTTAAAATCACTAATATGAACGTATTCACAACTATACACGAATCAAATATGTACTTACTGTATGTAAGCAATACCAAAACGTTTTCTCATTGGGTCCAAAGAGTGGGATGTTACATGCTGGACTGATGTTTGTTTGTTGGAAAGCTTTCCTTATAGGTGGTGAAGGTCAGGTGCGTTGATTGTATATCACGTCTCAGCTTAAAAAACGGCACAGGTTAAATAGGGCGCAGTGTTGTTACATGTGCTCTACATACGTTCGCAACATTGTCTTCCAGCTGCTATCGGTCTACTAATTGAATGTTATCCTGTGAATGATACATCATCAAATAGTAAAATATCTGCACTGCTATTTACGGCAATTGCAAGATGTTTAATTTTCACTTGTACTTTATCTATTCTTTGTATCCTTAGTACTTCGAAATACGATTCTACGGGCATAAAAATATATACTATCAAAGAAATATGGAGATATAAAATAATAAAGGCTATAATTTGGTAGGGCATCATCACTGTTTACCCTTGACAAAATCACATTCAACGTGGGTGGAATGCTTTCAAACAATATTTAATGAACGATGCACCACGCTTCACTTTGCGTTACTCCATTATACCGCCTTCACCTAGCGTGTTTTTGTTTTTTCTCGTTCTTTTTACGGGTCCTTAGAGGTCCTTTCATTCATTCCTTTTGTTTATCCAGTGCACTACTGTTTCTAACACCCGGGTAGTCTTAGCAGTTTCGTTTACTGTCTTACTAGTGATCTGTTTACTTTAAAATAATGTAACACATTCATTATTACTTTACGTTTCTTCTTAGTTTACTAACATTTGTCTTTTCCTAGCTTCTACCTCAATAACCATAAATATTTACGTACAATGATAAATAACCTACATAACACTTCCCAACGTTCCACTCGCAATAAACGTCGACACTTCCTTACAATTTATGTTAATCTATCTTTCTGCATCGCGCTGGCCTGTTAGTCGAATAGATGGATGACTTTTGTTTGTCATACACAATAAATGCAAGAAGTTATAGGATTTCGGTTCCTTTTAAAAACTGTCTCCAATATTCCACACTTTTCTCTCGCTTGCTCCCCGTTGTAAACATAATGATAAAAACGTTTCTCGCCGGCTGACTTTTCTGCTGCATAGGTATAGAATTTTCTGAAAATATACAATTTAAAAAATTATAACACTCTTGTTATTAAAGGTAGATAATTCAAACTAAGCAGGCATCAGCGCAATAGTTTACTCTAGCTAAGGAAAAAAATTATGTTCTGCGCTTTAGTTTATTAGTTACTGCGTGATAAGCTTAGAAAGAGCAAATATCTGACTTTTACTGAAAAAACTCCTTTTCTTAGAAATTTATGCCCACAGAAATCTATAAAGGATATAAAAAAGTATATAATCTTAGAGAGAAAATATTCTGCATAGGATGTGTTCAATGCTGAAATGTATAACGACTGAATATTTACACCATGTTATTACTTATTAACAACTTGGCGACAGCGCGAGAGTAGAAAAGGACGAAGCTACAGACAGAGATATCCCATTTACTTCCATTAGTGTCTTTAAAGGTTGATACAAGCTGCAGTGGGCTGTATGTAATGATGGAGCGATCTTAGCAGTATTAAGGGCAAATGTTCAGGGACCCGATCTGGAATGTGATTATGCTAGCTTCATAGTAAGCAATGGATTCATCACAAAATAGTTAAGCGAAAGCGCAGTCTCTATTTAGATGAATCATGCGTTTGCGAACCGTGTCTTAGGAAGCGAGATCCCTCAGAGATAAGTATTCGTTTACTCTGCACAGATGTACGTGCTTTCCACATTGCTCTAAGTATACTCTTAGCTAAAGGTCAATTCGGGTTCCCTAGAAAAATCCTGGTAGTTTAGTGTTCTGTGCCTGGTATACATCTGGCAATCCTGTTGACCACAGAAAGCAAATTAACAACAAAGAAAATGGCAGACTCAGAAGTGGCTTCGTCTAGTGCTGAGACAGCAGACATTCAAGAAAACGATAAACCTGAAGAGTTTGTAGAACCAGAGAAAAAGAAGCGAAAGTTATCTAAAGTTTCTGATGGAAAATCCGATAAGTTAGAACAAAGGCTCGGAGGAATTTTATGTTGTGCTGTGTGTCTGGATCTACCAAGGGCTGCTATTTACCAGGTATGCGCAGTCAGCTGATCGAAATAATAGAAGGTTAAGATGTTAAATGGACAAATGCGTAACACGGGAAAAAAGCTATTTTCTTGCGTGAGCAAAATGTCCTTTTAAGGAAAATTGCGCTCTATTGATAACTAAATTGCATTAAAGAATAATGGCTAAGTTTAGCAGCATTACCAATTACGGTCAGCAACGTTAGAGAACAGGTTTGGCATTCGTCATTCAAATATTGTTATAGAACTAATTAGTAAAACAGGTTGGCTAATCTACTCTAGTTGTGGCCCGTCGAAGTAGCTTAAATTAGCCAAAGAAAAGCGAATAATTTACCTTGTGAGTGAGTTTAGAAGTAGATGTGATCTGTTCAATAGCTTGTGCCCACCTACCCGTCCCTCGACGGTACTCATATAGGCATTTTCATTTAGGTTGGCAGTTCCCACTATACCTCTTCTTCAACGAAAAAATGGCTACGTTTGTTTTGTTTCGTACGCGATTCGCCTATATAAGTAAAACACCGTCGAGGGACGGGTTATCACCTACTAACCTTCGGTTTGCTTCGGCGGTACCGGACACCGCTTTACCTCCGATTCCCTTCCATCACTGTAGTGCAGCTAGTGCATGGTAGCGGAGACGATGTAGATCCCTTTCGGATGATCGTCACCCGGTGTGGCGGCGGCGGGGCCACACCAAAAAAGAAAGAAAAAAAAGAGAAAAAGGGACGGGTAGGTGGGCACAAGCTATTGAACAAATCACATCTACTTCTAAACTCACTCACAAGGTAAATTATTCGCTTTTCTTTGGCTAATTTAAGCTACTTCGACGGGCCACAACTAGAGTAGATGTGCAGGCCACAACTAGAGCATAATGTCGAACAGGTTCATAAGCTATTTATCTGGATATACTTCGATATTGGATTATGGCCGGTATGAAAATACACACGTAACACGCATACACTGCACTACTTTTTTTGATTTGAAAACATCATTACATGCAATAAAAAACAAATAACATGGTGCTTTAAGTATTTTCATGAAGATATGGTATATTTTGTCACTTTTGTTCAATTTTACTGACTCGTGCATCTCACCCGTGGCATCATGGGGATGTTGGTTCCGTTGTCTTTCCACTGCCAACATTTGAAACCCCAACATAGCTGACTGAGGGCCCTAAGCCGCAAAGCGTAGCCGAGGGCCCTTTGTCTCACAGCTGAAAGAGCCAAAAACCCCAATTTTTTTTAAATAAAAAGCCTCTATTTTGACCATAATCCAATACTGAAGTAGTACATCGAGGGTTCTTTTCTCTCAGTCCTCATAACTGGCAAATGCTGGGGAAGTACCTTAAGGGGAGATGTCCAAGTAACAGCAAATATTAAATTTAGATAAATCACAAAATTTTATAGTTAACAATTTGACATTTTGTAGGTGATTTAGAATAATTACAGGCAAGTTATTTAACTCTTTTTAGAATTTTTTCGTTGCATGTTGCCAAGTTATAAATTGTTGCAACATGATCTGACATTTCTGAAGATACAGAATATTTTCACAAAAATGTCTAAATATGGAACTGATTTTTCTCACACAATTTCTCTAGATTATATGTAGGAATTTGCTGCAGACATATTACTTTCTCTACTACGTATAGTAAGTAGGGGAAGTATTGTATTCCACCGAAAAATTTGATACAGAGATTTCAGCAGAAATATATGTTTTGAGACCCCCTGAATCCAAAAAAAGCATTTTTGGAAACATGTCCGTGTGTGTGTGTGAACAGCATAACTCAGAAACGAACAGTCGGATAAACACCAAACTTCGTATTTAGGTTCAGCATCTTCCAGAGGTGCGACACAAAGGTTTTTAAGAAAATCCCCCCACCCCAGATTACCCTTTACATGGAACATTTTTCGAAAATTTTAACTTTCTCAAAAATGGTTTTAACGATTTTGATTAAAATATCATATGTTTAAGATATTTTCATGACAAATGAAATGTATATCTCAAATTTTCTGCGAATGTCTCCAAAAGTATTCTTCATTGTGAACGACTTTTGCATAACTGGTAAACCATAAGAGATAGACAAAATTTTGCTACACAAAAAATGTAGATCGCATCAAAATACACAATTTGTCATATACATTTTTTGTTGAGGAACCATTTTCGAGATATTGCTTGTTATTCCCTTAAATTTTCCAATACTTTTTCTCAAATGGGAATTCGTTATTCATTTTTTTTATGTCCTGGACATACAAAAAGAA
Organism: Deroplatys truncata; assembly: GCA_030765065.1. Classification (NCBI taxonomy): domain Eukaryota; kingdom Metazoa; phylum Arthropoda; class Insecta; order Mantodea; family Mantidae; genus Deroplatys; species Deroplatys truncata. Next base: position 13,597,526 of record CM060982.1, on the reverse strand, counting down.
TGGAATGCGCCACATAGCAAACACCTCTTAAAAGATTTGACTATCGCTTAAATACTACCATATTCCCCTTGCATCTACAAGAAAATTAGCAATAAGATTAACATCTTGATTAACATGAAGCATACGGAGAATAAGCATTTGTAAAAATAGTTTATACAAGAGTAGAGAAAGTCATGTGAGTGTAACACACAAGATTTTTTACTTTCTCTACTAGGTATAGTAAGTAGGGGAAGTATTGTATTCCACCCAAAAATTTGATACCAAGATTTTACCGGAAATATATATTTTGAGGCAGCCTGAATCCAAAGAAAGCATTTTTGTAAACATGTCCATGTGTGTGCCTGTGTGTGTGTCTGTGAACAGCATAACTCAGAAACGAACAGTCGGATAAACACCAAACTTGTTATTTAGGTTCAGTATCTTCCAGAGATGCGACACGAATGCTTTCAAGAAAATACCCCCACCCCAGATTACCCTTTACATGGAAGATTTTTCGAAAATTTTAATTTTCTCAAAAATGGCTCTAACGATTTTGATTAAAATATCATATGTTTAAGATATTTTCATGACAAATGAAATGTATGTCTCAAATTTTCTGGGAATGTCTCCAAAAGTATTCTTTATTGTGAACGACTTTTGCATAATTCGTAAACCATAAGAGATAGACAAAATTTTACTACAAAAAAAATGTAGATTGCGTTAAAATAAATAATTTGTCATATACATTTTTTTTGTTGAGTGAACCATTTTCCAGATATTGCTTGTTATTCCCTTAAATTTTCCAATACTTATACTTTTTCTCAAATGGAAATTCGTTATTCATTTTTTTTTGTCCTGGTAATGCAAAGAGAATGGAATACTCCACATAGCAACCAGCTCTTAAAATATTTGACTATAGTTTAAAGCCTACCAATTCCCCTTGAATCTACAAGAAAATTAGCAATAAGATTAACATATCGATATCTCGATTAACATGAAGCATATGGAGAATAAGCGTGTGTAAAAATAGTTTGTACAAGAGTAGAGAAAGTCATGTGAGTGTAACACAGATTTTTTTAAAAATATTATTTATTTTTTAAGAAAATAATAAATATTAGTACTATTAATTTCTAAAAATTATCACTCCTATCTGCATAGAAGAAATACTAAAAATACTAAATTTACATATAGAAACCAAATGTCTGCAGGGAATCTTGCATTATTAAGGATAAATAAATTTGGGAAATTTAATTATTCGCTGTCAAATACTATTTGAGAACATGTTCCCCAAAGGTAGAAAAATGGAAGGTTCAGAAAACAAGTTGGCAAATATATGCCATTTGCTAAATTTTATTTCAGATTTCTAATTCTACCTCTAAAACAGCCAAACAAGCCGTGCTTGCTGCTTGAAACGACATTGGTATGCCTGCTCACCGCCTTCCAATACAAAGAGATAACAGTCCTGCAGTTTGAACACACAACTTTGTAAACATAATGAGTCATTCCATGCCAAAGGACACAGTATGCAAAAATGTTAAAATATTTCGAAATACTTGCATCATACATATTTTTAAAGCAGAAGAACCCTTTTAACAAACATAGTTAAATTTTATTTTATTTATTTATTTGTTTTTGGTCGCTTAAACAGTCAAGTCATAGCACAACCAGCATTTTACAATTAACATAGCACATTATAGTTTACAGTAGATACAATGGTTAGTGTTCACATTCATATATTAATCTCAATTAATTTTTTCTTAGACAGAAAACATAACTCAGCTGCAATCAACCATTCATGAATGTCAACAGTTTGCAGCGTTAATTTAAATTATTAAATTTTTATACATATTTGACTATGTCATTAGTAACATTGCAGACAAAAAAATGAAATACATTTCATATGTTGCCTACCCTAATCATGTGTTGCTTGACATCAATTGTTATTGTGTGCCATACTTTCTGTATAGATGTTTGAGAATCTACTGTGAAATTTTGGAGAAAATCAGGCGAATTTTCCAAGTAAATAATATAAAATACAGTGATATGCCATACACAACACAAATCATGGTTTTATAATTAACTTAGTATTATGAAATTTTCCAGAGGTCTTGTAATTCATATGATCTAAATTTTACTATAATAACTTCTTTTTGTAGCATGAATATTTTGTATTATCACATGCTGCAATAAAAATAATTTAAATGCCAAATATGATGAGAATGGGATCATCCATATAAGCTAAATTTATTATAATTAATTCTTTAACATGAATCTTTTGTTCTCAAGAACAGTATTTATTTATTTATGTCAAGGATCGTAGTTTAAATTGTTGTATATCAACAATATCTTCTACTGAGAGCTCATGGCTGTGAAGATACAAGCTTAAAAAGGATTTAGTGAAGTATGAAACGTACCTAATGAAAGAGCGAGAGAAGTTTAATTTACAAAATGAAAAGTAAGCACTTCAAACTGATAAAGTGAAGTTAAAGGTAAAGCTAGATAGAATACGACAGAAGTAGCACAGAAAAAAACTAAAATTTTACCCCAGACAAATAATGAAGTAATGCTTCACTAACAAATGGTTTATGCAGGAGTACCAGATGACAAGGGAAAGCGGTTTCTAAAACGAAGAGAGCCTCGCCAAGCAGAACTGGAAAATGTAAAGCAACTGTAGCAAAATTATTAGTTTATAAATTACCAAAATTTGGGAAAAGATTGAAGCTACTAAATAAGTTAAAAAAAGAAGCTTAGTAAAAGACTGAATGAAGAAACAAAAGACGATGTTGTACATTTTATCTTTGTGATGATATGAGCAGGACTGAGCCAGGTAAGAAAAATGAAGTTACCATGAAGTATGTCCAAACTGGCAAGAAAGAGGTGGTACAGAAATGTACTGTGATGTTGACTTGCTGAAATGTATGAAAAGAGTGGCCAGCAAATGAGGACAAATCTTGGGAAGACAAGTTTGTTCTGAAGAAATGAAACCTCCTAATTTGCTTAATAACAAAGATCAATTTGTCTTTAGATAACTATACTTGTGTTTGCATTTGCTTTTATATAACTGTAACAATTTTATAGAATAGAATCGGGGTGTTTTTTTTTTAATTTATTTCAATAGTAGAAGTCCTTCTTTGTTTATAATAACTAAATACTATCTATGATGCATTCAGATAAATACGTATAATCTTAAAGGGGAACAAAACACAAAAATGAATATTTCATTCATTACGTTAGTTTATTTGTCGTCAGGAATAAATAAATTGTGCAGTTTCACCATCACAAGGTGAGTGGTTATTGGGTTATGGCCTGTTGTGGAGTGGATGTGTGACATCATGAGTGTCAGACAGGATGCACACAGCATAAGTGTTTTAAATGACCAGCAAGTTCACGTATTAATTTCACTAGAACTTCATAACTTTTCTGAATAACAATGAGTATAGCTAAAGTTAGCCGATCACTTTTCATAATCCAATTAATACATACTAGGTGATAAACAGTAGTCCAGCATCTGCTTTGAAAACGAGTGAACGTGGTGTCTGACCTTATTAGTTTGAACCAAAAAATAGTGATTTTGAAGATTTACACCATTCTGAGGCAGTGTGAACACTGGTTCCATCCATTGGTGTAAGTGTAAGGAATGTATATCTATGAATAATGAAGAGAAGTGTGTTTCCCGGACTGAAAACACAAAATTGGTGGTGTTATTTTGTTCTGTATGATCAAGCATTCTAATTTTCACAAATTAGTTACAGATCGTGATGTTTTGAATATTGTGAGGTATAACTTAGCATTAAAAGCAAAAAGTAGAGCTAAAAAAATAAATTACTCACCACCAACAATCTTGCTAATAAGACATGCCAATATTCCTGCTACAAGCAGTTTACAGTGTGGATTAATTCCTGGATTGCTATTGGACACAGAAGAAGAGGTGTCATATCTTCATGTGTAGTGCTTAGTATTAGAAATGCTTTTCCAGAACCCAGTGGAGTTATGTAAACTTAAAACTTCACTAATAAACACACAAATTAAAAATAGCACATTTTAAATTAAGCCATTATTTATTATTATTGTTATTTAAAATTGTGTAAATGTCTTTGACCAACCTTGTTACGTTGACTGAAGTGCTTCAATTGTAATAACTGTAATGGAGGTCAAAGCTATATTGTTTGATAGTGACAGTTCAATTGCTGTGTAGATCCACACAATGTGCATGCAAAGATGTTCTATTTCACGCATCACAGCAGTTTCTATTCTTCGTTAGATACCTCATATTGATTTTTCATGATCCAAGATCCAGATGCTTTGGAGTACTAAGTTTTGACACAAGTTTTTTTTTTACTTTCTCTACTACGTATAGTAAGTAGGGGAAGTATTGCATTCCACCCAAAAATTCGATACCGAGATTTCACCGGAAATACATGTTTTGAGACCTCCTGAATCCAAAAAAAGCATTTTTGGAAACATGTCCGTGTGTGTGTCTGTGTGTCTGTGAACAGCATAACTCAAAAACTAACAGTCGGATAAACACCAAACTTGGTATTTACGTTCAGTATCTTCCAGAGATGCGACACGAAGATTTTCAAGAAAATCCCCCCACCCCAGACTACCCTTTACATGGAACATTTTTCGAAAATTTTAATTTTCTCAAAAATGGCTCTAACGATTTTGATGAAAATATCATATGTTTAAGATAATGTCATGGGAAATGAAATGTATATCTCGAATTTTCTGGGAATGTCTCCAAAAGTATTCTTTATTGTGAACGACTTTTGCATAACTGGTAAACCATAAGAGATAGACAAAATTTTACTGCACAAAAAATGTAGATCGCGTTAAAATACACAACTTATATCATATACATTTTTTTGTTGAGTGAACCGTTTTCGAGATATTGCTTGTTATTTCCTTAAACTTTCCAATACTTATACTTTTTCTCAAATTCGTTATTCATTTTTTTATGTCCTGGACATGCAAAGAGAATGGAATGCGCCACATAGCAACCAGCGATAAAATATTTGACTATCGCTTAAAAGCTACCATATTCCCCTTGCATCTACAAGAAAATTACAAATAAGATTGACATCTCGATATCTCGATTAATATGAAGCATATGGAGAATAGGCGTTTGTAAAAATAGATTGTACAAGAGTAGAGAAAGTCATGTGAGTGTAACACATCAGATTTTTTTAACATTGAAATTGTGATCTAGTGCTGCTATCATGGATCTAAATTGAAGGCCATTATATAAAAAAAATGTATTCTTTTCGGAGCGTATCTGACACAAAGACTGTGATAAATTTATAAAGCCATTATGTATATAATGTCCATATGAGCCAAATCTTTTAAGAAGGTGCTATCCAAAATAATTTTCTTCAGAGCATGATAGGCATTTGATTTACCTTTAATCCATAATTTATTTCTTTTGGTCTTCTTCCAACAATTCATGTGCACAAGGTTTCCATTCACCATTTTGTAGCCATTTATGTTCATTTTGTACATGATGAAGAATTGATGTGAATGTTTCAATTAATATGGTACCATTTTCATTACAGTTTTGTGCAGCCCACCAATACTAGCTTTCCATGATATAAAATCTGGGTGTTTTTTTTCTACCATTTTAATTTGTTTCATTAGACTTTTAGACAAATGCTGGTTACCTCAAATACATGTTCAACTTCTGGATACTGAGTTTTTAACAAGTATCCTACACCTTTATGTCTTTTGGAGACAAAAACTCTATACATTTAATGTTTTGCAAGCCTCGTCATTATGTTGTCACAAGCAGCCACCTTTTATCATACCTCTTTGAACAAGTTCAGAATCAATAATTTGGCAGGTATTTAAATCTATGACAGAATAGACTATGTATTTGGCTGAAAATCATGGGGAATCTACTGCCAACCATTTAGGTATACCACAACCTTTTAATGAATTAAAGTTCTTTTTTCTTTCTTGAACCCAAAATGCTCTTAACAACTGGTGCTGTCATGTTTTGAATGGTTTTATCAAATATACACCTTAAAAAATTTCCAGAGTTCCAAATGAAGTATTACCGCAATAACACACTGTTGTAACACATAGCATTGCCCCTTTAATGTAATGAGAAATTGTTTTGACTTCATTTCTGCATAAAACACAAACCTTGAAAAATAAAAATAGAGATGTGTGAGCAACAATGAAATTTTCTGCTGTAGTTTCATTTCCATGTATGGTGAAAGTTCTTCTTCTTCCTCCTGCTCTTTATCACTTGTATCAGAATTTGAAGTATCAGCTTTGTAGATATTTTCAGGTTCCAACAATATGTATTTCCTTATAAGTAGTTCACATTGTACTTCTGAATTCTTAGTTTTTTCATCACCTATTCTGAATTCTCTTTTACTACTTTTATCATCATTGCCGTTGTTGTCAGTCTTACTGCAAGTAACGCTATCACATAGCTCAGAATCTATGCTTTTAGGATTTCTAACCTCATATCATTCTGTTCTTTGTCATTTGTTCGTGGATAAATATGGTTAAGGATCAATTGTCTCACCAGAACATGATATCTGGAAATTGTCTTCATTTTTACTTTCTCTACTACGTATAGTAAGTAGGGGAAGTATTGTATTCCACCCAAAAATTCGATACCGAGATTTCACCGGAAATACATGGTTTGAGACCCCCTGAATCCATAAAAAAGCATTTTTGGAAACATGTCCGTGTGTGTGTGTGCGTGCGTGTGAGAGAGAGAGAGAGAGAGAGAGAGAGAGAGAGAGAGAGAGAGAGAGAGAGAGAGAGAGAGAGAGAGAACAGCATAACTCAGAAACGAACAGTCGGATAAACACCAAACTTGGTATTTAGGTTCAGTATCTTCCAGAGATGCGACACGAAGGTTTTCAAGAAAATCCCCCACCCCAGAGTATCCTTTACATGGAACATTTTTCGAAAATTTTAATTTTCTCAAAAATGGCTCTTAACGATTTTGATTAAAATATCATATGTTTAAGATATTGTTATGACAAATAAAATGTATATCTTGAATTTCCTGGGAATGTCTCCAAAAGTATTCTTCATTGTGAACGACTTTTGCATAACTGGTAAACCATAAGAGATAGACAAAATTTTACTGCACAAAAAATGTAGATCACGTTAAAATACACAATTTATGTCATATACATTTTTTTTGTTGAGTGAACCATTTTCGAGATATTACTTGTTATTCCCTTAAATTTTTCAATACTTATTTTCTCAAATGGGAATTCGTTATTCATTTTTTTTGTCTTGGATATGCAAGGAGTATTAATCTGTGGCAAAGGGACTGGTGCTGCACCTAGCAACCAGCTATTAAGAGATATGTATGTGCTTAAAGGCAACTTACTGTATTTCCAAATTGCCCTTGTAAATATATATTCCCCTTACATCTACAAGAAAATTAGCAATAAGATAGAGTCTGCAAATGTTTATCTCGATTAACATGAAGTAGATGGAGAATAAGCATTTGTAAAAATAGTTTGTACAAGAGTAGAGAAAGTCATGTGAGTGTAACACATCAGATTTTTTTTTATGTCCTGGACATGCAAAGAGAATGGAATGCGCCACATAGCAACCAGCGCTTAAAATATTTGACTATCACTTAAAACCTACCATATTCCTCTTGCATCTACAAGAAAATTAGCAATAAGATTGATATCTCGATTAACATGAAGCATATGGAGAATAAGCGTTTGTAAAAATAGTTTGTACAAGAGTAGAGAAAGTCATGTGAGTGTAACACATCAGATTTTTCCTTATAGTAGGAATAGTTCTAGGCTTTAATAAAGGCCCTCTGAAATGTTAATCCAGCATAAGCTGCTTTCTTAATAACGGTGTCCTTAAAAAGGAAGGAACATAAACGAGCAGCGGGACCAGGCAAAAACTCTTTTATTTTGCAAAATTCTTCCCATATCCTATATTTTTTGTGAGATGTGTGTCTGTTTGGAAACGTGTAAAAATGAGTTCTCTTGTGTGTTTCCCTTCTCACATTATAGCCATACGCACAACATTGAGACATTTTTTATTTTCACAATATTACATTGTTTGTATAATACTAAACGACTCAGTAACACCATCACCAAAACACCACCACAAAGTATATTACTTTTGAACTTAAACACCAATAAGAACAATTTATGAAAACATATTACTGTGCAGCATTGACTGAGTGAGCTGCCAACTGCTTCCAGCGCATGTCTGGCTTTGATGTCATATAAGGTCGTTATTTTGCTTGTGCAACAATAACTGTGTGCTGCATGAACTGAGTGTGACGTTTGGTTCCCACTAAACTTTGTCAATCAACAGTTGTTGAAGTAATGATGCCGAAATAGTCTGTTTGCATATTCCAATATAGGCTGGAATCTCATAATTTGAGAACCAGAAAGAGAAAGCTTGGTATTGTCTGTCAAAAAAATTTCAAAACAAGTTAAATCTGTTCCTGGCAAAAGTTTTTCCAAACCAAGGAGTACGGAAAATGGCTTTCGTACTCCAGCAGGAAAACATGGCTGGTTTCTTCACAAGCTCCATGTTCAAAATGACTGCAATGAAAGCCTATACCTGCTTGGTTGTTCTTAGCTAGGATCTTGAACTCTGACAGATCTCTTGCCATAAGCACCTGATTTGCATAATTTGTTTCAGCAACAATGAGGTTCAGGAATGTAGTGGTGAAAAACAGATTGAAGTAAAATATAGGGGAAGAATCAGGGTTTGGGGCATGTTTTAGTCCAGGGAATTCCATAAAAGAGAATGTGAGCAAGGAGGCGTGGTCAGTATCATTAGGATAAACATCAGTGAAGGTTTTCTGCAGAGTATAATTTTCCTCATTGTTGCTGTCATCATCAGTAGAATCCTCTTTGGAATCTGAATCAACTCCATTGTCAAGGACATCTTCTTCAATGGAAACTTTCAATCTCATCTTCTTTTGTGGAGAACCAAGTGGCATGCTCAGGATGATACCATTTGAAGAATCAATATCGCTATCAGTATGTGATAATAGTTCATCTGCATCAACTTCACATTTATCAAAATACTCTTAATAACTTTTCATCTATGCCTGGTGTGAACAAATCATGAGAAACACTTGCCTCTTTCACTACTACAGCACAACAGTCAATCGTAAACGGAAGGGTTGTTTGTTGTTGTGAAAATATATTGTTACAAACCTTCCTGTCGAAGGACAAAAGATGTACCCTTCCAAGAGTTTGCATTCCATTGCTATAGGGTGTCAAAGGTATGTTAACCATGTTAAGTTTTTGCAAGCTGATGTGCTCAGTACTGGTACTAAAGTGGGTGGATTTTAAAAGCCGATCTTCTATTATCTGGCACTTTAACAGTATTCAGGAAGGAATACTCGTCTTTTGCTTTTAACTATTGAGTTATCTAATGAGATTCTTAAAGAGGAATTGGACTGATATGCGGAAAACAAGTGTCATATCACATGCGAACACAGCAATTTTATAGTGTAGAAAAGTTTAAGAGGACCTTGTTTACATTGTGATAACTCAAAAACTAAAATCCTTATTCCAGTTATATAAGAGGTATGTTAAAGAGCACAGATTTTATATGATGATGATGTGTGATTGGTCTCCCTGTAAAAAAAAATGAAAACCAATAGGTTTTTTTTTGTAAAACTTAAATTGAAATAGTTTGTATTATGAAAATCAATCAGCAAGAAACTGTTGTCCTTGAAGGGATAGATGCAGGAGTGAAGGCTATGAAATACCTTAAAAAGTGTGAATTAACTTACGCAAAATACCCCTTGATAATACCGTATGTATGTGAAATGCTATCGCTAGTTATATGCAAACACTTGCTTTCACACTCGCTACACCTTGCTCTTTGCATGGCCTGTCACAACAATGTGTAAACTCAGCATTTTTGTTGCAATGCTCTAATGTCTTAAATCCTGCCTCTATAGTTGGATAATTACAACAGTAGTGTGAGGAGGTGATAAAACGATTTTATGAGAATAAAGTAAAATAAAACATTGGCTAGGCAAAAATGGTGTGTGGTGCTTAAGTAGCGACTCAAAGGCAGAGTAGGAGAGGCTTGCCACCGAAGTCAGTCAGAGGAGGAGATGATCAGGTGAGTTACCCCTCCCAAGGGTTTTTCCTAAGTTGCTGTACTATAGGTTGAATGTTAGCATGGAAAACTAAGTAACCTTGTTTTTATATCCTAGAGTTACTGAGATCACCTTTGAAGGTATTCATATATGAATCAGTGAGAGAAATCACTGTTTAAGTATTTTGTCACAGTACATAAGTGGTATAGAGCATTAATTAGCATGGAAAGCTGAAGATCCATGGTTTTGAGCCCTGGTTGCAGCATTGAATTTTTCAGATGTGATTAACATTCCAATTTTGCAAGTTATCCACAAATTTTAATATAGCCTAATTTAAACTTGAGGATGATGCTGACATGCCATTTTTACTTTGTCTACTACTTACATAGGTCATAGGTAAGTAAAGGAAATGTTGCATTTCATTAAAAACTGTGATATCAAGATTTCACTGGAAATATACATTTTGAGGTCTTTTAAGAAATAATTTAGAAAAACATGCATGCATGTGTGTGTGTGCGGATAGAGAGAGAGAACAGCATAAGTCAAAAATGAAATGTCAGATAATAAACTTGTATTTAAGTTCAGTACCTTCCATAGATGCAACTTAAAGATTTACAAAAGTCCACCCCAAACTACCCTTTAAATGGACAAATGTTTGTTATTTTCATTTTCTCAAAAATGGCTGTAATGATTTTTATTTAAATACCATATAGGTATTTAAGATATTTACATGACAATTAGATTGTATATTCTCAATTTTCTGGGAATAGGCTTGTGAATTCATGATTTGGTATGAGATATAAGCAAAAATGTAGGTCTCTTTAAAACACACAAATTATTTTAAATATTTTTTTTTGTGGCATCAGCCATTTCTCAGATATATACTTTTTTATTTTTAAAGTGCTTTTGGTATTCAGTTCTTTCTTGCAATATCAAAAGAGCATGCAATTAAAAAGTCAGTATATAGAAATCTGCTTTTAAACATCTGACTTAATTCAGTTTCTTATATCCCTCTTGTACCTCCAATGAAATTACTTGTTCAAAGGTTTATCTTGATTAGCATGAACTAGATTGAAAAGCAAGCTTACATAAGAATAGTTTGTAGATGTTATGTAAAAATAAACAATAGTAGGTAGAAGAGTGTGTTAAGTGAATGTAATGGATCACATTCTTTTTTCTTTATTACCTCAGAAGTCAGAAACATTTTATAATTGTGCTAATTACATTTCAACACTTCCAAATTTGTTTTTATAGTTTTCTTTCTGTAAGAGTACATTGTTCTGAAGGGAGAGTTTTTAAAAAAATATTTAAAGTTTCAGAAGCAAAACTGTGTGTTCCCACTTTCACAATATCCTTAAATATGCAGCTCTTGTAATATTTTCAGAATGTTTGAGAAACCATACTTTTTTACAAAAATGTTGTTTACTAATTCACTGTTGTTACAAGGTTACTTTTGAAGGCATTATTTGTCTATACTTTGTGGTAACAAAAATACTTTCAATTTGTTATTATTTGTTGAGAAGTTACTGCAGTTTAAAAAGTAAGGTATTAAAAAATGGCTTTTGCAAGTTCAACAACTTTGAACAACTTAACATTTGTCTCAGATATTTTCAGGTATTGCAATTTCAGGAAAATGCAGCAGGTGGGGGCGGCTTCATGAAGTTCAGCCCTAATGCTGTCCAGCTCTTATATTTTCCCAGATTGTGGGATGACAGAAATGACATATTTAGATTCCAATATATGTGTGATTTATTATATGAATCTATGACTTTGCCATTAGCTCTCCCAGAATCAGACTGGCATGATAACACCCTGATGGTAAATTTGGAAGAAAGAATTATTGAAAATCTGTTATATAGTTGGCAAATAGATACTACATTTTGCTGCCACATTAAATCATTAACGTTCTTATTGGTCACTCTTTTGGTGCCCTGTTTAAATTAGCTATTTAAATGTAACCATTGGCATTTCTTGACTGATCTGGGCATTCCCAATATCTACCTCTCTCACTGTAACATGCTCTGTTTCAGTTGCACTGGTCATAATTCTACCAACTCCCTGTTTTATACAGTCAGCATTTTAGCCTAATTCTGTGCTCGGTGTTTTTATGAGTTTGGGTGTTGTCTGTTCTTAATTGCTTTCCTGGCTAGCATGGCTTTTCCTACTGAATGTGAAATAGTTCATATTTTGTATATAAAATTTTGTTATATTTATATACAGCTAGTCTTAATTCTATCTGTTACTGTGTCAGTGTGATTATGGGTTGGAGTTGCCCCTACAAAAATCAGTGACAGTATTTCTTCCTCCTGCCTGTCTGGAGGTGATTTGGCTATTCATAGACTACTAGAAATAATTCTATATAAACATATTCTAGCTGCTTTGATAAATAACCTTTCATTAATGCCTTAAGACTGCACCTCCCACCTCTGTTGCTGGAAAGTCTACCTGTGAAGTAATCAGCTTCTTGTGGTGCTTTTATTGGAGCACCTTTTAGCCCCTTTTACAAGCCATCTGTTATTTTTTCTTGGTTATTTGGCACACACACGCAAATAATTTTAAAGCACAATTCTATTTGAGTATTTTAATTTAGGGAATGTATGCCTGTAAATATCTTATCGAGCTAGAGGGTATTAACCTTTTCAAACACTGCATAAGGTTAGATGAAATTTTGCCAAACAGTCATGCATCTGTTTTGCTACAAGGCATTGGAAGAGTTTTGAAATAAAAGTGGCCGATATCTCTAATTTTAAATAGTGCACAACGCTTAAATTTATTTAGTATCTTGTGAATCCATTTAATTATAGGACACTAAATCTATGTAGTAGGTCAAAATTTCTTTAACTGATCTGCAGCTGTGAATACAGGTTATTGTCAATAATATATGCAAACAATACTATTGTTGGTCAAATTTTCTCCACAATTATACAAATTACTTGAGAAAAGTTGAAGCAATATTAAATGATGCAAACGTATGTTTTTAAAAGACTTGAAACATAGTTAAACTAAAGACGAAACAAGAATTGAACAAGTGCATAAGTGTTTATAAAAGATGTTCAAAATGCTGTCCTTCGACTTTGAAGCATGTTGATTGCTGAGTTCTTTCAAAAATACCTGGCATGTAATGAGTAGCATCAAATGTTACAATGATCCTGGCCATCAGCTGCTCTTCTCTATTAATTGGTATCTTGTACACAAGAGTCTGAAGTCATACACCATGCTAGCCTCTAGTTCCTGAGGTCGTAGGTTCAAACGTGGCAGAGACCGATGAATATTTTTGGGCATAAAAATCCTTAACATGGCTTCCTTTGGAAGGGAAGTAAAACCAGTGATTCCATGTTGTAGATTTATGGTATGTAAAAGAACCTCAAGCCTAATAAAGGGGCCTTTGAGCAAAATTTCTTGTCTTTCACACTCAATATAGAATGGGATGCTAAGAACCATAGGAGTTAAAGAGCGTCCACAAATAAAATAATTTTAACAAGAGTCTGAAGATGTCCCAAAAGGAAAAAATCCAAAAGGTGAATATGCTAGCCATGATTTTGGTGCTGCTCTACCAATCCAGCGATCAGGGTACATTACACTTAGAACATCTTCCAGAAGTTCTGGCAAAGTATATTGTAAAACCTGTAGGTAAATAAAGGCCCATCAAATGTGGAGGTAATAAATAGGGCCATATGAGTGTGTCATTCACAATACCAACCCAAATGTTCACTGCAAACCAGCATTGGTAATTTATAACTGTAATAGCTCTAGGGTTTTTCTGTGCCCAAATGTGATATTTTATTGTCAATAAAATACAACACATATATTGAAGATAATTGCCAGTGTATATTCTATAAGAGAGAATATGGTTGTAGGAAATCTTGGTTGATCATTGCATTTATTAAGAAACCACTGGACAAACTGTAATTGGGATGGAAAGTCATCTGGCCCTAGTGCTTAAACTTAGGTAAGATAATACACATGTAATTGCTGTTCATGCAGAATTCTAGTAACTGAAGACTGGCTGGTATGCATGGCATACACTATTGCTCTTGTGCTTGCGGTCAGAGAATTTGGACCCAGTCAAGAACCTTCTCGTCTAGAGCCATGTTCTTGCATTTCTTTGGACTCCCGAATGAATGTGCTTGTTTTTGGAAAGTTTCTATTTAAACAATCGTACGGTAAAGGTGCTGTGGTGAGGTAAATGTTCCTTGGGTGAAGCTCAGCGTAAAGCTCTGGTGCCCTTTTTGCATTTTCCCAAGCAGTGCCATAAACTGTGCATGTCTGCTAGTTCTGTGTAAGTAAAGTAAAACATTTTTATAATATCTTAAGTATATCCTGATAGCTGAGATTGGTAACCTACACCTCTTGTAGGAACCTATAAAGTGGTGTATAATATGTGACAGAATCCCTTACCACCTAAATAACAAAATGCAGGTTTTAGGTTAATGGTGATATAAACAGTGTTAAAAGCAGGACACAAGCAATATTCCAAAATGCAAAGAAAACAAAACATAAGTGATATTCCAATGCCGTAGGGGAAGACGGCTCTGTTTGATGGAATTTCATCTAATCTGATGCAGCAGCATTTGAAAAATGTTAATGTCCCCTAGCTTGATAACAAGACGTTTATGGACATGTTTACTCAAATATAACCCCAGAATGCCTTAAAATTATTCAATGTTATTCTGACTCACTCTGTATATGTGTGAGTGAATCCATATAAACAAACTTATTTCCATTTTTATAATAAATAAGTTGAATTAATTAAATACATATTTTCATTAAGGCAACGCTTTTGCCAAGTATAATTTTAAACCATGTTTTCCTACACATTCTGTCTTAACTGAGTTTTCTGCTATCCAAGCTATCCTCGGTCCCAATTATCTTAGTTAAGTGGTTTTCTACTTTATATATTAATTTTTGCTATGAAATGCACTCAAATTTAGTCCCACATTCATGTTTTCAGATTTTGTGGAAGGGAGGAAATGACTCTAATTTAAGAAATATTCCCTCTCAAAATCTGAGACCTCTGGTTTGAAAAGCTAGAATGCTGACCACTCGACCAAAGAGGCAGTCTTAGATGTGATTTGTTGTTAAACTCCATTCTGCTCAAAATCAATTTCTTTAACAGCATGCTATAGTTCTGTCACAGTCACTGTGGGATCATTGAATTTGATTGAAAGGGCAGTTTAAGAGGCACAAAGGGTTCTAGGAGCGTACTTGCAGGCTTCAAAAGAGGCCACTCATTTCTCCATTATGATCACATTTGATGTTCCTGTTATGATATCTGTTCATGATACTTCCTTCTTTTCAATAACTGGACAGTTTATACTTCTTTTTTATAACACATTAAATAAGGTAAGGCTCATTTTATAGCCTTTTCTAAAACATGGGTCCCACATTTTGTCTCAATCTGTAGTACATGTTCATACAAAACTTCATTCCCTTATAATTTTTAGAGAACCCTTATTTCATAAGATACGGTTGTATACACTTCTAGGTATCTACATGACAGTTATTTGTTTCATAAAACGTTATCAGAGAGCTAATTTGTATCTGTTTCTGAAGGAGTTCCAGTTCCTTTGAAGACAAATCTATTCCATAGTATAGTTCAGAATTCGATAAAAGGTAGCAACATGCATTTTAATTTTCTCTACCACGTATAGTAAGTAGAGGAAGTATTATATTCCACCCAAGAATTTGATGTTGAAATTTCACCAGAAATATGTTTTGAGGCCCCCTGAAACAAAAAAAAAACAAAAGCATTTTTAGATAAAGGACCGCGCGCGCGTGTGTGCGTGCATGCGCGCACACGAGAGAGAGAGAGAGGGGAGGAGGAAGAGAGAACTCTGATAAATACCAAAATTGGTATTTAGATTCAGTACCTTCCAAGGATGTGACAAAGATTTTCAAGAAAATTTCCCGCCTCCAACTACCCTTTACAAAGCACATTTTTTGAAAATTTTGATTTTTTAAAAAATGAGTAACGGTTTTGATTAAAATACATATATTAAAAATATTTGTATGGCAAATAAACTGTACATCTTGAATTTTCTGGGAATAGCCTTTGAAGTCTTCATTCGGAAGGAATTTTATATAATCTCGTATAACTGGTAAACGTTAAGCGATAAAATAAAAGATATTACACAAAGAATGTAGATCTCTTTAAAACACAATTTATTGCAAATAAGTTTTTTTGTGGCATAAGCCATTTCTGAGTTATGTGTTATGAATGGTTCAAATTGTTCATTCTTGTTCATTCTTAAAGTCCTTTTAACATTCAGTTGTTTTTTGCGATTGCTGGAAACAGTATGGGATTTTAAAGCCAGCATATAGCGTTCAGTTCTTACACATTTGACTATCGTTGTTCCCTTTGTATCTACAACGAAATGTGTAACGTAGCTATTTCTGCAAAGGGTTATTTGGATAAAAATGTAGTAGATAGAAAAATAAGTTTTATTAAGAGTAGCTTGTATACCCACTAATAAAGGATAGAAGGTAGAGAAAGTCATATCAATGTTCGCATATATTTTTTCATCATTTAATTGCAATAGCACTAATAACATGCAGTTGTGTTTTGCCAGCTGTGCCAATTTACATACTTGGTTATTATAGTAGCCAACTTAAATGAACAACAGTACATCAGTATATTATAATGCAGAGCAGCACATGTGAAACTTAACCTTAGTTTGTACTGCTAAAAGTAGTAGAAAGTTAGACTACTTTGAAAAAAAAATATGCTAATGGAGTTAGTGTCTGAAAAGAAGGATGTTAATAACAAAATAATTGATGGCACTAATAATAAAGTGAAGAACAAAGCATGGGAAGAAATTTCTAGAATTTACAATGCATTGTGTTGAATAGGCATACGTACCCCAAAGCAATTGCATGCTTTGTATGACTCCATGAAACAGCAACAAACAAAAACAAAAAAAGAAATGAATAATGGTAAGGTAATTATGCAAACTTGTCATTAGAAAAGGAAAATATTATGCTTTATTGTGTTAGGTAAAACTACATATCTTCCTAGTATATATGTTTCATTGTTTATTTCAGATAGAAACATTAAAAACTGGAAGGGGAAAGTTCATTTCTAAGTTAATAGACACCAGTTCTAACATTATAAATATGCTTAAGCCACAATTTGAGCCCCAGAACAACCCATATGATCAAGTGCAGCATATTCTGGAGGTGGTAAGAAGTACACATTGGTTAAAATATGTAATTTACAGGGTTAGAAATATGGTGGAGGCTTCGTATACCACAAGTACTGTTTAGTATAAACTAATCCTACTGGCAAAATGAAAAAACAAACAAAAACAAAACCTAACCTAGGTATTTGCATTTTAAACACTAACATGTGGGTGTTAAAAATGTAACTTTGGTAAAGCAGGTGTAATAATTATTGGAAACTATGGAATATGAGGTTAGGTAGCTTTAGCTTTATTTTAGTAAGTCTCTGGTTGGTTATTTGTAGCTTCTTTCACTCCTTAGTTGCTCTGGTGGTAACCAAGAATTGGGTAATATGCAGAATCTTTACCAAATTTAAAATTTACACCCATAGTTATCATAAAAATTCATTGATAACAGAAGAAATAAAGTGAATTAAGTTCTGTTGCACTTTTATTTGCAGATGCTGTAATATTTAAGGTAGAAGGGGAGGTTGGTACCCCTTCCACAGCTGTTTAGTGCAAGTTCAGCGTGAACTGAGAGAAGTGATGAAGGTGTAATGCAAAGTGTTACCACCATTCAAGGCCAACTAACCACTGAAACAGAGATCATGCAATTGTTTCAAAAGCTGTTAGTATATATCTTCATCCATGCCTATAATTAAGAAGATGCACAGACTCGGATGACATTAACGAGACAATATAATTATAAGAAGAGAAGAAATGAAACTGATGAAAAAGGAACACAACATAAAAATTGAACAAATGCAAGAGGAACACAAGTTGAAGCAAACATTTATGCAAGAAGAACTTGATATAAAAATGTGAACTGGAACTTAAAACAAATCTTGATGCAAAAAGAAAAAGAAATGTAACAAATTGTAGGATTTTAAACCTTTTGTCTTATAAGCATAATTCTAGAATTAATTTTCAAAATGTAATTGTTATGGATCTCAGAAAAGTCGGTGGAAAATATTTGCAAGTGATGTATAATACATATATGTGTAAAAAAATAAATAAAGGAATAAAAATTTGCTGAAATGCTAAATGTTACCCTTTTTCACTCGCCCTCAGAGACCCATGGATGTATCATTTGAAATGTAAGTTAGTTATTCTTTGCTCTGCATAGCTCTGGAGATCATCATCATGGATGCAATGTCTGTTATAGTTTGCTTCAGGTATGTAATATTTATATAAATCATCTGGCAAGTTCTCTCCTCTGTTTAATGCAATGTTATGAAGAATTGGTTCAATTACATTCAGTTTTGTTTGCATGCCTGTTGAAAGACATGGAAATCTCCTGTTCCAGATTCCTATTGTCCTTTCTATTACGTTTTGTGTATCAGCATGTGCTGCATCATGGGGTTAGTATTGGCATCATTAAGTTTTTCTTGCACTGTCATGAGTAGATCTGTTCAGCAGGCAAACATATCACATATTTCCAAATATGCATTGCATACCACTTGAACAAATATTTTTTCCTGTTCCTATAAAGCTCTGTGTTTTCTCCACCTGGGGACTGTAGGTGCACACGAGTACCATCCACATAACCTAGGACACCAGGAAAACCTACCATTTGAAAAATAGGCTTTCAAGTTTGTAATTTCTCTTTGATTTTCTGGCATTTGTATGTAATTCTACCTTAGAAGTGCAATAAAATGAGTAACTTAATTCTAATTATTCTGCAGGCAGTACATTTATGCTTAATGAAGCTGCCACATGCATGAAAGCTTAGAGTATTTGTTGGTTTAACCCCAAAATAGCTATATTTCTGTTTGGTGTTGGTTCTAAATTGTGTCCTATTTCATTCATTACGTCCATCGCTAGTTGTTTAAACAACCTAAATCTTCTTTTGAATTCAATTTCATTCTAATTTCAAATGGATAACACAAAATACCCATGGCTGTAAGGGCCTAAGTACATCTATGTCATCAGAGGATGAAGATGTTAACAAGGACGATGATAAAATATCCATATTGTAAAGTGAAAAACACAAACAAAAAAATGTTCAGAATACAAATCAAAGCTTGCACTTCATGTGAAATACTGAAATGTAGGTTTATTTACGCTAACCTGTAGATTGTCAATGCAATGCAATATTTTATGATTGTCTCATGACCAAATCCAGACAATTACAACATTAATGGAAATTCAAACATGTACACTATCCACCCTATTAGCTAAAGTAAAACATGAGAGAGATCCGACTATTTTTGTAGGGATATGTTATCCAGGAATTTAACAGATTGATAACTGCTGTCCTGTGTTTTAGGAACTGATATTCTGCTTTATAGCATACTGAAAATATATCTGACATTTCAGTTAATGGCCCTAAATGTAGCAGTTACATATAAAGCATTATATCAATGAAGGTGTACTGTGGTATGTATTGCAAATATATCATATTGTATTTTAGGGCACTAAAACTTACATTGCTAATATTTACCATTCTTGATCACACTTGCCTTGAAATGAGTAGAAGGCAAATCACACACACACGCACACACACACACACACACACACACACACTGATGTACTGTAAAAAAACAAGTCTGTTGTTTTTGGTGTTAAAATATGTTGATTACAGCAAGTCTGGTCCATAAGTGCATATCCACAATTTATTTTTTGGCAAAGAAATAAGGGTTTTCTGTCCAATTTATAAACAATGTGTAATCAGTATTAAACAGTTTATGAGATGCTTTTTTCTTTCAGCCAGTGAGCAGAATGAATCATGCTGTGTAATCTGTTTATTTAAAAATAATTTTCCTTCAGTATCTTAAAACAGCTTCAAATTACAGTGTTTAGTTCTGAAAGTGCTGAGTTAATCATGACAAATGGAACAAAATGTGCTGTTAGCAACACTTTTAAACATTTTTAGACTGTGTTTGTGTTATTTGCTATTGTTACACGTGCACTTGCTAATGCAAAGCAACACCAGATATCGTATTCTACCTTCTTTTAAGTAATATTACATTGTACTGAAAGAATGAAAACAATGAATATATTCATTTGGATATATCAGATTTGAAGTTATGTACAGAAGCATTAATAGATTTACTCAAAATGTACATCATAGAAAAGGAAATACCTACTAAGGACCCAATATAGGAATGAGAAAGAGTATGAAAATGCATGAAATACATCTTTTTGAGGGGAAGGGGGGGCCTTGAAAACTGGAAAATTGATTGCCAGCCTGATAAACTATTTTATTACTTTGATAATCCCTCAAAATCATTCTTGACTCCTATGAAATGGAAAGGATCGGTGATTGAAGGAATAGGAATCTATAAAGATGATCAGGAATGATTGGAGAAATGGAACAAGTGTGATTTTATGTGAAGGCACTGAACTACCTGTATTCTAGAGTGAAAACAAAAAATAGAAGTATGGCTGTTAAAAGAAATAAGCAAGCATTGTTTAAATATAGAATAATTATTCATTCCAGAGAAAGGGAGTGTAAGTGGTTCAAGCAAATTTTAATCACCTTGAGTGTTACAGTTTGTTGAGTGCTGACTTTCTGTGCACAGAGGATTATTTTCCTGTTGCAGGAGAATGCTTAAACAAAACCATTTAACATTATGCAAGTTTCTTCATGTAAAAGAACTGATGTGGGGCTAAATTCTGCTACATTGCTAGTGGTGATGCGCCCTGGCATTTGCATCTTATGATATGAGGTGCTATTTGATGAAAACTATGAATTCATTGTATTTGTTTAAAGAAGTCAAAGTGTGTTATGTTATATGAAAAGTGACATAGGTAAGTGAAAACTGAGGACTTCCTTTTTCTAACAATGCATACAGCATTAAATGAACGTAATGGTTGTATTAAAATAAATTATAAAACACAGTATTTTTGCCTTTGGTCTTTTAATTTTCAACTGATTAGGCCTAATCTACAAAAAAAAAAAAAAAAAAAAAGTAGTTTTGCTCTAATCAGTTCCAAATGCACTATGTATTTAATATTTCTAACTACAGCAGACTTGCAATTATCCAAGCTAATTGGGACTGAGACTACCTTAGGTACATAAAAACTTGGATAATACAGAGATAATCTGCTAATAGGTCATAAATAATGAAAAAACACTTGAAAATCTATAATAATTGTTTATTACGACACAATTCCTTTAGATTTACATTGAATACATTATGCAATTTAATTACTATAAACAGATTACAATATAAAATGAGATTACTTTTTGGGCTATCCTCTTGCCTCTCTTGGATGGGAAAGTAGATCAAGCAGCATAGATTCGTCCCACTGTTCAATTTAGGCTATAGCAGCTTTGATCACCTTCAGTCCCTTAGAATGTGTCATGTTCCTCTTCAGGATTGATATTAACAATAGCTTCATTTTTGTTGTTGGTTACACCACCCATTTTATTGACATTTCCATTGGTAGCTCATTAGCTACAGTACCATTCAACTTTGTTGACATTCACTGTAGTCATAATATATCATAAAACAAAAGTTGTGGCGCGATAGATCCATTTTTCACTGTGTCTGACTCAGCAATGCCACATCTTTGCTCAGTGTTTGCAGCTTTGTGGTGGGGGAACCGCCACGTGTACACTCCAAGGCCAAAAAACATCACACTTTCAAACTAATATAATCCCATTGTAGAGTTGCTAAAAACTTTCGGCATAATATAGACTAGCCTTTGCAATTTAAAAAGTTCTTTCCTGTAAGTACCTAGGCCACCAAACTACAGCAGCATGTAGGTCTAACCATTGTGATGTACATAACTCTAGGTTTTATTCCCCATGTTTTGCCAAGCATACTTCTAGACAAAATCTTAATGCGTACAAAATGCAGATCTCATCAAGCAAACAATTTATGCAAAATAAAATTTTTTGTGGATTTAACCTTTGTGACATATTCTTTTTTATTGGTTTGAGTTTTCAAATACTGCATAATTTTCTCAACTGCAAATCCCTTCTGCTTTTTCTTCTTTCTGTTTTTCATTTTTGTGTTCATGCAAAGAGAACGAAATTTCAAAGCAATCACATAGTGACCGGATTTGAAAAGATTTGACTATCACTTTAGCTAATGGTATACTTCTTATACCTATAATGAAATGAGTAAATGAATAGTGAAGGTCTATCTGTATTAACTAGAAGAAGTGAGTAGAGAAAGTCATGTGAATGGAACACAGATTTTTTTAAAAGACTGAGTGTGTTATGCCCCTCAGATATGTTAATGGTGAAGACTGCAGTTGTGGCAGCATAAATGTATAGTATAGTAAATGTTTAAACAAGCAGAGCAATCTCTTGCACTGCAGTTGCTTGTATCTTAGATGGTAGCTAAATGGAAGGCATCTACAACAGCTGAATAAATAAATCATGAAACATTTCTATATTACCATTCATTATATACCATTTTGCAGTGCACTAATGGACACCTGATGTGTGCGGGCTGCTTTACACATCTTCTAGCAGATGCAAGGTTACGTGATGAGATTGCCACCTGCCCTAATTGTAGGATTGAAATTAGTAAGACATCTGCTTCAAGGAATTTAGCAGTGGAAAAAGCTGTAAATGAACTGCCTTCGGAGTGCCAGTTTTGTGGCAAAGAGTTTCCCAGAAATACTCTTGAGCGACATGAAGAAACCATGTGTGAAGAGAGGTAATGATCTCTTTTCACTCTTCTAAGAAATTGGCATTTTGGTATGTTAATAGTTTCAAAATCCTGGAGTTTATATGTGTTACAATGTCTTGTGTTTGCTTCTTTCATTATTCACATGCATGTTTTATAAATAATCCACCAAAGTCAGTTTTAAGCATTAAAACTAGTGTGAGCAAATGGTGCTGGTTAAAATGACTGTTGCTTAGAACTAGTTATATAATGAGTATTCTTGAGTGTACTTTTTTTGTTTTTAGTTAAAACATTTGCTAGCTACTTGCTCTGACCATTATTGTTCAAACTGCAGAGATTCGCTCTCGTAAAGGAGCTTTACTTTACAGAATTACACTATTTCCCAAGGAAAACAGAAAATAACATAATTTATCACATAATTTTTTTGTGTTGCCAAACAGTAATGAAAATTTTATATAGCTGCTTACGTATTTATCATAAAAAAATGCATTAAATAAAATTGGTGAGAAAGATCATACTAACTTTGGTTAATATATTTCATGAAACTCAGTAATGAGTGAGATATTTAGTGCTTTGATCTCATATCCCATTAAAGCTTCACTCGTAGCAGAAATTAATTAAAATGCTGTATAGCATTTTTACTATGTCTACTACGTATAGTAAGTAGGGGAAGTATTGTATTCCACCCAGAAATTCAATACCGAGATTTCACCGGAAATATATGTTTTGAGACCCCCTGAATCCAAAAAAAGCATTTTTGGAAACATGTCCGTGTGTGTGTGTGAACAGCATAACTCAGAAACAAACAGTCGGATAAACACCAAACTTGGTATTTAGGTTCAGTATATTCCAGAGATGCAACACGAAGGTTTTCAAGAAAATTCCCCCACCCCAGATTACCCTTTACATGGAGCATTTTTTGAAAATTTTTATTTTCTCAAAAATGGCTCTTAATGATTTTGATTAAAATATCATATGTTTAAGATATTTTCATGACAAATAAAACGTATATCTTGAATTTTCTGGGAATGTCTCCAAAAGTATTCATTGTGAACGACTTTTGCATAACTGGTAAACCATAAGAGATACACAAAATTTTACTACACAAAAAAATGTAGATCGCATTAAAATACACAATTTATGTCATATACATTTTTTTTGTTGAGTGAGCCATTTTCGAGATATTGCTTGTTATTCCCTTAAATTTTTCAATACTTATTTTCTCAAATGAGAATTCGTTATTCATTTTTTGTCTTGTATATGCAAAGAGTATTAATCTGTGGCAAAGAGAATGGTGCTGCACCTAGCAACCAGCTATTAAGATATATGTCTATGCTTAAAGGCTACTGCATTTCTATATTGTCCTTGCAATTACAAAACAAGGGGAACATAGTACGCCTTAAGCGATAGTCGAGTATTTTTAGAACTGGTCGCTATGTGTAAAATGTAATTCTCTTTGCATGTCAAAAGATCGTTTCTGCAAATGTTTATCTCGATTAATATGAAATAGATGGAGAATAAGAGTGTGTAAAAATAGTTGTACAAGAGTAGAGAAAGTCATGTGAGTGTAACACATCAGATTTCTTTTAAAATTGAGACACAAGGCATGCTATATACCAGGTTTAATGTCAGTTCTAGAGATCTGAGTGAAAAGGTAACTTACACTCCTACATACTTACCAAAAATAAATGCTATAAAACAGTATTTTCGGCTCCATGCATTGGAAAATTTTGCTTGCAGATTCCATATGTATATCGAGAAGTATGAACATTAAATGAGTTAGTTGAAATTGCTTTAACCCACATTATTGTCTGTTGTTAACTAAAATATTTTTGAGTATGATCATTAAGGACCTTGGTAGCTGTAGGTCTGACTTAATTTTCTTATAAGGTTATACTCATGCTATGATATTTCGCTTTCGGTCTAATATTCAGAAATCTGTACATAAGTTAAGAAAATCAGTTGATATTGATGAAGGTTGCATGTATGTTTTGAAATATTTTAGCAATTTTATGCTATTTCAGAGTATTTCTTTGCTTTTATGTTAGCAAATGATGTTGTCCATGATAGTGACAGTGATTGGAAATCTAAATATCTTGCTTATTATTCAGTTTTATGAAAAATGAACAGAACCAAAGCTTGTAAGCATAATGTTTCCGACAAATTGTGTTATTTACATTTTTTCAGTGGGGTGAATTTTTAAGAAGTTATCCTGTTTTTCAGCACTATTATTTTTGTATGTAAACCAAAAAGACAGTAAAGTGGTGATGATACTGGAAGTATAAGGAAGAGGCTCAATTTTTATAGTGTTAAATCTGTTTACATTTTAATTTCAATGAACATCCCATAAAAAGTAATTTTGTTACTGGTTTTCAAAACATCAAATAAAATGTTTGCTTTTGGGGGGGGGATATGTGTGTGCATGCAGTGCACTTAAACTATTTGTAATTCCTTCTTAAATTACAAAATTATTAAAAGAGAAAGACTACCATACAGTTACATTTTTGCTACCACTCTTTTCACACACCAGTTCAACTTTTTTCTCACTTTGCTTATGAACCGACCTCTGTTTTTACTATCTTCTTTGCAAATTTTGGTCCAGGCTAATTTTCTATCTAATTTAAACCATTTCTGTTTTATTAACTTTTTCTCAATGGGTCAGTCCTTTTACATTCAAATAGTATATGTTCTATACCTTCAATCCAACCACAAATGGCACCCTGATTTTGTGGGACCCATTTCTTATTCCTTTTTATCTCCATACACCTGCTCTTACGCATGCAATACCCTCCCTTTGTTCCTTATTTGTTTCATCTATATGTTTGTTTTTCCCAAGTTTCCATTGAAATATGAAGTACTAGAGACCTTTTTTTCATTTAATTCGCTAAACAGTTTTTGAATTGCTATATCCTCATATCTTCTCCTTGCTACTTTCCAAAAGCCAGTGTAGTTCTTTTCCCTTCTGTAAATTTCTCCTAATCCATTATTCTCCAAATTATTTAGAAGACTATTAATCCATTCAGAATTTCTTATGCTCTTTTGTTGATATTCTACACAGTGTCTTAGTATGCTACTTGTCACTAAATTCAGGATCCTAAACCAATATTTAAGATCCTTTTCCATAATCATAACCTACCTTGATATTCTTCCCAGTTCAGTTTGGGCTATTTCCTTCAATTGCACATGATAGACCTAAAATTTCCGTACAAAACATCCTATGTTCTATATCTCCTCCATCCAATCCCCATATCTGAATACCATATAACATTTTTGATTCAAGTATCATTTGGCAAAAATTTTCTAGGCATTTGATTTGTATTTATATTAGGTGCTCTGTATTTGCAATCTCTAACAGCTGACATAGCTGCTTTTCCTTTTATCAGTACTAGTTTCTTTTGTTTAATTTTCTGCCGCCATCAGTTTTTACTTCCAAATAAATACTTTCTTGTACTATCTTATTGTCTAGTTTACCCTTCTTCCACTTTTCATGCTTGCTCAATTTTGCCCTTCGTAAATAGTATTATTTGTGTTTTCTCTTGATTTACATTTAATCTCCATTCATTACAGTATTTCCCTATTTCTTGAAGCAATTGTTGTAAACCATTTACTGTAATTGACGTTACCACCCAAATCATCTGCAAAAGCAGACCAAGAATTGCAATATTGTTTATAACTGGTATAAAATTATTATTCTTAACTTATCCCTTGTAGTATGCATTCAATACATAAGTTGAATGCAATTGGACTTAATTTACCTCCTTGCCACAATCCTTTCATTATTATTATTATTATTATTATTATTATTATTATTATTATTATTATTATTATTATTATTATTATTATTATTATTATTTATTATATATATATATATATATTTTTTAATTTCAATTGTTTTATTGTTTCATCTCTTATTATGTTGTCCAAAATGTCTTCATGGCATTTACTAATTTCCAAATCTGCCATCATAGTGATGCCTCTGGTTTCACCTTACATTATAACCAATCTTCTGAATCAGTACTGGGCCTTTCACGTAAAATGCATGTTATTGTAAGTTGATTTATAGCCTTCCACATCATATTTTCCTTTAAAATCCTAATTAGACTAATCTCCTTTTATGCTCTGTACTAGTTTATAAATTTGTCTTCCATGAATATATTCTTCTTTAGATTCTTATCTTATTTTTCTCTCCATTTATCTGGAATTCATTTCACAAATCTTCTGGTTTTTTTTTTGCATTCTTCATCAAACTATACTCGGCACCAATCAAGAAGGTGATTGACAGTTACTAACTGCGTGTCGGAAAGCTTTAAATGAATGGGAGGAAATGAATACGTCACAGTGGTTGTCATAGTAACCATTAGAAGGACCAATTAGAACTAAGACATTTCTATAGCAACGATAGACGCAAATGCCGTGTTGCCAATATTGTAACACGTGATTGGCATGATGTGCTGGGTGAGCGAGCGTTGCAGTAAACATGAACTGCAGTCTTATCTTCTGCTGTTGTTGCAGTTATAAACAATGTTCTCCTTTTAGACCCAGCTTGCTTATGTTTTTGTATCAGTTTAGAGATTGCCTGCATACTGAAAAGTTCTTTTGCATTGTCCTATTTGTATGGTATTTGCCTTGTGTTTACATGTATTTGAGTCCGTGTATTTGATTGTGCGTGTGTTGTGTGAGCATTTATAATTGTGTTAACACGTTTAATGGATATTTAACAATGTCCAAAAATAGTGACAAAGATAGCGTAGCCAAACGAAAAGCTGAGCGCACTCGGGAACCGAATAAAACTGTATTTGGTAAAGGTATACCAATTAAAGGACAAGCGCGGGAAATAATATGCTCTGTGAGAGAATATTTCGAAGAGGAGAAAGTACATTCTCTAATGTACTTGATAGGACCTCTTGTGCTGTAGGAATCAGTTAAGAATACTGTGGTTAAAATTGGGAAAGAAACATATAAAGAAAATCAGGCATCAGGTTCTAAATTAGAAACTCCTGGAAAGAAAAGAAAAGGATGTAAACGTGTCAGCAACTTATATCCTTTCCAGCAGGATGCAACACACAGACACATTTATTCTTATTATAGGAGAAAGGAGCATCCTACTATTTTAAACTCCATGTGTCTTTAAAGGAAGTCGAGTTATTTCAAGGTAGCAAGTCTTCTTTCATAGAATAGTGAAGAAGTTAGTTTTCGTTACAAAAAAGTAAATGGCAGATGGAAAAATCTGACATCTGTGCTTGGCACTGTAGGTTGCTTTGGGAGATTCTCACACATAATATTTGGAGAACATTGTTTGTCTCAATGAGATGTGGGTAAATGCCAACTGGACAGACGATATGTTGGAAGGAACAGTGAATGTGCCATTAGGTAAAGGAATACTTCTCCATGCTGGTTTTGTTCCCAATTGTTGTCTTCTTTTTAAATCAAAAAAGACAATGGATTATCTTTTCTTGAATGGTGCAAAGAACAGCTTCTTCCAAATTTACCCAGACCATCTGCAATAGTAATGGACAATGCCAAATACCACTCAGTAATTTCTGATAGAGCACCAACATTGGAACAAGAAAAGATGAAATAATTCAGTGGCTTGTTCGCCGCAATATACCAGTAAAGGAGGGACTGAAGAAAAGTGAGCTACTGGAACTTGTGAAAGCAAACAAACCGCGGTTTCCAAGTTATGTAGTCGATGTCATTGCTGCAGAACATGGTCACAAAATAGTTAGTTTTCTTCCTTATCATTGTCATTTTAACCGGATAGAATTAATTTAAAGGGTTATGTTGGGTGAAACAATAAAGGTTTCACTGTGTCGTCAGTAATAAAGCTTACAGAATAGGCACTAATAGCAGTAAAAGCTGAAAACTGGAAAAAAGCGGTGACTAATACAAAGTGCTTGGGAAAATGAAGGAGTTTTGGAGGAAACTATAGATCAGCTTGTCATTTCCGTGGGGAATTCTAGCAGCAACAACAACAGTGATGCAAGCGATTCAGAAATCAGTAGCATTTTCCCATTAGAGTGAGCACAGGTATGTCTCTTTTGTTAATACAGATCTTTATACTGATATATTCTTGCATGTTCTATCCTCTGCACGTAGATTCATTATTTTACAATTGTCTTCGTATACGAATATAAATAATACCCGCTTTACAATGCAGGCACAACACAGTCGCCTTCGACACAGTTCTAACACGTTCTCCACGTGGATGCGATGAGCGGCAACGTCGTCTCTCTCTCTCTGCAAAATGTCAATCGCCTTTTTGATTGGTGCCGAGTATAATCTTCATCTTGTTTATATACCCTCTTCCCCATCTGCATTTCCTCTCTTGCTGTATGCATTATTACATTGGGAATGTTGATTGTCTTTTATATTTCATTTTCTTTTGCCATTGAATTTATCCCTTGTTGACAAATGTGTCCATAACTTGAAACCAATACTTGCCTAAATTTATTATAATGCTAATCTCTCTATTTAAATCCACTATATTGTTTAACGTTACCATCCTCTTAGATTAGATATGAGGGATGTTTTGAGGATTTGGAGACACTCACACCTCAACCTTTAGTGGTCTTTCGTGCAATCCCTTTTTTCTATCATAGGAATTCAATTTCCTTGGTGTTGGTTAATACCAGAACTCCTTTTCCTAGAATAGAATTGAGGTTCCAAAGAGGTGAGATCATCATCTCTGCAGTGCCTCACAATTTGCCAGTATATGCTGGGCATTTCTTCGTGCCTGTCACAGAGTCAACAGCTGGTAGGTGATATCTGAAGAATCCATGCCCAGTAAGTAATTCTGTAGCCTCTCTGATTCTTCCTCTGTTAAGTTTGAGTATAGATCTAGTAAAGGTTTCATTAGGTTCTTTTAACTATGCATTTACATAGTGTTTCACAGGGAAGTTTGATCCATTTTTTTTTTTTTATATTCTCATTCATTTTACTTCTGCGGTCCTGCATGTGATTTGCTTATACAGCAGAGGGATTCAGTTCCATAGTAAAGGATTGTAACTCCTTTCTTGGCTAGCTGATCTGCATTTATCTCAATTCTCTGATGGCCAGCACTCAACCCAGTTCAACAAAATTGCTGTGACAGTGCCTGTGGGGCACATTCCCAAACCAATCTTGAATTAAATTAGTACGGGTCAAGTGCTTTAAGGGCAGCTTGACTGTCAGAAAGGATCAGTACGTAATCTAAGTTGTTGTTGTTCACCAATGGCACTGGTGATTAATTGATCTGCATCATTTTCCCTCTGGCTTCCCAATATAAAGTCTGTAAGTTATCACTTTTAAGGCCTTTGCATTTGGCAAGATGCTATTTGTTCAGGATGACATCTTCTTCACAGAGAGTGCACTTGGGTGTAGGTAGGCATCGTATCTTGTAGAGATGTTCTGCGAGGCAATCGTGGCCAGTTGCCATCCTAAATAAGGCCACTGTAGTCTTCCTTGGCATTTTTTGTATATCATCTCTATCTTTAATATTCTTATAATCTTTATCTTTTAATTTATCTTCTTCATCAAGTCTCTGCTGTCTTTTGAAATGTTGTTTAATGTTATTTAATTGTTTATTTTTTTGTATTTGTCCTACAGGTTTTATTTGTTGTATTGCACCTTTCTTTGCTAATTGATCCGCATGTTCATTGCCCAAAAGTCTGACATGAGCTGGGATCCATTGTAGAGTGACATGATTTCTGGTTTCAACTGCTTTAATTAGGCTTCTTATTTCTTTAATATTTCTTGTTTTATTATTGTAATTTACTATTCCATCTATGGCTGATTTTGAGTCTGATAAGATGACTATTTTTTGTTTTATGTATGTATATATAAAATGTTCTGTAATGCTGCTTTTATAGCTATTAATTCTCCATCATAGTGGTTTGACGTTTCATCTAATGTTAGATACTGTGCAAAATGTTTACAGTATACTCCTGCACCAGCATTTTTTTTTATTGATGAGGGATCCATCTGTATATATTAGAGGCATTCTTTTTCTGAGTATCTTTCATTTTCCATAGCTATTGCTATGGCTCTCATTTCATCTGGTATATTGTTTTGTTTGTGTATTGCATATATCAGGTCATTCTGATATTGTATGTCAGTGTATTCTATTGGATTCGTTACTTTTGTTGCAATTATATTTATTGTAATTATATTCTTGTAGTTTAAGTTACTAATATTTGTTCTGAAGCTTATTTGAGTTTTTAAATTACTTATAGCATCTGCTGTGTGGTACCACTGGTATCTATTTCTATTGACTTGCAGTTTTTGTGCTAGAGTAATTGCTTTCAACTCATGTTCCAATTCTATAGCCATGTTTTTTGTGAAGCTTTGTAGTACTGTAATTGGTGTTGTTTTTACCACTCCTGTTATTATTCTTAGTGAATTATTTTGTGAAATTTCTAGTTTACTTTGAAGTCTCTTGTTTACTGTTGCTAGTAGCTCTCCTCCATACAATACGTTAGGTTTTATGTATGTTTTATATGTATTATTAAGGAGATCCATGTTTCCACCCCATTTTATTCCTGCTAAATGTTTTAAAATGTTCTTTTTGTTGATTTTATTTGTTACATTGTTTACATGTTCTTTCATTGATAGTTTTTTATCTAATTCTATCCTTAGATACGTTGTTGTAGTTGTTTCTTGTAGTTTTTTTGTTGTTGATTTGCAGGCATATATTTTCTGTTTTATGCTGCATTGTGAATAGTTGATATTGAGTTTTTCTTGTATTTATTTCCATATTGTTATTATTAGTCCACTGCTCTAGGGTTATGATTGTATTCTTCATTGTTGTTTGTAGTTTTTTTTTTAATGTTTCCCAGATCTTATGTTCTTTTCTGAAGTCCATATTACCACGTCGTCAGCAAACATTCCTACTTGTATGTTACCTATTTTCTTTAGTACGCCTACTAGGTCATTTTTATGTATATATATATATATATATATATATTGAACAGAATAGTACTTGTAACAGACCCTTGAGGTAGTCTAACTCTCGTTTACTAATTTTGAAGATTTAGAAGCTAGTAACAGTGATGTGTCATAATTTAAAATAGAGAGTTGAGGATTGTTACACTACATCACTATAATATTCTTACTTGAACGCGTTTTGGGAGACGGCTTGTTCCCATTGTCAGCATTTTCTCTCAACTGATTTTTGCCGGTCATCGTCTGGGGGATGTGTGTGGTTTGTGGTGTTCTCTGGTGCTGGGCTGATGAACCTCCAAAGGCTGTTGGGTGGCGGCAGTTCGAAATTCATTAGGTGATTCCTGTGTTTGACAATATGTATTTTTTCCCAGATGTCCAATTCATTGCTGTTGTTTTTAAGAGTTTTATGTTTGGAGTGATATCATGGTTTGAAGACCAGAAATGATGTGCTACTGCTGATTTATCTTGCTGCTTTTGGTAAATGCATCTCATATGCTCTTTAAGTCTTATTTCAAGATTTCTTTTGGTTCTTCCTATGTATACCAGGTTACATTCATTACAATCAATTTGATATATACCAGCTGATTTATCGTTGGGGATAGGATCTTTTGTTCTGTTGCATAGTAGTTTCTGTATATTGTGGTTATTCTGTGGAGACAGGGTGATGTTGTATTTTTTGAAAATCCTTTGAAACTTATGATGTGTCCAAGGGTGATAAGTGAATTTTCTATATGCTTGTGGTTTTTGTTGTCTGAGTAACGTAGTCATTTGTTGGATGTATTTCTGTCTTTCAAACCTTTTTATCTTCTTATCTATTGTTTTTTTCTGGTATCCATTCATAGTGGCTATGTTGATAATGTGTTGGTATTCTTTCTGGTATTCCTCTTTCTCCATTGGTATATGTACTAACCTGTTTGTAATACTATTTAAAATTGCATGTTTGTGGCTTGTAGGATTGTAGCTATTGTTTTTAATATAGTTTTCTGTGTGCGTTGGTTTTCTGTAAATGCCGAACGTTAGTTTGTTGTGTGCATTATTTCTGATGATCCTGATGTCTAGGTAAGGTAATTGACCATTTTCTTCTTTTTCCATTGTGAATTTTATAGATCTTTTTTGTAAATTTAATAATTTCAAAGCATCTTCTGAAAGTTTTTTTGGAACAATAGCAAAAATATCATGTACATACCTATACCAGGTTTTGAATAGATGTGGGAAAGATTTAGTAATATGGGATTCAAAATG
Organism: Deroplatys truncata; assembly: GCA_030765065.1. Classification (NCBI taxonomy): domain Eukaryota; kingdom Metazoa; phylum Arthropoda; class Insecta; order Mantodea; family Mantidae; genus Deroplatys; species Deroplatys truncata. Next base: position 13,564,569 of record CM060982.1, on the reverse strand, counting down.
GCTCATATATAGTTCTGCTAAAAATGGTGAAAGGGGGTTTCCCATAGTTAGGCCTGAGGTTTGTTTAAAGATTTTGTGATGGAATGAAAAGAAATTCTGGTCCAGACATAATTTTGTTAGTTTCAGGTAATCTTCTGTTTGTGCTCTAGGTGTGCCATTGTTTAATATCCAATTTTCTAGGAGTGGTAATAATTCTTCTTTTGGTATGCTTGGAAAGTGTGCAGTGACATCAAATGATACCATCATGTCTGTGTGTGATATATTTATATTTGAAAGGTGACTGGTTAATTCTAAAGAATTTTTTATGCTAAGACTTTTGAACATAGGCATGGAGTTGAAGGTATTTGAAAGCCATTTTGCTAGTTGCTGACGATGGGAACAAGCCGTCTCCCGAAACGCGTTCAAGTAAGAATATTATAGTGATGTAGTGTAACAACCCTCAACTCTCTATTTTAAATTAACTCTCGTTTGTTTCCATTTAGATATGGCTGTTTTGTATTGTACTGCAAACCATCTTTGGGATAGGAAGGTTTGAAACCAGTTTAGCATGTGGCCTGATGTGCCATATGTCTTCATCTTGTATAGTAGTATTTCTCGCCATACTGTGTTAAATGCATCTTTGGAAGTCAACAAACAGTGCTAGAGTATTATTATTATTATTATTATTATTATTATTATTATTATTATTATTATTATTATTATTATTATTATTATTATTGAAATTTTCGTTAATGTCCTGTGTAAGTCTTACAACTTGGGTATTGCTGAGCTGTCCTTCCTAAATCCAGCTTGTTCAGGGACTAATAGATTTTGTGTTTCTAGATAGTATGTCAGTCTTGTAGCTACCATTCTTTCTAAGAGTTTTGCTATGTTTGATGTTAAGGATATTGGTCTATAGCTATCTATCATTTGGGTTGGTTTTCCTTTCTTCTTAATGGGTATAATTTTTACTTTTTTCCATAGTGTTGGTATGTTATTTCTGGTTGTCCAGATTTTATTGAAAATGTTTAATACAGTATGGAGTGCTTCATGTCCTAAATTCTTGAAGAGCTCTGGATGTATGTTATCAGGACCTGGATTTCTTTTATTTTTAGTGCCCTTATTGCTTGCTTTATTTTTGGGAGTGTGAATGGCTCATTGAAGAAAGTTAGACATATCTTTGTGGTTGCTTTGCGACACTATTTCTTAAGTATTAATTCTGTTTTTTGTTTTTATTTTTTAATGGAGTACTAGTTTTATAGTATGTTGCTAATTTTTCTGCTATAAGGTTATCCTCGTATATTTCTTTATTATCGACATTTAATGGCTGATTTTGTTGGTTTTCTCTGTTTATTTGTTTAATGTAATTACGTACCTTAGCACTTTTTTTTTTTAAAAAATCATAGTGATGTAGTGTAACAACCCTCAACTCTCTATTTTAAATTATGACACATCACTTTTACCAGCTTCTAAATCTTCAAAATTAGTCAATACCTTAGTATTATTTGTTCTATAGTCTAGTTTGTATATAAATTCCTCAAAGCTCTGTTTTTTGACAGTTTTATAGCCTGTTTTAACTGTGCGTTTGCTTTTTACCATTCTATAACATCTGCTTTGTCTTGCGTCCTTTCTGCTTTTTCTCTAGTTTTATCTCGTTTTTGAGTTGTGCTAACTGTTCATTCCAATAAGGTTTGTATTTATGAATTTTCCCTCTTTGGATACATTGTTTTGCAACTTTTAGAATTGTAGCATTTAGTTCTTTCACTACTTTGGTTATGTTTTGTTCGAATTAAATTTTTTTTTAAAATTTGTTTGTTATTGTTTTATATTGTTCCCAATGTGCCTTTTTAAAACTCCATTTAGGTCTTGTTTTTCCCTTTGTTCTAGGCGGTTGATTTAGATCTGTTTTTGTTGTTATGGCTCTATGTCCCTACCACTGCCTCTGATTACTTTTTTTGTAGTTTTATCTTCTAAATCAGTTGATATGATAGCAATGTATGGACTGGTTGACTGTTCTGAGTAGTGTATGTAAGTTTTTGGGTCTTCATCCCTATGTCATATTTTCATTAAGTTGGAGTCTACAAATTCTTTATTGTTGTCACTATTGATAGAATTTTTCCTTCTGTTGATCTATATTTGCTTCAGCTATGATGAATACATCTACTTCATTGTCTCTGAAAAGATTGTCTATCATGGTTTTTTTACTTTGGTTCATTCCACCAGCATTCCAAAATAGCACTAAGAAGTGCTCTTCTTTTAACATTTTTGGCTTGGGAAGCATGCCTGTGCTGTAGTCCATTTAGGGTTACCCAGGGAACACCACGTGGAGGCGGCTACATTGTTCCCCATATGTAACCTAAGTGCTGTGGCAGTTTTTGTATGCCCATGTCATACCAGCTCGTTGCCATGCTATTGAAGCTTTGGCCCTCATCTTTCACCTTGTCATTGTTGCTATTTCATTTGCCCCCCTTCACACCATAAACGCATAACTGTCTCACTGTATGTTTCTACATTTCATCCATTGCACGTTGTGATGCAGTTCTAATTGCATCCTTGCAATCTTTGCTGAGGAGACTTCTCTTTGGTTGCAAGATTGCTCTAAGTCGTCAAAATGACAACTTCCAGAAATACTTGTGAAACACCTTTCTGAGTTGCATTTCTTGAACAGTTGCCTCAAGGTATTTTAGTTTAAATGCTTGGTACAAGTGACTGATATTTAGATCAGGACTTGAATATTCTTTGGGTGCATTTTTATGAGTGTTACATGCTCCATCACAATAAGTGGTCTGACCCATCTTGAGTTTCTTTGCCAATAGTTCGGTCTTTCTGTTAGTTACACCAAACGTACCCATAAATGTTTTACTATACACCCTTGAATGTCCACTCTTTCCATCGGAAGTGTGTACTGAATTGTTGCATTGTGATGATAAGACTTGTCTTCAGTTTGTTCATTTCTGCCACAGTATCTCCTGGCAACAGGTAATACGTGCATTAAATACATTAAAACGGTTCCTTGTGTGTTGTGTGTAAAAGTCTTTAAAGAGTGCTGCCAAACGTTGTTCATTTGAAACGGAACAGCATTTCAGTTGTTTGCCATCACATCTGCAGACAGTCTGAAAATACCGAAAATGAAGTGAGGTTATCCAACAATAAAGTGAAAAAGTAACTTTTATATGTATTACAAATAGGTATAAACAGTAACATTATTTAGCAGATCATATTTCACAGTACTTTTTTATTAACAGCACATGCTTACAATAAGCAAGATAGTATAAGCATTTAACAATACATACCTTTGCAGCATTTTAGCAGGGATTTCTCTGCCAGAACATGTTGTATATGCTAAACTTTAACTTTGTTATTACAATGTTTAATCTTCTTAGAAGATATATCCCTTCCTTCACTGTTACCTTCCATTATATCAAAACTATTATTAAGCAGTTAAACCTACACACATCTAAGGAGCTGAGAACATATCTGGTGGAACCTAATAGTGTTCATCAACACGTGGCCCCAATAGAACAAGGGCATGCTCGAGCACCATCTGTCGGCATAAGGATCAGTCACTTCCAGCTGACCTATGACACAGCCCTTTTAGTATGATATGCTCTTCCAGATGTACTACCAATATATCCAATAATATGAAATTTGAAAATGTGGTGCTTAGTCCAATTACAATGTTAGGCCTACTATCTCTCAGCTTTTCAGTCCCATTACCTTACAAAATCTACCTAACTTCTTGTATAGGACACATTCCCCTTCATTCCTGCACTCCCAAGATTACCAATTTGTGCCTGCAATACTTTTCTTTCAACTTTCCACTCTTTTCTTGACGATTCAAATCTCAGTTTTAACATCCTGCATTTCTGATCTTATTTCCAGTTTCAGATTCGTTATTTTCCAACCTCTTCCATTTTCTTTCCCAATCTCTGCTCCATACCCACCATTTTTGATAAAATGTTTTCCTTGCCTCCCTTTCGTGCATTAGGTACAGATTTGACTTCAATTCAGCCAGTAATAATGTACCAACTAAAGTCAGCAAAAGAAACATGTTCTCCATCCCTTCTTCCACAGCTTTATTCTTGAATTGGTTAAATTTTATTCTATTGAAGGATCCAATTCTTCCTCTATATTCAGTATTCATTGTTTCTTATTCCCTTTTTTCCTTACTTAGAGCAAGCTCACCACACATCCACTCTCCTCCACTGCTGGCTTAGCACTCTGGTCTATATATTAACTGAAAACTCTTCTTTATGGTATAGTACCATATCAATTCAGGCAGGGGGTTATGTACTTTCATAGTCTCAGATGTTATTGAATTTAACATACAATTGTCTAATACTGTCCATATGAAATTGGACAGTGGAAACCCTTCAACATTCATTTTGAATTTAAATTTTGTTTGCTTATAAGGGCGCTTCTGCAAAATATGAGTAATTTATTAGTTATTGTTTCCATACTATCAATGTAACAAATTATTGCAATTTTTGCTTTGGAGTTAAAATAATATGCTAAGTTCTCGTGATACGCAAGTGTGTAGGTATTAATCTGAATCTTTTGACATTCTGCCTCCTGTAATTGACAATAAAGTAAATATTTAATTATCAGGAGTTGATATGAGACAAATTTAATGGCTTTAACTTCCCGCTATTTAATTTGATTTTAAAAAATATGAGATGCGAGAAAATAATTTGTGAACTTTGCAGTGAGAGGGGTTTTTGCCCTCCAATGTAATATTATCTACGCTCACTTCCGATCATAGAGTTTGTCTAGACAAAGCACATAGTTGTACTGACGGCCATGTACGAAGTGCTTAGCTGATGTTGTAGTTAGTGCCATGAATATAACTCTAAAAGAGGTGAGTAATTATACTAATTTAGGGTAAAAATGAAAGCATCGTAATTTAGGCGGGTGTATAGTATATGTAATAATATTCTTAATTCATTCATTTATAGGTTTCTCAACATGGGGATAAAATTTACAGAAGTTAGTCACTGTTTTAATTCCCTACAGAGACCACATAAAAAAGGACAACAAAGGAACTCAGAAAAATAGTCCATGGATACACTATTCCATTACAAAAGAACATTCAAATCAAGAATTTGTACAAAATGAGATGAAAGTTGCAGAAAATTTGGAGTTCCAATGAACTCAAAAGTAAAATTACTACTAATGTAGAAGTGCAACCTAGTTACAGTGTACAAATAAATTTGCAATCTAGCACTAATAGTACCGGGAGTGACACAGGTAGTAATGTTGAAGACATTTCAGAATTGACGAAAGAGTTTTGCCTTATTAAATGAAACCCTTACATTTATTGGAAAATCCTTAGTAAAGAAGAAGAAATTGATGAAAAAAAATTACAGCAGATCAAAAGTTAAAAGAATTTAATGGCCCCTGAAAGATAAAAGTATTTACGTATGTATTGTAATGAAAAGAAGCTAGAAACAGTGATGTGTATTGAATTTATTTAAAGGTGAGTCGAAATTGTTACACTAACATCACTTAAGTTTACTCACTTAACATGTTTCGGGAAACCGTTGTTCCCATCCTCAGAAGGTTAACTCGACTGGCCCGTGTTGTTGGTGTTTCCGTTTTTTGGACTGGATCCTGTGGTGGCATCTTGTGGTGGAGAAATGTACTTCCAGAGAGGATTTGGTGGCGGCAAATCAAAATTCATTAGATGTGTGTTGTGTTTTAGAATGGTGATCTTCTCCCATGCATCTAATTCGGCTGCAAATTTGGCTGGTTTGACTAATGTAATATTGGGTTTGATGTTGTGATTAGTGATCCAAAAATGGTGTGAAACTGCAGATTTGTCCATTTGTTTGTATTTAATACATCTCATGTGCTCCTTTAGCCTAGTTTCTAAGTTTCTTTTTGTCTTACCAATGTATACTTTATTGCAATCTGAACAATTGATTTTATAGATTCCAGCTTTTTTGTCTTGTGGAATGGGGTCTTTTAACTTGTTACAAAGTAATTTCTCTATGTTAAATTTGTTCTGTGGAGCTAGGCTGATGTTATGTTTCATGAAAATCTTCTTAAATTTGTGAAATGTTCCTGGGTGGTATGTGAATTTCTTGAACTTTAGTTCTTTATCTTGCTGGCTGAGATTAGTTGTGTTTCTGATGTGCATCTGTCGTTTGAATTTTGCAATTTTTTTGTCAATAGTTGTTTTGTTGTACCCATTATGTATTGCTGTGTCTGCTATATGCTGGTATTCTAACTGGTATTCTTTTTTATTTAAGGGGGTATATACCAGTCTATGTGTTAGGCTGTTTAGTACTGCATGTTTGTGTGTGGTTGGATTGAAACTCTTATTTTTTATGTAATTAGTAGAGTGTGTTGGCTTCCTGTATATGCCAAAGGTTAGGTTCTTTTGTTCTCTGATGATTTTTAGGTCTAAAAATGGTAGCATGCCTTCTTTTTCTATTTCTATGGTGAATTTTATTGATTGGTTCTGTAGGTTTAGTAAGGCTAAGGAGTCTTGTATGAACCTATTAGGGACAACAGCGAAGATGTCGTCAACATATCTGTGCCAAACTTTAAACATGTATGGAAAGGAAGTTGTTATGTGTATTTCTAAGTAGCTCATAAATAAATCTGCCAAGAAGGGTGAAAGTGGGTTGCCCATGGTTAGACCAGTTGGTTGTTGATAGAACTTCTTATTGAAACTAAAACAATTTTGTCCAATGCATAAATTGGTAAGTTGTATGAGGTCTTCTATTTCTTCTTCAAGTAGGTTATTCTGCTGTAGCCATTTCTTTAATTGACGCAGGAGTTGATCTGTAGGGACACTTGGAAATAGTGCAGTGTCCCAGTTTCCAAGTGTCCCTACAGATCAACTCCTGCGTCAATTAAAGAAATGGCTACAGCAGACTAACCTACTTGAAGAAGAAATAGAAGACCTCATACAACTTACCAATTTATGCATTGGACAAAATTGTTTTAGTTTCAATAAGAAGTTCTATCAACAACCAACTGGTCTAACCATGGGCAACCCACTTTCACCCTTCTTGGCAGATTTATTTATGAGCTACTTAGAAATACACATAACAACTTCCTTTCCATACATGTTTAAAGTTTGGCACAGATATGTTGACGACATCTTCGCTGTTGTCCCTAATAGGTTCATACAAGACTCCTTAGCCTTACTAAACCTACAGAACCAATCAATAAAATTCACCATAGAAATAGAAAAAGAAGGCATGCTACCATTTTTAGACCTAAAAATCATCAGAGAACAAAAGAACCTAACCTTTGGCATATACAGGAAGCCAACACACTCTACTAATTACATAAAAAATAAGAGTTTCAATCCAACCACACACAAACATGCAGTACTAAACAGCCTAACACATAGACTGGTATATACCCCCTTAAATAAAAAAGAATACCAGTTAGAATACCAGCATATAGTAGACACAGCAATACATAATGGGTACAACAAAACAACTATTGACAAAAAAATTGCAAAATTCAAACGACAGATGCACATCAGAAACACAACTAATCTCAGCCAGCAAGATAAAGAACTAAAGTTCAAGAAATTCACATACCACCCAGGAACATTTCACAAATTTAAGAAGATTTTCATGAAACATAACATCAGCCTAGCTCCACAGAACAAATTTAACATAGAGAAATTACTTTGTAACAAGTTAAAAGACCCCATTCCACAAGACAAAAAAGCTGGAATCTATAAAATCAATTGTTCAGATTGCAATAAAGTATACATTGGTAAGACAAAAAGAAACTTAGAAACTAGGCTAAAGGAGCACATGAGATGTATTAAATACAAACAAATGGACAAATCTGCAGTTTCACACCATTTTTGGATCACTAATCACAACATCAAACCCAATATTACATTAGTCAAACCAGCCAAATTTGCAGCCGAATTAGATGCATGGGAGAAGATCACCATTCTAAAACACAACACACATCTAATGAATTTTGATTTGCCGCCACCAAATCCTCTCTGGAAGTACATTTCTCCACCACAAGATGCCACCACAGGATCCAGTCCAAAAAACGGAAACACCAACAACACGGGCCAGTCGAGTTAACCTTCTGAGGATGGGAACAACGGTTTCCCGAAACATGTTAAGTGAGTAAACTTAAGTGATGTTAGTGTAACAATTTCGACTCACCTTTAAATAAAATAAAAGTATTTGGCGCATTGGAAGTGTCTGAAGAAGGTCAAGATGCAGAAGAAGAAATGCTGCAAAATCTAAAAACTACATCCCCACCTATCAAAGAAAGAAAAAAATTTGTATACCAACTTTGTTACTGTCATGCTGGTCAATAAGGAAAATTCAGCAGACCTTCAATGCCTCAAAACACATGATTTCTGTAGCCAAGGTCTTGAGTAAAAGGGGACTGTGAGAGGCATTCAAAAAGTTTTTCAATTGTCATCTTAAAGTCCAAACTAAGGGTGGAATTCAAAAACTTATATTCACAATCCGTTCAAAGTATCTCCATCTCTCTCCACACACAGTTTTAGAAGGTGCAACCACATGTCTAAAGCACTATGATACTCAGACTGAGGTACTGTCAACAGAGCTGAGCAAGGTCCTGCACTCATTTAAAAGGTTTTCTAGCAATGCAAGATTTCACTTGAGGAAACAGCCAGTAGTCGCACGGTCAGTGCTGTAGGTCAAGCAACTGGACATTAGCGGCTTCCAGTTTCCTCAAGTTTGCTGCTGATCTGTGAGGAGACACATTGTCATGCCTTTGGACACTGCTGCCTCAGCTCTTCAAATACAGGATTCAAAATGTAAGAGTCACAGTATTTTCCATCCATTGTCATTCCCTCTGGCATGCAGTCAACTACTAATGGTCCTTCATAGTTGAACATGGTGAGCATTTGCTTCCGAGAATGAAAATCTTGTTGAGGAATGGCTGGTCTTGAAACATTCTCATTTACCAAGACACAATTCTGAGCTTCATTTATTGTGGTATAATAATAAAACCAACTTTCATCACCAGTGCATATATCTGTCAAATGTTTAGGGTTATTAGGTGGAAACATACTCGGCAGTTTCCTGCACATTCCTTTCAACTCCTCTTCTCTTCATTGGTTAGAGAATGCGGAACCCATTTTGCACAGATTTTTTACAACCTTATATGTTCATGGAATATACAGTCAATGCTGCCAATACTGATACCAACTTACATATTTAGCATTTCAACAGTAATATGTCAATTTTCCTCCACCAAGTTCCTCACTCTTTGAATAGTTGTTTCGTTCACAGCTTCCCAAGGCCGGCCAGAATGAGGGTTGACTTTGAAAGTCTGTCGCCCTTCTTCAAATCCACCTTGCAGTGGTATCAAATGAACTCACTTAATTGTAAATAGCTAACAAGCCCTCATGGATTTTGTTTTGCTCTTTCACTTAGCTTGTAGCATGTGAAAATGTAGAATCTAATGTTCTCTTTAGAAATGTCCATGATTTTTCACCAGCTTTTGACACAGAACTGAACTCGGCAGGCTGTATGACAATGAATATTAAAGTTTAAACTCGCACATGTATATTTTGATAGCTTAAGGTCAGTTGTTGCCAGCTGTATTAGTTACATTTTTGTAACCATTATTGTCCAACAAATATTGCAAAACATTTTGATTGCCTTTTGTAATTATGGTCGCACCTGATCAGAAAAAATCTGTGTTACATTGACATGACTTTCTCAACCCACTAGCACTTATTAGTGGGTATACAAATTATTCTTATGAAAGTTTGTTTTCCTGTCTACCTAATTTTAATTGAGATAAACCCTTCTGGAAACAAGTGTATAACACATTTCATTAATAGATTCAAAGGGAACAGCAATAGTCAAATGTTTAAGAACTGGAGGCTATATGCTGGCCTTAAAATTCCATACTGTTACCAATGTTGTGATGCAGTAATTTGTATCACAAATTACTTAAATGTAAATAATGATTGTAATATGAATATGCATTATTATGTGACATTGATTTAAGATGTTTATTGATTGTAATTATTGTTGAGAAGTAAATTTATACGGCCTTACTGAAACTGTCAATAATAGCGCGCAATAATGCAGCGAGGGGGTGAGCTGTTTATCATTATTGGAAACGAGGAAGTTACGTAATGTTGGCGCGTTTTTTTCGTTGAGAATATTCTGGAACGTTTCCCTAGAGCATATGTATTCATAATTTTCATTGGATATTAAAATAGACGCTAATGTTGGCGCGTTTTATTACCCAATTGCAGTTCAGTTATAATCTTTAGGCATATCGGTGTGTATGGGTATAAAAGCAGTAGGTTGGAGGTAAAGTCCTTCAGTCGTTCAGTTCATCAAAAATCTGTGTACACTACACGTCGTCTTCAGTCAGTCAGTTCGTCGAAAGTATTTGTACGGCAAACGTCGGGTATCAATTCACAAGTTACGCGCAGCAGAATTATGAATAATCTAAAGTGTTGTAAGGTTAATTATACAAAAGGTTGAAGTACGTAAATTAAGAGTGATCAGTAAGAAGTTATTATAACAGTTTCAGTTTGGCGAATATTAAGATCAATGTATAAATGTGATAGTTAACGTGTTCGACAATAAATATGTAAAACAAATTTCTTCATCAGTGTTATATTTGGATAAAAGATTCCTTTCCGTTTACACACCCTGATCTAGAAACATGTTCGACCGAGAAATAATAGCTAGCCGGAGGACAGTGAAACAGAATTAAATAAAAAAATAAAATTAAAATTCTTTCAAACGAACACTAACACTGCTGCAAATTGCTAACACCAGATGGAGCTACAAACCGAACAAATGAATGACGTCACAAGATGGCTTCACCACAGAAGTAAACACATACACAAACATCACAAGTAATAACATTATAAGTAATACCGTTACAAATTGGCTACCACAACGTGGGGCTACAATACTGTTAAATAAATAAATAACATTGAAACCGTTACAGTTGCAAGAAACAATGGAATGTTGATAGGACAAGTAATGAACAATTTGAATCATTAGTAATGGATATCTCGGAAATGGTTTATGCTGCAAAAAAGCTTATTTGAAATAAATTGTCTCCCTTAAAGAGATCTACTTTTTTTTGTGTACTTGTTTTCATCTATCGCTTAACATTTACTAGTTATACAAGATTATACAAGAGGACTTCATATGCTATTCCCAGAAAATTCAAGATATACGCTTTGTCTTGTAAATATCTTTAATATATGGTATTTTAATAAACATTGCCATTTTTTTAGAAAATCAAAAATTTTAAAAAATGTTCCATGTAAAGGGTAGTTTGGGAGGGGGGATTTTCATGAAAATCTTTGTGTCTCAACTTTGGAAGATACTGAACCTAAATACCAAGTTTGGTATTTATTGACTTTTCATTTTTGAGTTATGCTGTTCACACACCCCCACACGCACGCACACACACAAAGAGGCCTGTTTTCTAAAAGTACTTTTTTTATTAAAGGGGCCTCAAAACATGTATTTCCGGTGAAATCTTTGTATTGAATTTTTGGGTGGAATGCAATACCTTCTCTACCTATTATGTACATGGTAGAGAAAGTAAAAAGGGAAGTCTTTACCAGAGGAAACAACAAAACTTGTTTTAAATTTCAATGAATCGGAAGAAGTCGTAAGTGGTACAATGCCAAGTAAGAAAGATTTTGTCACAGTAAGGAGTGAAAGTGGAAACAAAAGAAACTAATATTGTGTAACATCAGGGAATTGTTCCAGCATTTCAAAGACGAATATCCCGCCATTTTGCACAGTTAGACCTAAGCCTTATGTTATGGCAGGTTCCAGTGGTACTCATACCATCTCCGTGTGTATGATTCATCAGAATACAAAGCTCATGATGAATGGTCAAAAATAGCAGAATTGAGAAGGTCAAGAGAAACATATCGTGACTGTGTAGTAAGAATTGTGTACAAACGTCCATAGTCGGACTGTTTCTTTGATAACTGTTCTGAGTGCCCTGGCAGTATAGAAATGAGAAAGCAATTGAAGTTGCTTTTCAAGAATGCGTGGTTGACATGGTAAGTAGGTAGCCGTGGACATAACCAGCCTAGAAAATATTTAGAAGAACACATGATTTTATAGTTCTTGGGAAAAAGTGGACGCACTGAAAAAGCACTCATTCTAGCCACACAACAAAATACTTTTTATACAGAAATAAAGAGAGAGGAGAACTATGCAAGACAATGTCATTGGAATGACAATCAGCCCTTTATGATATGTTATAAATGCAACAATTCAATCCATAGTGTGTCATTTATAGTAATATTGGACTACAGTAGCTTTTCATTTATTTAAAAAACCATATGATTTCATTCCTTTATGAAACATTCACAACTGTGTCCAAAATATATTATTTCAGTGATGGTGCTGCTTCTCAATATAAGAGCAGAAAAACTTCATCAATCTCCACTTTCATGAGCAAGAATACCTGGCAAAGCCAAAATGGCATTTTTTCGCCACATCACATGAGAAGGGTCAATGTGATGGAACTGTGCAGGAGTGAGTCTCCAGTGCACTAATGATCAAATTTTAACACCATTGGATTTATTTAACTGGACATGCTCCAATTTGAAAGGAATCATTGCAAAAGATCTTCATCATCAGCAGGAGGAAGAGTACTTGGCACAAAGATTTAAATGCAATCGCATAGTTCAGGGGACTCAAAGTATGCACTCCTGTTGAAGGCAGAGGTACTGATGATGAAATATTCATCAGCATGTGTTGGGATTATATTTGCAGTGCCAAGAAATGAAATGGTAAGTTTGAGTAAATTTACTTACGGTTATAAAATAATTATAATACATAAGAAGAAGCGTGTTTACAAATTAAAAATAATTGTTAAGTCTCTCTTCATTATGTTTATTTGGTTGAGTTAGAAAGAATTTACATTGCAACATAACCAAAGATAAGGAAGTTGTTTTTGTTTATCCACAAGGTTGAGACGCTCTGAGGCGATAATGCATTGTCCATAGCACACACACACACACACACATGCACATCCCCTTGAATTTCATAGGATATTTTATTTTTTATCTCCTGTTTCGGATATACCAGAATTTTTTAAATGGATAAATATTCCACATTGTCATTAGAATACTTCCAATAGTTTTTTCTAGTTTTTAATGTAGCGGAGCCTATTTAAACTCATTTATATTAATATAAGAAATATATGGTTAAAGAAAATAATATGACCTTAATAGCATGTCCTACCGATCTTTAGGATATTTATTTACAAGTATTATTCCAAAAGAAATAGTCTTCAATGCATTTATATTCAAAGATGACAATTTGCATGAAATGACATCTATTTTAATATTTATTATAACGAAAACTACTTTGTGCAGAGGTATGAAATTTCACAGGAATTTATTTTTGGATTGCGAGGTTCAACACACACAAAATATCGTGATTGTAAAAAAAAAATGAGATAATTTGTTTCTGTTAACTAGTGATTTTGAGATGGACTAACCCATATGTTAAGTATTCAGGTCATATTTTTTTTGTTTTGTCCAAAAAACTTCCTGGCCCGAGATACAGGCTACCAAAAGTGGCGCATAGGGTACCATTTCTCATGTGTAACTTTCAGTACAATATTAAAATGCTCATCTTTGGAGCAGTTTTAAGATTTTTTTTTTTTTTTATTAAAATTATATTCTCCATTTGAAAATTTGTGTCCAAATTCTCTGCTGTAGCTTTCTGAATTGTTTTGAATTTTTTAAACTTTTTTATCCTCCCACCAAAATGCTAATCCCAAACTTTTTTTTTTTTTTTTTTTTTTTTTTTTTTTTACTTTGATCAGTACCATAAAGCACTACTCACTTTTGAGTTTAACAGTTTTATAAACAATGAACATTGTTCATGTTTTAATTTGTTTGCTATTTCTTTATTGCTGCTTTTTTTTTATTTATTATTATTATTATTATTATTATTTACTTATACATTTAGTTTTATTCTTTTTGTTTTTTTTTTTTGTGGTCATGGAAACACCAATCTCAAACATTCTGGGAATTTTACAGGAGTTGTATATTTAAGGGTGCTACAAAAACCTGTAATGGAGAACACACCACTTTGGTTCTGGAATTTTTCAAATGTGATGACTTCCCGGGAAAGGGAGGACTCCTCATACAGACACTTGGTGTGGAAAACATAGCAAATGACACTTCTGAAGTTACATATGCATCATGGGAGGAAAGTAAATTCCTTAAGAAAACTCTAGTCATTGATACCTTCGTGACGAAATTGGGAAATGTATAGTGAAAGCAGTAACAGACACATCTGAAGAAATTGCAACACCACCACATTGCAGAAGTGAAGGGATGTGTAGAGACTATTTTGATTTAGCTGAGAACTGATCTGTTATTCTGCCACAAGAAGAATTGAATATCGCTGGAGTAATGACCAAGTTGCAAATTTTACAGGATCAAAACGAAACCACAAGTGTTGCAGTTATAAGTGATGACAGAGGACATCACTTAGTACATGCATTGTTGGCAGCTGCAATCATGGGCAGAAAAGATAATTATTCCTGATGGTGCCCCTAGTCACTTGTGCCAATGGAGTGGGTATATAGTGCTACTGGTCATGGGAAAGTGCTTTGCAATGGTGTAGGTCTGTTGAAGCGCTTCACTATAAAACATAATCTTTCCAGCACAAGTACAGCTACAATTCTAATGCTTAGGATTTTAAAAGAGTGATGAAGTTATACACATCAACAGCATCCATCCTGCCCATTTGAATTTGTTTTACACTTTGGCAGAGATGAAGGCATGGATGTGTCCAACTTAAAATTGGCACCCCAGAGACAGAAATCAAACCCTGGAGCCAGAAATGAAACCACATTTGCTACCCTGGTGCGCTTATCACACTTTAGATTACTTGTGTATACCAGGTGAGTCAGCTGCCCCTAGGTATTCGTATCTAAGCAACCTGCAGTTTATAGTCTAATGTGAAAACATTGACCCTTTTAGCAAACAAACTGTTACTGTAGCTCTGCCGTTCTATTTGGCACTATATGCAATTCCCATTAATGATTAAAGGCCTGAATGAGAATCAAAGAGCTGTGAAAGCCTTAAAAAAGAGGCATTTCATGGATATAATGCTTGCAAGGAAGATAAAGGAACGTTTTCCCGAAGAGCAGGATAAACTACGTGGGTTCTGGCCGAATGGTTTAGCTGCCAGAATGTGGTGAAGCAAAGGTTAGCTTTGGAGGTTCGAATCTGATACAAACATAAAATTGTTTTGGTTCTTTTTTTTTTCTCTCCTTGTGTTTATTTTCTGTATTTTAGTGTACTAATTTATTTATTTTTGACACTGGCTGTCCTGTGAACCAAAGACATAAGCATTACAATCAGATAATTGTTTATCATGTTTACCCTAATAATCTGTACCGTATCTGGCGTTGTAAACCGTGTTACATAGTTAGCGTTCATTCTCTTGGGCGCATATCGACGATGTTAAATATAACAGTTTTTGTTTCATGTTTGATCCTTATGTTTCACTTCTATTGACAAAGGAGTTGTAAATGTGCTAAGTTCACGGATAAACGAATAATAAATTGTTAAAGAGCGTGGATTTCATCAAGGAAGTAAATGTTCAAAATGATGACTCCCTTCATCAATGCACATTTGTATATGTTGCCAGAGAAACCTTATTGCATGCTGTAACATAAGCCATGTAATCTGCTTGCATTCTTCATGTATGAGTGCCCGTATATGATTTGGGCTTTGCGGTGGAAAACATGGCAAATTCTATTTTGCATACAGTTATAATGTTATCAAAAATGTTGCATGCTGTAACATGCGCGGTGTAATCTGCTTGCATTCTTCAGTATGAGTACCCATATATGATTTGGGCTTTGCGGTGGAAAACATGGCGATTATTCTATTTTGCACACAGTTATAATGTTATCAAAAATGTTATTTATATCATAATATCAAATTATAGGCCCAAAGAGATAAAACAAAAGGTAATAAAAAGTTTGAAATTCACCCGATGGATTTGAACCCGAATTAAAGTGGCACAGTGTTAAAGCAACTATTATAATACCATTCGGCCAATGCTACCTTGCAAGCTGGGGTTTCTATACAAAGTAATAATCGCAGAACTAGACCCCACCTCGAATCTTTACACACTTTTTGCAGTGTCATACAGTGTTTTGAGTTTGGTTTGGTAGTTTTAATTCAAACAAATAAACTGCATCACTCATTACAATTACTGTATGATCTGAAATACACCATAATTTGTTAAATAAAAGAAATTATCTACCTAATACTTAGCATTTTTTGACAAAGCTGTACATTGACTAACAGCTTAAATCCAATTGGTCGCACTGCATAGATCTGCCATTTTGTTTACAAATGGTTTTGTCAACCGATACATGTGATAGATTGTTCCTTCAGGGATGTTTTCAAAGGGATGCATGGATGTATGCTAAAGAATAAAAGTTTGTAAAATTGGCTAAATGTGCTACTGAAGCTCTCAGTGTCAGGGTGGGATGTTTTTTGCATCGACATACATAACGATTGCATTCTGTCCTATAAAATACTTTTGCACTGAGTTATGTTTCCCTCCTCTATAAAGTGTTATGCAAATCAGCCATTAGAAGGCATTCAAGAAAGGCGTAAGTCACATATGTTGCTTAGTGCGTTGCATAAATTCAAAAATAAATAGGCGCAGCTAACTCAGCTGGTATATTCGAGTACATTTGAGAAGTATTACTATATATAATGGTTAAGTCAACCCTAAAAAGGTTAAGTGTACATTGTCAGAATTAAAGTTTTTGGATCATATTATTTTTTGTGATGGAATTTGTGTTGATTTAAATAAAACAGAAGCTATTAGACAGTATCTAAGACTGGAAACAAGTTTCCAGATTTATTGGAATGGTCAGTTATTTTGCTAAATATATCCCATATTACGTGGAATGCGCAAGCAAGTTAAATGCTTCATGCAAGAAGGATGTTAAATTTAAGTGGGGCGAAGAACAACAATTCACATCTGATAACTTAAAACAAGCATTAATTTCACCACCTGTTTTAGTTATTCTGGATTTTTCCAAACCATTTCATATTGCAAACTTATGCATGTTGGATCGCAGTATAACAATATGACTAAGGAAGAAAGGTTATTGCCTGCTCTTTTAGAACACTTTCTCATTAAGAGAGGAAATACTCCATATATGATTTGAAGGCTTTGGCAGTTTTATATGAGGTGCAAAAATTTAGATTTTATTTAGAACATTTGGAGTTCATCTTAAAGACTTAATAGTCGAGCACTTTTGTAGGTTTTGCTCATACCTTGGAAGAGTCAGTGTCCTCTTGCATTTACAGGGTTAGTTAAATATCAGTTAGAAGATGATAAGTTGAAAACAATCATTGAATCATTGTAGATAGGTAATAAATGTGAACCTTATTTGCTGCGAAAGGATACCTTATGTTGTAAGGCTTGACAGGGTGAATATAAGATTGTTGTCCCGTAGAGGTTGGTACCCTTGTTGTTTGAATATTATACTCCAAGGACCTTGTGGTGCACATCAAAATATATATAAAATAGTCACAAATTTGCCAGTATTTTATTTGGAGAGAGATGAATGGCAACATACGTGCTAGAGTTCAAGCTTGTCAATTATGCAAACTCACTTTGGATTTTTGTCTTCCAATTTGACAGAGTATCCTATGGAAAAATTGTTTCTGTATTTTATTGGTCCATTTCTGAGGAGTACACAGGGAAATAAATTTGTGTTAGTATTATTTGGGCGCTTTTACAAAATATGCTTGGTTGAATGCATATGCATGAAGCAAACATCTCATAATGTTATTGTCGGATTAAAGACAGGTCTTGTTTTGGTGTTCCAAAGGTTATCGTTATAGCTATTGCATCATATTTTAAAGCTCATGTACTTAGAACATTTTAACTCCATTATACAGCACATATTTACTACCCTATATTATCCGAAGCCATCACTAAGTGAGCAGATTAATAAGAACTTAAAGGCGGCATTGATAGCTAACCATCATAATAGTCAAATTGGGACCAACATTTATATTTTGATTCCAGTTTTCTTTTAATTCTGTGAGGCATAAGGCTTATGGTGAATGCCCATTTCTGCTGAACTGCCCCTTAGCAGATGTTTGGAATATCAAGGATATATTGCCAGATGAGATTAATCCTAGGAATATCAAGAGGTAAGGGTTAGGAGAAATATACAGCGTAGTAGGCTGAGATATCGGGAGACCTACACTAAGGGTAAATGAAGGCATTGTTTTGGTGTAGAAGAAGAGGTATATTTGAAGTTTCATCTATTAGTAAAAAGGATAAATATACAGCCAAGCTCATACTATGGTATGAGGGCACTTACATTTTAAAGAAATTGTTGTCTCCAGTGTCTGTGTTGTTGCAGAATAAGTATACACAAAAGAAAGTAAAAGCACATGCGTCACACTTGAAGCGTTATGTAACATTGTGAAAGCTAGTTCTCAAAATTTGAAAATCTTTTAAGATTTTAAATTATGTATGTATTGTTAAGGGGTGTTGTATGTCCATGTAAGATTTAGGTTTGAGGTTAAAGTTAAGTTTTCTTTTGTGTTTATTCCATTTACTGGACTTGTGAGTGGAGACTAGACAAGTAAGAGAAAGAATCAACACATTGTGGAATTTGGAGCAGCCATTAATGACAAGATACATTGTAAATGTTCTGGTGGGCAAGTAGGGCCTGCTGGGGTTCTTGGTTCTCTTCCATGACAGACATGCCAAATACCAACATAAATGATGAGCCAGGACCAAGTGTGGCACAACAGATGCTGGCCAATGGAATACTACGGGCAGTTATTCTACACCTTAAAAAACATTTTGAAGCAAAAAATTTTTTCCCGGTGAGAGGAGGAATGTGGCAGTACAAATGGTCCCAGACATGTTAGGTTGGCACCCTTCTCTTGATATTACATGGCAAGGGATGACATAAGCCATCTCTCCCCTGCCTATCTGGGAAGCAGCACGAGTTTGCAATGAAGAGAACTATTCAAGCTGCCAACACCTTCTACTCCAAGCACCAAGAGCAGTAATGGAATGTATTTGCAATACAATTCAGTAAAGTATTTGGCTTTAAATTCCACACAGGCACATTAGATGTTTCTTATTAGGATATTGGGTGGTATTAATAAAAGCGAGCCGTGACTTGTAACAAAACCGAGTCGTCGGAGCAGCGAGTCAGGAGTCACAGATTTGGTATTAATAAAAACTTCCCTTCCTTGCTGAGCCGTGGCTCTATGATTGCGAGTCTCTGACTCATGTTTCCCCTCTTCCTGATTGCAGATGCATTATTGTCGAGCGACAGTAAACATTCGATTCAGTGTGGCAGTATATCCATCAGAAATGACTGAAGAAAGCAATCAGTTTGTATCTTCTTTTGTGAACTTATTAACCACCAAAAGAGATAATGAGCAAATCTCGGCTACCTGCAGACAAGCGGAAAAGTCTTCTGCTATGACCAAAGTGCAGCGAAAACTAAAAGAGAATCTGAATTTTGCCTAACAGAAGACCAGACAGCGAAGAAAATAAATGTGAAAAGTCGCCTAAAAGTGAAGACTCATCTGTGATGGACAGGCAACAAGCCCATAGCCCTGAAAAACTGGGAAAATAAGTTTTAGAACATTCAAGGGGAATCAAATCCATCTATAGTTTCGTTAAGAGGTAAGAATAGTAAGGGCGACTTTCGATAATTCTCTAGTTTATTGATGCTAGTAGTAAAGCTCTGTTTTATGAAATAATTCAAGGCTTATGGTGAATGCCCATTTCTGCTGAACTGCCCCTTAGCAGATGTTTGGAATATCAAGTATATATTGCTGTTTTTGAGAGGTTGCAATAACGTAAAATAACGCTGCCATTCAAATTTAGCAGCTTGTAGTACTGCAGTGGTTGCTGGAAATTTGATCCAGTTTCTCGATTTTTGTTTAATGCCAGAAGAAAATTTCCGAAATATATTTAAACTGTACGTTGTGAAATGCCCAAGTCCTCTGCCACACCAGACTGGAATCCGGGGTCCCCAATGCAGCGTAGAAATATTCTCATTTTTCCATCTCTAGTATATAAGAGCCTTTCCTCTTGTCTCCACAGTTTCCGGAAGGAAATGCCAGGCGAGCCACCTCATGTTTTCTTTCTCAAACCTATTAAGTTGTTTATAATTGTAGTCTTCAGAATCCCGGTGCATTTTATAGTATTTTGCTTTTCTCAGGTTGACGTTCACTTGCAACTGAGCCATTGCCTTCAACTTTGAGACGGCTACTGAGGTGGCTTAAGAAATCGTAAGCCATGGCTTTTAAAGTGAAGTCATAGTTCCGTTTGATTAATACCACAGCTAGAGCTGTGACTCGCTAGGAGGAGGGGTTGAGTCGTTGATAAGTTGAAGGTCACGCTAAGCTCGAGTTGTTGCGTTTTATTAATACGGAAGTGAGACATGGCTCAGAAATTGCGAGTTTTAAGTCATAGCTCGCTTTTATTAATACCACCCATTGTGTACTGTTGCACTAAATTCCGAATTGCATTCTGAAAAATTGTATTCAATACATTAGCGTTTATTTGATTTTATAACTAAATCTAATTGGAACTGTTAAAAATAAAGCTTGTAGTAACAGTAAAGAAAACGTCCACAGTTAAACTGATTACTGATTCCTTTAGGGATTTTAATTGTTATGCCAGAAATGTAAATGATTTGACTTGTATATGATTAAGCAATTTAATGTTTATTCTGCAGATTAGTGATAAGCGATTGAATTCCAAGTTATTCAGTATATATATATATATATATATATATATATATATATATATATATTTTATACACTTGTTTAATCAATTTCAAGTTAATAATGATTACATCAAAAGTACTTACATATTATATTTACTTTCCCTGGTGAAGACATTTCCCCTTTAGCAATCCTGAATGCTTCTTTACTAGCATGCATGCAAGTTATATTTATATTCACTCGTCCCCCAGGTTGGAATGGGAAAGGTTACCCACAGAGTCTAATCTACTAAGATGTTTGGTGGAGGAAAGGAAGCATAAGTTATATTATTTTGTAAAAAGGAAAGAATGCTGCATCTGCCTAACATTAAAATAGTGCAAATATTACAGAGAAAACATTCTCGGTTCTTGTGCATACACATAAGTATCATTGGACTGCTACTTTAAATAACTATTTACTAATAATTAAAATGCTGCAAGTTTGCCTTTAAAACGACCTTTATTTATGTAACTGGTTTTAATTAGTACCATGGTTAAAACTTGCTTTTACTAGTTCTGTCAAGACTGCTTTCAGGTACGTACTTAATTTGATAAACTCTGATGCATAGTTAGGGTCCAGTTTATGGTTGGGGCAGATGCCTCTGGTAGGTTTCATTGCACGATGGTCAGATGATGCTATTAACAAATGCAGAAATTCTCTGCCTTGGGCTTCTCTGAACTGTGTACCCTGAGCTGTTGGAAGGGCAACTACGCAGTTGGGAAATTTCCCCAAACTAGCAAAGTTCCCTTGGCCATATGAGAACTCTTTTCAAAATCGCCTCATGAAAGAATGTGATCGCTTTACTGTTGGTACTGGAAGCTTGGTGTTAACTATTGGAATAATCACTCATGAAGTAGTGTCAGTGAGTGTGGTACTTATTCACCAATATTTCACAAAATTCAGAATAATTAGATAATACAATTACATCTTGCACTATTAACACACTTCTACATTTGTAGTAATTTTATAAATTCCAAAAGTACTATGTGTGCCAGTATACTGTGAAATTAATACAATTTTCAAAGAGAGGCACAGCAGTGTGTGTCCTCTTTGAAGTCTGGAACACTTCTGAGTAGCATGGTTATGTTAATGGTAGCAAATATGATTGATTGGTCAATGGCTTCCCTCTCCTGATCCTCAACAATATATTAACATTAATTCGTAAACCATTGAGATGGCATTGAAGCTACATGTAATCATAAACAATATCTACATTGGCTATGCTTTTTAAATGTACATCAATTGCCCACATATTATTAAAATATTCCTTTCATCACAACACAATATTTAACATAAATGAGCAAATGCACAAACACAAATTTTGAGGCTATCATTAATAAAATATTAACTCTGTGGGGCTACACATTTAAAAATGTTCAGGAAATTATAAATGTAAATAAAATGGCTTGGGCATGTTAAATTCAGCTTCACCACAAATGCAATCCCATTTTAATGTACTCTGTATAAGAATTTGGAGTGAAATTTGGGTGTACATTTGTTTATAGTAGAACTAAAGAAAAATGGAATGTGTAAGAGGCCCCTATTTCTCCAGCCTTATGTTTTCTGTATCTACAAATGCAAAAATGATGGTACTAATGGAACCAAAAGTACAAATAATAAACTCATGAAAACGTTGGCATTTTTTATTTTTGTTTCACTTTTGAAGGTAACTCTTTCTAATTTTTTACATTTCTTTATTATTTAAGGATTACAAACTGTAAGTACAGTCGCATTGGTTGTCCCTGGCGTGGACCATTTCATGAAGCCACGGAACATGAAAAGGTGTGTGTTCATCCGCATCGATCTGGTGCTGAGGTGATGGATGCGCTGCAAGTAATAGATATGAAATGTGAGGAGGAGAAGCGTTTATATGACTGCGTATTCGATTTGCTGTCTTATGAGAAGATAACATTCAATGGTATGGTATTTTGTTATTCTTTCATTAATGTGAAGGCACTATTGTTACAGATTACAAGGGCAATCCCAGAAGTACCCAACCTAACATATATATAGCGGTTGTTGTTTCAAACAAATGACTATGGTAGAAAGTACACCCTTATAAAGCTTAAGTTTGAAGTTTGACAATGCTATGTTGTTCAGTAATTGTTTGGCAGCCATTTATAGTGAACTCTCTCAGCGAATTTGTAAACTTGGATAAAACTGGCCATCATTATGTGATACAATACTTTCATTTGAAAGGTCTTAATCCAACTAATATTAAAGCTGAGCTAGATGCTACTCTGGAGGAGTCTGCTCCTTTGTTTGCAACAGTGAAGTATTGGGTGGCAGAGTTTAAGCGAGGCCGTATCAGCTGCCAAGACGAAAATCACAGTGGTCAACCAAATGAGGTGACCATGCCAGAAATTGTGAAGAAAATCCACAAAATGGTATTGGATGACCATTGACTGAAAGTGCATGAGCTAGCAGACATCGTAGGCATTTCAAAAAGTGCAGCAAATCGCATACCAACTGAAAATTTAGACATGAGAAAGCTGTGCGCAAGATGGGTGCTGCGTTTACTCACAATGGAACAAAAGCAGCATCGTGAGGATGTTTCAGTCAAGTGTTTGGTGATGTTTCGCTGCAATAAAGCTGAGTTGTTGCGTCAATTCATAACCATGGATCAAACATGGTCCATCACTTCACACCTGAGATGAAGGAACACTCAAAACAGTGGATTGAAAGGGGAGAATCAGCTCCAAAGAAGGCGAAGACAGTTTCATCTGCAGGCACGGTCATGGCGTCAGCTTTTTTTGGATACGCGTGGGATAATTTTCATTGATTATCTTCAAATAGGAAAAGCAATCAATGGCGAGTATTATGCAAACTTATTGCAGCATTTGAATAATGAAATCAAGCAAAAACGGCTGCATTTAGTGAAAAAGAAAGTTCTGTTTCATCAAGACAGTACACCAGTTCACACATCCATTATCGCCATGGCCAAAAACAATGAGTTAAGGTTCGAATTGCTTTCTCCACACCCTATTTGCCAGACTTAGCCCCCTCTGGTTATTTTCTGTTTCCAAAGTTGAAGAAATGGCTTGGTGGTGAAAGATTTGCCAACAATGAAGAGGTGGAGTTTGCAGTTGATGGCTATTTTGCAGAACTCAACGATTTTCACTATAAACAGGGTATCGAAGCTATTGAACATTGCTGGGAAAAGTGTATCGAGCTGAAAGTAGACTATGTAGGGAAATAAAGATTTTTTTTCCCAAAATTTTTGTGTTTTCTTTGTTAGGTTGGCTACTTCTGGGACAGACCTCGTACCTTTGTTTAAATAATTTGGATCATTCAGTGTAATGAAAATAATACTGTTTCAGGATACCTTTGGTTAAATGTGAATAATTCTGTGCAGTTTACTAATCAATTAATGCAGATAATTCAAAATGTGCTTGTAATATTAGGAAGTTCATTTGGACTTAACTGTTGACTAAATGCAATGAATTTACTAGCCTCACAATTTTAGCTCGTGAATGACAAGGCTTGGATTATTTGAATAGCATAAACAGGGTTAACAACAACCTGAAAAGTCAAGGAAACTCAAAAATTGCAAAATGATGAGGGACAGTCAGAGGAGTGTTAAAAAAGAAACTGTTGTATGTCAGTAAAAGTCAGAGAAATTGGTTCAAAGTTATATGTCTAGTAATTCATATTGATGAGAAACTACATACAATGAAACTTCAATTTTATAGTCCTTGAGTTAGTTTTTTGCAATTTTACAATAATACATGTGTATGCAATGTTAAATTTTATCCAAATTTAAGTTTTTTGGGTTTTACATTTTCTGCAATTCTATGCCTCAAAAATGATTTTTTATGGCCAAAATTTCTTTCAATTTTACATTTCTTTAAAAAAATTTTATTTTATCTATTTTCAAGTCATTCTTGTAAGATCAATGCAAAATGGCAGGCAGTTGTTTGCTAGAGAGCTTGAAAAGGCTTTATAAGTTATGAACCAAATCAAACCATCATCTAGCATGCTGGACGTAATGAATAGACAGAAGTATTACACTTAAGTGCATTGTTGAAGCCACACTAATGAAAAATTATATTTGATTCTGTTTGTGAATCCCATTAAATGTAGAAATATAGTATGACAATTATCATCTTGTGGTGATGTACATGTCCAACATGGCAGCCATGCATGAAGATGTTGCAATTTCTTTACACACAGCAATATATCCATGGTACATTTTGTTGAAACCTTATTTCATTTACGTAATATTCCCTTTCTGTGAAATCCTCTGTTAACCCAGAGAGTATAGAATTCTCTGGCCAAATCATACAACTGGCACAGTTTGACGTTCATCTGTGCGATAACTTTCAAAACATTCTACAGATGGCAGCAAGATGCAACCACTGCTGCCAGAAGTTACCTTGACCGGCATCTGTTTTGCTTTGCTGCATCCGCATGTGTTTTGATCTGTTTTGGGTTTGTTTGAAGCTGTAAAGGTTGAAAACAAATTGCTGCAAATCTTTTTCAATCCAATAATCATGGATTATTGAAACTTGATTTTCAATTGGTATATTGAAGAATGGAAGGAAATGTTTTTGATTAACAAAAATATGGAAATTTTGAATCAGATCAATGCAAATTTTGCAACATGTGTGGAGTGGCTTTGTAACTTGCACTTTAATATGTACATTGAATACTATTGTTAAAAATTCTGTTGAAATTGAAGAGGCATACATGCATGGAGATGATTTTGCAAAATGCAAATCCTCAAAGCAGTCTCCTCGACAAGAACAGAAATTTCTCAGATCATGGATCAAACAAGCCCATGTTAGCAACATATCCATGGATTGGGGTGTGCTCCAGGAGAAAGTGTTGTACTTGGCAGCTTGGCTTGGAATCGACAATTCCAGGGCTTCAAATGGATGAATAGATCTATTTAAAAAGTGCCACAACATAGTGTACAACATAAGTGTACGATTCATCTCCTCACAGAGCACTTTCCAGCCAACATCACTGAGCTGTTCCGGCACACCCTGTCTTCTACTTTCTTCTTGTGTAATGACACATTTTATGAACAAATAGATGGCGTAGCAATGGGCTTCCCATTGTCACCAGCAATAGCAAATTTCTACATGGAACACCTAGGGCACAAAATCCTTGCCACTGCTCCACTCAAGCAGTCTCATTTCTTCAGATGTGGACAATATATTCGTCATATGGCCACATGGACTATACACACTGCTGAGCTTCCTCATACCCTCAACAGCCTCCAACGTTGAACTCAGTTCACTATGGAAGTGGAGAAGGACAGAACATTGCCATTCCTGAATGTTCTGATTTCCAAAAACAGAAATGGTACACTCAGACATGCGGTATACCAGAAACCAACACATATCGACTTGTAGAGACTTGAACGTGCATGGCTTCCACAACGAATCGGTGTACTCAACACTCTGGCTCACAGAGCAGTCTCTAGCCACTGACACTAGAACTGCAACACTTGCAATACACCTTCTGGCTCTCTGACATCACAGCAGCACTCACTAGAGCCAAGAAAGGGAAACCTCTCACACAGCAATCATCAGCCTGCTGCCCATATACTGGTCAAACACCATTCACAAATTGCCTCTGAAGATAAGCAACCTAGTGAGAATGGTAAAAGACCAGCTAGATCTCAGAGTACTAGGGGTGTACTGCATTCCCTGTATATAGGACAAACTGGCAGGGCCATAATCACCAGGGTTAAGAAGCATGAGGGGACCATCCATTTGATGCAACCTGAAAAGTCCAGACTGGCAGAACACTGCTTTGAAATGGACCATAGACCGAACTTCCATGACACAACCATCATGGCCAAATGTGGCAGTTACTGGGAGCACAGGGTCAAGCAGGCGCTGAAATTGACTGGCTCAGAAAACACAAAAACAGGCAACCTAAGCAGCAGCCAGAGCAGGTGAGTTTTCTATGAGGTTCATGCTAGCCACTGTGGCAGACAGTATATATACAGGCCATTCACCCGATCAAGTCATTCAGCATCCTGATGATGGGAAAGGTGCATGCTCCTGAAATGTACGTGTACCAACCTCACCTCACCTGGCTTGAAACTGAGAATGCCTTGAGTGCAAAAGCACATACTTTATATTGTATTAACAAACTCTTGTAGTTCTAGATAGCTCAGTTGAAAGAATTGAATGGTCTTAAAATGCCTGTGTGCAGTAAAGGTGGTTTAAATTACTTGGCTAAACTTATTTTTTTAATGTTTTGTAATACTCATAAATAATCTTGGTTTAAACTAATTTATGTTTTACATTATTAATATTGTTTTAATTTCCAATTACGTTTTATTTTTATGTAATAGTTTATTATTTGTTAGTGTTTCATTTTGGTAAAGTACGGTTAGGCAAGTGTTTAAAACATGACATAGGTATGTACATTTGATGTTGATGGATAAGGATTCTTCCAATTTGATCTCGGATAATAAGCAAATTACATATCACAAAATGTTTAGTATGGAAGTTGTAATAGTAGATTTCTTTGATACAGTGCACATAAATGTATTTTGTAATAAATATCACCCTCTGTTGGTATGTTTTGTGGCCCTGAAAGGACCTTTTTGTAACACAGTTCTACTTATTTGAAATCATTGATGATTCTTTGCTTGAACACAGCTCTTTTAATGAAGTAAGTGCTCAAACTGATGTCAATGTTGGTTAATGCACACCTGAGCATGCTGTTGCATGGGAATTCTGGCTGTATATAACATAGCGGGTCTGATAGATCTACAGGCCACCATAATACGTTAGCGAAGGCTCTCTGGATCTTCTGGCTCCTCAGCATAAACTTGTTGCTTTAAATAACTCCAGAGGAAGAAGTCCAGAGGTATTGGATCAGGTGATCTGGCTGGCCAGGAGACTGGTCCTTGTCTTCCTATCCAATAGCCAGGATATGCCGCATTTAGACAATTGCAGATGATCATCGATCTGTGTGGTGGAGAACTGTCATGTTGAAACCACATCATTAATTGCTCTTGCAGTGATACATTTTCTAGTAGCATGGGAAGCTCCTTACGGAGAAGTTCCAGGTAGCATGCTCCTGTTAGATGCCCAGTGAAGAAAACTGGTCCAATAGAATAGTTGCCCAGATTCTGCACCAAACATTCACTCCCCACTGCTTCTGGAAAGCTGCCTCCCTTACCAGTGAGGATTATTAACACTCCAATAATGAATATGATGGTTTACGGTCCCATTGTTGTGGAATCTTGATTCATCCGAAAATGGGATTCTGGAGAAAAACCCCATATCATTGCCACTCTGTCCAGCATCCATTCACAGAATTGCAACCGAGCTTCAAAATCTCTTCTGTAGAGTGCTTGGCGTAGGTGCAAATGGTATAGATGAAACTTGCACCACAGAAGATTGGCTAATGTTTACCTCTTGTGTAATTCCCGTGTACTACTATATGGATTATTTCATATGGCATTCAGAACAACTTCCACATTAACACTCTCACAGGAGGCACTCGTGTAAGTAATGATATACACAGACGTCTTTCAACATTCTGGAAAGGTTTTGGTGTTGGTTGCTATCTATTTGCATATCTCTGCTGAGCTTGTTGTGCATTTGTTTTCGTCTCTCCATAGATAAGGAGGATATAGCATACTCATCTGTCAAAGACTTGACAAAGACAAAGATGGGACGCAAAGACTTGAATCCACATTACGGGCAACTAACGCCCACCAGTATAATTCCACTCGTCCACTTGGACTCTTGGTTGAGAGAATGTTTGTGGTTAAACCTTAGTTCTTACCTGAGAGATGCCATGCATTGCTGCTTTGCTTGTATGTTATAGCCTTTTAAGAGTGTTTTAATTCTCTGTTGGACATCTATCATGATTATTTAACTTGTGTAAGTTATTATGTATGTTATTTGAGACATGTCATAGCTTATGCTGAAATTGAAATAAATCTTTATTTAAAAATCTTTGTCTTTACTGTACAGCATTCATTTTGGATAGAGATGTGTCTCTAATTTATCGTAGCCTATCCTGTCTCTATTTACAAAATTCTGCCATTTTGTTTTAATAGTTTTAATACTGAACACACATGATTGGTCCAGTTGATCATGGGGCCTTAATCAGTTGAGTAGCTATGTACACTGTAACATAAAAGATTGTAAAATCTGCTGGAATCCCGGAATTTACTGTCAGTAAACGAGTCGTATGGTTTTGAACTGTACTTTAGTGTGGAGTACCTTATATCCTTTTAACTGTTTTTCTACTGCATGTTGAGTCTTCATCTGTCTAAACATGTCAGTAAGTTTGTAAGCGAAGAAAATGGACTTAACCCTCCGTCAGTCGCTAGGGGCCTGAGAGACCTCTGGCATTATATAAATGTTATAATTTTAATGAACGCACCTATGCAATTGCCTGACTAGGACATCTAACATTACACCTTGCGCGATTATTTGCTGCAGCGATAACCTTATCTGTTTATTTGTTTGGCTGGAGGAATGAATAATCAGCAGTTACGTGTCGCACAGGTGAACCAGGCCCCGCGCGCCTGCTCTCCTTACATATTGTTGACAGATTTGTTTCTCATTAGCTTTTGTGCAATATTGCTTTACTATTGCAAGGAGCAGCTACTGCTTCGTCATGAATACGAGTAAAAGGTACGATCTACAAAATCCGAATCATTTGGAAGAAGTACATCGCCTACTTTGCGATGATGATGCCTTGCCCGTGGATGACAACTTATATGAATAAGATGACTCTGATTCAGAAGATAAACTCGAAACAAGATCTTTAGATTCTGAAACTGACCATGAAGATGAAGAGGAAGACGATGAAAGCAGCTTGTGTGATAACATGTATTTTATAGGTAACATCATATCGTATCATAGTAATTCTTCTTCTTATTATTATTAACAATACATTCTGTTGTTATTCACAGGAAGAGATGGAACAAAATGAAAAAAAAAAAAAACCACCTTTGAAAATAACACAGACAAGGGCTCACAATATATTGGCCAAACTTCCTGGTGTGGTAGGAGCTGCAAAAAATGCGAAAACGGAAATTGATTGTTGGAACCTTTTTGTTACCGAAGATATAGTTGATTTGATTGTTGAAAGCTCAAATACTTACATTAGCAGGGTGCAGCACAAATTTGATTGTGAAAGAGACAGCAGACCTACAGATGTAATAGAAATGAACGCTTTCCTAGGCTTATTGTACCTGGCAGGAATTTTTCGAGGTGGATGCCAGAATATTCACGATTTTTGGAGAACCGATCTTGGAATTCCTCTATTCCGAATGGCTATGTCTGAAAAACCATTCAGTTTTCTAATACGCTGTATTCGCTTTGATGACAAAAGCTCAAGACTGGAGTGACGTAGATTGGATAAATTGGCTGTTGTTAGAGAAATGTTTACATTGTTTCTGAACAACTGTCAGAACAATTATTCTCTTGGACAAAATGTCGCTGTCGACGAACAGTTGCCGGCATTTCGTGGTCGATGTGCTTTTAGACAATATATACCATCCAAGCCAAACAAGTATGGCATAAAGATATTCTGTTTGAGTGATGCAAAACTGTTTTATACAACTAACATGGAGATTTATTGTGGACTTCAGCCGGACGGACCATATTTGCAAACTAACTCGGCAGAGGCTGTAGTGCTGAGACTAACTGAACCAATCTCTGGCACTGGACGAAATGTTACTGCAGATTTACCAGTGTATCGATGGTGAATGAATTGCGCAAAAGACAATTTTCTTTCGTCGATACAGTGCGAAAGAACAAAAAAGAGTTACCCACTAATTTCACTTCTCCAAAAGATCGCAGACAGTACGAAAGCATATTTGGCTTCACAAAAAATGAAACACTTGTTTCATATGTTCCAAAAAAGGTTAAAACAGTAGTTTTGCTCTCAAGTCTACATGTTTCATCCACACAGTTATCAGAAGGTGCTGAGAAAAAGCCTGAAATAATCCTGCATTATGACACCAAATGTGGAGTTGATGCAGTAGATAAATTGTGTGCTACATACAATGTAGCCAGAACAAGAAGAAGGTGGCCCATGGTAATTTTTGACCATATCTTGAACATTGCAGGTATTAATTCTAGGGTTATCTTCCTTGGAAACCAAAATAAATATTCCACAAGGCAGGAGTATTTGAAATCACTATCTTTAGCTTTACTGTTGCAACAGCTACAAAGGAGAGCAACAGCATCAAATCTATCTGATGATTTGAAAGGACTTTTGACAAAATATAAACCTGAAGAATCCGGCGTAGATGAATTGTCAAATACACCACTATGCACATTGAAAAGGAAACGATGTGAACCCTGCAACAAAGACAAAATGAACTGCAAAACTAAATATGCATGTGGGAAATGCAACACCCCCCTGTGTTTGAGCAAACATGCTAAAATTATTGATGATAGTTGCTTAGTCGGGGAAAACACAGGTGAAATAGTAGATGATTCTGAGTAACTGAACATTTGAAATTACAAGTTGTATGTATACCTGGAAATGGCAATGTATTTCTTTATACTTACTGTAATACAAAATACCTATTAATGAAAGCCTTGTACGCTTAATCTAAATAAAGGTAAAAACAGGGGAAAAAAAAGAAAATAAACGAAAAAAACAAAAATACAAACAATAACAACAAAAATATAGCGCGGGTCTACTAGGCCCCGCGCGACTAACGGCGCTCTACCAAAGCGCGCGCCTGACGGAGGGTTAAAAAGCAATTGTGGCTTGAAGAGTGGCCTTCTTCCAAAATAGGTGGGAACAGCTATAGCATTAAAATGACATGCAAAAATCATCTTTATTAGTACCCCGTTCTCCACCTTTCTGGTGTCACTTCATTTACTGTGAGATGTTCCATTTCTGCCTAGATTACGTTTATGAGGTTGAAGTGTCAATGATGGCTTGAAGAATATGTTCTTTAGCTAGTTCATACACAACATATTGCGGCCTGTTTTTTCCCCCTTTTATAAGTAACAGAAATTAAAATTGCCCTTGTTTCATTGTAATATTACATGCCATATTATGGCGAGTGAGCCCTCTACCATTTGTACTTTAGTGTTACTGTTAATAGGTGCTTATCTATTTGGACCATGTGGTATAGGACATTGTCCGTAACAATAACAGTGGATGTTAAGGAGTAACTGATCCTCAAACCATCTTTAGAAATGGTAATGGTTGATGTCTTCCGTAATCCCCAGATCTTGAATTGAACAGTAGGTAGCCATAAAAAATGAGGTGTTCTAAAATGGACAATAATAAAGTCCAGCAATGACTTCATGTTGCTTTCAATACTGTTATCAGTCCAGTCCTTTGTCATTCTCTGTGGTTTAGGCTTACCATGCTAGCCTTTAGTTCCTGAGGTTGCAGGTTCAAACCCAGCGGAGGGCATTGGAATTTTTCAGACGTAAAAATCCTTAGCATGGCTTGCTTTAGCAAGGAAGTAAAGCCAGTGGTCCTGTGTCATAGATTTACTGTATGTAAAACAACCTCAAGCCTAATAAAGAGGCCTCTGGTCTTTCACGCCAATATAGAATGGGATGCTAAGAACTATAGTAGTTAAAGAGTAAATAAAACTCAGTTTAATTTTATAGTCCAGCCCATTGATACAGTTAGGCTGGTATTTAACCATGTTTCAGCCAATCATACAATTTTCCACAAATTTTTGTTTTGTATTTATTGTAAAAAAAATCTGATGTGTTAAACTCACATGACTTTCTCTACTCTTGTACAAACTATTTTTACAAACGCTTATTCTCCATATGCTTCATGTTAATCGAGATGTTAATCTTATTGCTAATTTTCTTGTAGGTGCAAGGGGAATATGGTAAGCTTTAAGCAATAGTCAAATTTTTTTAGAGCTGGTTGTTATGTGGCACATTCCATTCTCTTTGCATGTCCAGGATGAATTCCCATTTGAGAAAAAGTATAAGTATTGGAGAATTTAAGGGAATAACAAGCAATATCTCAAAAATGGTTCACTCAACAAAAAAAATGTATATGGCATAAATTGTGTATTTTAATGTGATCTACATTTTTTGTGTAGTAAAATTTTGCCTCTCTCTTATGGTTTACCAGTTATGTAAAAGTCGTTCACAATGAAGAATGCTTTTGGAGACATTCCCATAAAATTCAAGATATACATTTTATTTGTCATTAAAGTATCTTAAATTTATGATATTTTAATCAAAATCGTTAGAGCCATTTCTGAGAAAATTAAAATTTTCGAAAAATCTTCCATGTAAAGGGTAATCTGGGGTGGGGGGATTTTCTTGAAAACCTTCGTGTCGCATCTCTGGAAGATACTGAACCTAAATACCAAGTTTAGTGTTTATCCGACTGTTCGTTTCTGAGTTATGTTGTTCACACACACACACACACACACACACACACACACGGACATGTTTCCAAAAAGGCTGTTTTTGGATTCAGGGGACATCAAAACATATATTTCCTATGAAATCTTGGTATCAAATTTTTGGATGGAATACAATAATTCCCCTACTTACTATACGTAATAGGGAAAGTAATAATGTTCTTAGGGCTACAATATCAGATCTTTTAAATATTATTTTTCTTTTCTTTGTTGTCTTGAATTCAAATCCAAGGTCATGGAGGACCTTGTTCAAAGAGCCAAGGATTTCCTGAAATAGCTTTGCTTCTTTAAGTGAAGAAAAGGTTTGCCTGGATAGGATGCTCATTTTGGGTGTAGTAGTTACTATGCCTTTTTTTTTGCATTTGGTTGTCCAATTTAGTTCCTCTGTAGTTATAAACAGTAGTTACTAACAAAGTAGGCAAACAACACAAGAAGTAAGTGAATGAATAAGCAAGTAGGACTTCCAAGATACCACTTGGGTGATAAATAACTGGAGAGGTTCAAGAGTCACCAATGTAAGCAAATTAATAAGCTAAAGCTAGTGGCTTGAAACACTTCTGTTTATTAATGTGGTGTTTAGTGTTGAACACCTGCCAGGCAGGGGATGTTATTGCCATTATGATTATAGTCATCAATGAGGGTCGCATCCAAAGTGACCGACTCTTGGTGCTTCATGTGTCACCATTTTTGTAACAAACAATCTCCAGAAGGTCACTAGAATTCAAACATGATTTGTAATTCTGTCCTATTTTCACATTCTTGTTCATGTTTTAAGATTTTGCCACCCTGGAAGGTGGCATGGTTCAATCCCCCCCCCTTTAGCCGGCCCTGATATAGTAATTTGAATAAAACTGCATCTGTGAAACTTTTCAGTGGTCTGCAGACAAGTGTAAAATTGGGGTTTCACAGCATTAAGGAGGTTTACAACATTTTTGCTCCTTAAAATCCCCTCCCAACCCTTGAAGTGATGAGTTGCAAATTAAATGTAGAGGAACTGGTTCACATGTAAATACTTTTACACATTGATATTGTAATGAAAAGAAGCTAGAAACAGTGATGTGTATTGAATTTATTTAAAGGTGAGTCGGAATTGTAACACTAACATCACTTAAGTTTACTCACTTAACATGTTTCGGGAAACCGTTGTTCCCATCCTCAGAAGGTTATCACGACTGGCCCGTGTTGTTGGTGTTTCCGTTTTTTGGACTGGATACTGTGGTGGCATCTTGTGGTGGAGAAATGTACTTCCAGAGAGGATTTGGTGGCGGCAAATCAAAATTCATTAGATGTGTGTTGTGTTTTAGAATGGTGATCTTCTCCCATGCATCTAATTCGGCTGCAAATTTGGCTGGTTTGACTAATGTAATATTGGGTTTGATGTTGTGATTAGTGATCCAAAAATGGTGTGAAACTGCAGATTTGTCCATTTGTTTGTATTTAATACATCTCATGTGCTCCTTTAGCCTAGTTTCTAGGTTTCTTTTTGTCTTACCTATGTATACTTTATTGCAATCTGAACAATTGATTTTATAGATTCCAGCTTTTTTGTCTTGTGGAATGGGGTCTTTTAACTTGTTACAAAGTAATTTCTCTATGTTAAATTTGTTCTGTGGAGCTAAGCTGATGTTATGTTTCATGAAAATCTTCTTAAATTTGTGAAAAGTTCCTGGGTGGTATGTGAATTTCTTGAACTTTAGCTCTTTATCTTGCTGGCTGAGATTTGTTGTGTTTCTGATGTGCATCTGTCGTTTGAATTTTGCAATTTTTTTGTCAATAGTTGTTTTGTTGTACCCATTATGTATTGCTGTGTCTACTATATGCTGGTATTCTAACTGGTATTCTTTTTTTATTTAAGGGGGTATATACCAGTCTATGTGTTAGGCTGTTTAGTACTGCATGTTTGTGTGTGGTTGGATTGAAACTCTTATTTTTTATGTAATTAGTAGAGTGTGTTGGCTTCCTGTATATGCCAAAAGTTAGGTTCTTTTGTTCTCTGATGATTTTTAGGTCTAAAAATGGTAGCATGCCTTCTTTTTCTATTTCTATAGTGAATTTTATTGATTGGTTCTGTAGGTTTAGTAAGGCTAAGGAGTCTTGTATGAATCTGTTAGGGACAACAGCGAAGATGTCGTCAACATATCTGTGCCAAACTTTAAACATGTATGGAAAGGAAGTTGTTATGTGTGTTTCTAAGTAGCTCATAAATAAATCTGCCAAGAAGGGTGAAAGTGGGTTGCCCATGGTTAGACCAGTTGGTTGTTGATAGAACTTCTTATTGAAACTAAAACAATTTTGTGCAATGCATAAATTGGTAAGTTGTATGAGGTCTTCTATTTCTTCTTCAAGTAGGTTAGTCTGCTGTAGCCATTTCTTTAATTGACGCAGGAGTTGATCTGTAGGAACACTTGGAAATAGTGCAGTGACATCAAAGGAAACTAATCTGTCTTCTGGTTCGAGTTCCAGGGATTTTATCTTCTGTATTAAGTCTTCTGAATTCATTATGTTTTTGCTATTGAATTTTGGTAGTGAAGAGAATCTCTGTACTAACCATTTTGCCAGTTTGTAGGTAGGAGAATCAATATTGCTGACAATTGGTCTCATCTTATTACCCGGTTTGTGTATTTTAGGTAGAGCATACATTCTTGGTAAAGTGGGGTGATCTGGTTTTAATCTAGATTTATCAGTGTCTGTTATAGTTTTGCTTTCCTGGATGGTTTGATTGAATGCTTTTAAATGTAATTTTAATGGGTCTTCTTGAATTTGTATGTAATTTTCTTGTTGCAGCATATTTTCTACTCTGGCAATATAATCATCTTTTTGCAGTACAACTAGTTTATTTCCCTTGTCAGCTTTTGTGTATACTACTAGTTTTGATTTTAATGTAATTCCAACCAAACATGTGATCAAAACATTAGACTCCTTAGCCTTACTAAACCTACAGAACCAATCAATAAAATTCACTATAGAAATAGAAAAAGAAGGCATGCTACCATTTTTAGACCTAAAAATCATCAGAGAACAAAAGAACCTAACTTTTGGCATATACAGGAAGCCAACACACTCTACTAATTACATAAAAAATAAGAGTTTCAATCCAACCACACACAAACATGCAGTACTAAACAGCCTAACACATAGACTGGTATATACCCCCTTAAATAAAAAAGAATACCAGTTAGAATACCAGCATATAGTAGACACAGCAATACATAATGGGTACAACAAAACAACTATTGACAAAAAAATTGCAAAATTCAAACGACAGATGCACATCAGAAACACAACAAATCTCAGCCAGCAAGATAAAGAGCTAAAGTTCAAGAAATTCACATACCACCCAGGAACTTTTCACAAATTTAAGAAGATTTTCATGAAACATAACATCAGCTTAGCTCCACAGAACAAATTTAACATAGAGAAATTACTTTGTAACAAGTTAAAAGACCCCATTCCACAAGACAAAAAAGCTGGAATCTATAAAATCAATTGTTCAGATTGCAATAAAGTATACATAGGTAAGACAAAAAGAAACCTAGAAACTAGGCTAAAGGAGCACATGAGATGTATTAAATACAAACAAATGGACAAATCTGCAGTTTCACACCATTTTTGGATCACTAATCACAACATCAAACCCAATATTACATTAGTCAAACCAGCCAAATTTGCAGCCGAATTAGATGCATGGGAGAAGATCACCATTCTAAAACACAACACACATCTAATGAATTTTGATTTGCCGCCACCAAATCCTCTCTGGAAGTACATTTCTCCACCACAAGATGCCACCACAGTATCCAGTCCAAAAAACGGAAACACCAACAACACGGGCCAGTCGTGATAACCTTCTGAGGATGGGAACAACGGTTTCCCGAAACATGTTAAGTGAGTAAACTTAAGTGATGTTAGTGTTACAATTCCGACTCACCTTTAAATAAACTTTTACACATGTTTTAGTGATAAGGTTGTTCATGGTTGGTTACTGCAATTTCAGATTGATTTACTCCATCATAAGACTTTGGCAATCCACTCCCCCTCCAAAATACAAAAAACTTTCAACTGTCAGCGTGTGGATTCATTGCTTAATCCAGAGTTTGTAGAATGGTTGGTGATGTACTGTGCAATCAATTTGAAGCCTATTGTAAAGTGTACAGAAAGAAATTTAAACTTAGTAATATGGGGCATCAGACATTATGTAGGAGTGGGTGAGGCTGTTAAAAATTGTGCATATACAAACTTGTGGTCAGGGAAATACAGTATTTTGATCAGGGAAAGTCGGGGAAAATTCAGGGAGGTTAGGTTCACATTTTTGTTGGGAACTCTGATGGAGATAAATGTGCTTTGTCGCAAGAGTAATTATATAAAGTGCATATTTATTTAAGACCCTCCTTTGAAGTGAAAATCCTATATTTTAGTGCAGCACTAGGTATGGAAAAATTTTGTTTAAATCTTAGCTTTAAAAAGTAAGGAAAACTTCACAGCATTATGTTTTATGTACCTAAATGGCAGTAAATGCTGATTTTAAATTGCAAAGTAATGTGAAATTTGGATTTTCTGCAAAATATCTTCTTTCCGCACAATTTTATAGTGGAAATGGCAAGCACCACCACTCCCCTCCCCTCAAAGGAGTTAAATGAGAGAGAAAAAGGAAAGATGTATTTTGGTCAATCCATGTAAGTGTTCCCTATGTGAGAAATTTTAATTTCAGAATTTTTTCCTAAAAATTTCTTGTACATAATAAGGAGAGTCAGAATGGCTCTTGTACATAATAAGGGGAGTCAGAATGGTACTCTGGGGTGGAATTTCACAAAATGAGTTTTTGTCGGATTATATATCCCATGATGTTTGTAAATTTGAATAGCAATATTTATTTTCCTATTCAAGTGTTTTGAAGGCCCTAACTAGGCTACTATTTAAAAGGCTCCACAGTGTGTCACGTCCCCGTTCAACCACTTGCTACTGTGTTCTCTCCCTGGTTTTAACTCCATACTCATTTGAGGAGCTTTATACATGATTTATTTTTCCCTTTACTATGAAGGGAAACCTTATTTTTTCTATTGGTGGTACTGTCAGCTTACTTCTTGCTCCTGCTAACTGCTTCTGTTTCAGTTCTTCATGCTTTGTTTATACATGTTTTGAATTACTGGTGCTCTGTTCAAGAGGGAAAGAAACAATACATTTGCTGTTAGAAAGTGACATGAGAACCAATATAAACAGTTTAAGCAATTCCCACCAAAAGTAAAACAGTTACAACTCCTACAATAACAAAAGTGTAAGTAACTCATGAAAATGCATCAACTTTGTCAATGCAACCTCAAATGTGGCCTCTGAATATGAAGTGAAAATTAGTTCAAGGAAAAACAAGTAGTTTATTCAATGTGTAATGGCAGTGATGTCAATTTAAATAAAGTAAATAGTGATATTAGATCAACAGGTTTGCAATTAGTTGATATTGAACTGTTATCTTTAGCAATAATAAACTTTGTACAGTGTAAATATTATGAAAATGAAAATTCTGTTGTCATATCAGAGGGCAACAAGAAACGAAATGGATTAGTAGCTACATTATCATTTAGTTGCCAACACTGTAATAAAGACTATAAATTTGAAACAACCAGAAATGTTGAAAATGGTGCAGACATAAATGGACAATTTGTTTTGTCTTTAGAAGCATTGGCAAGGGAATTGAGGTAGGTAGGACAATGCCTGCTACCCTCAATTTATCAGATCCCCCAGTAAAATGTAATAAAATAATTAATCATCTGTTGAAAGCTTATAAAGGGGTAGCAGAAGAAAGTATGAAGGTAGTAACTGAAGAAGCAGCCAGAGCAGATGATGATGATGATGATGTATGCAATATTCCTATTGCAATTGATGGTAGTTGGCAAAGTGTGGGCATGCATCATACAACTTTTAACTTCTCTTTTGTTGATTCTGGAAAAAATCAAATGAACATAAATGTGTTGCTAATTACAAAGGTTACAGCTGGGGGAATGAAAACTGAGGGGGCAGTAAAAATTTTTAGAAGGTCCATGGATGCTAGGGGAGTGAAGTATGATAGATATTTGGGTAACAGCAAAGGTTTTAAGAAAGTAGTATGGTGATGACTTCATACCAAGTTGGAATGTATTGGTTATGTACACAAGAGAAAGGGTACTTAAATCCAAAATTTTGTTCAGGATATGAAAGGGAAGAAACTTAGTGATGGCAAAGGTATTGGTGGAAAAAATATACTTACAAAAGCAAAGTTACTATCGCATGGCAAAAGAGGTAATCCATATGGGCTATATATTTTCATAAGTTGTCAACAGACGAGAAATCCAGCCGTGGATTATGCCCAGTAGATTCATGATGTAAATACAGTTATGTGCATAGGGATAAATATAAACATCATGGCCTTAAATAAAGTGATGAATATCATTTAGCCAATCTTCAGGGACTTTGAGAGACCTAATCCAGTGCTTTTAAAAAATGTGTATATGGAAACCCCAAAACACCAAAAAATCATTCAACAATCTTATATGGACCAAAATCCCCGAAAATGTGTTTGTGGGAAACAATACATTAAATTAGAAGTATCCAAAGTGCTGAAAAGGCTGGGGATAGTACCAGGATGTAACACCATCTCAATGCTTGAAAAATTGGTTGCTGAACAGCTCAAAAAAGCATGTAAGGCCATGGAAGAAGTGACCACGGACTCTAGGAAGAAAAGAAGTGGATGCTAAAGATGCAGAGTATGAAGTTGGGAACTTCTAAGGTATGGTTCCAAAATTGGAAAACTTAAATGCTGTTTTTCTGAATTTTAAGTTTTTAAAACTTCGGGTGTGCTCATTTCAAAAACTACTGAAGCTACAAGTTTTTTTTTGGGGTGGGGGAGATTATAACAGTGCTGAAACTATTTTAAGTAATGTGAAATTTTGAATTTTTTTTAAAAAGAAATTGAATTTTTTTAAAAGTAAATTCAAGACGTATACTTAAAAAGTCATATATGCTTGTTGTTTAACACCAAAATAAGATCTCTTATATTTAATGCATTGTTGTAGAATAAGTAAAAATTTCAAATTGTTGTGTGGAGTGTTTCTTGAGCTAAGCATACTGGAAAAGTCTCACTTTAACATTGACATGATGGGCTGTTCCTATTTCCCTTAAGAGGTATTAGTTCATGTTAGTACTGATGGCAATGAATTTTTGTGGGAAAATCCTGTATCTGCTGTAGTTGGTATTGCATATTACAGTAAATCTAAATATGATATATGTCTTGCAATTATATAATCAATTCATATCAAATTGACAAATGAAAGTAAGTTTAATACTGACATAAGATAATTTTTGTTACTTTCATGTATGCAGCCTTTCATCTATAAAATAATGTATTAACATTAAACAAATACAGTGGAATCTCGTTAGCACGTTCCTCATTAACACGTTTTCCCGTGTATTGCGTTGAATTATAAAAGTCCCGGCACAAAATGCATCAAATGCATTAATAACGTTCGTTTAGTACGTTTTCTCGCTCCCGCTTACTACGTTCGAAGTTTGATGCCCTCATTCGCTATAAAAGTAACGGTCCAGCGGGAGTAGATTTACTACATTCAAAGTTAGACGTTCTCATTCGCTACTTTGGTCAAACCAGGCGGGGTGGAACCGGCAGCCAATACCATGCATGTACGTATTTGTGGGACGCGTTTTGTGTGTGTGTGTGGGGGGGATGCTATAGTGACGCTCTTTGGTGTTCTGCGGTGACGCTTTAGTTTAACAGTGGCTTGGTGTGGTTAGTTTATGCTGTTGAGTGTTGACGAAACGTAAAAGTATTTTAACTTTTTGTTCGCAATGGAGAAAAAGAAAGTGCGGCAAATAACCAACAGTGAAAAATTGAAAATCCTTGAGGAAGTAGATCGCAATCCAAATATGAAACGTGTGGATATAGCGCGGAAGTTAAACATTCCTCCGTCAACCTTAAACACAATTGTTAGCAAACGTAAACTAATTGAAACTGCTTTTGAAGAAGGAAAAAATGCTAAAAGAAAACGTAATCGCCCTGGCCAGTTTCCAGAATTAGAAGATGTTCTGCTAAAGTGGTTTACACAAGCTAGAGCTTCAAATGTGCCAATAGATGGTACTGTGGCATAATTCGGTGCATGAAACATGCGTATCGTAAGAGGCTGGTACAGAGAAGGTTGGCTGCACTGAAATCGGCGACAAGAAAAATCACCGCCTTAGATGCCATGCATTTTATTAGAACTGGTTGGGATTGTGTGACGCAAGATACCATTAGGAACTGCTTTAATAAAGCCGGTTTTTGCCGAGTTCTTGGTGATGAAATTACGCAGGAAGACGAGTTTTCCGAGAGTGAAGAATGGCGCCAAATAGCAGACGATGCCGGCGTGTCTTTCGAAAACTATGTAAACATTGACAATGAAATTCCAGTGTGTGAAACAGCGACGATAGATGAAATACTTGAACAAGTGAAAGATGAACCAGATCCTGAGCCAGTACCTACAGTGTCAGAAGCCATGCAGGCAATGGACATAGTGAAGCGATATGTGTGCAGTTTCGAAGTTGATGATGATGTAATGACTTTACTAAACAAGATGGACAGTAAAATTTTGGCATTAAAACCAACAAAGCAATCAACTATCGATATGTATTTCAAACCAATGTAAATAGTGTCTATATTTCACATCCGTTTTTGAGGTAAGATGTATTATTAGATTTTATTACATAAATATGTTCTTAAGTTGCAGATTATGTATTTTCGTTAACACGTTTTCCCGTCTATGACGTCCAAATCCTTGGGTCCCCGCAAAAACGTACTAACGAGATTTTACTGTATTTAATATTTTTATTGGTTGATTCCAAACTACTTCAAAATTAATAATGTAACATGAGTGACAAGTACTGTAAGTCACATTGGTATTTTGTTATTGACGGTTATTTCTAAACAGTAATGCCACTTATTACTGTAGAAAGACAAAAGAAGAGAAGGGAAAAACGACGCAGAAGGTCATTATGAAGAATTTAAGAGAACTCGTGGAATTCATGTAAAAGCAAGTAGGAATAAGAAAACAGCCGAACTTAGAACATTATCAAAACATGTACAAAGGAAAAATAAAAAGCGAAAGAAAGAAAAGTACTAGAAATTGTGTTGCAAAATGTAAGGCCCTGAAGAAGAAGAAGAAGAAGAAGAAGAAGAAGAAGAAGAAGAAGAAGAAGAAGAAGAAGAAGAAGAAGAAGAAGCATCTTCATGAAGCTGTAAAGAACATTACTGCTTCACCTGAAGTTTACAAGGCATCAAGGGCTCTGTCAAAAGCAGTTGCCAAAGCTAAATGTGCACTATCACCATGTGATGAAAGAGCAGTAGTCAGAAATTTATATTCTCATGTAGTTTTTCCTGTGATAGAGAAGTAAGTGCAGTCGTAGTGGAAAGTGTAAGGGATGACATGAAGAAAAGATGTAGTTTCATGCAGGATGAAAAAGATGGAGAAAAGAGCAACTTTGACACATAATTTACTCTATTAAGGAGACTCGCAAACTATTCAAAGAAGAGTATCCAAATACACCTATAGGCAAATCCATGTTTGCAGCATGTTCTTTTGAGTAGTCAACTTCCTCATAATAGTTGCATGTGCAAATACCATAAAAATTTATTCAAGCAATGGAAGCCTTACACAAGGTGATAGTGAAATACCCAAGCGCACACATCATTTTCCTAATTCAATTTTGTATAATATTAGATGAAAACTGTTTGATTGGCTACTATGAACACTTGCAGTGATGCTGAGCTGTTTTATAAAAACTTTGACCCATTCCTCAAAGAAAATGACTCAATTTGCACAAAATAGTGTATCTGGAAGAATGAAAGAAAGGAGTCAGGAGACATAATGAAAATGCTGGATGAGGGAACATTGTTACAACTGTTCAACCAAACAGAGATTTTGCCACAGTTTTTGATACATTGTTTTATAAAAAGGAAACAAGCAAACAGATACAAATTGGAGCTGAGAATAATCCATAGCAAATAAAGCACTTATTCAGATTGATTTTTTGATATTTTCAAATGCATTATTCAAGATGAAATACAGAGTGCCCTCTGGCAACAGGCACAGATCAGCTTGTTCACAGCATCTATTTGGTATGGGAAGCATGTGTCATTTGTCTTAGTTTCTGATAACTTAAATCATTTTAAAATAACGGTACACGTATATGTATACAACTTATTTGAACAACTTCCAGATTATATCAGCACAGTTTCTACATGGTCAGATAGACCTGCTGCCCAGTTTAAAAGCAGATTTGTTGTTGCCACTTTGCCTTTAATTGAAGAGTGATACTTTGTGAAAATAATGTGGAATTACTTTGTCACTTCCCATGGTAAGAAGCTACTGAATGGGATTGGTGGATGCATTAGACAGGTATAGCAGTCCATGAAGTCAAGAGGCAACATTGTCTAGAATGCAGAGGCTTTCCAAAAATTTGCTCAACATACAGCAATGGTTTAAGTACTGTTGGTACAATCTCAGATAAAAGCAAAAAATCAATGAAGTTAGAAAATGTATTTCAACATGCAATGGCCATAGACAGTACAAGCAATTACCATTGTTTAACTGTAGTAAATAACTTGACTATGGGTTCTATAATTTCAAATCATAAACCAAATACCCTAAATACAAATAATAGAAGTGATTCTAGGCACCTAAACATAGATATTGAGGATTGGATGAAAGTAGATTAAACCAAATACCCTAAATACAAATAATAGAAGTGATTCTAGGCACGTAAACGTAAATATTGGGGATTGGATGGAAGTAGATTATGGGGATATATTGTACCCAGGCATAGTTATGGCTGTTGAAGATGCTGAATGTCAAGTCAGTGTAATGGCAAAAATTATAAAGTTTTGGAGGTGGCCAGAAAAAAAAGATGAACTGTATTACAGTTTGGAAAAAGGTTTTAGGAAAATAACTCCACCGATCGTCATTAACAACCATGTTGATTGCTCCTAATATTAAAAGATAATAGTACACCAAATACTTTTACATAATAAATAGCCTGATTCTTGGGAAAGTGTAATATGAGTCACACTTCTAAAATAGTCATATATTTTGCAGATGAGCTAAGCTATTTTTCTTTTAACTGGCATACATTTCAATATAAATTGTATAATAGTTTATTTTTATGTTATTATTAATTTTATATTGTACTTTATGTAGATTAAATATAATTTTGTTCTATTTTTTGC
This sequence comes from Deroplatys truncata, assembly GCA_030765065.1. Classification (NCBI taxonomy): domain Eukaryota; kingdom Metazoa; phylum Arthropoda; class Insecta; order Mantodea; family Mantidae; genus Deroplatys; species Deroplatys truncata. The sequence continues at coordinate 13,520,202 of CM060982.1, read as the reverse complement.
TTTGAAAGAAGCTTTACTTTGTTAATGTGAAATCTGTAAATAATACGTATATGCAGTATTGTAGCAGTAAATTAGGAAAGCTGATGTACCATGAGTCGATGTTTGCTTTCTTAAATCTGAATTGGTAATAAATAAAACCCTTCATTTCTGTACATATGCAGCATCATCTTAATACTGAAAGTTTCAATATATTCCAGTAAATGGATTTTCTTGTATGCAGTGTTGAAATTATTTCTGTGGTGGTGTAAGCGTAACATGAATCACATGGATTGACAATTTGCATATGAGTTTCAATTATCTATTAAGTTCCAGTTAATCCCCAGGTACAGAAGGACAAATACACAATCATTTAATGACATGTGGGTTTCAAAATTGGTTTTATCAATTCAAGAATACTGATTATTGCAATTATGGCATTACCCCAACATAGTGATCAAACATAGTAAAAATATACCAAAAATGGAATGTTTGTGCTTTTGCCCCCAAAATAATTTAGTGTAAATTTAATGTTTGAAAACTGCACCATAATATACTAAACAGCTTAGTGGTAGCCATTTTTAAAATAGACTTGTGTAATGAAAAATTTAACCTGGATGTGCATCATATGAAATATTGCTTTGTATCTGTTTGCATTTGTTATACATGTTCTGCCATTGAAGAATCTACAGTATGGTTGAAATCTCTTGACGTTTCGTGACAACCAATATGGAGTGGCCATGCTGTTGCCAAACTTCACTTCATTTCGCTTTGTCAGAATGTTATGTGTTTGTTATAAATGCCACCACAATGTTCACGTAAAAACTGCAAGAAAACAAGAAGAGATACAATAATGGAAATGTAATACACAACTAGAGAAGTAAAAACCATACCTTTCTATGCATCCTTTGGTATTCAAGTTAAACAGTTAATGGCATATCCTCATCTTGAAAGAAACAGAACCTGCATACCCTATCTTTTCTCAAAGTACCACTGTTAACTTTGCTGTCAGAAATTCTCCTTTATCATAAAATTAAAAAACACTGAGCCGTACAACATCATTTTCAAAATTGTCCAGGTTTGTCACTCTCTAGGTAAGCATATATGCTTTCTCGGCGATGTAAACAATTTTGCGGCTTCCTCTGCGTGTGCCTTTTTCGCTTCCCTATACACACATGAAATAGTTGATGTACTAATTGAGCATGCCTCAGCCATAGGTTTTTAACATTTCATGAAGTTTAAGATTTTTGCAGTTTTCTTCATTGGCATACTTTTTAAAGAAATTATACAGCCCTAACCGTACTCCTATATTCACTGGTACTACTGGGCTTACTAAGTGATATTTTCACGAAAGAGTTAATTTTATAAATGCTAGGACAAAGCCCATCACTGTATGAGCTAAGTACAGCGCAGTAGAATTCAAAATGAGTCGCTTAACCTTCAGCAAGTGCGCTGTAAAAAGCACACCAGCAGTATGTTTGCTTTATCAATGTTTTAAGCTTGATGCAAGGAATTCAATTGTTGATGCTTCCTTGAAAATGTGATGACAGTTGCTGATTCTTTGTTAAAGTCCTCAGTTGACTTATTCTTTATATGACTTTTTTTTAGTGCATTCCAAGTAACAAGGTGTTGAATGTTCTTTTCATGTAGCAGATACATGCTCGGTTCTCGGCATTATGCAGAAGTAAGCATAATAACCATTTAAATGCACTTAATCATTGGTTTTCCAATGGTATTCTGTGAAACAAAATCATACATGATGTGGTTTATTAAAAAAACCTCATGTATGGTTATGTAGAGCTGCGCCAGAGGACTTAGAAAGGATTTTCATGACGAGTTTGTAGCTGTATTAGAAAAACCTTATGAGATAACTATTTTTAAATTTATTTAGGATGTGAAAAATTGCACATTATTAAGTCATAATTATGTCTATGACATAACAATACAAGGTCTGGTCAAAAAGTAACGGGAATGTTTGTTTTTCTTAAAGAATTTTTATTTAATCATCAACATCAACTTTGTCCCCTTCAAAGTAATCCCCCTGAGATATAATACACTTGTGCCAGCACTTTTTCCAATCTTGGAAGCACTTCTGGAACTCGCTTTTCATTATGGTGTTCAACTCCTTCAGCGATTCTGTTTTTTTATCTCATCAGTAATGGCAAAACGTCATCCTTCCATGGTTCTCTTCAGCCTCGGGAATGCAGGGGACCATGTCCAGTGAATATGCTGGCTGAGGCAGCATAACAGTTTTGTTTTCTGCCAAAAAGTCATGAACAAGCATTGAGGTGTGAGTGGGTGCATTATTGTGATGTAATTACCATGAGAGGTTTTGCCACAATTCTGGTCATTTTCTTTGGATTGCTTCATGCAAATGGCGCATAACTTTCAGGTAGTATTCCTTATTGACTGTACGACCATAAGGCAGGGACCCCTGATGCAGTATCCCATTATAACCAAAGAAAATAGTGAGAAGAACCTTCACATGTGATCCAACTTGTCAAACTTTTTTTTTTGGTCTTGGCTCTTCAGGCAGTTTCCATTGGGACGATTGGGCCTTAGTTTCAACAACATACCCATATACCCATGTTTTGTCACCTGTTATAACCCTTCTTTAGAAGTTCTGGATCGTTTTTGACTTCATTCAGCAATTTCTGAGCAACGTCTATGTGACATTTTTGGTCGAAATTCAACAATTTTGGAACAAACTTTGCGGCTATATGTTTTATGCCCAAAACATCTGAAAAAATTGCTTGGCATGAGCCAAAGGATATGTTGACATCATCAGCAACCTCTCTGACAGTGATTCAGCAATTTTTCAGAACCATTTTCTTTACTTCTTCCACATTGTCGTCAGTAATTGATGTGCTAGGGCGTCTAGGGTGGTCGTCGTCTTTAACATCTTCCCGACCCTCTTTTAAACGTTTATACCACTCATAAACTCTTGTCTTACTCCTAGTAGATTTGCCAAACGCCACAATCAACATTTCGAATGCGGTGCTGCACTTTATTCCATTTTTCAAGCAAAATTTAATGCAAATTCTTTGATCCATCTTTTTCGAAAGTAAAAATTCGCCAAGCACTCCAAAACATGTATAATATTTTCTACTATCAACAATAAACTAAATATTCAAAACAGCTGAAAATGCAACATACATCAGGAACATGTGTACCAACAAGATAAAACAAAAGTTTTGAACATTGGATGTATAAAGCTCGCAAAATTAAAAAATTCCCGTTATTTTTTTATCATACCTTTAATATAAAAGAACTACAACAGCAATGGATTTATTACTATTACAAGCATCTTCGTTTAAACATCATGAAAGATAACTATAAATTAATGGGGTCCATTGGCTGTAAAAGTATGATTCCTTTTTGTACTTGTTCAGGAAAACGTTGACTTTTATCCTAGCTACTTTGCTTTACTGAAATATGAAATATGCATGCACACACATAATAATACAATTAAGAGTTTTTATCAGTGGCAAGGTACTATTCATATGAGGCAACGCCCCACTGCTGCTATCCGTTAGTGCCATGTTAGTGGACACACCTCAAACGTCAAGAGATTTGGACCACATAATAGTTTGATCAGTTTTCTTTCATGTCTGTATGTACATTACTATGTACTAGCCAGAAACTCAACTAAATAGCTGAATATTTTGATCACTGAATATTTTCTGTGGTGCTGGCTTGGTGGAAGTAACTATATGAAAGAAGCACTGATTTCATTTTTAGGCTGGTTTAAGCTTATTTACATGTTATATCAGTCATTTAATTGTGAAGATTATTCTTGTAATGGAGAAAAACAAAATTAGTAGTAGAAATTCAAATAAATTAAAATGTTAAATGGATACTTCTAAAACAATAAGAGGTAACAAAGTCTGGCATTTTTAATGATAATTATGCAACCATAGTGGAGGTGATAGTGGTGAGGGGAAGATTTCAACCGTAAGGGTAACCTTTTACAGTGATAGGTCCATGAAATTCGTAAGATATTATGCTACAAAATGTTGTAATTTACAGATTCTTTTGTACTTTTCTCTATTGTAATTCCTCTAAACCCAAAAATGCATTTTTGAATTATGAAATAACAGGAAATGAAAGCATATATTCAAAGTATTAAACAAATTTTTGCAATATGTTTTATTTTTTTTGCAGAATATTAATATCATTGCTTTTAAGCACAATTTTCTTGGTTTTCCTTTCGATTCCATAGTCAGTGTTTCACCATCTGCAAAATGGATGAAAGCTAACATACTAAGCTCAATTTTTGAAGATTTAGAAGCTTGTAACAGTGATGTGTCATAATTTAAAATAGAGAGTTGAGGGTTGTTACACTACATCACTATGATAATCTTACTTGAACGCGTTTCGGGAGACGGCTTGTCCCCATCGTCAGCATTCTCTCTCAACTGATATTTGCCGGTCATCGTCTGGGGGATGTGTGTGGTTTGTGGTGTTCTCTGGTGCTGGGCTGATGAACCTCCAAAGGCTGTTGGGTGGCGGCAGTTCAAAATTCATTAGGTGATTCCTGTGTTTGACAATATGTATTTTTTCCCAGATGTCCAATTCATTGCTGCTGTTGATCGGTTTTAAGAGTTTTATGTTTGGAGTGATATCATGGTTTGAAGACCAGAAATGATGTGCTACTGCTGATTTATCTTGCTGCTTTTGGTAAATGCATCTCATATGCTCTTTAAGTCTTATTTCAAGATTTCTTTTTGTTCTTCCTATATGTACCAGGTTACATTCATTACAATCAATTTGATATATACCAGCTGATTTATCGTTGGGGATAGGATCTTTTGTTCTGTTGCATAGTAGTTTCTGTATGTTGTGGTTATTCTGTGGAGACAGGGTGATGTTGTATTTTTTGAAAATCTTTTGAAATTTATGATGTGTCCAAGGGTGATAAGTGAATTTTCTATATGCTTGTGGTTTTTGTTGTCTGAGTAATGTAGTCATTTGTTGGATGTATTTCTGTCTTTCAAACCTTTTTATCTTCTTATCTATTGTTTTTTTCTGGTATCCATTCATAGTGGCTATATTGATAATGTGTTGGTATTCTTTCTGGTATTCCTCTTTCTCCATTGGTATATGTACTAACCTGTTTGTAATACTATTTAAAATTGCATGTTTGTGGCTTGTAGGATTGTAGCTATTATTTTTAATGTAGTTTTCTGTGTGCGTTGGTTTTCTGTAAATGCCAAACGTTAGTTTGTTGTGTGCATTATTTCTGATGATCCTGATGTCTAGGTAAGGTAATTGGCCATTTTCTTCTTTTTCCATTGTGAATTTTATAGATCTTTTTTGTAAATTTAATAATTTCAAAGCATCTTCTGAAAGTTTTTTTGGAACAATAGCAAAAATATCATCTACATATCTATACCAGGTTTTGAATAGATGTGGGAAAGATTTTGTAATATGGGATTCAAAATGGCTCATATATAGTTCTGCTAAAAATGGTGAAAGGGGGTTTCCCATAGTTAGGCCTGAGGTTTGTTTAAAGATTTTGTGATGGAATGAAAAGAAATTCTGGTCCAGACATAATTTTGTTAGTTTCAGGTAATCTTCTGTTTGTGCTCTAGGTGTGCCATTGTTTAATATCCAATTTTCTAGGAGTGGTAATAATTCTTCTTTTGGTATGCTTGGGAAGAGTGCAGTGACATCAAATGATACCATCATGTCTGTGGGTGATATATTTATATTTGAAAGGTGACTGGTTAATTCTAAAGAATTTTTTATGCTAAGACTTTTGAACATAGGCATGGAGTTGAAGGTATTTGAAAGCCATTTTGCTAGTTTATATGTGGGAGAGTTTATGTTATTCACTATGGGCCTCATTTTGTTGCCGAGTTTGTGTATTTTTGGTAGTGCATATAACCTAGGTATGATGGGAAAATCTGGTTTAATTCTGGATTTTTCGGCTTTTGTTAATGTTTTGGTTTCTATCAATGTATTCTGGAGTGACTTGGTGCATTCTTTTAATGGATTTTTGCTGATTTCTATGTACTCTGGGTTATGTAGTAATTGCATAACTCTAGATTCATAATCATCTTGGTCTAATATCACTAATGTGTTTCCTTTGTCTGCTTTAGTGTATACTACAGGTTTTGACTTTAGAGATTTGATAATTTTTTGATGTGGTACGTAGTGGTGTTTTTGGGCTTGTATCTGGTCCAATATTGGTTCACACTGTGATTGTATTAAACTTTTATCCTTATCTGTAAGGTGGTTGGAGGCTATTTCAATATCAGCAACAAAGTTTTCTGTATTTTTTGTGAAGTTGAAACATGTTTTTAGGCCATTGTTCAAGACAGATAGCTCAGTGCTGGTGAATGGTTCTTTTGAGAGGTTAACTACATATTGGCCTGTGGTAGGTTCATTGTTTAGGTTATGTTTATATGTTGATTTCCGTTTTTGGTTATGTCTAGGAGATTTTTCCCGGTATTCCAGGGAGTTTTTTTGTTTGAATATAAGGTTGTTTAGTTTCTTTTTCAGTTTCATTGTTTTGGCGCTCATTTTCTTGCTAAGTTGCGTAAGGAAATTTGACCGTAAATTTTCCCATAAAGGTATTCCTAAAACTTTCGGTAACCATAAGTGTAGTTCATAGATTCTAAGGTCCAAATCCTGTAAATTTGCATAATGTTTGTTCTTTTCTATTTCAATTACTTTCTTGTCTGCTGCTGTTTGATGCTTTACATTGTGATTAAATTTTACGTATTTTCTAACGAAGTTTGGCGTAACTTTGTGTTTTAAGCAAAGATTTAGGAATCTTATGTTTGCAGCCGTGATTTTCTTTTTGATTTCTAGTTTTAAGTATAATTTAATGTCCTGTTTAATTCCAAAGTTTCCGTTGAATCTGTGTAAATCTGTGCTTACCTCCATATTCTTTAGTTGTTACGTGCGGCAATATCGATGTTTATTCTTTGCTTCTTATAGACTTGTAGGTCCAATTTAAGCTCAATTTTTGAAGATTTAGAAGCTTGTAACAGTGATGTGTCATAATTTAAAATAGAGAGTTGAGGGTTGTTACACTACATCACTATGATAATCTTACTTGAACGCGTTTCGGGAGACGGCTTGTCCCCATCGTCAGCATTCTCTCTCAACTGATATTTGCCGGTCATCGTCTGGGGGATGTGTGTGGTTTGTGGTGTTCTCTGGTGCTGGGCTGATGAACCTCCAAAGGCTGTTGGGTGGCGGCAGTTCAAAATTCATTAGGTGATTCCTGTGTTTGACAATATGTATTTTTTCCCAGATGTCCAATTCATTGCTGCTGTTGATCGGTTTTAAGAGTTTTATGTTTGGAGTGATATCATGGTTTGAAGACCAGAAATGATGTGCTACTGCTGATTTATCTTGCTGCTTTTGGTAAATGCATCTCATATGCTCTTTAAGTCTTATTTCAAGATTTCTTTTTGTTCTTCCTATATATACCAGGTTACATTCATTACAATCAATTTGATATATACCAGCTGATTTATCGTTGGGGATAGGATCTTTTGTTCTGTTGCATAGTAGTTTCTGTATGTTGTGGTTATTCTGTGGAGACAGGGTGATGTTGTATTTTTTGAAAATCTTTTGAAATTTATGATGTGTCCAAGGGTGATAAGTGAATTTTCTATATGCTTGTGGTTTTTGTTGTCTGAGTAATGTAGTCATTTGTTGGATGTATTTCTGTCTTTCAAACCTTTTTATCTTCTTATCTATTGTTTTTTTCTGGTATCCATTCATAGTGGCTATATTGATAATGTGTTGGTATTCTTTCTGGTATTCCTCTTTCTCCATTGGTATATGTACTAACCTGTTTGTAATACTATTTAAAATTGCATGTTTGTGGCTTGTAGGATTGTAGCTATTATTTTTAATGTAGTTTTCTGTGTGCGTTGGTTTTCTGTAAATGCCAAACGTTAGTTTGTTGTGTGCATTATTTCTGATGATCCTGATGTCTAGGTAAGGTAATTGGCCATTTTCTTCTTTTTCCATTGTGAATTTTATAGATCTTTTTTGTAAATTTAATAATTTCAAAGCATCTTCTGAAAGTTTTTTTGGAACAATAGCAAAAATATCATCTACATATCTATACCAGGTTTTGAATAGATGTGGGAAAGATTTTGTAATATGGGATTCAAAATGGCTCATATATAGTTCTGCTAAAAATGGTGAAAGGGGGTTTCCCATAGTTAGGCCTGAGGTTTGTTTAAAGATTTTGTGATGGAATGAAAAGAAATTCTGGTCCAGACATAATTTTGTTAGTTTCAGGTAATCTTCTGTTTGTGCTCTAGGTGTGCCATTGTTTAATATCCAATTTTCTAGGAGTGGTAATAATTCTTCTTTTGGTATGCTTGGGAAGAGTGCAGTGACATCAAATGATACCATCATGTCTGTGGGTGATATATTTATATTTGAAAGGTGACTGGTTAATTCTAAAGAATTTTTTATGCTAAGACTTTTGAACATAGGCATGGAGTTGAAGGTATTTGAAAGCCATTTTGCTAGTTTATATGTGGGAGAGTTTATGTTATTCACTATGGGCCTCATTTTGTTGCCGAGTTTGTGTATTTTTGGTAGTGCATATAACCTAGGTATGATGGGAAAATCTGGTTTAATTCTGGATTTTTCGGCTTTTGTTAATGTTTTGGTTTCTATCAATGTATTCTGGAGTGACTTGGTGCATTCTTTTAATGGATTTTTGCTGATTTCTATGTACTCTGGGTTATGTAGTAATTGCATAACTCTAGATTCATAATCATCTTGGTCTAATATCACTAATGTGTTTCCTTTGTCTGCTTTAGTGTATACTACAGGTTTTGACTTTAGAGATTTGATAATTTTTTGATGTGGTACGTAGTGGTGTTTTTGGGCTTGTATCTGGTCCAATATTGGTTCACACTGTGATTGTATTAAACTTTTATCCTTATCTGTAAGGTGGTTGGAGGCTATTTCAATATCAGCAACAAAGTTTTCTGTATTTTTTGTGAAGTTGAAACATGTTTTTAGGCCATTGTTCAAGACAGATAGCTCAGTGCTGGTGAATGGTTCTTTTGAGAGGTTAACTACATATTGGCCTGTGGTAGGTTCATTGTTTAGGTTATGTTTATATGTTGATTTCCGTTTTTGGTTATGTCTAGGAGATTTTTCCCGGTATTCCAGGGAGTTTTTTTGTTTGAATATAAGGTTGTTTAGTTTCTTTTTCAGTTTCATTGTTTTGGCGCTCATTTTCTTGCTAAGTTGCGTAAGGAAATTTGACCGTAAATTTTCCCATAAAGGTATTCCTAAAACTTTCGGTAACCATAAGTGTAGTTCATAGATTCTAAGGTCCAAATCCTGTAAATTTGCATAATGTTTGTTCTTTTCTATTTCAATTACTTTCTTGTCTGCTGCTGTTTGATGCTTTACATTGTGATTAAATTTTACGTATTTTCTAACGAAGTTTGGCGTAACTTTGTGTTTTAAGCAAAGATTTAGGAATCTTATGTTTGCAGCCGTGATTTTCTTTTTGATTTCTAGTTTTAAGTATAATTTAATGTCCTGTTTAATTCCAAAGTTTCCGTTGAATCTGTGTAAATCTGTGCTTACCTCCATATTCTTTAGTTGTTACGTGCGGCAATATCGATGTTTATTCTTTGCTTCTTATAGACTTGTAAGTCCAATTTAAGCTCAATTTTTGAAGATTTAGAAGCTTGTAACAGTGATGTGTCATAATTTAAAATAGAGAGTTGAGGGTTGTTACACTACATCACTATGATAATCTTACTTGAACGCGTTTCGGGAGACGGCTTGTCCCCATCGTCAGCATTCTCTCTCAACTGATATTTGCCGGTCATCGTCTGGGGGATGTGTGTGGTTTGTGGTGTTCTCTGGTGCTGGGCTGATGAACCTCCAAAGGCTGTTGGGTGGCGGCAGTTCAAAATTCATTAGGTGATTCCTGTGTTTGACAATATGTATTTTTTCCCAGATGTCCAATTCATTGCTGCTGTTGATCGGTTTTAAGAGTTTTATGTTTGGAGTGATATCATGGTTTGAAGACCAGAAATGATGTGCTACTGCTGATTTATCTTGCTGCTTTTGGTAAATGCATCTCATATGCTCTTTAAGTCTTATTTCAAGATTTCTTTTTGTTCTTCCTATATGTACCAGGTTACATTCATTACAATCAATTTGATATATACCAGCTGATTTATCGTTGGGGATAGGATCTTTTGTTCTGTTGCATAGTAGTTTCTGTATGTTGTGGTTATTCTGTGGAGACAGGGTGATGTTGTATTTTTTGAAAATCTTTTGAAATTTATGATGTGTCCAAGGGTGATAAGTGAATTTTCTATATGCTTGTGGTTTTTGTTGTCTGAGTAATGTAGTCATTTGTTGGATGTATTTCTGTCTTTCAAACCTTTTTATCTTCTTATCTATTGTTTTTTTCTGGTATCCATTCATAGTGGCTATATTGATAATGTGTTGGTATTCTTTCTGGTATTCCTCTTTCTCCATTGGTATATGTACTAACCTGTTTGTAATACTATTTAAAATTGCATGTTTGTGGCTTGTAGGATTGTAGCTATTATTTTTAATGTAGTTTTCTGTGTGCGTTGGTTTTCTGTAAATGCCAAACGTTAGTTTGTTGTGTGCATTATTTCTGATGATCCTGATGTCTAGGTAAGGTAATTGGCCATTTTCTTCTTTTTCCATTGTGAATTTTATAGATCTTTTTTGTAAATTTAATAATTTCAAAGCATCTTCTGAAAGTTTTTTTGGAACAATAGCAAAAATATCATCTACATATCTATACCAGGTTTTGAATAGATGTGGGAAAGATTTTGTAATATGGGATTCAAAATGGCTCATATATAGTTCTGCTAAAAATGGTGAAAGGGGGTTTCCCATAGTTAGGCCTGAGGTTTGTTTAAAGATTTTGTGATGGAATGAAAAGAAATTCTGGTCCAGACATAATTTTGTTAGTTTCAGGTAATCTTCTGTTTGTGCTCTAGGTGTGCCATTGTTTAATATCCAATTTTCTAGGAGTGGTAATAATTCTTCTTTTGGTATGCTTGGGAAGAGTGCAGTGACATCAAATGATACCATCATGTCTGTGGGTGATATATTTATATTTGAAACGTGACTGGTTAATTCTAAAGAAATTCTAAATTCTTTAGAATTAACCAGTCACCTTTCAAATATAAATATATCACCCACAGACATGATGGTATCATTTGATGTCACTGCACTCTTCCCAAGCATACCAAAAGAAGAATTATTACCACTCCTAGAAAATTGGATATTAAACAATGGCACACCTAGAGCACAAACAGAAGATTACCTGAAACTAACAAAATTATGTCTGGACCAGAATTTCTTTTCATTCCATCACAAAATCTTTAAACAAACCTCAGGCCTAACTATGGGAAACCCCCTTTCACCATTTTTAGCAGAACTATATATGAGCCATTTTGAATCCCATATTACAAAATCTTTCCCACATCTATTCAAAACCTGGTATAGATATGTAGATGATATTTTTGCTATTGTTCCAAAAAAACTTTCAGAAGATGCTTTGAAATTATTAAATTTACAAAAAAGATCTATAAAATTCACAATGGAAAAAGAAGAAAATGGCCAATTACCTTACCTAGACATCAGGATCATCAGAAATAATGCACACAACAAACTAACGTTTGGCATTTACAGAAAACCAACGCACACAGAAAACTACATTAAAAATAATAGCTACAATCCTACAAGCCACAAACATGCAATTTTAAATAGTATTACAAACAGGTTAGTACATATACCAATGGAGAAAGAGGAATACCAGAAAGAATACCAACACATTATCAATATAGCCACTATGAATGGATACCAGAAAAAAACAATAGATAAGAAGATAAAAAGGTTTGAAAGACAGAAATACATCCAACAAATGACTACATTACTCAGACAACAAAAACCACAAGCATATAGAAAATTCACTTATCACCCTTGGACACATCATAAATTTCAAAAGATTTTCAAAAAATACAACATCACCCTGTCTCCACAGAATAACCACAACATACAGAAACTACTATGCAACAGAACAAAAGATCCTATCCCCAACGATAAATCAGCTGGTATATATCAAATTGATTGTAATGAATGTAACCTGGTATATATAGGAAGAACAAAAAGAAATCTTGAAATAAGACTTAAAGAGCATATGAGATGCATTTACCAAAAGCAGCAAGATAAATCAGCAGTAGCACATCATTTCTGGTCTTCAAACCATGATATCACTCCAAACATAAAACTCTTAAAACCGATCAACAGCAGCAATGAATTGGACATCTGGGAAAAAATACATATTGTCAAACACAGGAATCACCTAATGAATTTTGAACTGCCGCCACCCAACAGCCTTTGGAGGTTCATCAGCCCAGCACCAGAGAACACCACAAACCACACACATCCCCCAGACGATGACCGGCAAATATCAGTTGAGAGAGAATGCTGACGATGGGGACAAGCCGTCTCCCGAAACGCGTTCAAGTAAGATTATCATAGTGATGTAGTGTAACAACCCTCAACTCTCTATTTTAAATTATGACACATCACTGTTACAAGCTTCTAAATCTTCAAAAATTGAGCTTAAATTGGACCTACAAGTCTATAAGAAGCAAAGAATAAACATCGATATTGCCGCACGTAACAACTAAAGAATATGGAGGTAAGCACAGATTTACACAGATTCAACGGAAACTTTGGAATTAAACAGGACATTAAATTATACTTAAAACTAGAAATCAAAAAGAAAATCACGGCTGCAAACATAAGATTCCTAAATCTTTGCTTAAAACACAAAGTTACGCCAAACTTCGTTAGAAAATACGTAAAATTTAATCACAATGTAAAGCATCAAACAGCAGCAGACAAGAAAGTAATTGAAATAGAAAAGAACAAACATTATGCAAATTTACAGGATTTGGACCTTAGAATCTATGAACTACACTTATGGTTACCGAAAGTTTTAGGAATACCTTTATGGGAAAATTTACGGTCAAATTTCCTTACGCAACTTAGCAAGAAAATGAGCGCCAAAACAATGAAACTGAAAAAGAAACTAAACAACCTTATATTCAAACAAAAAAACTCCCTGGAATACCGGGAAAAATCTCCTAGACATAACCAAAAACGGAAATCAACATATAAACATAACCTAAACAATGAACCTACCACAGGCCAATATGTAGTTAACCTCTCAAAAGAACCATTCACCAGCACTGAGCTATCTGTCTTGAACAATGGCCTAAAAACATGTTTCAACTTCACAAAAAATACAGAAAACTTTGTTGCTGATATTGAAATAGCCTCCAACCACCTTACAGATAAGGATAAAAGTTTAATACAATCACAGTGTGAACCAATATTGGACCAGATACAAGCCCAAAAACACCACTACGTACCACATCAAAAAATTATCAAATCTCTAAAGTCAAAACCTGTAGTATACACTAAAGCAGACAAAGGAAACACATTAGTGATATTAGACCAAGATGATTATGAATCTAGAGTTATGCAATTACTACATAACCCAGAGTACATAGAAATCAGCAAAAATCCATTAAAAGAATGCACCAAGTCACTCCAGAATACATTGATAGAAACCAAAACATTAACAAAAGCCGAAAAATCCAGAATTAAACCAGATTTTCCCATCATACCTAGGTTATATGCACTACCAAAAATACACAAACTCGGCAACAAAATGAGGCCCATAGTGAATAACATAAACTCTCCCACATATAAACTAGCAAAATGGCTTTCAAATACCTTCAACTCCATGCCTATGTTCAAAAGTCTTAGCATAAAAAATTCTTTAGAATTAACCAGTCACCTTTCAAATATAAATATATCACCCACAGACATGATGGTATCATTTGATGTCACTGCACTCTTCCCAAGCATACCAAAAGAAGAATTATTACCACTCCTAGAAAATTGGATATTAAACAATGGCACACCTAGAGCACAAACAGAAGATTACCTGAAACTAACAAAATTATGTCTGGACCAGAATTTCTTTTCATTCCATCACAAAATCTTTAAACAAACCTCAGGCCTAACTATGGGAAACCCCCTTTCACCATTTTTAGCAGAACTATATATGAGCCATTTTGAATCCCATATTACAAAATCTTTCCCACATCTATTCAAAACCTGGTATAGATATGTAGATGATATTTTTGCTATTGTTCCAAAAAAACTTTCAGAAGATGCTTTGAAATTATTAAATTTACAAAAAAGATCTATAAAATTCACAATGGAAAAAGAAGAAAATGGCCAATTACCTTACCTAGACATCAGGATCATCAGAAATAATGCACACAACAAACTAACGTTTGGCATTTACAGAAAACCAACGCACACAGAAAACTACATTAAAAATAATAGCTACAATCCTACAAGCCACAAACATGCAATTTTAAATAGTATTACAAACAGGTTAGTACATATACCAATGGAGAAAGAGGAATACCAGAAAGAATACCAACACATTATCAATATAGCCACTATGAATGGATACCAGAAAAAAACAATAGATAAGAAGATAAAAAGGTTTGAAAGACAGAAATACATCCAACAAATGACTACATTACTCAGACAACAAAAACCACAAGCATATAGAAAATTCACTTATCACCCTTGGACACATCATAAATTTCAAAAGATTTTCAAAAAATACAACATCACCCTGTCTCCACAGAATAACCACAACATACAGAAACTACTATGCAACAGAACAAAAGATCCTATCCCCAACGATAAATCAGCTGGTATATATCAAATTGATTGTAATGAATGTAACCTGGTATATATAGGAAGAACAAAAAGAAATCTTGAAATAAGACTTAAAGAGCATATGAGATGCATTTACCAAAAGCAGCAAGATAAATCAGCAGTAGCACATCATTTCTGGTCTTCAAACCATGATATCACTCCAAACATAAAACTCTTAAAACCGATCAACAGCAGCAATGAATTGGACATCTGGGAAAAAATACATATTGTCAAACACAGGAATCACCTAATGAATTTTGAACTGCCGCCACCCAACAGCCTTTGGAGGTTCATCAGCCCAGCACCAGAGAACACCACAAACCACACACATCCCCCAGACGATGACCGGCAAATATCAGTTGAGAGAGAATGCTGACGATGGGGACAAGCCGTCTCCCGAAACGCGTTCAAGTAAGATTATCATAGTGATGTAGTGTAACAACCCTCAACTCTCTATTTTAAATTATGACACATCACTGTTACAAGCTTCTAAATCTTCAAAAATTGAGCTTAAATTGGACCTACAAGTCTATAAGAAGCAAAGAATAAACATCGATATTGCCGCACGTAACAACTAAAGAATATGGAGGTAAGCACAGATTTACACAGATTCAACGGAAACTTTGGAATTAAACAGGACATTAAATTATACTTAAAACTAGAAATCAAAAAGAAAATCACGGCTGCAAACATAAGATTCCTAAATCTTTGCTTAAAACACAAAGTTACGCCAAACTTCGTTAGAAAATACGTAAAATTTAATCACAATGTAAAGCATCAAACAGCAGCAGACAAGAAAGTAATTGAAATAGAAAAGAACAAACATTATGCAAATTTACAGGATTTGGACCTTAGAATCTATGAACTACACTTATGGTTACCGAAAGTTTTAGGAATACCTTTATGGGAAAATTTACGGTCAAATTTCCTTACGCAACTTAGCAAGAAAATGAGCGCCAAAACAATGAAACTGAAAAAGAAACTAAACAACCTTATATTCAAACAAAAAAACTCCCTGGAATACCGGGAAAAATCTCCTAGACATAACCAAAAACGGAAATCAACATATAAACATAACCTAAACAATGAACCTACCACAGGCCAATATGTAGTTAACCTCTCAAAAGAACCATTCACCAGCACTGAGCTATCTGTCTTGAACAATGGCCTAAAAACATGTTTCAACTTCACAAAAAATACAGAAAACTTTGTTGCTGATATTGAAATAGCCTCCAACCACCTTACAGATAAGGATAAAAGTTTAATACAATCACAGTGTGAACCAATATTGGACCAGATACAAGCCCAAAAACACCACTACGTACCACATCAAAAAATTATCAAATCTCTAAAGTCAAAACCTGTAGTATACACTAAAGCAGACAAAGGAAACACATTAGTGATATTAGACCAAGATGATTATGAATCTAGAGTTATGCAATTACTACATAACCCAGAGTACATAGAAATCAGCAAAAATCCATTAAAAGAATGCACCAAGTCACTCCAGAATACATTGATAGAAACCAAAACATTAACAAAAGCCGAAAAATCCAGAATTAAACCAGATTTTCCCATCATACCTAGGTTATATGCACTACCAAAAATACACAAACTCGGCAACAAAATGAGGCCCATAGTGAATAACATAAACTCTCCCACATATAAACTAGCAAAATGGCTTTCAAATACCTTCAACTCCATGCCTATGTTCAAAAGTCTTAGCATAAAAAATTCTTTAGAATTAACCAGTCACCTTTCAAATATAAATATATCACCCACAGACATGATGGTATCATTTGATGTCACTGCACTCTTCCCAAGCATACCAAAAGAAGAATTATTACCACTCCTAGAAAATTGGATATTAAACAATGGCACACCTAGAGCACAAACAGAAGATTACCTGAAACTAACAAAATTATGTCTGGACCAGAATTTCTTTTCATTCCATCACAAAATCTTTAAACAAACCTCAGGCCTAACTATGGGAAACCCCCTTTCACCATTTTTAGCAGAACTATATATGAGCCATTTTGAATCCCATATTACAAAATCTTTCCCACATCTATTCAAAACCTGGTATAGATATGTAGATGATATTTTTGCTATTGTTCCAAAAAAACTTTCAGAAGATGCTTTGAAATTATTAAATTTACAAAAAAGATCTATAAAATTCACAATGGAAAAAGAAGAAAATGGCCAATTACCTTACCTAGACATCAGGATCATCAGAAATAATGCACACAACAAACTAACGTTTGGCATTTACAGAAAACCAACGCACACAGAAAACTACATTAAAAATAATAGCTACAATCCTACAAGCCACAAACATGCAATTTTAAATAGTATTACAAACAGGTTAGTACATATACCAATGGAGAAAGAGGAATACCAGAAAGAATACCAACACATTATCAATATAGCCACTATGAATGGATACCAGAAAAAAACAATAGATAAGAAGATAAAAAGGTTTGAAAGACAGAAATACATCCAACAAATGACTACATTACTCAGACAACAAAAACCACAAGCATATAGAAAATTCACTTATCACCCTTGGACACATCATAAATTTCAAAAGATTTTCAAAAAATACAACATCACCCTGTCTCCACAGAATAACCACAACATACAGAAACTACTATGCAACAGAACAAAAGATCCTATCCCCAACGATAAATCAGCTGGTATATATCAAATTGATTGTAATGAATGTAACCTGGTATATATAGGAAGAACAAAAAGAAATCTTGAAATAAGACTTAAAGAGCATATGAGATGCATTTACCAAAAGCAGCAAGATAAATCAGCAGTAGCACATCATTTCTGGTCTTCAAACCATGATATCACTCCAAACATAAAACTCTTAAAACCGATCAACAGCAGCAATGAATTGGACATCTGGGAAAAAATACATATTGTCAAACACAGGAATCACCTAATGAATTTTGAACTGCCGCCACCCAACAGCCTTTGGAGGTTCATCAGCCCAGCACCAGAGAACACCACAAACCACACACATCCCCCAGACGATGACCGGCAAATATCAGTTGAGAGAGAATGCTGACGATGGGGACAAGCCGTCTCCCGAAACGCGTTCAAGTAAGATTATCATAGTGATGTAGTGTAACAACCCTCAACTCTCTATTTTAAATTATGACACATCACTGTTACAAGCTTCTAAATCTTCAAAAATTGAGCTTAAATTGGACCTACAAGTCTATAAGAAGCAAAGAATAAACATCGATATTGCCGCACGTAACAACTAAAGAATATGGAGGTAAGCACAGATTTACACAGATTCAACGGAAACTTTGGAATTAAACAGGACATTAAATTATACTTAAAACTAGAAATCAAAAAGAAAATCACGGCTGCAAACATAAGATTCCTAAATCTTTGCTTAAAACACAAAGTTACGCCAAACTTCGTTAGAAAATACGTAAAATTTAATCACAATGTAAAGCATCAAACAGCAGCAGACAAGAAAGTAATTGAAATAGAAAAGAACAAACATTATGCAAATTTACAGGATTTGGACCTTAGAATCTATGAACTACACTTATGGTTACCGAAAGTTTTAGGAATACCTTTATGGGAAAATTTACGGTCAAATTTCCTTACGCAACTTAGCAAGAAAATGAGCGCCAAAACAATGAAACTGAAAAAGAAACTAAACAACCTTATATTCAAACAAAAAAACTCCCTGGAATACCGGGAAAAATCTCCTAGACATAACCAAAAACGGAAATCAACATATAAACATAACCTAAACAATGAACCTACCACAGGCCAATATGTAGTTAACCTCTCAAAAGAACCATTCACCAGCACTGAGCTATCTGTCTTGAACAATGGCCTAAAAACATGTTTCAACTTCACAAAAAATACAGAAAACTTTGTTGCTGATATTGAAATAGCCTCCAACCACCTTACAGATAAGGATAAAAGTTTAATACAATCACAGTGTGAACCAATATTGGACCAGATACAAGCCCAAAAACACCACTACGTACCACATCAAAAAATTATCAAATCTCTAAAGTCAAAACCTGTAGTATACACTAAAGCAGACAAAGGAAACACATTAGTGATATTAGACCAAGATGATTATGAATCTAGAGTTATGCAATTACTACATAACCCAGAGTACATAGAAATCAGCAAAAATCCATTAAAAGAATGCACCAAGTCACTCCAGAATACATTGATAGAAACCAAAACATTAACAAAAGCCGAAAAATCCAGAATTAAACCAGATTTTCCCATCATACCTAGGTTATATGCACTACCAAAAATACACAAACTCGGCAACAAAATGAGGCCCATAGTGAATAACATAAACTCTCCCACATATAAACTAGCAAAATGGCTTTCAAATACCTTCAACTCCATGCCTATGTTCAAAAGTCTTAGCATAAAAAATTCTTTAGAATTAACCAGTCACCTTTCAAATATAAATATATCACCCACAGACATGATGGTATCATTTGATGTCACTGCACTCTTCCCAAGCATACCAAAAGAAGAATTATTACCACTCCTAGAAAATTGGATATTAAACAATGGCACACCTAGAGCACAAACAGAAGATTACCTGAAACTAACAAAATTATGTCTGGACCAGAATTTCTTTTCATTCCATCACAAAATCTTTAAACAAACCTCAGGCCTAACTATGGGAAACCCCCTTTCACCATTTTTAGCAGAACTATATATGAGCCATTTTGAATCCCATATTACAAAATCTTTCCCACATCTATTCAAAACCTGGTATAGATATGTAGATGATATTTTTGCTATTGTTCCAAAAAAACTTTCAGAAGATGCTTTGAAATTATTAAATTTACAAAAAAGATCTATAAAATTCACAATGGAAAAAGAAGAAAATGGCCAATTACCTTACCTAGACATCAGGATCATCAGAAATAATGCACACAACAAACTAACGTTTGGCATTTACAGAAAACCAACGCACACAGAAAACTACATTAAAAATAATAGCTACAATCCTACAAGCCACAAACATGCAATTTTAAATAGTATTACAAACAGGTTAGTACATATACCAATGGAGAAAGAGGAATACCAGAAAGAATACCAACACATTATCAATATAGCCACTATGAATGGATACCAGAAAAAAACAATAGATAAGAAGATAAAAAGGTTTGAAAGACAGAAATACATCCAACAAATGACTACATTACTCAGACAACAAAAACCACAAGCATATAGAAAATTCACTTATCACCCTTGGACACATCATAAATTTCAAAAGATTTTCAAAAAATACAACATCACCCTGTCTCCACAGAATAACCACAACATACAGAAACTACTATGCAACAGAACAAAAGATCCTATCCCCAACGATAAATCAGCTGGTATATATCAAATTGATTGTAATGAATGTAACCTGGTACATATAGGAAGAACAAAAAGAAATCTTGAAATAAGACTTAAAGAGCATATGAGATGCATTTACCAAAAGCAGCAAGATAAATCAGCAGTAGCACATCATTTCTGGTCTTCAAACCATGATATCACTCCAAACATAAAACTCTTAAAACCGATCAACAGCAGCAATGAATTGGACATCTGGGAAAAAATACATATTGTCAAACACAGGAATCACCTAATGAATTTTGAACTGCCGCCACCCAACAGCCTTTGGAGGTTCATCAGCCCAGCACCAGAGAACACCACAAACCACACACATCCCCCAGACGATGACCGGCAAATATCAGTTGAGAGAGAATGCTGACGATGGGGACAAGCCGTCTCCCGAAACGCGTTCAAGTAAGATTATCATAGTGATGTAGTGTAACAACCCTCAACTCTCTATTTTAAATTATGACACATCACTGTTACAAGCTTCTAAATCTTCAAAAATTGAGCTTAAATTGGACTTACAAGTCTATAAGAAGCAAAGAATAAACATCGATATTGCCGCACGTAACAACTAAAGAATATGGAGGTAAGCACAGATTTACACAGATTCAACGGAAACTTTGGAATTAAACAGGACATTAAATTATACTTAAAACTAGAAATCAAAAAGAAAATCACGGCTGCAAACATAAGATTCCTAAATCTTTGCTTAAAACACAAAGTTACGCCAAACTTCGTTAGAAAATACGTAAAATTTAATCACAATGTAAAGCATCAAACAGCAGCAGACAAGAAAGTAATTGAAATAGAAAAGAACAAACATTATGCAAATTTACAGGATTTGGACCTTAGAATCTATGAACTACACTTATGGTTACCGAAAGTTTTAGGAATACCTTTATGGGAAAATTTACGGTCAAATTTCCTTACGCAACTTAGCAAGAAAATGAGCGCCAAAACAATGAAACTGAAAAAGAAACTAAACAACCTTATATTCAAACAAAAAAACTCCCTGGAATACCGGGAAAAATCTCCTAGACATAACCAAAAACGGAAATCAACATATAAACATAACCTAAACAATGAACCTACCACAGGCCAATATGTAGTTAACCTCTCAAAAGAACCATTCACCAGCACTGAGCTATCTGTCTTGAACAATGGCCTAAAAACATGTTTCAACTTCACAAAAAATACAGAAAACTTTGTTGCTGATATTGAAATAGCCTCCAACCACCTTACAGATAAGGATAAAAGTTTAATACAATCACAGTGTGAACCAATATTGGACCAGATACAAGCCCAAAAACACCACTACGTACCACATCAAAAAATTATCAAATCTCTAAAGTCAAAACCTGTAGTATACACTAAAGCAGACAAAGGAAACACATTAGTGATATTAGACCAAGATGATTATGAATCTAGAGTTATGCAATTACTACATAACCCAGAGTACATAGAAATCAGCAAAAATCCATTAAAAGAATGCACCAAGTCACTCCAGAATACATTGATAGAAACCAAAACATTAACAAAAGCCGAAAAATCCAGAATTAAACCAGATTTTCCCATCATACCTAGGTTATATGCACTACCAAAAATACACAAACTCGGCAACAAAATGAGGCCCATAGTGAATAACATAAACTCTCCCACATATAAACTAGCAAAATGGCTTTCAAATACCTTCAACTCCATGCCTATGTTCAAAAGTCTTAGCATAAAAAATTCTTTAGAATTAACCAGTCACCTTTCAAATATAAATATATCACCCACAGACATGATGGTATCATTTGATGTCACTGCACTCTTCCCAAGCATACCAAAAGAAGAATTATTACCACTCCTAGAAAATTGGATATTAAACAATGGCACACCTAGAGCACAAACAGAAGATTACCTGAAACTAACAAAATTATGTCTGGACCAGAATTTCTTTTCATTCCATCACAAAATCTTTAAACAAACCTCAGGCCTAACTATGGGAAACCCCCTTTCACCATTTTTAGCAGAACTATATATGAGCCATTTTGAATCCCATATTACAAAATCTTTCCCACATCTATTCAAAACCTGGTATAGATATGTAGATGATATTTTTGCTATTGTTCCAAAAAAACTTTCAGAAGATGCTTTGAAATTATTAAATTTACAAAAAAGATCTATAAAATTCACAATGGAAAAAGAAGAAAATGGCCAATTACCTTACCTAGACATCAGGATCATCAGAAATAATGCACACAACAAACTAACGTTTGGCATTTACAGAAAACCAACGCACACAGAAAACTACATTAAAAATAATAGCTACAATCCTACAAGCCACAAACATGCAATTTTAAATAGTATTACAAACAGGTTAGTACATATACCAATGGAGAAAGAGGAATACCAGAAAGAATACCAACACATTATCAATATAGCCACTATGAATGGATACCAGAAAAAAACAATAGATAAGAAGATAAAAAGGTTTGAAAGACAGAAATACATCCAACAAATGACTACATTACTCAGACAACAAAAACCACAAGCATATAGAAAATTCACTTATCACCCTTGGACACATCATAAATTTCAAAAGATTTTCAAAAAATACAACATCACCCTGTCTCCACAGAATAACCACAACATACAGAAACTACTATGCAACAGAACAAAAGATCCTATCCCCAACGATAAATCAGCTGGTATATATCAAATTGATTGTAATGAATGTAACCTGGTATATATAGGAAGAACAAAAAGAAATCTTGAAATAAGACTTAAAGAGCATATGAGATGCATTTACCAAAAGCAGCAAGATAAATCAGCAGTAGCACATCATTTCTGGTCTTCAAACCATGATATCACTCCAAACATAAAACTCTTAAAACCGATCAACAGCAGCAATGAATTGGACATCTGGGAAAAAATACATATTGTCAAACACAGGAATCACCTAATGAATTTTGAACTGCCGCCACCCAACAGCCTTTGGAGGTTCATCAGCCCAGCACCAGAGAACACCACAAACCACACACATCCCCCAGACGATGACCGGCAAATATCAGTTGAGAGAGAATGCTGACGATGGGGACAAGCCGTCTCCCGAAACGCGTTCAAGTAAGATTATCATAGTGATGTAGTGTAACAACCCTCAACTCTCTATTTTAAATTATGACACATCACTGTTACAAGCTTCTAAATCTTCAAAAATTGAGCTTAAATTGGACCTACAAGTCTATAAGAAGCAAAGAATAAACATCGATATTGCCGCACGTAACAACTAAAGAATATGGAGGTAAGCACAGATTTACACAGATTCAACGGAAACTTTGGAATTAAACAGGACATTAAATTATACTTAAAACTAGAAATCAAAAAGAAAATCACGGCTGCAAACATAAGATTCCTAAATCTTTGCTTAAAACACAAAGTTACGCCAAACTTCGTTAGAAAATACGTAAAATTTAATCACAATGTAAAGCATCAAACAGCAGCAGACAAGAAAGTAATTGAAATAGAAAAGAACAAACATTATGCAAATTTACAGGATTTGGACCTTAGAATCTATGAACTACACTTATGGTTACCGAAAGTTTTAGGAATACCTTTATGGGAAAATTTACGGTCAAATTTCCTTACGCAACTTAGCAAGAAAATGAGCGCCAAAACAATGAAACTGAAAAAGAAACTAAACAACCTTATATTCAAACAAAAAAACTCCCTGGAATACCGGGAAAAATCTCCTAGACATAACCAAAAACGGAAATCAACATATAAACATAACCTAAACAATGAACCTACCACAGGCCAATATGTAGTTAACCTCTCAAAAGAACCATTCACCAGCACTGAGCTATCTGTCTTGAACAATGGCCTAAAAACATGTTCAACTTCACAAAAAATACAGAAAACTTTGTTGCTGATATTGAAATAGCCTCCAACCACCTTACAGATAAGGATAAAAGTTTAATACAATCACAGTGGTGAACCAATATTGGACCAGATACAAGCCCAAAAACACCACTACGTACCACATCAAAAAATTATCAAATCTCTAAAGTCAAAACCTGTAGTATACACTAAAGCAGACAAAGGAAACACATTAGTGATATTAGACCAAGATGATTATGAATCTAGAGTTATGCAATTACTACATAACCCAGAGTACATAGAAATCAGCAAAATCCATTAAAAGAATGCACCAAGTCACTCCAGAATACATTGATAGAAACCAAAACATTAACAAAAGCCGAAAAAATCCAGAATTAAACCAGATTTTCCCATCATACCTAGGTTATATGCACTACCAAAAATACACAAACTCGGCAACAAAATGAGGCCCATAGTGAATAACATAAACTCTCCCACATATAAACTAGCAAAATGGCTTTCAAATACCTTCAACTCCATGCCTATGTTCAAAAGGTCTTAGCATAAAAAATTCTTTAGAATTAACCCAGTCACCTTTTCAAATATAAATACTATCACCCACAGACATGATGGTATCATTTGATGTCACTGCACTCTTCCCAAGCATACCAAAAGAAGAATTATTACCACTCCTAGAAATTGGATATTAAACAATGGCACACCTAGAGCACAAACAGAAGATTACCTGAAACTAACAAAATTATGTCTGGACCAGAATTTCTTTCATTCATCACAAAATCTTTAAACAAACCTCAGGCCTAACTATGGGAAAACCCCCTTTCACCATTTTTAGCAGAACTATATATGAGCCATTTTTGAATCCCATATTACAAAATCTTTCCCACATCTATTCAAAACCTGGTATAGATATGTAGATGATATTTTTTGCTATTGTTCCAAAAAAACTTTCAGAAGATGCTTTGAAATTATTAAATTTACAAAAAAGATCTATAAAATTCACAATGGAAAAAGAAGAAAATGGCCCAATTACCTTACCTAGACATCAGGATCATCAGAAATAATGCACACAACAAACTAACGTTTGGCATTTACAGAAAACCAACGCACACAGAAAACTACATTAAAAATAATAGCTACAATCCTACAAGCCACAAACATGCAATTTTAAATAGTATTACAAACAGGTTAGTACATATACCAATGGAGAAAGAGGAATACCAGAAAGAATACCAACACATTATCAAATATAGCCACTATGAATGGATACCAGAAAAAAACAATAGATAAGAAGATAAAAAGGTTTGAAAGACAGAAATACATCCAACAAATGACTACATTACTCAGACAACAAAAACCACAAGCATATAGAAAATTCACTTATCACCCTTGGACACATCATAAATTTCAAAAGATTTTCAAAAAATACAACATCACCCTGTCCTCCACAGAATAACCACAACATACAGAAACTACTATGCAACAGACAAAAGATCCTATCCCCAACGATAAATCAGCTGGTATATATCAAATTGATTGTAATGAATGTAACCTGGTATATATAGGAAGAACAAAAAGAAATCTTGAAATAAGACTTAAAGAGCATATGAGATGCATTTACCAAAAGCAGCAAGATAAATCAGCAGTAAGCACATCATTTCTGGTCTTCAAACCATGATATCACTCCAAACATAAAACTCTTAAAACCGATCAACAGCAGCAATGAATTGGACATCTGGGAAAAAAAATACATATTGTCAAACACAGGAATCACCTAATGAATTTTGAACTGCCGCCAACCCAACAGCCTTTGGAGGTTCATCAGCCCAGCACCAGAGAACACCACAAACCACACACATCCCCCAGACGATGACCGGCAAATATCAGTTGAGAGAGAATGCTGACGATGGGGACAAGCCGTCTCCCGAAACGCGTTCAAGTACAGATTATCATAGTGATTAGTAGTGTAACAACCCTCAACTCTCTATTTTAAATTATGGACACATCACTGTTACAAGCTTCTAAATCTTCAAAAATTGAGCTTAAATTGGACCTACAAGTCTATAAGAAGCAAAGGAATAAACATCGATATTGGCCGCACGTAACAACTAAAGGAATATGGAGGTAAGCACAGATTTACA
This sequence comes from Deroplatys truncata, assembly GCA_030765065.1. NCBI lineage: Eukaryota > Metazoa > Arthropoda > Insecta > Mantodea > Mantidae > Deroplatys > Deroplatys truncata. The sequence goes on along the minus strand of CM060982.1, from coordinate 13,493,986 downwards.
ACAGATTCAACGGAACTTTGGAATTAAACAGGACATTAAATTATACTTAAAACTAGAAATCAAAAAGAAAATCACGGCTGCAAACATAAGATTCCTAAATCTTTGGCTTAAAACACAAAGTTACGCCAAACTTCGTTAGAAAATACGTAAAATTTAATCACAATGTAAAGCATCAAACAGCAGCAGACAAGAAAGTAATTGAAATAGAAAAGAAACAAACATTATGCAAATTTACAGGATTTGGACCTTAGAATCTATGAACTACACTTATGGTTACCGAAAGTTTTAGGAATACCTTTATGGGAAAATTTACGGTCAAATTTCCTTACGCAACTTAGCAAGAAAATGAGCGCCAAAACAATGAAACTGAAAAAGAAACTAAACAACCTTATATTCAAAACAAAAAAACTCCCTGGAATACCGGGAAAAATCTCCTAGACATAACCAAAAACGGAAATCAACATATAAACATAACCTAAACAATGAACCTACCACAGGCCAATATGTAGTTAACCTCTCAAAAGAACCATTCACCAGCACTGAGCTATCTGTCTTGAACAATGGCCTAAAAACATGTTTTCAAACTTCACAAAAAATACAGAAAACTTTGTTGCTGATATTGAAATAGCCTCCAACCACCTTACAGATAAGGATAAAAGTTTAATACAATCACAGTGTGAACCAATATTGGACCAGATACAAGCCAAAAACACCACTACGTACCACATCAAAAAATTATCAAATCTCTAAAGTCAAAACCTGTAGTATACACTAAAGCAGACAAAGGAAACACATTAGTGATATTAGACCAAGATGATTATGAATCTAGAGTTAATGCAATTACCTACATAACCCAGAGTACATAGAAATCAGCAAAAATCCATTAAAAGAATGCACCAAGTCACTCCAGAATACATTGATAGAAACCAAACATTAACAAAAGCCGAAAAATCCAGAATTAAACCAGATTTTCCCATCATACCTAGGTTATATGCACTACCAAAAATACACAAACTCGGCAACAAAATGAGGCCCATAGTGAATAACATAAACTCTCCCACATATAAACTAGCAAAATGGCTTTCAAATACCTTCAACTCCATGCCTATGTTCAAAAGTCCTTAGCATAAAAAAATTCTTTAGAATTAACAGTCACCTTTCAAATATAAATATATCACCCACAGACATGATGGTATCATTTGATGTCACTGCACTCTTCCCAAGCATACCAAAAGAAGAATTATTACCACTCCTAGAAAATTGGATATAAACAATGGCACACCTAGAGCACAAACAGAAGATTACCTGAAACTAACAAAATTATGTCTGGACCAGAATTTCTTTTCATTCCATCACAAAATCTTTAAACAAACCTCAGGCCTAACTATGGGAAACCCCCTTTCACCATTTTTAGCAGAACTATATATGAGCCATTTTGAATCCCATATTACAAAATCTTTCCCACATCTATTCAAAAACCTGGTATAGATATGTAGATGATATTTTTGCTATTGTTCCAAAAAAAACTTTCAGAAGATGCTTTTGAAATTATTAAATTTACAAAAAAGATCTATAAAATTCACAATGGAAAAAGAAGAAAATGGCCAAATACCTTACCTAGACATCAGGATCATCAGAAATAATGCACACAACAAACTAACGTTTGGCATTTACAGAAAACCAACGCACACAGAAAACTACATTAAAAAATAATAGCTACAATCCTACAAGCCACAAACATGCAATTTTAAATAGTATTACAAACAGGTTAGTACATATACCAATGGAGAAAGAGGAATACCAGAAAGAATACCAACACATTATCAATATAGCCACTATGAATGGATACCAGAAAAAAACAATAGATAGAAGATAAAAAGGTTTGAAAGACAGAAATAACATCCAACAAATGACTACATTACTCAGACAACAAAAACCACAAGCATATAGAAAATTCACTTATCACCCTTGGACACATCATAAATTTCAAAAGATTTTCAAAAAATACAACATCACCCTGTCTCCACAGAATAACCACAACATACAGAAACTACTATGCAACAGAACAAAAGATCCTATCCCCAACGATAAATCAGCTGGTATATATCAAATTGATTGTAATGAATGTAACCTGGTATATATAGGAAGAACAAAAAGAAATCTTGAAATAAGACTTAAAGAGCATATGAGATGCATTTACCAAAAGCAGCAAGATAAATCAGCAGTAGCACATCATTTCTGGTCTTCAAACCATGATATCACTCCAAACATAAAACTCTTAAAACCGATCAACAGCAGCAATGATTGGACATCTGGGAAAAAATACATATTGTCAAACACAGGAATCACCTAATGAATTTTGAACTGCCGCCACCCAAACAGCCTTTGGAGGTTCATCAGCCCAGCACCAGAGAACACCACAAACCACACACATCCCCCAGACGATGACCGGCAAAATATCAGTTGAGAGAGAATGCTGACGATGGGGACAAGCCGTCTCCCGAAACGCGTTCAAGTAAGATTATCATAGTGATGTAGTGTAACAACCCTCAACTCTCTATTTTAAATTATGACACATCACTGTTACAAGCTTCTAAATCTTCAAAAATTGAGCTTAAATTGGACCTACAAGTCTATAAGAAGCAAAGAATAAACATCGATATTGCCGCACGTAACAACTAAAGAATATGGAGGTAAGCACAGATTTACACAGATTCAACGGAAACTTTGGAATAAACAGGACATTAAATTATACTTAAAACTAGAATCAAAAAGAAAATCACGGCTGCAAACATAAGATTCCTAAATCTTTGCTTAAAACACAAAGTTACGCCAAACTTCGTTAGAAAATACGTAAAATTTAATCACAATGTAAAGCATCAAACAGCAGCAGACAAGAAAGTAATTGAAATAGAAAAGAACAAACATTATGCAAATTTACAGGATTTGGACCTTAGAATCTATGAACTACACTTATGGTTACCGAAAGTTTTAGGAATACCTTTATGGGAAAATTTACGGTCAAATTTCCTTACGCAACTTAGCAAGAAAATGAGCGCCAAAACAATGAAACTGAAAAAGAAACTAAACAACCTTATATTCAAACAAAAAAACTCCCTGGAATACCGGGAAAAATCTCCTAGACATAACCAAAAACGGAAATCAACATATAAACATAACCTAAACAATGAACCTCACCACAGGCCAATATGTAGTTAACCTCTCAAAAGAACCATTCACCAGCACTGAGCTATCTGTTCTTGAACAATGGCCTAAAAACATGTTTCAACTTCACAAAAAATACAGAAAACTTTGTTGCTGATATTGAAATAGCCTCCAACCACCTTACAGATAAGGATAAAAGTTTAATACAATCACAGTGTGAACCAATATTGGACCAGATACAAGCCCAAAAAACTCCAACTACGTACCACATCAAAAAATTATCAAATCTCTAAAGTCAAAACCTGTAGTATACACTAAAGCAGACAAAGGAAACACATTAGTGATATTAGACCAAGATGATTATGAATCTAGAGTTATGCAATTACTACATAACCCAGAGTACATAGAAATCAGCAAAAATCCATTAAAAGAATGCACCAAGTCACTCAGAATACATTGATAGAAACCAAAACATTAACAAAAGCCGAAAAAATCCAGAATTAAACCAGATTTTCCCATCATACCTAGGTTATATGCACTACCAAAAATACACAAACTCGGCAACAAAATGAGGCCCATAGTGAATAACATAAACTCTCCCACATATAAACTAGCAAAATGGCTTTCAAATACCTTCAACTCCATGCCTATGTTCAAAAGTCTTAGCATAAAAAATTCTTTAGAATTAACCAGTCACCTTTCAAATATAAATATATCACCCACAGACATGATGGGTATCATTTGATGTCACTGCACTCTTCCCAAGCATACCAAAAGAAGAATTATTACCACTCCTAGAAAATTGGATATTAAACAATGGCACACCTAGAGCACAAACAGAAGATTACCTGAAACTAACAAAATTATGTCTGGACCAGAATTTCTTTTCATTCCATCACAAAATCTTTAAACAAACCTCAGGCCTAACTATGGGAAACCCCCTTTCACCATTTTTAGCAGAACTATATATGAGCCATTTTGAATCCCATATTACAAAATCTTTCCCACATCTATTCAAAAACCTGGTATAGATATGGTAGATGATATTTTTGCTATTGTTCCAAAAAAACTTTCAGAAGATGCTTTGAAATTATTAAATTTACAAAAAAGATCTATAAAATTCACAATGGAAAAAGAAAGAAAATGGCCAATTACCTTACCTAGACATCAGGATCATCAGAAATAATGCACACAACAAACTAACGTTTGGCATTTACAGAAAACCAACGCACACAGAAAACTACATTAAAAATAATAGCTACAATCCTACAAGCCACAAACATGCAATTTTAAATAGTATTACAAACAGGTTAGTACATATACCAATGGAGAAAGAGGAATACCAGAAAGAATACCAACACATTATCAATATAGCCACTATGAATGGATACCAGAAAAAAACAATAGATAAGAAGATAAAAAGGTTTGAAAGACAGAAATACATCCAACAAATGACTACATTACCTCAGACAACAAAACCACAAGCATATAGAAAATTCACTTATCACCCTTGGACACATCATAAATTTCAAAAGATTTTCAAAAATACAACATCACCCTGTCTCCACAGAATAACACAACATACAGAAACTAAACTACTATGCAACAGAACAAAAGATCCTATCCCCAACGATAAATCAGCTGGTAGTATATCCAAATTGATTGTAATGAATGTAACCTGGTACATATAGGAAGAACAAAAAGAAATCTTGAAACTAAGACTTAAAGAGCATATGAGATGCATTTACCAAAAGCAGCAAGATAAATCAGCAGTAGCACATCATTTCTGGTCTTCAAACCATGATATCACTCCAAACATAAAACTCTTAAAACCGATCAACAGCAGCAATGAATTGGACATCTGGGAAAAAATACATATTGTCAAACACAGGAATCACCTAATGAATTTTGAACTGCCGCCACCCAACAGCCTTTGGAGGTTCATCAGCCCAGCCACCAGAGAACACCACAAACCACACACATCCCCCAGACGATGACCGGCAAATATCAGTTGAGAGAGAAATGCCTGACGATGGGGACAAGCCGTCTCCCGAAACGCGTTCAAGTAAGAATTATCATAGTGATGTAGTGTAACAACCCTCAACTCTCTATTTTAAATTATGACACATCACTGTTACAAGCTTCTAAATCTTCAAAAATTGAGCTTAAATTTGGACTTACAAGTCTATAAGAAGCAAAGAATAAACATCGATATTGCCGCACGTAACAACTAAAGAATATGGAGGTAAGCACAGATTTACACAGATTCAACGGAAACTTTTGGAATTAAACAGGACATTAAATTATACTTAAAACTAGAAATCAAAAAGAAAATCACGGCTGCAAACATAAGATTCCTAAATCTTTGCTTAAAACACAAAGTTACGCCAAACTTCGTTAGAAAATACGTAAAATTTAATCACAATGTAAAGCATCAAACAGCAGCAGACAAGAAAGTAATTGAAATAGAAAAAGAACAAACATTATGCAAATTTACAGGATTTGGACCTTAGAATCTATGAACTACACTTATGGTTACCGAAAGTTTTAGGAATACCTTTATGGGAAAATTTACGGTCAAATTTTCCTTACGCAACTTAGCAAGAAAATGAAAACAAAAAAACTCCCTGGAATACCGGGAAAAATCTCCTAGACATAACCAAAAACGGAAATCAACATATAAACATAACCTAAACAATGAACCTACCACAGGCCAATATGTAGTTAACCTCTCAAAAGAACCATTCACCAGCACTGAGCTATCTGTCTTGAACAATGGCCTAAAAACATGTTTCAACTTCACAAAAAATACAGAAAACTTTGTTGCTGATATTGAAATAGCCTCCAACCACCTTACAGATAAGGATAAAAGTTTAATACAATCACAGTGTGAACCAATATTGGACCAGATACAAGCCCAAAAACACCACTACGTACCACATCAAAAAATTATCAAATCTCTAAAGTCAAAACCTGTAGTATACACTAAAGCAGACAAAGGAAACACATTAGTGATATTAGACCAAGATGATTATGAATCTAGAGTTATGCAATTACTACATAACCCAGAGTACATAGAAATCAGCAAAAATCCATTAAAAGAATGCACCAAGTCACTCCAGAATACATTGATAGAAACCAAAACATTAACAAAAGCCGAAAAATCCAGAATTAAACCAGATTTTCCCATCATACCTAGGTTATATGCACTACCAAAAATACACAAACTCGGCAACAAAATGAGGCCCATAGTGAATAACATAAACTCTCCCACATATAAACTAGCAAAATGGCTTTCAAATACCTTCAACTCCATGCCTATGTTCAAAAGTCTTAGCATAAAAAATTCTTTAGAATTAACCAGTCACCTTTCAAATATAAATATATCACCCACAGACATGATGGTATCATTTGATGTCACTGCACTCTTCCCAAGCATACCAAAAGAAGAATTATTACCACTCCTAGAAAATTGGATATTAAACAATGGCACACCTAGAGCACAAACAGAAGATTACCTGAAACTAACAAAATTATGTCTGGACCAGAATTTCTTTTCATTCCATCACAAAATCTTTAAACAAACCTCAGGCCTAACTATGGGAAACCCCCTTTCACCATTTTTAGCAGAACTATATATGAGCCATTTTGAATCCCATATTACAAAATCTTTCCCACATCTATTCAAAACCTGGTATAGATATGTAGATGATATTTTTGCTATTGTTCCAAAAAAACTTTCAGAAGATGCTTTGAAATTATTAAATTTACAAAAAAGATCTATAAAATTCACAATGGAAAAAGAAGAAAATGGCCAATTACCTTACCTAGACATCAGGATCATCAGAAATAATGCACACAACAAACTAACGTTTGGCATTTACAGAAAACCAACGCACACAGAAAACTACATTAAAAATAATAGCTACAATCCTACAAGCCACAAACATGCAATTTTAAATAGTATTACAAACAGGTTAGTACATATACCAATGGAGAAAGAGGAATACCAGAAAGAATACCAACACATTATCAATATAGCCACTATGAATGGATACCAGAAAAAAACAATAGATAAGAAGATAAAAAGGTTTGAAAGACAGAAATACATCCAACAAATGACTACATTACTCAGACAACAAAAACCACAAGCATATAGAAAATTCACTTATCACCCTTGGACACATCATAAATTTCAAAAGATTTTCAAAAAATACAACATCACCCTGTCTCCACAGAATAACCACAACATACAGAAACTACTATGCAACAGAACAAAAGATCCTATCCCCAACGATAAATCAGCTGGTATATATCAAATTGATTGTAATGAATGTAACCTGGTATATATAGGAAGAACAAAAAGAAATCTTGAAATAAGACTTAAAGAGCATATGAGATGCATTTACCAAAAGCAGCAAGATAAATCAGCAGTAGCACATCATTTCTGGTCTTCAAACCATGATATCACTCCAAACATAAAACTCTTAAAACCGATCAACAGCAGCAATGAATTGGACATCTGGGAAAAAATACATATTGTCAAACACAGGAATCACCTAATGAATTTTGAACTGCCGCCACCCAACAGCCTTTGGAGGTTCATCAGCCCAGCACCAGAGAACACCACAAACCACACACATCCCCCAGACGATGACCGGCAAATATCAGTTGAGAGAGAATGCTGACGATGGGGACAAGCCGTCTCCCGAAACGCGTTCAAGTAAGATTATCATAGTGATGTAGTGTAACAACCCTCAACTCTCTATTTTAAATTATGACACATCACTGTTACAAGCTTCTAAATCTTCAAAAATTGAGCTTAAATTGGACTTACAAGTCTATAAGAAGCAAAGAATAAACATCGATATTGCCGCACGTAACAACTAAAGAATATGGAGGTAAGCACAGATTTACACAGATTCAACGGAAACTTTGGAATTAAACAGGACATTAAATTATACTTAAAACTAGAAATCAAAAAGAAAATCACGGCTGCAAACATAAGATTCCTAAATCTTTGCTTAAAACACAAAGTTACGCCAAACTTCGTTAGAAAATACGTAAAATTTAATCACAATGTAAAGCATCAAACAGCAGCAGACAAGAAAGTAATTGAAATAGAAAAGAACAAACATTATGCAAATTTACAGGATTTGGACCTTAGAATCTATGAACTACACTTATGGTTACCGAAAGTTTTAGGAATACCTTTATGGGAAAATTTACGGTCAAATTTCCTTACGCAACTTAGCAAGAAAATGAGCGCCAAAACAATGAAACTGAAAAAGAAACTAAACAACCTTATATTCAAACAAAAAAACTCCCTGGAATACCGGGAAAAATCTCCTAGACATAACCAAAAACGGAAATCAACATATAAACATAACCTAAACAATGAACCTACCACAGGCCAATATGTAGTTAACCTCTCAAAAGAACCATTCACCAGCACTGAGCTATCTGTCTTGAACAATGGCCTAAAAACATGTTTCAACTTCACAAAAAATACAGAAAACTTTGTTGCTGATATTGAAATAGCCTCCAACCACCTTACAGATAAGGATAAAAGTTTAATACAATCACAGTGTGAACCAATATTGGACCAGATACAAGCCCAAAAACACCACTACGTACCACATCAAAAAATTATCAAATCTCTAAAGTCAAAACCTGTAGTATACACTAAAGCAGACAAAGGAAACACATTAGTGATATTAGACCAAGATGATTATGAATCTAGAGTTATGCAATTACTACATAACCCAGAGTACATAGAAATCAGCAAAAATCCATTAAAAGAATGCACCAAGTCACTCCAGAATACATTGATAGAAACCAAAACATTAACAAAAGCCGAAAAATCCAGAATTAAACCAGATTTTCCCATCATACCTAGGTTATATGCACTACCAAAAATACACAAACTCGGCAACAAAATGAGGCCCATAGTGAATAACATAAACTCTCCCACATATAAACTAGCAAAATGGCTTTCAAATACCTTCAACTCCATGCCTATGTTCAAAAGTCTTAGCATAAAAAATTCTTTAGAATTAACCAGTCACCTTTCAAATATAAATATATCACCCACAGACATGATGGTATCATTTGATGTCACTGCACTCTTCCCAAGCATACCAAAAGAAGAATTATTACCACTCCTAGAAAATTGGATATTAAACAATGGCACACCTAGAGCACAAACAGAAGATTACCTGAAACTAACAAAATTATGTCTGGACCAGAATTTCTTTTCATTCCATCACAAAATCTTTAAACAAACCTCAGGCCTAACTATGGGAAACCCCCTTTCACCATTTTTAGCAGAACTATATATGAGCCATTTTGAATCCCATATTACAAAATCTTTCCCACATCTATTCAAAACCTGGTATAGATATGTAGATGATATTTTTGCTATTGTTCCAAAAAAACTTTCAGAAGATGCTTTGAAATTATTAAATTTACAAAAAAGATCTATAAAATTCACAATGGAAAAAGAAGAAAATGGCCAATTACCTTACCTAGACATCAGGATCATCAGAAATAATGCACACAACAAACTAACGTTTGGCATTTACAGAAAACCAACGCACACAGAAAACTACATTAAAAATAATAGCTACAATCCTACAAGCCACAAACATGCAATTTTAAATAGTATTACAAACAGGTTAGTACATATACCAATGGAGAAAGAGGAATACCAGAAAGAATACCAACACATTATCAATATAGCCACTATGAATGGATACCAGAAAAAAACAATAGATAAGAAGATAAAAAGGTTTGAAAGACAGAAATACATCCAACAAATGACTACATTACTCAGACAACAAAAACCACAAGCATATAGAAAATTCACTTATCACCCTTGGACACATCATAAATTTCAAAAGATTTTCAAAAAATACAACATCACCCTGTCTCCACAGAATAACCACAACATACAGAAACTACTATGCAACAGAACAAAAGATCCTATCCCCAACGATAAATCAGCTGGTATATATCAAATTGATTGTAATGAATGTAACCTGGTATATATAGGAAGAACAAAAAGAAATCTTGAAATAAGACTTAAAGAGCATATGAGATGCATTTACCAAAAGCAGCAAGATAAATCAGCAGTAGCACATCATTTCTGGTCTTCAAACCATGATATCACTCCAAACATAAAACTCTTAAAACCGATCAACAGCAGCAATGAATTGGACATCTGGGAAAAAATACATATTGTCAAACACAGGAATCACCTAATGAATTTTGAACTGCCGCCACCCAACAGCCTTTGGAGGTTCATCAGCCCAGCACCAGAGAACACCACAAACCACACACATCCCCCAGACGATGACCGGCAAATATCAGTTGAGAGAGAATGCTGACGATGGGGACAAGCCGTCTCCCGAAACGCGTTCAAGTAAGATTATCATAGTGATGTAGTGTAACAACCCTCAACTCTCTATTTTAAAAAATAAAAAAGCTAACGTACTACATGTTCAGTTGCCATGTTGGATGCAGCCAAGGAAAAACAAACTTTCTATAATCAGTAGGCCATGGTCACATGGGCAAAATCAATCCTTGCAATCTGCATACAATTCTGCGGTTATTCAATCTTCACAAATAGGTTTCTTTTGTAAATTATTGTCGTGACCATTAGGCAATTTTCAGGAACTTTTTCAAACTTCTACTTAGTTCAACTGCAATTAACCCTCTGCGCCGCACATTGTAGTTAAGTTAAATGTTACCTGCGCCGCATATCATAGTAAAGTGTAATTGAGCTCTTTAGTCATACTAAGGCCATCTAACGGCAGGAACTTCAAGTTTTAAGGCTTTGAATGGTTGTTTACAAATCCTGGCACCCTTGTGTTGAGAAATACAGATGGTGGCTTGCAATATAAACACTGATTAGGGTACAATTTGTGGCTTTTCTTTGACACTTTGTTTTTTCAGTTATCTAGAGTCATGGAAGGTCATGCAGGTTATTCAAGATATGATGCAGGTTTTTACAAACAGAAATTAGTAATGAATGAGGACATAATTGCAGTGATTTAGGAGGAATTGGCTTACAAAAGTGACAGTTCTGATGCATTGTGGCTAGTGGACTCCGCGCAAAACAGTGACATAGAACACATTGGTGACAGTAGTGCAGCTGGAAGCGATATTGCAGTTCCGCAAAAATGAAGGAAAACTGACAGCACAACAGAACTATCCTTCAAATGGTCATCTCAACTTTGTTTTGGACATATTCAACCGTTTGTTTCCCCATCAGGAGTCTGCCATGATCTAGAAGTGGGAAGTGAGGAACTTGAATATTTTTGTCTCTTCATGGACAACATATTTTGTGATTTTCTTGTGAGTGAGACTAATAAATATGCAAGGTTTTGTCAGCTGGAAAAACCAGATTCTCGATGGAAGGAAACCAATATGAGGGAAATTAGAGCATATTTATGAGTTCTGATTTATATGGGGAATGGTGAATCTTCCCGAAACCAGGGATTTCTTCACAGGAGACTTTGTGTCTGTCCTCTCACAGAAAAATCTGTCATTCAGAGCTTTGAAAAATTTTTGCAATATTTGCATTTAAATGATGAATCAAGGTCAAAACAGGGAGAAGAAAATTTTGATTATTTGTACAAGGTTCGACATTTAAAAAAGATTCAAACCCATTACAAACCAGGTTGGGATCTCGCCTTGGATGAGTCCATGGTAGGATTCAAAGGCCAGTTTCATTTGAAACAGCATATGCCAGGCAAACCAACAAAATGGGAAATGGGGAGTTGGCTTGCCTGACCAAAGAGGGGAATTTTACGTCATAGGACGACCTGCAAAGAAATGGTGGAAATATTTTTTTCCATTTTGTGATAAATGTTGCTATTATAAATAGCTTCATTATATATGACATGGCCAACAGACCTACAAAGACCACACACAGAAACAGGTTGTTCCAATTCAGGAAAAACCTGGTGCATCAGCTTCTTGGTGACTTTGCGTCACAAAAGCAAATGGGGTGGAATAGGAACCCACCTACTGCTATTTCATTCAACTGAGAAGATACAGGGTCGTGTGAAAATATGTATAGAATGTTGGGCAGGAGAAAACAAGACTAAATTTGGGGATATGGCATTCAAACCTAGTATGTCAACCATGCAACATTCCCTTATGTAAAACTGGATGCTTCCTTGAATATCATCAAGAGAGGGGGCTGGAAGTAAAAACACAATGTACAATGAACACATAAGACGAACTTATATGATGCTTGTAAATAATAAGGTAGTTGTAGTGTAAAAAATATAAAAACTAGAGCTCTAATATAAACATCAAACAAGTCTCTGCTGCTGCAAGAATAGATAAATATGTACCACCATACCTGTAAGGGTGAGTTACCTAATTTTCATAAATTTCTAAGTAGATATTTTTGCGCCTAGATATTTTGTACAGGATTGTATTTGTTCATATTACATAAGCAGTTTGTGCGTTAACATGTGGGAACATCACACCACTAGACATTTAAATTTAAAGGTCCACAAATGAAGTGGCCTGGCTGGAGAAAAAGCAGCAAATAGGAAAGGAGGGGCAGAGGTTTAAAAGCAAATTATGTATTCGTGCAATTAAGGGCTTCATGTTTGTTGCTACTATCTTCGAAATCTGTAATATGAATTCTGTACAAAATTTAATGTAAGGAATACTAATGAGGATTATGAATGAAGCAACACTGGTTTATGCTATCTCCCTCACCCCACAGCATTTTCTTCCATAGTTACAATTGCAGTTGCAGTCCAGTTTTGAAATGGATGGGAAGTGTGCCGGCTTTTGAGTGAGTTAAAAGTTGAACATATTTTACATACCAAACTTTCATTCTCAACTTGTTTTGGTTTTTCTGCTATTATGTCAAAACCAAGCCATCTGTCCGGTAATAGAGCAAGGGAATCTAGTAGTAAGAGGTTTTATGCGAATGACAAAACCATATTGATGTGCCAGTATTGTGACAAAAAGACTTGAATATGAAAGAATGGACACTTCCATAATGAAGCGCACAGCCAATGATGCATGTAAACATGGTAAAGTTAAATGCATAGCTTCAGTAAATAGTAATCTGTTGGAGATTACACAGATTAAGAAGGCAATTGTTGTTACCACTTAGTACAGGAATTTCAGTTGAGAAACTGGATCATCCTAAAATGAGGGAGTGGTTAAGTATGTAAAGGATAGCGGTGACCTGCCTTGTACAGATTGAATTTCACAGCATTATATACCAATAATTGGGTTGAAAGAGGTTGAGGAGTTAAAGGTAGTATTGAAGAATAAAAATCTGAAGTGATACATTCACTTCATATTCTCTAGCTTCCACAAACTACTGTTGCAAAAGGTTATTTTTCTATCTCTTTCATGTTAACTGGGATAAAGGTTTGCAGAAATAGTTTCATTACATATTTTATTGAAGGTATAAGAGGAATACAGGAAACTGAAGCAGTATACAGATCTTTAAAAAAGTGGGTTGCTATTTGCTGACTGTAAAATCCCATGCTCTTTTCAAAACAACTGAATGTACACCACTTCAAAAAGTATTGAAAGATTCAAACCAATAACAATGAATATTTCAGAAATAGCTGATAAGTAAAAAAAGTTATTGGAAATGTTGTGTTTTCACTTCTTGGAGTGAGTGAGAGTGATCAATTCAGTGGTACTGCCCGATTAACTTGAGGTGCCAGCTGAGGAAACGTGGGCACTGAACGATAAATCTGTTATCTATCCCAAGAGGAGGAGTGGGGGTCAGTTACGCATATGGAGTCGATGATGCCATGTGTTATCTAAGCTTCTGTAATTTTTTTAAGGCTCTTGTCCGTGCGCATTATATGTTCGTCTATAACAGCATATATATGAAACACTTTGCTTTGTTCTGAGTTCTATTCTCTGTATGTGTGTGCGAGTGCCTGCATCGAGTATTTTTTTTTGGATTTGCGTTTTACTTACTGTTAATACATGGGCAGTAAACTTAAAGGCAAAGTACTGCAATCCCAAATCAGGGAAGTTATTAGCAATGTACATAAATACATGAAAAGACATGTAGAGGCTGACGTGGTAAACATCAATGTGAAAAACATTGGAAAGAGTGTTGCGGAGGCAACAGGCGCTTCCGAAAGAAGTGTAAGAAGAATTATTAAGGAAACCAAAGAGATTGTTAGTGGCATTTCACCTTCATTCTCCACACCACATAAAAAGAGACCTAAAAGGTCTTATCGTGCGAGCTTAGATACTTTCAAAGAGGCAGTAGTGTGCCGAACTGGAACAGGCAGAACTAAGGCAGAACTTGATAAGTCAAATGTCAAAAACATTAACTATGTTTTTAATGTGAGCATGCAGATATTATAGCAAAGAATACTTTGGCAAAACCTGATATGGTTCTGATGCTTTTAGTTAAGGTAAATATTAAATAAAAGATTAAGATATGTTCAATGCTTTATAGCTGGTTGGTGGCAACACCTATTAAGTTATACGTATAGAGTTCTGACATACTGTTGTAATAGCTAAGCACTGCAGAATTCCATTATGTCTGTCATACCGGGTTATGATATGAGGTATGAGTCATTTCTGAACACATCAGTCTGTTTTGCAGTATGTTAGCAATAATTTTGATGCATAAGATTTTTTTATTTTTTTGTTCATTCTTAATATAGCGTGATTATTGTCAACTTCATTTAACATTTTGCAGTTCTCTCATCGTTTAAAATGTATGGAAATACTAGAGCCCATCAGAATGAAAGTTAAGTATTATTAACACCATAATAATCACACATAAGTATAATATAACTGAATTGTTTTTGCTTTTGGCATAATGGTGCAATATTATTCTTATGTTTAATGAGCATTAGGGTATAGATGAATGGAACCATCAGCCCTACTGCCAATAGATGAAGATATCCATAATGGCAGGAATTGTTGGAAAGGAAAGAAGTTGAAGTACAGAGCTACATATGCAGATTATAAAGGTTAGCTTTGAGTTTGTTTGTGATGTCCTTCTCATGATTATGTAGTGCTTAACAGTATTTTAAGATATATTTGCATATTTGATTCATACTGGGGTGTCACATGAGATGCATTCTGGACAGTTTGAAATACCACTTTCATTAATATTTACTGTTGTGTTGTCCTATAATTAACTTTTTTATTGTAAATTCTGTGATTTGCAGTTACCAGATTTGAAATTACAAAATGAATTATATTTTCTTATTAATTTTATAAACACTGTTTCTATTCACTTGTTGCACAATTATCAGTTTTAATAACGGTGTGGTGCAAAATAGTGTCCAGTTGCCACACATCCATTGACCTGTAGAGCAAGTATAGACGTTCACATAAAACATGGAAAACAGTTTAAGTATGTACTACCTAAAGACTAGTAATGGGGGGAAAACTATCCTAAAACGTAAATGTAATTTATATTCTTTAGCCGGTTGCAACATGTTTTGCGAGATTTGTGAACACTAATATGCAATTATTTAAAAAATAAATATCTTTGTTAGGGTTATGACACTTTTACCATATATTTAGCAACTCTTACTTGTTGAATCTAAATTCTGGGTAATATATGCATGTATGCCTGTGATATGAGCAATTTGTGATATTTGATCTTCAGGCACACTTGTCTCATAACAGATTCATAGGAGGATGAATTTTTCTGTACATTTGCATAATGAAGTAAAGTTAATGCTAGATAAATAGTATTTTAGCATCTGGATATACAGGGTGAGCCAAAAAACTACGAACCGGCTGCGTGGTGTTTTTCCTGTCTGCATCCTCAGCGCTCGTTGCCGTCTGCCGCTATCATAGAAAGGCGCAGATGAAACCATACAACATTTTTAAAACTACTTTAAAAGGCGTATGTATTGTAATGAAAAGAAGCTAGAAACAGTGATGTGTATTGAATTTATTTAAAGGTGAGTCGAAATTGTAACACTAACATCACTTAAGTTGAACTTAAGTGATGTTAGTGTTACAATTTCGACTCACCTTTAAATAAATACTTTAAAAGGCTTTACTTACCAACTTTGTGAATGGATAGTTTCCTAAAGAGGTGCCAAAAATGCATGGACAACAACGGTGGCCAGTTTCAGAATTTCCTTTCATAAAGTTGATAAGTAAAGCCTTTAAAAGTAGTTTTAAAAATGTTGCATGGTTTCATCCGCGCCTTTCTATGATAGCGACAGATGGCAACGAGTGTCGAGTGCAGCCGGTTCGTAGTTTTTTTGCTCACCCTGTATTTTCTCGAGTGAATTCTTTATTACTTGTAATAGTATCACTGAAAACAAAAACAAGTATGGCAAAGGTAACACCTTTGCAAGGACTGGGGAATTCATTCCTGTGTTTACAGAAACAAGAGTGCTAGGTACAATGTTATTCATAGCTGATGATAAAAGTATAGATATTTAATATTTATTTCTCACACAAATAATTGGCATTAAAACTAACTTTTAGCTTTTCACTTCACTTATGTTTGCAGAGAACTTGCCAACATTGAGGTACAGGAGGAGAACATAGTATGTGCTGATACATAACTTCTCATCATATGTTTCGAAAGCAGACATGGACTAGATTCCTTCTCCTGAAGATGATTTTTCAGAATTTGAAAACAAACCACTTGAAGACATCCCACCAGAGAAGAAAAGAGGAGAGAATACTTGAAAACAACAGAAGTAGTTGCAGTGGCAAGAAAGTGTTCCAGTCAATTGAAAGCTGTTGCCACAAAAGATGCTTTGAAAAAATAAATGAACAGCAACACATAAAAGCTGAACAAAACCAGGTTTTGGCTGCTGGTATAGCAATATGCAACAAAAGTAGTGAAAGAAAGGACAAAGATGTCGAGCATAACAGGCAGATCACTGCTCAGTATGTATTGGAGTTAATTACAAATACCTAAGAGATGTTTCATTCAGTTTCTAGCCTAATAAAGTTCAAAATTGATTATTTAGTGGAAAAGCCGAAACACTCTCCAGTGTCAGTTGCTTCTCTAAAGGACCAAAGGAGTTGACATGAATCCAAAAACAAAAATACCAAAGAGCCATGTTATAGCATATAAACAAATATCTTGAATATGATAGCCATTTATTCAAGAAAAGACACATGAAAAGGTTACATAGTAAGTAAAGCAAATATAGAGCTTAGGCATATAAGGGCTACCAACCAGAGCTGTTGGTTGCTGATGCAATTTTGTCACATCTCGGACAGATAAGCAAAGAGAGCAGAGAGAGGTAGACCCTGTGACACATGTTGAAGTACAGAGCTTAGCCCAGCTTACTTAACTTATATTTATGATAAATGCTAACATGATTTTTTTAAACATGTACCATGTTACCTAAACAGATGACTAATACAGGAACCTACTATTTGTATTATTTTAAGTGAACCTTTGCAGTAAATGAAAATGAAACAACAGGCTATGTTGTATTATTGATGGCGTTTGGACATAACTATGAGAGGTAATTAGAAGTAAATGTTATAAAAATATGAATGTGTGACCTGAGGTTTAAAAGAAAAGCTATGTTTGCAACTGGAAGAAAAATGACCATATGAATCACCTTAAAAACTTGTAGATGAAATCTGGCACCACAAACCTATGAAAGTAGGCATAGATTTTAAATATATATGAAGAATAGTGTTATATTTTATTGTTCTCAGTCACAAAATGTGACGGTTTAACATTGATTAAATATTTCTTTGCTAAATTGTATTGCTTAATAATCAATTGAGTTTGTTAATACAAAAATATAATTGTTAAAAAAATAACTTATCAAGTCAAAGTAGTTAATTTTCATATTGTCTACTATTTTAAATGGTGATTCAAATTACCTCACACATTGCATTGTTGCTTGCCCTTGTTAGCAGTAAACAACACATCACTTCCAATAAAAGATTTGTCCTTCCATTCCGTATTTTAGGCCTACATTATGGTTTTGAAGAATAAATATCTAATATATAAAATATATTAATAACAAATTAACAATCCACTTTTGCATAAATTCTCTACACCTGAATAACAAAATTACACTATGAATAAAGAGTATAAGTGAGTACCTGTAACCTCAAATTATTACTTTATAATCTGTGCATATTTACACATCTTTCAAAACATTTATTTGTGGAAGAATACCTCGTGTTGCAACTCTTTCTGACAGATGTAAGGCATCTCCCAGTCTCTGTGGAATCCCCCCCCCCGCC
Source organism: Deroplatys truncata (assembly GCA_030765065.1). NCBI lineage: Eukaryota > Metazoa > Arthropoda > Insecta > Mantodea > Mantidae > Deroplatys > Deroplatys truncata. The sequence continues at coordinate 13,475,602 of CM060982.1, read as the reverse complement.
GCCTATTTCCTCTTCAAGAGAATGCGTAAAAGCACATCCTCAAGTAAACTGTACTCAGGGTTGGAAAGGTAGAATCAGATGACTGAAAAATTCAATGCCATAGCCGGGATTTGAACCACGGATCTCTCGGTCTCCGTCCGGTTGCTCTAACCGGTTGCTTGTTTGTTTTAAATAAAAATGAACTGGAAATTCCATACTGATCTTTAACAGTTGATTAGCCTTGCAAGGCTTTCCTATTTTGTAGTTTAATTTAAAATTAAACTGTGAAAAGTTATCAATGCAAAAAATGTTTCTGCATGAAATATGTGTATAATTTTAATATTATGAATTGTTTCAATAATGTGCATACATTAATAGTATATACAATTTATGTTTGTACAAATTGTAAATAATATTAAGTAATATGAGCCCATGAAAAGTGATGTATTTTACTACTGGAAACAGGAAAAGAATGAGAAATGAAAGAAGTAAAGCCTGGAAGTAAAGCCAAACGAAAATGAATCTTCTTCTTCTGCTCCTCCAAGCATTAAACCTTTCCAAGGCTTATTGCATGCTCCAAATGTTTAATTTATTGATTTATCCAACATTTCCTAGGTCTTCTGACATTGAAAATGAAGCTAAATAATTCAATTATATTTTGCACCAGAAGTTCTTCATTCTGATACAATTGAAAATGGCAGTCATGTTATATAAGTTCTTTAGTTTTAATACAATATATTTTTTATTATTCAACTGTATTATCTTCCAAAAATGCATTTGTGCAAAAGGGGAATCCCTTTGCTAAAGGTTTAAACCTAACATCATCTATTTTATCCTTTTAAGGGTATAGCTAAGTCATCACTGTTGACCCCTTTCAATACAACATACACTGAGGACACAGATGCCTGATAATTATTTTTTTTCCCTCATTTCACAAGTTAGTTTTTTTTGCATTGGGGAATTCTCCTATGTTGTAATGGGTGTGAATTATTTGGTGCAATACACTGTTATCAAAGCTTGGTCTTCTTTAAGTGATACCTTTGTTTCCCAAACAATACTAGATACAATGTCAACATACTTACTACAAGCTTTAACTGTCAATTTTTGTATCTTTTAAAAAAAAATTTTCCACTTTCGATTTGATAGATTTTATAGTTTGCAAAATAAATGCAAGACACTGGGTATAGTACATTTCTAGCCAGACTAAGGAGTAGAGACAGGCAAGAAGCAACACAGTTTCTGCAGATACCAATTTAAGAGCGTGATTCCAATGACCAAAAAAAAAGATAACATTTTTGAAGTAAGAAGAATAGGGTACACTTGTGTTGAAAACTATAAAGTCCTTTTTGTTTTCCTAATGTCAAAATACAGATGCCTGCTTTAGAGGGGAAGAGAAAGATTCTTTATAGGTGAATTCTGCTGTAATTTAACTGTCAATAGAGAAAAAAAATGTTTTTTTTCAGTCATGTGATCACTCTTAAGTCATGACTGTGTTTACTATATTCTAATAGGAAGCTTAATCATTGAGCACAAATGAAAAAGCAGTTCATGTGACTGCATTGCATCGACTGCGGCGTTCCCTCTGGCATAACACGAAGGTGTGAGTCATATGATTGTATCAAAGTGCCACCATATATTTCTTTAAGTTCTGTGTATCCTTTAAATACAAATGGTCTATAATGAATACAAAACTGAACATCAAAATGCAGGTAGAGAGGGGTTTAGGTCAACAGGATACTCATTTGAATAGCTGCATGTGGATATATGACTTATGTATTGAATCAAGCAGTGCAATGATTGAGTGGAAAAGAACCAGTTGACTATAGAACATAACCAGCATAAGAAAATAGCAGATTTAGACTACAAATCAAGAGAGATTTATAAATACAGAGCTAACAAAGATCTAACAATGGTATTTGACTTGCAGCAAGTCTTAAATACTCCTTCACTTACTGCCAGTGTATCTGTGTACAAATGCCTCCTTTTAACATACAACTTGACTATCCAGGATTGCACACCAGTCAGAAGCACCACAACTTGCTATATGTGGCACAAAACAATTGGTAAAAGAGCATTCAAAGAGGTTACTTCTTGTGTTCTAAAACACTTCAAAGTCTGCCCAAAGTGTGAGCCATGTCAGAACTTGCAGGGGACAAAATAGAAATATTAATATGTCCACTATGTTTTCATTTTTTGTCAGCAAAAGCAGCCATGTGACTGTGTAGATCAGAAGTTACTGTTACCAGGAACTTTATTTTGAATGTGATGCTGATCATGTCCGCGTTGAAAGGCTAAAAAAGACTTCTGAAATACCAGTCATGGTACCCCAAGACCGGTTCCAACTCATTTGAAGTGTAAGAGAGAAAAAAAACTTTTCAGGTGTATGAAATGAGCAAAGAGGATTTCATATCATTTTCAAAACTTTGAACATTATACTCAAAGGAATGCTGATATGAAAGGAAGGAAAGTGAACTGACGTGAAATGAAATGGCTCAGGTATGAGAAAAATTCCAATGTTCAATCCACTAAAGGAGGAGGAGGACCTCCTTAGTCTTCCTCTGATTCACCCTGAGTGTCACATGTTCTACATGAATCTGGAAACCAATGGCAGTGTACTAGAATTTTTGAATGATGAGGGAAATGAAGTCTGATTTTGTTCTTTGAATTTCCTGAATAATTATATTATATAAAAAAATTAAAAATAACTTTGCTGTTTTTATGATCTATTATTTACCCTTCAATTATTCAACATTCCATGTCATGTGACAAGTCAGTTTGTTAATGAAGAAGGCAAAGGTTGATATTTGTAAGTGAAATAAATATTTCTATTATCTATTGAATCTTGCAAATTTTGCCCTTAAACAAAATATTAGTTAGAATAGTGAACTTTCTGCATCACTAAAAATTAAATCTAAATTACAACAATCTTCCAAACATTGAAATGCACTTCAAAAATTAATATTTTTGTTGTAGTACTGCAGACTTATGGTTCACCAGTTATACAAAGTTACACAAAATTCATTACAAATGATGAAGACTTTTTAGGTTATTCACAGAAAATTCAGGATATACATGTGTTTATCACTAGGTGACATCCCAGGTTGTTGGGTGACTTTTTGAACCTCGGCTGAATGATTAAATTCATTTCATTTACTTCTCCCCCTCCCACTCCTTTGTGAAATTATGGTACAATGATTTAGAAGAATTTTATGATGAAACATCCCCTTTACCTCTTATAATTGTAATCTCTCTCAACTCAATCATATTCTTAATAAATGTTGAAAAATCCCCAGATATTCATGGAAATGAGTATGAAATCCTGGCAGACGTTATATTTTTGATTTCCTTAATCTCCCCCTTTTCTGAACAGTCTTCCAAGTTGTGTAAATTTGTATAGCTGTGTTATTGGAGATGGAGTAATTACAGGAGATGATCTTTTAAAACTTTGTGCATTCTCTTTGGTTTCGTAATTATTTGATAACATAAAGGCTACTCAGCTTTCACATAATCCAGAAATTTCTAACATCAATACACAATGAGAATGGGGTAAAACTGGTGAATATGAAGATTCTCCTCTGTTAAGGCACCAAGTTAAACATTTTGGAAATGGCATATATTCTGTAACTATTGAAAAAAAATCACCCAAGTTAATTACAAATATCAGTTGAACAATTTCTAATGTTATACTGGATATAATTATATGAGATAATGTAACATATGCTAGTATGAACTCTATTTGTAAATACAGAGGAAATACAAAAAGCTTTCTTACATAATGGTTTATTAAAAGATTTTGGTATAAGTATCATGTACATATCATACCATTATAAGCAAATCCAATTGTCTTTTAGTTTTAATAAGCCTAATTTCTCAGTTGCTACCCTCCAGGGGCCTACTGCATAGGTACTGGATTGACACTTCGGGGCCCCGAGCCACACTATCGATTGGGTCCCTCTAAGAGGCGAGAGGTCTTACGTCAAATGCCCTATTAACTTTGAGCTGCAAGCGTATTTGACCAATTACAAGTTACCTCCCTAAACACAGTCTGGTGTGGATACCACTGCACAAATTGGAGGAGGGGAGTCACAAAGTGCGACTGAGTAATGCGTAATTCCCAGCCCCTGAGTATCATGTAGTGTGTTCATATCCATTATAAAGGATAGGGGGAGGGGAGGGCCCATTTTGATGCAGTAATTTGTATCACAAATTACTTAAATGTAAAGAATGATTGTAATATGAATATGTATTTTTATGTGACATTGATTTGAGATGTATATTGATTGTAATTATTGTTGAGAAGTAAGTTTATACGGCCTTACTGAAACTGACAATAATAGCGTGCAATAATGCAGCGAGGGGGTGAGCTGTTTATCATTATTAGAGACGAGGAAGTTACGTAATGTTGGCGCGTTTTTCTGTAGAATTTGCTGGAACATTGTTCCTAGAGCATATGTATTCATAATTTTCATTGGATATAAAAATAGACGCTAATGTTGGCGCGTTTTATTAGCCAATAGCAGCTCAGTTATAATCTTTAGGCATATCGGGGTGTAGGAGTATAAAAAGTGTTAGGTTAGAGATAGACCCCGTCAGTTCGTCGAAAATATTTGTATGCTACACGTCGCCTTCAGTCCGTCAGAAATATTTGTAAAGTATACGTCAGCTATCGATTCGCAAGTTACGCGTAGCAGAGTTAGGAAAATTCTCAAGTGTTGTAAAGTTAATTATACAAAAGGTTGAAGTACGTGAATTAAAAGTGATCAGTAAGAAGTTATTATAACAGTTTCAGTTTGGCGAGTGTCAAGATCAATGTGTAAATTGTGATAGTGAATGTGTTCGACAATAAAAAGTGTAAAACAAATTCTTTTCATCAGTGTTATCTTTGGATAATAGACTCCTTTCCGTTTACACAACCTGTATAAAGAGATGTGCTCGACCAAAAAGATCATAGCTAGCCGGAGGACAGTGAAACAAAATTAAATAAAATAACAGTAGCATTCTTTCAAACAAAAAAACTAATACTGCCGCAAATTGCTAACACCAGATGGAGCTACAAACCTAACAAAGAATCATGTCACAAAATGGCTTCAACACGTGGAGTAAACACACATACACAAACATTATAAGTAATACCGTCGCAAATTGGCTCCTAAACGTAGCGCTAAATAAACAAAAATATGACATTACAAAAGCAATGCCACCGCAAATTGGCTCCCAAACGTGGGGCTCAACAAATTAAATATAATATTACAAGTACACCACTTCAATTTCATGAACTGCTACACTCCTGAAGTCAATTGGATCCCTCTGTCTATAAACTGGGAGGTGAGACCTTAAGGTGAGCAAGGTCCAAGCCAGGACTCTCACCTAAGCCGGGGTGGCACCCAGGATATGAGCATGCCATTGGAGACATTTGCAATGATGGCTGTAAAACAAATAATAAAAATGACAAAGATTAATGGAAAAGAAGTAGACAAGTCTAGTGGTCCTCGCTACTTAGTCCACTAGAATACAGGAAGGGAAGAAATTTTATTTGGTGAAACCATTTGTGACACAAAAGGGTCTAGATAACATACTGGTCCAGTTAAATCATGTATTAAATCTCACAATGGCACACTCCTGGTTGAAGCACATTCAGCATCCCAGGCAGTGAGAATACTGACAGAAAATATGTTAGCCAGCTATATAGGTTGAGATGCACAGGACCTTGAACTCCTCGCACGGTGTTTGCCACACCGTGTATTGGACGGTATTTCCAATAATGAGATTCAAGAAAATCTAGAGGTTATAGGTGTGACATCTGTATATCGGGTTCAGCGGAAGGAAAGAGGTGAATTCGTGCCCACTCATACTCTGTTCCTTACCTTTGATCAGGTAGATCTCCTTCAAAGTATTAAAGCGGTATATGAAGTCATTGAAATTAGGCCTTATATCGCGAACCCACTGAGATGTTATTGTCAGCGCTTTGAACTCATCAGTTTCTGCAACGGTAAATCTATGTGTGTTAAATGCGGAGACATTTCACATGATGGAGCATGTAAATCAGCTCCAATGTGTGTCAGCTGCAGGGATGAACATCCATCGGGTTCCGGAGATTGTCCCCGTTTTGCAGAGGAAAGAGCGACTCAGGAGATCCGGGTTAGGGAGGCTTCCTCAGAAGCCCAGAAACTTGCACATCCGCCAATCCTCTGTCCTGAAGTTGGTACCTATAGCTCAGTTGCAGCTAAACCAGTAGCGTGTTGGGAAATCAACTCATATTAACGGGGCCACAATTTTGGAAAAGATTCTCTTAGCCAGTTCACATCGTCCTTGGTGTAATGGTTACCATGCTAGCCTCTAATTCCCAAGGTCGCGGGTTCAAATCCGGCGGAGGGCGATGGATTTTTTGGGCTTAAAAATCCTTAGCATGGCTTCCTTCGGAAGGGAAGTAAAGCCGGTGGTCCCTTGTCGTAGATTTATGGCACTTAAAAGAACCTGAAGCCTGATAAAGAGACCCCTGAGCATAATTACCGGCCATATAGAATGGGACGCTAAGGACCACAGAAGTTAAAGAGCGTCCATAAATAAAAACTCAATTTAATTCAGCCAGTTCACTTCCAAAGCCCTCAAAATCTACACCTACATCTGCCAAGTCTGTGTCAGTAAAGTCACCATCTACTTCAAGACTGGCAAGCCCATAACGTATAATCCACCATCGATAAAGTTCAGGACCAGCTAAGACAGAACCGACTTCTTGAAAGAAAATGAGAAGTTTGTACCCAGAACATCCAAAGGGAAGAAAAGTCCACAAGCACCTCCTTGGAGATCCTCTGGGAAGGGGAAGGATTCAGATCAGCCATCTTCATCTTTGCTGATCTCTGCTTTCAATTGGTTTGAGGTTCTTGAACCAAAGTTTTCTATTGGAAAGAGGTTCTCTCCCGAGGAGGACATGCAGCAGGAGGATACTGCCAGGATGACAGTGAAAAAGAGGCAGGATAAATCCTCCGTTAAAGTTGTTAGCCCAACACCAAAGAAAAAGGATAAATTGATTTGACCACCCTGTCCTCACGTAATGGACTCTTACAATTGAGAACTTATCCCATTGTAATTACTATGGCTATGCTACAATGGAACACGTCGATCAGAGCTTGAAATGTTGCTCAATAAAATGAACCATTGGCTATATGTTTGTAAGAGACTAAACTCTGACTATAAGATAGCTTTCAAATTGGACAGTATGCACCAGAAGAGGGTATTCCTGCACATGGGGACACTATGATGCTCATCAGAGATGATATATTAGTGGAATTCATATCCACGTGTTTACATAGATGGTGCTTGGATGTCAAGCCAACTAGAACCTTTACTCCCACGTGGCTGTGTTTAATTAAATGAGCACGACTGTGAATGATTTAGCCGAACATCTCACAAGGAAGATTCTTTCTGCGGCAAAGCAATCCATTCCTCTGTCGACTACCCACTCCTGTTGATTTCCGGTCTCGTGTCAGATGGGGCAGAATGACACCGCTCGCAGGCATGTTCTTAGGGTTTTCCAGCATCGTCCTACACTGGATAAGCTGATCGAATACAAGAAAATGCGTGCCAAATCTAGACAAGTTATTAAGGATAGCAAAAAAGACATTGAGCAAGTTTGTAGCTTCATTTAATCGACATACACCTTCCTCTGTTGTATAGGGTAAGTTAAGGCATGTGGCCGGAAAATCGACCCACATGCTAATCACATGCTGGTCTTAAAACATTTGCAGGAGCTGTTGATATATTTGACATGGCTAACACCTTTGTTGCTTTCGCTCAAGTGTCTAGCTCAGGTTCTGTTCAGTTAAGACTCAGGTGGAATCTCAAGGTTTCTCGTTTCGTTCCGGAATCCTGAGGATTACAATCGCCGTTTCACCATGGTGAAGTTAGAACATGCCCTGTCATCTTCACGACTGTCAGCACCATGACCAGATGGTATCCACATATAAATGTTGCAACAGTTCCCACCTGAAGGCAAGATTTTCGTGCTCGAGGCCTAAAATCACATTTGGTTTGATGCCACTTTTCCAGAAAAGTGGCGGGAGGCAACCGTCATACCCATTTTGAAAGCTGGAAAGGACCGTCATCTTCCGTCCAGCTATCGTCCCATTTTCCCTCACCATTTGCATTTGCTAGGTGGTGGTACACATGTATCCTGGACGGTTGGTATGGTGGCTGGAAACTCACAACCTACTGACCTACACTCAGTGAGGTTTTCGACAACGCCGTTCAACAATGGACCACCTTGTATCTTTATCGACACAGATCATGAATGGATTTACTAAGAATTGTCAAACCATTGGGATATTTTTCGACCTTGAAAAGGCTTATACTATGTGTTGGTGAGCGGAGATACTACATTCCTACACACATAGAACATACATGGACTCTTACCACTGTTCATTCAGGAGTTTATGAAGGATCATGTTTTCCGAGTAAGGGTTGGCTCGGTTTTTTCGAATCTTTTTGTTCAGGGTAACGGAATGCCTCAGGGATCGTTATAATCAGCGCAACAGTTCTAGACATGTGAAAATCTTAATGAGAGCTTTGAAGCGAGTTGCTTACCGGATCAGGAGGTGACCGGTTGTCTGCATGCTGCAGGAGTGCGTGGGACAGTCATTGTCAAATGTCCGCACATCGGTTATGCGCTGCGCTGATAAACTTAGTTATATACAGTATATTAAAATCCACGCTGTAAAAAGCGCTTAATATAAAAAACAATGTCAATCATTGCCTCCAATTCTTCCACACCTAATAACCCTTCCTCTTCTGCGGAATCACTCACATTATTGCCGTCATCACTGCTGTCACTACTTTCTGCACCATTATCTTGGATGAGAATTCTTTCTATTTGATTTTCTGCAATTCCGTATTTTTCAAAATAATGATTCTTACTTTATTCAACATGTCGACATACATTTTCCCATTCTGGCCTTCCAATTTCAGCAAATTGCTGGCGTTATAACTGCTCCACATATTTTAATTTAAAAGTGATATTTCTGCATGCCACCCATTTTTTGATATCAGCCCAGATTAATTCGATTGGATTTAGATCTGGGCGATGCGATGGCAGTCTTTAAGTACATTATGGCGATGTTGTATTACTATCTGGTCATGTATGTATGACGTCTGAAGCTGTTTGTTGGCTTTAATTAAGTTATATAGCTTTGTTTTACTCATGCTTTCATCTAAAACTATATTATGTCTAAGTAATCAAGCTCTCATTTCTTCTTTCAAGGAATTTGAGGTAGGTGGTTTGTCAATTGAGTGTTGACGCATTGTGAAGCATTGTCGATGACCAGAACAGACCCAGCAGACATATTAGGTATCAACATGGCGTTGATTCACTTCATGTACTTTTCTGTATTCATTTCTTGATGAAAATCTCATGTTGTTTTTGCAACTTGTAAAAGAAGGGCATTTGGAACGAAGCTGATCTTTCCAACAGCATGAACGATAATAAGTATTTGCCCTTTAGCAACAGGAACCTGCAACCTAATTCGCTATCGTCACTCCAACTTTTAGATGTTGTACGACTGCTGTGTATGTATGTCTCATCTTCATACACTATAGTATTTTTCTGAAATTTGTACCACCACCTTTAAAATTGATGCTGATATAAGTACATATAAAATTATACTCATTTGGAAAGGTAGAATCAGACTGAAAAATTCAATGCCATAGCCGGGATTTGAACCACGGATCTTAGGCTTTCCGTGCCGTTGCTCTAACCAACTAAGCTATCATGGCAACATTTACTTTTTATTTTATTATTTTTTTATTTTATTTATTTATTTATTTGTTTTGCTTTTCTGTTAGAGCTCTTCTATTTGATTTCGGTTTCTTCCACTTGAACCCTAAATCTTTAATAATTTTTCTGAGATTTGTAGCACCACCTTGAAAGTTTTTGCTGTCTTTCAGCTTGATGGGCAATCTGCTTATTGTTAGCACAGTTTTTTCTTCCACATAGGAATTGTGAATCGTGCGCCGAATGACGCATTCAAAATCGTCTATTTCTGTAATACGTTTAGGGACCTTATGTTTCTTCCCAGGTGTGTCAAATGGTACTGTTTCATCCATATGTTTTTTCTTCTCTTATCTTTGAGAACTCTGGAATCGGAACTCGGTGAAACACCAGTTGCTTTGACTACTCTTTCTTTCACTCTCTTAAGGCTTTTGTGGAACTCGGATGAACATATATTTTCTTGCTTCATGAAGTCGAGGACATTTGCAATTATTTCCCTACTTTGACTACGTAACACCTTACCACTTAACTTTGAAAACATAGGAGCCATGGTTATAAATATAACAAATATAAAGTAAGTACTATTTAGATACTGCTCTCTTTAAAATTACAACCAGATGCAGACACTTTCTATGCAGACTGCATGTGTTACGCACTGTGAGTAAGCAAAGGTATTATATCGCTTTCGTTGATTAAGCTAAACATAAACCATTCCTAGGCTCGGCAGCTGGGGTAGCAATCAAGGTCACGATTCCAGAAGTTTTGCGCGAGTAATAGTAAGCATTATGCTGGTTGTATAGCAATTAATTCTATCCCAAAATGTGTTCCTCCAGGTGTATGGTATGTTTATTCATAGACTACTTTGCCATCTATTGTACTTTTCAGCATACGCCGTTTTTGGAATGCCGTATGCAGCAATGTTTGGACAATCTTCAGGAATGGAGTTATAAAAATGGCTTTCGTTTCTCAACTGAGAAGTCAATCTGTTAATTTCTGGCGATACAGGAGACACTCCGAATTGGTCCAGGTTTACTTCCATTTGCAGATTCGACGAGATTCTTGGGGTTGACGTTTGATAGAAAGCTTAGCTGGTTATCGTAGTTGAAAGCGAGGTGTGACTGTTCTCTGAATATCTTGTAGGTATTAAATGGCAAATCTTGGGGAGCAGATCAGACAGTTTTGCTGTGACTATATCGAGCATTGATCCGAACCAAGTTGGACTATGCGTGCATACTTCATTTTTCAGCACAACCATGTGTGCTGAGAAAATTAGACACAGTCCATAATCGCATTCGTGTGACTATCGGTGCTTTTCTAACTAGCCCAGTTATGAGCCTTTATGCCGAATTGGCACAACCTTCTCTGCAATTTCGGCGTGATGTCCTGTTTGAGAATTATGGCTGTGGGCTTAAGTGTAAGCCTATACATCCAACATTCACCTCTTTTTTTCCACACCGCGCTGGGCGAACCTTATAAGAACAGCTCCATTAATCAAAGGCCTGCAGGTGTTCATTCCCAGGACTTTCTTAGAAAGCACCATATTGAGATGCCTAGCATGTTTCTTAATGGAGAGAGGAAAATTAAAATTAAGTTTATTTATAGACGCTCTTTACCTATTATGGCCCTTAGTTCCCCATTCTACTTTGGGCATGAAAGTCTAGAAATTTTGCTTAGAGACGGCTTTATCAGGTTTGAGTTTTCAGTGGCGTAGCTTGATGCTGTGTTCTGGGTATACTAGATTTTAAAAATTGAATTTCGAATTTTTTTAATGATGTACAAATTCCCATACATTAGTGTTTCATAAAATAGTGTGAATTCTCTGTTGCGATTCTATTATTGTTATGATTATTATTTGTTGTTGTTTTAGTGGTTATTAGCATCACTACTAATTGCCAAAATCGACTGAACATACATTTTAAACAGAACTAGATTATGAAAGTATAGCTTTAGGAGTAACTTTACAAAATGCTGACAAACTATTGTATGATTGTAAATCATGAAAACAATGTAGGTACTCACTTATATTTTCTTGTGTATAAGCTCCAATCGGCAATTTTATTGCAAGCTTTACTTTCAATGTTTTTAATATTTGATATTCCTTCAACACTCCATTCATTTGTCGTCCTCCATGGTGTAGTGGTTACCATGCTATCCTCTAGTTCCCAAAGTCGCGGGTTCAGACCCAGTGGAGGGCGATGGATTTTTTTCGTGCGTAAACATCCTTAGCATGCCTCCCTTCGGAAGGGAAGTAAAGCCGGTGGTCCCATGTCATAGATTTATGGCACGTAAAAGAACCTCAAGCCTGATAAAGAGGTCTCTGAGCAAAATTACCGGTCTTTCATGCCCAATATAGAATGGGACAGTAAGAATCTAGCAGTTAAAGAGCGTCCATAAATAAAAAAAACTCAATTTAAAAAACTCAAACATTCCATTCTTTTTCCCTGCCAAAAAGCAATCATACGAAACAACACACTTTATTATGAATGTAACTGCCAGTTAATCAATTAGATTTACTGTACCAGGATGTTTGAAATGTCTATTTTTGGGTCTTTTCCTGGAAGACATTGACAAGCTTAGGAATTGGTCTTTTGCCTTTAAGGTCACACTTTTTCTCATAAGATCAGAATCGAAAACTGAGTTTTTAATAAGTAATCCACTAAATCGATGAAATTGTCCATATTTCTAAAATCATAAATAAAACACGCACATTGAAAACAATACACAGGTTTACATAAAATTAACACTTTACTGCACTGCACCTCATGGCTGCACTCGCATAATGCTGGTTCACCAATAACTGAGGAATTAAATGTTATGTTACATTGCCTTGCACTACGCTTTTCTCCAACCCCTATTGTCCTTTCCCAGACCTTGGAGAGAGCAGCTACGCAGACTAAACACCTCATTAAACGTGTTAAGTCTCTGCGGCTGCCTTTTTGCCCCTTAATGCACAACAATACATAGGCATGTCTTCCTACGAGGGGTCAAAATTTAGTGGGAAAAGCTATATAAGTCCACTCTTGATGAGACTTTCACTCGCTCAGCCATCCAAGTCTCTACTCGACTTTGCTGCCGCATCATGAGATTTCGAAGCCGCCTAAGTTTGCAGCACTACTGTTCAACACAAAGTAACAGTAGGGGTTGGGGCGTTGGGGTAAGCAGCAGTGAAGGTGGTTGTATTAATTAGTTTTTCATCAGTTGTTTTATATTTATATGTTTAAAAATGTATTTAGCTTCTTGGCAAAGTCTCAAAAGTCTAGCCTTATGTTATGCCACTGAGTTTCTTTTACGTGCTGTAAATCTACGACACGAGACCATCGGCTTTACTACCCTTCCGAAGGAAGCCATGCTGAGGATTATTACGCCTGAAAAAAGTCTGTCGCCCTCGCCTGGTTTTAACCCATGACCTCGGGAACTGGGGGAGAGTATGTACTCCCCTTGGTTACGTGCAACATCTCACATGGATCTCGAGATGATGGCATACCGGAAGTCTATGATGCCTACATTTAGTATCAGCACTTGTTTTTTTAGAATTTTTGTCAGGTTATAAACACTGAATTTTGATCTACACCTGTGGACTAAGTGCACCAACAGTAGTGGATGTGCTTACATTCATGGAAGCGCACCCCATACATTTGGTTTTCATGGTAACACTTCCATTTATAGTGCAGAGCTGAATGCCATATACTGAGCCATTTTGTATTTGTGCCATAGAAAATTGGATGACTCTCATTTTGAGTGATTCCCTTGTGCACTTCAGAGCCTTCGTAAGCTGTACAACTACCATCCTATTGTACAACACATCCAGGATGTCTTCCATGTTTTAAATGCTTCTGGCATTAATGTGGAGTGTGGTGGGTTACCTGGTCATATTGGCTTGCCGGGGAATGAATTGACGGATTTGACAGCTAAGGTGGCGACCACAGAACCCAGTATTGCAACATCTCTTGTAATGTTGCAGGAGTTAAGACTTGTGCAGAGTGGTGTCATATGTGCTGGCGCGAAGAGTGGTCAGCTCTCCTCGAAATAAGCTTAGAGTAGTGAAGGTCATTCCAATAAACTGGGTAACTTCCCTTCATGTATGATCATGAGGGGGTGATTTTGGCTTGGTTACATATTGGCCATTGCTATTTTATGCACAGTTACCTTTTTAAAGGCGACCTTCTTCCTATTTGTCTGCTGTGTATCAAAGGTCTGTCAGTCCATCATGTGTTGCTGGAGTGTACTCCTCTAGCACATTTGGGCATCTCTGCAACTGCTGCACAGCCTTACAGAGGTCTTAGCAGACAATAACCAAGTGGTTTGAAAAGGTTTTTAAGTTTTTTTTCAAAGATAAACCCTCAAATTCTGATTTAGTCACAGTGATATCAAGTTTTTCATACTTCTCTGCTTAGTTTTGTATATTTATGTTTATCTCTGACTTTTGCTATGATTTTTATTTTGATCTTGATCTCTGGCCTTTTCCATGATCTGTTTCACTAAGGTTGCTAATGACTTTGAAGTTTTGCACCCTTAAACACACATCTAGCTGTCTATTCTCAGTTGCTAAATATTATCATCTGTGTATATTGCTTGGAATAAAATATCCATGACTTTTGTTTTATTTTTACATCCATTTTCTGTGAGGTAATGACTATTGTCTACACCATGGCATTCTTAACAAAAGTCAAGGCCACTTTGCAAGTATGTTCTTTTTTATAACTCCATTGTGTTCATATTCTAGGAAATACAGTTTTTAAAACCTGTTTAGTCTTTCAGTAATTTATGGGTTGAAATTAGGTGTTTTATAGCATATTCCATCAGAACCGTGCTTTTCAGTGATGAAAGAACTATCAAAATTGCTTGAGGGTTTTCAGGGATTCCTTACATACACAAGTTTTCTCTCTTTGTATTATTAGTATAAATACAAATAAAATATATGGTATTTTAATCAAAATCATTGAAACCGTATTTGAGAAAACTAAAATTAATGAAAAATTTTCAATGCATGTTTTCACATGTTTGAGTTTTTTTTAATTATTATTATTATTACCATCATTGTTATTGTTTGGGACCTTAAAACATGTATTTCTGCTGAAATTTCAATATTGAATTTGGGGTGGAATGCAATACTTCCTCTCCCTACTATAGGTAGGTGTAGAGAAAGCAAAAAGATTTCCATCATGAGAAGGGATTGTCAGCACATTATATGGCTGAATATGCCATTGCTCTTGAAATAAAATGACCATTCTACTCAGGTGGATATTTTCAAGATTATTTGCCCCTTGAGAGAGGAGTATACAGAGTTCATCAAAGTTTCCTCTGAAACCATCTGGTATCCAGCATCAAACATAGACTATTTCATAGTGTGATGAATGTTAAGGGGAAATCATTGGAGCCTCAGAATGCAGACATGCTCACCATAGTGAGCAAAGGTAAATTTTGCTTGAAAAATAATTAAAAACTGAAAACTAATAAACAACATGATGGAAATTGTTTCTTAAAAATAAAATTACTTTCTTGGAGCGCTGGTGACAGTTTTGCAGACTTGTATTACTACAGCTATTGCACACAACTATTAATACCTCTCCTTTTTATAAATTACAATGGAGAAAGATAACGAGTGTGTTACTAAGAAAACAATCCAGGGGAATGTGACATTTTAAAATTATAAAAAAGACTTAGGGCTGGAATTGAAAAGAAGAGGATGTCTCTCTAGTGCAATTATTAGGGAGCTTTTAGAACAAGATTCTATATGAAGAATACATTTTTCAATTTGCATTTGCATATTTTTTATGTAACTAATAAACATGGTGATGAAACTGAAATCAATGTATTAATCTGATTCGTGTTCTCTTTGAACATGATTCTTTGTAAAAATAATATCCCTACTTTTAAAGAGGTGGATTAGCGGCTGTTATCATTGCTTGCAGTGCTATAGTTTAAGGAGAAAAATGCAGACTGAGATGAAGCACTCAGCAGCAGTATTAAAAAAGTCTGTGTTTAAAGCTAACCTTTCTAAAAAATTAAAGAATTAAGAATATCACAAAAATAAATTGTTTATCTCCAGAAAAATATCAAAAGCAACATTATAATTAATGATCCATGAAATTTGCAAGACATAATATCAGCATATGTTCTAATTCGCCCATTAACTTGTATTATTTCTGTATTGTAATTCTCCTAACCCTAAAAATTGCTTTTGAATTGTGAAATAATGTGAATTTGTTTAAGAATGTAAAAGAAAAACATATATTCAAAGCGTTAAGAAAATAATTGCAATATCTTTTGTTTTTTTATAATCTACATATGTATAATATTGTACTTTTAAGCACAATTTTTGTGGTTCTCCTTTCAATTCCACAGTCTTCATTTTGCAAGTCTGAATAACAGATGAAAGCTAACATACTACATGTGCAGTTGACATGTTGGATGCTGCAAAAGAGGAACAAACTGGAATGAATCTACATTGCTTTGAGAAAAATGGCTTTCTATGACAGGTGGCCATGGCTGCATGGGAGAATCAGTCATTCCAATCTGCTCCCAAAGGTACAAAAAAAATAAAATGGTAAATATCATGGAGGGGCCTTTATGCAGACTGGTGTGGCCCTTTGTGCTTTGAATATGACCCTGAGAGGGAGACTCGAAGGGCGGCCAGATCCGAGAGACGTATGGAAGCATGGACAGGGTTCTGATGATTCCAGATTGAACGCATCCGACGTCATTCAAGGCTGCCCCAAGCGCTCTGGGAAAGCAGTTCCTTCAGTGTTCTGACTGATGCCTTCACAAACTGCACCACCACCACCACTGCCCAGCTGCAACACGCCGAACACTGTTGCCTGGTCCTTCAATTCTAAAGCAGATGATGGGTACAGGAAAGTCGTGGTAGAAGAGGAAGCACCCCAGCATTTGCCTATTGACCTGGAAAACCACAAAAAACCCATGGTCAGAGTAGGCTGTTGCTGGGAATTGAGCCCAGAACCTCCCAGATGCAAGCCTCCCATGTTTTTGTAGAGCTATTATCTCACTCGGTAATCTGCTGCCAAGATTCTAAGCTCTGGAGTTTCCCAGCATATACATTCCACAGTTATTCAGTCTTCACTAGATAAGTTTATTTTATAAATTTTGTTGGCACCATTAGGCAATTCACATGAACTGTTACCAGCTTCTAAAGTACTTGAATTTAATAAACAATATGGCCATACAATGGTGAATACACTGCCATGAAATTGCAACTTACATTATAAAAGTTTCAGAAGTGGTTGCACATATACAAATTTCACTAAATTAAGTAGGTAAGTACTTAATGCAGTGAAATTTGTATATGTGCGACCACGTCTAAAACTTTTATGTAATTATTTCAATCCATCTTCAATTTACAAACAATCAACAGTATATATTAAAATATATAGAGTTACATACCCCACTTATGTCAGATGGTTAAAATCAGGTCTTCAGCTGTTTGGTGACTGATGACTGGCTGCCGTTCCTCATCTAAGGTAGATGCCCTCTAGCGGTAGTTCTATATAATTTCATTAGTTCATTCGGTTGTGGGATCTCAAAATTCAACAAACAAAAACAAAGTTTATTTATTGAATTTTGAGATGCCACTGCCAAGCGAACTAATGAAGTTACGTAGAACTTCAGTGCTAGTTACATAGAACTTTCCTAATACCGAAATGATCTTTAACTTTCTCTCTGTATAAGTATCATATGGTTCTCGCATATCACTATCACATTCCCAAATGTTTTTTTCCGTCGAGATCAATGTAATGTAAGTAATCCATGAACACGTCAAAAATATCTTCCTCCAAACACGACACGGTATTCTAGTTCAATCGACAGGTTAGTTACTCCATCCAGGTTGCAAAAGTAAATTTTAACATATATTTGTGCTTTATTTAATTCCGTAGTAACATGCTACATGACGGTGCTCTCTGAAATTTACTTCTGCAGTAATTTAATCTGGGAGTATCTGAAAGGAGTAAAATTCTTCGGAAGTAGTTTACTCTCGTATGGAAGTCGCCGAGTGTTGACTTGAATAGTAGTTCAGTATGAAAGTAGAGCTTACTCCAGATTGGTGCATGCCTGTGATGGACAGTGAGTACTGCTCAGAATGTGATTAGTCAAGTCCATTGTTCGATACTCTAGCAAGTGAAGCGGAAAGAACAACATCTGATTTATTCCATTGCTAAGCCCAAAACTGAAACTGAACAGTGAAGTGACAGTTAAAACTCAAATGTGTTAGAAGTGGAATTTAAGTACCACAATGGAGAAAATGCTTCAAAAATGATTGGCCAGAATGTAGAAAGTGGAAACAAATTAAATCCAGATAGGCTAAGATGGGAAGTGAAATGGAGAAAATTAAATCCGAACAGAGTTTTGACATTGACATCGTAACATTTGAGATAAATGCAATGGTGAAAGACCACATTATAAGGAAGTTAGAAGAAATTGTCTATATGAAAGGAAAAATTAATATGGTGGAAGACCATCTAAATCTAGGAAAGCGGGAAAAAGACTGTTAGACCAGCGATCAAAGGAAAACAAGACGATATGGGCCACAGTGAAAGAGCCTCTTGACCAACAAGACCAAGGAAAGCAATAGGAGGATGGGCACCGCAGTGGAGATGTGCCAAGCCAAGATCCAGGTCTAAGTTGTAGAGGGGCCCACGATTACGAGGCCGGCTAATGCAAAAAAGCCTTTTACAAAATTTCGTGGGCGGTGTTTAAGCGACAGTTTGAGACCATTCTAGTCACAATAGATGGAGTCTATGAAGAAAACGACACAGCTTTCGGTTACCCTGCAGGGCAAGCTGCCCTTTGCACCCTTCCCTCCGGAGGCTCGGCCGACGACTAAGCTCTCGGAGGGACGCTAAGAAGGACAACGCTTGGCCGCCTCTTACAGAGCCCAGCTGAAAGCAGAATGCAACAACCGGGTGAGATTTTATAAGAATTCACTATGGAACGTAGAGCGACTAGCACAACGGGCTCGAAGTGATTTGCCAGTAACTTTATTTCTGGAAAGGCAGCTCAGCGGGATAAGTGAAACAGCATCTTCTGGTGGTTCACTGTAATGTCAACAACGCCTGACTACTGCTTTCCGTGTTGAAGGGGCAAAGATGACGGCCGGAAGAATCAACCCGGTACCGGCCAAAGCTGTGACGGCTCGAATGGCGATTACCGACTTGAGTCTCAACAGCTAAATCGAAGTAGAACTGGGGCGGGAGAGCTACTTGCTGGAGTTGCGGCGAACATAGACATTTAAGGGTAGATTGCGGGCGCGATAAAATAAAGTACTAGGGGATGAAGTGGGGCACGTTGACGTCATCTTCTCGATTCACATTAAACACCGCGGTTGGGAACGCGAGAACTTTGGTAAGCATATGGATTCGGGACTGTCCCTGCAGGGTACTGACTCACTATCGTCAGGTCTGATGTAGTGTGAGGACTACCAAAGGGGACACCGGTCAGATATTATCAGCCGCCTTGGTTGGAACCCTGCTGTGAGAGAGGAAGCTTACCTGGAGTTAACCATTAGCAGCAGCAGGTTATAATTGTGGGTTTTCGTTGCCACAATCACTGAGGAAGTCATTCTGGGCCTGGACGCCCTTCAGCTCTTCGATGCCAAGGTTGAGATCAGGGCGATGATTTTTTGGGCGTAAAAATCCTTTGCGTGGTTTCCTTTGGAAGGGAAGTAAAGCCGATGATCCCGTGTCGTAGATTTACGGTACGTAAAAAAACTCAAGCCTCATAGAGGCTCTGAGAAAAATTCCGGTCTTTCACGCCCAATATAGACTGGGATGCTAAGAATCATAGTATTTAAAGAGCGTGCATAAAAATAAATGCCAAGGTTGACGTCGGGCGCCTCATATTGCACCTGGGCCGCCACGAAATTTTGCTGAACTATCCGGAGGAGAGATTGTAGTCAGACTTTTGCTTGCAGAATGAGAGGTAGTTCCAGCGTGGAGCGAAAGAGTGGAGGCGACGCGGACAGAGAAACGCCTAACTGGGACACAATTCTGGACGGAGGAGGACCCTACCGAGATGAGATTTACATCGGAAGGACGCTGTGTCCTGCCCGGGAGACTGTCCTGGTGAGGGCCCTTAATGCCACCAACCGGGACCAGGAGCTGCTTAGCGGGACTGTCTTAGGGAATTGTGAACCGGTTGCCTGATTATTCAGACACATCGATGGCCGAACGAACACAAGGAAAATTTTGATAGTCTGTATAACCTTGTCGGGAAGGCGGCTGAGGATCTCTCACGGTGAGAAGATGCAGGTCGTTAACCTGCTCGCGAAATTCCGTGACATCTTTGTCAGAAGATGTTTATGGCCTTACCGATAGAGGGATGCATCGCATCGATACCACAATGCTAGACCTATTAGAAAGCCGCTTCGCCGTGTCCGCTAGCAAAGCAGAAGGAAATAGATATGAAGACTAGAGGCATAATAGGGGAATCCGATAGCCCGCAGTCGTGACCAGTAGTGCTAGTGAAAAAAGAAAACGGACATCTACGCTTCTGCGTTGACGCCGGAAGCTGAACGATATCATCGAGAAAGGCTATTTTCTACTTCCACGGATTGACGCGATACCCTGGACACCTTAGTGGGAGGGGGACCTAACTTGGACAAGTAGTAAACCCGACGACAAGGAGAAGACAGTGTTTTCTGCTGAACATGGACTGGGGCAGTTCACGCTAATGCGCTTCTGTCTCTTCAGCGCTCCCGCAACCTGACGGAGACTCGTAGAATCTTTGACGCTTGCTCCTTTATCTCGACGATGTCATCCTTATAGCAAGACATTCGAGGACCATCTGAGCAACCTGAGGGAGGTGTTCGAAAGGCTTTAACAAGCCAACCTCAAGTTAAATCCCAAGAAGTGTCAACTGCTTAGAAACAAAGTGCACAGCCAGGGACGTATTGTAAGCCCTGATACAGTAGCCGCGGATCACCAGAAGCTGCAAGCCTATTTATTTTTTAATTTATGCAACATGCTAAGCGACATATTTGACTTATGCCTTTCTTGAATGCCTTCTAATGGCTGATTTGCATAATACTTTATAGAGGAGGGATAGATAACTCAGTGCATAAGTGTTTTACAGGACAGAATCAATCGCTATGTATGTTGATACAAAAAACATCCCACCATGACACTGGGAGCTGCAGTAGCAGTTTTAGCCAATTTTACAAACTTATTATTTAGCATACATTCATGCACACCTTTGAAAATGCTCCTGAAGGAACAACCTTTCACATGCATTGGTTGACAAAACCATTTGAAAACAAAATGGTATACCTACGCAGTGCGACCAATTGGATTTAAGCCGTCAGTCAACATTGTACGGCCTTGTCAAAAAAATGCTAAGTATTAGGTAGATACTTTCTCTTATATCACAAACTATGGCGTATTGCAGATCATACAGTAGTTGTAATGACTGATGCAGTTTATTTGTTTGAATTAAAACTACCAAACCGAGTTCAAAACACTGTATGGCGCTGCAAACAGTATGTAAAGATTCAAGGTGGGATCTAGTTCTGCGATTACTAATTCTTATAGGAACCTCAGCTCACAAGATAGCATTGACTGAATGGTATTATCATGGTTGCTTTAACACTTTGCCACTTCAGTTTGGGTTCAAATCCTTCGGGTTAAGTTCAAACTTTTTATTACCTTTTGTTTTATCTCTTTGGGCCTATAATCTGATATGATATAAATAACATTTTTATAACATTATAAGTGTGTACAAAATAGAATAATTGCCATGTTTTCCCCTGGCAGATGGATAATTTATACTTTGTAGTGGGTGTTTTATTGTGGTCAGTATTAGCTTGACCCATTCAACCAAGTTTAAAACATTTCACACATGCAAAGTGACTTTAGCTATTTGAACCTGCGCCAATGCTTGGCATGAATAAATAAGTCTCTCTCCATTATCTACTCAGTATCTGAAACCTTTCTGAGAGACAGCTGCTGTCATAATGTATACAAACGACGAGTATGTTGACATGCTGTTAATCTATGGAGAAACAAGGTGTAATGCACTGTCAGCAAAGTGCCTGTATGAAGAATAGTTTCCAGGAAGGAGAGTACCTACTGCAGACACTTTTCGAAGGGTTGAAAGACTTCTTTGTGAAACAGGATCATTTGGAGGAGCACCACCCGCTTGCGATGCTCCAGAAACCTCTGGGGGCAATGCAGAAACTGTGTGAAATGCAATAGAAAACAATCCACATACCAGTTCAAGGGCCATAGCACAAGATCTGTACATAAATCACTCCTCAGTGAAGCGCATATTGCACCATAGTAAACATCCGTACCATCTACAACTACACCAGGCTCTCCACGGGCGCAACTTTCAAGTGCGAGTGATATATGCACAGTGGCTACAGCAGCAAGCACAAATGGATGCAAAGTTTTTACGAAGTGTTCTCTTCAGTGATGAAGCCACATTCTACAATAATGGAACTGTTAACCACCATAATATACACTACTGGAGTATAGGCAATCCTCACTGGATGAAGGAAGCTGCATTTCAGGTACGTGGAGCATCAATATCTGGTGTGGAATATTAGGAGACCTGTTAATTGGACTGTACTTTTTTGAAAGCAACCTCACAGAACCACGGTACCTTGCATATCCACAAGATGAGTTGCCAATGCTCCTAGAAGGTGTGCCACTAGTGAAATGGACAGGAATGTGGTTCCAGTAGGATGGAGCTCCACCTCGCTGGTCACTGATTGTAAAGAATCACTTACATAGAACACATCCATAAAAATAGATTGGCCGAAGGGGCCCAATCATATGGCCACCTAGATCACATAATCTCACCCCCTTGGATTTCTTTCTGTGGGGTCATTTAAAGGAAGAACCGCAAAGCCCAAATCATCTACGGGCAGTCATACGTGAAGAATGCAGGCAGATTACAGCATGCAAGGGGGTCTCTCTGGCAACGTGCACAAATGTGCATTGATGAAGGGATCATCATTTTGAACATTTGCTTCGTTGATGAAATCCACGCTGTTTAACATTTATTATTCTGTTTACCTGTAAACTTAGCACATTTACAACTCCTTTGTCAATAGAAGAAGTGAAACATGGGGTTTAAACATGAAACCAAAACTGTTAGATTTAATATCATTGATATGCGCCCAAAAGAATGAAAGCTAACTATGTAACACGGTTTACAACACCAGATATGGTACAGATTATTAGGGTAAACATGATGCACAATTATCTGATAGTAATTCTTGTGTCTTTGGCTCACAGGAGGGCCAATAACAAAAGTAAATAAATAAATTAGTGCACTAAAATACAGAAAATAAACACAATAAAGAAAAGAAAAAAAAAAGAACCAAAACAATTGGATGTTTTTATCAGATTCGAACCTCCGAAGCTAACCTCTGCTTCACCACATTCTGGCAGCTAATCCACTCGGCCAGAAC
This sequence comes from Deroplatys truncata, assembly GCA_030765065.1. Lineage (NCBI taxonomy): Eukaryota > Metazoa > Arthropoda > Insecta > Mantodea > Mantidae > Deroplatys > Deroplatys truncata. The sequence continues at coordinate 13,452,437 of CM060982.1, read as the reverse complement.
CCAGTAGTATTTCCCGCTCTTTGAGAAAACATTCCTCTATCTCCTTGCAAGCATTATATCCATGAAACGCTATCTTTTTTAAGGCTTTTGCAGCTCTTCGGCTCACATTCAAACCATTAATCATTAATGCTAGTTGCATATAGTACCGAATAGATGGGCAGAGCTACAATAATAGTTAAGGTTTTCACATTAGACTATAAACTGTGGATTGCATAGTTATGAATATCTAGGGGCAGCTGGTATAAGCGAGCATGTGAACAAGTCAGACAGTGAGTGGTGACATAAAGTGCTACAACAGGGACTGATGTTTGGGATGTGATTAGTGAAGTTCAGTCTTCAATACTCCAGCAAGTTAAGTAGAAGGAAGTAGAGACTGCTTCACATGTGATTCAATCCATTGCTAGATACAAAACCAGCTGAACAGTCACAATATTAAAGTGACAGTTAAAATTGAAAAACTTCTGTTTTATATCTTTAAAATAATACCAAAAATTTAGGAATAGCATCAAAATCCAGACATTTTTACAATCTAATTTTTGGAAAAATAAAACCACTTTCACGGACCCTAATTATGATACCAAATGCTATGAAAATCCTAAAAGCACTAAAAACTAATGCAAATGTTTTTAGTCTATGCAATGTGTTTCAGAATTCAACCACAGCTTCAAAAGAACCATATTTTGAAGTAGGAAACTTGTCTATGGGTTCAAAATTGTCTATAATGAAGTGTAATCCAGTGATTTGGTTTCATCTGCAGTTACAATAAATGTGGACAAGTATGTGGTGGATCTCGCTATAATCTTGCATCTGCAGAACATTGCCTTTGTCTTGATGCTAAGTTGCAGTTACACTGAGAGAAAAAAGAGTCTTGGTTCTAATCTCTCCACTATTGGAAAAAGTTTTTATTTTTCTTTATATTACAATAAAGTACATGTGCAATTGAATTTGAAGGTAAAAATCTAATGGATTATAGCATAGAAAAAGATAACAAAATTAATTAGGTGCTGTAAATGTCGAAAACTAAAACTATGAAATTATTGGATGATAAGATTTTCTAGGAATTCTATGATGGGTTGTAATGTGAATGATTTCTAAAATGAGAGAAATAAAAAATAGGTGGAATTGAAAATACAATATTTCCCAACCTTTAAAAGAAGAGGAAGAATGTAAATAATATAGTCAATCCTTGATTTATCATTCCTGGAACTATTGTTTTCCTGCATTCATCATTGCGATCCTTTCGGGTTTACATTATAACTTATTTAAATAAAACCCATATTCACATTCCTTGAAGTATTGTTTTCCCACATTATTTGTTCAAACTTTTCATGCCCAAACAAATTCTATCTTCAAACGATCATTTTTAAGCTGGAATATTTGGAGAAGCAATCATAATTCGCAAGTAGTTGCTGATACTTTTGGAATAGCCTGTACCAGCTGAAGTGAAGAATTTAAATAGCAGTGTTCATGTCCATTCAGTTATGATGGGCATGAGTAGATGCCAACTAGAAATAGCCATTGGCTATTGAAGCTGATGGGAGAAGCAAAGAGGCATGCATGATGCCAGAAACACATGCGCGCCATTGGCTGTTGAAGTTAATGTGAGAAACATATACATGCATACTCCTCTTGGATCTCTTTCTTCTACTCATTATTTCTAACCTTGTTGACTTTATCCTTATTTGATTAACCTTGTTATTGATTTCCTTCCATCCCTATCAATTATAACCAAAGTTAACATGGCTAGGCCTGTTAAGAAGGTTAAAATGCCACAAGAAAGGCTTTGAATTTTTGAAGTGAAGGGAACGCAATTGCAAGAGAAGTGATTCAGCCAAATGTCTGGGTTTGGTTCCTCCTCCTCCTCTGAACTTCATTTTGTTCAAGAAACACAAGTAAAGGAAAACTGGAAAGGAATCCATTTACCTGGAAGAAGTCTTGTTTATATGAAGCATCTGGTATACCAATTGATGGGAACATCCTGAGGCAAGAAGCATTGCAGGTGGCTAAAAGAGCGGAATATGTAGAATTTTCTGCATCCAGTGGTTGGATTTCCTGGTCTAAGGAATGCGATGGAATGATAGTGATAAAGCTGGCTGGTGAGAGTGCTGCAGTGGCAGAGCTGTGTATGGGGAGATTACCAGGAATGTAGAGTGGTATGAAGCAAGGGACATGTACAATGCTGATAAAACCAGCCTATTCTTTAATTACCTCCTGAACCGCACATTGGCTTTGAAAGGAAAAGTCTGCCATGAAGAAATGAGAACCAAATATAGGATTACTGTTCTTCTGTGCACCAATTGTAACAATATGATAAGCACTTTTAATTGTGATTGGCAAACCACAGAATCTAAGGGCCTTCAAAAACATAAAGAACCTCCCAGTTCAATGAACAAGAAAGTATGGATGACTAAATTTCTTCACAAGTTTGATACATTAATGGGCTCGAAGAATAGAAAAATTCTGTTATTCATTGAAAGCTATGCTGTGCATCCATAGAATGTACCATTCCTGCGGAATGTTAAGGTAGTTTTCTACCCCATAATTGCACAACAAACTGCAGCTGCTAGATGCAGGTATAACACGCTCATTTAAGCTGCACTATTGCAAACAGCTAATTCAGAGGGTGTTTTGTTTACTATTTTATTTATTTATGGATGCTCTTTAACTGCTGTGGTCCTTAGCATCTCATTCTATATTGGGCTTGAAAGACTGGTAATTTTGCTCAGAGGCTCTTTATCAGGCTTGAGGTTCTTTTACGTGCCGTAAATCTACAACACGTTACCACCAGCTTTATTTCCCTTCTGAAGGAAGCCATGCCAAGGATTTTTACACCCGAAAAAAATCTGTCGCCCTCTGCCAGGTTTGTACCTGTGACCTTGGGAACTAGAGGCTAGCATGGTAACCACCACACCATTGAGGACGACTTGTTCGGAGGGTGATGTGTGTGCCTGATAATGGCAAAGATGTAGAAATGAAAATTATTCTTCTTCAGATGATACATTTTATCACCTGTGCTTGATGCCAGGTATCTGTCGCCACCATCAGGAACTGCTTTGCTAAATGTGTAACATTTAGAATTGACATAAAATATAGTGTTTGCTTATATATTGTCTTTATCTATTTTTGTACATGGATTATGCACTTCCTGTATCCAGCATTTTCCCTCCGAAAACATATTGGAGTTCAACTGTAGTATCATGAAGTAAAGGAGATGGTACGTTTTATACTTGAGGAAAAAGGTGAACGAAATTAAGAATTTTTAATAACAGAAAAGAATGTTATATTTATCACTCAGCTAGCAAACCAAAGCAAGTTAAAAATCAAATCTCTTTCATTAATTTTGCAGTATGCAGATGCTCTTTGCAGGTAGTTGTGGTCTTATTAGCATCATTCTGGCCTAAAGATTACTTTTAAAGGTAAAATTAGCTGAAAGATTCAATGCCAGGATTTGAACACGGATTTCCTGCTTTCTTTGAGCTACTCTGGCAACATACTGGTAGGATTAAATTCACCAACTGGCTCGAGTTTTTCTTATAGACAACCAAACATCTCACTTAAGATAAACTTCAATGGTGACTTACTAATTTTAAGCACTTATTCCCTGGTGCATAGATAGTTTAAATCAACTATAGGATCAAGTTAGTTTGTATTAATTGTTTTTATCACCTTTTTAAGGCCTAACGTGGTCTAAGGATTATTTTAAAGGTGAAAAAAGGTGATTATTTTTCAGCTGAAAAATTGAATGCCCTTGCCACAGATTTCCCGTTTTCCGTGCGCTGACCATTGAGCTACCATGTAACATGCTAGTAGGGCATTAAATTCACAAAGTTTTATTAATATAGCCATGCCTGCATAATAAATAGTAATTTTCTGCTGTGTTTATGCACTAAGGGAGCAAAATTTAAAAAAATTGAACATAAAATCGGAAGCATACTTTGCTTTAATGCCAGCTTAACACAACATGTAGTGTGTGAATTGCACAACTCATTGAGCAATTGTTTAACACTAGTAGTTCCCTATCTCAGTACATATGCTTAGGTTCCCTACAATCCTTAGATATTGTGTAGTGAAAATCTATAGCACTTTGTATTGTGCTGCAGAGCTTTTTATGGAGAACTAGTTTACAAATGAGCTACCATTTCTAATATCTGCCTTACTGCTTTTAGATTTGCAGATGAAACCATATCGTACAGATGAGTTTGTGCACAAGCTGTTCTATGAGACGAGTCGCTTCACTGCTTTCAACAATCAGTGGGTGATGAAGGCACGCATAAACAATAGCCAGCGAGATCCAACACAGAGCTCCGAGAGGAATATGACTTATCAGGTAAAGTGGGAGTGGGGCAACAATATCCAGCTGCATCAGATCTCCTTGATGAAAATTGCAAGGTAAGTTGCAGGGAGGTAGGGTATAAATTGTCCTTAATCCAATGTTCCTTGCACCCCCTCAACCCACAGTTAGGTCCAGCGAGAGGGCATCGCCAGAAGAATGGCTGCAAGCTTCCAGATCAGCACTGCCCGATGCTATGAAAAGAGTGTGACTATTGCAGCAATCGCATTTTAAAAAGGATTGCTATAAGTGTCATCACTCACCATTCCTTTGCAGGGTTCACAATTTTTTTCCTAACAGCTAATGCAGTTTGAAGAGCTCAGCGATGTGAATCTACTTAAGTGGCTTGAGTACCAAAAGGCCCAAAACAATTGAAGAATATAGAGTGGCACGCATGAGGAAATAGTGAAGATAAAAGAGATAGGTCTAATGAGCTGATGCTAAGGAAGATATAAGATAACAGTGAAAACTACATGCACATGGACTGCCAACAACTACTGCCTGTGGAACTTTGTTTATTTAGAGGAATTCAGGTACATAATTTCAGCTATAGGTATGTATAGAAGAATAAACATAAAAATGTAAGCCACAAAATAAATGGAAGGGGGCATTAAGCTTGCAAATGTGCATACTTGTTGACAAAACAGCAAAAACATGAAGAACGTGGAACAGCAATTTTAACTCTTTGTCTTCATGTTCTTTGCAAGTTTTACAACAGGTAGGTTCTTGCTGGCCTCACTTAAAATTTTTTTGCTTACATTTTCTCCATAAAAATTTTTGTTTATTGTCATTAAAATAGAGTAGTTGTCATGCCTATTGTGGACCAGATAATTGAAATTATTGCTGTTGCTTATATTGTTCCTTAACTTTCAAGAATTGATTTTTTTTTAGTTTTTACCCCTCATATAATACATATTCTCAACTATGTATGTGTATGTTTTGTGTGTATGTGTGTGTGTGTGCGTGTGTGTGTGTGTGTGTATACATGTTTTCTAATTTAAATAATTGTTTAACATCCCCTTTCTCTTTATGGGTATGTAATGTGTTGAACTGCAGTTGATCCTGAAAACGAAGACCACGTATCCATTGCCCCTTCACTACTTGATATTGCGTGGACCTTTTGGAGACATGAAAGTCAGCGCCAAGATACACAAGTTTGAGTTCACTGATCAAGAGTATGAGAGCCCTTATGTTCACTTACCTCTTCCAGACACTGCTGAGTGCAACAGGCTCCTTGCAGCTAAAGTTATAAATTTCCGGTAAGTAATTGTATATAATCTGTTTCTCCACGTTCAGTTCAGGAGCTAAGTACTCAAAAAGTTGAATTTAAGAGTAATCAAATATAATAATTATTCTTTCACACGTGTGGAGTGCAGGCTAAAGTTGGAAAGGTTAATCAGACTGAGTCGTAGGGATTTGAACCATGAATCTTTGGTTTACTGTGCCATTGCTCTAACCAGCTGAGCTACTACGAGGTGTGATCATTAAATTCCGGGTCTGTCTCAGCTGTGACCAAATGGATCATATGATGACTTTTGTGCGCAGCACAGATGAGTAATAACCTTGAAAACAAGTTACACAAAGTTTTAAAGAGATAGCAGTGATACCTGTGTTACACAAGTTTGTACTAGCACGTGCATGTTCACCTTGGTGAAATCATGATGGACTCGAAACTGGAAGAGAGAGCAAACATAAAACCCTGTGTGAAACTCAGAAAATTGACAACTGAAACCCATGGAATGTTGAAACAAGCTTATGAGAATGAAACAATGAGTTGGACGAGGTGTTTTGAGTGGCATTCACAAATGGCAGAACATCGCTGGAGGATGACAAGAGGCCAGGGTGGCCACACATGTGCATGATCCTTTTTTTTTTTTTTTTTTTTTTTTTTTTTTTGATTCACAGGATTGTGCACCGTGAATTTGTTCCTGCAGGTCAAACAGTGACTAGTGGCTTTTACTGTGACGTTTTGAGATGTTTCAGGGAGGATAGTCAGAAACAACCCAATTGTGGGCAGAGAAAAATTGGATGCTCCAAGACAACAATGCACCAGCTCACAGAGCTCTCACAACATGCCAGTTTTGTGTTCATAACAACATGGTCATCCTTCTCCAGATTTGGTCTCCTGCAACTTTTTTTTGAAATTGAAGCTGAAGGGTTGCTGTTTTGGCACGGTGGAGGAGATCCAACATGAATTGCAGCGAGTGCTTAACACACTTCAAGAACAAGACTTTCAGGGTGCAATTCCAAAAATGGCAGAGGCACTGGAATCCGTGCATAGCTGTCCAAAGGGACAACTTTGAAGGGGATGGCAACCAAATTTAAATCAGGTAATTTTCCATTTACAGAACCAGTCCCAGAATTTAATGATTGCACCTTGTATGGTTCAAATCCTGTTGTTGGTATTAAATTTTTCAGTCTGATTTTACCCTTCCAACTTTCCAACTTTAGTCTGCACATGATGTGAAAGAATAATCAATTATCATTGTTTGACCTCATAGTGGCTAACTATGAAGCCCGGGACTTGAAAGTACTTAAGAAACTGAAAGCAGGTTATCTCAAAATGAATTGGAGAACTCTTAGTGGTATATTCAAGAATAATATAAGTAAGTTGGGGTAACATGATGGCATGTTACCATGGTAGCTCAGTTGGCTTGAGCAGCAGCAGTCAAAGATCTATGGTTAAAATCCTCCATATGGCATTCAATTTTTCAGTTTGATTCTACCTGTCCAACTTTAGCCTGCACATGGTATGTGTGAAAGCACTATTAATTATTGTGATCGACCTTATAGTAGTTAACTAAGAAGTCCAAGACTTGGAAGTACATAAGAAATTGTAAGTCACCATTCGAATATGTTATCTCAAAATGAATTTAAGAACACCTTATAGTTTATTAGGAAAAATGTGAATCAGTTGGGGAATTTAATGTGCCGGCATGTTCCATACTTTGGTAGAACAATGGGCATGTTCCGTAGTTTGGTAGAACAATGGCATGATAAGCCAAAGATCCTTGGTTCAAATCCTGGCTATGGCATTGAATTTTTCAGTGTAATTATTCCTTTCCAACTTAGGAGTTAATGCTTCAGGAAAGTTGAATAGTGATGTGAATTGTTATAATCTGAGCCATTTAAATTCACAAAACACATTGATGGACAAGCTCCGTGGTTTGCAGATAGCATGTCTGTCTCACATCCTAAAGGTCCCCATTTTGAAATTTCAGTCTATTCTGGATAAGGCATTTTCCGGCTTTTCCTTTACCATCAGAAGACAAATGTTGGGTAACTCTAAGCTCTGTGGACTGTGGGCTCTTTGAGCACCATGCCACCCATTTCACTTATTCGTCTGACAGTACTTATTTAGTTTAAGGATGTTAAGCTCATCAGAAGGAGAAGAAAATGATGGCATCTTAGATGAGATCAAAACTTAACAGTAAAACCCCTATTTTTCTGGAAGCTGAGAAATATTTATTTGTAATGTGGATTTATATTAAAGTGGGGTTTGCACTAATTTTCTAACAATGAAGGTATTAGCCCTATTCATTCTGAAGCTCACCCTGAAATTCCTGTGACAAGCAATATGGTATAAGGAGGCCACACCCAAAACATCAACTGGCAGTTTTAACTACAAACCCTCAAAAATGAATGCCAAATCTTCCATATAAACTACATAGAAATAATGCTCTTTTAACTAGCTCAGTTAGACAGCCCTGATTGCATACTGGATTCCACATGGGGTGTGGGGACGTGGTGCTCCCGCAGCTACTCAAGCTCAGCATGCTACACTGAAGTATACCTCTGAAACAAGGAGTTGCGATAGAAGGATTGCACATGGGGTTGGGGACGTGGTGCTCTCCCAGCTACTCAAACTCAGCATGCTACACTGAAGTATACCTCTGAAACAAGGAGTTGCAATAGAAGGATTCCACATGGGGTGTGGGGACGTGGTGCTCCCCCAGCTACTCAAACTCAGCATGCCACACTGAAGTATACCTCTGTAACAAGGAGTTGCAATAGAAGGATTCCACATGGGGTGTGTGGACATGGTGCTCTCCCAGCTACTCAAACTCAGTATGCTACAAGTGTACCTCTGAAACAAGGAGTTGCGATAGAAGGATTCCAGCACCTTGCAGTTAAAACTGGTAGATGTTTTGGGAGTGGCTTTCTTACACTCCATCACTTTTGCCACAGGAATTTTATCGTGGGTTTTGGCATGACAGGTCTGATACTTCCCCTGTAAAAATTGGACAAATTTATGTAAAGTATTTTTTTTAAAATATAAATTGCATTATACATTACAATAATAGATTAAAGTGATCATTTTTTTTAGTCCTGATTGAACACATGACTACACGCAACATAAAGATGCACAGATTAGCAGCAGTTATAATATAATAATAGACAAATAGATGTTATTGCTCTAATGATATTTATTTCTGTGATTTCAATATGCGCTGGGCAATTTCTAAATTACGTTCAGCAAACTGTTTTAACATTGGTTTTTCAGTGAATAGTGGTTCACCTGTTTCAGTGGTTTTCCATACCTGTTTTTGCATTATGGCTTAAATCACACTCGCATCAAATATTAATTATTGCCTTTGTAAGCACCAAGTGATGTTTGCAATTCCCATGTGGTTCTTTCTGTGTGTGGCACCTATACAAAGGTTGGCTTGTTATAGCTACAGTGCACTTATCTGTACACACTTTTACGATTATATTGATTTAGCAAATCCCTGTGTAACAGATTGACATTTGGAGTACATATTTGAAAATAAACCAAAGCCTTGGGCACATCACAGGTTTGAAATATGAGTTTTGACCGCATAAAGTAATCAGAGAAAACTGAAAGGATTAAAATGATCACAAAAAAAAATATGGCGTAAGAATAATAGTTACATAAATATTTATTAATAAACATTTTGTTATAGACTTTACATTTTGTCATCAGCTCTCTTTATAGGTCAGGTTGTGGTTTCTCTCTCTCTCTCCCTCTTTCCCTCTCTCCCTCTCTCTCTCAGTTTAGTTCATAAAAAGTTTCAAAAAACCCTTTTTTGTAAATGAGAAATGAAGCTTTATTCAAAGTTTTTTAGAAACAAAATATTCCAATTACTGAAGAAGGTAGAATCCAAAAAGTGTTCCGTAATGACTGACCTATCCTTTTTGCAGACTGACATCTGAGAAATTATGCATATTGTATTGGACCAGAATAAAGATACTGCATAACTTCTAATTTGAACTCGAGTGACGCATGCAGAAATTAAATATATTATGAAATGAATATATAATTGCTTATATATATGCAGAGTGGACCTTTAAGTTGAGACTGTACAATACTGTCGTAACCTCTACATTTTCAAATAACTCACGGGGGTAGAGCATGGTACTGGATTTTAAGACATCACAAACTACACGAGGTCCGACGGGGCGAGCTCAACAAAGTTACTAAAAGCACGTGAAACTTTCTAAAATATGCCTAAATCATTGTATAGAAGGAAAGAAGGATCAATCTACATCAAATAACTACATGGTATGAATTTGGATGTACAATATATATATTACAATAAAAGATAATACATGTTACCTTCTGCTGTTGACGGAGCGTCTCCTGTTCTACAACTGCTCTGTTCACTGCATTCCAAGAGACAGACTTAGCATCAGACGCTACTACTGATAACCGGCTTTACCCCCACTCTTATTACGTCATTACCGGTCTGTGTTGCCAGTTCTAACATATAGCCATATAATGATGCCAACCACATGTTATAAATGTATTACCACACCAAATGCCACATCTCCCCCTGGCTACCCAAATCGACATCCCTGTCGAAGCAAGAAGGATTTTGTTTTTTTACACAGAATTACAGAAAAGAAAATGACATACTTCACAAAATTATTAAAAAAACAATATCTGGATATTTACAAAGGTAAGATGGAGCCGAAATGTCTGTCAAAGAAGAAGTTGAATGTTTAAATGCTTATTAACATGTGTGTGAAGCTAATACAAACATAATGGAGTCTCGAGTGCCACCGACGATACTCATTACCAGTCTGTTTGAGTGTACCCCACACACGCACATTATACCTTGCTGCCACTGTTACACCCGCACTACACTGCACCAAGTCTCGACGTATCTGTTTATGGATGGAATTATCACATCACCCACAACGACGAAGTTTCAGCCGCAGAATTTTTACTGTTGATGCAAGTTGCTGATGATGTGGGGAGCAATCGCTGACTTGGATTGCCTCCCGAACAGTGGCTCCTTTTGCCACATGCAGTGTAGTTAACTGTCAGCAGCTCTCCATGGTGTATATATATGCAGCCTCTGGCATGTCTCTGTACAGCGGGGTCACTCCTCTGGACACTCGAGCTCCTGAACCAGCAAAATCACTATAACATGAATTACAAACAGGTATAACTTGTGCTCCCAAAACATTATCATACAGAGAATAAGAAAATAGTATGTCATTTAAAATAATATAAACAGAAAATGCGACAAATTTTGCAAAAATTTACAAACATTCAATCTTAGTACTGAGAAAAGAAAAGAAAAAAAAATGATTACACATTGACATAAAAACTGAATTTTGCAAAGGGATACAAGCCAAAATGTTACAATAAATGTTTAAGAATCAAAGTAAAGAGACATGAAAGGGTCAGAATACATGAAAATTATGTCAATCATATCCATTGTCTAAACATAATAACACAACACAAATAAAGCAAAACATTTGGGATCCAATATTAAATCTGACCAGCTGGTACAACTAACTGACAAAATGAATAAGTGCACTTATCATTCATTCATTCATTCATTCATTCATTCATACATACATATGAAACAAAATCATTCATACTAACCATGGCTCAAATAATACAACACACTCACTTAAATAACTACCCAAGACTACTATGAACATTACTACGTGCTTCAAAAATAAACACCACATTACATGCGTCAAACTACAAATACTCATGCTTTACTCTCAATAACACAAATTCTCCTTCACATTACTATCTTTATCCTCTCATCCTTCCCATTAGCATCATTCTTGTGAGGATCATCATCATTATTCCTATCATCGTCATCCACAGTAACTACTAAGAAAATAAATATCTTCACTGACATGTCTCATTCAACTAGCTGCAAAATGAAAGATACCTGACATAGGCATAAACTGAACAAATCACATTAACATTTCAGGAATGACACAAATAATATAGCATTACAATGTTGCATCCACATCTACAAAATCAAGATGAAGCTGGAAAATAGATGGTATTAAAACTTGCTGTTTAAGATGGTACTAAAGCTTGTTGCATAAACTCAAAAAAATTCTCATTGCACTACTCTCTTTTGTGAACACATCACATACGCTATACTGGGCACATTTCAGCAACACCAATATGCAGAACATCTCTCGACTCATCACAATGAATTTCCAGGTACGTGTTAGCCCTCCTGAAAACTCAAATATTCAAACTTCAAGGGTACATTGTAGCTATCCTATCGAACCTGACATTAATTCATCTCATCACATCTCACTACCACCATCGGGGTTACTCTTTGGCACTCCCTCCGAGGCAAATCTTCCATATACTACTCACATAACCTCACACACATACACAAAATTCATGCAACAATTTCTGCATAATGAAACACAAAATCAAACCAAAAGAATGCAACAGAACAAAGCACATCATTACCAAATTAACACTTTCACATATCATTCCTGGAAGTCAAAGGTAATTAAACACACAGTACACATCCGACAATTACACTGCAGCATAACATAACAAACCAAATAATTTCCATTGCCCAAAACAAAATACGAAATTTTGGTTACACAAAATGGTGACAAACTTAAATTAGCAAAACATAAACTTCATTCCTGAAAATCAAACCTTAATTAAGCATTGGTCAGTGAAACAAAATAAAAATTTAGCATACCTGTCTTCATTGTGAAACTTTTCAATTGTTCAAAATATACATACCACACTTTGGTACACACCATGTGCACATACATGTTTTTTTTTCTTTCTTTCTTTCTTTCTTTTTTTTTACCACAAAATTACAGTGCAACCTGAACCAGATCTTCCAAAATTTGTTTGGAGGTTTATGTGTATAGATTAGAGGTCACTAAAAGTAGATCAGCATAGGTACCAGCACCAGAATAGTGGATAAAGATTGGTGGATTATGGTAAATTACTTCTGCAGTTATTGAATTTAATAGATCTTTTAAGATTTTTCCAGAATTGTTTGATTTATCATCACCCTGTTGTATTGAATGAGCATTGAAATCTCCAATTGCTATTGTATTTGAATTTATTATAATATTTTCAAGATTAGGGTGTGGTTTGGAGGATTATATATAGAATAAATTTTTAAGTGGGATCTGTTCTTCCAATATCCAGTTTAATTATTTCCATTTTAACTATGTTGTTCATTTCCTTAACAATTTTAAAAGACAAAGTGAGATTTTTTCAAACTCCGACTAGACTACCACTGCTTATTGGTTGTCCTCTGGGGAGTAAATTTACATTAAAATCTTGGAACTGGTAATATTTTAAATGGTCTAATATTAAATTTGCTTCTTCAATTGTGAATTTATCAACATTATGGTCATATATAATTTTAGTCAATTCAAGTTTTTTTGCTTGTGATGGTCCTGAACTGCAAAATTTTTAATGAATTATGAAGATTCTGTTGTTTTCTTTGAAAATCTGGATGGGGGACTATTTTACTTCCAGAATATTTCTCTTTCCAAGGAGACATCATCATATCTGGAGTGTTTCAAACATATTGTAACCATTTAAGAATGGGCACTATGTTTGGTAGTTATATCACCCTGAGAAGAGAGAGGTATGAACAGGAAAGAAAATGAAATGATCTCCTAGGCCTCTAATACCATCGGGGTCAAAGAAAACAAGATTTGAGTCAAGGAACACTGGATAGGAAAGGTTAAAGAGGGGATCTGATATATGGAAAGGAAGGAATACAGTCCATATCTGTAACTCAGTAAGCTGACCAGTGCTTATTGGTGAGCAGGCCCTCCCTTTAATTCATCACAGGATTTTGTCCAGATCGGTTCCTTCAAATTTCAAAAGGAATTAAAAGGTCTCCTTTCTTTAATAATAACATTATCATGTGATTACTAACAGCTGCACCATGGAAAGGTGAAGAATTGGAGATTAGGCTTTTGTCCAGGTTGGTTCCTTTAAGCCTTTAATTATCAGAAGGAATTAAAGGGTCTCCTCCCTGTTAATAACAAAAGCCTTTCCACAGCCAAATAATATGAAAAATCATAAGCAAATTTAATGCTTAGTGCATTTGGATTAAAAGCAATATTATTTTGCAATAAATTCAAACCAAATTACTGAAAACCTATATAAGTGCTTTTATTCTTTCGTATAAGTTTGGAAGGAGGTAATCAGTTTAACTATATTACTGTAAAAATATCTGCCAATTTAACAACAAATGGCTTGTGCTGTCGTAATAGATAACATTGTTTTACTTTTAGTTACACAAAAGGTACTGCCTTAAAGCTCTAAATTTTGTACGAGGCTATCCCAAAAGTACCCGACCTAACAAAGAAAACGCAAAAATTTGGGGGGAAAAAATCTTTATTTTTCTACATAGTCTCCTTTCACAGATGTTCAATAGCTTCGATACCTCTGTTTATAGTGAGAACCATCGAGTTCTGCAAAATAGCCATCAACTGCAAACTCCACCTCTTCATTGGTGGCAAATCTTTTACCACCAAGCCATTTCTTCAACTTTGGAAACGGAAAATAATCAAGAGTTTGTGAGAGGAAGCAATTCGAACTTTAACTCATTGATTTTGGCCATGGCGATAATGGATGTGTGAACTGATGCACTGTCTTGATGAAACAGAACTCTTCTTGATTTCATCATTCAAACGCTGCAATAAGTTTGCATAATACTCACCATTGATTGCTTTTCCTTTTTGAAGATAATCAATGAAAACTATCCCACGCACATCCCAAAAAGCTGACACCATGACCTTGCCTGTAGATGGAACTGTCTTCACCTTCTTTGGAGCTGATTCTCCCCTTTCAATCCACTTTTTTGAGTGTTCCTTCGTCTCAGGTGTGAAGTGATGGGCCCATGTATCATCCATGGTTATGAATCGACGCAAAAATTCGGCTTTATTGCAGTGAAACATCGCCAAATACTCGACTGAAACGTCCTCACAATGCTGCTTTTGTTCCATTGTGAGTAAACATGGCACCCATCTTGCACACACCTTTCTCATATCTAAATTTTCAGTTGGTATGTGATGTGCAACACTTTTTGAAATGCCTATGATGTCTACTAGCTTGCGCACTTTCAGTCAGCGGTCATCCAATACCAATTTGTGGATTTTCTTCACAATTTCTGGCGTGGTCACCTCATTTGGTCAACCACTGCGATTTTCGTCTTGGCAGCTGATATGGCCTCGCTTAAACTCTGCCACCCAATACTTCACTGTTGTAAACAAAGGAGCAGACTCCCCCAGAGTAGAATCTAGCTCAGCTTTAATATTAGTTGGACTAAGACCTTTCAAATGAAAGTATTGTATCACATAACAATGACCAGTTTTATCCATGTTTACAAATTCGCTGAGAGAGTTCACTATTAATGGCTGCCAAACAATTACCAAACAACGTAGCTTCGTCATAAGCTTTATAAGGTTGGTACTTTCTATCATAGTCATTTATTTGAAACAGCAACTGCTATATATACATAGGTCAGGTACTTCTGGACTGCCCTTGTAAGTTTAAAATCAACACTAGTCAGAGATCGAACTTAGTTAATATTGAAACAAAGTTTGTAGCATAGCATCTAGGGACTGGTTGGATATCTCATAGTTCACTTTTTTTGGGGGGTGGAGGGGGGAATCTGGAATTAAATAATCATTTAATTCTTATATGATTCATATCAAGCTACCAGAAGGAAAAAAGTGCATGACTGCATAATAGGTCTCATTTTCCTAACATTCTATGAGGTTCAGGGAATAAGTTGCACACACATTAAATCCGTGGGCATTCATTTTCCATTTTTAACATTATTTATTTAGCATGTTCACTCACATTTTTGTGTTGCATAACACTTGCTTTTTCAATAGCTTACACTAGTGTCAGCCAACTCACTTATGCATGACGTAGCACCATTTTGACGATTGTGGAAGAAATGAAATGGCAGATTTTGTGTCTTAGAACCTAGAAATACAAAGTACAGCAATATTCCCCATTACTCTCCTAGTCCTTCACTAAGGATAACTGTGCCTTTGTTTTTGCCTCTCCTGCCGTGCATTTCTAGCCAAGATTTGGGGGCAAGACTTGCTGTCAAGGGCTGATGTGTTGGCTTATACAATATTCAGTAAACATCTAAAATAGTCTAAAGACATCTCAATATAAAGCCATTAAAATTGCACAAGTTAAGTGTCAGTTTGGCTGTATTTGTCACAAAGAAGTTGAACACTTCATAACTTACTGAATAGCTCAAATTAATTTCAGAAATATTTGTTTATGAACACATTGCAAATAATTATCTTAATATAGTGATAATTATCAAACCAAGCATAGCAAGTTGCCAACAATTATAGCAGCAGAAAAAAAAAACTCTTTATCCATTCCCATGCAGAAGCAGAATTACCGTATTTATGTGAATCTAATGCGCACTTTTTTTGACCAAATATAGTGCTCAAAATCGGGGTGCACATTAGATTTGCTGTCGCATTAGATTCGAGTGCATATCTGTTCCGTAGAATGCCAGTAACTTCATTTAAATTTTTCGTTTATTACGTCACAATGGATTGCTGGATTTAACATGCATTCGGAAACTTGCGACCAGCTAGCTCCTCATTTATCATTGTCCTATTATTGAGCGTTTTTGGTTCCGATATGGAGGGCAAGGGCAACCAGAGAAGAACGTCTTATGATGCATTTTTTAAGCTGTAAAGAAATCCTTTATGCTGAAAAAAAAAATGGTAATAGTAAGTCAGGAAGGAAGTTCAATGTATAAGAGAGCAATGTTTGCTTGTGGCAAAAACAGAAATTGGAATTATTTGCTACTAAAGCTAGTAGAAAGAAATTTATGGGTCCTCGCAAAGGAAGACATCCTGAAGATGAAGAAAAAGTGTTGGAATTTGTGCGTGAAAGGAGGAAGAATGTGACTAGTGACATTATATAAAAGAAAGCTAAAGAGGAGGTTGAAGTTCTTGGTATTCCGAAACAACAGTTTAAGGCTAGTCATGGATAGGTGGATTGTTTCATTCAGCGGATGGGTTTATGTCTAAGATGCCGTACAACAATATGCCAGAAGTTTCCTGCACATTTTGAGGACAAACTACAAACGTTTCAGTGGTATATCATTTCACTGTGGGGGGAAGAAAAAAAAATTCCGTGGAGCAAATAGGCAATGCTGATGAGATGCCAATTTGGTTTAATATCAATTTTTGAAGATTTAGAAGCTTGTAACAGTGATGTGTCATAATTTAAAATAGAGAGTTGAGGGTTGTTACACTACATCACTATGATCTTTCTTGAACGCGTTTCGGGAGACGGCTTGTCCCCATCGTCAGCATTCTCTCTCATTCTCATCAGTTGAGAGAGAATGCTGACGATGGGGACAAGCCGTCTCCCGAAACGCGTTCAAGTAAGATTATCATAGTGATGTAGTGTAACAACCCTCAACTCTCTATTTTAAATTGGTTTAATATGCTGTTGAACTACACTATTACTGAGAAGGGGACAAAGGACGTTATCATCAAAACAACAGGGTGCGAAAAACAGTGTTCAACACTAATTTTCTTCTTTAACAATGTGTCACCTAACAATCAGGCACTTTCAATTCTATAATCTGATGGTTTATATATACGATATCAAAGAAGAGCGTAAGAGGACGAATGTCAGGTGGGTTAGGGATATTTGTTAGGAAAGATTTGAAGTGCAAAGTGAAAGTGTGTAAAGATTTGGGAAAAAATTCGGTGTTGTGGTGCATATTAAGTGTAACAGGGGAGAAGAAACAGATATGTCTTGCAGGGGTATATAACCCACCAAGTGCCTCGGATTTTTATAATCCAAACTTATTCAATTTAATTGGACAGGATATTGAGGAGTTATCAAACAGATATTTGGACAGTATCTTTATGATAATGGGTGATTTCAATGCCAGAGTAGGAGTAAGTCATATAAAGCTAATAGATCCTGAGTATGAATTAATGGGGGGAGAAAAAGAGATGGTAAGAAGAATCAGTAAAGATAAAGTAATGAATGGTGAAGGAAAAAAGCTGGTGGAATTTTGTGAGGAGTTCAATATGGAGATGTGTAATGGGGTAAAAGGGAAAGATGAAATGGGGGAATTTACCTGTGTCAATTATAATGGTCAGAGTGTGGTTGACTATATGTTATACTCAATAGTCTTAGATATAAATATTGCAGATTTTGAAGTCTTGAATACAGTATGTTCTAGTAATCATTTCCCATTGAGGCTAGTATATATAAGAATGAACTAAAACGAGAACATAAAGGAGGAGTTAAAATTGATAAATATAAATGGAGGGGTGAGCAGGCAGAAGTTTTTATGAAGGAATTAGGGTCAGACATAGGGGTAATAAGGGAGAAAGAGGTAGAAGAACTGCTGAAAGAAAATAAAACAGACGAAGCAGTTTTAAAGGTAGAAATGTTAGTAAAATATGCAAGTGTGAGGATGAAAGTGAAAGATTGTATAGATAGGAAACAGAAGGGATGGTATGATGAAGAATGTAGGAGGGCAAAACAAAGAGTTTTAGGGGAATTAAGAAGGTGGAGGCAGGAAGAAGGACAAAAGGAAAGAGAGGAGTTTTTGATTGCAAGATGGGGATACAGAAACTTGTTGGAAGTAAAGAGGAGAGAATGGGCCGAGAAGATGAGTGTAAAGTTGCATGAGGCAGCAAAAGCAAATGATAGCAAAACAATATGGATGTTGGTGAAAAGAATGTATAAGGTTAGAGCAAGAGAAAATAATATAAGTGTGGAAGAATGGTTCAAGTATTTTAAAAATTTGATAGGAGGGCAACATGATAACCAAACAATTTGGGTAATGGAAAATAACAATTATGTTGAACAAATGGATAAGCCGATAGATGTAGGGGAAGTGAGGGAACAAATTAATAGATTGAAAAGGGACAAAGCATGCGGTATTGATGGCGTACCAGGGGAGTTTTGGAAAGCTTGGAGTCTAAATGAAAATCGATTAGAATTGCTGGTTAGGATATTAAATGCAATCTTTCCTAGAGTTGGAAAACTGCAATAGTGGTGCCAATATTTAAGAATAAAGGGGAGGTGGATAACCCAGAAAATTATAGGGGGATTAGTTTGTTATCAGTGTTAGGTAAAGTTTATACAGGGGTTTTGGCTAAGAGTGCAAAGTTGGGCGGAGCAAGAGGGAAAAGTATCTGATCTACAGGTGGAATTTCGGAAAAACAAGAGAGCAATAGACAATATTTTTATATCTTCACTGGTAAATAAATATTTATCAAACAAAAGGAGAAGATTGTATGTCTTATTTGTTGATTTAGAAAAAGCTTTCGACACAATAAATAGGGAAGCCTTATGGACCAAATTGGGTATGAAAAGAATGAGTAACAAGTGTATAAGAACAATACAAACAATATATGAAAATAATGATTTTTGTATAAGATTTGATAAAAATGCAAGGACGAAGGAGATTAAAAATTGTATAGGTTTAAGGCAAGGCTGCAAGTTAAGCCCTATATTATTTAATTTGTTCATTGACGATATTCTAGAGATAATTAAATTTGAAAATAGCCACTCTCCAATAATTGGGAATGAGGAGATACCAGGGTTACTATTCGCAGATGATTTGGTTGCAGGATCAATAATTACTGTGGGATTAAACAAAGTAACTGGAGCTATAGAGAGTTTTTGTAACAAGTGGAGTCTTAGGGTTAATACAAGCAAAACAAAAATAATGGTATTTAAAAAGGGTAATAAGTTGAGAAAGGACGAAAAATGGAGTTGGAAAGGTAAGGACATTGAGGTTGTCAGAAATTTTGATTATCTGGGAGTAAGACTAAGTAGCAATGGTAGATGGGGAGAACAAAAGAAACAGGCTTTAACAAAAGGAAAAGTGGCAATGAAAGTTATTAGAGCATGTTTAGATAAAATACCTGGGATGCACGCAAAATGGATAGAAAGAGTATATGGAGCAGTAGTTGAGGCAAAAATGCTGTATGGTGCAGAGATTTGGGGTATTGAGGAGGGGTGGGAACAGGTAAATAAAGTGCATAGGAGCTTTCGTAAAATAATTCTGGGTCTACCAAGACCTCACCTAATGGGGTTGCACAAATGGAGTTAGGGAGATTTGGTAGTAAGGCGAAAATTATTGAAAGAATAGTGAAATATTGGTTGAGAATTGAGGAATCAGAGAATAATAATACTTTAAAACAATGTTTGGAGGTTCAGCGCAAGTTCAATAAAGAGGATACTTGGTATAAGCGCCTAGAAGCAATTCTCAATGAAATAGGGTGTGAGGATATTTGGAAATACAGACAATCACGTGAGAAGGGATGTTGGAAAAGAGTTAGATTGAGGATTGAACATATGGAAAGACAGGAATAATTGGTAGTTTTAATTCAAAAAGATCATTACATGTATATACAGAGATTAAAAGGACATGGGAAAGAGAAAACTATGTTGATGTTTGTAATAAAATAGCAAGAGAGGGCTTTGCATGGGCTAGGTCAGGGGTGGTGAGGTTAAAAGGCATACGAGAAGGAGAAAATGAAGGCAAATGCCATTATGTAATAGCAAATTTAATAATTACTGGCATTTAATGTTAGAATGTGAAGGAACAATGAATATGAGGAAAAAATTACAAAGAAACAATTGGTCTAGATTACCAAATGAAATTATAGGTAAAAGGTTGTTAAGAGTTAAATCCAAGGAAAGTTTATTTGAAATAGGAAAATATTTAGGTGTAGTGAGAAATAAATGGTTGAAAAAAATTAGAAATAGGGAATAGAAAAAAAATATAGATTGTTGAATCATAAATTAAATAGGACCCAATGACTCAACAACCATGGTGTTGGATGTTTGCGGGCCCTTAGTAATGCAGCAACTTGGTGAAAAAGATATGTAAAGGGTAATGTGTAGAGATAAAATTATGTATTATAGAACTTATATGAGAATTTATTTATGTAACTAACGAAGTGAAATAAAATATCTATCTATATACGATAAATCCATTGTTGTATTAAATAAATTTAAATAAAACATCTATTACCTATTTTCTATTATTGATGAGCTTTACATTCGATACAAACCCTTTTTTTTCATAATTTTAAGCTTCAAATACGGGATGCGCATTAGATTCGCGTAAATACGGTAGTTTGGACCAGATTTAACAAAGTTTAAAAATAAAAGTTGCTCAAAAATTAAAAACTTTACGCTATGTACACATACACATTAGAATTAATATTGTGTAAACATAAGTGATCATGTGTTTATGTAGATTTTGAAAAAGAAATTAAAGATGCTAGGTGCAAAAATGGTATATGAGCAAAAGTTATACTAAGATATACACGTTGGTATTGCACACTCGTAGGTTCATTGTCAGTAGGTTGGTAAAGTTTGAAACACTTACCTGGATAGAGATAAGGCTTGTCAATTCAAGAACCATTATTGATAACAGTATGCGTTTATCTGAGAATCTGAACATGCATCTACTGCCACCACTTGAGCATTTGTTGCACATGGTTTGCTGTGGTGCAGTTTCTACATTGTTTTCTTCTTCTGAGCCCAATGACTCAAAATTGAATTCATTCAACATTGACAATCTATCAGTGTTTTCTCTATGCCATCTTCCAGTATCATGTAAAAGCTCTCAAATGACATCCTTGCATACTGTTAACATCTGAGGATGGTTGTAACAAAGCATTAGATAAATCCAGCCTCAAATGTTCAGTTGGTAAATAAGCTAACCTCACCTCCAGACACTTGTGGGTTTGACTGCATCCAAGATTGCAAAGAGTTAATGCCTTACCTTCTGATATTTAAAATAATGTTGGGAAATAGAAATTAATTTTAGTATGTTTGTTATCTAACACTTGATTTTCTACTCATTTCAACCAATTTTAAAAGGTATTGAGAAATTTCTATAAATTCTTGCATATAAAATTTCATCTCCATAAATGTGAAGACTGCTAAAAGCAGTATCCATCTGAACTGTTCTTATATTTTTAATAATTTCAAACAAATTTGGAATATGTTGACAGCCTGTTTTATTCCTAATTTACCCACTTTAGCCCATAGGTGATATCATGACATACAGTGATTAAGTTTCTTTATTTATTCAAGTACTAAGTGATTACAATCTTCATGGCTTGATTTCAGTCCTGGCTCTCTCCCAGACCATGAAACCTGATGAGAGAACAAAGATTAACATCGTAAAACAGTACATCCATTAATATAATACTCCCAATTGCAACACAGTTCAAACAATCCCTGCCATAAATCTAAACTAATACAACCAATATTCAGTTACTTATTGATTATCCATACACATTTATTTTTAACTTGAAGATATTCCCCTAAATTCTTGATTTATCTCCAAAATTTTTCCTTACTGCTATCTCAGGTCTTAATCGAATCCATTTTTCTTTCATCAACTCACTCCTCCATTGACATTCACACAGAATGTGAATGGTGTACTCATTACACATTATACTGGACATAAATTTTGCTCCAGGTTACTTCTAATTCCCTTCAGTTTCCATATTTCTAATCCAGATCATTATGATGCTGTACCCATCTCAAAGAGAAAACCTTTGTTATATAAAATCGTTAGGGATGCTGGTGATGTGCAGATTACCACTGGTGGTTGCAAATGTAGATTGCCTCAAGATGTGTCTTTGATGTGCGTATATTTAAGCGTTGCTATGCTGTAGTGTTTGTCTGTTTGACCTCAGCTAGCTATAATTTTGCTTATGCCAGGGTGTGGTATAACAACTTAGGATAATGTAAATAATTTAACACACACGATTCAAAGTACTAATAGTTAAATATATTGAAACTTTGTAGATCACTTTCACTGATATAAACTTGTTTGCAAGCACACAAACTATAAGTACTCACAGCTCTTATTAATTATTTGAGTCATTAGCACAATTATTATGTCACTTCATTGTTAGTGATCTGAGGTAATAACTATGATTGTGGTTTTAACGTGATTGTATGGAGCTTCTACCCACTATGCAAGCATGGTTTGAAGAATTTGCAACGGATTCAGTAGCATCTCTTCAATCTATCCCTAAGAGTATAACAGCTTTGGCTTTCATTGGCTACTATAGTGACGTATCATACACACAAACTTATGAAGTGCTCTGTACCATAGACATCTTATAGAAACGTTTGCTGGCTTCAAAACTGCTATTGAATGTTCTAGAAACTTACTCTTTATTATGTTCTTACTACATTGTTGTTGCTTGCTTTATATTGAATTCACGCTGTTACCACCTTTATAAGAACTTACTTCTTCTAGCTGCAAACACGAAATACTTCTTGCTTTGCTTTTGAATATTATTAACATACATATATTGTAGTAACATATAACTCTTTAAAATTATTACATTTATGTTGTAGGATGGTAATATAATTGTATTTGTCGTGGATAATTAATTAACAGTATTTAAAATATTTAAGCTTTGTTAGTAGGGGCTAAGTGTTTTTGGATTAGTAGTGGATACCATCTCATCATGCTAATCCCTCCCTTTCTCGTTACATCTGTCAATATAACCCTCGCTCACACAATCCTCTTTTAATTCTCAGTACAACAATAAGTAACCTTTCTCTCTTGCAGTAGTATGCAACTTTTGTCTTGATATCCTCAAATTTAGTTCTGATCAACCTCCAAAACCCCTTTGACAGATTGTCTTTACTTAACTACTCTTCTCCCATTCCATTCCAAATCAGTTTGTATCCAATTTTCCAGCTTACTTCTTTTAAACTGGATTCCAGAAGTTTTAAGCATTCTTTCAAAATATACACATGTGGCATATGCTGACTGTAAACCAATTTTTAATGCTTTTCCCATCACCCATCCTCTCACATTTTAGCTTTCCCATTTCTTATAAAGCTCCAGCATTGGCTGCATTTTACAGAATACTTGACAGTTTTACAAAACATGTTTATTATTTTATCAATCTCCATCCAGCTACCCTGCACCCCTCATACCTCAATATCATAGTCCCATCTATTTACACAAGAGTGCTATATACACTTTGCCCAAGCTACACTCATATTATGTGCAAAATATAAACATTTCCTTAAAGATCTTATTGGCAACCTTCCCTTAGCCAGAACAAACCTTTTCTGTTTTTTCCACTGGCCACAGCTGACCTTATCTCCAAATATGTAAACTCTCTAATCTGTATGTTATTTCTTCCTGTCGATCACTTTTCTCCCTTTCTCAGTATATTTCTTTTCTTAAAAACCATACTTTTTGTCCTATCCTGATTCACTTTCATCTCCAATTCTTCACAATATCTCACTTTTTCCTCTTCAGACCAATCATCGAGAAGATTGATACCATTAAGTCATCTGCATATAATATTCCAGGAATCTCTAGCTTTAAAATTGATGGAAATTAAAACTATTTTGGTAAAAGCAATTAAAAATTTATACAAAAATGCATATGTAAAACTAAAAATGGGAAAATATTTGTCAAGCGGATTTCATGTTAATAAAGGACTACGACAGGGATGCTGTGTATCTCCTACATTATATAAAATCTACACAGAAAAAGCTATAGAAGGTTGGAAAAATATGGGAATTCCAATTGATGATGACTCGACAATATATTCCCTGCAGTTTGCGGATGATCAGTTAATTCTGACCCAAGAATATGAAGACGTAAAATATCTTACAAGGAAATTGATTCAAGAATACAAAATATGGAGCCTAAAAGTAAACATGGATAAATCCAAATATATGGCCATTAGAGATGTTCAAGATTTGGTACTGGAAGACGAAATGGGGATAATTAAACACACAGGGGAATATAAATACCTGGGAATAAACATTACACAAGATGGGAAACAAAAACAGGAAATAAGATCAAAGATAAACTCAGGAAAGTATGCTATATCTACTTTGAATGGTATATTATGGGATAAACAGATCTTAAAAGAAACTAAAACTACAATTTTTAAAGCAATAGTTAAAAGTATTATGGCTCCAACGTTTGGACTCTGAACTATCAGTTTAAAAGAAAATTATTGGTAACAGAAACAGATTATTGGAGGAGATCTTCTGTGATATCTAAAAGAAAAAAATTAGAAATGAGATTATAAAAGAAAATATGAATGTTCAAAATTCAGTTTTAGATTTTATTCAAGAAACAATTAGAATTGTATGGGCATGTTAAAAGAATGGAAGATATAACATGTGCATTCAAGGAACTATAGGATCAATGATGGATTGGGAAACTGAGGAAGATTTATGGTCCATCAGGCAAGAATGGAGAAAAGTAATAAGAAGCTGCAGTCTTGGGTGCCAGAAAAAGCTTTGTACATAGTAAAACTGGAAATATATATATATGCACTGAAATCTACTCATCCAAATAAATAATATTTTTGAAGTTTCCAGGGCACAGAGCTTCAACCACCCAGGGGTCTACTATGGTAGGTACAGGATTGGCGCTTCCAGGATCCTGAGCCACACTCTCGATTGGGTTCCTCTAAGAGGTGAGAGGGCTTATGTCAAATGCCCAATCAACTGTGGTCCACAAGTGTGTGTGACCAATCTCTAGTTACCTCCCTGAACACAGTCTGATGGATACCGCTGCACGGGACGAAGGAGGGGAGTCCCAAGGGGTGACTGAGTAATGCGTAACTCTCAGCCCCCGAGTATCATGTAGGACTGTGTTTGTATCTGCTGATAAAGGTCAGTCCTGGGGAGGGGCCATTACATGAGCTGTTACGCTCCTGAAGGTGATTGGGTCCCTCTATCTGTTAATTGGGAGGTGAGCAAGGTCCAGGCCAGGACTCTCACCTAAGCTGCGGTGGTGTCCAAGATGTGAGTATGCTATTGGAGACATTTGTAATGGTGGAGGAATTTATCGCTATGGATACTAAAAAAAACTCAAAAGTCAGTGTAAAAGAAGTAGTCAAGTGTTGTGATCCTCGCTGCTTAGTCATTATAGAACAGAGGAAGGAAATAAATTTTCATCAGTGAACCCTTTCACAGTACAAAAGGGTCTCGATAACATTGCTGGTCCAGTTAAGTCTTGCATTAAATCTCGCAATGGCACGCTCCTGGTTGAAGCAAATTCAGCATCCCAGGCAGTGAGAATACTTGGAGCGCATATGTTAGCCAGTTATCCTGTACGCATTGAAGTGCACAGAACCTTCAACTCTTCGCCCGGTATACTAAATACCCGTGCATTGGACGGTATGTCCAATAAAGAGATTCAAGAGATCTAGAGGATCAAGGTGTTACTGCTGTATATCGGTTTCAGCGGAAAAAAAGAGGTGAACTAGTGCCTACTCGTACCCTGTTCCTTACCTTTGATAGGGTAGATCTCCCTCAAAGGATTAAGACAGGATATGAAGTCATTGAGGTTAGGCCATATATACTGAATCCACTGAGATGCTATAAGTGTCAGCGCTTTAAACACACTAGCGAATTTTGTAACGGCAAATGTACATGCGTTAACTGTGGAGACATCTCTTGCGATGGAGCATGTACAACTGCTCCAATGTGCGTTAACTGCAACAGTGAACATCCATCAAGTTGCCGAGAATACCCCCATTTTGCAGAGGAAAGAGCGATGCAGGAGATCCGGGTTAGGGAGAAGGTGTCCTTGGAAGCCCGGAAACTTCTGCATATCTGCCAGCCCTCTGTCCCAGAGTCCGATACCTACAGCTCAGTTGCAGCTAAACTGGTACCGTGTCAGGAAATCGCAACTCAGACCAGCGATATCAACGGGGCCACTATTTCCGAAAACATTCTCATAGCTACAACGCAGCCAAAGTCTTCAAAATCAACACCCACAACAGCATCAACATCTGCCAAGTCCATTACTGGAAAGATCACACCAGTCAAATCAGCAAGACCGTCGATCTCAAATAATAAGACTGGCAAGCTTGTAGTATATAATGCATTACCAGTAAAATTCAGGACCAGTTATATGAGAACCAACTTCCTAAAGGAAAGCGATAAGTCTGCATCCAGAACACCTAAGGGGAAAAAAGATCCACGAGCATCTCCTCAGAGATCCTCCTCTGAGGAATCTTCCGGGAAGGACTCAGATCGGTGATCACATCTTCGCTGATCTTGACTTCCAATCTCAAACTGAGATTTTCTATTGGAAAGGGATCCTCCCCTATGGAGGAGATGGAGCAAGAGGACACTGCCAGAACAACGCTGAAAAAGAGGCGGGATAAATCCTCCGTTAGAAGTGTTAGCCCAACACCAAAGAAAAAGGTAAAGTTGACCACCGCTTTTCACAACGTAGTAAACTTCTACGCTTAAGAACTTATCCCGTTATAATTTTGATGGTTATCCTACAATGGAACATCCGTGGAATTAGAACACATCGACCAGAGCTTGAACTTTTGCTCAACAAGTATGAACCTTTGGTCGTATGTTTACAAGACACTAAACTCCGTCCGTAAAACAGCTTTCAACTATATACCCTAGCACGATGTGATGTTACACCGGAAGAGGGTATTCCTGCGCATGGGAGCACTATGATGCTCATCAGAGATGATACATTTGTGGAATCTGTATTCATACAGTCTGACATCCAATCAGTGGCTGTAAGGATTAAACTGCCATCCATTCGATTTACCATTTGTAACATTTATCTGCCTCCATCCAATCCAACGACCTCTCGCTCATGGATTTAGAAGATCTAGTCTCTCAGTTACCAACGCCTATTCTGTTGGTGGGAAATGTAAATGCCCAGCACCCCCTTTGGGGCTCACCTTGGGCTTGTGCGAGAGGTAAATTAATTGTTGATTTTTTGGACAATTATAACCTTGCTCTTCCAACACCGGAGAGCTTACATATCTCTGACTCCTTCAACACTTTTTCACATCTTGATATTGCAGTTTGTTCACCATGGTTGGCAGTTTCCTTGCAATGGAATGTCACCTCTGATTTACCTCTAGTGACGACTTTCCATGTCTTATTAGTCTCTCAACACAAGATATTAGTTTCACACGATTGTCTCGATGGCACTTAGATCATGCCAACTAGAACCTTTACTCCCAGTTGGCTGTATTTAGTTATAATGAGCACGACTCTGTTAATTTTTTGGTCGAACATCTCGCAGGGAAGATTCCTTTTGCTGCTGAGCAAGCTATTCCACAGTCGACTACCAACCCTTGTCGATTTCCAGTCCCTTGGTGGATGGAAGAATGCCAAAATGCCATTCGTGCTCTTAGGGTTTTCCAGCGTCGCCCCACACTGGATAACGTAATCGAATACAAGAAAGTGCATGCCAAGTCTAGATATGTTATAAAGGATAGCAAAAAGACATCATGCAGCAAGTTTGTAGCTTCATTTAATTGACATACACCTTCCTCTGTCGTTTGGGATAAGTTATGGCATGTGGCGGGAAATTCGACCCACGTGCCAATTGCTGGTCCTAAAACAGCTGCAGGAGCTGTTGTTGATACATTTTACGTGGCTCACACATTTGGCTATGCTTTCGCTCAAGTGTCTAGCTCAGATAACTATTCGCTCGAGTTCCTTCCTGTTAAGACTCAGGTGGAATCTCACGGTTTATTTTTTCGTTCAGGAAACCTTAAAAGATTACAATCGCCTTTTCATCATGGCAGAGTTAGAACATGCTCTTTCATTTTCGCGACTATCAGCACCAGGACCAGATCGTATCCACGTACAGATGTTGCAACAGCTCTCTCCTGAAGGTTAGACTTTCCTATTCTAGGTTTATAATTGTGTTTGGGTTGATGTCACTTTTCCAGAAAAGTGGAGGAAGGCCACTGTTATACTCATTTTTAAAGCTGGAAAGGACCGTCATCTATCGTCCAGCTACCGTCCTATTTCCCTCGCCAGTTGCATTTGCAAGGTGATGGAACACATGATCAATGGACGGTTGGTATGGTGGTTGGAAACTCACAACCTGCTGACCAACACCCAGTGCGGTTTTCGAAAATGCTGTTCAACAATGGACCACCTTGTGTCATTATCTACACAGATCATGAACGGATTCATGAGGAATGGTCAAACCGTTGCGATATTTTTTGACCTTGAGAAGGCTTATGATACGTGTTGGCGAGCAGGGACACTACGTTCCCTACATGCCTGGAACTTACGTGGACTTTACCACTGTACATTCAGGAGTTTATGAAGGACCGCGTTTTCTGAGTAAGGGTTGGCTTGGTTTTTTCGAACCTTTTTGTTCAGGAGAATGGAGTACCTCACAGATTACCTAAGCGTTACACTATTTGCTATAGCAATTAATTGTATCTCAAAATGTGTTCCTCCAGGGGTATTGTCATGATGACTTTGCCATTTGTTGTACTTCTCTGCGCACGCCATTTTTGGAACGCCGTATGCAGCAATGCTTACATAATCTCCAAGAATGGACTTCTAAAAACGACTTTCGTTTCCCAACTGAGAAGTCAATCTACATCAACTTCTGACGCTGTAGGAGACAATTGCTGCCTTGAAGAAGTATTATGCTTACGTATTTTTTAAAAAAATATATGTGTGCTGTTATGTAATTATTAAGCACCACGTTGAGGAACGCCACTTTGAGAATGTTATTGAGCCTCGTATTTGTTGCCAACTTTGAAAAAGTTATTTAGCTGGATGCTGGATATGAGATGTGAGAATCCCCGCGTATGTGCGTCACTTTGAAGTATTTAATCCAATGTTTTTTTTAAGATACACTTTGATGTTGTTTGATGCTTAGGACGCCAAAACTTTATAGTGAAGATGATGCTTGTTTTTACGTAATATTATTAAAGTTATTTGCCTCGGCTCCTTTCAGTCGCACTATAGAAACACAAGTTCTTTTATGTTGTGATAAGACAAGAATTGAAATTCGTCACAGAATTTACTTTTTAATTTCACTTCTTTATATTTCTCTTTATACTTGCACATTTATAAACACAACACTTTATAAAAGAAAAACTGTGAGCACTATATATATATATATATATATATATATATATATATATATATATATATATATATATTCTAGCGGAGAACACAATTTTTACCATCCGTACTTTACAACATCTTACCCGCGACTTTTACGTCTGCTCTGTATAACATCTTGCCCGTGACTGACTAAAACCAATGGTAAAAATCTTATAGCTTCGGTAATGCCAGTCTCTTATTGGCTAATTCCAAACTGTAAGCAAAATTACGTTATTACCGATCTTTTCATAACCAGTATTTTTTTTATAAAATCCAGACACATTATTGTCACAGAAATTACATTATTACCTCATTATTAACATCCTAAAACATATTATTCTCACAGTTTTTGCACTATTAGAGTATATAAACATTTACATGACATTAATAAATGTGTTTACAATAAAAATAAGTATTTACAATGACTTTACATACAAATTTAAATAATTATATACATATTGTTTTTAAGGTGGGCTGTTATTGAATTTAATTAATAAAAAATACAATTAATATCGTTTAGGCATTAAATTACTGCATCAACCTTCGGTCCAGATTTACTACCATTCGCAGATTCGACGAGATTCCTGGGGTTGACGTTTGATAGGAAACTTTGCTGGTCATCTCATATAGCACAGTTGAAAGTGCTATGTGACCATTCTCTGAATATCTTGCGGATATTAAATGGCAAATATTGGGGAGTGGATCGAACTGTTTTGCTGCGACTGTATCGCGTACTCAGAAATAGACTATGCGTGTGTCATTTATTCTTCAGCACAACCATCTGTGCTGAGGAGATTAGACGCAATCCATAACTGAGGCATTTGGGTGACTATTGGTGCTTTTCCCACTAACCCAGTTATGAGTCTTTACGCCGAATCAGCAGAACCTCCTCTGCGATATCGGTATGATGTCCTCTTGGGAAATTATGGCTGTGAGCTTAAAAGTATGCCTCAACATCCAACATTCGCTTCTTTTTTTCACACTGCCCTGGATGAACGTTATGGGGATATCTCCATTAATCCACGGCCTGCAGGTGTTCGTTTCCAGGATCTCCTTAGAAAGCACAACATTGAAATGCGTAGCATGTTTGCTAAGGGGGAGAGGGTGTTCGCCCATTGGTTACTTGCAACATCTGAGGTAGATCTTGGCATGGTGATATACCGGAAGTCTACAATGGCTGCGTTTAGTATTCGCACCTGTATTTTAGAATTTCTGTACGGTTACAATGACTGAATTTTGATCTACACCGATGGATCTAAATGTACCAACAGTGATGGATGTGCTTATGTTCATGGAACCGAATGCTATACATTCGGTTTTCATGATAGCACATCCATTTATAGTGCATTGCTGTATGCCTTATACCAAGCCATTTTGCTTGTGCACTGTTGAAAATTGGGAGACTGTCTCATTATGAGTGATTCTCTTGGTGCACTTCAGAGCCTTCATGCCCTGTATAACTACCACCCCATTGTCCAGCAAATGCAGGATACCCTCCATGTTTTATATGCTTCTGGCGTTAATGTGAAATGTGCTTGGATACCTGGTCACGTTGGCTTACCGGGTAATGAACTTGCGGATTTGGCAGCTAAAACATCAACCACAGAACCCAGTGTTACAATACCTTGGGTAACGTTGGAAGACTTTTAAGTTTGTTGTGCGGAGAGCGGTGCTGTAGTGCTGGCTCAAGGAGTGGTTAGCTCTCCGCAGAAATAAGCTTAGGGTAGTGAAGGACATTCCAATTAACTGGCTAACTTCCTCTCGGCTAACTCGTCATAAGGAGGTGATTTTGGCTCAGTTGCGTATTGGTCATTGCAATTTTATGCATGGTTATCTTTTTAAGGGTGACCCTGCTCCTATTGTCCGCTTTGTGGCGAAGGTCAGTTGGTCCATCACATGTTGCTAGACTGTATTGCTCTAGCACATCATCGGGACTCTGCAACTGCTGGACAGTCTTGCAGAGGTCTTAGCAGATGATAAGCAAGCGGTTGACAGAACTTTTAATTTTGTGTCAAAAGTAAATTTCCAAATGCATATTTAGTCATCTTAATAGCAGGTTTTATACTGGTCGGTTTAGTTTTTTATATTTATGACTTGCGCTATGTTTTTACATTGATATTTATTTCTGGCTTTTGCAATGATTTTTATATCAATATTTCCCCATAGCTTTTGCTTTGACTTTTATATTCAAGTTTATCTCTGACCTTTTCCATGATCCGTTTTACAAGGGCGCTAATGACGTAGCAGTTGAACACCCTTAAACAAAACATAGTTATTGCTAATATTCTCATTCGTTTTTTTTCTTCTGAGGACTGCAAATGTAACTACAATTCGTGGACTTTATTGGAGACCGGTTGTTACTGTTAGCAAGTAGAGGCCACAAGCAGAGTCGGTGCTATCCTCTTATGTTATGCATGTGCAGATGAAACACTAACACCCAACAGGGTTGTCCAGTACCTTCTCTACAATTACCACATTATGTTCCCTAAAGGTTCTAAGATATTTTCAACTCTTTTAGGGGACTTGCAGTTTAAATCATGTGTTATTGTTGGAACATGGGCCTCTTATATCATGTACATGACAGAAAAAATATTTAGGTATGTTTCGATGTGAATGAAGTGATCATCAGATGTAACACAGTATGAAACTAAACCAATACACAGGCATCACCTATTAAATATTGGGATGCAAGAAAAAAAGATTCTTAGGGTCGAATTCATAGTCATCGCTTATTTTAAGCAAATCCTTAAGCAGCGATTTTCAGTACACATATGCTACTCTTTCAGGCGAATAAGGAAATGCTTATCCATATAAGGTAGCTCCGATCTCCCTTTATATACAATAAAGAGAGCCAATCTTGCATCAGCTGCCTACAATGGAGGTTGACGATATTAGCAATTTCATGGAGTATATGGAATTTCATAATGAAATTGTACTGCGCATTAATAAACGTATTTGTGTGATTTGCAGAATCCGCTTGAAACACATAGGGATGCTGATTTTAAGAAGCTATACCAGTTTACCAAAGCCACTGTTGTAATAATCTAATGCCTCTGCTAAATAAAATAACCTAAACAAACAGAGGTTATGAAATCACAACGTGAGACAGGCTTACTTGAAAAGGTAGTGTATATATATAGAATCTCAGTGCTATAACACTATCCATATGTTTTCTGTTCAAACGTTTTCCCATTTATGTTGCCCAAAATTTTTAGGTCCCTAGAAAACGAGATTCCGCTGCTTTTATTCAGAATCATTTAATAAAATCTAAAAATAAAATGCGGAAATATTTCTGCAATAAATAAAGTTTATCTGTGCAGTGCTTTTCTTGATCAAATTGCCTATTTTACATAATCACTACGACTGCAATGGATCACTTAATAAGTCACATGTCTTTACATTAATTTGCAAATATACGTTGGGTTTCAAAATCTTGAACAGAGGTTTACCAATTTCGTGTGTAAAACTGCTGCTGAAGCCAAACATTGTAAGTTATTGGATACTTTACATTTCTGCTTGTTTCTGCTTACTGCTAGATGGTGTAGTAATTGCATTTGTGGTTTCCTTCCATGTATACATATACACAGTGTGCAGATTGTAAGTACTTCTAGCTACTAATACTTTACACTAGAAAGTCAGGTTTTCAGTTTTAAAACAGTCCACGAGTGAATACCACTTAAGGCCAGTACAACATACAGCGTCCGATTGCCTGCATTCTACAATGTCTTTGTATCTCTGCACCAACTCTTTTTAATTGGTTTCTTTCCTGCTCACTGAAATGTTTTCCTTTTGGTATGTTTTTTACCGAACTAATGTAAATATATAACTATTACTACAAACCCTTAACTAAATTTACTACAATATACTTGATTTTAAACTAAAGTTAACTAATTAATAAATGTACCATGTGCTCAACAGCTGTTGTGAACAAAACAACGAATGTGGAAATGGCAGCTGGCTGTGTGGTCACCTGCATGTTCGTTTACACATTCCTTCAGGCATCTGAGTGGCTGTGAAACAGCTGAACAAGTTGCCACATGTGCTTCAGAAATAAGTAAGCATTTAGCGCTGAGCATATAAGTACCTTTTTTTTGTATGGATGCTCTTTAACTGCTGTGGTCCTTAGTGTCCCATTCTATATTGGTGGAATTTTGCTCAGAGGCCTCTTTATCAGGCTTGAGGTTCTTTTACATGCCGTAAAACTATGATACGGTATCACCAGTTTTACTTCCCTTCTGAAGGAAGCCATGCTAAGGATTTTTACACCCGAAAAAAATCCATCGCCCTTCACTGGGTTTGAACCTGCAACCTCAGGAACTAGAGGCTAGCATGGTAACCACTACATCACAGAGGACAATGTATGAGTACCGTCTATGTACACCAAATGGTAATAAGTGTTTCCTTATCAGAAGGAAATACTTATTGCCCAAGCATCTCCTTTTCGCATAAGTGGCGACTATGAATTCGACCCTTATTTTCAAAGAAAGAGAAGACCTGCAGTGATAAAAGATACAAATAACTACTATATACTGTCACATATAACTTGATGATAAACTCAAAATGAGACAAGGCATGTCTTGTTGAGTTATTTCCAAAAGATAAGTATGCTATTACAGTGTGATTTTTTTAAAAAAAGATGTCTGATAGCAATCATTATTCCCACGAAGGTTTGTGATGCTGCCAAGAAGCAGATGCACTTCTGCCTCCTTCCCCTTTCCCTCTCAGTTCCCAGTGAATATAAACAAGTGTTCAAGTTATTGTCTCAGGAATAATATTGCATATGTAACCTGTACTAGCCTACTTTAAGAACAAAAATAAGTTCTCTAGTGATGAACTAACTACACAATATCTTTGCAAATGTGATTGTGAAAATGGATATTTTACATAATCATTAAACAAAATCTCTTTGTACACACACCTACATATTCTACATTATTTACAAGCCTACACTTTTAAACTAAATGTTATAATAATAATTAGAAACAGACATACTTGCTTACATTATTACTTAATAGTGGGTGTATTCCTTCCATATCAACCTCCTCAACAGTCACCACCTTCATACTCTTCACTGGAATCATTACTGGCACTGTTACGTATGCAGATAATCAGCTCATTCACACAATGGAGGATAGCTTTCATTTATCTAGCTGCCTCTAGTATTCCTTCCACATGTTACACAGTTCCTCTACTTTTCTGGTGTTACTGCTTCCTTTCTGAGATGTTCTACTTCTGTCAGTTTAAATGTTGTATTCTGTCTTGCAATATAGCCCTTTACTTCTCAGAATAATTCTCGGCAATGATAAGGGGAATTTCTGATCATTTGGTCTCCATGAAGTTGGATAAATACCAAACTTGATATTTAGGTTCAGTACCTTCCAAAGATTGAGGCAGTATTTTAATACCTAAATAATTTCAATTGTATTTTATATAAAAGTAAATTCAATAACAGCCCGCCTTGAAACAATATGTATGTAATAATTATTTAAATTGTATGTAACAGTCATTGCAAATGCTTATTTTTATTGTAAACATGTTTTATTAATGTTATGTGAATACATTATATACTTAAATAATCCAAGAGCTGTGAGAATAGTAAGTTTAAAGTTGCTAACAAAGAGGTAACCTTGTACCAATAATGAGTTTTAAGAGTTTGAAAAGTTACCAGTCATGATTATATCAAAGATAAGGTGAGTAACAGTTTAAAATTAGCCAATCAATAGCAAGGAAAAGGCTTAAGTAAAATGTAGATATTCTATTGGACTAAAATTAGCCAATCAGAGACTTGAAATACCGAAGCTTAAAGGTTTTAACCGTTTAAAGTTATTCAGTTGCTGGCAAGCCTTGGTAGTGAACAGATGGAAGACGTGTTCTCTACGTGTAAAACATTAAATATGTATACGCTCTAAGTGAAAGTATTGAAGATTCTCACAGCTCTTAAAAAGTATAGTGCTTTATAAAAATGTGCAAGAATTAATAAAAGAAGTGAATTTTAAAAGTTAAATTCTGTGATGTCTACAATCATTGTCACACCACGCCCTGCATAAGATATACATGACTCTACAAACAAGACTGACGCAGCCGAGGCAAATTCAAACATAAATAATATATAGAAACAGTTTTAATAACAAAGTTAAATATTATAATGTAAAACTTGGAGTGTAATAACAAAAACACATGTTGAAATCAGCTTCTCATACGTAACAGCATATTGCATAATAACTAACTATTACGTAATCAAATTCAAACCGACACCCAAAACATGTTCCAGAAACTCCTTAAATGCAACTAAATAAATATTACCTAAAATACAATTACGTAAGCACATTAACTTCAAGTTGGCTCCCATACGTGGTGCAGATATAAAATAATTTACGTAATTAATTATGTTGAAGTAGATAATAGGTAGTTGTTTGGAGGAGTTTGGCCCACATATGGGAACCAATTTGAAGAAGATATTATGTTGGTAGTTGCAAGATGCTTTATTGATGCTGATTACGTAATAAATACGTAACTTGAAGATGATTTTTCTGCTGTTGTTGCGTAATGTTTACGCAAACTTGATGAGTTGTTATTTATTAATAGTTGTTTTGAGCGTCAGTTTTGAATTTAATGCTTACATAATATTATTGTTTGAATCTGCCTCGGCTGCATCAGTCTTAATTTAGAGTCATTTATCTTGGGTAGGGTGTGGTAATGACAATTATTGTTGACGTCACAGAATTAAACTTTTAAATTTTCACTTTTATTTTAACTTCTTGCACATATTTATAAGCCACTAGACTTTTAAAAGAACTGTGAGAAACTTTTACATATTCACTTAGCACGTATATCTATTTTTACTAATCACCTGTAGAGAACACATTTTTCCACCTTTACTCTATCAAATATAGCCAGCAACTGAATAACATCAACGGTCAAAACCTTAAGCTTCGGTAATGCAAGTCTCTGATTGGCTAATTCTAGTCCAATAGAATTCCTGTATTTAACTTAAAACTTTTCTTTGCTGTTGATTGGCTAATTTTAAAACTGTTACAGAATTTACGTCATCGTCGCTTTAATCATGACCAGTACATTTTCAAATTCCAAACACATTATTGCTACAATTACCTCATTATTACTCATTGTTAGCAACCTAAAACTTACTATTCTCACAGTTCTTGCATTATTAGAGTATGTAAAGTATTCACATAACATTAATAAAATATGTTTACAATAAAAATAAGCTTGTGAAATGACTGTTACATACAATTAAAATAATTATTACATTAATATTGCTTCAAGGCGGGCTGTTACTGAATTTACTTATTATAAATAACAATTGAAATTATTCAGGTATTAAAATACTGCCTCAATGTAACAACATTTCTACTTCAAGTTGGCACCCAAGCGTGTTGCAAATGTCTTAAACAAAGTAAACTCCAAGAACAACATACAACTTCAAGATGCGACATGATTTTCAAGAAAATCCCCCACCCGAAACTAAATTCTTTATTTTCTAAAAGATGGATCTTGTGGTTTTGATTAAAATACCATATATTAAAGATATTTACATGTCAAAATGTATATCTTGAATTTTTTGGGAATAGTCTGTGAAATCCTCTTCATTCAGAAAGAATGTTGTATATTCATGTGTAACCAGTAAACGTTAAGCGATAGACGAAAACGTACTACACAAAAAATGTAGATCTGTTTAAAACATCTAATTTATTTCAAATAAGTTTTTTGTGTGTGGCTAAGGCATTTCTGAGATATCTGCTATTAAAGGTCTGAATTGCTCATTACTTCGTCATTCTTTTAGAAGTCCAGTTAACATTCAGTTGTTTCTCACAATTGCATGGAATTTTAAAGCCAGGATATAGCGACCAGTTCTTAAAAATTTGACTCTTGCGGTCCTCTTTCCATCATAAGAAAATGTGTAATGTAGATATTTCACATAGGTACATTTTGATTAAAATGTAGTAGATACAAAAATAAGTACTAATAAGAATAGTTTGTATACCCACTAATAAACAATAGAGGGTAGAGAAAGTCGTGCAAATTTATCACATCAGGTTCCCCCCCCCTCCTCTCTCTCTCTCTACTATGACTACTTACCTATATTAAGTAGAAGTTTTGCATTCCACCCAAAAATTGGTTACTAAGATTTCACCAGAATTACACATTTTTTTGCTCGCTGAATCCAAAAATGTACAGCATGTTTAGAAAAGGCATTTTTGTTTATAATAAAATATTCTATTAAAACACCATGCGTTTTAAGATATTTGCATGACAAAATATATATCTTGAATTTACTGCAAATAGCTTGTGAAGTGCTCTTCATTCTGAATGACTTTTGAATAGTTGGTGAACCATAAGAGAGAGACAAATTCTTAGTACACAAAAAATGTAGATCTCATTAAAGCATGCAATTTATGCCAAACTTATTTTCTGGTGTTAACTATACCCACAATATTCTTTGTTATTGGTTTGAATTTTCAAATTCAGTTTTTTCAAATGAAGTCTCTATTCAGTTTTTCTTGTGGCCATGCAAAGAGCATGGAATTTCAAAGCCATCATATAGTGATTTGCTTTTAAAAATTTGACTATCATTGTAGTCTACTGTACCCTTCTTATACCTATGTGTAATGAAAGTTCATATTGTTAATAAGAAGTAGACAGAAGAATAACTTTGTTAAAGTGTGTGTAAAGAAAGTCATACATCAAGTTTTTCATTGTAATGTGAAACAAGATATATTGTGGCAAGGGTATGGGTAGAGTCGAGATGTTGCTGTTGGATCCTGGTGGATGCTCTGGAAGTTGTTGTAAAGGGTGGCACATGTGAATATAAACGAGTTGCTGAAATGGACTCACCATTTGAAGGGTTTGGCTGTAAAAGATGGCAATCCACAAAAAATTTAAAATTAAGATAATCACATAGGAACCTTAAACCATCTGTTAAATTAGTTGAATATGTAATTGATAGATGGCATTTGCAGTCAAATGCGTTACTGTAACTCACACTAGTTTCATGTAGAGCATGTTAACCATCACAAGATGACTGCTCTCAGAGTAAATTGCAAACTTTTCACTACAGATAATAATAGTTCTACCAGCACAAGTAAGAAGAGGAAGCCAGTTATCCCACTCAACATCTGGTAGTGGAGATATAGATGAAATTCCATCAAAGAATGTGAGTTAAATGTTGTACATGAAATGATGTCATCTGCTCTTGATGCCCATTAATGTTTTTGTTTTAGGGTACTGAGTTGCCTGTTATGAAAAACCAAATCATATTACATAATACAGCTGGTAAATAACCACCTAATGAGAATATTCCTAATGAGTTGTGTGTGCAGGAGCAAAGAGAAAGAGGAAATGCCCAGGCAAGTAGTTGTGAAGAAGGAAAAAGACTGTGGTGTTGTGTATTAGAAATATAGGGGTAAAAGAGATGGGGTTTCAACAAGGGAACCTGGACCAGACTGTAAGTGCCCATTAAAATCTTTTGATAAAATCAGTGATGACTGATGCACAGTAATTTTTGCCACATTCTGGAAAAAAGATTCATGTAACCTACAAAATGCATATTTATTTGGGTGTTGGAAAGGTAATTCTATTGCACATAAATATATCAAGAACATGAAGTGCAGCAGATCACAAATATTTTGTTCGTCATGAGTGGAGAAGTATTATTATTTGTAAGAAAGCTTTTTTGTCAATACATGGACTGCACAATAGTAGAGGTAGACAAGCAATTTGTGAAGAAAATGAAACAAGGTATTGTCTTGCCATCGCCCGACAAAAGAGGGAAACATGGAAATCATCCTAGGAAGTATAATGATTCAGCTGTGCAGCAGTTCATGAACATATTAATAAGCTAACTAGATACAAGAATCATTATAGTCATAAAGACAATTCAAACAAGGAGTTTGTGTCCATGGAGTATTCTATAGCTAATTGTTATGAAAGTTATAGGGATGTGTTTTGCAAAGACAAACATATTAATCCAGTTTCTAGTGACAAGTACAAAAGAATTTTCACAGAGGATTTCAATATTAGCTTCAAAACATCAAAACTGATGCCTGTATAAAGTTTGTGATTCGTTGCATTTAAAAATAGAAGCAACTGCTAATGAGAATATAAAGAAATCACTACTTCAAAAGTGTGAAGTACATCATTGAAGGTTTAAAGCTGGACAATCTCTTATAACTACTTACACAGAAAAGGCTCGTAGTGATGAAAACTATTTGGTAGTGATGTGTGATCTCCAACAAGCACTGCCCACACCAAAATTGTCAGCAGGTCCTGCATTCTATCATCGAAAGCTGTTCACATACAATCTAAAAGTTTATGACTACGGGGCGAATACTGATGCATGTTTACTGTGGGATGAACCTACTGGCAGCAGAGGATGTGAAGAAATTTCAAGCTGCCTCAAAAAAATATTTTGAAATTAATACCAAAGGGAAATAGTTGGTGGTCATTAGCGATAACTGCTGTGGCCAAAATAAAAACTGGACATGATTTCATTGTGGCTTTATCTAATATCAATCGACGATTTGAAGGCATTTCCTCAAGTTGGACGTACAGTGTTGCCCTCGGATAGTCTTTGCTCAAATTGAGAATAATGTCAATCAAAATATTGACTCGCCTGATCAGTGGGCAGAGGTAATCATCAAGGATTCTAAATCAGAGAAGCTGCAGGGATCCAGCTGCAATCATCAGACTTCCTGAAGATGGGAGAACTTCAAAAGCATATCAGCAGGAATGAGGGCATGGGAATTCAATTCCAATTCGAGATGCTTGTGTTTTCTCATTCAGTGCAGATAATCTACTTGCAATGAAAATTGCCAGAACTTTCATAACTTTGCTGAAGTGTAGAGAGAGATGAATCTCCAGAAATGTGGTTAACATTGAACTCAAGTGTAGAAGTAAGAGGCCAATTGATAAGAAGAAGTCAAATGATATTACTGCCTGTTTGGAGTGGATTTCTCCCCATTTTGGGTCATATTACACAAACTTAGTGGCTCAGGAAAATGAACAATGGAAAATCTGAATAGAACGTTGTAATGGATTGTATTATAGCTTGTTATAATATTTTCACATGTTTAGTCAATTCAAGTAAAACATGTTAAACCACATAAAGTGGGTTGCAGACATTTACATTTATTTTCTTTAAGCATTGTCTGTTACTAATATGTTTCAGTTTAATATGCATTACTCCAGAAAATATGGCATTCTTATAATATGTGTTCATATTTTAAAAAAAAAACACTTAAAAAATTAATTAGAATTTAGCTGTAAAAACATATGATGTCATTGTCTCAGAAGTTGTTCTGTGTGGATTACGATTTTTACAGCCGAACCCTTCATATATTGAAGACATTGAAAATGACCCCTGCAGCATCAATACTCAGCTGTGCATTGCAGATATACCCAATGTAAAGTTCCAATATCAATGACAGCAACTTCACGGCTTACGTTGCCTTACAGTTCCTGTATTGTGTGTGAATTTGTTTCATAGACCTTGCTCTTCAAAGGTAAAATATTACATGTTGTTAGATCCACTGGCAACTCCTCCTACTTACACGTGCTTGTTGCTCCAATTTACATGTAGGCTTATTTGGGCTTTGAGTAATTCTTTGGCATATCTCAATAACTTCTGTTGTGTGAACTGAAGGAATTCTTCCTTGTTTTCATTCTGCACAGATCCCATAACATGCCATGTTTTAACTAATTTCTGTATTTCCTTAATTAAACCTGTTTTACACATGCTTCCACAATTTGAATTCTTTCTTGTATCGAGAAGGTCATTTTCCAGAATGCGAAAAGCAGCATGTATATAAACTGAAATGTTGACAGAAGAATGCCAAGTATTGTTTATTCATATTGCATAAAATTGCCCATTGTTGTACTGTAGCTCCATTAAATTTTAATGACCAGTTTTAACAGAAATTTATATTAATACACAATGGAAATATTCCATTTGTATTCAAATGGGAGATGGGCCACTTTTATCTGTGCCACCCTATAAGTATGAATGCTTTATAGTCTGAAATAGTTCATTTGAATTTAGCACCTCTTACACAGTTGGTATGGTAAGTTTTTGCCTAGCATATTAGTAATGACTTCCTGGCGGATAATTTTATTCAGTAATTGTTGTGGATTCTAGCATGAGTAACGTGTAGCAAAATATTTGAATGTTTCTTTTTGTCCGTTATATTTTAAGATATACTTAAAATTCTACTAGCTCTTAGTCGTGGCAATATTGAATCTTATCTCAGTTGTTTCTCACAATTACATGGAAACCTGGAATTTTAAAGCCAGGATATAGCGACCATCTATTAAAATGACTTCCTTACTCAATTTGTGTTTAAGAACAAGCAATATATGACAATTGAATCAAAGATTTATTTACATATTTGCTTTAATTACTTGTAGACTTTCTTTATATTACAGTAATCAATTCTTGGTTCCTTCTTGTTAATAACATTTGGTAATTTGCATAGCAAATTAATACACTTCTGCTTTCCCTGTAAGCATCTCCTATCTCAGTGAAAATTTTCTTAACAATCACAATAGTTGAATCTTGTTTATATAAGCTATTATCTGGTTGCTATTGATTGTAAAACAAATTCATATAGTTTAAAAATTCTGGCATGAAATAAATGACATATTCAAAGAATAACATATTTACAATTATATTATAAAACATATTATTACTTGAATTCTCGCTTTTTGTTACATATTTTGTATTATCACAGTATTAATTTAATTGTGAAGTCCTTTTTGATCACCTTATTTAACTGGGCTCAAGACTACAGGACAAGAATTGTGTATGTATAAAATCACAATGGAAACTGAAGAAAGTAATACGTTACTTTTATTTAACATATGTTCAGTGTTATTCAGTGTTTTTCTCTCATTATAACATTAAATACAATTCCATATTTTTGGATCTCAAAATAATCAGAGACCAGGAAAAATTTACATTTGAAATCCACAGAAAATCAACACATGTAGATAATTGCATTAAAAAGAATGAATGCAATCCGATCTCACATCAACTTGCAGTTTTCAAAAGTCTAATCCATAGGTTAAACAATGTCCACAATCAGTCTTGAAAGAACACCAGAGAAACATAAAACAAAACAAAAACAAACAGACAAATCTGCTGTATTACACCACTCTTTTGGTCTGAGAACCACAACATTGGTCAAACCATAAAAAATTATATGATAAAATTGTTAAAACCAGTTTCATCACTAGAACTGACTATTTGCAAGAATGAAGAAAATATCGTAAATTTTGAAATCCCACCAATGAGTAGGTTGTTAGAGCTCTGTCACTCTAGCAGTAGATGGAAGCAGGATCCTACTCAGCCAGGAGAGAAGGAAAAGGAAGGAAGCAGGAATATACTTCAGTCACCAAACTGCTGATGATAACGAATGCCCTCGAAAATGTTCCAGTTAAAACTTAATAAGTGAAGGTCTTGTGTAAAAATAGTGGGAGTAACAAGTTTGTAATTTCTATCCAAGAGAACCTTGTCTTATTAGCATTTAGC
This sequence comes from Deroplatys truncata, assembly GCA_030765065.1. Taxonomy (NCBI): domain Eukaryota; kingdom Metazoa; phylum Arthropoda; class Insecta; order Mantodea; family Mantidae; genus Deroplatys; species Deroplatys truncata. Next base: position 13,409,384 of record CM060982.1, on the reverse strand, counting down.
TGAAATACAAATATTCTCAAATATGCAAAAAAACAAAAACCATGTAGTGCCTTAGTATCGAGTTCTATATTTAGCTGACTGTGACATGCAAATACAATCATATTTAATTTCAACCACGTTTACAGCCATAAGCTACTCTCTTGGCATAGTGTGTATGTGTGTGAAAAAGTAAGTAGCTCCATAAATTGGAATCAAAGGCACGTAAAATTCACTCCAAAATTAAAATTGTTTTTTGCCATTTTGTGAATAAATACAGCATTACTTGTAGTTGGTGCATACTGCAGTTATATACTTTAGTTCAGCTTTTGTTTAATTAAAATACAATAAACATAAGCAAAATATGAAGGTTTATTCTGAAAACCAGAAATTTAAGTTGTGGATGATTTAAATACCTAGATCTATTTATTAGCTGTACCATGACCGAGTGGTTAGACCACTCACCTCTCTCACCCAGGTTCGATCCTAGGGAACCGTATATGGGATTTGCAGTGGACAAAGTGGCATCTGTGCAGGTTTTCTCTGGGTATTCTAGTTTCCCCTGCCATTCATTCCATCAACTGCTCCATCATCACCTTTCCTTTCATTCATTTCACCATCATTTCATATCATCTCCTTCCTCGCTCCCATACCAGGCTTCGTGCTGATCACCTATCCTGGCTGTTCTTGTCTGATCCAGTTAGTCTCTGACCCTAGGCAACTGCTTGTAACTCCTAACTGGAAGAGTAAACACAGAAAGAAGAAGATCTGTTTATTGGATATCTGGGAACAGCCATTGCAGGGTTTAAATTGCCACCATAATTCCTTATTTGAAAATGGGTTTTATAATACTTGAATTTTGCTTACTTCATACTTAACAGGTTTTTGATTGTATCAATCTTCTTTGTTCTACTCATAATTTTCATTTTGCATGCCCCACAAACAGGCAGTAGAATGTATGTCTTCGATCAGTGACACTATTGTTGTCACAGTCCACATTTTCTAAAATATTGAAAAGTTTCCGGATTTTATCCACACTCAACTAAATGAACTGCAATCACCTGTTGGCACTAACATTGGCACTGTGTGCCCGTAAACATGTCCAGATCTGTGTGTTGTGATTGGTACTATACTTGTTTTCTATCTTGAATGGAACACAAAAAAAAAGGCACAAACATTTGTTAGTAAACATCAGCACACATACACTTCACACACAAATGTCTGCAAGCATATTTAAACAGATTTTAACAATTTGCACACCTTTTTTTGCTTGTTTGTGGGAAATTGCATGCAAGGGGGGACTAGGTCTAAGTTTGTATCTGTTTGGCAGCATTAAGTGTGCTAGCCGTACATGGAAAATGAAGGTATTAGCAGTGAAGCTAATTAATTATCTTTTCATGAGCTATTTTGAAATACAAGTTACTTACGCAATCATCTAATTTTTAAAACATGGTATACAGGAGGTTAAAGTATGAGGAGCCTAATTTACGAAGTGTTAGACTCTCAAGTGTTGTTATTTATCAGGAATGTAAGTTATCTAAAGAAAAGAAATGAAATAAGTATATAATATATCATAAAACATGGTATAGATACATTGATGTTACTTTTGCTATTGTGCATAATAAACATATAGATCATGTTTTAGGACTTAAATTGCAAGATAAAAACATAAAAATTTATTATGAAGTTCTAAAAAAGATAAAGTTTCAGGAAATAAAATACCTAGCATTTATCAAATAATGTTAATAGATTATGATGAAGTTTGTATTGGAAAAACTAAGCTTAATTTAGAAACTAAGCGTGGTTAATAAATAAGTTATAATACTGGCTCTCTCTATGAATACAGTGTATCTTGACCCACACAGATATACTTCCCAGACTTCTATTCAGTAATGTATAGATTTCACAAAAGGGAACAGCTAAGACATTCACAATAATAAATCAATTGTGGACATGAGCAGGTTACAGGCCCTTGCACTCTTGTCATTGCCAAAGAATAATTGTCCTAAATTAACATATATCTTTGATCTCTTGCCAATTTTTTGCTTCCACTCTTGTTGGATTTTAGCCTCATTCTTTATTTCTCACAAAGAAGAAGAAAAAATCTCTGTCTGTCCCCCTCCACCTTTTTGAAATTTTATTTTGATTGATTAGCAAAATCAATAAAATCAACAAAACCAATGCAAATAGAGTAGATACTAGTATCATTTTTGTTTCTTTCTGTTTCAGACTTATTATGTTTCTCACTTCAAAGTAGAAGCCTAAGCACATCATTTTGAATCAAGAGGGATGACCATTTTTCTTCAAATATAATGCATATGTCATAGTAAACTCATTATGCCTGTAATAGAAAAGAAAGAAGAAAAAATATATATATAGATATATATCCTTTATTTTATGCCTTAACACCTAATTTCTTGTCAATAAGGTTCTTGAAAATTACGGCTTGTATTACAAGCGTAATTTCTACACACACCTTTCCATAAAAATGAAAACAAAGTTGAGTCAATAAATTGTCATCTCAACTAAATCTGGAAGAATATTTTTTTGCTGTGGAATGTGTTATCTAATTATGGAAAATTAAAACAGAATGATAATAAATTATGCTAGCAATGTAGACTACTATATTTTCAGAATAAGTATATTATTGTATCATTCATTAACATATTAGTTTAAGATTTATAAAAAATGAGGTTTTGTAGGTCAAGCTACATGACTATGATTCCTTGTTTTACAAGCACATTTTGCAATATGAAAATTGATTGTACCTTTTCCAGTTTTGATTGCTTTAATATAATTTATATTTAATGTGATGAATGTTTCTTATATATTATTTTTAATTATATATTCCAGATTTACCACATAATATATAGAATTTTTTTCCGAATAATATATTATAAATTTTTAAGTTTTTGTTGTTGAACATTATATATGTAAAATTTTGTTTACAAAAGAGTGATCTGTACAGAAAAAAATAAGAAATGAAAGTATATCTTCTATATTTCTTGATGAAATAATTTAAGGGATATCTTTAAATGTTAGTGTATTTAGTAACTGTTATGCTAAATGTGCTTAGAAACTAGGTGCACAGTATGCTGCAGGGCGTTATAAACGCAGTCGGATATGTTTAAGGAAGCAAATGGGTTGACTTGAATTAAATGAAAGTCATATTGATAATAACTGTTGTGTAATTAGTGTGATGTTTCTTACCTAGTATGTTTCAATTATAAATAAAAGTAAATAAAGATATTTACACACCAAATAGTGGCTGATTTATTAAATGTGCTCATTCTGCCATGTAATGTTCATTATGAAATTGTTATTTCTCTGGTGGAAAATAAAATTCTATACTAAAAAGTAGTGTGCTAGTCCAACAGCTGTTGTGTAATTTACGGTCGGCAAAAAAGATAAGTTTTAGATTATTGGTTTATGAAATGGTAATGTTCAAATGAAGCAATTTGAAAAATGAGTCAGTAAAAAATATCTAATGTAAGACACACATTACTTTTTCTAGCCTTTGTCTGGTATGCATATTAGTGAAATATTTGCCAGAAGTCTCAAATTGGGAATGAGAGAAGCACTTACCTTGAATAAAAAATACTTGCACAACAATGAATGCTTCCACAGCATCTTAATAAATTTCACTATTTTATCTCCTCAACTCTTGAATCACAAAGGGCTCAGATATGGGCTTATAAGCAGACTGAGAGTTATTTTCAGTTTGATAATACAGAATTCAGACATTTCCCAAGGCCAGATGCAATGGAGGAAATAAGTAATGTACTTAGGCAGGTTACAGATATACGTTAGTCAGAGTCTTTAGAAACAGTGGAAGGGGGAGATAAGGATGTCATGTGGCTGGTGCAAGTATAGCAAGCAAAACAACCAGCCAGGATTGCATGGTTTAGCTCATTCAGATACCAGTAGAGATATTGCACAAAGCTCTTAAACTTCGTAAATATGTGACTACCACGGGAAATAGCTAATGTACCTGCTACTTATATGGAAAATTCCTTGCCTATAGCATGTGGATAATTGCATAAGCAAATAGCACACATTGTTGAAAATGTATATTGCTATTTTAGAGGAGGAGACAGCAGCTGGTATTTCCAGTTGTACAGTATTAAGAACAATTAAGCTGCATATTCAACATTATATATATCCAACAAAGACAAAAAAAGCAATGAAAACAAAATGGTTCTTGGTTTTCATAAGATTGATGACTTTACTATGGATTTAATAAGAAGTGCATATGCATTTCATATAAATCAGACAATGTCAACATTATTGAATGGAATTTTTAATGTAGTTTGTGAGAAAATGAGAAACGTCAAGTACAAGTCCCCTTATCAGAGGACAGCATTATTAAAAGCTCATGAAGTCTATGAATTTTAGGTTTGAGAAACAAAGTTATGAACACTAGTAATGGAATCAAAGCAAATACAGATATGGTGAGCAGTTATTTAAATAAAATTGCCCACTATACACAGGTTTCCAAGTTATCTATCTCAACGAGACATGGTATGACTCCTACGATGATGCCTTCTGAAGATGGATGGGTGAAATGGACTACTGTGATGCTCAGTTTTCAATTGTTAAATAACAAAGAATAGTGATTCTTCACATATGAGTACAAAGCAGTTTTGTTCCAAGGGCTAAAGCTTGTTGGATAAATTGATGATGAGAAATTTAGTAACAGTGATGTCCAAATTATACTTGTATATTTGGGAGTCAGTTTTTTTTAATACTATGCCATGCTTTTAATTTTTGAGGGACTAGTTACAGGAGCTGTTGCAGTCTCGGGGGTCTGACTGCCGTTGCTGGTTGTAGTTGACTGCAACCTTCTCTCTGGTGATGGAACGATAAACTTCACTTATGTGTCAACTGGCCGGATTTCAAAATTTATCACATGGTCTTTGTGCTTGCATATTATTCCTTTAAAGGGCAAAGCCTTTGCTTATCTACCTGTCCATAAGGACAGAGAGAGAATTATTTATGTTATTCTGGACCTTGAACCAGGTATACAATCCAAAGGCTCTTCTTTCATGGTAATGATCCATGTTATGTTGAACGTTGAACTTAAGGAGGTGGTAAGTATAGAGATCACTGTCCTATGAAGGGTTAAATTATTTTTTCACATTGTGGCTTGTTATGCTTTTTAGTAGTTTTGGATTGGGTCTAGGTTATGGTTTTCATTCCAAAAGTGAAATGCTACTGCTGATTTGTCTTCCTTGCTTTAACTTAACTTTTTTGAAGTGATCTTTGGTCCTGGTTTTCAGATTTCTTTTGCTTTTTCCTATGTAGAACTTTTCAGAATCCATACAGTTGATTTGGTATATTACAGATCTGTTGTCTGGTAGGATTTTATCTTTTGTTTTTGAATTTAGCATGCTTATTACCAAGTATCTGTTTGTTGGAGCCAATATTTATTTTCTAAAGATCTTTTTTAATTTTCTGAATGCTTTTGGGTGGTAAGTAATCCTCCTGAATGTTTTTTGCTATCTTTTTCCATAGTGAAGGTGCTTATTATTTACAGCTTTCCTTTGCTTTGGTTTGTTTATCTTCTTGTATATGGGATACTGGGTTGTAGTGGTTGTTACTTTCTGTACTACGTATAGTAAGTAGGGGAAGTATTGTATTCCACCCAAAAACTCGATACCGAGATTTCACCGGAAATGTATGTTTTGAGACCCCCTGAATCCAAAAAAAAGTATTTTTGGAAACATGTCCGTGTGTGTCTGTGAACAGCATAACTCAGAAACGAACAGTCGGATAAACACCAAACTTGGTATTTAGGTTCAGTATCTTCCAGAGATGCGACACGAAGGTTTTCAAGAAAATCCCCCTGCCCCAGACTACCCTTTACATGGAACATTTTTCGAAAATTTTAATTTTCTCAAAAATGGCTAACGATTTTGTCGGGACGCCCTTCGTGCTCGTAGAATTGCGCTTAGGGTGTTTCGACGACACCCCACACTTGATAATTTGGTTACTTTTAAACTATCGCACGCCAGGGCTCGTCGCATTATTCAGGATAGCAAGAAGGCGTCCTGGACTCGTTTTGTCGAGTCTTTTAATCGCTTCACGCCTTCCTCTGTTGTTTTGGATAAACTTCGTCGTTTCTCCGGTAAAGTGTCGCATTGTGCTGTGTCTGGCCTTCAGGTTTCCAATGCCACCATAGTGGATCCGGCTGCCATTGCTAACACTCTGGATGCTGCCTTTGAGGCGGTTTCCAGTTCTGCCCATTATTCCACCGGCTTTCGCTTTCTCAAAGACCGGCAAGATTCCGAGACCTATAATTTTCGGGCTGCTAATACAGAGTGTTATAATGAACTTTTCACAATGAGGGAGCTGGAGCACGCTCTCCATTGCTCTAGGCACTCTGCTCCTGGGCCGGATGGCATTCATGTCCTGATGTTAAAGCACCTTTCAGCCGACGGTAAACTCTTTCTCTTACAGGTCTATAACCGTATTTGGCAAGACGGCTGTTTTCCTTCCGTTTGGTGCGAAGCCACCATTGTCCCTATCCTTAAGCCTGGGAAGGATCGCCAACTACCTTCCAGCTACCGCCCTATCACTGCAAGGTGATGGAGCGCGTGATCAACAGGCGGTTGACATGGTGGCTTGGGTCTCAGAAACTCTTAGCGAACGCTCTACCGTCGACCATCTGGTCTCTCTGTCAATGCATATTATGAATGGGTTTCTGAGAAAGTGTCAAACAGTGGCTGTGTTTTTTGACCTAGAGAAATCTTATGACACTTATTGGAGGTGCGGCATTTTACATACACTTCACGCATGGAATTTACGCGGTCGTCTTCCCATATTTCTTCGAAAATTTATGACGGACCGCGTCTTCCGTGTACGTGTGGGCTGGGTTTTATCTAGTCGTTTTATCCAAGAAAACGGTGTACCGCAGGGCTCTGTACTCAGTGTCACACTTTTTGCGATTGCTATCAACCCCATTGTTGATTGTATTCCACCTGGCATTTCATCGTCCCTTTTCGTTGATTTTGCCATTTATTGTAGTTCACGGCGGACCTGTCTGCTCGAACGCCGTCTCCAGAGCTATATCGACCGTCTCTACGCCTGGAGTAACGCCAACGGCTTTAATTTCTCCGCCGAGAAATACGTCTGTATCAATTTCTGGCGCCGGAAGGCTTTCCCTCCGCCCTCTCTCCATCTTGGACCGGGAATACTTCCATTTGCAGACGAGGCGAAATTTTTGGGGTTGATCTTTGATAGAAAGCTGAGCTGGACTTCGCACATTTTGTTTTTAAGAGCGAAGTGTGCTCGTTCTCTTAATTTTTTACGTGTTTTAAGTGGCACATCCTGGGGAGCTGATCGGACCGTCCTTCTGCGTCTTTATCGCTATATGGTCCGATCCAAGTTTGATTACGGGTGCATTGTCTATTCGTCGGCACGTCGATCTGTTTTACGCCGATTGAATGCCATTCACCATCGTGGCATAAGAGTCGCTACAGGGGCCTTTCCAACCAGCCCTGTCCCCAGTCTGTATGTTGAAGCTGCAGAGCCTCCGCTGTTCTTCAGGCGTGAGATGCATTTGTGCAGCTATGCATGTCGACTCTCAAGCTTGCCTGACCACCCGTCCTTCGAGTTATTTTACGAGGATTCGCTTGATCGGCAATATTTAGTTAGCTCCTCTGCATTGCTCCCTCCAGGGGTTCGTTTTCGGCAGCTTCTTCGGCATTTGGACGTTACGCCAGCGCCAGCCCTTCCCAGGGGGGAAACAGTTTTCCTCCTTGGTCGCGCGCTGAGGCCCACTGTCACCGTGGGTTAACGTCGATGCCGAAGAATGAGACCCCTTCTTCAGTCCTTAGATCAGCGTTTTTAGAACTACAGGCGCAATTCGCGGATTTTCATTTTATATATCCTGATGGGTCTAAGACTGATGTTGGAGTAGGGTGTGCCTTTGTTTTTGGTGAAAATAGTTTTACCTTTCGTTTACCTTGGCAATGTTCGATTTTTACCGCCGATCTTTTTAGTACTTATCAATCCGTTTTATACATTCAGCGGCACGACTTACGGCACTGTATTGTTTGCACGGACTCTTTGAGTGCCCTTCAGAGTATTAACGCGCTGTACAATTACCACCCCCTCGTACAGCGCATACATGACCTGCTGCACTCGCTTGGTGCCTCTGGCATCAGCGTCTCCTTAATGTGGATTCCAGGTCATGTGGGCATCTCAGGAAACGAGTCTGCCGATGCCGCTGCCAAATCGTCAATTTTATCGCCCAGATATTTTACCTCTGTTGTTCCCTCGTCAGATTTGTGTGTTATTTTACGCCACCACATCCTCTCCCGTTGGCGCGATGAGTGGGCGGCGCTTAGGGGGAACAAGTTGCGGGAGGTTAAACCTCTCCCGGTTGTCTGGGTCACCTCTTCTCGTGCTTCTCGTCGGGAAGAGGTGACTTTAACACGACTTCGTATCGGACATTGTGCTTTTAGTCATAGACACTTGCTTAGTGGTGATCCCGCACCACTCTGTGACCTGTGTGCGACACCCTTAACGGTGCGCCACATTTTAACAGAGTGTCAGGTTTTAGCGCAATCGCGCGTTAGTTTATCTGTTGGTACAGCCAACGTTTTGGCAGACGACTCGCATACTGTAGAATGTCTTTTACGTTTTATCCGTGACAGTAGTTTTAGTCAACGTATTTAATGCGCTGAGCGTGTTTTAGTTTTGTGATTTTATTTTGTGCGTTTTAATGGGGAGCTGTTGTCCTCTGGGGACATATGGCGCTCTAGCCCTTTGACTTCTACAGTTCCTGACACGTATTTTAATCTTTTATTGTTTGATTTACTATGTCTTTAGTGGTGGTTTTTAGACTTTGACATGTTTTTATTGCTTAGACTAAGCGGGTTTGTGTCCCGGATTTTAAATTTTATACATTGTAAGGGCGCTGATGACCTTAGCTGTTTAGCGCCCTTAACCCCCATATCATCATCATTGGAAGCCAAGGTAATGGAGCCGGAGATTCTGAGCCACTCCAATCCAGCGATTTGGAAAAATTTTGTCCAGGCATTGGTGGACATGGATGGTGAAATGTCCTGGTGCTCCATCATATTGAAAGAAGACGGTGTCGGCTATTCAAGTGGTCAATTCTGGACACTCTTTGGTCATTTTCAAATAAGTGTGTTGATTGACAGGGCCATCGAAGAAATAGGGACCCAGCAGGTGATTCACTGTCATTCCTGCCCAAACCATAACATGAGGCGGTTTATTCTGAATCTCTTCATTAAAGTGAAGTGGTGCTTTGCCAAAATGCACTACAAATTGTTCTGGATATCCTGCATTGTTTGTCCAGTGTTTTGGCATTTGCGGACCCACACAGAAGCCGCCAAACGCTCTTCCACGCTAAAAGGACTTGTATCGGCCAAGACTTTAACAGTCATTTTGAGCGAGTATTGTTGCATATTGCTTCCAGTATCACTATCGGCATGCAGATCTACCGGCGTTATTGATAATCGATTACATATTTGATAATTCATATTTGTATTACACATTTCCTTCCTTCTTTGCTTCATAGAACTGGGTTAAGGCAGTGTAAAGGGACTTTCCACTCACCCTGTACTGTAAATTCTGGGCAATGTTGGATTCTCCACTTTTGTTTTATGCAATTCCTTTTTAGTGATTAATTTACTTTCTTTTACAGCTTTGTTTACGAATTGGATACAAGAATTTAGGGGGTTGGTTTCAACTGTAATGTACTGGTCACCCTTCAATAAGTTTTCCATTCTGTCTATGTATTACAATTATATTCGCCGATAAGCTTTGATATATATGACTGACTTAGCTTTTAATGATTTTATGGTGTGGCTATTGAAGTTGGGTTTCTTTTCATTCGTGATCTGGTCTACTGCTCTTGGAACATTTATTTTTGTTTAGAAATTTGAATGTCTGCTACATGTCTTCTTCTGGTTGGTTCAAGTAGTCCACATGCATTTCCAAATCTTTGTTAAGGAACTTTATCTCTGGCATAGTGAAATTCTGATTTTAGGGGTTTACTACATAGTCTGTTGGTTTATAGTGGTATGGCATTAGGTTATGTTTTGGTTTCTTGGTTAGTTTTCTTTGTCTTCTGGCACAAATTTTCTAGCTTCTTTTTAAATTTGGTTGTTTTTGTTGTTCATTTTTGCATTCAAATTTACAAAAAGTTTGTCTTCCATGTTCTCCCAAAGTATGTTTCCTAAATTTCTAATTAGCTTTAGATGGAGTGAGTATAATTTAAGCTCTTTGTTGATTCTGTTTTGCAATTAAAATTCTCCACAGAATTTGAAATCAAAATATTATTCAACAAGTAATATTTAGGCCGCCTGTTCAACTATGCACATTTCAGATGTCATTTGTTTACAAACTCAACACAAAGAACTATTTACAGAATTGTAGGTTCAAATTCAAATTTTATTCACTGCTTGATTTCAATACAGAAATATTGGCTTCGTCAACAATACAATTATTAGTACAAAAAGAACAAGTCTAATTAATGTAATCAGAAATCCTAATTTATTACATGAGTAGGTACCTGAATTATATTTTGGAATTGTAAACATAATATACTCCACAAGAAAGCTTATAAACTAAGTAATTTCTAGATATTGTTCCACTGTATAAAAAGAACCCTGTATTAGGAATTTTTTCAAATCTTTTTTTTTTTTCTTTTTTTGAAGACTTATGGTTTTAACTTTTTTTAATATTTTTGGAGTTTATTAAACAATTGAATGCCATTATAATATAAACTTTTTCATAATGGATTCTTTTATGACCTGTAATGTGCAATTTAGATTTATTTCTTGTATTATAGTCATGAATATCAGCATTTATGTTGAAACTATTTTGCTGCTTATAGATTGTTACCAGAGTTTCAAAAATGTATAGCTAAGGAACAGTCAAAATATTTAACAGTATGAAGTAAGCTTGTGTTGCTGCAAAGGTTTAACATTATTCTGATTGCCCTTCTTTGTATTATAAAGATTCTATTTTTATAACTGGACTTTCCCCAAAATATTATACCATATGATAAATGACTATGGAAATATACATAGTATGCCATTTTAAGTATGTCAAGATTAACTGAAGTTTTAGGGGTATATAATACAAAGTATGTTATGGGCACAATTAACATAGCCTTACACCATCCCCCCCCTGTATTACTTGTGCTTTTTGGGGAATTTCACAACTCTACCAAATCAGGCTCCTTTCTTCAGGGAGACTCTTGGAGGCATGGGCAACTCAGGTGAAGTTCTCTGTAGGTTTTCATGTAAATCATTGGTGTTTGAGTTCATAAGGCAGGTTTCAGTCTGGTGAGATGATAGTTTCCACATTCTTAATTTTTAGAGTGAAATATTTTGTTTTTCCAGGACTTCGTAAGGGCCTTTATAAGGAGGTACCAGCTTGGCTTTAACTTTGTCGTTCCTCACAAATACATGAGTTGTATTAAGCAGATCTTTACTAACGAATGGTGTTTCTCTTGCTTTGTGGGAACATTCTGAAGGATGTAGTTTATCCATATGTTGATATAACTGAGAAGTGAATGCTGGTGGATCTATTTCTTGTTTGCTTTTCGATATTCTAAAGAAATCGCCAGACAATGTTAGAGTTGTGCCATACAGCATATCAGCAGCTGTTGATTTCTTCTCTCATACAGCAATGCAGTTCTAAGAGAATTGTAGGAATGCTGTCACTCCATTTATTTTTACCATATGCTCTGATGGCTGCCTTCAATGTTCAATGGAATCTTCTATTTTTCCATTTGATTGTGGATGATGTGCCGAAGTTAGCACACATTAGTACAGATTAGCTCTGATTGGAACTATTTGGTTAGGTGCTCCAAATCTAGTGATCTAGGAGTTATAAAATGCTCATGCTACTTTCTGCTTGAACATCATGTAGTGGAATAACTTCCATCCAGTTACTGAACCGATTGATGCACATTAAACAGTATATGAATTCATCTGAGGGAGGCAGTGGACCAATCACATCAATGTGTACTACCTTAAAATGTCCATCTGTGCTTAGAAACTGGCCAATAGCAGTTTTAGTATGTCTAATCACTTTGTTCTCTAGACATGCTATACATGATTTCGTCCATTTTTGGATATGTTGTTTGATCAAATAAATCTATTCGTAATTAACTTCACAGAACACTCATACTGCGGTAATGCTGAAAAATTGAATATCTAAATTGCTGAGAAATATAAGGACTAATGTTACTTGCTGATACATTGCACCATAATAATCTTCTTCCAGGGGTTTCATGTTGCTTAAACTTCAATGAGGTATGAGGACTAGACTGAAGTTTGTCGAGTTCTTCATCACTATCTTGAACATCTGCTATTTTCTTGTAATCAATTGCTACTACTTCTTCCAGTCTGGATAGGTTGTCAGCCACATTCTTTTCTTTTCCAGAAATGTGTCTGATGTCTGTCATAAATTGTGATATGAATTGTAGGTGACGCAATTGCATAGAGGTTGCCTTATCATTTTGTTTAAAAGCATGCATCAAAGGATCATGGTCAGTATATACTGCAAATGAACATGCTTCAAGGAGGTATTTAAAATAGATTATTGCCATGTACATGCTGAGAAGTTCCCAATCATATGTTGAATATTTCTTCTGGGATGATGAGAACATTTTGGAGTAGAAACCAGTTGGTCTGCATATTTCTTCTTTTTGTTGCACCACTACACCAGATGCAAAACCAGAAGGATCTACAAACAATGCAAGTTCATTGTTTACATTTGGAAATGTTAAAGGGCTGCATTTGCAAGGTCCATTTTGCGCTTCTTGAACTGCCTTATTGCATCTTCTGCCCAATGAATGCTTCTTTTGTCGTTTTTCTTGGTGTCTTTCAAGTAGTAATTTAGGATAGCTTGATGTTCTGCAGCATGTTCCAAACGCCTTTGGTAAACATTCAGTATGCCAAGGAAATGACGTAATTCTGATATAGTTCCCGGACATTTGAAATTAGTTATCACTTGTACTCGTTCTGGGTCCAGTTTGGTGCTTTCTGGAGTAATTATATTATCTAAAAAGTTAATTTCTTGAACCTCAAACACAGATTTTTCCAATATTAATCCTTAAACCAAAATTGTTCAACTGTTCAAACAGGATAGTTAAATGTTGAGTATGTTCTGGAGAGTTAGAAGCTACCAGCATGCCATATACAAAACAGAAAATCAAAATCTCTCAAAACTTCATTAATAAACCTGAAAGGTACTGGGTGCATTTCTGGGACCAAACGGCATGAAATTGAATTCATAAAGCTCAAAAGGTGAGATCACAGCACTTTTTTCTTTATCACTTTCAGCTATCGGTATTTGGTAATATGCCTTTAGGAGATTGACTTTAGAGAACAGTTTCTTGTCCACAAGGATGGAATTTACATCATTTATGTGAGCAACTGGATAGCGGTCAGGTCATTAAGATGTCGGTAATCTCCACAAACATGCCACTGGCCATCTGACTTTTTTACCATGTGTAGAGGACTAGCCCACTGGGATTTAGAGGGGCAAATTATGATTCATTAGGAACTGGCATTCTTGTTTAGCCAAATTTAGTTTATATGGATCTAATCTGCGAGCTTTTGAGTATATTGGAGTGCCACTGCTGGTTGCAATATAATGTTTAACATCATGCCTTTTCTCCTGGTGTAAGGGTGGGTTTGGTCAGTTTACAAAATTTCTTAAGTGGTTCAGAGTATTTACAGTTAGCATGGAGTGAACTAACGGAATCAGACAAATCAACTGTACATTGGACTGCAGTGACACGTAACTGAGTATTACTGTCAACTAATAATTTTTTTTTTCAGTCTATTAATAAGCCAAACTGATGAAGAAAGTCTGCACCGATTATACATTTTGTTGTGCTGGCTACAATGAAAGGCCACTCAAAACTGCATTTTAAATCTAAATCAAGATTCAATAATTTTGATCCATAAATTTTAATCTCATATCCATTTGCAACATAAAGTTTGTAGTCTGCCTCTTTAACCTTATCCTTGGGACATGCTGGTATAACAGAAACATCAGCACTGCTGTCAACCAGGAAACGTAACCCTGAAGTTTTATCTTGACAAGCAACCAATATTGGCGGCCTGGTATAGCCATTGTAGCAGAACACTCACCTGCTACTGTGTCTGCAGATGGGAGTTTCCCTCACTTCCCCACCGGCAAAGTTGGACAGATTTCTTAGGTCTGCAGCTTGAGCCATAACATAAATGAAAATAGCAGTACTTTCCTGAACTATTGTATCTTGGCTTACTGTGACCTCTGCTATGAGAACGTCATCACAATTGATAATGTCACTTCCTGGATCTGCATTTTTGGACTTCATTTTCAAGCTCTTTTATCCTTACCAGAAGGTCTTTCACTGATCTAAAAGAATCACATGCCTCAGGGATGACTTCCATTGAAGTTGATTGAAGTTCCTGAGTGCTTCACATTTTCATCATCTAGGAAATAGCACAGCCATTTGCGCTAGTTTGCCCACATTTTCTTTGGAAATTATTCAAATATTTCAGATGCTACCAGGAAGTTTGTCTAACTGAGAGTCTTTAAAATTTTATCTGAAATGTTTGTTCCTCCATAACCTTTCATCTTCTGAAGCAATTGATTTGGGTTTCATATCACCAATTTCTAATTTACTAACTAGCTCTTAATTTGACATTCTTCATTTTCCTTAAAAATCATTAACAGTCTTTCTTTAGCTAACAAATATTTGTTGTTTTCGTTAGTGTTTACAAGATCCCATATATTTTTGGCAAAGTGGGGCTCTAACTGTGCTAACAAGTAATTGAATTTGGTTGCTTCAGTCTTGCTCCCACAATTGTGAATTGTGCTTTGGTCTGACAACCATATATCAAGCTTTTCAGCTCAAAAAGGAGGAAATTTCACACTTCTAGTTTAGGGTCACTGTTTGGGATATTATTATTCACTTTACCTTCTGTTGTATTTGATTCTTGCTTAGATCACGTTGAGGTAACCATTTGTTGATTCTTTTCTCTACAGAATTTGAAATCAAAATATTATTTCAACATTTCGTTGCTTACAAGCAACAAACTTACACTGTCAACCAAACAGAATAATATATCTAGGTCTTCTATTCAAGTATGCACTTTTCAAATGTCATTTGTTCTCAAAGAAATAAACTCAACACAAAGAAGAACTATTTATAGAATTGTAGGTTATGGACATAATTAAAATAACCGCACTCTATATCATTTCTATTTCTGTAGCGTTTATTCTTTTCTATTTCTAAAACATTTTCTCTGCTGCTTATTGCTGTTTACTATTTTGATCAAATTTTACTACCCTCCTCATGAATTCGATCAACACACTTTAGATGAAATTAAAAATAACGTTCGTCAAGAAATTGCTGCCATTTCTTAGAGGGAACTGCAGATTGTAATGGGGAATTTCCTAAGCAGGTGCCAGAAATGCTTGAACTGAACAACGAAGGGAGGAGTTCCAACATGTCCTTGCATGTTTATGTTATGTGTGTGAGAAATAACTTAGGCATCAAACTGTATTATATTTACTGTGTACTTCCTGTCACCCACACCAGCCTTTGCGGGCATACACCATGAAACCGATACCACCAAGGTGATCATGCTTAATTTTAAGTTGAAAGTTATGATTAGTATGCTGCATTGTAAATGCTTATTTTTTGAGCATTAATTATCATATTATTTTCATATGCCCATTTCTGTATTGTTTTTATGGCATTATTCATTGTTTTATTTAAGTTTTGTTGTTCAGGTGTAATTTTGTTTTTTTGTTTTTTTTGTAAATTAGTAGCTTAGTAATAAACAAGCTCATTTTATATATTCTCCCTTTTTGAGATGGTTCATTAGATGTAGGGAATGGATAAGGACTGCTGCGCCCAGATACCAATACTGTGGGTCAGGCTCCCTCACGGCGGTCTGCACCCAGCACGACCTCCGTCGACGACGACGCCGCTTCGGCGCCACCTGCTCTGGGAACACACATTTTACAAGGCAGGCACAATGCCCCCTGTATCCCCGGAGCAGGCAACAGTAGCCACGACCTACGCCGACACCAACTACCACAACCAGTGACCCGACGCAGCCCTCAGGAAGAGCCAAGCACACGAACAGTGGCATCACAGGGACAGCTCTCCAAGGCCTTCAAGGCACCCTGTCAACAAGGACCTCTCCTCGGAGCTGGCTGAGCTACACGTCTCTCTGCTGTGGAGGCCAAGCAGTGAACCTCAGCCAAGGTAATCAGCGCACTCTCCAATAGAATCTCGAGCTACAAGACCGACGGGGTACTCGCGTCTGCCTAGCGTAAGCTGGAACGTATCTAGTGCCACCTCGTCGAACCCTACACCGACGGCAGCTTCGACCGACCCACGCGACTGGCCCCCTTGGGGTCTCCTCAGTCGTGGACATTCGAGAGCTCCAAACGACCACCAACAACTCCATCAGCCAGAACTTCAAGAAACTCCACGGACACTTCAACCACCTTCAGGAAGGTTACACCCTAATCCGAAACTTCCTAGAATCCTACGCAATGCCACACCGTTTTTAATCCTCTACCTATGCACCTAACTTCAAGCGAAAATCCAAGCACCATTAATCCTCTACACTACCACCAAGAATTCCTTCTATCTACACCTTCACTCCGCTGAGGAGGCAGACTGCCCTGGCCAAGTCTGTCTCCCAGCACTCAATCCTTACTTCTCTGGTGACCGTACTGCGGCCCAGTCACACCGTCACCTTGGAATGCGCGGGTTCTTTAGGCAGTACCGCTGCAAACCTTCTGCTTTCCTACTTCGGTGGGTATGCCAATTCATTGGTGAGTCCCACACTCCCAGTTCGGACTCGCATCGGGGCTGGGGTTAATGATTAAATCATTTTCTCCTAAAAAAAAAAGGGTCGATTTGTCTTCCACACGCCTTAACTTATCCCAAACGGCAGAGGTAGGTATATGTCGATTAAATAAAGCTACAAATTTGCTCCATCATGTATTTGTGCTATCCTTTATAACATGT
The DNA here is from genome assembly GCA_030765065.1 of Deroplatys truncata. NCBI lineage: Eukaryota > Metazoa > Arthropoda > Insecta > Mantodea > Mantidae > Deroplatys > Deroplatys truncata. Next base: position 13,392,373 of record CM060982.1, on the reverse strand, counting down.
CAAAACTTGGCACGCTTTACTTGTATTCGATTAAGTTATCCAGTGTGGGGCGACGCTGGAAAATCCTAAGAGCACGCCTGCGAGCACGAATGGCATTTCGGCATTCTCCGTCCACAAAGGGACTGGAAATCGACAGGGGTGGCAGTCGACCGTGGAATAGTTTGCTTTGCAGCAGAAAGAACCTTCTCCGTGAGATGTTCGACTAAAAAATTAACAGAGTCGTGCTCATTGTAATTAAACACAGCCAACTGGGAGTAAAGGTAACAGTTGGCTTGATCTAAGCACCTTCTAGGTAAGCGCGTGGAACATACACTACGTGATCAAAAGTATCCGGACACCTGGCTGAAAATGACGTACAAGTTCGTGGCGACCTCCATCGGTAATGCTGGAAGTCACTATGTTGTTGGTCCACCCTTAGCCTTGATGACAGCGTTCATTCTCGCAGGCATACTTTCAATCAGGTGTTGGAAGGTTTCTTGGGGAATGGCAGCCCATTCTTTACGGAGTGCGGAACTGAGAAGAGGTATCGATGTAGGTCGGTGAGGCCTGGCACGAAGTCGGCGTTCCAAAACACCCCAGAGGTGTTCTATAGGATTCAAGTCAGGACTCTGTGCAGGCCAGTCCATTATAGGGATGTTATTGTCGTGTAACCACTCCGCCACAGCCCGTGCAGTATGAACAGATGCTCGATCGTGTTTAATGGCGATTTTACCGATGTGGTCTTTTAAATAGCGGACTTGGCAGATATTGGTGTCGTCGGTGTTGATTTTAAAGGCTTTGGCTGTGTTCTAGCTACGAGAATATTTTCGGAAATGGTGGCCCCGTTGATATCGCTGGTCTGAGTTGCGATTTCCCTACACGGTACCGGTTTAGCTGCAATTGAGCCTATAGGTACCGGACTCCGGGACAGAAGGCTGGCAGATACGCAGAAGTTTCCGGGCTTCCGTGGACACCTCCCTAACCCGGATATCCTGGATCGCTCTTTCCTCTGTAAAACGGTGCATTCTCGAGAACTTGATGGGTGTTCACAGCTGCGGTTAACGTACGTTGGAGATTTACATGATCCATGGTGAGAGATGTCTCCACAGTTAACGCACGTAAATTCGCCGTTACAAAATTTGCTAGTGTCCAAAGCATCTCAGCGGATTCGGTATATATGACCTAACCTCAATGACTTCATACCCCGTCTTAATCCTTTGAGGGAGATCCACCCGATCAAAGGTAAGGAACGGGGAACGATGAGTAGGCACAAATTCACCTCTTTCTTTCCGCTGACCCCGATATACGGATGTCACGTCTTGTTCTTCCAGATTCTTTTGATTCTCATTGGACATACAGTGTTTACAACTCCGCATGAGGAGTTCAAGGTATTGTGAATTTCGACACGGATCGGATAGCTGGCTAACATATTTATTATTTCAAGATAATCACTGCCTGGGACGCTGAATTCACTTCAACCAGGAGCGTGCCATTGAGACTTCTAATGCATGACTTGACAGGACCAGCAATTTTATCGAGACCCTTTTGAACTGCAAAAGGGTTCACTGAAGTAAATTATCTTCCTTCCTCTGTTCTGTTAATAACTAAGTAGCGAGGGCCACTACACTCGACTACTTCTTTTCCACAAGCTTTCACGTTTTCTTTTTGGACTTTTTATTATCCATAGCGATTATATCCTCCAGCATTACAAATGTCTCCGATGACATGCTCACATCCTGGGAGCCACCTCAGCTTAGGTGAGAGTCCTGGCCTGGACCTGGCCCACTTTAGGGTCTCACCTCCCAATTCATAGATAGAGGGACCCAATCGCCTTCAGGAGTGTAGCAGCTCATGTAATGGCCCCTCCCCGGAACTGACTTTTATCAGCGGATACGAACACAGTCCTACATGACACTCAGGGGCTGGGACTTTCGTGTTACCCAGTCACCCCTTGCAATTCCCCTCCTGCGGCCCGCGCAGCGGTATCCGTCAGACTGTGTTCAGGGAGGTAACTGATAGCTGGTCAAACACACTTGTGAACCAAAGTTTATTAAGCATTTGGCGAAAGCGGAGAGTGTGGCTCGGGACCCGGGAGCGCCAATCCCGTACCTACCATAGTAGGCTCCTGGAGGCAAGGTCATGAAGGACCTTGTTCAAAGAGCTAAGGCTTTTGTGAAGTAGCTCTGATTCTTTAAGTGAAGAGAGATAAGGCATGTTTTTATAGTAAGTACTGATTATTTTTTACTTTCTCTACTACGTAGCATTCCACTCAAAAATTCGATACCGAGATCTCACCGGAAATACATGTTTTGAGCCCTCCTGAATCCAAAAAAAAGTATTTTTGGAAACATGTCCGTGTGTGTGTCTGTGAACAGCATAACTCAGAAACGAACAGTCGGATAAACGCCAAACTTGATATTTAGGTTCAGTATCTTCCAGAGATGCGACACGAAGGTTTTCAAGAAAATCCCCCCACCCCAGATTACCCTTGACATGGAACATTTTTCGAAAATTTTCATTTTCTCAAAAATGCCTAACGATTTTGAATAAAATACCATAAGTTTAAGACATTTTTATGGCAAATGAATTGTATATCTCGAATTTTCTGGGAATGTCTCCAAAAGTATTCTTCATTGTGAACGATCTTTGCATAACTGGTAAACCATAAGAGATAGATAAAATTTTACTACACAAAAAATGTAGATCACATTGTTTATATCATATACATTGTTGTTGTTGTTGAGTTAAACATTTTCGAGATATTGCTTGTTATTCCCTTAAATTTTCCAATACTTATACTTTTTCTCAAATGGGAATTCGTTATTCATTTTTTTTTATTAGTCTTGGATATGCAAAGAGTATTAATCTGTGGCAAAGAGAATGATGCTGCACATAGCAACCAGCTATTAAGAGAGATGTCTATGCTTATTTCTATATTGCCCTTGCAAATACAAAACAAGGGGAACATAGTAGGCCTTAAGCGACTGTCAAATATTTTTAGAACTGGTCGCTATGTGTAAAATGTGATTCTCTTTGCATGTCAAGGACGTAAAAAAATATTCTGTGGGCGTAAGAGAAATGAGAACGTAATAACAGTCAAAATGATATTTGTAATACAAGCAAGCATACCGAAAACCAAAACACAGAGCAAGATATGATTATATAAGAACGGAAGTTCTGATGTGTGTGAATAAAGCAAGGTGTGATTATAAACGAGCGGAAGTGCACTCGGATAAGGCTAAAATTGAGGTACAAGTGAGGCAGCACGTGTTTCCAGCAAAGCAGTAAACTAGAAGAAAACAAATCTGGTGTGATACATTCACATTACTTTCCTTACCCTCTATCGTTTATTAGTGGGTATACAAAGTATTTTTACTTACGCTTATTACTTTCTCTCATACATATAGTAAGTAGAAATATTGCATTTCACCTAAAAAGTCGATATTGAGATTTTACCGGAAATACATGCATGCAAAAGCATTTTTTTAAAAGAAAAAGCCTGTGTGTGTGTCTGTGAACAGCATAACTCAAAACCGAAATGTCGGATAAATACCAAACTTGGTATTTAGGTTCGGTATCTTTAAAAGATGCGACACGAAGATTTTGAAGAAAATCCCCCCATTCCAGACTACCCTTTAAATGGAAAATTTTTTGAAGTTTTTTTTTCTCTCAGAAATGGCACTAACGATTTTGATCAAAATATCATATTTTAAGACACTTTAATAGCAAATGAAAGGCATATCTAGAATTGTCTGGGAATGTCCCCAAAAGTCGTCTTCATTCTGAATGAAGTTTGTATAACTGGTAAACCGTAAAAGATAGTCAAAATTTTACCACAAAACACACAATTTATGTCATATACATTTTTTGTGTGCAGTGAACCATTTCTGACATATTCCTTGTTATTTGTTGAATTTTCCAATACTTAATACTTTCTTTCAAATGGGAATTCGTTTTGTTTTTCTTTCTTTTCTGTTTGTATGTCCTGGGCATGCAAAGAAAATGGAATGCTCCACATAGCAACCAGGTCTTAAAAGGTTTGACTATCGCTTAAAGCCTACCATATTCCCCTTGCACCTACAAGAGAATTAGCAATAAGATCGTTTCTGCGAATGTTTATCTCGATTAATATGAAATAGATGGAGAATAAGAGTTTGTAAAAATAGTTTGTACAAGAGTAGAGAAAGTCATGTAAGTGTATCACATCAGATTTTTTAAAAAATAAGAGAACATTGTTTTCCAAATACTTTATTATTATTCATTACCTTACACCTTACATTACTTGTCCACATAGTCACCATCATTATTCAGGTACTTGTTGTAATGGGAAACCAGTTTTTGTATGACTTCGTCAAAGAATGATGCTACCTGTGATGAAAATGCATTTCTTGTTTCACAACATCATCATCATTGAAATGTTTTCCACCAAGGAATTTCTTCAGATGAAAATCGCTTGGTGCCAAATATGGACTGTAGGAAAGGTGGTAACATTTTTCCCAACCAAATGATGCGATTAGAGCTTAAACTTGTTGCTCTAACAAGAAGAATACACAAAGTAACAATTGCTCACAGCTATGTCTGGCTTTCTAATGAATGGAGGAAGTGATCGGTGTGCTCAACTGCAGCAGCAAAATATTAAAATGGTATTACTTTAAAAATATGCCTTGTGCTAGGATGCTCATTTTGGGTGTAATAACCATATATTGTCTTCTTATTGCATTTAATTCAAAGTTGTCCAATTGAGTTTCTCTGGAGTTAAAAACAGTAGTTATTAACAAAGTAGTCTAACAACACAGGAAGTAACTGAACACACAAACAATACTACTAGGGCGATAGTTGAACTGCGAGGTTCATGAGTCATGATTAATGAACTAAAGCTAAGTGGTTTGATGAAATACTCCTGTTTATAAATTTGATGTTTATTGTTGAACACCTGACATGCATGAGATGCTTTGATGATGGTCATTAATGAGAGTTGCATCCAAATCAATCTGGTGCTTCATTGTCACCAGTTTCATATAAAAAAAAATCTCCAGAAAATTGCTAGATTTTAAGCATGATTTTAAAGTCCATCATATTTTCACATACCTATCTTGTTTGTGTTTTAAGATTTTGTCACCCTGGACAGTGGCACAGCTGACCCTCCTTGAGTCGGGTCTGTGCCCTAGAACCTAGACAGCACACCATCTGTTTTAAATTTGAATGATGAGGCATTGTCTTCTTTGTCATCAGAAGAAGAAGAATAGGAAGAAAAAGAAATGAAAAGATGGTTAGAGTTGAGAACCATTTGTTTTAAATTTGATGGGGCATGATTTTCTTCATTGTCTTCAAAGAAAGAAGAAGAAAAAAAAGTATCTATTGAAAAGATGCTAAGATTGCAAAAATATGTCAATGTAAATAATGTTTCATTTCTCTTTTTGTCTTTCCTCCTTTTGTTCTTTTTGTTCGTTTGCCATTAAGTAGTAGGTACTTTAACTAACTATGTTCATATATATTTGTATATTAAATAAAGGAATAAAGGTAACACATTCCACTTCCATGATCAAGGACTCTGGGTTTGTCTATCCAGTTCATTTAATATCTCAAAATGAGAATTAACTGTTGAAGGATAGTCAGTTAAACAAACAAATAAATAATATGAATACAGAAAGCAACGTAAGTATGAAGGAAGTAAATGCTGCAACAGTGCATTATTAAAGCAAAGGCTATGGACTGAAAAAAAAAGTGCCCAAAATAAATAGAAACCTTTACCCGTTCCCACAGTATGAGAGGTAAGGACATTAATAGGAGATAGTTAAAAGAAAACATATTTAAATTCCATACCACCACATAGTTAACATTTATGTTGCTACCATCAGTTGAATTAAATCTACTCTGTGAACAAAATTTAAAACTACATATTTATGTAAGCTATGAGTATACTTAAAATAAGTGAGATGAAAAGATTCATTATTTCAATACACAAAAATCTGATGTGTTAGATTCACATGAGTTTCTCTAGCCACTACCATTTATAGCTATTGCACCTATAAGAGGTAAAATGAAGTACATATTGTACTTCAAAAATTTGATATAGAGAATTTGCCAGTAATACATGTTTTAGAATCTGCTGAATAGACACCAGTTTTAGAAAAAAAGGGTCCTTGTGTGGGTGTGTGAACTCAAAAAACAAAAGTCTGTTTAATACCTAACTTGCTATTTGAGTTCAGCTTCTTCCAAGGATACAACACATGAATTTTCAAGAAAACCCCTCCACTCCAAACTATCGTTTGCATGGCAAAATTGTAATTATGTTTGTTTTCTCAAAAATTGCTGTAATGATTTTAATTAAAATGTCATATATTTAATATATTGGCATGAGAGATAAAATGCTGTGAGTATTCTGTGAACTTCCCTTTATTTGACTATATTTTGTTCAACAGAAGAATATTTAAAAGTAAACAAAAAACTACTAAAGGAAAACTGTAGAACTCATTGTGTGTCAAATAAAATTGCAGTATTAACAGTTTTCAAAATATTTTGCGTTGCAGGTTTACACCTTTCCTAAGCATCACCTAGCGGACATGCTCTTTCCATTGCAAGAGCCTGTTATTATAAATAAGTATTTGAATGCTGTTTCTGAAGATTGAAAACTTCATGCATAATTTAAAATAATTTGTAGATGAAAGTATACCATGAGTAAAATAATATGCATGGAAGAATCGCTTGTTATGTGAACAATATGTAATGAATATATATATGAATTTGTCATTGGTAGAGCAAATTGTGTGAATAGATCACATCATATTCTTTTTTTACTCACTTCATCTTAATCAAAATAAACATTTGCAGAAATAGTTTCATTACACATTTTGTTATATGTACAAAAGGAATACAGGAGGCTGAAATGTCAAATCTGGGTTTGAAATTTCATATTCTTTCCATCATGTCGCAAGAAACAGTGCTTCAAAAAATGACACGTATTAAATCGTTCAAACCAGTAATAAATATCTCGGAATTGACTAATGCCAAAAAAAAACATTATTTTAAATAAATTCTGCGTTCTAAAGAGACCTGCGTTTTTTGTGTAGTAAAGTTTTGTCTATCTCTTATGAATATAAAGATTATTTCTCAGGCTTACTGACTGTGGTCTAAAGGCTTAAAAGATACCAACACTTTGCAAGGACTGTGCTTGGCATCTTCATAGGTGACAGGCCAGAGCTGAACGAATGACAAGCAACTAGATCATTTATGCAGATGCCAAGTGCAGTCCTTGGTGAAATGTCTGGATTTTCAAAATCCTGTAGACCAATGCCAATATGTCCAGGAAATAATTTTATTCTTAGAGACATCGGCTATGAAAACCTATCTCTTTTGGTTTACCAGCTATAAAAAATTCATACTGAATAAAGAGGACTTAACAGGCTATTTACAAAAAATTCAAGTTTACATTTTATTAGTCATGTAAATATCTTAAACATATGTTATTTTAATTAAACTCCTTAGAGCCATATTTGAGAATCTCAAAAATAACGGAAATGTTTTCATGTAAAGTGGTGGGTAGGGAATTTTCCTGAAAATCGTGTTGCATCCTTGTAAGATTGAACCTAAATTATCTACTATGTTTTAATCCAAATAATCTTTTGCAGAAATGGCTACATTACACATTTTGTTATAGATACAAAGAGAACAGCGATAGAGTCTAATGTTTAAGAACTGGATGCTATATGCTGGCCTTAAAATTCCAACTGTTTGCATGTAATTAAGAGAAACAACTGAATATTGAAAGGACTGTAAGGAATGACCAAAAATGAACAATTCAAACCATTAATAAAATGGATATTTCAGAAATGGCTTATACCACAGAAAAACTTATTTGAAATAAATTTTGTTTTAAAGAGATCTACATATTTTTGTGTAGTATGTTTTCATCTATTGTTTTAACGTTTACCAGTTATATAAGATTATACAAAATTCCTTCCGAATGAAGGGGACTTCAAAGGCTATTCCCATAAAATTCAAGTATACATTTTATATGCCATGTAAATATCTTTAATATATGGTATTTTAATCAAAATTGTTAGCCATTTTTTAGAAAATCAAAATTTTCGAAAAATATTCCATGTAAAGGGTGGTTAGAGGTTGGGGATTTTCTTGAAAATCTTGTATCGCATCCTTGGAAGATACTGAACTTAAATACCAAGTTTGGTACTTATCCAACTTTTCATTTATGAGTTATGCTGTTCACAAAGACACACACACATGTGCAGACGTTTTTCTAAAAATGCTTTTTCTCTTTGTATTTAGGAGGTCTCAAAACATATTTCTGGTGAAATCTCGACTTCGAATTTTTGTGTGGAATACAATGCTATACATAGTAGAGAAAGAAATTATTTTACAACAATATTCTCCTCACATGTGAGGACTTGTAGTGGTGTGCTCAAAAACAAGTAAAGGTTCTATGTAATGTTACCCACTGGAGGAGTGAAGAGGTCGGGAGTGTGAGTGAGAATAACTACTCAGTTTGTTATGCATTACCAAATCAATGAGTTTTGTAAGAGCTCTCTGATGAGGATTGCTTCTGGAGGAAAAGTAACTATATTACCAAACTAGTAAAATGCACAATTAATGTTTGCATTAGCTGCAGAGATGGCAAACATATCATACATGTATCATTAGGTGATATATTTTGATGACATGCCACAAAAATGCATTAAATTATCACTGTTATTCACTATTCCCTGCATTACTTGAATACAATTTTTTTTCATGGTATGTTTTCTACATGTGTTGTAGCCTCCTGTGGAATGTGCAGGGAGTAATGGAAGGGAAAAAAAATGTCTGATGTGATACATTCACATGACTTTCTCTATCCTCTATCGTTTATTAGTAGGTGTGCAAACTATTCTTACCTAAGCCTATTTTTTGTCTACTATATTTAAATCCAAATAAACCTTTGCAGAAATAGCTGCATTACACATTTTGTTATAAGTACAAAGGTAATAATGATAGTCAGAGGCTTTAGAACTGGACGCTATATGTTGGCGCTAAAATTCCATACTGTTTCTATAAAATTGCGAGAAGCAACTGAATGTTGACAGAACTTGAAAAGAATGGCTAAGTAAACAAAACATTAATAACGGATATCTCGGAAATGCCTGATGCCACAAAAAAGTTATTTGTAATAAATTGTGTGTTTTAAAGAGCTCTACATTTTTTGTGAAGTATGTTTTCGTTTATTGCTTAACATTTACCAGTTATACAAAACTCCTTCCAAATGAAGTGGACTTCACAGGCTATCCCCAGAAAATTCAAGATATACATTTTGTTCGTCATGGAAGTATCTATAATATGGTATTTTAATCAAAATTATTAGAACAATTTTTTACAAAATAAAAGATTTTGAAAAATGATCCATGTAAAGCTGTAGAGGGATTTTTTGAAAATCTTCGTGTCATATCTTTGGAAGGTACTGAACCTCGTTTTTTAGTTATGCTGTTTACACACACAAGCACATGGACCTTTTTCTGAAAATGGTTTTTTTAATTCAAGGGTCTCAAATCATGTATTTCTGGTGAAATCTCATTATTGAATTTTTGGGTGGAATGCAATACCTTGTCTACCTACTATGTACATGGCAGAGAAAGCAAAATGTGTCAAGCTTTATGTTATCTGCATTCAGAGATAGCATTATTCATATTTAATGTAAATGACATTTCAGTATACAAATTAAAAGGCAGTGGCAAATGAAGGTCATTAAGAAAAGAACCTTATGTGTTACATTCAAATGACTTTCTACCCATTCTTCTGCAAGCTATTATTAAAAAAATTTATTCTTGTATCTACTTCATGTTAATCAAGATAAATGGTCTCATTATACATTTTATTGTAGGTACAAGAGGGATACAGGAGGCTAAAAGAATACTAAAATCTTTCAAAAGTGGGTCTGCACACGGTGAATTTGAACTTCCATTCCTTGGTGACTACAAGAAACAAATGAATGGTGACTTAGTACTTAAAATAAGTGTAAAGTATTTGACATAAATTATTATTATTCCATTTATCCCAACCTGCAATGGTGTTAACTCATATACAGTTGTCATTGGATTTCTGATTTTTATACATTAGATCACACATACACATTCATACTTCCAGACTCTGGGGAGGACAAGAAAATCTTGGCTAGAGAAATATTCCCACCCCCCCCAGCCGGGAATGAAACCCAAGATCCCTCACACAGCTACATATCAAAGTTCTGCTTTTTCTGTGCAGTATGCTTTTGCCTCAATCTTTTCATTTATCTGTTACACTAAGATATACAAAATTCATTCGGAATGAGGTGGATTTGCAGGTTATTCACACAATATTCAAGATACACAATCTATTTGCCATGCAAATATTTAAACATATGATGTTTTAATTAAAATTGTTATATCACTTTTAAGCAAATAAAAATGAACAAAACATTTTCCATGCAAAGGATATTTTGGGGTGGGGGTATTATCGCGAAAATCTGTTTGTTGCATTCTAGGAACATGGCTTTAGACACCAAGTTTTGTATTTATTTGAATTTAATTGTTTTTTTTTTTCAAGGAACCTTAAAATGTTTATTTCAGGTGAAATCCCAGTATAACACTTTTGGGTGGAATATAATACTCTACTTACTACAGGTACAGGGCTGGCTCAAGGGAGGGTAGAACCGTGTAGGGGTGACAAAATTTTAAAACATAAACAAGATATTTGAAAATAGGAGAGAATTATAAATCAAGGTTAAATTCTAACTACTATTTAGAGATTTTTGTTTTCTCAACTATCTATGTAGTATGTAGAGAAGGTATTGCATTCCACCCAAAAATTCGATACAGAAATTTCACCAGAAATACATGTTATGAGACTCACTGAATTAAAAAAAAAAAACATTTTTAGAAAAAGGTCCGTTTGCAAGTAAGTAGATAAGTGTGTGTGTGTGTGTGTGTGTGTGTGTGCGCGCGCGCGTGCGTGCGTGTGTGTGTGTGAATAACAACTCAAAAACGATTTTCGGATAAACACCAAACTTGGTATTTAGGTTCGCAAATTCCAAAGATGCGACACGAAGATTTTCAAGAAAATTGCCCACCTCCAACTACCCTTTGCATGGAACTTTTTCGAAATTTTCTTAAAAAAGGATCTGACGATTTTTTTTATTAAAATACCATATATTTTAGATATTTACGTGACAAATAAAACGTATATCGTGAATTTTCTGGGAATAAGCTGTTCATTCGTAAGAAATTATATATAATCTTGTATGACTGGTAAACGTTAAGCGATAGATGAAAAGGCACTGCACAAAAACACGTAGATCTGTTTAAAACGTCATTCTTTAAACTCCTATCGACATTCAGAAGTTTATCGCGATTGCATGGAAAAAGTATGGAATTTTAAGGCCAGCATAGAGAGTCCAGTTCTTAAACATTTGGCTATTACTGTTCCCTTTGCAATAACGAATGTATAATGTAGTTACTTCTGCAAGGTTTATCTCGATTAAAATGAAGTAAATATACAAATAAACTTAATAATTTGCATACCCATTAATAAACGGATAGAGAAAAACATGTGAATGTGATACATCAGATTTGCTGTTATGAAACTGGCGACAAATGAAGCCCCAGAATGATTTGAATGCGATCATAGTGACACGGCGTCTGAATGTAGGTCCAACCGGGACACGATAGATATGCAACCCAATATAATTTAAATATGTAATTACAAACTTCCGCCTAATGTCGTTATGACATATTTCAAGGTTGATAGCCTTGTACCATCACTTGTATTACAGAGTGGCATAACGTTAGGCGCTGTAATGCGGCCGGTACAGGTATTTTAGGGGTTCGCAGAAAAATTATTATTATTAAGATTATTAATGAATATAAAAATTAAAATATATACAAATATAAATACAGAAATATGTATAAGATAGTAAAGCCTAATGTCAGTCTGCATAGAAAATTAATGGTCAGATCATTCAAAACGGTTTGCAAGAATCGGTCAACGTTTATTTGAGTTTAGCACAGCTATGTATGTTAATGCTTGTCCTTAACTACAACTTCTCTTGTAACGCTGGTTTATATCATGTTTCTCTGTCGTCACAAAAAAGCGGCGCATAATTACAATAATGAAAATGAATACCAAAATATCACATTAGGCAGAAAATTATTCTTTATTGATGTGTAGTATTCCTGAAATTGTAATATGCACATTTTTTCTAAACATTTAACTTTTGTCACACTTTTTATTCGACAATGTCAATTAGACATTGAATTAGAATTAGAAAAAGAAACAAATTAGTGAAAATAAGTGTTTTTTTTCTCTCTTGCTAGTAGTACTAGCTCAACGGCTACAGAAGTTTGCAGTGTCACAAGTGAGTGCGCTTCTGAAGTGAACACCAATAATAATTATGAAAGTGAAAACGAAGATTATAACAAACTCGCCATAAATATAATTAGGCCGATTAATATCACAGACTATTCAAATGATCGTGCAGATTATCAATTAGATGTAGGTAATGAAACCAAAATGTTCTTTGTTAGACAAAATCCTTGTCAGCCAGCGGACCCATTTCACTAAGATGCTAAACAGGAAAACAGGTCCTTCTCCACTATATATTATGAAAAGTTCACATTGGCAGGACAAAGAATTTGGAGAGAATGGTTGTGTTATTCATCTAAAAACGACTCTGTTTACTGTAAACCGTGTTGGCTGTTTGGAGGACAGAAATTGTTGTCAGCTTAGAGGGAAGGGGTTCAAGATTGAAGGTGCCTAGCCAGAAGTACAATGCGACATGAAACTAGCTATGCACATTTGAACGCATGCGTCGTTTTCAATTCGTTGCGTGAGGAAAACATAGTTGACGCGGGTATGAATTGAGAACTAAAGAAAAGTGAGTAGGTACATATGGAAACAGGTGCTTGGGCGTATTGTGAATGTGAGTTTAACACTGGCATCCAATAATATAGCTTTTCGGGGACATAGGGAGGAAATTGGAAAATCAAACAGTGGAAACTTTTTGGCAATTATTGAACTTCTCGCAAAGTACGATCCGATATTACGCAATTTAATAAATAAACCAAAATACTCGCATAAATACCTTAGCCCTTCAATTCAAAATGAGTTAATAAATGTCTTATCCCGTGCAGTTGAAAAAGAAATTATTAATGACATTAAAGCTGCCCCATTCTTTCCTATTATCACAGATACAACACAGGACATTACAAAAAACAGATCAATTAACTCAGATATTTAGATATGTTACAGTTTCACATGATGTCACTGAAAAGCCTTGTGACGTGAAGATATATGAAAGCTTTTTAGGTTTTCGTGAAATGAAAGATCAAAGTGCATTAGGAATAGAAAAAGAAATATTAAGTGCAATAGACGAAAAGGGACTCTCGTTAACTAAATGCCGTGGTCAGGTTTATGACGGTTCCAATATGTCAGGCATATACAAAGGTGTTAGAACAAGAATTCAACAAAGACAAAGAACCGCAAAACATATGCATTGTGCAGCGCATAATTTAAATCTAGTACTTAACGATGCTGCATGTGGAAGTCAGGTCCTTTTATGGCACACTAGAAACGTTGTATCTTTTCTTCAGTAATAGTATTAAAAGATAGGAACTTTTGGTATCTTCTTGTACCTTAAAAAAACTTTGCCCAACTGGTTGATCTTCGAGATACCAGTCTGTTAAAGCCCTTCGGTATGCTATGTCGATGTACTTAAAGTTCTGTCAAAAATAATATTGATATCTAAAAAAAAAATTCTGATGTGTCACACTCACATGACCTTCCCTACTCTTTTACAGACGCTTATTCTCCATATGCTTCATGTTAATCGAGATGTTAATCTTATTGCTAATTTTCTTGTAGATGCAAGGGGAATTGATAGGCTTTAAGCTATAGTCAAATATTTTAAGAGATGGTTGCTATGTGGATTTGCATTACCAGGACAAAAATATCTGATGTGTTACACTCACATGACTTTCTCTACTCTTGTACAAACTATTTTTGCAAATGCTTATTCTCCATATGCTTCATGTTAATCGAGATAAACATTTGCAGACTCTATCTTATTGCTAATTTTCTTGTAGATGCAAGGGGAATGTGGTAGGTTTTAAGCGATAATCATATCTTTTAAGCGCTGGTTGCTATGTGGCGCATTCCATTCTCTTTGCATGTCCAGGACAAAAAAAATGAATAACGAATTTGAGAAAAAGTATAAGTATTGGAAAATTTAAGGGAACAACAAGCAATATCTCGAAAATGGTTCACTCAACAAAAAAAAGTATATAACATAAATATTTTAATGCGATCTACATTTTTTGTGTAGTAACATTTTGTCTATCTCTTATGGTTTACCAGTTATGCAAAAGTCGTTCACAATGAAGAATACTTTTGGAGACATTCCCAGAAAATTCGAGATATACATTTCATTTGTCATAAAAATATCTTAAACATACAATGTTTTAATCAAAATCGTTAGAGCCATTTTTGAGAAAATTAAAATTTTCGAAAAATGTTCCATGTAAAGGGTAATCTGGGGTGGGGGAATTTTCTTGAAAACCTTCGTGTCGCATCTCTGGAAGATACTGAACCTAAATACCAAGCTTGGTGTTTATCTGACTGTTCATTTCTGAGTTATGCTGTTCACAGACACACACACGGACATGTTTCTAAAAATGCTTTTTACTTTCTCTACTACGTATAGTAAGTAGGGGAAGTATTGTATTCCACCCAAAAATTCGACACCGAGATTTCACCGGAAATACATGTTTTGAGACCCCCTGAATCCAAAAACAGCATTTTTGGAAACATGGCCGTGTGTGTCTGTCTGTGAACAGCATAACTTTTGCAAGCATTGTTCTTTTGTTAAACGCTAGTGGAAAGGGAAATGCCAAATGCTCTTTCTAAAGTAGCATTGAACCGGACAATAGAAAGGGACACAATAGATTCTGTTCCTTTGTCCTGCATACTCATTGTTCATTTTGACATTGATGGACGGCTTCCTGCACGTGTTCGAGAAACAATGGGAGTGGGGGTGGGTGAGCTGCTAAGTGGCCGGATGTGGAATGGGTAGAAAAAACATCTCGCCTTTGTTACAGAACCATAAATTTACGACCCCCTTTGTTCGTTTGACAGTGAAGGATACCCTTAATTGCTTAACTGTCAAGCTTCCATTATACTCAACAAGATTTATGACCCACAGCTGCAACTAAAAGTACCAAGGGGCTGGAAGGGGGGAGGGGACCTCATTTGCATATTAATAGACATTCCTGCATATTAAGTGATACAGCTCTCTTATTTTTATACTACTGTCTTAGTTGTCTAACCGGGTAATTTTTCCTTAAACCGCATTGATTGACAGCTCCTTCATAATGATCTCATTAGCCGGGTCGCTAATGGAAAGTGGCCATCGGCGCAATGCACTATTACCCTCAAAAGCTATCCTTCACAGAGAAATCCCATAAAATCGGTAAAAAAACGGATTTTTTGCTTCATGCAACGACTTCATAACCTGCCACGCTTCCTCAGGGACATTTAAGGAGCGCAGACATTTAAATGTGATGCAATTAGTGCATTACATTGTCACAATACGTCATGATAGTTTATTATCATGTTCATTATTTCAGATTAACTTTAATTTCTTTAACCTGTTACAATTTTCTAAATATAAAGAGAATTATGTTTTCTTAGCTAACTTATGCTTTGTCAAGCTCTGTACGTGACAGGATATAAGTGGCTTACCACATCCTATAGTAGTCCCAGTGGATGTTACCGTGACATCACTTTCCGGGTGGAAACTTATAGAATAATGTTTCATCATGCAAACTAAGAGATGTCACACGTCTCTAGGAAAAGCCTGGAAACCCACGCAAATTCAGAGCGGTGGCACACCATATATGGTAAACGCTGTCATGACAAAAGTGAGACACCAGAAGAAACTAGACGTATATAAGCAAGCGCTCGGAGCTTGCCGAGATCTCTTGTCAATCGTCGTGGGGATCCTCTTGACGGCCGTTGTGATCCTCGGGGACCTACCGCTGTCATTTCTCCAAGGTCAGCTCCAATGGGGATTCTTCATAGACAGTTTCTTAATGTCACAATGCTTAATTCGCAACTACAATCAATCCTACTATTGTAAACTAAATACCTCAGTAACACCCTTTACTGAACAAGACAAATATAACATTTAATCAGTGCACATATCAATGTGTCTGTCCCCTCTATTCTCATAATCGCTACACCCCAAATCACTTCCAGGGCAGATGTGACAATATGCGCTTCAAACCATCTAGTATCTGTTGGTACAAAACCACAAAATGTGAAATTCTGTCATTTTTGTCACATTTTCACCCGTTTCCCGCCTTAAGGCAACATCGATGTTTTAGTTGTGGAAGAGGTGTGTTGCATATTCAATTCTCGATTCGCTGAAAGAAATAGCTTGTGAGGAGCAACGTTTATTTCTCTTATCTAGAATAATTTGCAGCTTTCTGCATCTCATTGTCCTTTGTAATGTGGCTGTGATATTGCTGTGTTTGCTTATAAATGTAATTTAGAAAATGTGAGGTGGTGATAATTAACAAAACTGAAGAATTTAAAGAAAATGTTTTAATGCGAAAATATTAATAGTCAGTTAAGTGAAACACACTACAAATACCCTAAAGTGTAATGAAACAGAAATTAAATGAGAAAACTGGAATTCTGTGCTCTTGTTTGGTTAATAAAGTGTTAAGTAAGAAGGAAATAATATTTTATTGTAAAATAACCACCAGTTTATATTACTTCAAAGAACAATTTTAGCCACAACAAAAAAAGGTTCAGAATCATCTAAAATTGCCGATGCATGCACAGTGTTACCCTGTCTGTCCCAAGCTTTTGGGATCAGTCTGGACAAAACGCGCTGTTTGAAATCAGCACACAAGGTTCTTCTAGAAATGTGCACATACATTGTGCATGCTCTTGTTATTGAAGTAATTTCTGACAACATTCTTCAGGATTAAGATGAGCAGCTGGGAATATGAATTTTATCAACATGAAAGCTATTATGAAAATAAACGAGTGGGTAGAGATGGAAGTGCAATGGTAACACCTACAAGTTTTCACGCTTTTCACAAAATCTCATCCTAAAGACACATTGCAAACATTTGAAGGTTAGGTAGAATCAGACAAAAAACTGAATGCAATGCCTAAAATTCAAATCGCCAATCTTTGACTTAGCATATCACTGCTCTTCCATCTAAGACTTTCTCTACTCACTGTAACTTATATTCATAAATATTCCACAAATGATTTATAAAAACTCAATTTTTCTATCTACTTCATATTTATCATGATAAATATTTACTTATGAAGCTTCAATGCATTAAAAATATGTGCCTATTACATTGAAACCATTAGATTTTGCACCAAAAACCAACACATTGTTTAAATGAATTACAACTATCCGGGCATTCAGACTCCGACCACAGCAGACACTGAATCACTTCACCCTGAAGATGCCAAGCGCGTACTTGGCGAAACGTCGGTATCTACGATGCCTTCTAGACCACGGCCTACAAGCCCGGATAGTTGTAATTCATTTAGTTTGACGCCGGCCGATGTACAACACATTGTTTACTAAATACTACACTTCTTATAATATCCTGCAACTTGCTTACTACTGGGCATCAAAATTGCTACAAATGTTAAACGGTAAGAACAAGCATGAAAGATTGCAATTACTTTGGAATTTTAAAGTTTCAGAATACATACTGAAGCCGCTGATTTCACTCAGAACAAACACTTAGAGTTTTTTCTTAGAAACAAATGCTTTTGAGCACCTGTATTACCAAATTATAAGGACATCAACTAAACAAAACCCCTGCTAGTTTATTTTGTTTAAGGGCGCTCAACTGCTAGGTCATTAGCGAAAACCTGCTAGAATTTCTATTTTCATACACTATGCCCAGTTCATAAAATGACATAGTGGCGGTTTGATAAAAATTCACAAAAGCAAATGAATTACTGAAATATGAGGGCAGATTGATAAATCAGTGACTTTTTAAAGAAATTAACAATGTTTTCCAAAAAAATCAATTTTATTTCTCAACATGGTCTCCTTTCAATTCAATACACGTCCAACGTTTTTCCAATTTTTTGACGCTTCCAAAAATTATGATTTCTCGAAGTCTGCAAAATATGAAGTTGTTTCTGCCATGATGTGTTTACTAGACGAAAATTTCTTCCCATCAAGCCAATTTTTCAGGTTTGCGAAGAGGAAGAAGTCGCTCGGAGCCAAATCTGAAGAATATAGTGGGTGAGGTAGCAGTTCGTAGCCCAATTCCACAAATTTTGCGAACGCAATACCTGACTTGTGCGCGGGTGCATTATCCTGGTGAAAGTGAACCTTTTTCTTCACCAATTCGTCTTTAACAATTCCTTGTGAAACTGATCCAGCATTGCGGCATAATATGAACCTGTGATCGTTTTACCCTTTTCCAGGTCTACCATCTTGGTGTCTACCATGCTTTGTGAATCCCAAAAGACAGCTACCATAATTTTCCTGCCGACGGAAAGGAAATTTCGTTTTCTTTGGAGCAGGTTCGCCGAAGGAAATCCGCTGCTTTGGTTATTGTTTGGTTTCAGGTTTATAGTAATGGATCCAAGTTTCATCAACGTGATATAACATCGCAAGAACTTGGATTGCGCTGGAACATGCTCAAACTTCCCTGTGAAATGGTCACACGATTCCGCTTGTTCTGAACGGTGAGCAGTCGCGGCACCCATCTTGCTGACAGCTTTCTCATATCCAAAAATTCGTGCAGAATGTTATACACCTGCTCACTCGAGATGTTTACGGTCTTGGCTATCTCTCGGATTTTCACTCGGCGGTCTCCCAACACAATATCGTGAATTTTTTTCACCATTTCTTCTGGTGTGGCCTCAACTGTGCCCAGGATATCTTTTATGCTCAAACGGCCACATCGAAACTCTGTGAACCACTTGTTAACCAAACCATGTGATCGAGCAGAGTCCCCATAATATTTCAGATTTTCTTCCGTTTCCTTGCGTCTTACCACGCAAAATGTAGTGCTTTATCAGAACACGAAATTCACATTTCTCAATTTTCTACGAAGCAACACACATTTGCTTATTTTAGACGCTCTCAACAATGTTCTAAGAAACGAATGAGGACGAATTTCTGCGATTATCCCAGAATAGATGTAAGAGTTGGTTGCAAACAACAAACCCGTGATTAGAACGCTATCTCATCAAAGTCATGGACTTATCAATCCGCCCTCGTATATATTACATGAAATACATGTACCTATGTGAATTATATCAAATACCTTTCTTCGTTTTGTATTGGAACATTTCAATTCTGCATTGCCTTGAAGGAATTATTGTATTATTGGCAATGTATCCCTTACAGCTAATGTCAGATAATCCGTGAATAATCCTGCATTTTTAAACTACACACGAGTATCACTTGTATGATGTTCATCTACGGGTTTGAATATTAGCACTAAAACATGCTATTTAATTTGAAAACTTTATTACTTGGGATGGAATTGAAAGTGCGATTAAAAGTGAAAGGAAAGTGATTGAAGGTTGATTTTTACCTTACCCATCTTGGCTTTGCTCTCCACCCATCAATTACGAAGTGCAAACAAAAATGGTTTAATGATATATTCCACTGTCTGAATGGCCCGCTATATTTGAAAAGTAAATCAGGACAATATAACATATCTTAACACTAAAAAGCTTTTAAAATATCCTTTCATTCAGCACAAGCATTGATTATGTTTCTCAAAATGAATAACGTACATTCAGATTCTAAGTCTCCATTCCAGACTTGAAACTAAGCTCGAAGGAATGTAAATTGTTGGCATATCCCACCATGTCTGGAAGGCTCAATATGTCTGAAAATTAATTCATTGTAATATAAAATGTTTTAAAGATAACCATAACCTATTAGAAGCATGTTACATATTCTACAGGATCATCAGATTAAGGGGCCATGCTTTCAATGCCACCTGTATCGCGGTCGCGCGCCGCTTTCCTTCCAACACCTTTTTCCCGCGGACAATCTTATGTGTCGAAACAAACAGGATGAACGGACAAGGTCAACTAGAACATTATTATTTCACAAATTATAATATTGAATGTCCCTTACACTGCTTAGCTTTTCAAAGATGATGTTGGAAATATTCTTGTGCTCGAAGATAGGCATTGCAGCGTCTTAACAGCTTATCATAAACATGTTGCAATGCTTCTTGTGATATGTTGGCTATCTCTTCCCGTATATTATTTTGCAGTCCTTGTAATGTTCGGGGATTGGATTTATACACTTTGTCTTTTAAAACTACCCCACAAGTCAAAATAGCAAGGCGTAAGGTCTGGGGATCGAGCGGGTCAAATCCCTACACTGATCACGCTGTCTTCAAAGAAGTCAGCAATTGCATCCAAAGAAGTGCGAGCTGTATGTGCTGTAGCCCCATATTGTTGAAATAGACCGTGCATTCGCTCTTCATCTGTCAATCGAGAGAAAACTTCCAAAATTAAGGTTTTGTAGCATGCAGCATTAGCTGTTTCGTGAAAAAATAGGGTTAATTATTCTAGTTGCACTCACAGCACACCAAACATCGACCTTAGGATTATGCAGTGGACTTTGATGTGTGAATTTTGGATTTTGAGTTTACGGAAGCGACTATTTTGAAAAATAACTCGTCCATTCAAGTGAAACCACGCCTCGTCACTGAATAACACAAATTGTGGATTTATGTTGCCGCTACGCATGGACTCCAGAAACCAGGTGCAAAACTGTATTCTTCTCTGCGGGTCCCTCTCCTTCAATGCTTGCGCTTCTGTTATTTTATAAGGCCGTAATTTTAGTAGTTTTGTCGCTTTTTGTGCCATCCATAACTGACTCCTACTTGCTGGGCTAACTTCGAGAGACTTTCGTGGCGAACGTTCCAACCGCGCACCTATTTCATCAACATTTTCCTCTGTTAAAACGTGACGTTTTCGATTTTTTTCAGGCTCTAACATTGACCCCATACTTTTGAATTTCTTGACTATTTTATGAATCGTACTTCTATTAGGTGGATCAACATCACGAAAGCGTTCCCGAAATACTCTACGACACTGAGACGAAGATTCGTGTTTTATAAAGTTGCAACAAATGAAAACTCTTTGTTCTGTAGTAAATTGGACCATGACTGGACTAACACACAACTGAAAACCACCAAAGAACGCTACCTACTGCCTTCGTTTGCTATACGTGGCATGAGTCACAAGGTTACGCCATAAGTGACGTAATAGCGGGAACTGGAGTCTTAGCAGGCGAATGGCTCGCGCTTGATACCAGAATGCAATAAGAGCGTGGCCGCTTAATCTAACGGCACCGTACCCCATTGCTACGAATTTCACTGAAATTAGTAGAAAATACCAATGTTACACACATATATTCAAGCAGAAACAATGCAAAAGTATTATTACCGTCTCTGGTTTGTTCCTGTGAAGAATTGAAGATAAGTCGGACGAAAAGCTTCTTACTACCGAAATCCAAAATGGTCCTTTGTTGTTGCCGGCCATTTAGTTCATTACGCATTTCATAACATGAAACAGCCAATCAGAATATCGCCTTTCCCGCACAAATACAGTGTTCATGTGAGAAGTTATTCTTCGTGTTTCCAGATTCCCTGTCCAGCATTCATCCGTGTGCGTTTCGAAGCGAGTGCCTGACCACCGCGAGCCCACCACCTCCCCCAACCACGGCCAAAATAAAAAATTGCCGCTGGCAGGCAACCTGATCGCAGAAAATATCGAGATCAACCGGCACAACCTACACACTGATTGGCCTGAGCGTTATCGAAGGCTATACGTCACACTAACCGTTAGGCGATATATAGACAGGACATAAACATCAAACATCCATGCCCGAAGCGGGATTCGAACCCGCGACCCTTTCACGTTAGCAAATCAACGCCAAACGCGCCAACGACGACGGCTACCGGGGCCGGCGAATACCGTTTTCATTGCTACTACGTCATATTTATACGAATGTCAAACCGAATAAAAACTATTGAAAAAAAATGCAGTGTCGGATTATGGGGAAAATCAGTGTACACATGCAACACACGAATACACTGCACTAATTTTATTTCTTTAATACTATCATTACACATAATAAACAAGCATGAACCTGTTTCTTTAGGTATTTTCATGAATTTACGGCATACTTTGTTACTTTTGTTCCATATTACTATCATCTCACCCGCGGCATCATGGGAACGCTGGTTGCGTTGCCTTTCTGCTGCCAACATTTGAAATCCCAACATAGATGAAAATACAATTGAAGGCGAAGCCCAACGCTGAGGGTCGCAAAGCGTAGCCGAGGGATGTTTTTTAGAAGTAGTGGAGTTAGCAAGTGCGCAGCGACGATAGGGCGTATCCGTAGGATCTACGAGCCTAGCTCGAATGATTCACGTTGGCAGCACTTGCTTCAAAATGTCATCAAAAACGTCAGAAACACTATACTGGTGATTTTTAAGCCCACCGACAAACTTCAGGGGATGATCACTGGCTGGACAATAGAGCACAAAAGTTCATATCACCTTGTTCCTAAATAGCATAGTTTCCACGGTAGATGGCACGGACGACATTTCTTATAGCTTGCACTGAGCGTGTTGTGTGTTGCAGATAGTGCCTCATAACTTGCACTGAGCGTGTTGTGTGTTGCAGATAGTGTGATTTAAACAATGTAGAAGCACAGTGTTTCGGTATTCATTCCAGGAACAAGTCGAGATGGTATTCGTGTATGGCCAAGCAGGTGGGAATGGTCGAGAGGCTGCCCAGAAGTATCAAGCCACGTACCCTGACAGATAGTACCACCCAACATTTAGGGCCATTTTTCCGCGTTTGTGTGAGCATGGGTCCTTTAAGACGGACGAACGTCCAGGGAGTACACCAGACGTGGAGGAACATCTCCATGACATTCAAAACAATCCTGGTACAAGCTTCAGGCAATTGACCCTTCAACATGTTGTAAGCCAAAGGACGGTTACTACATGACAACCGCTATTATCCCTATGACCTTCAAAGTGTGCAGGGATTATCACCGGCGGATTTTCCTCCACGGGAAATATTCTGTCGCTGGTTTGTACAACAGGCCATCACCATTATGGAATTTTTGCCTTCAGTCCTCTTCACCGATGAAGTGGCCTTCGCTAGAGCTGGCATCATTAACCTGCATAATCGTTATCTGTGGGCTACAGAAAATCCTCTAGGAATTGTTGAAGAGTATGATCAGCAGCGGTTCAGCATTAATGTTTGGGCACGGTTAACTGGCGATCGCCCACATGGACTAATTCTTCTTCCACAGCACCTGAACGGAGAAACGTATCTGGACTTCCTGCAAAACACTCTGCCTCCATTGCTGGAGAATGTGCCTTGGCAATACGACAGGCAATGTGGCTGCAGCACGATGGAGCGCCAGCCCACGTTCACATTAATGTTCGCCGACACCTCAACATCTTCCCCGTTGGATAGGGCGTGGAGGCCCTGTTGCACGGCCTGCTCGATCACCGGAATTAAACCCTCTGTATTTTTATTTGTGGAGGCATCTGAAAAGCATTGTGTACTGTGAGCCCATTGCTGATGCTCAGACCCTTCAACAGCTTGTCCACGTAGCCTGTGACGATATTCGGACACAATCCGGAACATTCGTACGAGTGAGGCAATCCATATGTAACGTGTGAACGCGTGCATTGCATCCCATGGAGGCCACTTTGAACATCTGTTGTGACATGGATGGGATGTACAGGCCATGTACTGTGTGCCAGGACTCTTTGATATCGTTCTTCAGTGCCATCTACCGCGGAAATTATGCACTTCCTGTCGTTGGATTTCAAACTCATCCTGTTTAAGAACGGTCGCATAAAACGGAGGGCGGGTGATCGCAATAATTCTGTCATAGCAACATTTAACACAACAAAACGTTCCTCAGAACATTACGATTACTCTGAATTAAAAAAAACCTCGATTTCGTAAGTAAAACACATCGATTTGGCCTATAGTGCAGTAAAACCGCTGTATGAAAGCGGTAGTCTTCTGCTAACAGCTGCGAGGGCGTGGCCAAGTTGTCACCAATCATGAAAAAGAAAACACGCCATGTGGGACATGAACCCACAACTCCTCCGCTTAATCCCTCCACTAATTTATGCGCGTCTTGAATATGGTCAACTTTTATCGCCACCACCTTCTGTCGGTGTGCGCCGTGCTTTCTTTTATCAACTTCATAATATTATCTTTTGCATCCCTGGTCGATCTTAGCCTTACGCAAAGCTATTTTGCGTGTTATGACATTGATAGACATATTTGGCACTCGGGTGCCGCTTGATTGCTGAGCTATGGTCAGATTTTATCGTCACCACCTTCTGTCGGTGTGCGCCGTGCACTTGGGTCTTCCTATTACTAACTTTATAACATTATCTTCTACATCCCTGGTCGACCGGCTAAAACCCTTACGCAAAGTTATTGTCCGTGTTATGATTGATATACGCTATTTGATTCTGGATTGCCGCTTGATTGCTGATCTGTTGACACATACGCGTAATCTACAGGATGATTTATGAAGAACTGACACATTTCTTTAATTCTTCTGTTCGAAAGTCATTCAATGCTCCAATTTTAGCACCAAATTAAGCAGAATGTTCTGGAGTTTCGATTGTGTGTCACTAGATGCGCAGATGTTCATGTTTTATTCGTAATTGTTAGTTTTATTGTCGGCAACTGTTTTTTGAGATTTTTTTCTAGTCAACGTGAAAATGGAGCATACATTAAATGAGCGACTCTTCCTTGTAAATCAATACTGGATTACGAATTCAATCACAGCTACTCAAAGGACATACCAGAGAGAATTTGGTGTTCGGAATCCTCCCCAAAGAAACACAATACTGGGACTGGTAAACAGACCGGTAACAATTGGATCTCTGGTGAGTGAAAAAGGCAAAACTCTTTCATCTAGGCTTCCCACGGTTGTTGTTCATGTAAGAGCACGACTGGATCAGTCACCCAAAAAATCATTAAGTCGTTTGTCGCAGGAGACAGGATACAGCTACTCAATGTGGCAGAGAGCTGTGAAAAGTGCAGGCCTAATAGGATTACGGTTGTCCATCAGTTACAGGAACCAGATAAGGATAGACGACTGAATTATTGTCGGTTTCAGGCGTTCATTGTGCAAAATCCTGCCATATTGTTCATCACATGGTTCACAGATGAAGCATGGTTCCATTTATCCGGCTATGTGAACTCAAATAACTCACGCTATTGGGTCAGCGAAAATCCGCATGTTATTCATGAACCACCTATGTACCCGGTTAAAATCGGAGTTTGGTGCGCAATATCCGCACAGAGAATAGTGGGGCCAATTTTTTTTAAACAATGTGAACACTGCAGAGTACCGACGGATTTTCATGGAGTTTGCTGAGCAACTAGACGATGTAGAGCTGAGTCATGGATATTTTTAGCAGGACGGCGCTACATGCCATACATCAAATGAATCCATGGCATTAATTGCAAGTTTCTTTGACGACCGGATAATTACTTCGTACGCTACGGGGGAACAACGGTCCTCTCTCTCTCTCTCTTGCACACACACACACCGTACACCGGTCAGGCCCATTTATATGCTGGATTGTGCCACTCAGTCTCTACCATTCCATGTTCAGAAGCTTCACATTGACCATCAACAGGCTTGGTTGAAATTTTTATCGCCCTTCCTTATCGATCCTCAGTCTCTAGTTACGCAGGTTATTTTGGGTAATAGTGCATTGCGCCGATGGCCACTTTCCATTAGCCAGCCGGCTAATGAGGTCATTATGAAGGAGCTGTCAATCAATGCGGTTTAAGGAAAAATTACCCGGTTAGACAACTAAGACCACAGATAGAAGGAAGAAAAGGATTAAACAAATCTTCACAAAACATTAGTATAACTGTATACTCGTATTTGTGCAAAGTAATAATTTTATGCGTTATATACGTACATGCATACCAACGTATAAAAGTATATGCAAGGAGAAATTTGGGAAAATATTAAGTAAAAGATTTAATTTGACTTAGTTAATATTAATACTTATTATTTAGGCACAGTTTTGTGTAAAACAATTTACCTCGATGAATTTGAAATAACAAAATCAAACATCTGTGATGGTGTTACTGAGAGATGTGGTAGGGAATTTGTACGTTTCTCGAAATCTCTACTCCTCATTTGTCCCGCATTTGCTAAAAAATTGTTTTAAAGTTTCCTGTTTGCATGTTGTATTGTTTATGGAAATACATAACTTAAAAACCAATGTTCTCAGAAATTGTATACTATAATTTTTCGCACTTAAAATGCTCGTTACGATGCAGCATATCAGTGCGACATTTTAATTTCTCTGCAGCCTACCTGTTGCTTTTCATAAAAGGGCCTACCAAATGTTTCAGATATTAGAATGGGAAATAAAATGTATATCTTCAATTCTCTAGGAATAGCCTACAAAACCATCTTTACTTTATGTGAATTTCATGCAACTTAAAACCATAAGCAAAAACCTTTTATATAAACAAATGTAATATCAAGAAAATGTTCAAAATAATTTTTACTTTCTCTACTACGTATAGTAAGTAGGGGAAGTATTGCATTCCACCCAAAAATTCGATACCGAGATTTCACAGGAAATACATGTTTTGAGGTGCACTGAATGCATATAAAGCATTTTTGGAAACATGACCGCGCGCGCGCGTGTGTGTGTGTGTGTCTGTGAACAGCATAACTAAGAAACGAACAGTCGGATAAATACCAAACTTGGTATTTAGGTTCAGTACCTTCCAGAGATGTGCCACGAAGGTTTTCAAGAAAATCCCTCCACCCCAGATTACGCTTTACATGGAACATTTTTCGAAAATGTTATAATTTTCTCAAAAATGGCTCTAACGATTTTGAATAAGATACCATAAGTTTAAGACATTTTTATGGCAAATGAATTGTATATCTCGAATTTTCTGGGAATGTCTCCAAAAGTATTCTTCATTGTGAACGACTTTTGCACAACTTGTAAACCATAAGAGATAGACAAAAGTTTACTATACAAAAGATGTAGATCGCGTTAAAATGCACAATTTATGTCATATGCATTTTTTTTGTTGAGTGAACCACTTTCGAGATATATCTTGTTATTCCCTTAATCTTTCCAATACTTTTTCTCAAATGGGAATTCGTTATTCATTTTTTATGTCCTGGACATACAAAGAGAATGGAATGCGCCACATAGCAAACAGCTCTTAAAATATTTGACTATAGCTTAAAGTCTACCAATTCCCCTTGCATCTACAAGAAAATTAGCAATAAGATTAATATCTCGATTAACATGAAGCATATGGAGAATAAGCGTTTGTAAAACTAGTTTGTAGAAGAGTAGAGAAAGTCATGTGAGTGTAACACAGATTGTTTTCCTAATGTATTAAAGAACTATTTCTTTTCGTATGTTTACAGTTCCCACATGTAAGTATATCTGCACAGTATGCGATTCTTTTTTTTTTTCCAAATCGCATCAAAAACGAGAAATATGATGCGGTACACCTACATGACTTTCCCTGTTCCTTACAATTTCAGGGTATTAACTATTCATACAAAATGCAATTCTTCATTTTGTGAAAATGTTCATGTCACATACTTGGAACAGATAGAACTTAATTGAATCAGGGACCTCAAAACATGTATTTTCGAGTGAAAACTCGCCTTAGGTAGGTCGTAGAGAAAGCAAGCCGACTTTCTTGTATAAACAAGAGCATGGCGAAATAAACATAGTAAAGTCATATAGCTTCATTTGAAATCACTTCTAGCCAAACATTTTGAGCATTATTAAGGCAGGATTTGAGGTATCACTTTTGAGACGAATACTATAATATGCAAGAGTAATGCAACGTTTGGTTGGAATACAATACCTTCTTACCTACCATCTAGAAGTAAAAACGGGAATGTTAACTTTGTAAGAATTCCTAAGTTTTGCTGAAAGTTCAATTCAAGTGGTCAAACATATGTAAGCTGTTGAAAATATATTCCCTAGCAATTTTTTTTCTGAATCGTGATTATGTTCCCCAACAAGTCTGTAATTCACGTCGTTATATACCTCAGAGAAGATGTGCGCGTTTCAGTTTTTACGTATAGGTACATCGCCATTTCTGAGCGGCCAGTGTAAGTTGCACTTTGCGATATTTGAAAATTTCAATAACCCGCAACTCGCGGTTCCGTTTGATGTACATGGAATAGATATTCATTAATAAACACAGTATAAAAAGCAAGATGAAGTCTGAGAACGTCTTGATCGTCGACGCAATACCAATACCTAGTTGGATATAAATTTAAAATGTTAGCGAAACTCTTTCCTGCAAATTAACTTTTAAGATTTTCGACAAGGGAAAAGTTGGATATACATTTAACACTTTAACGAAAACCTTTCCTGCAAATAAATTTTTAAACTTTATTCTGATGTACCAAACCTGTCCTCTTTCTTGTAACTGAGGTCCCAATTGAGTAACCAATTTTTCCTTAAACCGTGGTGATTGACAGGTCCTTCCTAACGACCCTCATTAGCCGGATCCTAATGGATTTTGGCCATCGGCGCAAAGCAACAACACCGGTTATTTTACAGGTGTTTCTAAAATGCCTCTCGGTGGTATTTGTATCTGGACCACGCAGGAGACGCAAAAGACTGAATAACACAATGAGTGAATTAGACACTTGTCTGCAGTCCAGGGTCCAGAATGACTAAATCACCTATCTGCTCATAGAGTAACAATAGCTTACACAAACTCACTGATGCGTAAGGGTGAAGTCCATATTGTGAATTCAAAGGAAACAGGGAAGGAAGGTAGATACTTGCCATTTTCCAGGAAACAAAATGAGGTGCGCAATTCTGAGAAATGTAACACAGAATAAATAAATTGCATGAGAAAGTTATTTTCTTCTTGAAAGAGTGAAAATATGACGAATATGACCATTTACTTACTAAAATCAGGGACAAATGGCCATATATGCAGAAATATGACTTAACAAATTAGGTTAATTCATTTCGCTGTTTCATAAGAATCATTTATATGTATTTAAGGAGCATGTCAGTCCTACCAAAAAATATATGCCCTATCATAAAAATCCTAGCCCTTAATAATAATAATAATAATAATAATAATAATAATAATAATAATAATAATAATAATAATAATAATAATAACAATAAGTTTATTACTGTCAATAAGTTCATACAGAACATCTGACATTGTCATGAGCTAATTACAGTATTTACATTACAATATTTACAATGATTAAGGAGTAGATAGGTTTATAGTTCATCAATATTATACATTTGTGAAGGAGATACTTCTTTAGATTTCTTTTAAAACAATTCTTTTTACAGGACTTAATTTCTAAAGGAAGCTTATTATAAAGTATACAATATAAGGATCAGTATTGACTTTCTTTTTATTCACAGCTACTGTATGAAAGTCCATACTATGTCTGGTGTTATGCTGATGTACATAACAGTTTGTTAGTATGTCTTTAGAGCTATTTACAGTTAAGAGTATTGTTTGATAAGCATATAATGAAACAAGAGTTATAATGTTTTCCTTAATAAATACATTTCTACATGTTTCTAATCTTTTAATATTGAACATAATTCTTATACATTTTTTCTGTAATATAAATATTCTATTCATATGTACCTGTGCAGCTCCACCCCAAACTTCCAAGCAGTAGTTAAGTTGTGGAAAAATAAGCCCATAATACATAATTTTCATGGTATGATCATTCACATACCTCCTCATAAATCTAAATAAATATATATATTACAAACATTATTAACTTGTTCTGACCAGAATAGCCTATTGTCAATTTTTAAACCTAACAAGAGATGGGATATGGTCAGAGTAAGTCTATCTCCGGGAAATTCTTTTACTTCATCTCTACCACCTAGACTAAATATCAAGACCTTGGATTTTTCTTCATTTACTTTTAGTTTATTAGATTCAAAGTAGCGTATTAATGAATGGGTACTAGATTTTATGGTATTAGCCAAAGACTTTAAGTTTTCATTCCAACAGAGTGCTGTGATATCATCTGCATAGCTGATTGTAGTGAAATTATTGCTTTGAGGCAGTATTTTTAATACTTGAATAATTTGAATTAAATTATTTAATATGTAAATTCAAATTGCCTTGAAGCAATATGTATATAATAATTTGAAAAATGTATGTAACAGTTATTGCATATGCTTATATTATTGTAAACATGTTCAATAATGTTATGTGAATGCATTATATAATTTAATAATATAAGAGCTGTGAGAATAATAATTTGAAAGTTGCTAACAATGAGCTAACAATGAGGTAACCTTGAGGCAATAATGAGTTTGAGAGTTTGAATGCTACTAGTTATGATTAGAGCAACGATAATGTAAATTTTGTGACAGTTTAAAAATAGCCAATCAACAGCTAGAAAAAGCTTTAGTAACATGCAGATATTCTATTGGACTAGGATTAGCCAATCAGAGACTTGAAATACAGAAGTTTACGGGTTTTGACGGTTGAAATATGTTCAGGTGCCTGCAGACCTTGATAGCAACCAGATGGAAGATGTGTTCTCTAAAGAAATATTACGTATTTGTGTGAAACGAAAATTAAGTATATGCATTAACAATGTGCAAGTATTAAATAAAAGGATCTCACAGCTCTTGATATCAGTGTAGTGCTATATAATTTGTGTCAAGGATTAATAAAAAGAAGTGAATTTAAACTTAAAATCTGTGTAAGCCTACATTCTTGTCGCACCACATCTTGATTAAGAGAAACATGTCTCTAAAGTAATACTGATGCAGCCGAGGAAAAACATTAAACATAAATACTATTTATAGAAGCAGTTTAATAACAAAGTTAATAATTTTTTTTTTAAACTTGGAGCGTAACAACAAAAATACATCTTCAAATCAGCTTTTACATACATAGTAGCATATGACATAACAAACAATCTTCTTCAAATTGATGTCCATATTTG
Organism: Deroplatys truncata; assembly: GCA_030765065.1. Classification (NCBI taxonomy): domain Eukaryota; kingdom Metazoa; phylum Arthropoda; class Insecta; order Mantodea; family Mantidae; genus Deroplatys; species Deroplatys truncata. The sequence continues at coordinate 13,361,307 of CM060982.1, read as the reverse complement.
GAGCTAAATAAATAAATAAACTCCAAGAACAATTCTACTTCAAGTTGACTCCTATACGTTGGGCAACAATAATCCTTCAAGTTGGCTTCCCAAGCATCAGGCTAATAACTTATGTAACAATAAATTACGTAAACAAAACACGTTCTCACCTTTAGGGATATCATGTATATAAATAATAAACACTAAAGGACCCAAAACAGAATCCTGAGGCACTCCATGTTTTACCTGTAAGAAAGTTGATTTTACTCTATTTAGGCTGCAACCACTAATATAGTTTATTTCTGAGCATTGTAATCTTCCTGTTAGATAAGATGCAATTAATTTGTGAGGTACGCCTCTAATGCCATACATTTCAAGCTTATTTAATAAAATATCATGCCTTACACAGTCAAAAGCTTTAGATAAGTCCACCATTAGATTGGCTACTTTTGTATTCTGATTCATTTTTACCATTATGTCATGGATGAACGTGATTATAGCTGTTGAGGTAGAGAAGGATTTGCGGAATCTATGTTTAGTTGGTGTAATAATGTTATTTTTCTATAAAAAGTTTTCCAGTCTTAGTAATATTATTTTCTCAAATAGTTTACCTATACTAGAAGTTAAAGTTATAGGTCTATAATTGTTGACATCATTTTTATTGCCCTTTTTATGAATGGGCTTAATGGCACCTATTTTGAGGATATCAGGATAAACACCTGCTTCAATGCTGGCATTTATTAAATTAGTAAGTGGCTTTGCCAGTACTGTTTTGCACTGTTTTAATGTTTTAGAGGATATGCCATCCCCTCCACTAGAAAGTTTACTAGCCATTGTATTCAGGATTTTTATAACTTCCTCTTCTGAGGCGGGGTACATAAAAAGTGATTTATCATTAGCTACGATATTGAGCTTGGACGGTTCGCTTATGTTTTTAGTTAATTCATTGGCACAGCTCGTAAAAAATTCATTCATATGGTTACTAACCACAACAGGATTAGAAACAACTTTACCATTTATACTCAAATTAATATTTTCATGTTTTTTATCTTGTTTTCTGTGTTCATTAATTATATTCCAAGCTGTTTTAGATATATTGGACGAATTACAAATCTTGCTAGAGTAATAATCTGACTGTACGCTTTGAAGATGTTGGTGATATATATCACGATATATGCTCAAGTTTAGTCGACTTGTATAATATGTGCATGTCCTTCATTTTATTTCTTAATATAATAGTTTCAGAATTAAACATTTTATCACTTTTTTAAGTATTGGGCATGCATTATAATAATTTTTGTTGAAAATCTGATAAAATAAATTCCATTGTTTATTAATATCTTTTTCCCAATAAACTGGCTCCCAATTTTCATTATTAAGGCTATTATTTAAAGTTTCAACATTTGCAATAGGTACCTATTTGTTGAATTTTCTTAGTCTTAAAGGCATTACGTTTATTATCCTCACTTTTAACTCTTACAACTTGGGCAAAATGATCAGACAAATAACTATTCACAACTTGAGCAGATATTATGTCTTCTGACATATTACTAGCAATATGATCAATCACTGAAGCTGTTTTTAATGTTACTCGTGTGTAATTATGTATGTAATCGATTAAATTATGAGCATTGAATATGTCAAGTAATTTTAAATAATTAATGTTATTACAGTCTAGGTTAATGTTAAAATCCCCAGCAAGCAATAACTTGCAATCATGAACATGGAGTTCCAGGAGTTCACTTAGGCTATCAACAAAGCTAGTAAATATAATAATATATCTGAACATTTCATGATGAAGTATAATTCACATCTCTTTTTATTGACCATAACCATTTCTTTTTTACTTTAAACAGGTACTCTCCTACCTTTTTGTTGTCCTTGTTAAAGATCTTGCTTAAGACTACTTTTCTGTCTAGTTTTAACCATTTCCCATTTATGCCTTCATTTCTCCAATGCTGTGTACCTTTACAATCAAGGATATTTATAGTGTATTTCGTTCAACTGGCTGACTAGTTAATTCACTGATATCACTATTTGCACATTAAAACTTTTTGTAATAAATATAGTACCCTTTTCTTTAAACTCTTCAGTTCTGTTAACTATCATCACTTCACATTTTCTAAATTACGTTAATAAGCAAACATAGCAATAACACAGCCACATCAGAAAGAATGAAGCGATACAACAAGCTGCAGATTACTTGTGGATAATAGAAATGGTGCTCGTCTAATCTATTTCTTTCACTAAATCCAGAATCGCAATATACTACACAACTGTTTCACAAGTAAGACATTGATATTGCCTTCAAGAGCTCAGCTATCTGTATTTGTAGAACAAAACCAAATTTACACATATAGTCAGATTAACATTATACAGGGAGAAAGTAAACACTTGTTAACAGTTGTTATGCATATTTCAATTAATACCTATAAGCAGGAAAATCGCGCCCAGAGATTTATCTAACTAATATCGAACTCAAGAGTGGTATTTGCTAAGACTGTTTACGGAATGAAATGTTAAATAAATTTTGATAAAAGGAAAATAACATAGGTATTGTATATATTATTTAATTGAGTTTATATCATAGCAAAGCACAGCATTCTACATATGTCCTTTAGGAAAGTTTTCTTTGTTTCTTTAGCTTACAAATCAGAAACAATTGTGTATCAGGTAACAGTTTCATTTTGGCAAGATTTCAGTGATAGTCTATTGTGTTTGGCTCAAACTGACATTGGACGGGAATTTGATTGGTCAATTTGAATGCATGACCCATGAAGTAAATAGCCAAAATAATTTGTTTCATTCATCATACCATCCCTACAAGACACTCCAGTAATAAGGTTAAACATGTCACTGAATGATCATTGTTTTCCACACACGACCTGTGTAGACAGAAAAATTTAATACCATAGTCAGAATTTGAACACAGATCTTTGGCTTTCCATGCCATTGCTCTAGACAACTGAGCTACCATGCCAACATGCTGATACAATATTAAACTCCCCAACTGACTCACATTTTTACCAGTAAAGCACAAAGCGTTCTCAATCTCATTTTGAGATAAATGTACCCCAATGGCAGGTTACAATATCCTAAATATTTTAAGTCCTGGGCTTTACATTAGGTCAATCAATGTTAATTAATCGTTCTTCACACATGCCTTGTGTAGGCTAAAGCTGTCATAAAAGTGACAGATTAGAAACATGCTACTTTTAGCACAAAATTGATTACTTGCTATAATTATTATTTTTACAGCTATTGAATTTAATTATAATCCAGTTAAAAATTGTAGTATTTTATGTTTAAATAGCCTAGCCTCTCCTCATCCCAAAACACTCTCATTACTTAGGCTACTAATTGCTTATAAATGCTACTACACATTAGCAATTCCTGACTAATGTGTTTAAATTCCTCTAGGTCCACTAGCAATAGTGGGCCTAGGTAATAACGAGGTGTTTGTAACTGCAAATTTCCCCATAATGCTAACTGATTTCTCTTCTCAAAAACCTGCTTTTAAGGGTAGTTTAAACATGTATTTTTATTTACTCCTAGGATATTCGGACCATGTGTGTGAAGTTTCCGGCGGGCCGTGTCATAATGTGAGCATGCCAGATCCTTTACCTAGCTACCTGCATTGTTGGCACTTTGGCTGGCACCTTTAGAACAGATTGTCCATGCAATAATGGTGTTTAGAATAAATAGCCCAAGCAACAAAACCCTTATGTGCGCTCCTTCCCCTTCTGGAAATTCCTTAGCAGCAGGTTTGAGAAGCCGCTCCACAGAGAACATCCCGCTTTGTTGCTGGGCTATATAAGGGGGTTGTTGGCAGGCAACTCTTGTTTAGTTGAGTGCAGTCGACACTGAGAGCAGCAAAGAAGCTGAGCTACGCTGAGTGTCTAAGTAATGAATGAAGTTGCTCGGCAGCAATTGGAGTCAGCATTTGTTACACTGCTGTCAGTATTTGGATTGAATACTACAATGGAAGCAATGATTAAAGAATTACTAGCGAAATTAAGAAGATGGACAAGAAAATAGAATCTGGAATGGAGAAGATGGAGGAGAAAATGGAATCTGGAATGGAGAAGATGGAGGAGAAAATGGAATCTGGAATGGAGAAGATGAGAAGTGAAACAATATCAGTGAATTCCGCAATGAAGATAGGAAATGAAATAATTGCAGTGAATTCCGCAATGGAGAAGATGGGGAAATGAAATAACGACAATAACTTGAATCTGTGACTCGAAAGGACTGTTTTCCCTTACCCCGAATTGACGACACCCTTGCTGCTCGGTGGTTCTCGACATTGGACCTATTATTATTGCGTTTTTATTTGTATGTGCTCTTTAACTACTATGATTCTTAATATCCCATTCTATATTGGGTGTGAAAGACCAGAACGTTTGCTCAGAGGCCTCTTTATCAGGCTTGAGGTTCTTTTATGTGCTGTAAATCTATGACATGGGACCACTGGCTTTACTTCCCTTCTGAAGCAAGCTATGCTAAAGATTTTTACACACTAAAAATTCATCGCCCTCCTTTGGGTTTGAATCCACACCACGGGAAGTAGACTTTGGACCTGAAATCAGGATACTGGCAGGTGGCTCTAGATCCTGAGAAGACTGCATTTTCTACAGGCCATGGGCTTTGCCTCTGCAATGCACTGGCCACCTTCCAGCACCTCATGGAGTCAATGGTGGGTTGACTTACAATGCCTTCCTGCTATATCTGGATGACATCATCATCATCATTGGCGGAACCTTTGAAGATTATCTCGAGAACCTGGTCAAAATATTGCAGAGACTACAGGCAGCCAACCTGAAGCAGAATGCAAAGAAGCTTCAACTCTTCTGCAAGGAGGTTAACTACTTGGGACACAAAGTTTCAACAACTGGGGTGGCCATGGACCCAGAGAAGACTGGGGTTATGAGAAATTGGCTCGCCCAAAAGACTAACGAAAGTTGTGCAGTTTCCTGGGCCTATGGAACTACTTCCATCACTTCAGCACAGGTTTTTCCAACATCTGGAGGAGGAACACTGGCCTTATATATGAACAGAAGAGGCCGAGGATGCATTCCAGGTGCTTAAGTCAGGACTCTGCAATGAGCCTGTCCTGGGTTTTCCACAACCGGGTGGCAATTTTATCATGGACACAGATCCAGCAAAAGCGGTATTAGAGGTGTGCTATCCCAGGCCGAGAATGGGCAGGAGCGGATAATAGCGTGCTATAGCAAGGCACTCTCCAAGGCATCAAGAATTACTGTGTTACCCTCTTGGTATTGAAGGTGCTGGAACACTTCAATAAGTACATTAGGGTCAGCCAATCCACCTGAGGAGTGATCACTCTGCCCTACCTTGGCTGTTGAGCTTCAAGAACATTTAGTGCCAGGCAACCCATTGGGTCCAGAGGCTCCAAGAGTACAACTTCACATCAGATCATCACAGAGGAAGGAGCTTTCAAATGCTGATACAATGTCAAGGATACCCAGCTCAGAGGAGAGCTGCCCACTCACTAAGGTGGAGGAGAAGGAGCATACTGTAGCTGTGTGTGTGATTTCAATGGTGCCTGCAGATGGATGGGATAGCGCAGACTTGGGGAGGGAGCAGCTGCCAGACGCCGACTTGGGGCTGCTTCTGGAAGAAGTGGAAGCAGGAGTTAGGCCAAGCTGGGAAGATATCGCACCCAGAAGTAGTGCATATAAGTCCTACTGGGCCCAATGGAAATCACTGAAGACCAAGGAAGGTGTTCTGTTCAGTTTGGGAGTCACCTGACAGGAAGGCCCTGAGAGAGCAGTTGACCCTCCCTTGGAGTAAGGTGGCAGAAATCCTGGAGGAAGTACATGCAAGGATTTTGGGTGGACATCTTGGACCCAACTGAACAATTGACAAGCACCGACAAAGGTACTACTTGGTAGAGGTTATGGATAGACACTGAGAAGTGGTGCCACAAATGTCATGTGTGTGTGGCTAGTCGCGGCCTACAGAGCAGGAGCTGGGATCACATGCAGCAGTATAATGTGGGAAAACCCTTCAAATGCATTGCCATCACTATAGCTGGATGTTCCCTGTGTCCGACAGAGGAAATAAGTATCTCTTGGTGGTAATGGATTACTTCACAAAGTGGTGGACGTTTGTACTATCCCTAACCAGGAAGCCAAGACAATCGTGAGCTGCCTCGTGGAAACTGTTCTGCTGCTTTGGCTTGCCATTGGAGCTACATAGCGATCAGGGCTCCAACCTCAAGTCGAACCTGATGAAGGAAGCACAGGAGTAACTTGGAGTGCACAACATCTCTTCATCCGCAGTCAGACAGCATGGTTGAGCAGTATATCAAGACCCTAGAAGAACAGTTGAGGAAGATTCTGGTTAATCACTAGAGGGACTAGGACATCAGGGTGCCACTTTTCTTGCTGCTTACCGCTCATCAACACACAACACCACATTAGCCAGCTTGGTCTTCAGCAGGGAACTATGTCTACCATGTGATCTTATGTTTGGGAGCCTTCCCTGGGGTAGAACAGTCAGCAATCGTCTACGTGAAGAACAATATGCATGAGATGGTCTGTCAACACATCTAGGTAGTGAAACGAACTGGATGAAGGCCCATTACAACTGGCAAGCCAACAGCTAAGGTTTTCAGTAGGATGAAAGCTGGTGTAGTTCTATTGCCATACCTGGACCAAGCGGTGTTGCTCCAAGCTTCAACAACCATGTCAAGGCCTTACCTTGTGGTGAAGAGAATTGATGATGTATTCTACCGTGTATCTACTCTGAGGGAAGAGATTGTCTTGCCCACTACGACAGTGCAGGTAGGGCCTGAGGAAGGGGCAGTGTGACCATGCACACGAAGATGCCGGCAGGCTCACTCCATATGTGAGAGCATGATGGATCCTTAACCTAGCCGTCTGAATTGTTGGCACTTTGGCTGGCACCTTTAGAACAGATGGTTCATGCAAAAATAATCTTTAGATCAAATGGCCAAAGCAACGAACCCTTTATATGCGCTGCCTGCCCTTTTGGAAATTTTCTTGACAGCAGATTTGAAAAGCTGCCCCACAGAAAACATCCTACTTTGTAGTTGAGCTATTTGCTTTTGGGCAGTTGGCAGCTAAGAGCAGTGAAGAAGCTGAGCTACACTGAGCATTTAAGTGACGAATGAAGTTGTTCAGCAGTCATCATTTGTTACAATATACACAATGGAAAGTGTTATGAAAGTAATGGGTGTAGAAGTAAATAAGTTGTGCCTATTCGTGTCCAGTGAAGGTTTTTCAAGTCGGAACACAGAGAGTGATAATGACACTGATAGTGTTAAATGATATAGTAAAATTGTTGCTAATGCTGGTTTTTGCATTGCCAATAGTGATCTAGTGATATAAATGGTGTTTGCATATGTAGCAATAGCTACAGTGTTGCATATAATGTTGCGAAAGTTTCTTTGTAAGAAATTGAATAAAATTATTCATGTTAGTTACGCAAATATGTTAAATTGTGTTGTGATATCTAGACAGCACAATAAAACAAGTATCAAACATGTATTATTCTTCCCATTTTCCTGTCAAATTTATTATTCTTATTACAGTTATTAATTAATTTTTTTCATGCCACATATTTTAAAATAATTAACACTTATGGTATTCCCTCAAGTGGGAGTAAAATTCATGATGTTTTGCTGCATAGGTTTGAATGTTTTAACACTATATAACAAAAAGCTATGCTACATTTCTTTTTGTACTTGACACTCAGAGAAGTCAGTCTCAAGTTTGTTTATAGTTTTATGAACTACTTGTTTCAGCTACTTTTAATGCTTGTTAAGAAAGAAATTTTGCTTGTTAAGGAAGCAAAATTGATGTTCATCAAGATCTCCTTGAAATCTGCCTGCAATATTATTTTCTTCCATGGTGACTGAGTTGGTTGTTTCTCATACAATGAACCCAAGAATAGCATGCAGTTAGCTCACATTTTAATATCTAATTCACATTTGTTTTCACTGAATATATGAGGTGGTGGGTATGTGGACCTTATGCTCTAGTCACAAGTAAGCATTCAGTGCCAGGCAGGTATTTGTGCATATAAATTATGAGTGAAATGTTTTCTCTCATTTGCTAATGAGTAGACTCTTATTTTTCTGTCATCAGAATGTGTCTGTTTATGATGCCATACAGGAACTCTCTTCTCTCCAACTGCCTTGGTGATGTATCTTCCACTGTTATAATGTACCTAAACATTTACCAAAATACGTACTTGTTAAATAAATTAAGAAATTGGTGATGAAACTTTGTAAAGGCTTTGCTAATTAGAGAGTCCTCAGAATCCTCATCCTAGTTTATTACCAACCTTTTCAGATGTTGGATGCACATGGCATTCAAGGTACCACACTGTCTTTCTCATTACCCACATATAGAGTTAATAAAATCTATGCCTTTCTGCAACATTATAACCTCTTGGTCAACTATTGCATTAATTATATTTTTTTTCATAAACTGAGAACCAGCATCTTCTGAAATGAGTTGAAAGTTATTCTCTGAAATCTATAAATTCTGGAGCATAATTACTACAGAAAGCAATTTATCTATGGTAAGAGCCTCATTGTCTTAGTGTTTTAGCGCTTAAAAGTGAATGGCACTTTCAGCTTAACCTTTCACTTACTCTGGTTTTCATAGTTCCTGGAAATTCTGTACAAATACCAGTTGCTTCTCTTACTGAACTTGTGATATCTTTCACACAAAGGTAACGTAATATTTGAAAGTGATGTAGTGAGTCGAATGAGCACAACCATTATATCACTTACACATAATTACTATGAACATGTTTCCAAAGCACGTTTACTTCCATTCTTAACCTGAATTCAATTCCTGTGTGAGCTTGCGATGGTGCCTTGTTGTTGATAGCCTCTAGTGGTAGCTCCAAGAACCTGCAGAGGAAATCTTCTGATGTGAATTCAAGTTTGAACACCCTTTTCTTGTTCTTCCAAATCTGTTCCCATGCAGTAAGTTCCTGTTTCCCAGTGACATGTTTTAGGAGTTTTGACAATCTCAACGATTGTCATGCATTTTGTTCAGGAAGTGCATATGACCACTGCTGATTTTTCAGTGTGTCCACTTTTTATGTACCTAAGCATTCCTTAGCCCAAATTTCCAGTTTTTTGTCTTCTTTGTCAATGTATATTGTTTCATAACTATTGCAATTTGATTTATGTATACCTGTCGTTTTTAGCGGGATAATATCTTTTGTGCTGTATTTCAAAATATTTCTTATTGAATACCTCTTACTGGGGTTAGCCTGATGTTACATTCTTTGAAAATAGTGTTGAATTGGTCAAATGCCCAAGGGTAAAAAGTAAATATCTTGATTGCTTGTAATCCTTTTGCTCTGGCTATCTGTCCATGGTAATTACTGAATCCATTTAGTCTTGCTATTTCTATGATGTTTTTGTACTCATTATATTCTTCTGTTGCTAATGGCATGTTTGGAGCTCGTATACTAGATTATAGCCTTCTGCGTCTTTGTGTGAATTTGGGTTATGATTATTGCATTTTTGTGGCTGTTCCTCTGTGTAGGCTTCCTTTATATCCTGAATTTTATTTGATTGGAGGCTTTGGCGATGCTTAGATCCAGACATACTAACTGTCAATCCTGCCCCATTTCTACAGTGAAGTTTATGGTCTTTTTAGAGGATTAAAAGTTTTGCAACATCATTTACAGTTTTACATGGTACAATTGCAAAACCTCTTCTACATTATCTGTGTCACATTTTGAACATCCGAGAGAAACTTCTGGTGACCTGAGCTTCTATTCCACTCATAAATAAATCTGGGGAGAGTGGATTGCCCATTGCTAAACCTGATTTTTTTCTATAGATTTTGGATAGGAATTGGAAGAAAATTTGTTCTGTGCACAGTTCCATACTTAATAACTTACTAAAGTTGAAACCCATAAAACTTTTCCTCATTCAGCAAAGTGTAATAATATTGCAATGACATAAAACTTGGAATGCGTAAAATGTTCAGTGTAGTAAATGTACAGAAATTACATGTAAAATAAATGGGAATTCTGTTATATAAGAATCCTTAAGACCTAGTAGTACCGGTTTCTTCTGTCACACATGCTAAAATGTTTTGTGGTATCACAATAATCACGCATTAAAGAAAAGAACCCATTTCCTAGTCATATTTTACATTTCTTAACATGGAATATAAACAAAAACTATCAGAAAAAATGGGAAAGTTATATGCTGCAATCATAGAATCTTTACATAAGGAAATTGACTTTATAATTAATGTCCATTTCCAAATGTTCACGACTATTTACTGCTCATCAATTATTAGAGACGACTAGTGTTGCTATCAGATTTTAAATCTGCATGCTATGCATTTTGTTGCAGCGCAGTGAAAGGGTCCACGATCATGATGGATAAACACACAGCTGAAAATCTCTGGCCTATCATAACAATTAGCACAGTAGTACATTCAGTCTATAATCAAGTTAAAATACATGCAATAGAATTTAATGCTTTGTTATGTTCATTGTGAAAACTGTAACTTTTTAAATCTGCTCAAAGCTGTAAAGTTCTAAAAAGGCCTCTGCTTCCATATTCAAGTAAATACATTATCAATATAGGAAACTTTTGATGATTTAATAAGGGAATGAGTGGTAACATGCAACGGTGACATGATCTAACATAATGATCTGTACTACACACATCAGCTGATTTAACTAAATGGAAATGATACTGCGACACACATATTGATTTCTATTAAAAAGGGGAATAAATACACCATTCTTTGCATTTTCCTTTCAATGCAAGCCACAAACAAGCAAACCTTTATATTTCAACTGTGGAGTAAATTAACCTTTACAGGCCACATAATATAATTGTTTATATTAGCCGTCATTTAGGTCTACATTAGTGGGAAGAGTGTCAGCTGGAATTGTAATTATAAGATACACTTTGAAACTCAACGTATGATTGTTCATATCTTTTGCAGTGCTGCTGAATAAAATTTAATTTTAATATAATTGTTTTGTGCTGAAGGACCGTGTACTGAAGACTATATTGGACTATAAGCCGAAAGTTGAAAAGAATGTTGTTAGATCGAAGAGAGGGATTCAACCTTTGATTAAAATTGCCATATTTTGATCCAGAGAATCTGTCAAAGCTTAGAAAAGCTGAAATTGAGTATGTGTACCATTGAAACCATACTTAAAACATGAGACTTTGAGATATTACTTTACTCTACTCCTCAGCAGTCTGCAAAAGTTTCTGAATGAACTGTTGTTAGATCTTCACTCCATATTCATTTTGGAATGTGACAGAGTGCACAGACAAAAAGCTTGTATTTTGAAATTAGCTCTAAGCTATGACAAACATGCAAGCAAAGGCATAACTTGAGTAATCATATGCTAATATTTATTTGAACAAACAGATGCAATTTTCAATATTGTACATAATTGGTTTTAATTGGAAAGATTATTGCAAATTACCTTAAACATTCAAGCATTGTCTCAGAACATATATTAATTGAGTTTGTGGTCCACCACTTGTTTCTTTTATGTATAACTAACTGTTGGGAAGTACTTTGGACACTAATAATTCAGAAAACATTCGAACAAAATTAGGGCATAAAGCAAATTTCTAATTTTGACAATCATGAGAGAGACCTGGTTGTTTCCCATTAATAAACACTACTATTAACTATATATTTTATGTATGTATTGTAATGAAAAGAAGCTAGAAACAGTGATGTGTATTGAATTTATTTAAAGGTGAGTCGAAATTGTTACACTAACATCACTTAAGTTTACTCACTTAACATGTTTCGGGAAACCGTTGTTCCCATCCTCAGAAGGTTAACTCGACTGGCCCGTGTTGTTGGTGTTTCCGTTTTTTGGACTGGATCCTGTGGTGGCATCTTGTGGTGGAGAAATGTACTTCCAGAGAGGATTTGGTGGCGGCAAATCAAAATTCATTAGATGTGTGTTGTGTTTTAGAATGGTGATCTTCTCCCATGCATCTAATTCGGCTGCAAATTTGGCTGGTTTGACTAATGTAATATTGGGTTTGATGTTGTGATTAGTGATCCAAAAATGGTGTGAAACTGCAAATTTGTCCATTTGTTTGTATTTAATACATCTCATGTGCTCCTTTAGCCTAGTTTCTAAGTTTCTTTTTGTCTTACCAATGTATACTTTATTGCAATCTGAACAATTGATTTTATAGATTCCAGCTTTTTTGTCTTGTGGAATGGGGTCTTTTAACTTGTTACAAAGTAATTTCTCTATGTTAAATTTGTTCTGTGGAGCTAGGCTGATGTTATGTTTCATGAAAATCTTCTTAAATTTGTGAAATGTTCCTGGGTGGTATGTGAATTTCTTGAACTTTAGTTCTTTATCTTGCTGGCTGAGATTAGTTGTGTTTCTGATGTGCATCTGTCGTTTGAATTTTGCAATTTTTTTGTCAATAGTTGCTTTGTTGTACCCATTATGTATTGCTGTGTCTACTATATGCTGGTATTCTAACTGGTATTCTTTTTTATTTAAGGGGGTATATACCAGTCTATGTGTTAGGCTGTTTAGTACTGCATGTTTGTGTGTGGTTGGATTGAAACTCTTATTTTTTATGTAATTAGTAGAGTGTGTTGGCTTCCTGTATATGCCAAAGGTTAGGTTCAACTCCTGCGTCAATTAAAGAAATGGCTACAGCAGACTAACCTACTTGAAGAAGAAATAGAAGACCTCATACAACTTACCAATTTATGCATTGGACAAAATTGTTTTAGTTTCAATAAGAAGTTCTATCAACAACCAACTGGTCTAACCATGGGCAACCCACTTTCACCCTTCTTGGCAGATTTATTTATGAGCTACTTAGAAATACACATAACAACTTCCTTTCCATACATGTTTAAAGTTTGGCACAGATATGTTGACGACATCTTCGCTGTTGTCCCTAATAGGTTCATACAAGACTCCTTAGCCTTACTAAACCTACAGAACCAATCAATAAAATTCACCATAGAAATAGAAAAAGAAGGCATGCTACCGTTTTTAGACCTAAAATCATCAGAGAACAAAAGAACCTAACCTTTGGCATATACAGGAAGCCAACACACTCTACTAATTACATAAAAAATAAGAGTTTCAATCCAACCACACACAAACATGCAGTACTAAACAGCCTAACACATAGACTGGTATATACCCCCTTAAATAAAAAAGAATACCAGTTAGAATACCAGCATATAGTAGACACAGCAATACATAATGGGTACAACAAAGCAACTATTGACAAAAAAATTGCAAAATTCAAACGACAGATGCACATCAGAAACACAACTAATCTCAGCCAGCAAGATAAAGAACTAAAGTTCAAGAAATTCACATACCACCCAGGAACATTTCACAAATTTAAGAAGATTTTCATGAAACATAACATCAGCCTAGCTCCACAGAACAAATTTAACATAGAGAAATTACTTTGTAACAAGTTAAAAGACCCCATTCCACAAGACAAAAAAGCTGGAATCTATAAAATCAATTGTTCAGATTGCAATAAAGTATACATTGGTAAGACAAAAAGAAACTTAGAAACTAGGCTAAAGGAGCACATGAGATGTATTAAATACAAACAAATGGACAAATCTGCAGTTTCACACCATTTTTGGATCACTAATCACAACATCAAACCCAATATTACATTAGTCAAACCAGCCAAATTTGCAGCCGAATTAGATGCATGGGAGAAGAGCACCAATCTAAAACACAACACACATCTAATGAATTTTGATTTGCCGCCACCAAATCCTCTCTGGAAGTACATTTCTCCACCACAAGATGCCACCACAGGATCCAGTCCAAAAAACGGAAACACCAACAACACGGGCCAGTCGAGTTAACCTTCTGAGGATGGGAACAATGGTTTCCCGAAACATGTTAAGTGAGTAAACTTAAGTGATGTTAGTGTAACAATTTCGACTCACCTTTAAATATATATTTTATGTTTTCTTTTTTACCTAAAAACTTAGTTTTAGTTCCGAATAAATAATTTTTTATTTACTTTTATTCATAATCTGTTTAGAGATATACATGGGGTGATATTTTGGTAGTAGCAACGCAGCCATGCTGTAGCAATGCCATGCAATGGAACCAGACAATTTTGTTTTTACCGCAGGTTGCTTACCTGCTTCCCCTCCACATCCATTCACAGTGGCAACAATAAGATGAGCAGTTGTGAACAAGCGGTTGCAACTCGGAATGTTTTCAAAGCATGAACAGTGTGTTTGAGGTTCCATGGCACGACAGTGTTATCAAGGGCTGCAAGATGCTTGCAGTGCAGCATTGGCTTACAGAACGATAGCAGCCTTCTGACAAGGATGGACATGCCTTGATCTGGTCACCCACCAGTAAGTGACAAAGATGTAAACACTGTATCAGAATGTTAATGCAGAGTAGTACTGTTCATTTTTGAAAAAACAATCTGCTCTGATAAGAAAATGGTGACATTTCATGGATAACCCACACATTGTTCTGCATGACAATGCTAAGGTACACAGCAGGAGTTGTGCCTACATTATTAAATCACTGGGGCTGGGAGCTGCTTTATCACCCTCCATATCTCCGGATTTAAGTCCTTGCAACTTCAATCTTATCCCAAAAATGAAGGAGCCATTTTGTGGGATTTGCTTCTGTACCATTGAAGATGTTTTACAGGCAACTGATCCCTCTCTTCGCACCATCAAAGAATGCTGACGGGATCCAATGCCTTTCACATTGTGGAACAAGTTGTATACAATAGTGGTGGCTACATTGAAGGCCTATAAAACTTTGAACCATGTACATATGCTATGTAAAGAGAAATAAAATAGTTGCCAGAACTAAAAAACATCACCCCTTGTACATAGTTTTAGCTTCAGTAACCACTGAAATAAGTTTCTGAGTACACAAAATAGAAAAGATTTTGATCCTCATGTGTCTGTGGCACCCTATGAGATAGAATAAAGACAATTCACTTGCAGGAAAGAAAAATATAATTTTTGAATACATAAAAATAATTAACATAAAAGCTCATTCATGGTTAACACAAACTTTCAGTTGATATTATTATATGTATGTTGGGAACTGAGAAATAGCATTATCAGCATAATTTTTTAGCCCCATTGCCAATTTTCTCTTTTTAAAAACTGAAAATTTGTTTAATAGAATGCTAAGAAATAAAGGTTTGCCAATGAATCATACTGATGTAATTTGTTCAATAGAATGCTGGGAAATAAAGGTTTGCCAATGAATCATACTGATGTAATTTGTTCAATAGAATGCTGGGAAATAAAGGTTTGCCAATGAATCATACTGATGTAATTTGTTCAATAGAATGCTGGGAAATAAAGGTTTGCCAATGAATCATACTAATGTAATTTGTTCAATAGAATGCTGGGAAATAAAGGTTTGCCAATGAATCATACTAATGTAATTTGTTCAATAGAATGCTGGGAAATAAAGGTTTGCCAATGAATCATACTAA
The DNA here is from genome assembly GCA_030765065.1 of Deroplatys truncata. Lineage (NCBI taxonomy): Eukaryota > Metazoa > Arthropoda > Insecta > Mantodea > Mantidae > Deroplatys > Deroplatys truncata. The sequence continues at coordinate 13,345,814 of CM060982.1, read as the reverse complement.
TGTAATTTGTTCAATAGAATGCTGGGAAATAAAGGTTTGCCAATGAATCATACTAATGTAATTTGTTCAATAGAATGCTGGAAAATAAAGGTTTGCCAATGAATCATACTAATGTAATTTGTTCAATAGAATGCTGGGAAATAAAGGTTTGCCAATGAATCATACTAATGTACTTTGTTCAATAGAATGCTGGGAAATAGAGGTTTTCCAATGAATCATACTAATGTACTTTGTTCAATAGAATGCTGGGAAATATGCATCAAATCATACCAATGTAATCTTCTTTATTTAACTTGAAGTCTTTTATTTTGTCAATGATTTAAACAAGTTTTTAATGCTGAGGCTTTCAAACCTTGGAAGTGATCTGAATCTATTAAGTAGCCATTTTTCTAGTTAATAAGTGGAGGCATTAATAATGGCGATTATAGGTTGCATCGGATTGTCTGCTTTGTGTACTTGATGCAAGCCTTACATCCTTGGCAGTATTGGATTATCTGGTTGTAAATGCTTGAACTCCATTGCCCTGGCCAGCTGTGTGCTCCACCATGATTGCAATACTGCACAAGTAATACTGAGATGGGTGGAAGCAGCACGTTGCTTTGCTCCAATAAACAATGCTTTCCGGGAATTAAAGATTATTAGATGACAGCAAATAGAAGCTATTTACGTTTGAACTTGGTAGTTAAAATGTGAGGTTTATTTAGCATACTTGTTATTTGAAACACAAAATAAGTGTTAATAAGTGCAGTTTAGATTATTGTCATTTGATCAGAGGAGTTCTGTTGTAAAAGAATGTACTCATTTACAACTGGATCCTTTCTTGAGCTGTATTTACTAATACTGCACTATTGTGCATGTCAGCCATTAACATTCATTGGTATGTAACATGTTATACATAAAAAAAAAATTTGTTTACTTCCTGTTAAACAGAATAAATATTTGCAAGAAATTGCTTCAGTAAGCAGTAAGCTCTAGCAGAAAAAAGAAGGAAAGAAAGAAAAATAACAACAGAACTATCCAACTTTTCAAAGCGAACTACTTAATAGAGGTATGAAATTTTAAATAAACAACAATCAGCATTTTAGAAATGGATAATTCCACAAAGAATTTTGAATATTTAGATGAGATCAACATTTTTTCTGCAGTTAATTTTGTCTCTTGTCACTTTCCAGTTACATCATATTCAGTGAGAACATTTACTCATCATGCCAATATCTCAGAACTTACATATGTTAATCCAAAGATTTAGAGCCAGATAATCATTTAGAGTTATTTGGAGCGGTGGTGGGATATTTGGTGAAAATCTTCACCTTGAATCCTTCCATCTGTTGTCATTCAAGGCTGGTAAGAGTTTTATTGCAGGCGATAACTTCAGCATTTTGAACAAGGGGCTTAAAATATGACTTCTTTGAAAGTCTTAAGAGGGACAGCAGACGGCATCTATCCATGAAAATACTGGAGCAATAATGGCAAAACTCTGCAAGAATGGCATAATCCTGTTTGCCTTTGCCAAACATCACTTTTTGCGCTAAACACAAACCTTTTAACTACACAGCCACTGTCCACCGTCTTTAGACGAAAACTGACTATTCTTCACCCCCACCCTCCTTATCCCCTGTGGTTAGAAGAATTCCTTGCCATGTTCTTTACTGCTCATCATAAAGCCGTGTGTTATGTTTGAAACGAGCAGTAGTTGTATACAAGTATCTGTCTCAGCACAGTGCAGTGAATGTTGTGTTCTTTGAAGTGATACGTTTTTGTGAACTACATTAAAAAAAGTTATATACTTCAGACTCCTTTTAACTGCATTTTCTTGCATACTACAGACACTGACAGCAGTTGTTTATTTATATACAAATGTTATTGTTTTGAAATGTCTCGCAAGTGTTTAAATTCTACAAACCTATTTTGTTATATCTGTGGCAAATTTATGACAAAATCTCAGCGGAAATCTTTAACTCCTAAGGTGAGAAAGGCTTACGAGTTATATTTTGGGTGTAAAGCTGGGGATGAAGGGAAGTGGTGGGCATCAAGTACATGTTGCACTAGATGTTCGCGATACCTTCAGGGGTGGTTAAATGGCACTCATAAATCAATGCCATTTGCTATACCAATGATTTGGAGAGAACCAAGGGACCATATTACAGATTGTTACTTCTGTTTAACAAAAGTATCTGGCTTCTCCTCAAAGTCAAAACATATCATAGAGTATCCAAATATTCCTTCAGCTATAAGACCTGTACCTCATGACAATTCCCTTCCAGTTCCAAAGCCACCTGAACTATGGATGTTAGATGATGTACCTTCAAATGATTCTCCTGAAGAAGAACCTGGCCCTTCAGTATGCAATACCGGTGACCCACATTTCCAGTTACCAGAACCTCAATCTAAACCTCATTTGATTTCCCAAGCCGAGCTGAATGATCTAGTAAGTGATCTTAATTTAACAAAAACTCAGTCGGAACTTTTAAGCTCACGACTGCAATACTGGAACTTGCTTCAGCCTGGAGTAAATGTAGCAGCATTCAGAAAACATGAGCACTCTTTGACATCATTTTTTTCACAGAAAAATGAACTTGTTTATTGTAATGATGTTAATGGGCTCATGGAACAACTGAGTGACAATTACAAGACATCCCAATGGTGTCTTTTCATTGATTCGTTGAAGTTAAGTTTAAAGGCAGTTTTATTACATAATGGTAACTCTTATCCTTCTGTCAATATAGCTCATGCTGTCCAGATGAAAGAAACATATGAGAATTTGAAGATAGTTTTGAAAGCTATAAACTATGCAAAGTATGAATGGTAAATCTGTGGAGATTTAAAGGTCATAGGGTTACTCTTGGGAATGCAGAGTGGTTTCATCAAGTTTTGTTGTTTTATATGTGAGTGGGACAGTTGGGCTAAAGAAAAACATTATGAAGTAACTGAGTGGCCTGTAAGGAGTGCTTTAATACCGGGTGAAAATAGTGTTAAGTATGAAGCATTAGTTAACAAAGACAAAATTTTGCTACCGTCGCTTCACATTAAGTTAGGCTTAATGAAAAATTTTGTAAGGGCTTTGAACAGAGAGAGAGTAGGGGTTTTCGGTATTTGAAAGAAAAGTTTCCAAGAATAAGCGAAGCAAAATTAAAAGAAGGTATTTTTATTGGCCCACAAATACGCAAATTGATGGAGGACAGGCATTTTGGAGAACTTCTTTCCGAAAACGAGAAAGCAGCATGGGTAGGATTCAAAACAGTGAGCAAACATTTCCTGGGAAATACAAAAGCTGACAACTGCAAGGAAATTATTGAGAACATACTAAAGGCATATAAACATTTAGGGTGCAATATGTCCTTAAAAATACATTTTGTGCACTCGCACTAGGACTTGTTCCCTCCCAACCTGGGGGCTGTGAGTGATGAGCATGGAGAACGGTTTCATCAGGATATAAGTGCCATGGAGAAGTGATACAGCGGAAAGTGGTCACCTAGTATGTTAGCTGACTATTGTTGGCAGCTCATAAGGGAGGTTCCTGATGTCAGCTACAAGCAGAAGCCTTCTTGGATGTTTTTTTAAAAAGTGAGTAAAATTAATAATATTTTTGCATGACATTTGTTAGTTCACTTTAAGCATAATTTATGAATTCTGCATTACTTTTTCATTATAATGTTGAGCTCTATGAAATTATTTCATCTCAGGATTGATTACAATATTTTAATTGCATCTATTGTATGCGCTAGTTTTGAAAAACTTTTCTCCGAAAAGCGGTATGTGATGATAGAGAATTTTGTATTTCAGATTTGAGTTCAACATAGCTAATGTGTACAAAGTCACCTATTTTCGTTCGAGTGCAAAAGCAAAAGTTGAAATTTGTTGTTCAGTGTTTTCAGCTTAATGTGAAATTTGGTAATTATCCAATCTTATTTTTAAGCTAATGCTATTCAGATATGTACATTTATCTTCCATTAAGTTATTTTTTCTTTCCTTTCTATCTATGTTTTTCACTGCCAGCAAAGATAATTCCAGTAGTGCCTTTAGACAAAATTTAGAATCATTAATACAAACGGCAGAATATTAGTAATTGATAATTGTTTTTCAGACTAGCTGTGTGTGTAGGCATTTATTGGAAAGTTGAGTCAGACTTAAAATACAGCTCTTCAGCAAGCATATCCATGTTTGGATACAATTTAAACACTTGAATGAGGTAACAAGCAATAAAGCTGAAGTTCTATTCTGTAAAATTTCATATTTATTAAGATTAAACACTTACATTTTATTACAATTATTTTATATACTAAACAAATATAAACATATTTGTATAACATATCCACTTAAATGTGCAGTTTACTTACTGATTTTCATTTAATTTAATTTTACACCTAATTAGTATGGCTTGCTTTGATGGCTAACAGATTTATGCACAGTCCTCATCTGAAAAGAAAGAAATAATACATGCTGTAGTTTCACTCTGTTATTAGAGTTGATTGAAAACAACAAAACCCAAACTCCACGTTGAAGCAGTTCACCCCTCCCCCATAATGATTCTTGTTTAAATTTAAAGTCATCCTTCATGGCCTCCTAGCCCCCAAGGTCACGGCTTCAAACCTGGCAGAGGGCGATGGATCTTTTTGGGTGTAAAAATCCTTACCATGGCTTCCTTCAAAAGGAAAGTAAAGTCGGTGGTACTGTGTGGTAGATACCATCTAAATTATTTATCTTGTACACATTTGCTGACAAGCCATTAACTCTGCTGAATCTTGAAATTGCTCCTATTGGATTTCTATAAAAGAAAGCCACTAGGAGTTATGCTACGCTAATCAGTAAATCTAAATGAGATAAGTAATTAAGCAAACAAGAGGCATGCTTTAAAAATAACCAATAATAATTACAGCTTCTACCCAAAATTATTGATATCTTATGGACAAAAATTCCTGTTCATTTGTACCTGCCACCTTTAGAAAATTATTGATAATCAAGCCGTTCTGCATCAGCACAGCATTTATGAATGAACAGCTTAGATTGTCATACTGTGGCATCTCTTACATAACGGGCTCAAGTAATTTTCATGCAACAAAGAAATGTTCTAGCATTTCCCTTCTAACCCTTCCCGATCATCTTGAAAGGTTAGACATATAGCTGACCTGCGAACACTAAATTTCCTTAAGTTTTGTTCATTATTACATATAATAACTCTCCTTTATACAAAATACAGACATCCTATATTTTATTACAATGGTACAAAATCAGTGGGAGTGCTTGATTAAAAAAACAGTTGTCTCTGAAAAACAAGAAATAGTTGGTGGACTATGTAAAAAAATATAAAGATACAAAGCAGGCATTTTCAGAGTGAACAATACAAGAAAACAAGTTGCAATATTTCTGAAGAGCTATTCTGTTGGTTGTGTCTTTTGTTTAGGTTGATAAAACAATTGTATGGATAAAGATGGGTTTTGCAATCTAAATGTGCTGTAAAAGTCCATTGTCAGACATGAAAAATCCCTCAGTCATATTAGAGCTTTCTACATTTGGGCAAACAAGAGTAGCTCTTCAGGTAAATCAACAAATGCATATATCTGAGAAACTTTATGAGGAGTATGTAGCAAAGAATAGTGAAATCCTTACACAATTGATTGATAATGTACGTTTTTGCAAAACAAGATATGCCATTTGGAGGCTACGGTAAATCCATTGATTCATTAAATAGAGGCAATTACACAGAATTGGTTAATCTCATAAGTGAATGAGATAGTTTGCTTGCCAGTCGCCTGAAGGAAAGTACAGTTTTCCATGGAACATCAAAGCAGTCTAATGAAATGCATTTACACCATACTCATAATTCCCATTGAAATGGAAATATCCAATTCTAAATTTGTGGAGTGTGAGTTTGATTCTGTTTATCATTTAACATAGGCTGAAATGAGTCATTCCATATAAAAGATAGAGATGTCTATGTTTACCAGAGGCATATCCTGGTTTTTTATAAAGGGTGTGCTGTTAACTACAGATTTTAAAATAAGTTTTGTTGTATGGGAGTTCCCATCATAAATACCACACAATTTTATTTCTAGCGCAATGATTTAGGAGCCAAATGTTACTTGCATTTACTCAGTTTTTAATACTTTCAGAAGGCACTGACTTTTGACACATCTGATTTTATATATATTGACATGTACCATTATATGAAACACTTGAAATGTTAAAGAAAACATAAAAGCAACCATTCTTTTACTCCTCTATAATACAGAATTTTGGATGTTCCTTATGAGATCAAAGGGGATAAGTTCCTGCAGCCTCAAATATGAATGAGTGAGTTTATTCACCAACTTTTCATACATAACTATTAGATTACAAAATTTGTGTTAATTGTTATACTTGAATTAACGTAACTTCTCAATTCTGACAGCTAGCTCAGTGTGCTTTCCTCACGTGTATGTGGGTCTGTTGTCATGACAACCAGGGGTTGACCTTGAAGTAGCCAATTGTGTTTAAGCCCCCTCCACACCCTTCACCAGAGCTTAGAGGAAATGGCAAATGTTGTTTTGTTTGATTTATCAGATACTTGCATTATTTGTGTATCGTTGTAGTGTAGTGCGATATTTTAAAGTTTAAGCATACAACTATTTAAATCAGTGAAGTGTGCAATTGCATATTAGCGTTATTTTTCAAGTCCTAAACGTGTAGCTGTAGTATAGCGAATGACCATTATTGCGGTAATTATAATATTTTAAAATGTATAACCTGTGCTGAAATTTCTGTGTGAATGACAATGTCTGATCCCGAGCAAAAGCGTAGGGGAATAACCACGAACTCGTTCCCCAAGGAAAAAAATGCGCTAAGCTTAGACAAGTTACTGCAATTCGCGGCCAAGCTCGTGAGATAGTATGTGCTTTAAGGGCATTTTTAGAACTGGGAAGAGAAAACGATGGACCAATGATTGATGTACATGAAGTCATAGATAGGACAGCTGTTATCAAGATAGGGAAAGAACAAGAAAGAAAAAATGAATAAGCTGAGAAATCGCAGTCTGGATCTTCAAAAGTAATATTAGAAATCCCAGGAAAAAACCAGACATCGTAAAAAATTATTACAGATCTAGGTGCCTTCCAAGTAGATGCTATTCGTTGCCATATGTATAGTTATTATGAAAGAACACAATTACTTCACACTTTTAAATGCAAAGTTTGTCTTATCTAATTGAGAGTTAAAATAAACATAACAGTAAAAACAAGAACTTCAGAGTAAATATGGTACTAACTTGAATAACCTGCTATCTGAAAGTTTCGTAATAGTATTAAAAACATTTGTCGAGTTGTGCATTTTGGAATTTTAGAAATATAATGAAAGTGAAAGTGGAAAGATCAGCTTTAAAGCTTTGTTCTATATAGTAATATAATATTGCATATGGACATTTAAAGCATCATGCAAAGGAATTTAAGAGATACAAAATGGAAGACAAGCACTAGAATAAAACAATACAGGGTGAAAAGGTATTAAAACTATTAATATTTAATATGCGCTTATTATCACATAGCACAAAAATTAACATAAACATAATGGAATAGTTGACAGACGTGTGGTACACTGTACCCTTAGAAGTGTATAGAGATGTTTAGTTAGTATATTATTTCAAAATTACGCTATTTCATTAGGCACAACGAAGAACTTTTATCTTTGTTTAGCTCTCCTCTTTCACTCGACACGACTAGCGGGCAGATGGGCGCATGTTTTACGCGTGGCGTAGCTGTAACGCACATGGCAGGAGAGCAACTGTCAGAATTGAGAAGTTACATTAATTCAAGCATACTTATTGCTAATAACATTTATATTTCAATTTATAACCCTCAGTTTATAGATTGTACCCCATTATAATTAACACTAGCTTGTATAGATAGTAGGGTTATATCATACGACCTAAAAGTTTAAATTTTCTTTTATACCTCATACAACCATAGTGAGTAGAAGGAGAAGTGAGATCTCTTACTGCTCTGTCAGATGGCAGCAGAATCGTTAGTGTGCTATTTACAGCACTGTATTAATGCTGGTATCAATTTGTTGGGTGTTGTACTGGCATTTTGTTGTGTATGTGGTCGCTGTGCTTGTTACAATGTGGTGAATTTTAGTTGTTAATCTTGATTAACCTTTTAGTGTTTAGAAACACACAGCATACCAAACTGATGCAGCAATATGCCTGAGTAAAAAACAAAATTTATTGATACAATTTTGAAGAAATCACAGATAACTAAAAAGAAGGATATGAGATATATGAAGAATTTCTTTTAAATAGCCTGCTTTTAAACATCAAGTCACCCAAAAGATACAGGCATCGTTTAAATCTGGAACTTCTTTCCCTTCCATCAGAATCACATTTAAGAACGCTATCAAAGGTCTTAAACGTCCTTTAAATATCCATGCTGTAAATGCAGTATCTGAATTTTTAAAAGATAAGAATGAAAACAGTGTGGAATTTTAATTTTTGACAAAGTAAAGCTGAAAGAAGAAATTCTTTGAAAGTGGATGGGCTTGTAGATTTGGAGATTTTACACCCAAAAAGAGTAAAAATGAATTAGTCAACCCTGCCCTGGTGTTTATGTATGTCTCTTTATTGTATAATAGGTGCAACTTGTAGCTATCTATGCGAGTAGGAACACAATTCCTGGGGACATTTTGGCACAAACTTTAATGCAAGTTATGATTCAAATAGAACTGTAATACTTATTTTGCTTCGAATGGTAGCCAGTGTAACAAGAAACTGTGGAACTGCTTGGGAATATGTGGCATACGTTCAGTACTCCTGAACATACGATAAAGCAAGCAACTTTGGGCTTTTTCAGACTTTGTGCACATAATTACATGTGTAAGAAATCATTTCCATAATAAGAATGAAGTTACTTACAACAATGAAACCAAACATTTTCTGTACTATCGACAGCAGATATCTCTTCTGAGTTTTCTGGAATATGAGTGTGTTCCAAACTTACGAAACCTCATACCAATCCAAATATATTTAAAAAAATGAATGTGAGGCTTGCTTTAGAGCAGTTTAATTGATCAGTGGCTAATGACATTAAATTCTTCCAGAACACACCCATTGCTGGGCTCGAAGGAACTGAAAAAAACAGAACAGTTCACCAGAGATCTAAATTGCATCACAGATATATTAAATTTGTCATTACCTGTACATGGACTGTATAGAGGTTCAAACTAAGTTGATATACTTACGAAGTGGAAATCACTTCCTAATAAAGAGCACAATACTTTTGCATCTGAAAGAACATTACAATCCTTAAAAGTAAGCATATAGAGTACCTGGAGATGGAAAAATATTTGCGAGGAAATGGATTGAAATATGTACTAGAGTTAAGTTGAATCAAGAACCAATAGAAAGACACTTTGGAATTTTACGGTCAAGTTGAGACGATCATCTATCTACAATCGATTCTCTACAGTTAGATATGTTCCCACCAAATTAGCAGTATCATCTGGAGGCAATTGTGATTATAGGCAAGATTTTAACATCATTCGTTAACCAAATGAGATTATTAGCAAAGCACACTGTAAGCCACAATAGGAGAATTAAAGAAAATGTAGACAGCAAAATTAAGGACAAAATTGTGATTGAGCTGCCTGATATACCAGATTGGGAAATAAATGTACCTGAAGTGATTGAGAAAGATGCTGCTAAAGAATATCTCGTATATTGCTTGAGTGGATATGTAGTACATAGTAATTCAAAGGGCACACATTGTAAAGCATATGTTAATTTACTCTATAGCTGTATATAGGAATATACACATTTCCCTTCCATATTAACTTTTAAAAATCTGGTACAGATGATTTCTACCTTATGTACCCTTCTAAATCTGAAAAATATTAAATTGAGTTTTATTTATGGATGCTCTTTAACTACTATGGTTCTTAGTGTACCCTTCTATATTGAGCATAGAAGACTGGAAATTTTTCTCAGATGTCTCTTTATCAGGCTTGAGGTTCTTTCATAAATCTACGACACGTCCTCCTCCACGTCCATTGTCCTCCGTTGGTTTGAACCCGCTACCTTGGGAATCAGAGGCTGGCATGGTACCCCTAGACCATGGAGGACAACTTTCTAAATCCCTACAGTTCTGGCAGAGAAACTTTCAAGTGAAAGTAACTTGTGGAGCAATACATTTTTTGACTGTTGTGAAAGTGTTAACCAAATTAGCATTGATTCTGGAATTGGGTGTTGTGAGGAACATGTACTTGATCTTGTCCCCCAAAATGATTTGCATTACATGAAGTGTCAATTCTTTTTTTCACACCAAGGAAATACAATAATCAAAGGCAGCAAAATCATCTATGAAATTGTCAAAAGTACCAACAGTTGACTTGATAATTGATGAGGACATTTTTATCTGGAGATCAAAATACAAATAGATTGTAATAATTCTTACAGCAAAGTTAGCTCTTTATTCGCAGGAAGAATGCAGTAAAATATGTAAATGTATAGATAGCAACACAGTATAGATTATATGTTACTTTCTTCCTTTCATATCACTTTGCATTCTAGTAGTAGCATTATTATCTAGCATTTCTGTGAATGATTGTGAGAATGTGATGCCTATATATACATATATATATACATTGTTTTTTTTTTCTTTCTTTACTCGTTCTCCAGTGCATTTCCTGCTATACACTCCAGTGTTTGTATTAGCATTGTACTGCACAACCAATCGCACTGTTATCTGTGCGGTGGAACACATCAACTACTACAGTGATCACACTTCTCCTTGTAATCACTATGATACAACATTATCAATATTGTCATTCTCATTGATATTGCCTATCTTCCATGGCTATTTTTGTGTTACCTTACTCATGTATTTTCCAAGCTTTTTTGTTTTCCTTTGATTTAGATTCAAAATTCTTTTACTTCTTATTTCAAATATAGAAAACCCTGCCTGCAAAACACAGGACATTTGGCAACACTATACATATATCTTCTGAACTTACTGATAAAGCAGGGATTAAAGAAAGAAAAGTATTCATTGTGAACTATTTTAACATAAGTAATCTCAGATCATGGGCATATTTAAGGGGGGGGGGTCAAACATCCTCCCCCTGAAAAAAAAAACAACACTTTTCTGGTACAACAGCACTGAAACCAATTTGATAAAGTAAGGCAATCACGAGACATCGGATGTTAGGCGGGTGGTAGATAATAAATCAAATTATGTATATATAATCATGTTTTGAGGTATTTAGAAGTAATGGAACCAAGTTTTTATTTTGCGTTTTTAAGGTCTAGCCATCTATTTGAATTATAAATGTCAATTTTTGCCTTTTAAAAACAAATTTAATCTTTTCAATTTACCTATTACATTCTAGATGATGGCCACCCTGCTATCTTGGAACTTGGACATCCTTTATGTTGGAATGTGACCATCATTTGTATTGTAATGTTGAAAATGGGTTCCAAATAACAAGAAGTATTGTAGGGAAAATATTTTGACAAACAGTGAATGGTCAATTACTGTCGTATGAAAGCAGACAACATTGTTTAGTTATGATGCCTAAACTCTGTCAACCATTGACTAGAAAGCTTCACAGTTATGTTAATGAATTTCATGTCCATGTATTTCCAATTGATGGGAGAGTTTTATTGTGTAGGGTTTGTGAAAGTATCAATCAACAAAGTACAAATGTGCTCTTGCTTTTAAGAGTGGTGATAAGTAAATAAGGCTTCTTCCAACATCCACTGCCACATCTAGCAGACAGTCATCAGATTTGTGTAAATCATTAGCTGATTACGACAGAGTCTAATACAGCAATATCTTGTGGTAATGTGCAACAATAAAAATGTATAATATGCGTGAGTTTTAAACCAAATATTGGTTATTAAATACATTGTGATCGACTTTTTTATAATTTTCTCTCTTTAACTTACTGTGCCTATTTAAAAGCGTTTATTGCATTTTTTGCCTACCTCCTTTGATTGCTATAAAAGCCTAAACATCCAGGCTCTAGAAATCACATATATTTTGGCTAAAATCAGTCCCAGGAAGTATTTCTTCAAAAGGGAAACTTTATTTTTTCAAAGGGAAATTTTCTTAAGACAATCTTATAAGATGAGAAACTTCAAAGATATTACTTTTTTAGTTGCAGACTGTCAATTGGTGCCAATCAGCAAGAGATTCAGTTGCTTTGTCTTTGAATGCTAATTGTATATCTTGTTCTTTGTGCTAGCAAAACTGTAATAAACACATTAATAGTAGCAGATTTTATTTTTTTCATAATTTGTTTACAAATATGTTAACATGAAATGTACAATACAACAAAATTCAATTAAGTAGTTTATGAAACTAGTTCTTACGAAAGTAGTTTCATAAGCTTCAGAAGATATATTAATAACTTAAAATTCAAGAATATAATTGCAACAGATGTAACGTGTCCAATAGAATACATATATTGATATACAATATCAGAATGACCTGATATATACAATACACAAACAAAACAATACACCAGATGAAATGAGAGCCCTAACAATAGCTACGGAAAATGAAAGACACCCAGAAAAAGAATGGCTCCGAATATAACATAACATTTTGATCTGTAGACCCTATAGTGAGCTAGACCAGCTTAAAGAAAGCTAGTCTACTCTAGGATGTAGATTACGTCATAATTACATTGTGTACTTGTATGTAAATAAATTGTAGTACTTATGTAGAGTACGTTAGAGCTAAAACATTTAAAACAATATTATTTATACTTAATGTATTTATAAAATTCAGTAACATTTTATAGTCAGTTATTGTTTTGAATGAAAGAAATCCTCTTTTGTATAGAAGATGTGAGTGATGAGATATCTTTTCAATACTAACTTGAATTTATTTTTATTAATTTTCAGTTCCTTAATATATGATGGAAGTGAATTAAATAATACTATATACTATAAGATGGATCTCTCATAAAAAAAAGCCGTGCAGGAATATACTGTAACATTTTGCACAGTATCTAACATTAGATGAAACTTCAAACCACTATGATGGAGAATTAATAGCTATAAAAGCAGCATTAGACCATACATAAAACAAAAATAGTCATCTTATCAGACTCAAAATCAGCTATAGATGGAATAGTAAATTACAATAATAAAACAAGAAATATTAAAGAAATAAGAAGCCCATTTAAAGCAGTTGAAACTAGAAATCATGTCACTCTACAATGGATCCCAGCTCATGTCGGACTTCTGGGCAATGAACACGTGGATCAATTAGCAAAAAAAGATGCAATTCAACAAATAAAACCTGTAGGACAAATAGAAATAAATAAACAATTAAACAAAACATTAAACAACATTTCAAAAGACAGCAGAGACTTGACGAAGAAGATAAATTAAAAGATAAAGATTATAAGAATATTAAAGATAGAGATGATATACAAAAAATGCCAAGAAAGACTGTAGTGGCCTTATTTAGGATGGCAACTGGCCACGATTGCCTCACAAAACATCTCTATAAGATATGATGTCTACCTACACCCAAGGGCACTCTCTGTGAAGAAGATGTCATCCTGAACAAACATCTTGCTAAATGCAAAGGCCTTAAAAGTGATAACTTACAGACTTTATATTGGGAAGCCAGAGGGAAAATAACGCAGATCAATTAATCCCCAGTGCAATTGAACAACAACAAGAACAACAACAGTAGTTTCTTATGAAGAAAACATGTATTACTGACAAAGGTAGTATGTATAAGTGTGCCTTTAACATCACAAGGTAATGCTGGAATTAATGTACCATCCACATTGAGAATAAATTACATTCATAATCCTTTAGCTTCAAGTAAGTATTGAATTCAAAGATGAATAATGAACATAACCAACCATTGCCCAGTTGTAATAACTGTGACTTGTGAAGATTCATGTAATAAAAGTATTGAGAACTAGAAATATAGGTTATTATGCTAATAATGGTGGTGCAATCAGTTTGCTAAACAATCCAACAAAAAGGTTTTTTTCTTACACACAAATTATTTGTTCCTGAAATAACTAATTTAAATCAAACTAATGCAATCATGGTTTCACAGCAGATGGTTTCAGAGTCAATGACTTGATGAACTTAAGTGGTTAGCTTCATCTGAAATGAAAGAAGGTTCCTTTTGTAAATATTGTGTTTTATTTTTATGTAAAGATATGGTGTTGGTAAAAGTACACATGTAGCATTAGGTTCTTTGGTGATCCAGCTTCTTAAAAACCTAAACAAGTCTAGAGAGTATTTAAAAGATCATGGGAATTAAAATATCATAAAATTCTATGTTGGCTGCAGATTGAAATGCATGAATGAATATATATTTATTATTTACACTACAAAGTATAACAATTTATGTAAACTTTTATATAAATTAAAGTGCAAGTTTCGACAATCTTATACTGTTTATAAAATCCTTCCTTCTACCAAACCTGGAAATTATTCTTTTGAAGTCTAATTATTTTGGCTTTCCTTCTGTTATATAAATACTGATCCAATATTTTGTCTTGGAATTCCTGTTGACTATCTATTGAGGCCAAAGGTATGCCAGGTTTGTACAGTTACCTCCAAGTTAGTTCCCTAGCTGCTAACCGAGGTGGTGGTTAGTTCATCGCTAAGAATAATTTCCAATTAGCTGTTAACTGAAGGTCTTAATACAAAAATTTGGACTGACTCTCAGTTAATATCCAACCAGAACCTTAACCCAAGATACAGGCTCTTCAACATTTTACTCCCGTTCTAAACCATCTCTTTCTGCCTTATCACAAATGTCAATATGTTTTTCTCTGCAGATAATGTTTATGTCTATCATAAAGAAGAAACAGGACAATATAAAAGTGCAACTTAATGTTAAAAGAAAGATGTTGAAAACAGAAAAAACCTCTGTAGCAGATAACAGATTTCAGTAAGGGGAAAACATGATTCTGGAAGAATTAGCCTTATGAAACCTACACTCAATAATGGACATTTTTGAACTCTACTCTGGTTTAGGTTAAAAAATGGGTCTGAGGTCAGAACAAGTCGATAGGCATAATTTGTGGAAGGAAGAAGAGGAAGACAATTTTGATTTAGGATCAACAGTGTTGATGGAACACTTGGAACAATGTACACAATTCAGAATGACTTGATTCTAGTACTTGGCAATTTGATTCAAGACAAGACAGTTTCAAATGTTAAAAAGTCTATTATATTTCATTTTGGCAAATGAAACAACTAATGTCAGTCAAATTGAACAATTTTCTGTGTGTTCAATATGTTGAAGAGGAAAATCTATTATATTAAGGGAGGATTTTCTTGCTTTTGTGCCAGTATGAGACATGACAGGTTCAGGCCTAAGCTCTTACTGTGCTTGAAGATTTAACAAAAATGAAACTGAATTTAAATGGAATGAGTGGACAAGGGTATGATGGAACAGCTTCCATGCATGGAGTGTTTCATGGGGTATAGGCCTACATCAGAGAAAAAGTCCCTCTATACCGCACTCAAATTTGTGTTTATCTAATGCTAGAAAATCTCCATCCTTGGAAACTGCATGGGTGTGATCTCGGAAGTATGTTCCTTTTTTCATCTTTTTCTCACACAATCTCACATCTTAAAAGGTAAAATTAATAAATTGTGTGTCCTGAGTCAAAGAAGACAAAAATAATCACAAACAATGGGTGTAGCAACATGATGCAGTGTTATTCTTCAAAGAAATGCTTCAATGGACCAGCAATCACTGAAAGTTCAGTCAAGGTCCATACTCTGATCAATTCCCTATCAGAATTTCACTTTACTGTAGACAATTATGTATTTTGTAAAATGCTGACTTTGGCTAATGATCATCCTCCGTGGTGTAGAGGTTACCTTTAGTTCCTGAGGTTGCGGGTTCAAATCCAGCGGAGGGCAATGGATTTTTCTTGGGCATAAAGATCCTTTGGAAGGGAAGCAAAGCCGGTGGTCCCATGTCGTAGATTTATGGCATATAAAAGAACCTCAAGCCTGATAAAGAGGGCTCTGAGCAAAATTACTGGTCTTTCATGCACAATGTAGAATGGAACGCAAAGGACCATAGCAGTTAAAGAGTGTCCATAAATAAAGCTCAGTTTAACTCAATTTAATTTTTTTGGCTAATGTTGGCTAAATGTAAAGCATTGGCTTTTACAACCTCTTCAAGGCTTTGCAAATTTATCTACAGCTCTGCAGATGCTATGTGATGTTACTAACTTTTAACTGTCAAGAGAAATAAAGCAAAAAAAATATTTTGGAGAAATATGTGACAGTGTCAAAGCATTTGCAGAAACCATTATGGAAGAAGAAGTTCCTTGAATCAGCAAACTACAAAACACATGTTGTAATGTGCCTTATTCTACCCTAGAAGAGTACTATTGCTGGACACTCACACATCCCTTATTTAGATGACTTTTCCAATGTTTAAGTGAACAATTTCAATCTCGGTGATTTCCTCCTGAATTTTGTGTTAATCATGATTTTCAATCTATTCGGTCTGCTGTGAGGTTCTATGGAAAACACTTGTGTTAAGAAGAAATGACTGAAGTGAATATTTATTATGGTGAGAAAAGTAGTCCTGTGAAGCAACACACGTTCCTAAAACTGCAGTGGATGCTATGTCTTAAGATGATAATATTTCCCTGATCTATGATCTTCTCCAGATATTAATCATTTGCCAATTTCTACTTTTTCTGCAGAAACAACTTTCCATATTAGCACAAAGATATACTTGAAAAGCACAATGTCTGAATCGTGATTAAATGGACTTGCTGTCAATTCACCATGATATTCATGTGTGTGATGATGAAGTTGTAGATTAAGTTTGGTGGTGTTGCAGGTTAGTCACTTTTGCCTCCCCTACCCTTCCCCAAAATAAAATTCTATATACATCTGTCTAAGATATACAGAAATATGCAACTCAATATCCAAGTTTTTCCTTGGTACATTTTGTTACATTGCATTCTCATAAGGATTCTTATATGGTGTGTTTCATATGGCTCTTGGAATCTGGTTTGTCTATACCACCCATTGCAAGGTATTTTAAAAGCTATTATTTCCAGGCTCAATAAAATGGGATACATAAGAGGGTAGGCCTGACAACCCATATTTTGAGATAAATGAGAAAATAAGTCATCTCTTACACCTGCAAAAGGGGAAATTGTGGCCTTAGAATGCTTTGATTCCTCTGCAATCTATGGACAGAACAGAATAATTTTGTTTCTGTTGATAGAAAACATATTAGGTAAGTTAATATGACGACGATCAAGGGCACTCAACTTCAAGGTCATTAGCACCCTTAGAAAAATAGATCGAAGGCAAAGGACAGAGATAAACAGCATTATAAAAATCATGGCAAAGGCCAGAGTGAAGGATCAATATAATAATCATGGCAAAGGCCAGAGATAAAGACCAATATAAAAATCATACCAAAAGCTAGAGAGAAAAATGAATATACAAAACTAAGCTGAGAGGTACTAAAAACTTTATAGCAATGCTCTAAATCTGGATTTGAAGGTTTATCTTTGATGAAAACTTAAAAACCTTTTTGACCGCTTCCTTATAGTCCGCTAAGACCTCTACAAGACTACTCGGCTGTTGCAGAGATACCCAAAAATGTGCTAGAGAAACATTCCAGCAACACAGTGGACAAACAGGAGCAGGGTAACCCTTATAAAGGTAATATGTATACAATTGCAGTGGCCAATATGCAACCGAGCTAAAATCATTTCCCACGAGATGAGGAAGTTACCCAGTTTATCAGAATGTCCTTCACTACTCAAAGCTTATTTCCATGGAGAGCTAACCACCCCTTGCATCAGAACAATAACACCGCCCTCCACACAACAAGCCCAAAGTCTTCTGACGTTACACAAGATATTGCAACATTGGGTTCAGTGGTCACCGCTTTAGCTGGAAAATCTGGCAGTTCAATCCCTGGCAAGCCAGCATGACCAGGAATCCAAGCACACTCCACATTAATGCTAGAGGCATGTAAAACATGGAGGGCATCCTGAATGTGCTGTACAATGGGATGGTAGTCGTACAGCTCACGAGGATTCTGAAGTGCACTAAGGGAATCACTCAAAATGAGACAGTCACCCAATTATTGATGGCACACACATACAAAATGTCTCAGTATATGGCATACAGCTCTGCACTATAAATAGAAGTGCTAATATGAAAACCGGATGTATGCAGTTCGGTTCTATGAACATAGGCACATCCAACACTGTTGGTACACTTAGATCCATCAGTGTAAATAAAAATTTGGTTATTCTAACCTCACAAAAATTCTAAAAAGCAAGTGCGGATACTGCACTGTAGACTTCCAGTATGCCGTCACCCCAAGATCTACGTGAGTTATCGCACATAACCAAGGGGAGTACACCCTCTCCCCCTTAGGAAACATGTTAGGCATTTCAACATCATGCTTTCTAAGAACCTCCTGGAAATGAACACCTGCAGACCTTGGATTAATGGAGCTAAAATTAAATTGAGTTTCATTTAAGGAGGCTCTTTAACTACTATGGTCCTTAGCGTCCCATTCTATACTGGGCGTGAAAGACTGGAAAGTTTGCTCAGAGGCCTCTTCATCAGGCCGTAAATCTATGACATGGGACTATTGGCTTTACTTCCCTTCAGAAGGAAGTCATGCTAAGGAATTTTACAACCAAAAAATCCATTGCCTTCCACCAGGTTTGAACCTGCGACCTCAAGAATTAATGGAGCTGTTCCTATAACGTTCGTCAAGCACAGTGTTGAAAAACGAAGCGAATGTTGGATGTACTGCATATATTTAAGTGCACAGCTATGATTTCCTAACAGGACATCATGTCAATATCGCAGAGGAGGTTCTGCCAATTCGGCATAAAGACTCATAGTTAGGCTAGTTGGAAAAGTACTGATAGCCATTCGAATGCCCCAATTATGGACTATGCAGCACAGGTGGTTATGCTGAGGATTAAATGACACCCATAGTCTATCTTGGATTGGATCAGTGCGTGATACAGTCGCAACAAACTGTTCAATCCACTCCCCAAGAATTGCCATTTATTACCTGCAAGATATTCAAAGAATGGTCACATTGCACTTTCAACTGTGCTGTATACGATGACCAGCTAAGTTTTCTATAAAAGGTCAATTCCAGGAATCTTATTGAATCTGCGAATGGCAGTAAATCTGGACTGAATCAAAGGTGGTAATCATTTCCTACGGTGCCAGAAGTTAACACAGATGGACTTCTCACTTGAGAAACTAAAGCCATTTTTAGAACTTAATTCTTGAAGATAGATTGCTGCATATGGCATTCTAAAAACGGCGTATGCTGAAACGTACAATAGACAGCAAAATTATAAACATGACGATATCCTTGGAGAAACACATTTCAAGATAGAATTGCTATAAAAAACAGTGTAATGCTTAGTATTGACCCCTGAGGCACTCTGTTCTCCTGAACAAAAAGGTTCGATAAACTGAGCCAACCCTTACTCAGAAAATGCAGTCCTTCATAAACTCCTGAATGAACAGTGGTAAGCATCCACACATGTTCCAGATGTGTATGGAACGTAGTATCCCTGCTCGCCAACACATATCATAAGCCTTCAAGGTAAAAAAGAAAGAAAGAAAGAAAAAAAAAACAGTTTAACAATTCTTTGTAAATCCGTTAATGATGTACATCAGTAGTCATAGAAGGTGGTCCAATATTGAACGATGGCGTCATCGGAAACTGCACTGGGAGTTGGTCAGTAGGTTGTGAGTTTCCAGCCACCATACCAACCGTCCAATGATCATGTGTTTCATCACCTTGCAAATGCAACTGGTGAGGGAAATAGGACCGTACCTGGATGGAAGATAATGGATCCTTCCAGCTTTTAGAATGGGTATGGCAGTGGCCTCCTGCCACTTTTCTGGAAAAGTGGCAACAAGCCAAACACAATCATAGACCTAGAGCAGGAAAGTCCTACCTCCAGGAGGGAGCTGTTGCAACATTGATATTAACTGGTCCTGGTGATGATAACCATGAAGAAGAAAAGGCATATTCTAACTCCACCATGGTGAAAAGGCAATTGTAATCTTCAAGGTTTCCAAAACGAAATGAGAAACCTTGAGATTCTACCTGATCTTTAACTGGAAGGAAATCAAGCAAATAGTTATATGAGCTAGACACTGCCAAATGTATTAGCAAGTCAAACTGTATTAACTGTTAGTTGGTCAAAAACACTTGTGGAACAAAGTTGATTGTGCATTTCATATGCCCTTCTTAGAGGAACCCAAATGAGAGGTGGCTCAGGAGCAAAAATCCCATACCTACTGTAGTAGGCCCCTAGGGGGAGGTAAGTTAGCAATGCAGATGTGTCAAATTTCCAAAATGTGTGAGGTATAAACTTCTTACTCTGTACCCTCATATTCCCGTTATTTAGTGAACATCAGTGCTCAGTATCACAGTCTATAATGAACTCTCAACAGTATCTATTGAGGAACATTCTGAAATTGTATGAAAGAATTATATGTTGAAATGAATAGAGAATATATGCTGCTGAGTTTTTTTTATGCTGCATGGTTTTACTAGAGAAAATCTGTGGACTTTTACCTTGAGATTAGCACCTTCTGGTTCTTCACTTTTTCTCGGCTTCCAAAGAGAAAGAAAACCACCCTCTCCTGCTGTGAAAAGGATTTCATTCTGCAAATCAGAATTAAAAATTAATCATAATAATCCAGCATATCAATAAAGACCATTACAATTTGCTTGGAAAACTTAAGAGTGAACATAGCTTTTGATACTAAGCTTTAGTTAAATCCAAAAACAGTCCAGTTGCATATTATTATCGCTTGCTTTTAGGATATTCTCTGCAAAATAAAAAATTGCACTGTTGATTTATTTACTTTTCCTAAAGCCAAAGTGAGATTCTGTATTATGTTTTTCTAAGAAAGGAACTATTTGGTTGTAATAATGTTCTCTAAGACTTTTGAAAAGGTAGATAACAAGGATAAGTATCTGTATTAGAGTATTCTGATAAGAAAGTTAGGTCCTAAGGTATTAGAAGATTAGCTATCCTATCCTGATAGTAGATATAACAATGTTGAAATAAATGAACCTGCTGCTATAAAATCAAGTGTGCCCTGGGGATCCATCTTAGGACAAGTTCTATATTTTTATCAATGATCTTTGTGCATCTATAGCATCCATACAGGTTCTCCTTGCACATGATACAAATCCTATTTTCAAAAGTAGTGATAGGGATATTATGCAGGCAACTACTAATGGTGTTATTTCAGAACTGCATAAGTCGGTAAATGGTAATAACTTCACAACTTGTGACCCTATCCAGATTTTAATAAGTAATATCTTTGATAATGAAAGTTGCTCAACTAAGTTCTTAGGAGTAATAATTGAGTCTCAGCTTAAGTGGACAGAACATATAAACTTTTTGGCTGACAAGTTAAGCAGCACATATTTCACAGTAAGGGTACTGACTAAGTTTGCACTACAGATGTTCTTAGATCTACTTTTCTTGGTTATGTACATTCAAGTATTGGCTTGGTACACTCTTGCAATTCTATTAAGATATTTAATCTACAAACAATTTTAAGAATTAAAAAATTACACCTTTGGATTCCAAGTAAACCAACATACTCAGAACTATGAATTTTTCCTCTGCCTTGAATTTATATCCTAGAGAGAATATCCTTTATACATGGAAACATACATATTTTTAAGATTAAAAGGATTACCACTTATATAACATTAGAAATCCAAATCTTTATGTCTCTTCAGCAACACAGGCTTAGTAAAAGCATAAATTCTCTAAAGACGTCAATCTATATAAGAAACTTGGAGTGCTAAGCCAGCAGTAGAGAGGGGAAGAAGTGTGGTGAGCTTAGATCCTGAGTATTAAAGGAAGAAGGGAATAAGAAGCAATGGGAATGAGTTTTGAATATAGAGGAAGAATGGAAGCATCAGGTCCTTTTATAAAAGAAAATTTAAGAAATTCAAGAATAAAGGTGTAGAAAAAGAGATGGTAAACATGTTTCTTTTAATGACTTGTTGGCACATTACTGATTATTGGCAAAATTGAAATCAATCTATGACCTAATGGAAGCCGAGAAGTCATGGAAGAGATTAAGTCAAAGGAGAAATTGGGAAAGAAAATGAACAAGGTTGGGAAAGAAATAACGGAAATGAAAGTAGAAATAAGAACAGAAATGCAGAAACTGAGATTCAAAACATTAAGAGAAGAGTGGAAAGTATGGAAGAAAAGTATCACAGGTATAACTTGGTGATCTCCGGAGAGAAGGAAAGAAGTAGAGTGTAGCTCGTACAAGAGGTTAGATTCTGGAAGGAAAATTGGGAATGGAACTGAAAGGCTGGGAGATCAGAGAAGCTTTTTAGAGCTGGAAGATTAAGAGGAAGGAGGATGATAGTTGTGAGATTTACAAATGTATTGGTAGTATATGATGTTTTGAAGAGAGCAAAACAATCAAAAGGGACAAATATATTCATCAACACAGATCTATCGATGGAACAACGTGCCCTAAGGAGACTAATCCAGCAAATGAGGAAGTGGAAATTTATTTATAATTTACAGCTATCTATGGGTAGATGGTCAGATAAAGAATAAGATTATTTACTAGGCTTATTGGTCATGGTCTAGAGGGTTTCAAAGATTCTGATGTTTTCTGCCAAGGACTGCGAACATTACAGCTCTGACCAGTGACAGGTATATAAATTGGGGGGGGGGAGATTGGTTCCATTAAGAATTTAAGGTAATTAAATGTTTAAAACAAACAAAAACAGAGTGGATGAGGTAGAGGAGAGTAGTCTAATTGGGGTTTTAAAGGAAAATAACATCAGCAATGTATGGAAGCTTATAAAATCAAAGTGCAATAAATATTTAAATATTTTTCATCATCAGATGAAGCAGTGGAACTTTATAAAAACCTGGTTTCTGAAATACCTCAGGAAGCAATGCTTTAAGGACTGGTTTCATCAAATGCAAAAATGTATTGATGTTAAAGGGGAATATTTGAAAAACAATAAAATCATTTAAATTTTTTAAAAGTAATCCTTGTTTGATTTTCTAAAAATTTTTAGTGTTGCCCTCATATACAGCAGAAGTTATATCATCAGAACAGATTTTGCACTAAATATGGTTGGTTTTGGAGAGGTAACTAATTTGGTTATACAAGAGATTATAGGCAAGGTTGTAATTTGACCTGGTGTTAAGTTTTTTTAATTATAGGCAAGGTTGTAACTTGACCTGGTGTTAAGTTTTTTTAATTATTTAAAAAATCTTAATATTCACATGCCTACAATTAAAAAATGTGGATATTTTGGTTTACCTTATGCTGATGATATCTGGTATGCTCATTAAAAGCAATTGGTTTAAAGTTAGTTATACATGAAATTGAAAGGTACTGTGGAGAACAGGGATAAAGTGAATTGGGATAAAACTAAAATTATGGTTTTTAAGATGGGTAATAAACAATGTAACAATGACAAATGATTGACAGAAGAAAAAAAATTGTATTTAACGTATTCTAACGTTTATCCAAAAGGAATATTTTATTTCCACCTTTACAAATTACACAAAAATTAATTCTGTGCACAAAAACTGAATACCATAACAACGCAATCGTCAATTCTTCTTTTCCTTGTACAATTCAGAAAACTGATGTCTCTTACAGTGTTCCATCCTGGAACAGACATGAATCCTTCTTCAATTGCTGGTCCCCCCCCCTTTATAAGGTAAAGTTAATAAGGACCACCTTGAATTTTCCTCGGGGAAGTTTGTGAATTCAATAAATAACATCATTTATTCACTTCACCACTTCATATGGCTCCTCCCAAGATCCTTGAAGTTTGGGTGATAAGCCACGCTGTTGCTGCGGATTAAACAGCCACACCAAATCCTTGGCCTGGAACCCCCTTCTCCCCCCATACATCTATGCCTGCTTCATTCTATCACGTCATCCTCTGTGGTGTAGTGGTTACCATGTTAGCCTCTAGTTCCCGAGGACTCAAACCCAGCAGAGGGTGATGGATTTTTTTGGGGGTAAAAATCCTTAGCATGGCTTCCTTTGGAAGGGAAGTAAAGCTGGTGGTCCCGTGTCGTAGATTTACAGCACATAAAAGAACCTCAAACCTGATAAAGAGGCCTCTGAACAAAATTACTGGTCTTTCACGTCCAAAATAGAATGGGACGCTAAGGACCATAGCAGTTAAAAAGTGTCCATAAATAAACTCAATTTATTTCTCATTCTATCGCTGGCATTTTCTACACTTCTCCTAAGGGCATGAATCCAATCCATTTTTTCCTTCAACAAGCTTAATCATCCCCAACCTGCAATTTCTCACCTGGCTTGCTGCCGAACTTCAGGTAACAGGGTAAGCATAATTCCCTTAAGAGGATGAGGGCCGAGGTCTGTTCTGTCATTTCATGCAATGAAGACCAGTATGCCATTAGGAATAGCGGAAGGTGTTCATCCCAGTCATGTTGATTCTCCACTACCACTTTGGAAAGGTGTTTTTCAAGGGTCCTATTCATCCGTTCGACCATTCCATTCGACTGAGGGTGTAGTGGTGTCGTTCTGTGTTCGCAAACTCGCTGAAATATTGTTGACTCGAAGTTCTTACCTTGGTCAGAATGCAATTCTTTATCGTCCTCCATGGTCTAGGAGTAACATAATAGCCTCTAGTTCCCGAGATTGCAGGTTCAACTCCAGAGGGTGATGGATTTTTTCGAGCATAAAAATCCTTAGCATGGCTTCCTTCAGAAGGGAAGTAAAACCAGTGGTCCCGTGTCATAGAGTAAATGTACCTCAAGCCTGATAAAGAGACCTCTGAGCAAAATTAGCGGTCTTTCATGCCCCTATAGAACAGGACACTAAGAATCTTACAGTTAAAGAGCGTGCACAATTTAATTTTTGCAATCCTAAAGGAGCACCAAAATGTGAGAAAAGATCCTTCATTAGGATACTGACTGTAGTGCCTTTTTGATTTGGAAATGCGTAGGCTTCGACCCATTTTGGGAAATAGTCCGAGGCTACCAAACTGTATTTGTTTACAGAATCACTCTCTGAAAAGGCCCTGCTACGTCTTCTCACATTGTACTGAAGCATAGGCACTTTCCTTCTTCCTCTTGACCCGTTCCCTGCAGCACAGACCTCACACTTCTTGCACCAATCACTGACATCATCCTTACAGTTTACCAGTAGAATCTTTCTCTAACCCGTGCTAGAGATGACCTCTGGAACTTCCATCATGTTCATAATGCAAGAGTTCGGAAATCCTTTCTTGAGGTATAGCAATTTGCATCTTTTGGATTTCCCAACCACCTCCTCAACAATGCACTTTAAAACATCATTATCTAGCCAAAGGGAGTTCCATTGAGCTCAGTACAACTTGACTTTAGGAATGAATGGTGCAACTTCTTCCCAAGTAGGTCTATTTCCTTCCAACGTATTATCCTTCTGAGATCTGGAGTTTCAAGTTGATCTTAGCAAAGACTACATGTTGCTACGCACCGTCAACTACAATCTTCTTGCTTTATTTACTTTTTCTTCTTGTTGACAGCAATCCACTGGGCACAGACTTCTTGACAAGACATCTGTATTCTTGTGGTTGAGCCCTGCTCGATGTTCGATCTCAAAATCGTATTCCGTTCAATCCATCGGGCAATCTGCCCTGGGTTTTTTAATTGCACAGCCATTTCAAAGCCCCATGATCTATTTGAAGTAGAAATCTTCGCCCATACAAATACCTGCAAAAATGATTTGCTGCTTTCACCACAGCTAGTAGTTATCGTCTAGTTACACAATAATTCCATTCGACCTCAGATAGCACCTTGCTAAAGTTAAATATTACTTTCTCCTGATCGTCTTTTATCTGGGACAAAACTCCACCTATTCCCACATTGCTGGCATCAGTGTCCAACACAAATCTGCCACTAATGCAGGGATGGCTGAAAATTGGCACCGTGACCAACCGCGTCTTCAACTGTTCAAAAGTTAACTGACTACAATCGTCCTATGTGTATTCTTGTCCTTCCTCAGCAAGTCTCGTCAAAGGCCAGGCTATATTGGTAAATCCAGGTACGATTGACAGTAGTAGGACATAACCCCAAGAAGCTATGAAGTTCATGCATGTCTTTAGGAGCAGGCCATTTCTTCACTGCACACATCTTCTCCTGATCTACTGCACACCATCTTTTAAAACGGTATGTCCTAAATAGTGGACCTCTTCCTGGAACAGCTGGCCTTTCTTTGGATTCAGCTTCAGGTTTGCGCCTTGTAATCGCTTAAGTACTTCCTCCAGGTTCGACAAGTGTTCATCAAACGTCTTTCGTAAAACTATGATGTCATCCAGAAAAACGAGGCAGATTTCCCATGAGAGACCTCACAGTGCTGTCTCCATCAGTCTCTCAAAGTTGGCTGGAGTGTTGGACAATCTAAATGGCATAACAGTAAAGTGTGAGAGTCCCGTCCCAATTGAGAATGCTGTCTTTTTTTTATGTTTGGACTCTATTTCGACTTGCCAGTACCCACCTTTTAAATCTAGTGGAAAATACTTGGGATCTAGACAATGCATCCCGAATGCCATCTATTCTAGGTAAAAGATAACTGTCCTTGATAGTTTTGCTATTCAAATGTCGGTAGCCCACACTAAATCTGGTCCACTCATCCTTTTTCGTCACTAACAACACCGGCGATGTCCAGGGACTATTGGACGGATCGATGACACCATGTTTATACATGTCAAGAACAATTTTCGCAGCTTTCTCTCTGTGATAGTGGCAAGCGTTGTGGAGATAGTCTGATTGGTTGTGCATTTTCAGTGTTTTGTTTTACTGCGCTCATGGACACATCTCATTGCGAAGACATCTTGATACTTGACCAGTATTTTGACTACCTTGATCTTCTGATCCTGGACAAGTTAGTTTGTTCAAGTTGAAGAATTTCAATTAATTTAGAAATGTGGCTAGCATCTTTCTTGGTATCCTTTGTAGTCACACCACAACAAATTGTTATCGGATTACACCAAGCCACCTCGCCTCTCTTCAAGGATACTGGAAATTCATATAGATTCATCATTCTGATCAGAGTGGGACCCTTAGCATTAACAACAGTTCTTAACACCAGTATTCAACAAATTTCCTCTTCGACTACTACGGGCTCAATAATTCCTGTCACTTCTCTGTCTATGTAATCCAATGGAACCACATAACATTGTCGCTTCTGGAAGGAAGTACCTCATCTGTACTTAAAGCTATTCGAAAGGCTGCGCTGCTTCATCCATGAAGAACAACTTCTTCATTCCTAAATTTCAATGTTGCTCCCCAAGCCAAGGTCGACCTTCGTCTCGCCATAGGTGTTCACTGTCTTATCGGTTGCGGTTTTCAGTGGAACTCTCGTAGGTAGCAGGTCTCCTTCACAATAGTGGTGATGGTGGCTCCAGTTTCCAGAAGCATAGCAAAAACAACACCATTTACTGTACCATCGACAAAGAGGCTCTCTAGTGGAGAGTGGAATGTGACATCTCTCTTGGGGCAGTAGGGCCAACCTTTACTAGTTTTCCTAAAAACTAGAAGCTTTGTGACATTCCTCTCAGATACGTCCAAGCTCATCACACTTCCAGCAGCGTATCTGTCTAGTTGTCCATTCTTATGGACATAATTTTGGAAACAATTCTCTCTACTTTCTCGTCTAGGGGTGTCTTCTTCATCCAGCTGCCTAAGCTGTGCATGCACATTTGAGGTTTGCATAGCAGCTTCAAATTTCAGTGTATGAGCTAACGCACTGTCTAATGTCTTTGGGTGCGCAAGACAAAGAGCTCGTAATTCTGGATCAGTTATGCCCATTACAAAGGATTGCACAGGGCAGCTGCTCAATGAAATCTTTTGGAACTGAAGGAACAAGAAGTGCTGTCGGCTTCAGACTCTTGTAGCGCCTCACCACGCTTCTGGCGTCTGCTGCAAAGTTGGCTATGGTACACCTGTTGAAAATGCTTATCACCATACCTCATCTCTAGTCGGGCCACTAAGGAATCATAGTTTCTCTGTTCACTGTTTGGAATTCCCTGGAGAATATTCAAAGAATCACCTCGAAGAGCACTCACTAAGGCAGTGCCTTTGTCTTCTTTATTCCATCCATTGGCAATAGCTGTGTCTTCGAATTGCTTTCGATACATGTATTACAGTGTTTTTCTGTCATATAGAGACAGTTTCGCTCGTATCTCCCTTGGAACATCCTCTGATTTCGATATGAATTCAGCGGGACCCGCTTGTAGGACTACTACTTCTGTGATTTAATTCAGTCTTCAATAGCTTTAATTTTAAACTGTGCATCTGTTTGGGTTCCTTATCAACTTCAAGGATCTCGGTCTCTAACACATTATAATTTTTCGTTGACTCTGGGAACATTCCGCAATCTTTTCCTCCGATAACTTAAAATTCTTGGCTTGGCTTTTAGAACTTTCTGCAAATTTCTCCTCTAAAATTTGTCCAAGTCTGCTAGGTTTGCCATCGATTTTAAAAATTAGTGTCTCTGGATCCTTACCCTCTGATTCTAGTGTCGTCTGAAGCCGTGACTGTAATAAGGCCTTAGTTCCAGAAGTTTCTTGATCGCGCTCTTCAAGCTCGCATTTCAGATCAAGCACTTTCAAATCGTTCAATCTTACTTTCCGTGAAGCCATTGTTCGGTTAATTCCTGTTAATCTTTAACACCACACCTGATACCAATTGTAACCTTTATCCAAAAGGAATGCTTTATTTCCACCTTTACAAATTACACAAACATTAACTCTGTATACAAAAACTCATCTCTCATCACCACACAACAAAAACTGAATCTCACAAAAATGTGATCATCAGTTTTGTTTCCTTGTACACTTGCAGAATTCATAAAACCAATGTCCGTTACAATATTTTGTTTTTTGTTAACAACGCTGTCAATTGCCAGGATCATATTAGCGACGTTGGTGTGTTGGAATTTCGTCCTGCAGGTTTTACATGCTAGTAAATCTACTGACATTGAGCTGCCGCTTTCAAGCACACTTAAAAACCATTGGTCTGGGCAGGGTTTGAACCCACCACCTTGGGATCAGAAGGGCATCACTTAACCAACTGAACCACCCAGGCTGACTAAGGATACGATGACTATGACAGTGATATGATGTTTTCATATTTAATTACAGTTATGAGTGTTAAGCAGTTTGAAAGATTGTTTTAAGTAACACTCAAATGGATTTTAACAGTATTAAAATTGAGTCCAATGTTACTTACAAAAGTTAATTTCACTTCATTGTAGTGTATTATATTGTTTATTTGTTCTTTATAAAAAAAAAAAAAAGAGAGAGTTTTATTTATGGATGCTCTTTAACGGCTGTGGTCCTTAGTGTCCCATTCTATATTGGCATGAAAGACCAATAATTTTGCTCAGAGGCCTCTTTATCAGGCTTGAAGTTCTTTTACGTGCCGTAAATCTACAACACACGACCACCGGCTTTACTTTCCTTCTGAAGGAAACCATGCTAAGGATTTTTATGCCCGAAAAAATCTGTCACCCTTTTCCGGGTTTGAACCTGCGAGCTTGGGAACTAGAGGCTAGCATGGTAACCACTACACCACGGAGGACGACTTTTTTTATCAATATTCTACATTTGTACATCTGACATAGAACAGGTAGGTTAATACGATACACATTATTTATAGGAATAATACAAATTATTTACATAGATATTCACTTACACTACAATAACAATTGTTTAATGAATGCTGCTGGTTTTTGTTTTAACAGGTTTTATCTTTCCTTTGACAGTGTATTAAACTTTTTTATGGCTGCATGAAGCACTCCATTTTGCATTAGTTTTGGATTTGCTGACAGTGTATGCATATTTTTTTAAGAATCTGGTGTTATGATTGTGTATTTCTTCATTTATGCATAGACATTGATGAGACGTTAGTAGCATCATAATTAATACAAATTACAAGTTTGACAACTTCTTCAATCACATATTCCAAGATGTCTATGTTCTTCACCTGCTATTGCTTAAAAGCTGTAGAAAGGGTAATTATGAACATGTTTGTGCTTTAGGTCAAATAAATATATTTATCATATGAAGTTTGAAACATTTAATTTAGATGAGAGCTAATACCTAATACTGCACGTAGAATGTAATCTAATATGAATTAAATAAGTTCTATACATAAAACTAATAAACAAGAAAATTAAAATTATAAAAAACGCTGACCCAACAAACTGTTTTGTTCTGACGTGCAAGTGATTTTCCTCAGCACAAGGAGGAAAACTACATTTCTTTTTGTTGCCTGAAGAGTAAATCTATCCCTTAGCATAGTTTAGCAAGAATATTTGGGCTCTAATTAAGCGAATGTTATGTGAAAATGCCAGTACAGTGTTTATTTCCAGGCTGCCAGTGAGGTTATAATAAGAACAAAGAGGGAAAAAGAGATTTCTGTTCATCACATAAAGACAAAAATCAGTCACGTTATCCAGAAGGAGGAAAAATAACTAAAATCCATATCAGCTAAACTGCACAATGAAAATAATATAGGGAAATATAAGGACATGTTTGGTCAATGTAGTTAGAAAATAACTATGGCAGACATAAAATTTAATGGCGATTGGTAGCTGACCACAGTGTTGCCACACATTATAGGGCAGAGCAAAGTTACACCCAGTAATAAGACAAAATGAAAGCAATTTATAGGAATATTAACTTGGTGCAAAATGCTAAGTTAACAAGTAAAGTAATCTGAAAGTAATAACAGTAACGAAAATCTTGCATAGACCAAGCAGTTGATGTCTCATCGTCAACTTCATCCTCGCTAACCACATCAGAACCATTGCTGTCTTCCTCCAGATTGATGATAATTGGCTGCAGTACTTCTTTGTGGGCTACTTCTTTCTCATAGACTTGTTCCTGCAGTTTTTCCACGTGTTGGACTCTAGAAATCCAGTCTTCTTTGACAATGTGCTCAATTGCGGCATTCACATTTTTACTCTGTCAACCTTAATGTTTTGTTAAGCACTTAATTTTAGCCCATATCATCTCAATGGGGTTATACATACAGTGATAAGGTGGCAGCCTAATCACTTGGTTGTCCATTTCAGCAGCTATTTGATCCAGTTCACACACTTTCTCTATGTTTTTATATGCAGCAATGTACTGTAATAAATCAGCTTTTGTTTCAGCAGAATTGTAATCAATATTTTTCTGCTGCAACCAATCCTGAATTTCTTGTTTTTGAGAAGCAAGATTAGGAATTTTGTTTAAGGTGACTGAATGATACTTCACATTATCAATAATTATTATAGATCTTTCTTCAAGATAAGTCATGAATCTATTTGTGAAGCATTCTTTGAAACTAAAGGTATTCATTTTGAATGGTAATCCAAATCTCTCAAATGCGGCTTAGAATGAAAAAGCTATTTGCTCTCAGGAATGAAATTCTGTATGAGCTGAATCTACATTGCATATAATCAGGTCCCCCCTTGCCTATTGGAACTTTAAGCCCTCCATTTCCTTAAGAACATTGCCGTATATACTTTTTATGACTTTGGTTACAAATGTTTCGTCCAAGTAAAACATTGGACATTTGTCACCTCAACTTTGCAAATGATGTATTGTTCTCAGAAATTTAACATGTGCTGCAACAAAATCTCCTCTTTCCATTACAAATTTTTGCCCATCATTGGTTTTTCTATACTTAAAATGTATTTAAGTAAAATGTATACTACTTAAAACCTAAAGACTTCAATATCTTGTACATATATGACACAACATTTGAAATCAATTTTGTTCCTCATTTCATACATTTTCTTTGTGCTAGGAAATTCCCCGCCATAAAAGGAATAAATTGTTCGCCTCAAAACATTTTTATTAAAGTCGTCTAAATGTGTAACATACTTCTGCATTTGATGTTCTTTTACTGGAGATGAAAAAATTGGGGTTTGTGCCTCAGGCAATGGAAGACTTTGTTTCTGCACAAATGCATTGTATAATATGCAAACTTCCTATGCCACAAGCTTCTGCAGTCAACTTCGCAAAAAGTGTATCTTCTCACGCTCTTCAAATTTGGAAAGGTTTTTAAAGAAAGAATACACACTCTACATTATATTCCTGCTTTGGTGATGCAACACTTCTTATTTATGTATTACTGGTTGATTTTCACTACTCCTATCTTGTTCGTTAGGTGACATTTTCACTGAACAACAATAACACAACACAAGCACTTAATTGAATTATGGGAACTGAAATAACAACCGCTAATGCGAGAGTAAAAGTACCTATTGAAGCTTATAACATCAGCAACTTAGAGGCCTTTTCCATCATTATCACTCACCTCATGCTGATTCTGGTATCACATGCTGGCAGCACAAAGGGAGTTGGATAGAAGGCTTCTTAGCAGAACTCCTTGTTAAAAGACAAGTTCAATTCATACCCATAACGTAGGAAATTGGTTTTTAGACTGCAAGCTTCAAAATAAAATGCTCTTTATTAATATGTTATTCTCTTTCCTGAAACGAAAGTATATTTTGTGGGTGCAAATAATATTTGTATCACCGGTTTTTCAGTGTGATCTCAATGTGTCTTAACTACAGAAAGCTACAAGGTTGAGCAAGCTTGTCATTGGGTTTTGTAATCACCAACTGTTCCTGCCACTCACCATTAAATTTTGTGTCTGCTATAGTGAGGCAAATTGCCTGCAAATAGAATGTTTCACCCCTAAAAGACAGTACAGGTTAAATGGTTAATGGTTACGGTTAACAGAAACAATATATAAAAAGTTACACAGAGGCTGATATAATTTGCACAGTGACGCGCATTCAGTCCCATCAACCCCAGCACTGCTGGGGTAAGTATTTTAGCATTTACTGCAATATCGTAGTTAAAATTAAATTTCTACTTTTAAAATACCCGTGCTCTATAGATGCTTATTTGGAGCTGCCTGGCTCTGTCTTTATTTCTCTCTGACTGAGAGTGAGCAGCTGTCGTTTCTTGTGTGACATATTCCAGTCCCTTCAAACTACAGGACTGCTGCTTAACACTTCTCACTCGACCTGGCTGGTAAGGGTTGAGAGAGCCTCAGCAGCTTGATACCAGCATGGTGATGTCACACAGAGTATTACCAGTTGCACCGTTTACAGTACAGCAAACAACAGACTATTACGTTGATAATAGATTAAAATCAGATCTATAAAATCATGTGATATATATGTATTAATATAGTTCCTTTCTTATGAAGAATGAATATATTTAAATGTTGTTTAGGTTTGTTACCCTCAAATATATTTTGCAGATTCTTCTCTATTTTGATTTTACTTGTTGGGATTCTGAAATAATGTTTCTTTTTAATTCTAATAGTAACACATGAGACTCTGCAGACATTTCCTGCACCTGGTCAGCTGTGAGTTTGCGCACACAGTTTGAAAGGGAACCATGTTAGTACTTGCACTCTATAATTAAATCACACTGTATGTTGCAAACCCCTTAAAAGGTGTTTCACTATGAAATGGCACTTCTCTAAGTTCCACAAGGGATTTGTGTTTGAGGAAATTCCGAAAACATAATTCAATAAAATCTGAAAAAAATTAAAAATTGTTTTAATATTCAGCTTACCAAAGAAATAATATTTTTATTTTTACCACATCACAGCTCCATATCTTATTTGTTTATTTTTTTTTGCACTAAAACCTTTAGAGCTCCTCATTACTACTTTCGTGAACTGTTTGTTTTTAAAATGTATTTATGTATGTGTATCTTAGTGCAAATTTATTTTCTAAACATCACACTAACCCTAATTTTCATGTCACATTAATAGATAAAACATAAAATAAACAAAACTTTCCAATTCAATAAAACCTGAAATTATTTTTAAACATAATTGTTTTAACTGCCAGCTTCCCTAAAAAGTAATATCTTTATTTTTACTGCATTGCAGCTCCATATCATCTTATTTATTTTCTCACACTAAAAACTTTTGGATCTCAACTTTCATGAATTATTTGTTTGGCTTTTTTAATGTATTTATGTATACGTTAGTGCAAATTTATTTTTAAAACATCACTATAATCTTAGTTTTCATGTAGCATTGTTTGTTGTATTAACAGTTCTAATTATTCTTTCAGCTCTCAGATTTTCTAAACAATAATGTTTTTATTTCTACCGCATTGTAGCTCCATGTATTTTATTGGTTTATGTTTTTCATACTAAAAAGTACCATTTGGCTATCATCATTTCAGTTTTTGTAAACTATTTGTTTCTATAAATTTTGCAAATTTATTTTTAAAAAATCACGCTAATCCTAGTTTTCATGACATGTTGATAATTGTAGAAGTGCAAGAAATAGTATCTTCGTTAGGCTTTAATTTCATTTACTAACAGCTGGATACCAGTAGTTAAGAGGTTAGTTTTCTTTATATTTTATTTTATTGTTATTTTTAGAAACTGGGTTAAGAATAAATTTGTAAAATTGTTGTTGTAAATT
Source organism: Deroplatys truncata (assembly GCA_030765065.1). Taxonomy (NCBI): domain Eukaryota; kingdom Metazoa; phylum Arthropoda; class Insecta; order Mantodea; family Mantidae; genus Deroplatys; species Deroplatys truncata. The sequence continues at coordinate 13,311,326 of CM060982.1, read as the reverse complement.
TGTACAATTAATTGGGTCAACAATAAATTACTTACTTTCTAGCTCAGGTATAAGTTGACCATGGCAGTAGCATCTTATTTAAGTTTTAATTTTATATATTAACAAACTTTCTGGCTAAAATATAAATAGTCATTGCTATAATATATTGGCGTTATGCGCCTAAGAACACTTAAATTACAGTGGTGGCAACATTTTAATTTTATGGTAGTTGCAGGTTACAAATCCTACGCTGCATGCCACTGAATTTGTATGAGTCATATTTATTTAATATAATGGCTTCACCATTTCCTTACATATCTGATGTACTTCTGTTTGTGTTCAAGTTAAAAAATCTGATGTGCTACACTCACATGACTTTCTCTACTCTTGTACGAACTATTTTTACAAACGTTTATTCTCCATATACTTCATGTTAATCGAGATATCGAATTGTCAATCTTATTGCTAATTTTCTTGTAGATGCAAGGGGAACATGGTAGGTTATAAGCGATAGTCAAATCTTTTAAGCGCTGGTTGCTATGTGGCGCATTCCATTCTGTTTGCATATCCAGGACATAAAAAATTGAATAACGAATTTGAGAAAAAGTATAAGTATTGGAAAATTTAAGGAAATAACAAGCAATATCTCGAAAATGGTTCACTCAACTAAAAAAATGTATATGACATAAATTGTGTATTTTAACGCGATCTACATTTTTTGTGTAGTAAAATTTTGTCTATCTCTTATGGTTTACCAATTATGCAAAAGTCGTTCACAATAAAGAATACTTTTGGAGACATTCCCAGGAAATTCAAGATATACAATTTATTTGTCATAAAAATATCTTAAACATATGATATTTTAATCAAAATCGTTAGAGCCATTTTTGAGAAAATTAAAATTTTCGAAAAATCTTCCATGTAAAGGGTACTCTGGGGTGGGGGGATTTTCTTGAAAACCTTTGTGTCGCATCCTTGGAAGATACTGAACCCAAATACCAAGTTTGGTGTTTATCCGACTGTTCGTTTCTGAGTTATGCTGTTCACAGACACACACACACACACAGACAGACAGACACACACACACGGACATGTTTCCAAAAATGCTTTTTTTGGATTCAGGGGGTCTCAAAACATGTATTTCCGGTTAAATCTCGATATCGAAATTTTGGGTGGAATACAATACTTCCCCTACTTACTATACGTAGTAGAGAAAGTAAAAATATACTATGATATGTGTTGTTACAGTCATAAAGAAATTAATGAACATATGTAATTCCTTTCTACATGCACATACATACTCAAATCACAGATCATAGAGATATTGGTTTAAAATGATTTTTGATTAAAACAAAGGTAGTCATTGCTATAAATTTTCAACATAATCCGAGGGGGGATATTTTGAGAACAAGTAATGAAGAATATGGTGCATGTATAATGTCTATCAAAGTCACTTCATATTTTAAAATATTATAAATATTGCTATATTTAACACTGCAAAAAAGGGCGCTGGGGTAGCTCAATGGTTTTGTTTGTAGCTCTCATATTGAGGGTCTGTAGTTCAATTCCTGACAATTTTAAGTTGGCCCTAACCAAGCCTTCACCTCTGATAGCTCATGTGAGACCCAGTGTGGTTCAGAGTCCATGGTAAAACTGTAGGTCCTCTTGTTCCATTGCCATCTCCATCCTATCATTAGAGGTAACGGACATGATCCACAGAGTGTCTTCAGATAAAAAATGAGTATACCATTGTCTGGTAGAATGAGGATTCCCCAAAGGTTATTGACCATATGGGGAGCATTGAAACAATAACAACAAAAGCAATGGAAAAAATGCATAACATTACTGTGCTGGGCAGGGTTTAATTTTTATAAATGTTGGGAATATGTCCACCTTCTCTTGTTCAAAATACTCTATTTTTTCTGCAACACCAAGCATAGCCAATGTCTTGGAATATTGGCATTATCTTGCTAGATAGCATCTTTTAGTTTCAGTGGGATTGTGGATGCACCAGGAAAACTTGTTCATTACGGTCAACTGTATTCAGATCTGGAGACTGTGGAGGGCATATTGTTGTAAAGTGCGCATTGATAAGATGATGACCAAAGATCTGCATAATTGATTGTTTTGTAGGGTGCAAGTGTGATGTCATGTGCTACATCTTACATGAAAATTATGTTTTGCATGTTGCAATTCCTGAGTCTAGCAATGGCAAGGTTCTGTAATATGCTGTAGTAGCAATTCCTATTTATTGTAACAGTCTCTCTTATTCCATCATTATCTTTTTCAAAGAAATATAGGCCAATGAATAATTGTGAAGCAGTTACACCACTCAGTAATTTCAAAACTCATTAAGACCTTGTTGAATCATTTCTGAACAAACTCTACATTTACAGTACAGAAAATGTCGTCCAGCCATCTTAATGTTTCACAAAATTGTAACTATAGTGTGGTCCAATCTCTTAACGTTTCGTGACAACCAATACAGACTGACTGCCAAACTTCACTTCACTTCATCAGAATGTTACACATTTGTTATAAATCAAATCGTAATGTTCACTTAAAAACTACAAGAAACGAAGAAGAGAACAATAATGGAAATGTAATAGACAAATAAAAACCAAACATTTCTATGTGTCCTTTGTTATTCAAGTAGTACAGCTAATGGCATATCCTCATCAACCTTGAATCACTGCAATTCAAAAACATTGCACTGTACAACATTTTTTTTGAAATTGTTCAGGTTTGTCACTCTTAGGTAAGCGCATATGCTTTCTCGGCAATGTAAACAATTTTGTGGCTACCTCTGCATGCAACATTTTTGCTTCCCTACACACACATGAAACAGTTGACGTACTTAATGAGCACCCTCTTGATGTTTCTGACATTTTGTGAAGTTAATATTTTTGCAGTTTTCTTCATTGGCATACTTTTTAAAGAAATTATACACACTGAAGACAACAGCTCTAACCTTACTACTATATCCACTGGTGCTACTGGGCTTACTAAGCGACATTTTCATGAAAGAGTTAACTTTATAAGCGCTAGGACAAAGCCTATCACTGTACAAACTGAGTCGCTTAAACTTCCAGTAAGTGCACTGTAAAAAGTACAACAGCAGTATTTTTGCTTTGTCAATGTTTTAATTTTGAGCTGTCGTGTCAATAGTGCAATGAATTCCATTGTTGATGCTTCCTCGAGAACGTGATGACAGTTGCTGAAGTTCTTAGTTGGCTCACTCTTTATATGGCCTTTTTTTTTTTTTTTTTTTTTTGGTGGTTGTTGTTGTTGTTGTATAGTCATTCCAAGTAACGAGGTGTTGAATGTTGCAAAAAAAAAAAACAACACGTTCTTCTGATGTAACAGATATGTGCTTGGTTCTAGCACTTGGCATTATACAGAAGCATGCATAATAACCATTAAAATGCACTTAATCATTGGTTTTCCAATGGTATTATTCTGTGAAACAAAACCACAAATGACGTTGTTTATTAAAAAACATCATGTATGGCTTCGTAGAGCTGTATCAGAGCGCTTTGAAAGGATTTTCATGATGAGTTTGTAGCTGTATTAAAAAATGTCGTGGGGTAACTATTTCTAAATTTATTTAGGACATAGAGAATTGCACATTATTAAGTGATAATTATGTTTATAACATAACAATACATAAAATAACTATGACAGCAATGGATTTATTACTATTACAAGCATAACTATACCTAAAAGTTTCCATTTAAACATCGCAAAAAAAAAAAAAACTATAAATTAATAAATTGGGTATAAAAATATGATCCTTTTTTGTACTTGTTCAGGAAAACATTGCCTTTTACCCCAGCTACTTGTTGCTTTTCTGAAATATGATATTGCAATTAGAGTTTTACCAGTGGTACTGTCAGTATGAGGCAATGCTGCTATTCGCTGGCACCGCATTAGTGGACACGCCTCAAACTGCGTGATTTGGACCACATAATAGAGTAACTATGGAATGCAAAAAGAAACTAATGAAAATCAAGCCTGTTTGTTTGTTCAACACAGTAATGTTTTTATTTTTTTCTTACCTCCAATATTTATAATGCTTAAAAGTTTGTAGTGGCTTTTTAAAGATACTATACTTTTCATTTCTTTTTTTAATTCTAGCTTCTTTTTATTTTGTTCTTGATTGCCATTTTTAGTTTGTTTTTGATGGTGTGTTTACAGAACCTTCAACTTGCTTCATACTTGTTCCATACACTATGCTTTCAGAACATACAGTTACCAAAGCTATTTCTTTAACTACTTTTCTAACATTCATTAAGCATGTGTTATTACTGATTGCTTCCCTCTCAATGTATGTGAATGTGTCTATTCTTAACACATAATCATCATTAGCTGGCCTAAAACAGGTCTATAGGGAACATAAGTACCATAATAAATCATTATTTTAAATTAAATTATAAAAAGCATTTACCACCTCTCATTGTTTCTTATACAGCTGAGTAAACAGTAATTTTGTTCTGGTGGTAAGGAGTAATAACAATTTTTCTCAGAAACTGTCTCAACTTTCCCTTAACATTTTCTTCTCTTCCCCCATGTACAACAATAAAAAAAATTCTCTTGCTAGCTAAGTTTTTGTTTATAGTTATATTTTATGATTAATGGTGAAGTAGACCATGGTAAGCAGCAATGCCATTGTTATTTATGACAAACACAGGGAAAATAAATGAATTAGAAATATTATTTTGTATGTTATAAATTAATTTCTGTTTACAGTGTGTTCACTACCGTAGATATTCAAAATGCAGTCCATTTAATTTAAGACAGTCCCTCACTCCATCTTGACATTCTTCTGTCACTCTTAAAAGTGTTGGGTGGGATATTGTGAATAGCGTGGGTGATGTTTTGTTTCAACTCATTATAGTTGTAGGCTCTGTCTGAAAAACATTCTGCTTTACATATGCAGGCCCACCTCGCCCAATCCAGTGCACACAAAACATCTCATTTAGTTTCTGGCAAACAGCCATATCATAATGTGCTGTAGCCCCATCTTGTTGAAACCACATTCTTAATCATTGATTCAGTGGTAAATCATGTAGGAACTCCATTAGAGTGGGTCCAGCAATTCTCCATATGTGTATTGATTTACATTTCTATTTCCATCAAGAAATGCGGTCCCACAACCATACCTTCACACCAGACCATAACTTTACAAGTATCAGGTTATTAGTTTCTCTCATCCATCTTGGGTTTTCTATGGACAATATCGTGCATTTTGTGTATGTGTGTGCCCATCCAGAAAGAATAGGCATTTGTCATTGAACAGGATATACTGAAGGAAGATTATCAGTAAATGCTGTGTGATCCAGCAATAATTAGCCTTTTTCAGTATACATGCTGTATTTTGTAGGGGTGAAAACGTGCTGATTTTAGTATTCTGCGAACAGGTTCTCCACTGATACCACTTTCTTAAGCCACATAATGCACTGACCTTTTAGGGCTAGCCATCATCCTTGCTATCAATATCACAGTTGGAAACAATGTTTTTTAATTCATACTCAATTCAATAGCTTCAAACAAATTAAACAAAATACAATCTAACTGTAGAAAATTGTTGTTTATCATGGGCTACTCCAATTTATATTCCTTTTATTCCACAGAAACTAATCTAGGAAAAGACAAAAAGGTGAATAGTTCTTAGGGTATAAAAAGGAAAAAAGTAATAAATAAAAGATAAATAAGTAAATAATGTCCAATTGATCCATTATATGTTATTCACTTCACAAAAGTATTCACACTGCAATGTACTTCCCAATTGTCAACTAACTTTAGTGTCACATGGTATTATAAATTGTACTAATTACTAAAACAGTGTAAGTGTAAAATTTTGATGCTCTATTAAATGAAAATATTAAAATTATGCTACAAGCTGACAAAGTAGAAAATTCTCAACAGAACTGTGCAGCTACAGTTTTAATTATCAAATTTAATTTTTTGCTAAGATTGCCACCAACAGTACATCAGTAGAAACAGACAGAGCAAACAAATAAAAGAGAGAAAGAAGGGAATACATCATCTTTATTCTTGCTCTCTTTTAAGCATAAAATGTTTTATAGAAGAATAAAATTCTTCTACAAAATGCTGAAGATAGTAGGTACACAAGTAAACAGAATGTTACATCTAAGAGAATAAGATATAGGAATTTATTTAAAGGTGAGTCGGAATTGTTACACTAACATCACTTAAGTGAGTAAACTTAAGTGATGTTAGTGTAACAATTCCGACTCACCTTTAAATAAATTCAATACACATCACTGTTTCTAGCTTCTTTTCATTACAATATCAACGTAAGATATAGGAAATTTATTTCCCTGTTGCTTCCCCAATCAGGGTGTGCCTACAAAAATATAGCATACCAATAATGTAACAAAACTTGCTCTTGGAATACAAGACAAGTAAACAAAATAATAAAAAGAAGAAGTGCGCAAAATTGACCATTTTTGGAGTTAGAATACATGAACACTAAAACTCCAAAAACTAAACTCCACAGTTTAGTAATGTAGTATATTTTTGATATTTTATCTTTAAAAAAGAGGAGGACTGGCAATGACAAGGTTCACAGTCAGAGAAATGGTACTGAAATATGACATTTGTTATGATGGTGTGCTGCAGAAAGTAAAGATTGAGTACTGTATGCTAAAAAACTGAACACTAATATGCAAACAAAAAACACAAATTTCAAATAGTAGTAAGAGATCCTTACATTTCTATCAAACCAACTGCATCGCACAATCTGTCTATTTTCTTGCAACTGAGCCCATTGAAGCAGCCTATCCTCCTTTAACAGTGCAATTCTAAGGCAGTTTCTGTAAACAAATGAGATCATACATTAATATAAAGCATCTATGGTAGATTTTATGTATTATAGGAAAGTTTGAATCTAAGTCTGATGTTTTACATTCGTATCTACCCACTCTTCTACAAACTGTCCTTACAAAAGCTTATTCTTCATGTTAAAAGTTTGCACAAATGCTTTTATTATACATTTTGTTGCAGGTGCAAGAAGAATACTGTAGACTGAAGCAATAAGTGACATCTTTGGAAAGAAAGATTTAGCACTTGAAAAAAAAAAAAAAAAGTATTTGAAAATTTAAACCAATAATAAAAGCATCTCAAAAATAATTAATACCATACAAAAATGTATTAGACATAAATTGTAAGTTGAATCGATTGGTGGAGAAAGGAAGTAAGTAGTTTTTTTCACTTTTGCATTTTGTTTGCGCAACCACTATAATTCAACATAAATACATTGATCAATATTAAAAGGAATTATGTCTAATGACTCCTTAGCGGAGAAAATCCACTTCCTGAATTGAATTGAGTTTTAACTGCTGTGGTTCTTAGCATCCCATTCTATATTGGGTGTGAAAGACCGGTAATTTTGCTCAGAGGCCTCTTTATCAGGCTTGAGGTTCTGTGCCGTAATTCTACAACACGGGACCACTGACTTTACTTCCCTTCTGAAGGAAGCCATACTAAGGATTTTTATGCCTGAAAAAATCCATCACCCTCCACCGGGTTTGAATCTGCGACCTCGGGAACTAGAGGCTAACATGATAACCCTACACCATGGAGGACGACAATTTCCTGTATCTTCATCAGGTGAGAAAGGAATTATGTTAGTGACTTAATGGGTTATATGAATAAAAATCTGTGTTACACTCACATGACTTTCTCTACTCTGTACAAACTATTTTTACAAACGCATACTCTCCATATGCTTCATGTTAATTGAGATATTGAGATGTCAATCTTATTGCTAATTTTCTTGCAGATGCAAGGGGAATATGGTAGGTTTTAAGAGATAGTCAAATATTTTAAGCGCTGGTTGCTATGTGGCGCATTTCATTCTCTTTGCATGTCCAGGACATAAAAAAAAGGAATAACGAATTTGAGAAAATGTATAAGTATTGGAAAATTTAAGGGAATAACAAGCAATATCTCAAAAACGGCTCACTCAACAACAAAAATGTATATGACATAAATTGTGTATTTTAATGCGATCTACATTTTTTATGCAGTAAAAGTTTGTCTATCTCTTATGGTTTACCAGTTATGCAAAAGTCGTTAATAATGAAGAATACTTTTGGAGACATTCGCAGGAAATTCGAGATATACATTTCATTTCTCATGACAATATCTTAAACATATGATATTTTAATCAAAATCGTTAGAGCCATTTTTGAGAAAATTAAAATTTTCGAAAAATGTTCCATGTAAAGGGTAGTCTGGGGTGGGGGGATTTTCTTGAAAACCTTCGTGTCGCATCTCTGGAAGATACTGAACCTAAATACCAAGTTTGGTGTCTATCCGACTCTTCGTTTCTGAGTTATGCTGTTCACACACGGACATGTTTCTAAAAATGCTTTTTTTGGATTCAGGGGGTCTCAAAACATGTATTTCCGGTGAAATCTCGGTATCAAATTTTTGGGTGGAATACAATACTTCCCCTACTTACTATACGTAGTAGAGAAAGTAAAAATGAGTATGCAGTATATGCTTCACTTTTTCAAGTAAATACTCAGTTTGGTAAGAATAAAACCTTTCGAGTATCTACTTCATTTTGAGAACATATTCAAGTAATGGAAGCAGAGTAGAGCATACTCAGGTATCTATCTCACAAGAGTATGTGCTCATATTTGGTATGAATAAAAGCTAATATATTTTCAGTTTTGTGAGTTCATTCTCCTCTTATGTTGAGTATGGTTAGATACACTTCTGAGTATGTAATGATTTTTTTTTGCTTAAACTAAATATGAAGAGAATGGCACAATTTATGAGCTGTATAGTACTCAAGCAAAAGTTACAACATAGCCATGGGCATTAAAGAAGTTTCAAAATCCTACATTGTTTCAGAAAAACATAACCTAGAAGTAACATTGAAAGTCAGCTTTATTAATTAACCTATGTAAAGTATTAACTTCAAAATTCAGATACCTACTCATAACTTTATAAGAAAACTGTTTTATAGTATACCTAAAATATCAAAATAGTGTAAATATCCTGGAATTCTAAAAACAGTCGGATGACTTCATCCAGCACCTCATGAGTTATGACTTTCCAATCCACAATTATTCCTTTCTTTTTGCATATAACCATTTTATTTATTGGTTTTCTAGTATTGCCATGAACATTCAAGGTGTTTCAAAATGCTGTATTGCTTCATGAAAACATAATCTAAAAGTATCATTGAAAGTCAGATTTATTAATTAAGCTTACTATGTACAATCCTAACCCCAAAATTCAATTGCTTAAGAAGCTAGGTTCGTTATAACAAAACTGTTTTGTAGAAAAATAGTATAAACATCCCAGAATTCTAGAAACAGCCTGATTTGAATCTGCATCCGGCACCTTATAATTATAACTTGTAGAATCTGTGAAAATATATATATATTTTGCTTGATTTATTGATAACAGACTTTTGCCTATTTCATTTTATTTATTGTTTTGCTAATCTAATTTACAGCTATGCATTTGTGTGTGTTGCTTCAATTAATTTTTCATTTCTTGAATGACTTCATATTTCTCTAACATTTCTGCTGAAACTTGTTATGTAACACAGGATAGTTTCTGAGCAGTTCTGATGGGACAAGACCAAATGCAACAAATTCTACTCCTCTGATTCAGAATGCCAAACAACACAACACCACACAATCAACAAACCTAGTATATGGTCAAAGAGCATAGATAACGTTTACATTTAAGTGAACAAGATAGCTGTGGGACGAGTATGTACTCGCATGAGGTAGTAGTCTTTTATTCTTATGAAAATGAGTAACGTTTTCATTGAACTGAGTATATAATCACAGAAAGTGTTCATACTCATGAGTATGAACTTTGAGAAAATACTTTCTTTTTATTCATATAAGCCAATTCCTTTCTCCTCAGTAAAGTTGTCAGTCTGGGTAGCTCAGTTGATTAGGCACTGGTCTTTTGATTCCAAGGTTGTGGGTTCAAACCCGACCCAGACTGATGGTTTTTAAGTGCGATTAAAAGTGACAGCCCTATGTCAGTAAATTTACTAGCTTGTAAAAGAACTCTTGCAGGACGAAATACTGGCAGCACTGATATTAATGTATTTAAGTTGCGATAGCAACAAATTTGTATATATGCTTCAGAGCACCACGTTGTGGATGTTTCTCACGTAATGTTATTTACCTCACGCGTGGAACCATCTTGTGTGACGTCATTCGTCGGTCGCCTGCTAACTCCATCTGGCGTAGCAATCTATATGAATTAGTTTTAAGGTTATGTATATTGTCTTCCGGCCAGCTATTTAGGTAGGCATTTAATTCTTGCAGGGTGTGAAGCGGAAAAGGAATCTTTTATCCAAAAATTACTAGTGAAGAAATGTATTTTATAATGTTTTATTGTCGAGCACGTGCACTAACACTTTCACAGATTTTGTCTAGATAATCGCCATACTGAAACTGTTTGTAATAACTTCTCACTTTTAACTCATGTACTTCAATTTTTTGTATATAAGTGACTTTGTAATATTTTAGATCTTTAATGATTTTCACTGCGCGTAACTTGACGAACTGAGCGGCCAACGTGTAATGTGCGGACGATGTGTAATGCTTCGTGAATCCTGCCGAACTGGAGGACGATGTGTACTGTGTCGAGAATCTTGCCGAACTGGAGGACGCTCTCTTTGAATCTACACTATTTATAGACTTGCCTCAAGCTACACCTAAAGATTATAAATGAATTACCATTGGCCAACAAAACGCGCCAACATTAGCGTCTATTTTACTATCCAATGAAAACCACTAATACATATTACTTTAGGAAATGTTCTAGAAGCTTTTTTTACCGAAAAGGCGCGAAACATTACGTAACTTCCTGGTTCCCGGTAACGATAAACAACTCAAACCCTTCATTGCAGTATTGTTATTGTTAACAGTTTCAGTAGAGCCGAAAATTATTATTTACCATTAATAATTACAATTATTAAACCTCTGAAATCAATGTTACATAAAAATACATATTCATATGTAAATAATTATTTACATTAAAGTAATTTGTGATACAAATTACCGTCTCATATGCCCCACTAGAAACATAATTATAAACATTTATAACCTGTTTGGAAATTTTATAATTTTGTTTTTAGTCTCCTAAATCTTGTAACACACGCTATTCACTTTCACTTAACACTTCACATGCATTTAACACACGACATCTGTTTTATCTCGCCACTACTTACTGGCTCTGGTTTAATTAATTTAGATATTCATCTGACATCACAAAATTTTTTTATAGCAAATACTTTACCCTAAATTATTTAATCAATGTTACCAAATTGTGCACTTTCTTAAATCGTTGACAAAAATTTATACATTTAAGATTTTTGTAATTGTTTGACATTTTTACCAAAATATTCACCCTCTACACAAATATTTACATCTCTTAAATCTAGGCACTGTTTCACATGTTCTATTTGCTACATAAGTATTTGTTTTGAATTATTTTTACCATTTTTGTTATTTTGAATTTTATTTTAACAATACTCCTGGAATGGTATTTATGTACTTTACTTTAATATCATCTTAAGTTTCAATCTTTGCATTCTTAATTTTTAAATCTTGGAGTTGTATCTACGTACTTTTACTTTAATATCATCTTAAGTTTCAATTATTGCATTCTTAATTTTCAAATATTGTTACAGATACTAAAAGTTTAATTTACTTATTTATTTATTTATTTTTAAAACATTTCTCTTTTTTTTTTTTTTTTTTTTTTTATAACTTATTTCTCTTTTCAAATAACATATATATTTAGTTAACCCTCTTACGTTCCAATACATTTCTCTGCAAGTCGTCTTCAACTATCCAGCATTTACTTTACATCTCATTGCTATTTACCCTCCTGGATCAAATTGTGTGTGGCTAAACATTACTCGTAGCCGTAACCTAACCTTCAAATTGTTGTTCATGAATAACCTCTTGTATTCATATGAAATTTCATTCCCTGATAATATTTGAAAACAATCTACAGTTTCTTGAATTACACATCTTTTGACAACATTTATTTTCAATTCTTTTACTATCTCTTTAATTTGAAAGTACTCTGACAAATCTGTACTAAACTGTACTGGACTGGAGTTTTCATTTTGAATATCTTGGTACAATTTATTTCTTTGCATTACTGACTCATTTTGTATTTCTGATATTTCCCCTCTGAAATTAAGTTGCACCTCATTTACATCTACATTCATAACCTCATTTATCTCTCTTAACTCACTTGAAATACTACTCATTTGATTTCCTAACTCTGTGCATTCTACATTAACCTCACTTTTAGTATTAACCTCACCTTCTTTGTTACTTATTTCCATGCTCATGTCTGGTATTTTCTTTGAAATTTCTCCTATCTCACTTACTATTACTTCCTTTTCATCACTCCTTTTTGGTATAATACTATCTAGCTTCATAACTTTCTTTTCAATTTCTTCACTGCTTTGATCTACTTTTTGCTCTAATACCTCATTACTCCTACCAATACTTTCCATTAATTTTCTATGATTCCTGTCTATATTCTGAGTTAGTTTTTGTTCTAATTTTTTCCTACTCTTTTGCATATCTTCCCTTAATTCTTCCCTCAATTGATCTTTAAAATTTCTCAGCATTTCCATCATTATTCTAGCATCAATAGTAATATTTCCTGCTATTCTATTCTTACTTTCTACACTAACATTTCCTCCCTCCAATATTACATTGTTTGAGCTTTTTTTTGTAACCTGTATTGACTTACAGCTAACTGCTACACTATCTCCCTCCACCATTGTTTCTTCTGTATTACTTGCAGCCATTGTTTTTGTTTTCTAAAAAAAAATTACGATACCTTTTGTGACGCTGTCTGCTGATGTAGCCTTGATGTCCAGCGTTCTGCCCCTTTCTCCTAGATTTGTATGTCGCTTCTGCGTTGTATTGTGATGAATCTACGTCGTTTCGATGTTTTTTTGTATCCACTTGTCCGCGCCGTTTGTCGCTCCTCTTGTTCCTGGAATTTGTGTCTTGTAGGTCATTTTACTGCTGCTTTCGTTCCACGTTCTGATTATTCTTGTTCCTTTCCTAGTCGTCTAGCCTTCCTTTCCTAGTTGTCGCCCCACGTTGGGCGCCAATTTGCGATAGCAACAAATTTGTATATATGCTTCAGAGCACCACGTTGTGGATGTTTCTCACGTAATGTTATTTACCTCACGCGTGGAACCATCTTGTGTGACGTCATTCGTCGGTCGCCTGCTAACTCCATCTGGCGTAGCAATCTATATGAATTAGTTTTAAGGTTATGTATATTGTCTTCCGGCCAGCTATTTAGGTAGGCATTTAATTCTTGCAGGGTGTGAAGCGGAAAAGGAATCTTTTATCCAAAAATTACTAGTGAAGAAATGTATTTTATAATGTTTTATTGTCGAGCACGTGCACTAACACTTTCACAGATTTTGTCTAGATAATCGCCATACTGAAACTGTTTGTAATAACTTCTCACTTTTAACTCATGTACTTCAATTTTTTTGTATATAAGTGACTTTGTAATATTTTAGATCTTTAATGATTTTCACTGCGCGTAACTTGACGAACTGAGCGGCCAACGTGTAATGTGCGGACGATGTGTAATGCTTCGTGAATCCTGCCGAACTGGAGGACGATGTGTACTGTGTCGAGAATCTTGCCGAACTGGAGGACGCTCTCTTTGAATCTACACTATTTATAGACTTGCCTCAAGCTACACCTAAAGATTATAAATGAATTACCATTGGCCAACAAAACGCGCCAACATTAGCGTCTATTTTACTATCCAATGAAAACCACTAATACATATTACTTTAGGAAATGTTCTAGAAGCTTTTTTTACCGAAAAGGCGCGAAACATTACGTAACTTCCTGGTTCCCGGTAACGATAAACAACTCAAACCCTTCATTGCAGTATTGTTATTGTTAACAGTTTCAGTAGAGCCGAAAATTATTATTTACCATTAATAATTACAATTATTAAACCTCTGAAATCAATGTTACATAAAAATACATATTCATATGTAAATAATTATTTACATTAAAGTAATTTGTGATACAAATTACCGTCTCAAAGTAATCATGTCATCTAAAATAAAGAGAAACGATGAAAACAGCACAAAAGGAGAGGGGGAAAAAAAAAAAAAACATGAAAGAGTTCATGGCTTACCATACTTGAACTATCGCAGTAAAGTCATACTCTGTGATCTAGGGGTGCCATGCTAGCTTTTAGTTCCCGAGGTTGCAGGTTCAAATCCAAAGGAGGGAGATGGATTTTTTTTCGGGCATGAAAATCCTTAGATTGGCTTCCTTTGAAAGGGAAGTAAAGCCAGTGGTCCTGTGTTGTAGATTTACAGAGATTCTTATCTCAAGCCTGATAAAAGAGGCCTCTGAGCAAACTTTCCAGTCATTCACACCTAACATAGTATGGGACGCTAAGACTCATAGCAATTAAAGAGTGTTTGTAAATAAAACTCAATTTATTTTATCAGGGCAAACCTATAACTGGGAAAAGCATTGGAACAGATTGCAAGTAAGTGAATAAAACCTGTATAATCATTGTAGTAGCAAATTAATAATCCATTACTTTTATATTTTATGATAAGTGCTGTGACAGATGTTAATGTGACTCAACACTGTTTTTAGGTGTCAATTGGAATGGGCATTTGCAAACAAGCTTTTCTTAACCATGAGCGTATCACAGAAACGAGAGTTTCGAATATCAAATCATCTTGTTAAAGAGCAAATTCCAAGGGATTAACGAGATGAAAATGAGTGCACCATCAAAATTACAGAAAATGTCTTGAATGACATACATAATCATTTAAAATAGAGAGTTGAGGGTTGTTACACTACAGCACTATGATATTCTTACTTGAACGCGTTTCGGGAGACGGCTTGTTCCCATCGTCAGCATTTTCTCTCAACTGATTTTTGCCGGTCATCGTCTGGGGGATGTGTGTGGTTTGTGGTGTTCTCTGGTGCTGGGCTGATGAACCTCCAAAGGCTGTTGGGTGGTGGCAGTTCAAAATTCATTAGGTGATTCCTGTGTTTGACGATATGTATTTTTTCCCAGATGTCCAATTCATTGCTGCTGTTGATCGGTTTTAAGAGTTTTATGTTTGGAGTGATATCATGGTTTGAAGACCAGAAATGATGTGCTACTGCTGATTTATCTTGCTGCTTTTGGTAAATGCATCTCATATGCTCTTTAAGTCTTATTTCAAGATTTCTTTTTGTTCTTCCTATATATACCAGGTTACATTCATTACAATCAATTTGATATATACCAGCTGATTTATCGTTGGGGATAGGATCTTTTGTTCTGTTGCATAGTAGTTTCTGTATGTTGTGGTTATTCTGTGGAGACAGGGTGATGTTGTATTTTTTGAAAATTCTTTGAAATTTATGATGTGTCCAAGGGTGATAAGTGAATTTTCTATATGCTTGTGGTTTTTGTTGTCTGAGTAACGTAGTCATTTGTTGGATGTATTTCTGTCTTTCAAACCTTTTTATCTTCTTATCTATTGTTTTTTTCTGGTATCCATTCATAGTGGCTATGTTGATAATGTGTTGGTATTCTTTCTGGTATTCCTCTTTCTCCATTGGTATATGTACTAACCTGTTTGTAATACTATTTAAAATTGCATGTTTGTGGCTTGTAGGATTGTAGCTATTATTTTTAATATAGTTTTCTGTGTGCGTTGGTTTTCTGTAAATGCCAAACGTTAGTTTGTTGTGTGCATTATTTCTAATGATCCTGATGTCTAGGTAAGGTAATTGGCCATTTTCTTCTTTTTCCATTGTGAATTTTATAGATCTTTTTTGTAAATTTAATAATTTCAAAGCATCTTCTGAAAGTTTTTTTGGAACAATAGCAAAAATATCATCTACATACCTATACCAGGTTTTGAATAGATGTGGGAAAGATTTAGTAATATGGGATTCAAAATGGCTCATATATAGTTCTGCTAAAAATGGTGAAAGGGGGTTTCCCATAGTTAGGCCTGAGGTTTGTTTAAAGATTTTGTGATGGAATGAAAAGAAATTCTGGTCCAGACATAATTTTGTTAGTTTCAGGTAATCTTCTGTTTGTGCTCTAGGTGTGCCATTGTTTAATATCCAATTTTCTAGGAGTGGTAATAATTCTTCTTTTAGTATGCTTGGGAAGAGTGCAGTGACATCAAATGATACCATCATGTCTGTGGGTGATATATTTATATTTGAAAGGTGACTGGTTAATTCTATGTCTGGACCAGAATATATATATATATATTTTATTTCTTTATTTATTGTATAAAAATTGTAAACCAAATTGCACAATAAATTCATTCATTCACATTTACATTGACAAAAATTACTTTAAAAGTTATGAGGTTCATACAATATTTATCAGATACTCCGCCATGTGCAAATATGTGTTGCTGACACAAATAAGTTGAGGCTCTTATGCTGCATGTGCCCACTGAAAGATTGAAAAGTGGATAACCGATAAAAACTGAAAATGCTCAAAACTAAATTTTACATATAAAAAAATCTGATGTGATGCATTCACGTGATTTTCTCTTTATTAGTAGGTATACAAACTATTCTTACTAAAGCTTATGTTTCTACCTATATATTTAAATACAAATAAAGCTTTGCACAAATAGCTTCATTACGCATTTTGTTATTAATACAAAGGGAACAGCAATAGCCAAATGTTTTAGAACTGGACACTATATACTGGCCTTAAAATTCCATACAGCTTACATGCAACAGCGAGAAACAACTGAATTAAAGATTAAAAACAGAAGCATTATTAACAGTGAAGTATTCATCACTAATTAAAAGTTATATAAAGCAGGAAACGTTTTCGAGGGCATTCGTCCTCATCGTCAGCGACTGGGTGACTAACGGTCGCTTTCTCCCGTGTCCTCTTCCTCCTCATCCTGCGGATTCTGATCCTGTTGCCATCTGGTGTTGGGGACACAAAGTTTTAAAACTGTTTTAAATGTGTTAAAACTTTGTGCCCCCAACACCAGATGGCAACGGTCAAAATCTGCAGGATGAGGAAGAAGAGGACACGGGAGAAAGCGACCGTTAGTCACCCAGTCGCTGACGATGAGCACGAATGCCCTCGAAAACGTTTCCTGTTTTATATAACTTTTAATTAGTGAAGATGAGTGTAAAAAATCTGATGTGTTACACTCACATGACTTTCTCTACTCTTGTACAAACTATTTTTACAAACGCTTATTCTCCATCTACTTCATGTTAATCGAGATAAACATTTGCAGACTCTATCTTATTGCTAATTTTCTTGTAGATGTAAGGGGAATATATATTTACAAGGGCAATTTGGAAATACAGTAGCCTTTAAGCACATACATATCTCTTAATAGCTGGTTGCTATGTGCAGCACCATTCCCTTTCCCACAGATTAATACTCTTTGCATATCCAAGACAAAAAAAATGAATAACGAATTCCCATTTGAGAAAATAAGTATTGAAAAATTTAAGGGAATAACAAGCAATATCTCGAAAATGGTTCACTCAACAAAAAAAATGTATATGACATAAATTGTGTATTTTAACGCGATCTACATTTTTTGTGCAGTAAAATTTTGTCTATATCTTATGGTTTACCAGTTATGCAAAAGTCGTTCACAATAAAGAATACTTTTGGAGACATTCCCAGGAAATTCAAGATATACATTTTATTTGTCATAAAAATATCTTAAACATATGATATTTTAATCAAAATCGTTAGAGCCATTTTTGAGAAAATTAAAATTTTCGAAAAATCTACCATGTAAAGGGTACTCTGGTGTAGGGGGATTTTCTTGAAAATCTTTGTGTCGCATCCTTAGAAGATACTGAACCTAAATACCAAGTTTGGTGTTTATCCGACTGTTCGTTTCTGAGTTATGCTGTTCACAGACAAACACACGGACATGTTTCCAAAAATGCTTTTTTTTGATTCAGGGTGTCTAAAACATGTATTTCCGGTGAAATCTTGGTATCAAATTTTTGGGTGGAATACAATACTTCCCCTACTTACTATACGTAGTAGAGAAAGTAAAAAGTGTGACTCAATCTACATCAAAACAACTGAATGTTGACAGGAATTTAAGGGAATGACCAGGAAATGAACAATTCGAACCTTTAATAATGGATTCCAGAAATAGCTTATGCCACAGAAAAACTTATTTGAAATAAATTGCGTGTTTTTAAAGAGATTTACATTTTTTGCAGAGTACATTTTTGTGTATCACTTCATGTTTACCAGTTATGTAAGATTATATAAAATTCCTTCCGAATGAAGTGGATTTCACAGGCTATCCCAGAACATTAAAGATATACATTTTATTTGTACTGTTAATATCTTTAATATAGCATATTTTAACCAAAATCATTAGAGCCAGTTTTTATAAAATCAAAAATTTCAAAAAATCTTCCATGTAAAGGATAGTTTGGGGTGGGGGGATTTTCTTGAAAACCTTCAAGTTGTATTTTTGGAAGATACTAAACCGAAGTATCAAGATTGGTATTTATCTGACTTTTCGTTTTTGAGTTATGCTGTTAACAGACACACATATATTTTTCTAAAAAGAGTTTTTTTTTTAAAAAAATTCAGGTGACCTCAAAACATGTATTTATGGTGAAATCTTGATTTCAAATTTTTGGATGGAATGCACTGCCTTCTCTACCATGTACGTGGTAGAAAAGTAAAAATTATTATCAGAGGTGCTCTTAAATTTCAAATCAACCAAACATGTGGAGAGAGGGAGGGAGGGAGGAAGGAAGAGAGGGAGGGAGAGTTGTAAATTCTCCAGTGAGTATTTACTCCGCTTGTGGTAAAATGGATATGCCATGGGAGACTTTCCTCAAATGCTTATACTGCCTGAACCAGAAAGCATTAACATAATGTGCTAATTAAATAAGATTTTAAATCTTCAACTCCAACTACCAGAATATGAAAATGGTGACATGAAAAAGTTACCAAGATAATGTTGTAGTGACACTGGGATTTGGATGCATGGGAAATCTGTTCTGCTCTGTTTTAGAATGATTAAAAGTACCTCAAATTCATCAACATGTAATTCAGAAACTAATAAATACCGGACAGTGCTCTTTTAAATCCATATTAACTTTCCCAAAATAATTATTATACATTGAGAAAGTGTGTATAAGCTACAGCTTTATTTTTCTGTTAATATAAAACAAATCTCAGTGTTATGAAAAACATT
Organism: Deroplatys truncata; assembly: GCA_030765065.1. Lineage (NCBI taxonomy): Eukaryota > Metazoa > Arthropoda > Insecta > Mantodea > Mantidae > Deroplatys > Deroplatys truncata. The sequence goes on along the minus strand of CM060982.1, from coordinate 13,292,065 downwards.
CTGATGACATAATACCAAGTGTCTTTTAAGACTTTTAACTGAGTTTTTAAATTTCTGTTAACTACCTGGGTAAAGTTCTATTGGACAACAAACTGAAAATCTTTATTGGATGTTTCTAAATTCAACACAATAGTGAATGTTATCATTTCCAACAAATTCTTCTATTTCTACCAAAGCAAATGTCTCAATATTTCTCTTAAAGTTTAAGAATAAGTGATTAGGTACTTTTTGCTCTTAACACTTTTTCCAAATCGAGGCAGAGAGACAGAATTTGAAATATGTACATTGAGCCCTGATAAAAATGCATACTGTTAGTTTCCTATCTTCACAGATTCACAGCTATTATATTTATATTGTAGTATTAATGTGAGTCATTCTGAAGCAAATGTCTATGTTTAACTTCAGTGCTTAAAATATTTTTGTCTACAAGCTATTGAAATGGATGATGAAAATTAGCCAGGTTACATTATGTAAGGTACTTCAAAAAAACCTATTTTGGGGTCAATGTTTGACAGCATTAAAATGCCTGAATTTAGCTATGCACCAGTGCATCTGAGAGATGAACTTCATGAGAATTAAACAGCATCCAACAGCCACAGCAGTGCTAAGAAGAAATCACTGAACCCCATGAGAATTTGGCACATTGATGAGTAAACTGAGATGATAAAATGTATGGGAGTTAAGTAACTCTGTGCATTATTTCTGGTTTCATTCTCATATATTCATATTAAATTAGTCTTAATTTTCCTACCACTCAATTGCTGTTAAACTACAGACCATATAATTGAATGCTTCTTCCATTTTCCAATGTAGAATTTTCCAATTTTCCAATCCTTAGCATTTACAAGAACTTTATCAAAATTGAGTTACCTTGAATTTGATCCACCTATTACCATTACTTCATCTGCATTCCTTGTTTGATGAATGCCAGCTATGTAACAGTTGTTGCAAGAATTTAACTGTAAGAAAATACATGAAACTATTAATAAATATATCTTCTTTACATGCATAAAACCAACAATATTTTACAGTACCACATACAGTTTACCTTTAATGCTGTTGATACATATTCTCTTGAGAAATTCTTAAGTGGTGCAGCTCCATCCATATCCCAGAACTGTAGCTCCTCAGAATGGGTTATGCAGAATAATCTATCTTCATTTTCCTTAGTTATCCAACCTAATTTTTGCTGAAAATGAAAAGTGTATTACTATATGTAATAGAATTATAATATAAAGTTAAAACTTTTCATTCTAAAGTGAGCAATTTAAATATATAAGAATGGGCTTAAGGCCAAAAGAACAAAAATACATAGTTTTATTGTATTTAAATGACATGAAACTCAATGTCAACAATATACACCTGGTGTTTGTGAAAACTGCAACACCAAGAAAGATTTTGCTGAATAACTCCAAACTTGGTGGAAATGTAGAAGAGTGTGCAAGCAATAAGTCATTAGGTTTGCAGAGAGATGGGGTACACATAGGCTGAGCAGAGCCCTCTCGTGTTGGTCCGACAAGGTCAGTGTTGTGCCCAGTGTAGGCAGTGCAGAGCTGTCAAACAAGGTGGAAACAATAAAGTGAGTGCCAGTATGCCTCCTTGACATCAAAGGGAGCTATATCGGCATGTGAGTGAGTTCGAACGGGGCAGAATGATCGGTCTACGGGAAGCGGGTTTTTGTCATACTGTGACATTTCGGCTCGTACAGGGCATGCTGCTATGACAGTGATGCATGTGTGGAAGCAGTGGATAGATGAAGGTCGTACGCAGCGAAGAGCAGGTATTGGATCACAGCACGGGATGACCGTCATCTTGTCCGCATGGCCATAACAGGCCGTACAGCTTCATCCACAGTGTTGGCTTGACGCTGGAGCACTGCAACAGGTGTGAACTTGTCTGCATTAATGGTTCATTGCCGTTTGCTGCAGGTTGGACTGGTTGCATGCATGCCATTATGTCGGCTTTCATTGTCCAGAAACCACAAGCTCCTCCAACTGCAATGGGCATGTGAACATCGTCACTGGGGTGCTGAGTGGCAAAATATAGTCTTTTTGGACGAGTCCCACTTCAACGTGTCCTACAGTGATGGCCGCATGCGTGTCTGGCAGTACTCTGGTGAGTGCAACCTGGAGGGCTACATTGTTGAGTGGCGTAGCGGACAACACCAGGTATGATGATTTGGGGTACCATTGGTTACAACAACCGATCTCACCTCCTACAATTGAGGACACTTTGAACAGCAACTGGTACCTAACGGTGGTTGTAGAGCCTGAGGTATTCCCCCTGCTTCAGGCATCTCCACAGGCCACATTTCAACAGGACAATGCCCAGCCACATATTGCGGAATGTACAAACCTTCTTCAAAGACCGATGGGTACCATTGCTTCCCTGGCCTGCACGTTTGCCTGACATGTCGCCCATCGAACATGTCTGGAATATGGTTGGTCGGCACCAGGTGCATCATAGATTTGTGGGCTCGAATACAAACTGCGCAGGGGGAAATCCCTCAGGAACTTATTCAGAGCCTTTTTGATTCAATGCCACGGCATATAGCAACTGTAATTGCAGTGCATGGAGGCCACACAAAATACTGAATATTAGGGCTCAAAGGTCATGTATAGATTTGAAAGGTTTATCATTTGTTACTTGTCATGTACCTAAACTGTGGTATTAAATTCATTGAATTCATGCGTTTCCTTCTTGGTGTTGCAATTTTCACAAACGGGGTGTGTGCGTGCGTGCGTGTGTGTGTGTGTGTTGCAATTTTCACAAACGGCTGTGTGTAAAGTACACAATGAGACAACTGCTCTATAAACAGAATCAACTATCAAGTCAGGTCCACTTGACATATTTTCCATTGTACCACAGAGCCTTCTACTACAAATGGGTTGATTTCCTTCTTTGGTGCTCAGCTTGTTAGATATTTCCAATTTTCAATTTAAGTTTAAATTATGCACATACTGAAGCACTTTAGCAAAATGGAGTGAAAAGCTCATTATTATAAGCACCAGAGGTGGTTATTAGGGAGACAAGGAAACAGGGCCCTTCAATGTGTTTTCTTCCTACAGTACCTACAGGCTTCCAAAGACAAAAAGGTATTAATAATATCAGGGTGGACCATTTAAGTTGAGACGGTACAATATTTCCAAAACTAAGCGTTGTAGAAAGAAATGTCTTGGATAAAAGTTGTTTGATATTATGGGGTAAAGTAAATGCCATTAGTCGTGTTTTATTTGGAAGGTGTTGTGATGGTCATTTTAGGGTCAACTTAATTTTTTTAAATGGGAACCTATGTTTTTTATGTTGTTTTTCCACTCCTCATAAAAAACTAAACAACATTTGTATAAAGCACTTTGCAATTGTTCTTACATCAACGTAAATAACAACAAAAATTCTGAATGGCTATGTATGAAGAACGCAATGAATGGTTGGACGATCCATGGATGGCCATTTGAGGGTCAAGTTACATTTCGTAATTGGGAACCAACATTTTTTATTTTGTTTTCTTATTCGTCATCACAAAATAAACAGCTTTTTATAAACCATTTTCTAATGAGAAAACAATACACATAATGGCCTTGATAATAAAGTGTATGCTCCATTGACTGAATTAAAGATTCTTATTTTACAACAACCTACCTGCATAAATTTTTGTAAATGTCAATTTCAGTAATGCATAAGTCATGTGAATAGCATATTTCCACATGCATAACCAAGAAACTGCAAACAGGATTTTTATTAATCAGCTGCTTATATATAGTGTTGCCACCATAAGGTGACCTAGATAATACAGCCATTAGTTTTGGAACGTTGTAGTAGTTTGTTACTTGACAGTTCAACATAACAATCAGAGCCCCAAAAACTTTAAATATGGTGATAAAGCAGCCGTAAGCGAGACCATAACTCAGATGTCACCAACTCGTTTGATTTTGTGCTAGAGCAAGCAGGGTTGCTCTGTGCATTGCAATAGGCAAACACGTGATATCAGTTAGAGACGGGCTTCTGACAGCAGTGGTGGGTCTCTTGTTTCTTTGTAATGCTTCAGTTAATAAGTACACTGTAGTTTGCTTGAACTGTGTTAGATACCAATTACCAAGAGACCTGTTCATATTCACTACTATAAATGTGGAAGCTTTTTTTTCCCCCCAATTGTGTTACATGCCAATTAATTACCAAGAGACCTGTTCATATTCACATATTTTTGCAATTGTTTATGTTACGACTACCAAACCTATGATAATTTGTATATATTCATATCAGAAATATAAATACTAATGTAAGAGATACTGTAATAGAGCCATTATTCTATCAATTATGAACCTACAATAGGTACACATATAACCTATGAATGGTGTTTTACATATTTCAAACACAAAATGTTGCATACCGCCACTGCACAGTTGAAGTCACGCAGTGCACAGTAGCTGATTCAGTAAGAGCAATGAGCAAGGTTACTCTCTGCTTTACTTAAAGAGAGATCTTAACTGAAGAGAAAACTTCCCACTCAATGTAGGTAATTGCTATGTAATCTTTATACACACATATACGAGGGTGGTCTGAAAAGTTTCCGACCTCAACATGAAGATGGCAGCACTCGTAAATAAAAGCTAGTGAAGTTCGTTGTTCATCTGTTAACAGTTACTCACCAAAGTTTCAGCCATTTTGGACACTCAGTTGTTATGTAACAGTCGTTTGAGTGAGGTGATGTGAGGGTTTTTATGAAAATGGACAAAATTGAGTATCGAGCTGTCATTAAACATTTGTTTTTGAAAGGCAATACGCCTACGCAAATCAAAGATGAGTTGGAATCTGTGTATGGGGACTCTGCACCATCATTTACCACAGTGAAATTTTGGGCAGCTGAATTTAAACATGGCTGTAAGAGCTTGGGAGACGATGAACGTTCGGGACGTCCAAAAACTGCAACTACCAACGAAAACATCGCCAAAGTTCATCAAATGGTGCTAGACAACCGCAGAATTAAAGTGAGAGAGATAGCAGAGGCTATGAACATGTCAAAAGAACGTGTTTGTCACATATTAAATCAACATTTAGACATGAGAAAGCTGTTCGCGCGTTGGGTGCCGCGTTTGCTCACGTTTGACCAAAAACGTGTTCGAATGAACATTTCCAATGCTCTGTTGGCGCAGTTTAGGTGCAATAAATCCAAGTTTTGGCGCCGATTAATTACTGTAGATGAAACTTGGATACACCATTATACGCCCGAAACAAAAATATAGACTAAACAGTGGATGCAAAGGGGGAACCAGCTCCAAAAAAGCAAAAACTGCTTTTTCGGCTGGGAAAGTGATGGCAACTGTTTTTGGGATAGTCATGGAGTTATTTTAATCGATTATCTTCAAAAAGGAAAAACCATTACAGGAGCATACTACGCATCATTACTTGAAAAGCTGAAGGCAGAACTTGCGGAAAAACGGCCACATTTGCAGAAAAAGAAAATCCTCTTTCACCAAGACAACGCACCGTCTCACACCTTCGCGGTTGCAATGGCGAAAATCCACAAATTATGGTTTGAAATGCTTGACCATCCGTCTTACTCACCAGATCTAGCCCCAAGCGATTTCTTTTTGTTTCCTCATCTGAAAATTGCGCTTTTCGTCAAATAAAGAGGCAATCACCTTCATGAACAATTATTTTGCAGAGAAAAACGCTGAGTACTATTTGGACGGGTTACAGAGATGGGAGCATCGCTGGGAGAAGTGTGTAGAGTTACAAGGAGACTATGTTGAAAAATAAAAAAAAAAAAAAAATTTGAAAAAATGTCTTGTATCTTTATTAGGTCGGAAACTTTTCAGACCATCCTCATATTCAATTTCCCAACCGTTAAGCCTGTGTACATGTTCACAGGTTAGAAATGAAAATACCATTATTAGTTCAGGATGAGTGTGTCGTAGGATGTCCTGAAAGACAATCTTTCAGAGTGCAAATTACAAAGCCTGACAAAAATAATGTGTTTAAAAACTTAAATTAAAAAGCTTCTGGAATCAAAATTACTCCTAAAGCTGGTTCAGGTCTTAACATTTCTCAAAAACACAAAGCTACCGCTGAGTGATGAGTTTTAAAACCTTATAAATTCTTAGAAAATACTATGATGCCTATGGTAGGGAAACATGGTCTTCTATTAAGGATACCTACTTCATACTTTGTAGTGAGAAAAATGTATAAGATATTAAGATTGTAAATCTTAATTGCCAAACTCATTATGCTTAACTGTTACAAGGGTAACAAGCTATAATAATAATAACAACAACAACCTTTATTCACCATTTGGATCATAGTATGTGGATTTTGTTCAGAAACAAATCTATATACAATATACAGGAATAATAATTATGCACAATAAACAATTAAAATTCATATATTCACTTACTGAATCAAAGGTATGCTGTAAAATGGTTTTGACTTCTTTAGGTTAGCAGTTTTAGAATATTTGTCGTGCATATCTGAACATGAAGGTCATTTTTTCTTCTTGTGTTATGAGAAGGGATATCTGTTATTTGTATATAATTCTCCTTGATATCTCTTAATATAATTTACGGCTTCTGCTATAAAAAGAAAAGCTATTAATGGTAGTATAGGTTCCCTAAAGCAAGCCTACAGGACTTCCCGCTGTCTATACCACTTATTATTATTATTATTATTATTATTATTATTATTATTATTATTATTATTATTAGTGGTGGTGTTATAAAACATTTTATTTTTTTACATTTGTATTGATTTGAAATACAAAATTTGTAGTACATGCAATTCCTACAGACAACAACATTTTTGAACTTTTTGTTAACTTTTGTTAACAATTTAAATTATTTATGAATATATTAATGTCACTGTCCGGTGTCCTACATATGCTTGCGATCACTGTTTGGCATGCAGTTAATTCCATTACAGATAGTTCAAAATGCCTTTCTGCACTTAATTCCAACCCTGCTTTAACAAATATTCCTGGTCCTCCATGCACACTTATGTCCCTAATAAGTACTGTTGATAGGTTAGTTAACTACCTTTACACAGTTTACATTTAGCCTATTGGGCCAGTGTTCTGTGAGACATAGCACCTCTACATGCATTAACTCTGACTCAAGCAACACCTCTAGTTCAGTCACTTTATTACTTATGCTTTGAACATTTAAATGGAAGATGTTTAACTTATTTTTTTATCCCTGCCTTAACTACTTTACACATATTTGACTGCTTTTCTTTTTTGCCCCAAACTTTTCCTGTTAGCAACATGTGCACGAGCCTTTGAAAGCTCTATTTATTACGTTACCTTCAATGTACCATAATTCCACCAGCTACATCCTGATGCAGGGATTTTTTAAACCGCCCACTGCTGAACATAGTTTTTTCGAGAGATAATTTACAACTCTATTTAACAATCTCTCAGATTTACTAGCATCCCTTATGTTCAAATGTACACCATCACATCCTAAATCATAGTCACTAATCCATGCATTTCCATCCACAAAGTAAAGTAATTTTCTCTGCAATTCCATTCCAGCACCAAGTTTGTTGCATCTATGTAACGACCGTTTTCATCTCTGCGGCCTAAAATAGCAGTTACACAGAGTCTGGCTTACGGAAAGAGTTCCTTTGTAGTCTTCATCAGTTGAAACATTTCTTGCATGATATCCCCTGACATACCTGTACTGCGTATGTTGTTTGTACCTGCATGGATGATGACAATGTCTGGGTCATCCCTGCTTTCCTGTTGCTTTCTTTCTATATGTTGTAACCTGGCTCCATGGAAACAATACCCCAGGACATCTTTGTTGACATATTTGCTAGTATGGCACACTATATTATGGCCAGTCTTTTCTGGAACACGTGTATCTGAGGTAACCTCAACCGGTGTGCTTGTCCTAAGGTTTCTTTGTTGTGTATTCCCTGTATATGTTGCAGCATACTGGGCTCCAGCACCTGGAAATTATTACACAATGAAATTTCATCTTCACATGACTTTGTTGATTCACCATTTTGACACTGATGTTTTGGACCACTTTGATTCCTTGCCGACTACCGACCATTCCTGTACCTCCATAGTGTTGTTTAGCATTCTTGTTCCTCTTTGTTTGCGGCCTAGAGATCTTTCCTTAGGATTACAATTACAAGATAAAGCGATGTTACACTGTTGTGTGCATCACATACACTCACATATTTCTTGTCTTTACCATGCAATTCCTTCGCAATTTCACCATTACATCATTTGATTCCTCTATTAATCTTTTTGATCCCAAAATACTCACACAATTCTCATCGGGCACCATCTTGCATCTATTACAGAAGTTAACTATGGCTTGAGTAACTCAATAGTCCTAATAGTACTTCATTATTATGAAAGAGGAGGGTATCAAGATAACACTGCTGGTATTATAGTACCTTTCAAATGGGAAAAGTTTTGCTGTTAATAACTATGTGTTGCCACTTCGCTCACACAGTCTAGCGCAAGGTAATGTAAGTAACTCATGAAACACACTTACTTTGCCTCACCACACACTTTAGCAATTAGTTGCCGAGTTTTTTTGAAATTGAATTGTTTTCTCTCTTCCTTGTTGTTACATCTTTGAAAAAATGTGTATATTTTAAAAATAATATTTCAAGCCTGGTTTTACAATACCTGTCTATTTGACTAGCCATTAAATTCAGTGCACAAATTCATGCCTGTTCTATTGTTACTTAAACTGATTTTGATTGAAGTATTTAAACTCTGAAGCGTAAACATAAGGCCTACTTATGCACCATAAAATGTCATGGTTGATATTCTCCAGCTTCAGCATTCTGCTTTCCAGGCTTAAGTGAGCTGTTGGCTCTCATCTTGAACAACAGAGAGAGGAAACAAACAAATTCGTGGTGCTAGTTGAACTTTAGCACCATCCTGGCAATAGTTTGCATTACAGATGTAATTACAAATTACAGAGCGAGTCAGAATACAACTGAATAATTTTAAGGCGTGATTCAGAGAATCTTATGAGTACTTTCTTATAGGGAATGTATGCCCATCAACGTTTTTCAAATGCCGCAACGGGTTAGATGAAATTCTGTCAAACAGATCCCTGTTCCCCCATGGCATTGTAATATCGCTTATGTTTTATTTTATTTGCATTTTGGAATATCACTTGTTTTTTGTTTTTAACATTGTTTATATCACCATTAACCTAAAACCTGCATTTTGTTATTTAAGGATAAGGGATTCCGTTGCGTATTATGCAGCACTTTGTGACTCCTACAAGTGGTGTAGGTAGGCAATTTCAGCTGTCAGGATATACCAAAGTGCTCTGTTTACTGGAAGGACTTTCAGTTTTGCAGCCTATTGTAAAAATGTTCCATTTTATGAACGCAGAACTAACATTTCTGGTGCTGCTTGGGGAAATGCAAAAAAGGCACGAAAGCTTTACCCAAGGAGACATTTGCTTTGTCACAGCACTTTTACTACCATACATCAATGACTGCAGGAACTTTCTGAAAACAAGCACATCATTCGGAAGTTCAAAGAAATGTAAAAACAGTGGCTCTAGGGGAGAGGTCCCTGACCAAGTACATAATTCTAAGTCAGCAAGCACAAGAGCAACAGCACATGTCATGCATACAAGCCAGACTTCAGTTACTAGAATTCTGTGTGAACAGCAATTATCTCACTCGAGTTCAAGCACTGGGGCCAGATGACTTTCCACCCCGATTACAGTTTGTCCACTGGTTTCTTCATAAATGCATTGATCAACCAAGATTTCCACAACCATATTGTGGACAGAGGAGATGGTTTTTACATGACAGAGCATATTTAACACACAAAAGTCATATTTGGGCACAGGAAAATTCAAGTGCTATTAAGTTACAAATTACCAACACCATTTGCAGTAAACATTTGGGTTGGCATTGTGAATGACACACTCAGGCCCTATTTACTACTCCATGTTTGACAGGGCATATTTACCTACAGTTTTAACAACAAACTTCTGGAAGATGTTCCTTTAACAATACACTAGTTAATGTAGTTCTAAGGTGATGGGCACCTGTGCATTATTTCAGTGACATAAGGGATTTCCTAAGTGTAACATATCCTCATTGTTGGATCGGCAGAGGAGCACCGAAACTAATCCAGAATGTTCACCTCTATCCCTTTGGACTTTTCTCTTTGGGGACATGTTCACACTCTTGTGTACGAGATGCTGATTAACAGTGAAGATGCTGATGGCCAGGATCTTTGAGGCATTCGATGCTATTCGTGCTGTGCCTGGTATTTTTTAAAAACTCAGCAGTCATTACGGTGCTATCAACTATGCTCGGAATTCAACAGTTGGCATTTTGAATATCTTTTGATACGGTAATTTGTATCACAAATTACTTAAATGTAAATAATGATTGTAATATGAATATGTATTTTTATGTGACATTGATTTCCGATGTTTATTAATTGTAATTATTATTGGTAAATAATAATATACGGCTTTACTGAAACTGTCAATAATAACGCAATAATGCAGCGATGGGGTGAGCTGTTTATCATTACTGGGAACAAGGAAGTTACGTAATGTTTCGCGCGGTTTCGGTAGAACCTTCTAGAATGTTTCCCTAAAAGCAATATGTATTCGTGGTTTTCATTGGATATTAAAATAGATGCTAATGTTGGCGCGTTTTATTAGCCAATAGCAGTTCATTTATAATCTTTAGGCGTATCTTGATGCAGGCCTATAAATAGGGTAGGTTCGAGGTAGCTTGCCCCTCAGTTCATCAAAATTTCGTGTACACTACACGTCGTAAGTCAGTCCTTCAGTTCGTCAAGTTACGCGCAGCAGAATTACAAGAATTATTATAAAGTTAATTCTACACAAAGTTGAAATACATAATTAAAAGTGATAAGTAAGAAGTTATTACAAACAGTTTCAGTTTGGCGAGTATCTATATCAATATGTAAAAGTGTTAGTGAACGTTTTCGACAATAAAAATTATAAAACCAATTTCTTCATTAAGTATAATTTCTGGATAAAAGATTCCTTTCCATTTCACAACCTGCAAAAGAGATACATGTTTGACCCAAACAGCTAGCTGGAGGATATTTAAAGTGAATTATTTCAAAACTGATGCAAATTGCTACGCCAGATGGAGCTACAAACCAAACCAATGAATGACGTCACAAGATGGCAACGCATGAAGTAAAAACAAATATTTGAATACCGTTACAAATTGGCTTCCACAACGTGGGGCTAACAAATACAAAAACATATTACGTAAAGCAAGTTCTCTCGCAAATTGGCACCCAACGTGGGGCAGAGTGACCAGGAAAGGATCAGAATAACCAGGAAGTAGCAGAATTAACTAGGAAAGTAGCAGAATTAACAAGGATGTGGAATGAATGGAGCAGTGAATTGATCTACAAGACGCAGATTCCAGAAACAACAGGGAGGACACTACATGAAGGATTGGACATCGTAATTCCCAGATTACAAGGCAACAGGGAAATTCAAAACAACAAGACGATGTAGATTCATCACAACACAACGCAGAAGCGACATACAAATCTAGGAGAGTGGGGCAGACAGCTGGACATCAAAGTAACATCAACAGACAGCATCACAAAGGTGAGAGTATCTTAATTATTTAAAAAAAAAAAAAAAAAAGGGTAAACAAATTTAAATGTTACTGAGGAGTGGTAGGATAAAAAAAACAATGGCTACCAATAATGCAGAAGAAATAATTATGGAGGGAGATAATGTAACAGTTAATGGAATTAATTGTTCTTTCACACAAGCCGTGTGTTGGACAGGGTTGGAAAGGTAGAACCAGATGACTGAAAAATTCAATGCCATAGCCGGGATTTGAACCACGGATCTCCCGGTCTCCGTCCGGTTGCTCTAACCACTGAGCTACCATGGCAACATGCCGGCACGCCATTAAATTCTCCAGCTGATTCGCATTTTTCCCGGTAAACCACAAGGAGATCTCAAATTGTATTGAGCTGTCATACCCCAATGGCGACTTACATTCTTTGTAAGTACTTTAAGTCCCGGGCTTTATAGTTGCAACCACTATTAGGTCAATTAATGGAATTAATTGTTCTTTCACACAAGCCGTGTGTTGGACAGGGTTGGAAAGGTAGAACCAGATGACTGAAAAATTCAATGTCATAGCCGGGATTTGAACCACGGATCTCCCGGTCTCCGTCCGGTTGCTCTAACCACTGAGCTACCATGGCAACATGCCGGCACGCCATTAAATTCTCCAGCTGATTCGCATTTTTCCCGGTAAACCACAAGGAGATCTCAAATTGTATTGAGATGTCATACCCCAATGGCGACTTACATTCTTTGTAAGTACTTTAAGTCCCGGGCTTTATAGTTGCAACCACTATTAGGTCAATTAATGGAATTAATTGTTCTTTCACACAAGCCGTGTGTTGGACAGGGTTGGAAAGGTAGAACCAGATGACTGAAAAATTCAATGCCATAGCCGGGATTTGAACCACGGATCTCCCGGTCTCCGTCCGGTTGCTCTAACCACTGAGCTACCATGGCAACATGCCGGCACGCCATTAAATTCTCCAGCTGATTCGCATTTTTCCCGGTAAACCACAAGGAGATCTCAAATTGTATTGAGATGTCATACCCCAATGGCGACTTACATTCTTTGTAAGTACTTTAAGTCCCGGGCTTTATAGTTGCAACCACTATTAGGTCAATTAATGGAATTAATTGTTCTTTCACACAAGCCGTGTGTTGGACAGGGTTGGAAAGGTAGAACCAGATGACTGAAAAATTCAATGCCATAGCCGGGATTTGAACCACGGATCTCCCGGTCTCCGTCCGGTTGCTCTAACCACTGAGCTACCATGGCAACATGCCGGCACGCCATTAAATTCTCCAGCTGATTCGCATTTTTCCCGGTAAACTACAAGGAGATCTCAAATTGTATTGAGATGTCATACCCCAATGGCGACTTACATTCTTTGTAAGTACTTTAAGTCCCGGGCTTTATAGTTGCAACCACTATTAGGTCAATTAATGGAATTAATTGTTCTTTCACACAAGCCGTGTGTTGGACAGGGTTGGAAAGGTAGAACCAGATGACTGAAAAATTCAATGCCATAGCCGGGATTTGAACCACGGATCTCCCGGTCTCCGTCCGGTTGCTCTAACCACTGAGCTACCATGGCAACATGCCGGCACGCCATTAAATTCTCCAGCTGATTCGCATTTTTCCCGGTAAACCACAAGGAGATCTCAAATTGTATTGAGATGTCATACCCCAATGGCGACTTACATTCTTTGTAAGTACTTTAAGTCCCGGGCTTTATAGTTGCAACCACTATTAGGTCAATTAATGGAATTAATTGTTCTTTCACACAAGCCGTGTGTTGGACAGGGTTGGAAAGGTAGAACCAGATGACTGAAAAATTCAATGCCATAGCCGGGATTTGAACCACGGATCTCCCGGTCTCCGTCCGGTTGCTCTAACCACTGAACTACCATGGCAACATGCCGGCACGCCATTAAATTCTCCAGCTGATTCGCATTTTTCCCGGTAAACCACAAGGAGATCTCAAATTGTATTGAGATGTCATACCCCAATGGCGACTTACATTCTTTGTAAGTACTTTAAGTCCCGGGCTTTATAGTTGCAACCACTATTAGGTCAATTAATGGAATTAATTGTTCTTTCACACAAGCCGTGTGTTGGACAGGGTTGGAAAGGTAGAACCAGATGACTGAAAAATTCAATGCCATAGCCGGGATTTGAACCACGGATCTCCCGGTCTCCGTCCGGTTGCTCTAACCACTGAGCTACCATGGCAACATGCCGGCACGCCATTAAATTCTCCAGCTGATTCGCATTTTTCCCGGTAAACCACAAGGAGATCTCAAATTGTATTGAGATGTCATACCCCAATGGCGACTTACATTCTTTGTAAGTACTTTAAGTCCCGGGCTTTATAGTTGCAACCACTATTAGGTCAATTAATGGAATTAATTGTTCTTTCACACAAGCCGTGTGTTGGACAGGGTTGTAAAGGTAGAACCAGATGACTGAAAAATTCAATGCCATAGCCGGGATTTGAACCACGGATCTCCCGGTCTCCGTCCGGTTGCTCTAACCACTGAGCTACCATGGCAACATGCCGGCACGCCATTAAATTCTCCAGCTGATTCGCATTTTTCCCGGTAAACCACAAGGAGATCTCAAATTGTATTGAGATGTCATACCCCAATGGCGACTTACATTCTTTGTAAGTACTTTAAGTCCCGGGCTTTATAGTTGCAACCACTATTAGGTCAATTAATGGAATTAATTGTTCTTTCACACAACCCGTGTGTTGGACAGGGTTGGAAAGGTAGAACCAGATGACTGAAAAATTCAATGCCATAGCCGGGATTTGAACCACGGATCTCTGGATCACGAATCAGCTGGAGAATTTAATGGCGTGCCGGCATGTTGCCATGGTAGCTCAGTGGTTAGAGCAACCGGACGGAGACCGGGAGATCCGTGGTTCATATCCCGGCTATGGCATTGAATTTTTCAGTCATCTGGTTCTACCTTTCCAACCCTGTCCAACACACGGCTTGTGTGAAAGAACAATTAATTCCATTAATTGACCTAATAGTGGTTGCAACTATAAAGCCCGGGACTTAAAGTACTTACAAAGAATGTAAGTCGCCATTGGGGTATGACATCTCAATACAATTTGAGATCTCCTTGTGGTTTACCGGGAAAAATGCGAATCAGCTGGAGAATTTAATGGCGTGCCGGCATGTTGCCATGGTAGCTCAGTGGTTAGAGCAACCGGACGGAGACCGGGAGATCCGTGGTTCAAATCCCGGCTATGGCATTGAATTTTTCAGTCATCTGGTTCTACCTTTCCAATGTAACAGTTAGTTGTAATTCAATACAGGTTACAGGAAATAGCCCAGACTTCTTAGGACTTGAGGATGAAAATGTTAGTGCAGAAAGTCAGAATAGAATAGCAGGAAATGTTAATCTTGATACTAGTATGATTATGGAAATGCTGAAAAATTTGAATGAGAATATGGAAACGAATAAGAGGGAATTGAGGGAAGAATTAAGGGAAGATCTTAGTAAGAAAATAGATCAAAACAGGGAAGATATGCAAAAGAATAATGAGAAATTAGAAAAGAAAATAGATCAAAATAGGGAAGATATTAGTAAGAGTATTACAGATCAATTAAGGGAAGATATGCAAAAGAATAATAGAGAATTGAGGGAAGATATTGGTAAAAGCTTAGAACAAAACAGGGAAGAGATTGAAAAGAAATTCATGGAGCTAGATAGTAGTTTGATTAAAATGAAAAATGAAAATCAAGAAATGATAGCAAATGAAATAGGTGAAGTTTCAAAGAAAATGTTAGACATGAGCAGGGAAATATCTAACCAAAAAAGTGAGGTTAATAATAAAATAGAGCATGTTAATGTAAAATGTACAGAGCTAGGTAGCCGAATGAGTAGCATTTCAAGTGAGTTAAGAGAAATGATGGAGGCTACAAATGCAGATTTAATACAGGTGCAAGTTAATTTCAGAGGGGAAATATCTGAAATTCAGAAGGAGTCAGAAACACAGAGAAATAAATTGTCTGATGAAGTTAAAGATTTGAATCAAAAGCTAACTTCTGAAATTAACAAACACCAAACTGTTCAAAATGAGAATAATAAAAAATTGGAACAGACAATAGAAAATCTGCAAGGTACTGTAAATAGGTTAGAATTGAATTCAAGGGCAAATATATGTGATGTGAATGTATCAGATGTACAACATAATGATAGAGGTAGTTCCTCAGGTATAACAAATAATGTGAGTGATGCGGCAGCTTCATCTATAGCTAATGCTGAAACTCAGAGTGCACAAGTAACACTAGATAATTTAAATATGGGAGTAGGGAATTTGCAAAATTACAATCATATCTTAAGTGATTTTCCACTACCAAAATTTAATGAAAACTCCAGTCCAGTACAGTTCATTGCAGAATTATCAGAGTATTTTCAAATTAAAAAGATACCTGAAGCATTGAAAATGATAGTTGTCAAAAGATGTTTGGACCAGAAAACCTTAGATTGGTTACAAATGGTATCAGGGGGTGAAATTTCATATGAATCCTTTAAGAGATTATTCATGAACAGATTTTGGAATGTTACGGTACAGCAAAGAATTCGAGCAATGCTTAGTCATGGTCAATTTAATCCACGAGAGGGAATATCAATGACTGATTACTTACTAAAACATGCAAGTCAGGTTAGAAACTTGTCACCTCCAATCAGTGAGGAAGATTTTGTGAGTTTGCTCGCAAGGCATTATCCTATAAGGATACGAAATTACTTATTAATTGCAAAACCACGGAACATCTATGAGATGACAGAATTAATAACAGCTTTGGAACAACAGGAAGAAGATATGTCTCGGGAGTGGGAGCATAGATTCTTAGATGTGCGAGATAGAAGAAATTACCAAGGTAGTTATCAGCAAATTAGAGGACAAGACAGACATCATGAAATTAATACCAGACAACGGTATCAATCATACGTTCCACAATTTGAAAGATCAAGTATAGATAGGAGACCAGGTCGACAGGAATAAATAAATTATGTCAGGACAGAAAGATTGCCTGAAAGAGGGCAAAATTATGGAAGGAGGTACATAAGACAAAGGGGAAATTTCACTCACTGGAGGGAAAATAATAACCGGGAAAGATCTGAGGAACGGCAAGAAAATTACGAGCCAAAGGGACAGAATGTCAGAAATCGAGGATTTCGAACTCGAGGAAGGGGAACTCAAAAAAATGGTAGCGACACTGAGATAGATTTAGCGCCTGTTAGGAATGGCAGTCCCGTACGTGAACATGGAAATAACCAGGAAAACTGTTAACAGACTCCTGTGCAGTAGGTTCTCAGGACGTCTTTAATAATTCAGTATCCATTACCAATACAAATCATACGCCTACACATACACCCTGTAATAAGATTACAGCAACAAAAGATAAGGGAGAAAATTTTGAGACACCTCATGTTAGGATGGAAATTGCGAAGAAAGAGATCATTGCAACTATAGATTCTGGTTCATCAGCTTCAATTTGCTCACAGAAATTTTACATAAATTTGATTAATGAAGGTAACAAAATTATGGCTCTTCCCACTAGTAATTTAGTTTGTCGTGTTGCAATTGGAAGAACTACACAGGTCATAAAAACACAAGCTCTACTTAGCATACTTATTGGCGGAGAGAATTTTGAGGTTATGTTTCTAATTGTAAACCATCTGATTTGTGACATAATTATAGGATGTGACTTCCTACATGAATATGAAGCATGTATAGATTTTAAACATGAAGAGTTAAAAATAACAAAAGAAGATAGAGAAATAAGGGTACCATTTATAAAAGAAAAAGTTTCTGTAATCGAGATGACAAAGGATGAGAAAAATATTTGTGACCAAGAGTTTTTTGTGCAAATAACAGAAACTGATAGAAATAATCAAATAAAGCAGGTAGTCACAGAATATGAAGGGAATACCACGCCATATTTTCAACAGCTAGCAGAAATACCAGAGAAAGTAGAGGAATTTATAATCCAAACAAAAGACGACCATGTGAGCGAGACAGACAACAGCTGGAAAGAGAAGAGAAATGAGGAAATAATACACAAGTGTGAAGAAGCTTATAATCTTACGATAATGCAAAAACAAATCCTTCATGATGTTTTGATGAACAATAGTTCAGTATTTAGTAATATCCCAGGCAGATGTAATGTATATCAGCATACATTTCAAGTAGAAGACGTACCACCATATAGGCACAAGTATGACAATTTACCTATAAGTCTTCGAGACAAAGCTAGACAATTAATAAATAGCATGTTAGAAAATGGGATTATTGAGCAAAGTAATTCTCAATACATAAATTCAATCTGCTGGAGTATTAAACGAGATGGTAGTTTGAGATTAACTTTAGACGGTAGATATGTCAACAAGTATATGAAACCAGATCATTTTCAAAGTGAGGGAATTGAACAACTAATTACGAAACTTTCAAGAGGGAGATTTCTGACATCCATTGACCTCACTGCATCATATTGGCAAGTGGAATTAGATCCACAAGTGCGTGATTACACTTCATTTCAGTACTCAGGGATCCAGTATCGTTTTTGTGTAAATCCTTTTGGTTTAAAAAACTCAGGAAGTGGATTTTTGAGAGCCATTCACAGTATCTTTGGAAATTCTGCAGATGACTTTTTAATAAAGTATATTGACGACTTCCTAATCATTAGTCAAACATTTGAAGAACACATGAATAATGTCCATTATGTGTTAAATAAACTACAACAACATGGTATGACTGTGAATATATTAAAATCAAAATTTTGTGTCAAGGAAATAAATTTTCTGGGTTATGTAGTGGATGAACGAGGTATAAGACCTGATCAGAAAAGAATAGAAGCAATAATGAGAATTCCGTCACCCAGGAACGTAAAACAAATTAGACGTCTCTTAGGGGTATTGAACTTTCAGAGTAAGTTCGTACCAAGATATTCGGCTGAAATAGAACCACTGCGGCAGCTTCTCCGAAAGAACAATAAGTGGAAATGGACAGAGGATCATCAAAAATGTTTTGAGAGAGTAAAGGAACTCTTTGCTAAGTCCATATTACTCGAGAGGCCCAGAGAAGATTTGGAATATGAGATTTATGTCGACGCATCAATGCAAGGATACGCAGGAATTTTAGGACAGCGAGACATCAACAATGACTTTCACGTCATTAGTACAGCTTCTAGAGGACTTACAAATATTGAGCGGACTTCTTCAGTGACTCAGCTAGAAATTGGAGCACTATATTTCTCATTAATTCGTTTTAAAACCTATATTTATCAGCAAAAGGTGAAAGTATATTCAGACCACATCAGCCTAACTTTCATACAACGGTGTAGATTATGTAGTGGAAAACTTGCTAGATACATTCATGCAATATCTGCATTTGATATTGAGATTATACACATTCCTGGCAAAAATAATACCTTCAGTGATTTGCTATCAAGATTGAACTACAATCCACAAATTCCCGAAAATATTGAAAGGCCTAGAAATGAAGTCAAAATATTGACTATTGAAATTCCTTTAAGCAAAGAAATGATTAGAAAATTGAAAAATATGGGGGAAATTCAAAATGAGGATGCAAAATTATTTGAACTTAAAGAAAATGCACCATTAATTGAGGAGGCAAAGAAAGAAATTATAGCAATTCGAGATGGGACATTATACAAGAAGCATGGAAAAGAAATGCCTAGTTGGAAGGTAATGGTTCCGAAAAGCATGGAAAAGGAACTAATTAAGAATTTTCATGAAGGGTTAGCACACTCAGGGACGGACCGAACAACTTCTATGATTTTAGAGAATTTATACATATCCAAATTGCGTCAGAAAGTTCGGAAATTTATATCGTGCTGCAACCTGTGTCAGAAGGCAAAGCAAATAAATGCAGCATATGCATTTGAAACTAATTCGGTTATAAGGGACAAGCCGAGATGTGTAATTAGTATTGATATTCATGGTCCAATGCCTCCAAGTCAATTTGGAAATAAATATATATTTGTCTGTTATGATATATTCAGCAAATATGTAAGAATTTACCCTTTGAGAAAACCTACAGGTTTAGCATGTTTGAATAGACTACTTAAGTCATATGTGATAGAAGAAGGACCTATTCAATCTGTATTGAGCGATAATGCTTCGTACTTCACAGGAAAAAAATTTATGGATGGACTGAAAGAAAATGGCATTAAACAATATTTTTCGTCAAGATACAGACCGAACTCCAACCCAGTGGAGAGGGAAATTAAGGAAATTTCAAATTATTTAAGGGTGTTATGTCATTGAAAACACACCCAATGGTATGGATACGTGAACTTCGTTCAGAACCTACTAAATGAAACCATAAACAATGTGACAGGATACAAACCATGTGAACTTAAGTTGGGAAAGAAGATCAATACAATGTGTACAAAAATTCCAGAAGCCATTCCAGATGCGCATTCGATACCACCAACAGAAGAAGAGATGTTCCGAAAAGCATTCGAGAGGATGAAGAAAAATGCAATAAAAAGAAAAATTAATCATGAAGAAAAGAAGAGAAAGGAATGGAGGATCAAAATAGGAGATTTAGTTTTGGTTAAAACCAAGAAATTGTCGGATAAAGCAAATAAACTTTATTGGCGAATGTTTCTCAAATACCATGGACCATATGAAGTTGTTGAAGTATATGGAACTAATACATATGAGTTATGTAATCCAACAACTCGAAAAAGCATAGGAAAGTTCCATATTGAGATGCTGAAACCATACAACCATGAAGATCATGGTGAAACAAAAGACAAAGATGATAAATAGTAAATTCTGGATAGTTAAAGACGAAATGCAGAGCAATGTATTGGAACGTAAGAGGGTTAAATAAAAATGTACGTCATGTGAAAGGAGAAATAAATTGTGGTCATGACTATATGTTTGAGAGGAAAATAACATTTTATTAGTAACTGAACATGTGAAATAAAGCATGATGTTATATTAAAGTAAAGTACGTAAATATAATTCCAAGAACATTGTTAAAATAAAGTACAAAATAACAAAAATGGGTAAAAATAATTAAAAACAAATACTTATGTAGCAAACAGAACATGTGAAACAGTGCCTAGATTTAAGAGATGTAAATAGATGTAGAGGGTGAATATTTTGGTAAATATGTATAATAATTACAAAAATCTTAAATGTATAAATTTTTGTCAACAACTTAAGAAAGTAAACAATTTGGTAGCAGTGATTAAATAATTTAGGGTAAAGTATTTGCTATAAAAAAAAAAAAAAATTGTGATGTCAGATTAATATCTAAATTAATTAAACCAGAGCCAGTAAGTAATGGCGAGATAAAACATATGTCGTGTGTTAAATGCGTGTGAAGTGTTAAGTGAAAGTGATAGCGTGTGTTCCAAGAGTTAGGAGACTAAAAACACAATTATAAAATTTCCAAACAAGTTATAAATATTTATAATTATGTTTCTAGTGGGGCATATGATACGGTAATTTGTATCACAAATTACTTAAATGTAAATAATGATTGTAATATGAATATGTATTTTTATGTGACATTGATTTCCGATGTTTATTAATTGTAATTATTATTGGTAAATAATAATATACGGCTTTACTGAAACTGTCAATAATAACGCAATAATGCAGCGATGGGGTGAGCTGTTTATCATTACTGGGAACAAGGAAGTTACGTAATGTTTCGCGCGGTTTCGATAGAACCTTCTAGAATGTTTCCCTAAAAGCAATATGTATTCGTGGTTTTCATTGGATATTAAAATAGACGCTAATGTTGGCACGTTTTATTAGCCAATAGCAGTTCATTTATAATCTTTAGGCGTATCTTGATGCAGGCCTATAAATAGGGTAGGTTCGAGGTAGCTTGCCCCTCAGTTCATCAAAATTTCGTGTACACTACACGTCGTAAGTCAGTCCTTCAGTTCGTCAAGTTACGCGCAGCAGAATTACGAGAATTATTATAAAGTTAATTCTACACAAAGTTGAAATACATAGTTAAAAGTGATAAGTAAGAAGTTATTACAAACAGTTTCAGTTTGGCGAGTATCTATATCAATATGTAAAAGTGTTAGTGAACGTTTTCGACAATAAAAATTATAAAACCAATTTCTTCATTAAGTATAATTTCTGGATAAAAGATTCCTTTCCATTTCACAACCTGCAAAAGAGATACATGTTCGACCCAAACAGCTAGCTGGAGGATATTTAAAGTGAATTATTTCAAAACTGATGCAAATTGCTACGCCAGATGGAGCTACAAACCAAACCAATGAATGACGTCACAAGATGGCAACGCATGAAGTAAAAACAAATATTTGAATACCGTTACAAATTGGCTTCCACAACGTGGGGCTAACAAATACAAAAACATATTACGTAAAGCAAGTTCTCTCGCACTTTTATAAACACTTATGCACTTGTTCAATTCTTGTTTTGTTCTTAGTTTAACTATGTTTGAAGCCTTTTAAAAACATATGTTCGCATCATTTAAAATTGTTTGAAATTTTCTCAAGTAATTTGTATAATGGTAGGGAAAATTTGACCACAAATAGTATTATTTGTGTATGTTATTGGCAACAACCTGTATTCGCAGCTGCAGATTGGTTAGAAAACGTTTTGATCTATTTCAGAGCAATAAATTGAGTGTCATATAATTAAATAAACATTCACAAGTTACTAGGTCAATTTAAGAGAGTTTTGCATTTTTAAAAACTGAAGTTACACGGCTAGTCTTATTTCAAAACTCTCCCAATGTTTTGAATCAAAAGATGCATAGCAACCTGTTCAGCAGAATTTCATCTAACCTGTCATGGCATTTAAAAAACATTAATGCCTTTTAGTTTTATAACAAGACATTTATGGGCATACATTTCCTAAATGAAAATATAAAATATAACGCCTAAATCACACCTTAAAACTAATTGGTGTTATTCTCATTTACCTGTTTATGTACATACAAATGATGGCGATTTCAGTACCTATGTGGCTATCATAAAATATATGGGTGTGTTTATTCATTTAAATTATGAAATTATTTGAGCTAAAAATATGTGATTCACATGGTTGTGTTGCAAAAATTACTTTCTACCTTCCTAGTGGGTTAATTTTTACAAAATTAGAATATTTAGAACTAAGTGTTTATTAGAGACAGACTACTTAACAAACCACACTTTCTACTGGCGGAAACACAATATGAAACAGTAAGACATCCATTGGTTGATGGTCTCAAGGACCAACATTTCATTTGAAAACAACATTAAGCTGCACTATAACCAATGTCTGTTGCCACTGCTAGACTTGCTCCTTTATTAGTTACATTTTCTTGGCAGGAAGAGGAGGATTACAGCTGCTTGGAAGTTTTATGATATAAATGAATTTCCTCAGGCAATTATTTCTGTACATTGAATATCACAAAAAATGTAATAATCTGCTTAGATCCAGAATGTGATGTATTTTGATAAACAGCAGCAAATGTTGCCTGCTATTTGAATTAAATTTCATTGTGTCATTTTAAAGTTAAACGTTAATATTCCAGCATGCTAAATTCTTATTGAAATAATTAACAATGCAATGAAACAGCTCTATAAACTTGATAAATGTTGTGCACATGCAGGCCTTTTCTTCATTGTGTAACATTTTCTCCTTGCTGGTCTATGGCCTTTCTTGGTCCAAGGCTTTTTAATGTCTATGAATGTAAAAAACTTATGACCACTTTTGGTGCAGACCAAATGAGTGGAGAGATAGTTCAGACTAACATCAAATCTACAAATACAGCCCTAAGAGTATTGTATACATCAGGAACGGTTGGTGACTCTGAAATTTGGTGGTTCACAAAGTTATAGGTAGCTGCAATTTCAATTTGTTAAAGCAATAAACACTGCACCATCGATTTTGCTTTATAAATATTAGTTATTAACAGTTATACATTTCCAAATGTCATCAGAATGTTCATTATAAATTTATCTGTAACTCTGCTATTATAAGTCATGATGCTACAAATCATTCACACCATGGCTCTTTAGTACATCTTCAGCACCAAATAAAACTCAAGAAAAGTAAAATAGGGCATTTTTAACATCACAAACATACCGGGTGTCCCAGAGCACTCGTATCAGCCATTTTCCTCTAAAACTATGACACTTGTTTGCAAAAACAATTTGATAATGTAAAGAATTGATTGGTGTTATTTCCATTTTCTGGAACAAATGGGAAGTAGGGGTACTCGTCATCAATTTTAAATGGGAACATGGGTTGTTTAAGGTATCATGGATAGTCCTTTTAAAATGAAACAACTTTTACCAATTTTTTTTTCTATCTTTTAATCTTTACTCACAAATAAACGATAAACTTCCTCGTCAACATCATGCACCAGTTGCTTGATGGTGTTCCTCTGGCTGTACGGTTACTGATATGGTTTCAACAGAATAGCTATCTGGCTCACTTTTCACTTAGGACTCGGCAAGTTCTTGACCAGTTGTTTCCTGGATGGTGGGTTGGGTGAGGACCAGTACGTTCGCCGGACCTATCTCCTGATTTTAAGACTTTCTCTTATGGGGGAAAATTAAAGACATTGTCTACCAGGGCATCCACCGAATGGGATGGCTCTATGGCCACATTCGGGAGGTCCCGGCAAATGTCCATGGGCGTTTAGTGGTTTCCCCAGGCTGCCAGACAAATGCTGGGGTGGTTCATCTTCTACCACAACTCTCCTGCCTCATTCCCTGTCATCTGTTTCAGGGTTGTGCCTGGGTGGTGCCTTGTGCTCTATAAAGGTTTCTTCCCTGGTGTTGCTGCAGTACTGCTCAGTGTGGGGCTCCACTCCGAGGGACCCTAGAGGGTGGTGGCTTGTGGGCAGAGACTGTGCAGTATTGGATGCATTCTATCTGGAAACATTAGGGATCCCGTCCATGCTTGTGCCCATCGGCATCTGGATCTAGCCACTCTTAGGGTCTCTCCCCTCATCCTTCTCTCCGAGGGGTCATGTTGGAAGCAAAAAGGGCTGACTGGCCTACTTGCGGTGCTCTGCTCCAGTTCCAGGGGCCCCTCCATGATATGTACCTTTTTACCAGATGTATCCTACAACTAGACAAGATATGAAAGAAAGAATTCGAGCAGCCTATGCATCTCTCAGCAGTGATGAACTTCTCTGTGTCATCAAAGATGTTAGGAGTACGTTACAGCATTGTGGACATTCTGAACATTTAGAGTGAGTGTTCACAATCATTACCATCGGTATGTACAGCATTTCTTAGAATATGTCATTAGTTTGTTTACTTTTCTCTTTCAATTAAGCTCAAAGTTCTTCTTAAGCATTTTTTTCATATCTTATCTAGTTGTAGGATGCACCTGGTAGACAATGCCTTTAATTCTTCCACATAAGAAGAAGTCATTTGGTGTTAAGTCAGGAGATCAGGCCAGCCAACGTACTGGTCCTCCTCGTCCAATCCACCATCCAGGAAACAACTGTTCAAAACTTGCCAAGCCCTAAGTGAAAAGTGAGCTGGACAGCCATTCTGTTGAAGTCACATCGGTAACTGTACAGCCAGAGGAACACCATCAAGCAATTGGTGCAAAATGTTGACGAGGAAGTCTATCGTAAATTTGTGAGTAAACCTTGGAAGATAGGGGGGGGGGAAGTTTTGGTAAAAGTTATTTCATTTTAAAAGTACTATCTAATGGTACCTTAAACAGCTCATGTTCCCATTTAAAATTTCAAAGTTGACCACGAGTACCTCCAGTTTGTTCCAGAAAATGGAAATAGCACCACTCAATTCTTTACATAGGTTTTGGTTATTAAATTGTTTTTGCGAACAAGTATCTTATGGTTTTATAGAAAAACGGCTGATGCAGGTGCTCTGGGATGCCTGGTACATTGCTGTTATTAAAATTCTGAGTACAACAGCTTGTTTTTGTTTTAGCAGCTGAGTTATTTTTAGATTTGGTGTCTACCAAGATGTTTAACTTCCTTTCCCTTTCAAGTTTAGCGTTGAAAAAGGCGGTGCTAAAATAGATTGAACAGAATTGTTTCTCCGTATATCAATGTATACCCATATTTCAGTCTGATTCACCAATTGAAACACAGCATAATGGTGCTGCGGCAATGTAAGGTTTGGTATATGGATAACCGGAAGTGAGGCAAACATTTACTATAAAATGAATAGATGTTTGTATGACGAAAGTCAAAGTCATCATCCTATTACATGCTCCCTGACTATTATAACCAACAATATAGAGCCTGGACTTCCCCACCACACATCTCTGTGTTCCCTTGGTTCGTCATCCCCTATACCTAGCCATTATATGACTGTAGGTTGCAGGCGGGAGTGCTCTATTTGGGCACCTTGCTGAAGTCCACTACACAAGATCAGGTGGGAATGAATCCGAAATGCACATATAAATATTATGCTAATTTACATTAAATAGAAAGCCAGGATACAGTTGTAGCACAAACATGCTACCACATAAAGAAGCCATCCCTGATCTGTAATTACATACTTGGAGATAATATACGTATGCATTCAATAAATATTCTGATGAGATTTAGGATTGTCCCATTTTAATTGTAAAATTTATAACATAATTAAAAATAATATGGCTATGTGATTAACTATGATTTATTTTTACTCTTAAGATACTCCTTTCCCCACTTAATAAGACAAAATAAGTCTACAAAAACTTCATCACTTATTGGAAATGTGTATCTGCAACTACAATAAGTATCAAAACCAGAAAACATATTGTAAAAAATGCATTGTTGCTACCATTTTTGGTATTCTGAAGGCTCAAAGAACCATAAAATCTAATTATGATTATTCTTCAATAAACAAATTAAAAACAAATACACATATAGAACCGCCTATTTGTTATTTTGAGAGCTCAGTTAAAATAAGAGTAAGCTCTTTATAAATAAGATATACCTACATTTGGTTTTCGGGGTTCAAAATCATATGAAAAGTTCTGCCAAACAAAACAAGAGAATAACCTACCACAGAAGACTCTGTATTCATAGTATGAAGGAGTGCTTCATCTTCACATCCTTTGCTGATATCAAACAAATTCATAAGGCCATCTGTTGAACCTGAAGCCATTATGTCCTGTTTATTTGGATGGAATTGCACCTGTAACGAAATATAATCTTTATATTAACAGATTTTCACTATCATCATCATTAAAATTTAAAATAAAGAGAGTTGAGGGTTGTTACACTATATCACTATAATATTCTTACTTGAACGCGTTTCGGGAGACGGTTTGTTCCCATCGTCAGCATGTCCTCATCTAGATGCTGACGATGGGAACAAACCGTCTCCCGAAACGCGTTCAAGTAAGAATATTATAGTGATATAGTGTAACAACCCTCAACTCTCTTTATTTTAAATTATGACACATCACAGTTACTAGCTTCTAAATCTTCAAAAAGTCAATCATCATTAAAAGATTTTATACAGGCAACTCAGCTCCTCCAGATTGCTGGCAGCACCACCATCAGGAAAAGCACACTTAAAGATTAGCACAAGCTCTGTTTCTTCCTCTATCATTCTCCGTGAGTGGATATGCGCATGCATGTCCAAGAGATACATAGGTCCCAAGTTTAAAACTTGCAGTCAAATATGAAAAATGAGACTGAGACAATTAGAAGATATAAGACAACTGGCCTCGCTCTCTGCTATTTGAAAGCAAAGGTGAACAAACACACTCTGAAATTAATAAATTAAAATAAAGAAGGATACTGAAATGTTACTAACTGTTAACTATAGGAGTGAGGCAGATGTTTATTACCTTCACTTACTTTAATATTTACTTGAAATAGTTACAGAAACATTCACTCCCATCCTTAGCTGGAGATCAACTACTGGCCAAAACTGTTGCATCATTGTGGCTTTTGTTGGTGGCATTTGGCATCTTCTGGATGAACAGTGATCACTGAGTGACTTGAGATTGTAGACTTTCTGTTATACTGTTAACTCCAATGATTTGCTTGTTTTAGTAACTCTGCTTCCACTTCAGTTCCATGGTGACGATTTCAAAAGTGGTTACAACTGCCAATTTGTCCATTTATTTATATCTAATATTCCTGAAATATAAGTATAAACAATTACGCAAAGTGGCAGTTGCAATCCACTTTTGGAAACATCTTCATGAAAACTGAACTGGAAGCACGGTTACTAAAAAAAGACCATTTAAATTAATAGTATGGGAGATAATCTAGATTTTCAAGAACTAAGATAACATATGAACGTTTTTTAAAAATTTATTTATGGATGCTCTTTAACTGTTGTGGTTCTTAGCATCCCATTCTATATTGGGTGTGAAAGACCGGAAATTTTGCTGTGGGGCCTCTTTATCAGATTCTTTTAAATGCCGTAAATCCACCAGCTTTACTTCCCTTTTGAAGGAAGCCATGCTAAGGTACGCCTGAAAAAATCCATTGCCCTCCGACGGTTTGAACCCACAACCTTGGGAACTAGAGGCTAGCATGGTATCCCTAGACCACGGAGGACAACACATATGAACTTGAACGTCACACCAAATGCTACCAATAAAAGCCAACATAATGTAGAAGTAGTGACTAGTAGATAGCCTCCAGCTGAGGATTGGAGCAAATGCTTCCAAAACTAGTTCAAATAAATACTGTGTTAAAATATTTTAGGATCTAAATTACAACAGCAGCAGGCCTAGAGCATGTTTCACTAGACAACCTATGATGAAAACATTGATGTAAGGAACATGTATGATGTTTAAGAATAAGGATTAAGACAACGATGTAAATTGAGTCTGATTTTGAGGATATAATAGACAAAATCTAAAAAGAAAATTGGCATTGTCCAGTAATAGCAAATAAATAAATTCTTGGATTATTATACTGAATGACTTAAAAGTAGGATTTATAAAGGTAGTTGGGCTACAAAGGACAATAAATTGTGTGAAGAATGGGGAATTACAATAAATGTAAACAAGTGAAAGTTTTTCCTTTTCAAAAAAGAAACTAAATTGAGAAAAGAAGAAAAGTGGGTATAAATGGGAAAGGATTAAAAGTGGTCAAAGAATTTTAATACTTGGAAGGAGGGTGAATAACAAAGGGAAATGGGAGGGCTGCAATGACAGGAATAAGAATATGTAGATACAAGCTAGATATGACAACCAAGTGGCTGGAAATAATGTATGAGGTTATAATGAATCAAGAATGTTTTATAAAATAGGGAGGCACAGATGTAAGTGAAAAGGTAGATCATATGTACAGAATGTTTTGTAAAGAACTAATAGGGTTACCAAGATCAGCACCAACAGAAGTAGCTTTAGTAGAACTAAGAAAGACAAGAAAAGGAAGAAATCTTAAAAGTTGTGTACAAAGGAGCAAAAATGTTTACAGAGCACGAACAGTTGGTGGGCAGGGAGAGGAAGAATTATGGGGAAAATAGGAATGGGAGACATATGGGAGCTAGAAGAAAGGAATGAAAGTGATGTAGGCAAACTGGTAAAAATCAGAATAGAAGGATGGAAAGGCAGGAGATATGGCAAAGTTTAGAAAAACAAGAAATCATTACAATTTTATAAACAAATAAAAAGATTGGGGATGAGAACTATACATAGATTACTGTAATAGATAAGATGAAGAAGAGATAGCTTGGACGAGAACAGGAACAATACTTCAAAGAGGGATAAGAGGAAGAAATAAAGGAATATGAGAAATGTATAGTGAGAAAGAAAGTATAGCACATTACATAACAGAATGTAAGAAGTTAGCATTATGAAGAAAAAAGGTTTGGGAGGAAAAATGGGAAAAAATAGAGGGGAAAACTGTAGCTATAAAAAAGTTAACAAGGAAAGAAAAAAGGAAGATTACAAGTATAGGTGAGTTTTTGCAGAAAGCAAAAGAAAAATGGGCAAGGAAAGTAAGGAGTACAAGAGAAGAAGACAGAGAGAAGGAGGGGGATAATTAAGATAAAGAAGAAAGGAAGGGATGGCAAGAGCTACCAGGCAGGGCAAATGGCCTGGGTGCCATGTAAGCCGAGGTAGCAAGGTCAATCAATAA
This sequence comes from Deroplatys truncata, assembly GCA_030765065.1. NCBI lineage: Eukaryota > Metazoa > Arthropoda > Insecta > Mantodea > Mantidae > Deroplatys > Deroplatys truncata. The sequence goes on along the minus strand of CM060982.1, from coordinate 13,262,427 downwards.
TTTGTATATAGTTTAGGTTAGATAAATGAAAAATTGTAAAAGTTATATAAAAGAAGATGTACAAATAAATTTATTTATTTGTTTAAGAATAGTACAAAGCTCCATTTTTGCTACAATGAAAAAACAAAAATTAAAATAAATGGTTAAATAAATGTAGTAGTCTACCTATCATTGTATAACTTTAAAAGCTATCAAATAAATGCACGTATATCAACTAAACATGAACTAAGAAATCTAAAAAAGAAACGTGTTTGATCACAAGCAGATGACAAATAAAAGCCACCGGGTTAAGGGTGTGCATTATGATTGCTATATAAATGGAATATTTACAATTATGCTACAGTTTGTACATTTATCTGAAAGTTGCAATGAAAATGCATATTACAACTTATTAAGGTAATGCTGCTACAAAGGCAACATTATGGCAGACAATGTTATTGCATAATATCAGGTACCAGCCATAAAGCTATAGTAAACATAGAGATGAAATACGTGAAAATAACAGCAATAACCCTGAATGAACAGTGGAAAACAGTGTTAATTTAAAGTTCAGGGAAGTAGACAATAGAAATAAAGGGAAAACTTTGAAAACCGCAGAAGAAAAAATGGACAAATTAAAAAGTGCAGACGCATTGGCAGTTCAACTGCAGGAAACACATGAAGCCAAGGTAATAGGATCACTCCAAATGATAGTGGATATGCTAAATAGAGACTTAAAAAAAGCTTAAGAGGTAAAAATGAAGAGCTGAAAATAGAACAATCAGCATTAAAAAGAAAAATGTATGCCACAGCTGCAAACAAAGGACTTGCTAAAGCCACAGCAAGCACCTTGACAGAATATACAGTTTCAACTTCAAACAGGTTTGATGTTCTGCAAGAATCAACGCAAGAAGACAATCTGGATAATGTTTCAAATCAGAAGTGTCATTTCTTGAATTCGAAATACAAGTGGGCAAAACCTCATCTTAAACCCATATCAATTGTAACAAAGAAAGAAGATGGGAAAAATAAGTGTTACTCATAGGCCAGTCAATAATCAATCATGTGAGCATAAAGGATGTGAACGTGAAAGTGTTTTGAGACATAAATGCGGACCAACTAAGGAAGAAAATAGTGGACCTGGAAGGTGATGTGAACCCAAAAGCAGTGATGTTACATGTGGGCATAAATGATATTAGCAAGTCAAAAAATCCTGACGAGTAATGGGCAAAGTATACCAGGTTATCAGGAACACTAAGAAGAAGATCTGAACCTCATATACTGGTGAATTCTGTGATCAAACACAAGGATGTCCGTGAAACTTGTATTAACTCTATCAATAGTAGTTTGGTTGGGCCTACAAGACTGAAATCAATCTACTGTAATGTGAACAACTACTTGAACTATAGCTGCCTAGGACAAGGTAGTTTATATCTCAATTAAAACAGCCCACACTATCTCAGTCATGCAATAAGTAAAGCCATTAAGGTGTGCAAATCACAGCAAGGTAACTAAATGGGGGGCAAGAAAGTGACTCGGCAAGAAACTTATATACCAGCCCTCAGATGGTAAGTAAAGTGCAGATTCCTCAAATTGTAGATTTTAATCTAAAACAACAGGAAATAAAAATACAATCAGGGCATTCCATTAAAATGTACAGTCTTAAAAGCAAATGGCTATTTTTAGAAATTGTACTCAATTCAGAAGAAATGGACCCTGTCTCTCTCTGAATGGCCAGTAATGAAATTATGCATGTACATTTTTAGAATTATAAATCAGCATCACATTATTATAGGTCTAGCTCTTATCATGAAGGTTGATGCATTCTACTACAAATGCATTTACACTTTTAAGAAATATAAAAAATGAAAGTGTAAGCACTGAGTCACACTTTGAAGCCAGCATGATACAAATTCTCAATCGCAATATCATTTTATAATTTGCCTATACAGACCACCAGATTATTCTGAGCATGTGAGTATTCCAACTGAGTGTTTAAATAAAATTCTGGATAACATCCCACAGTCAAAAGATGCTGTTTTATTGAGTGGTTGGAACATAGATTTTACTCCAGGTAAAGTGACAAATACAACGATGGAATTCTTATTGCTACAAAACTTGATGACTGTCATTCATACACACACTAGGGTGACATCTCATTTGGCAACAATAATTAATCAGGCACTATTAAGACAGGTAAGTAATGTAAAGAAATTAGAAACAGATCACTATGTACAAAACTTTGATACCATAGTAACTAAAGCCAAATCTTTAATAATCACAACATAAGCTTCTTTCAAGACCTATCAAAATGGAATCATGGGAAAAAGTATACAAAGGAGACAGATAAAAACAATGCTTTTGAAATATTTGCTAATATAATAAAATTCCAACTTGATTTTGCTATACCAAAGCAACGAATAAATATAGGGAGAAATGTGCATCATGAATAAAAAAGGTAGTAGAAAAGTCATTGGAAAGATTGAAATTCTTCAGTATACTAAAAAAAGCAACCAGATAAAGTTTTAAAAACTATAATATAAAATACAGGAAATATATAGGGAGACATTTCAGGTAGTAAGGCAATACCATAATGATAAAATCCTTTAGGATTCTAACAGTCCAAAAGCAATTTGGCTAAAAGTCAAGCAAGAGCTTGGTATTAAGCCAGGAAAACAGCCATATACTATTAGAGATGGGAAAAATGAGATTACTTCAGACCCAAAGGGAAATAGCAACTTCATTCAATGAATATTTTGTAAATGTTGTAAAAAATCTTTTAGACAAAAAAGGCAAACCCTGGTCATATGCTCATATACCAGTTAATATGAATACAATATACCTGTACCCTGTTACAGAAAAGAAATGACTACCATTCTGCAGATATGAAAAACAAAACTGGGTGTACATGAAATTCCTGATTGTACTTTCATAAAATGTTGTCAGTATTTTGTGACACCTCTTTGTTACCTACTTAATGCCTCTTTCACAACAGATGTGAAGCAAAAATAGTTCCACTACACAAGATGGGAAAGAAAGACAAAATAGAATACTATAGGCCAGTAGCACTGCTGTCGTATATCTAAAAAATATTAGAAAGAACTATGTATTAGATGTCTGAAATTCATACAGAAACACAACTTTATCAGTTCAGCTCAAAATGGATTTTTAACAGGAAAAACAATAAAAACTGCAATATTTCATTTCTTGGATGGGGTGTACAATTCACTAGATAGAAGAGAGCACAACATTCAACTATTTCTGGACCTTTCTAAGGCATGACTTACTAGATCTTTCTAGTTAACCATGAAATACTATTGGAAAAATTAGAATATTATGGAATAAGGGGAACAGCAAACAACTGTTTTAAATTCTATGAGCCAGCGTGACCTTTCTATTCTTATTGTATATACATGACTTGGCAACGTTCTAAACCCCAGTAACATTATACTATTTGCTGATATTATTGTGGTCAATAACAAACAATTGAATTAAACTTAGCTTTCACAGTGCAATGCTCAATACTTTTAACACACTTCGTAATATAACTGAATAATAACCATGAAGCAGTAAACAAATGTAATACAAATGAATAATAATAATAATAATAATAATAATAATAATAATAATAATAATAAATGTAAAGTGCGAAACAGTATGGAAATGTAATACAACTATATAATAATTGCAAAGCAGTAAATAAATATAATACAACTAAATAATACCTCGAAGTAGCAAACAAATCTAATGCAAGCGAATAGTAATCAATGCTATTGTAAATGCCCAAGGACATAATTGCTCTTTCATAATGCAAATATTAGCCTTAGTAAAGGCTGTTTTACATCAATGCACATACGAAATAAATAAATAAATAAATAAATAAATAAATAAAGATAAGAGTTCTGGAAGACAGACATAACAAAAAGATGGAGTTCTGAAGGCATTGAAGAAATAACAGCAGACTACACAACCAGGATTCAATAAATTGCACTAGAATATGTAACTGGAAGTGGTGTAACAACTTTTGCATATTTAAAAGGTCAAATGCTAATATTTTTGGAATTTTGGCAATGTTTATTTCTATAAGGTAGCCTGCCTGATCTTGAGTGGTACCTGCCATAGTGGTATCAGCCATAGATGGAATAGTAAATTACAATAATAAAAAACAAGAAATATTAAAGAAATAAAGCAGTTGAAACTAGAAATCATGTCACTCTATAATGGATCCCAGCTCATGTCGGACTTTTGGGCAATGAACATGCATATCAATTAGCAAAGAAAGATGCAATACAACAAATAAAACCTGTAGGACAAATAGAAATAAACAATTAAATAACATTAAACAACATTTCAAAAGACAGCAGAGACTTGAAGAAGATAAATTACAAGATAAAGATTATAAGAATATTAAAGACAGAGTTGATATACAAAAAATGCCAAGGAAAACTGCAGTGGCTGTATTTAGGATGGCAACTGGCCACGACTGTCTTGCAGAACATCTCTACAAGATAGGATGCCTACCTACATTCAAGTGCACTCTCTGTGAAGAAGATGTCATCCTGAACAAATAGCATCTTGCCAAATGCAAAGGGCTTAAAAGTGATAACTTACAGACTTTATATTGGGAAACCAGAGGGAAAATGATGCAGATCAATTAATCCCCAGTGCCATTGGTGAACAACAACATTGAAAGAGGGAATAGAATTAAGAAGCAAGAAAACATTAAGACAGATTTAGACATAGGGCAGGCTCACAATAGGTTAAAGGAAAAGTAAGGAGGTTGGGTTTTTGGAACTGTGAAGGCCTTAAAAATAAATTATATGCGGGAAGTTTAAAGCAGTTGCTAATAAACTTGGACTACTTAGCTGTAGTAGAATCATGGTTAAAAGAAGAGCAGATAAATATAAAGGATTTTAAATATATAGGAAGAAAGTGCAAAACAGTAGCAAGGAAGGGGGGGGGAGGTTTCTGAAGGGATAGCTTTGTTTGTAAGGCATACCTTAAGCAGAGGAATAAAAGAAGCATGGTCCAGAAGTAAAGAAACATTATGCATTATAATAGAGGGCAAGCAGATAGAAGTGAATGTATGTATAGGAATAGTATATAACCCCCTGTGTAATTGCGGTTCCATAACCCTGACCTCTTTAAACAAATGGAAAGAGACAGACAAGAGGTAAAAGAGAAATACTTGAACTTAGAAGTAATAGTAATGGGAGACTTTAATATTAGGATTGGGGAAAGTGATTGGTGAGTGGTGAAATAGTGTCGAAAAATGAGAAGTTTAGACAAAGTAAAGCCAAGGTTGTTGATCTAGGTTGTGAAAAATTGTTAGAATTTTGTGAATTGAATGCTTTGGATGTTTGAATGGAAAACATGGTGAAGATGAAAAGAGGGAATTCATTTTTGTTAGCAGTAATGGGCAAAGTGTAACTGATTAGTGATTACATATTATGGCCAATTAATATTGGGTACATGTTAAGCAATTTTAAGTTCTAACAGTGGGTATTTTCCACTGTATCCAGAGCAAGTGGTAAACAATCTAAGGGAGGAAAGGTATTGTAATGAGTATAATAGATATAAATGGAAAGAAGTATTTAGTGATAAATTTAAGCAAACACTAAGACTCAAATTATGGGCAAATATGTCTATGTGGAATAGAATTCATATCAAAGGGATGTCAAATAAAGATCACAGTTGTCATTCTAAACAATGTTATACAAAGGGCTGGAGAGGATATGAGAACAAAAAAGAGGGTTTATAAAAAGAATGAGGACTGGTTTGACGAAGAAGATAGGGTAACAAAAAGACAAATTAAACAATTGCTGGTCAAGTGGAGAGAACTAGAAGATAGAGAATTTAGAGAAGTTTATGTAGGGGAGATGTTTACATAGCCTATTGCTAGAACCCCCCCCCCCAAAAAAAAAAACAGATTGGAGGAAGAAAAATGAAAGCAATGTTAACAAGGTTTGGAAAGCCTTAAAGCCAACCTAACATAGATATAAAGAAATTCAGTATTGTCAGGACAATGGATGGAGTATTTTGAAGTGCTTTATGGGGGGGGGATGATAAAAGTATAGAATCTGTAGGAATTCCAGAAATTAGAAATAGTTTTAAAGAAATTATGGATGGTGAAATAAGAAATGAAGAAATTATAAATCAAGTTACACTACTGAAGAAAAATAAAGCAACTGGAATAGATGGTATTCCAACAGAATTCCTTAAGGAATGGTGCAATGAAGCATATAGAGTTAAGATCTTAGCAGATCTATGTAATTCAATTATAAGAAAGGGTTATGTACCCAAAAAATTGGAGGGAAGCAATTGTACATCCTATTTATAAAGCAAGGGCAGTGTCAATAAATCCAGTAACTACCAAGGAATAGCATTATTGCCACACGTAGGAAAAATTTTTACAGGCACTTTGGCAAGTAGGTTACAAACCTGGGTTGAAAAATATAACATCCTTTCAGAATTCCAGATGGGCTTTCGGACTAGGAGGAGAACAGTTGACAATTTATTTATTATAAAAATGCTAGTAGACAAATATCTAAAAGATAAAAGAGGTAAATTATATATGGCCTTTGTTGATTTGGAGAAAGCACATGACAAGATAGAGTTACAGTTTTTGTGGCATAAATTATTAAGTAAAGGAATAAGCAGACACATGGTAGAGTATTGTATAATGAGAATACTTTCTGCATTAGGGTGGAGGAAGGAGTAGTAACATGAGAAATCCAACAAAAGAAAGGCCTCAGATAAGGATGTAAATTACGCCCAGTCCTATTCAATTTATACATAGATGATATATTACTAGAAATTGGGAGGAATAACAATTTTGTGCCAGTCATCAATAATATTCAAATTCTGGGACTACTTTTAGCAGACGACCTAGTGATAGGATCAATTACAGTTAATGGTTTAAAATAAGCCTTGCAAGGAATAGACAAATACTGCAAAAATGGAGATTAAAAGTGAACTAAGAGAAAACACAGATTGTGGTATTTAAGAAAGGAGGAAAATTAAGTAAATATGAGAAATGGAGGGGAGAAAAGGAATATAGGGTAGTGCAAGATTATAGTGCTAGATTTATCTAAGAGTTAAATTAGATGGAGGCGGTAAATGGGAAAAACATAAAAAGTTTGCACTAGCAAAAGGAAAAGGGGCTATGTCAGCTACCAGAAGTAGTAAATATAGAATACCTGATATATAAATATTAAATGGCTAGAGAAAGTATACAGTATGGTGATGGAGGCAAAAATGATGTATGGCATAGAATATGGGGATTAGAGGGAGGGTGGGAGAGTACTGATGAGGGGCATAGGGTGTTCTGCAGAGAAATGCTAGGGTTACGGAATGCAGTTGTAATACAGGCAGCTCAAATTGAAATGGCAGGGTGCCAAGTAAGGGAAAGATAATGGAAAGAGCTCTGAAATACTGGCTTAGATTCTTGAACTTAAAGAAAATAAATATGTTGAGACAGTGCTTAGAATACCAAGAAAAAAGCTTAAAGAATAGTGGAGTAATTTGGAGAATAATGGGCTGGGGGAGATTTGGAGAAGAAGGGAAAATAATGTGAATATTTTAGGAGAATGGCAAGGGAGAGAGTTGAAGATATAGAAGTACAAAACCCATTTAGCGAGTAAGTTGAAAATATAAGCTGTTTTATATACAAATGAAACACACATTGGGGAAGGGCAAAATATATAGACATAGTAAATAAAGAAGAGCGAGAGAGCATTGTATGGGTAAGAACTGATGTGTGGAGGTTAAAAGATTTAAGGAAAGGTATACCACAAAAATCAATACCTCATATGTGGAGGAGAAGATGATGAAGGAACAGAAATTTGGGGAAAAGAGTGTATGAGAAAGAAATGGTTTAAGATAGGTAGAAATTTTGCTATAATTGAAATGTTTTATAAGGACAATAGGAGATTAAGGCAATTTTCAAGTAAAATTAAAAATAAATGGATTTGGACAGTAAAGAGAGATAAATAAAGTAAGAAGTTAAGAATTAAAGGAAGTTGACTAAGGAAAATATTGTAATTTATGAATATGATCGGTAAAAAGCCAGGGCTGAATGCCAGTACAATAAATTAAACAGTTAAATAAAATTTAAACTTAAAAATACTGACTCCAGTGTAGATATATGCAAACAAAATAAAATGTTGACACTAACTGTATGTATATAAGGCAATTCTCTTTATTGTAAATAAGATAAATTTGAAGAATGCTGATGTACATGTACAGACACAACAATAACTGATTCAGGGAATGGACCATCAAACAAATCTAGTGATAAAGATGTTTTTGTAGTGTTACAGATTTTATTTAATAGGCTGCCAACAGCAATAAAGGCATTAAATGGTGAAAAACAATTTCAAAGCAAATTAAAATACTTAATAGAAAAATGGTATAAGGTTGAAAATTTGTAAATATTTTTTTATATTTGATTTATATACTCTATTTTTGATCATGTCAGAAACTTGTATGAGTACAGTAACAGCCAATAAAAAAAATTAAATAAATAAATAAAAATAATAATAAAATAAAAAATATAATAATATTAATAATAATAAATAAATAAAAGGATTTCTAATTATAACAAAAATCACATGGAGCTTCAGGTTTCTGCACTTCAAGAAGTCAAAATCATTTGCACATTTTAATAGTGAACTGCAGCTAAAAAATTATAAAGGATTTGTTTATAAAGCTTATGAGAAATAACCATAGTCACTGAAATAAAAGAGCAGAAGTTAAGATCCAAGTGATAAATCATCTGTAAAATAGAATACAAAACTAAATGGTAAGGAAGTTCTTAAACATTTTTCTAACACAAAATAATAGATTTTTATACATCATCTGCATTACAAAACATAATACTTAATAGCAAGCATGAAAAGAACAATATCATAAGCAAATATTATCCATGAACCAGTGATCCCATCTTTGACATAAGAAAGAAAAGAGCAATTGTTTATATTATCATTGCAATTTACTTGATTCATACTAAGCTTAATGAGGCATACAAACATATCCAATTTTACTGTAATAATACCATAATAATTAACTTTCATTGTTGATGATAAAAAAAGCACTTAGGATGAAACTGCCAATGCAAGCTTAAAGGATTTTAAGAACAGACTGTTCAAGAGTTTAATATTATTATGCAAAAAAGGCACTTCATTGAATACTTGCATGAACAAAGAAATTATATTTTTTATTTGGATTGTATAATAAATGCATTGCTGCATTAACCAACCTGAGTAATATCATCAGTGTGGGATTCCCAATAACCTCCTAGAAGATCTGCAAAACGTATATCCCAAAACAGAAGAAACGCATCTTCTTCTAATAATTCTGTACCTCCACAAAGAAAATTACCATTGCAAGTAATATCAAAATCCAACAAAGGTTTTAATGCAGTTTTTCCTTCTGTATCATCTGCAAATAAAAGTACAGAAAATTTGTAATATATATATATCAAATTATCCAAAAATTCCACAGCAACAAATAATCAGGAAAATTCAACAGTTATTACTGAATAAATTTAGATAATAGTCAATTTTCAGGGTCCATTAAGTTGATTCCCTACCAATTTTCCCTAGTCATATATCCCTTAAGCATGTTTTTTCCTCAGCCATCCTTCTCCGCAGCTCCTCCACATGTCTTCCCTAATTTAAGTGTCCTTATGTGCAGATTCTCTGAATCATTTGTTATGTTGTAGTTATGGTTACATCTTCCAAATAGAACTGATTAGTGTCATTCTATCACAGCGTTTTAATGAGAATAAATTTACAAGCTTTAACTACTCTTAATAATGACTGGTGCAAAGATAAAATCAGTTCTTCTCAAGTGGATAAGAAATTATTTTCAAACAAGTTTTTTTACCATCAGAGATTCCTCAGAAAATATAGAGAATATTGGACTTGTAATAGAAAGCCTCAATTGTAAGGCAAGAGCCATAACTGAAATGTTAGCCAATCAAGTGGTTGTTATTAAAGATGTTCATAATCATGCATCTAATCGACAAGAAATTGAAGGTGAAATAAGAATTGACTGACTGAAGGATGGCAGCAGAACATCCTGAGATAACATCAGCAGAGCTTCTAGAGACAGAATTACACAGAATATCTTCATGAGTTTAAAACAGAAGGAAAATTTATGCACCGAAACCAATTTAGATTAATATAACTGAGAGTAGGAGTCGATTAAACACTTGAATGGTTTCACTCACCACATTAATATGCAGAAACGTTTTCATAGGCTGTCTACATCATCAGTTGTCTTTGACTGATTTGTATATCTGGTTTTCTCATGGTTGGACAGGCTTCCTCTGGTGGTGGAAGTTTCAACAACTTGGTATATGCATTTATCTCGGTCAGAATTTCAAACTTCATTACAAGTTCATGTTTCATGATAAAGATCTTCTCCCATACATCTAATTACTTTTGGTTTCTGGTGGTTTATAGTAGTTTTATTTCATTCTGCATGTTGTGGTTTATTTTTCTAGGAAATGGTTCGCTACTATAGATTTGTCTGTTTATTCGTATTTTATATTCAGTCTTATACTGGGACTTCTTTTGGTTGTTGCAATGTAAATTTTATTGCAATCCGAACAGCTGATTTGGTACACTCCTGGTTTTTCTTTTGATTACAATTGTACAAGTTTCCTAAAGCGATGCACAAATGTTGGGCGATATGTGAATTCTTTGTATGTTGATGTTTGTTTCCCATTGTGGAGCATGGTCAGGTACTTCTGCTTTTTGAACTTTTCAGTCATCTTAACTGCTAGCTCTTTTGATGATTTCCATTTTCTCATGGTTATATTCCTCGCCATTCAGGGGCATGTTTACCAGTGTCTATGGACCAAACAATTATTATGGTATGCTTTGATGCAGTAATTTGTATCACAAATTACTTAAATGTAAATAATGATTGTAATATGAATATGCATTTTTGTGTGACATTGATTTGAGATGTTTATTGATTGTAATTATTGTTGAGAAGTAAGTTTATAGGGCCTTACTGAAACTGACAATAATAGCGTGCAATAATGCAGCGAGGGGGTGAGCTGTTTATCATTATTGGAAACGAGGAAGTTATGTAATATTGGCGCGTTTTTCTTTTAGAATCTTCTGGAACATTTCCCTAGAGCATATGTATTCATAATTTTCATTGGATATAAAAATAGACGCTAATGTTGGCGCGTTTTATTAGCCAATTGCAGTTCAGTTATAATCTTTAGGCATATCTGGGTGAAGGAGTATAAAAAGAGTAGGTTAGAGGTAGACCCCGTCAGTTCATCAAAATCCTTTGTACACTACACGTCGCATTCCCGTCAGTTCGTCGAAAGTATTTGTACGGCACACTTCGGATATCAATTTGCAGGTTACGCGTAACAGAGTTACGAAAAATCTCAAGTGTTATAAAGTTAATTATACAAAAAGTTGAAGTATGCGAATTAAGAATTATCAGTAATGAAGTTATTATAACAGTTTCAGTTTGGCGAGTGTCAAGATCAATGTGTAAATGTGATAGTTAACGTGTTCGACAATAAAAGTGTAAAACAAATTTCTTCATCAGTGTTATCTTTGGATAAAAGATTCCTTTCCGTTTACACAACCTGTATATAGAGAAGTGCTTGACCAAAAGGATAATAGCTAGCCGGAGGACAAAGAACCAAAATTAAATAAAATAACAGTAGCATTTTTTTTTAAACAAGAAAAAACTAATACTGCCGCAAATTGCTAACACCAGATGGAGCTAGCAAACCTAACAAATGAATGACGTCACAAGATGGTTTCAACGAGTGAAGTAAACACAAATACACAAACATTATAAATAATACCGTCACAAATTGGTACCCAGAACATGGGGCAGAATAACCAGGAAGGGACAGAATTAACCAGGAAGAAGTGAGATGACCAGGAAGGGGCGAATGGAGAAGTGAACTGAACTACAAGACGCAGATTCCAGAAACAACAAAAGGGACGACAGACTACGCGGATGATTGGACATCGTAATTCCGAGATTAAAAGGCAACAGGAGAATTCAACTACAAAACAACTAAACGACGTAGATTCATCGTAATACAACGCAGAAGCAACATATAATCTAGGAGAGAGGGGCAGAAAGCTGGACATCAAAGCTACATCAGCAGATAACATCAGAAAGGTTAGAAAAGTGTTATGTTAATTCTAAAAAAAAAAGGGTAAAAAGATTTAAATGTACCTTAGGAGCGGTAGGATAAAGAAAACAATGGCTACTAATAATATTGAAGAAATAATTATGGAGGGAGATAGTGTAACAGTTAGCTGTAATTCAATACAGGTTACAGAAAATAGCTCAAACAATGTAGGATTTGAGGGTGGAAATGTTAGTGCAGAAAGTCAGAATAGAATAGCAGGAAATGTTAATCTTGATGCTAGTATGATGATGGAAATGCTGAGAAATATGAGTAGGGAATTGAGGGAAGAATTTGATAGGAGTTTAGAACAAAAACTAACTCAGAACATGGAAATGAATAATGAGAAATTAGAAAAACTAACTCAAGATATTGGTAAAAATAATGAGAAATTAGAAAAGAAAATAGATCAAAACAGGGAAGATATGCAAAAGAGTCATAGGGAATTAAGGGAAGATATTGGTAAAAGCTTAGAACAAAACAGGGAAGAAATTGAAAAGAAATTCATGGAGCTAGATAGTAGTATGATGAGAATGAGAAATGAAAATCAGGAAATGATAGCAAATGAAATAGGTGAAGTTTCAAAGAAAATGTCAGAAATGAGCAGGGAAATATCAAACCAAAAAAGTGAGGTTAATAATAAAATAGAACATGTTGATGTAAAATGTACAGAATTAGGTAGCTGAATGAGTAGCATTTCAAATGAGTTAAGAGAGATGATGGAGGCTACAAATGCAGATTTAATTCAGGTGCAAGTTAATTTCAGAGGGGAAATATCTGAAATTCAGAAGGAGTCAGAAACACAGAGAAATAAATTGTCTGAAGATTTGAATCAAAAGCTAACTTCTGAAATTAACAAACACCAAGCTGTTCAAAATGAGAATAATAAAAAATTGGAACAGACAATAGAACATCTGCAAGGTACTGTAAATAGGTTAGAATTGAATTCAAGGGCAAATATATGTGATGTGAATGTATCAGATGTACAAAATAATGATAGAGGTAGTTCCTCAGGTATGACAAATAATGTGAGTGATGCGGCAGCTTCATCTATAGCTAATGCTGAAACTCAGAGTGCACAAGTAACACTAGAGAATTTAAATATGGGAGTAGGGAATTTGCAAAATTACAATCATATCTTAAGTGATTTTCCACTTCCAAAATTTAATGAAAACTCCAGTCCAGTACAGTTTATTGCAGACTTATCAGAGTATTTTCAAATTAAAAAGATACCTGAAGCATTAAAAATGATAGTTGTCAAAAGATGTTTGGACCAGAAAACTCTAGATTGGTTACAAATGGTATCAGGGGGTGAAATTTCATATGAATCCTTTAAGAGGTTATTCATGAACAGATTTTGGAATGTTACGGTACAGCACAGAATTCGAGCAATGCTTAGTCATGGTCAATTTGATCCACGAGAGGGAATATCAATGACTGATTATTTACTGAAACATGCAAGTCAGGTTAGGAACTTGTCACCTCCAATCAATGAGGAAGATTTTGTGAGTTTGCTCACAAGGCATTATCCTTTAAGGATACAAAATTACTTATTAATTGCAAAACCACGTAGCATCTATGAGATGGCAGAATTAATGACAGCTTTGGAACAACAGGAAGAAGATATATCTCGAGAGTGGGAGCATAGATTTTTAGATGTGCGAGATAGACGAAATTACCAAGGTAGTTATCAGCAAAGTAGAGGACAAGACAGACGTCATGAAAATAATACCAGACAACGGTATCAATCATACGTTCCACAATTTGAAAGATCGAGGATAGATGGGAGACCAGGTCGACAGGAACAAATAAATTATGTCAGGACAGAAAGATTGCCTGAAAGAGGGCAAAATTATGGAAGGCGGTACATTAGACAAAGGGGAAATTTCACTCACTGGAGGGAAAACTATAACCGGGAAAGATCTGAGGAATGGCAAGAAAATTATGTGCCAAGAGGACATAATTTCAGAATTCGAGGATTTCGAACTCAAGGAAGGGGAACTCAAAACAATGGTAGCGACAATGAGATAGATTTAGCTCCTGTTAGGAATGGCAGTCCCGTACGTGAACATGGAAGTAACCAGGAAAACTGTTAATAGACTCCTGTGCAGTAGGTTCTCAGGACGTCTTTAATAATTCAGTATTCATTACCAATACAAATAATATGCCTACACACACACCCTGTAATAAGATTGCAGCAACACAAGATAAAGGAGAAAATTTCGAGTCACCTCATATTAGGATAGAAATTGCGAAGAAAGAGATCATTGCAACTATAGATTCTGGTTCGTCAGCTTCAATTTGCTCACAGAAATTTTACATAAATTTGATTAATGAAGGTAACAAAATTATGGCTCTTCCCACTAGTAATTTAGTTTGTCGTGTTGCAATCGGAAGAACGACACAGGTCATAAAAACACAAGCTCTACTTAACATACTTATCGGCGGAGAGAATTTTGAGGTTATGTTTCTAATTGTAAACCATCTGATTTGTGACATAATTATAGGATGTGACTTCCTACATGAATATGAAGCACGTATAGATTTTAAACATGAAGAGTTAAAAATAACAAAAGAAGATAGAGAAATAAAGGTACCTTTTATAAAAGAGAAAGTTTCTGTGATTGAGATGACAAAGGATGAGAAAAATCTTTGTGACCAAGAGTTTTTTGTACAAATAACAGAGACTGATACAAATAGTCAGATAAAGCAGGTAGTCACAGAATATGAAGGGAATACCACGCCATATTTCCGACAGCTAGCAGAAATGCCAGAGAAAGTAGAGAAATTTACAATCCAAACAAAAGATGACCATGTGAGCGAGACAGACAACAGATGGGAAGAGAAGAGAAATGAGGAAATAATACACAAGTGTGAAGAAGCTTATAATATTACGATAACGCAAAAACAAATCCTTCATGATGTTTTGATGAACAATAGTTCAGTATTTAGTAATATCCCAGGCAGATGTAATGTATATCAGCATACAATTTCAAGTAGAAGACGTACCACCATATAGGCACAAGTATGACAATTTACCTATAAGTCTTCGGGACAAAGCTAGACAACTAATAAATAGCATGTTAGAAAATGGGATTATTGAGCAAAGTAATTCTCAATACATAAATTCAATCTGTTGGAGTATTAAACGAGATGGTAGTTTGAGATTAACATTAGACGGTAGATATGTCAACAAGTATATGAAGCCTGATCATTTTCAAAGTGAAGGAATTGAACAATTAATTACGAAACTTTCAAGAGGGAGATTTTTGACATCCATTGACCTCACTGCATCATATTGGCAAGTGGAATTAGATCCACAAGTGCGTGATTACACTTCATTTCAATACTCGGGGATCCAGTATCGTTTTTGTGTAAATCCTTTTGGTTTAAAGAACTCAGGAAGTGGATTTTTGAGAGTCATTCACAGTATCTTTGGAAATTCTGCAGATGACTTTTTAATAAAGTATATTGACGACTTCCTCATCATTAGTCAAACATTTGAAGAACACATGAATAATGTCCATTATGTGTTAAATAAACTGCAACAACATGGTATGACTGTGAACATACTAAAATCAAAATTTTGTGTTAAGGAAATAAATTTTCTGGGTTATGTAGTGGATGAACGAGGTATAAGACCTGATCAGAAAAGAATAGAAGCAATAATGAAAATTCCATCACCAAGGAACGTAAAACAAATTAGACGTCTCTTAGGGGTATTGAACTTTCAGAGTAAGTTCGTACCAAGGTATTCGGCTGAAATAGAACCACTGCGGCAGCTACTCCGAAAGAACAATAAGTGGAAATGGACAGAGGATCATCAGAAATGTTTTGAGAGAGTAAAAGAACTCTTTGCTAAGTCCATATTGCTCGAGAGGCCCAGAGAAGATTTAGAATATGAGATTTATGTCGACGCATCAATGCAAGGATATGCCAGAATTTTAGGACAGCGAGACATCAACAATGACTTTCACGTCATTAGTACAGCTTCTAGAGGACTTACAAATATTGAGAGGAATTCTTCAGTGACTCAGCTAGAAATTGGAGCACTATATTTCTCATTAATTCATTTTAAAACCTATATTTATCAGCAAAAGGTGAAAGTATATTCAGACCACATCAGCTTAACTTTCATACAACGGTGTAGATTATGTAGTGGAAAACTTGCTAGATACATTCATGCAATATCTGCATTCGATATTGAGATTATACACATTCCTGGCAAAAATAATACCTTCAGTGATTTGCTATCAGGATTGAACTACAACCCACAAATTCCCGAAAACATTGAAAGGCCTAGAAATGAAGTCAAAATATTGACAATTGAAATTCCTTTAAGCAAAGAAATGATTAGAAAATTGAAAAATATAGGGGAAATTCAAAATGAGGACGCAAAATTATTAGAACTTAAAGAAAAGGCACCACTAATTGAAGAGGCAAAGAAAGAAATTGTAGCAATTCGGGATGGGACATTATACAAGAAGCATGGAAAAGAAGTGCCTAGTTGGAAGGTAATGGTTCCGAAAAGCATGGAAAAGGAACTAATTAAGAATTTTCACGAAGGGTTAGCACACTCAGGGACGGACCAGACAACTTCTATGATTTTAGAGAATTTATACATATCCAAATTGAGTCAGAAAGTTCGAAAATTTATATCGTGCTGCAACCTGTGTCAGAAGGCAAAGCAAATAAATGCAGCATATGCATTTGAGACTAATTCGGTTATAAGGGATAAGCCGAGATGCGTAATTAGTATTGATATTCATGGTCCGATGCCTCCAAGTCAATTTGGAAATAAATATATATTTGTCTCGTATGTATTGTAATGAAAAGAAGCTAGAAACAGTGATGTGTATTGAATTTATTTAAAGGTGAGTCGAAATTGTTACACTAACATCACTTAAGTTTACTCACTTAACATGTTTCGGGAAACAGTTGTTCCCATCCTCAGAAGGTTAATTCGACTGGCCCATGTTGTTGGTGTTTCCGTTTTTTGGACTGGATCCTGTGGTGGCATCTTGTGGTGGAGAAATGTACTTCCAGAGAGGATTTGGTGGCGGCAAATCAAAATTCATTAGATTTGTGTTGTGTTTTAGAATGGTGATCTTCTCCCATGCATCTAATTCAGCTGCAAATTTGGCTGGTTTGACTAATGTAATATTGGGTTTGATGTTGTGATTAGTGATCCAAAAATGGTGTGAAACTGCAGATTTGTCCATTTGTTTGTATTTAATACATCTCATGTGCTCCTTTAGCCTAGTTTCTAGGTTTCTTTTTGTCTTACCAATGTATACTTTATTGCAATCTGAACAATTGATTTTATAGATTCCAGCTTTTTTGTCTTGTGGAATGGGGTCTTTTAAATTGTTACAAAGTAATTTCTCTATGTTAAATTTGTTCTGTGGAGCTAGGCTGATGTTATGTTTCATGAAAATCTTCTTAAATTTGTGAAATGTTCCTGGGTGGTATGTGAATTTCTTGAACTTTAGCTCTTTATCTTGCTGGCTGAGATTTGTTGTGTTTCTGATGTGCATCTGTCGTTTGAATTTTGCAATTTTTTTGTCAATAGTTTGATTTGCCGCCACCAAATCCTCTCTGGAAGTACATTTCTCCACCACAAGATGACACCACAGGATCCAGTCCAAAAAACGGAAACACCAACAACACGGGCCAGTCGAATTAACCTTCTGAGGATGGGAACAACTGTTTCCCGAAACATGTTAAGTGAGTAAACTTAAGTGATGTTAGTGTAACAATTTCGACTCACCTTTAAATAAAAAATATATTTGTCTGTTATGATATATTCAGCAAATATGTAAGAATTTACCCTTTGAGAAAACCTACAGGTTTAGCATGTTTGAATAGACTACTCAAGTCATATGTGATAGAAGAAGGACCTATTCAATCTGTATTGAGCGATAATGCTTCATACTTCACAGGAAAAAAAATTTATGGATGGACTGAAAGAAAATGGCATTAAACAATATTTTTCGTCAAGATACAGACCGAACTCCAACCCAGTGGAGAGGGAAATTAAGGAAATTTCAAATTATTTAAGGGTGCTGTGTCATCGAAAACAAACCCAATGGTATGGATATGTGAATTTCGTTCAGAATCTACTAAATGAAACCGTAAACAATGTGACAGGATACAAACCATGTGAACTTAAGTTGGGAAAAAAGATCAATACAATGTGTAAGAAAATTCCAGAAGCCATTCCAGATGCGCACTCGATACCACAAACAGAAGAAGAGATGTTCCGAAAAGCATTCGAGAGGATGAAGAAAAAGGCCATAAAAAGAAAAATTAAACATGAAGAAAAGAAGAGAAAGGAATGAAGGATAAAAATAGGAGATTTAGTTTTGGTTAAAACCAAGAAATTGTCGGATAAAGCAAATAAACTTTATTGGCGAATGTTTCTCAAATACCATGGACCATATGAAGTTGTTGAAGTATATGGAACAAATACATATGAGTTATGTAATCCAACAACTCGAAAAAGCATTGGAAAGTTCCATATTGAGATGCTGAAACCATACAACAATGGCGATAAAGGTGAAACAGAAGACAAAGATGATAGATAGAAGATGATAAATAGTAAATGCTGGATAGTTAAAGACGAAATGCAGAGCAATGTATTGGAACGTAAGAGGGTTAATTATGTATGTATGTATGTCATAAGAAAGGAGAAATAAATTTTGGACATAACTAAATGTTTAAAAGGAAAATAACATTTTATTTGTAACTGTAACAGCATTTGAAATAAAGCATGATGTTAGTAAAGTACGTAGATATAATTCCAAGAGTATTGTGAATATACAGTACAAAACAACAAAAATGGGTTAAAAGTAATTAAAACAAATACTTATGTAGCAAACAGAACATGTGAAACAGTGTCTAGATTTAAGAGATGTAAATATATTTGTGTAGAGGGTGAATATTTTAGTAAATATGTATAGTAATTACAAAAATTCTTAAATGCACAAATTGTTGTCAACAATATAAGAAAGTAAATAATTTTGTAACAGTAACTAAATAATTCAGGGTATAGTATTTGCTATAAAAAAAAAAATTTTGTGATGTCAGATTAATGTCTAAACACATTAAACCAGAGCCAGTAAGTAGTGGCAAGATAAAGACAAAACATATGTCGTGTGTTAAATACGTGTGATGTGTTAAGTGAAAGTGATAGCGTGTGTTCCAAGATTTAGGAGACTAAAAACCCAATTATAAAATTTCCAAACAAGTTGTAAATATTTATAATTATGTTTCTAGTGGGGCATATGATGCAGTAATTTGTATCACAAATTACTTAAATGTAAATAATGATTGTAATATGAATATGCATTTTTATGTGACATTGATTTGAGATGTTTATTGATTGTAATTATTGTTGAGAAGTAAGTTTATAGGGCCTTACTGAAACTGACAATAATAGCGTGCAATAATGCAGCGAGGGGGTGAGCTGTTTATCATTATTGGAAACGAGGAAGTTACGTAATATTGGCGCGTTTTTCTTTTAGAATCTTCTGGAACATTTCCCTAGAGCATATGTATTCATAATTTTCATTGGATATAAAAATAGACGCTAATGTTGGCGCGTTTTATTAGCCAATTGCAGTTCAGTTATAATCTTTAGGCATATCTGGGTGAAGGAGTATAAAAAGAGTAGGTTAGAGGTAGACCCCGTCAGTTCATCAAAATCCTTTGTACACTACACGTCGCATTCCCGTCAGTTCGTCGAAAGTATTTGTACGGCACACTTCGGATATCAATTTGCAGGTTACGCGTAACAGAGTTATGAAAAATCTCAAGTGTTATAAAGTTAATTATACAAAAAGTTGAAGTACGCGAATTAAGAATTATCAGTAATGAAGTTATTATAACAGTTTCAGTTTGGCGAGTGTCAAGATCAATGTGTAAATGTGATAGTTAATGTGTTCGACAATAAAAGTGTAAAACAAATTTCTTCATCAGTGTTATCTTTGGATAAAAGATTCCTTTCCGTTTACACAACCTGTATATAGAGAAGTGCTTGACCAAAAGGATAATAGCTAGCCGGAGGACAAAGAACCAAAATTAAATAAAATAACAGTAGCATTTTTTTTTAAACAAGAAAAAACTAATACTGCCGCAAATTGCTAACACCAGATGGAGCTAGCAAACCTAACAAATGAATGACGTCACAAGATGGTTTCAACGCGTGAAGTAAACACAAATACACAAACATTATAAGAAACACACTCGCAGCTTATGTTGGTTGGGGTTGAATCCGTTGTCTTTAATATAGTTCTTGTCTTCTTATAAATTCCAAATTCAAACTTGTCTGCTTTGCATCTTAGCTTTAAGTCTAAAAAGGGTGGCAGTTTGTCGGTTTCTGTATGCATAGTGACATTTATTGTGGTTTCCTGAAGGTTTAACAATTTGAGGGCACCGTCTAAAAATCTACAATTTTCTATAGCGATCACATCATCTACATAATGGCGCCATGCTTTAAAAATGTGATTGAAGGTTCTGCAAATGTGTGTTTCACAGTTCTCATGAATAAGTCGGCTAAGAAGGGTGATAAAGGGTTGCACATTGCTAGTTCAGAGTCTTTTTTATAGAACTGATTGAGAAACTGCAATACAAATTGTTCAATGCAGATTGTCATTAGCTTCTTCAGTTCTCGAACTTCATGCCTTTCTAGGTTTATTGAAGTTAACCAGTTTTCTAAGTGAGATAAAACATTCATTAAAAGCAATGTATCACAGAGAAGCATTCCACTGAACACCAATTACGAAGCAGTTGCAGTATCTGTCATTGTAAACATTTATATTTGCATATGCAGTATATACTTGCCAAACAGCAATGAAATTAATTTCTCTACTCTAAATGAGCTAATAAAGCAATCACCCAAACCCTTTTTATTAATGGGTGACTTCAATGCCCTAGCAGCCTTTGGGGAAATAATAATACTGATTCAAGAGGAAAAACTATTGAACCGCTACTTTTCAATTCGGAACTAATATGGCTTAACAATAGTAGGCCAATACACTACTCTGTAACAAAAAATTCTTTCAGTAGTATTGATCTAACAATTTGTACTCCTGATATAGCACGTTCATTGACATGGTCAGTATACTCTACATTATTTGATAGTGACCATTTTCCTATTTTAATTAACATGGATAACACAAAGTTGGTATACTGTCGAGCATCTAAATGGAATACAGATAAAGCTAATTGGGAAAAATTTAAGTCTCTAATAAGTAAAAATATTACACCACTACCACAGCAAAGCCAATGGTCAAACCTCCATATAAATCAAATAGTTGAAAACTTCTCAAATTTACTAATCCAATCTGAGCTCAGTATTCCTAAATAGACGAATCTACATAATAATAGAAACATACCATCGTGAAATGAAGATTGTAAAACAGCCATTATTAATACAAATAAAGCTTATTACACATACACAATAAATCCTTCAAAGGAAAATAAAGTGAATGTTTTAAAATTGCGATCCAAAGCAAGAAATTCATGGTTGAAATTCATTTCCTCCTTGAATCATCAAACACAACAAAAACTAATGTGGAATAAAATAAAGAAAATTTGTGGAAACCTTGTGGATTTCTAATTAATTGCCTTATAAATGAGCAAGGTACAATTATTAACAGAATCCCAAGTAATAGCTCATTCTCTAGCTGATACTTTTTCGGCTCTTACTAGTGACATACATTTTGACAAACAAATTCTTGGAAAACAACAGAAAGCCTGACAATCTCCCTCCTGTGTATACTTTTGAAGATTTTAATGATACTTATATGAGAAAATATCCACATCTGAGTTAACAACAGCACTCCATACCTGCCAATCTTCAAGCCCTGGCCCAGATATTTTATATGGAATGATCCAACAGCTTCCACCTATTGTCTTAAATTATCTGAAGGATATATACAATTATATACGGACCAAGAAAGTATTTTCTCACCAATGGCATAGAGCCACAATCATACCTTTACACAAACCTAACAAGGACCACTAGATCAGAGCATTATCGTCCAATTGCTTTAACATGCACAGTATGTAACATTATGGAAAAGATCATAAATAAACAATTACGTTGGACACTGGAAAAGGAAAAGGTTTTCATTACTGAACAGAATGCATTTTGCCAACACCACCCCAATACAGACAGTCTTGTAATTTTGAAAATGGAAATAAGGAAAGCTTTTCAGAACTCTCAACATATGATGGTAATTAGCCTAGATATAGAAAAGGCTTACAACAGGATCTGTAGAAAACATCTCTTGGAAATACTTATTCAAAAATCGTATAAAAGGAAATATTATTTTATTTATTTATAATTTTCTAGAAAATAGAAAGATACATATTAGAGCTAATGGAATGTTGTCGAAAGAGATAAGAGGATCAATACTGAGTGTAACACTTTTTCTAATTGCAGTAAATAACAACCTCCTACATCAATTCACTTGCTGAAGTCTGTCTTTTGGCAGACAATTTAACTATTTTCTGCAAAGGAAAGAATATGTGTACCACCAAAGAAATTCTGCAAAAAATGCTTAATGGTCTTGAAAAATGGTAAAAAATGAATGGATGAGATTTTCCAGCCAAAAAACTAAATGCATTACATTCTCCGGACGTACTTCACCTATTGACTACCCTGAACTACACATTAATATGTGTAAAATAGAAAATGTCAAAGTCATAAAAATACTGGGTATCTTATTTGATAAGAGATTAATGTTTCTTCCACATATTAGAGAATTAAGAAGCAGTTGCTTAAGAAGAATCAACATTCTGAAATCTTAAGCCATTAAAAACTGGGGAGCTGACTACAGTGTTTTAATAAATATCTACAGAGCGATGATTAGATCCAAATTAGACTATGGCTGCATAGTACATAACTCAGCATCATCAACAACTCTGAAGTTACTTAACCCAGTACAAACGATTGCCCTCAGAATTGCTCTTGGAGCATTTTATACAAGTCTCATCAGTAGTCTCTAAACGGAAGCAAGATGAACCACTCTGGAACTTTGAAGGATACGATTAAGTCTAACCTATGCAACTAAAGCATTATCTATCCCAGGATCAACAATACAGTCCTACATCCATGGAAATTCTGAGAAGGAAAAACACCATAATAAATCTAAACCACTGACCTTTAGCACTCAAATACAACAGCATAGCAAAGATACGAACTTCAACCTACCCTTCATCACCACAAGCATAAACAGTTACATTGCTGAACCCTGGAAGTTGCTAATTCTGACAGTTAATACTCAAATACATATTCATAACAAGAATGTAACTGACAAAATAGTTTACCAAAAATGTTCAATGAATTCCTAGACATGTATCCTAAGTATGTTTCAACTTATACACACGGTTCATCTTCAAAAGAAGGAAATGTTTGTGGAGTAATATATCCGGATCATACAATGCTCTACAAACTACCACCAAATTTCACAATATCTTCTTGTGAATGATTTGCTATCAAAGAAGCTCTCATAACAATATCACAAACCAACGAATAGACCTCCTATTTAATCTTCACCAATTCACTAACTGCTACTACAGCAATTCAAGACAGGTTGACACAGAACTGCCTAGTTCAAGAAATACAGACATTATACACACAATCAGTCCGAACTAGAAAAACAGTGGATACCATCACATGCAGCGATTACTGGGAATGAGAAGGCTAAAGAAGCATCCAGCAATCCCACAATAACTATGTACTCCTTATCAAGATGTAATTCAAAACATCAAAGAGAAAGTACATATGGAAAATGCAATAGCTTACGAACCAAAACACTGAAGTATGGCAGAGCTTGGTGACAGCATATTCATACACAAACCTCAAACATCACCAAGTTACCCTAGCCAGATTGGACACAGCAGTATTACTTATTCTTTCCTACTCGCCAAGAAACCTGCTCCAAAATTATAGATAGCTGCAATACTGACTTAACCATCAAACACATCATCATTGAATGCCCAAAATATAACTGGAGGAAGGTGTACAAGATCCCAACAGAACTTTCAAACGTCCTCAATGATGTAACTAGTGTAAGAAATATAGTACAATTTTTAGAAAAAAATATCTGCATTGGAACAATTATAAAAGTGAATCATTTTATTTCCTAATCAAGATAACTTATCTCAATATTATGTCAACATTTTACTACAGAAGAATATAATTGTATTAAACTTTTACATACATAACTTTGATAAATGTAAACACACATTCAAGTTGTATGAATACTCTTACCACTGTATTACTTCCTATAAATATTGGATTTTTTTATTGTATAACATAAACATTATAATGACTTACTGTATCACATGCTAATGTAATATTTAAGTTGCAATAAGACCGCACTGTCAAAGCGACTCTAAATAAAGTATTATTAATAAAAACTACTAAAAACCACCAGAAGCCCAAAGGAATTAGATGTATGGGAGAACTTTATCCTGAAACATGTAAAACTTGTAATGAATTTTGAAATTCCAATCAAGATAAATGCATATAACAAATTGTTGAAGCCCATCTTACCATGAAGAAACCGGACACACAGTTGATGATGTAGGCAACAGCCTACAAAAACTTTCTGCATATTAATGTGGCGAGTGCAACCTTTCAAGTATTTAATCGACTCCTACTCTCAGTTATATTAACCTTCATGAGAGTTCTGTATGATGCCTCAATGTGAAAACTTGAAGTGTGTTGAACGGCAAAAACATCTCAGAGATCAGATACCAGACCCTCCATCCATAAAAGATCTGACAAATATACTGGAACATTATAAGAAAATATTCAATGGTGAAAATTTTCTCTTGTTTTCCGTAATTTGCCACAAAGAAAGAGATAAGCTTGTGATAGCTTTAGAATCAGAAAGAACGTGGAACTACTTCTGACCTCGGAGACCTGCTATGTTGACAGTACATTTAAAACCTTGGTTACTATTTTTATGCAGATATTTCCAGCATTGGGATCAAAGTGAGGATGTACCGACATGCTTCCCATTTATAAATGCACTTCTTAGTACAAAACATGAAAGTAAGTCTTACTTGCAGGAATTTGCTGCAATAAGAGATATACCAGAAGCATATACCTATTGTTTACAGCACTTCTGCAAATAATGTGCAACTTTGAATTTTCATTAATAAATGCTGCAAAATATATGTTTCCAGAATGTATAACCTTGTGTTACTTCTTTCACCTCTTTCAATTTTTGCATCGGAAAGTTCAAGAAGGACTACAAGCAACTTACAATGACCTAGAGGACAGATCTGTGAAAATAGGTATCCACTCAAAGCTGGGATAGGAATTGTTCCAAGTTGAAGAAATAGCAGAGTCGTTTGACTTTGTTTTTCAATTATTAATTGACGAGCTGCAAGAGATAGCTAGATATTTGAAGAATCTCAGGAATGCCTGCAAGAGGATAACAGTGTGCTGTGCCACTTTATTATAAACCAGAATATTGGAGCGTTACAATGCAACATTCTCACAACTTTGCAGAAATAAGCATTCCACCATGTGGATGTTTTAAGGTTGAAGCCACAGACCAGCTATGTGCATAGCAGGCTGTACTTTTCTCATGTGCAATTAGCAGCGCATGATGCATTCAAAGTTATCTTCATCAGCTATGCATTATGTTCATGCTGTAAAGAGAGTTCACATTGTGCATCTGAAAGGTGAAAGTTTATTCAAGGCATCTGTGTTGTGTATGATTTGCTTATGAGTGTTAATGACTTGTTATTATTCCACTGCAATGCCTGCCGATAAATTCATGCTTGAACAATGAATTTTTATGTACGATACATACGTAAAACCCAAATCATGTAGACAATTTCAGGAGAAATTTCTTGGTATTGCAGTTACAAACAGAGAAACTGTTAGATGTCTGGTTCATAAGTTCGCTAAACGTTAAACCTAAGAAGTGAAAATGAAATTTCTATTAGAGAAAAAATTTATAAAATTGATGCATCTATTTGTGGGGAACCGTAAAAAAAATTTATAGGAATAATCTCGACACTGTAGACACAGAAATTATGAACATTATGCAGCAAGAAGTGTATGAATAGAAATTTCATTCAAAAATGTAAGGAATGTCTTCACCCCTTATAACAATGTTACTTGACCAGATATACACATGATCTGTGGTTTCACCATGAAGCAATCACACTGTACAACATTCTTTTGAAATTCCATAAGGAACAAGGTGACATGCCTTACACATATATCAATGGCATAGTCAGTATAAGGAAATAAAAAGCATATATTCCATACTTTTTGTTTATTCTTTAATTTTTTTTTATTCAGGGGAAAATGGAAGGGAAGACAGGCACAGGGTGAAAAGAACTGTAAGGGAAAATTGTCATAAAGAAAAATGATCTGAGGAAAAATGTCCAGGAATACATTAAATCTCTTCTAGCAATTGTTTGCAACCATTACTGCTTCATTTACAGAGAACTTTTTTAACTGTGTAGTCTTTTGAGGTTGTCAACGAGGAGAGCAAGTATGTATTTTTACAATATGGGAATTGTTACCAAGTTTTCAAACTTCCACATTCATTGATGTAACATGAAATTATCTGGATAATTACTTTTTAAATTCTTAAAATTTTTACTTTTTCTAGAACTTCTTACACTAGTTAAAGTAAGTATTGCATTCCACTCCAAAATTAAATTTATAGGAAGATTTCACCAGAAATACAGGCCGTTTCCTGAATACAAAAAAACTGTTTTTACCAAGAATGCAACATGAATACTTTGCTAGAAAATTCCCTCAACCCAAACTATCCTTTACATGGTAATATTTTTCCTATTTTTTTTGTTTTCTCAAAAACGGCTCTAATGATTTTTATTAAATACTGTATTTTAAGCCTTTATGTGTTGCCTTTAGCATCTAACATCATACATGTAGCCTCATATTGGCAGCTTTGGAACAATTACTCATCTATAATGATGTTCACTTGTTTACTATTGTACACCTTTGGGTTTATTTACATTGGGTTTTCCTTTATAAACACTAAATTCGCTTACACACTTACACTCTCACTTATACTTCCAGACTTTAGGGGGGGGGATGGGGAATAACCCTGGCTAAAGAAAAGTTCTCATCCTCCAGCCAGGAATCAAACCTGGGACCTCTGAATTTGAAAATTAGTTTAAGTATGATAAATAAAATGCATATCTTAAATGTTTTGTTAATAGTCTGAGAAGTCCTCTTTATTGGAATAAATTTTCAAAACCATAAATAATAAACAAAAATTTACTGTAGGAAAAATGTATGACCCATTAAAATACATATTTATTACAACAAATACTTTCATAGCATTTGCTGTTTTCAAAATATTTCATGCTGCAAGTTTATTTTTTCCAAATCTATTCTCTAATGGACATGCTTGAAATGCATTTTTTTTTCAATCTTTTTCTTTCTTTCCATTGTGAAAGCTTGTTACCACGAATAAACATTTAAACGCTGTTTTGGCATGTTGTAAGCTTGTAATTATTTTTATTTATTTATTTATTTTATTTATTTATTTGTGCTAGCAATCTTCCCTAGAATATGGCTATACATCAGCCCAAGCTGTTTTCTTGCCATATTCTACCCATATTACACTCTTATTATAACATAAAAAATGATGATAATAATAATAATAAAAAAAATCTGATGTGTTACACTCACATGACTTTCTCTACTCTTGTACAATCTATTTTTACAAACGCCTATTCTCCATATGCTTTATGTTAATCGAGATATCGAGATGTCAATCTTATTGCTAATTTTCTTGTAGATGCAAGGGGAATATGGTAGCTTTTAAGCGATGGTCAAATATTTTAACGCTGGTTGCTATGTGTCGAATTCCATTCTCTTTGCAAGTCCAGGACATAAAAAAATGAATAACGAATTTGAGAAAAAGTATAAGTATTGGAAAATTTAAGGGAATAACAAGCAATATCTCGAAAACGGTTCACTCAACAAAAGAAATGTATATAACATAAGTTGTGTATTTTAACGAGATCAACATTTTTTGTGTAGTAAAATTTTGTCTATCTCTTATGGTTTACCAGTTATGCAAAAGTCGTTCACAATGAAGAATACTTTTGGAGACATTCCCAGAAAATTCGAGATATACATTTCATTTCTCATGGCATTATCTTAAACATATGATATTTTAAACAAAATCGTTAGAGCCATTTTTGAGAAAATTAAAATTTTCGAAAAATGTTCCATGTAAAGGGTAGTCTGGGGTGGGGGGATTTTCTTGAAAACCTTCGTGTCGCATCTCTGGAAGATACTGAACCTAAATACCAAGTTTGGTGTTTATCCGACTGTTCGTTTTTGAGTTATGCTGTTCACACACACACAGACACACACACACACACAGACACACACACGGACATGTTTCCAAAAATGCTTTTTTTGGATTCAGGAGGTCTCAAAACATGTATTTCCGGTGAAATCTCGGTATCGAATTTTTGGGTGGAATGCAATACTTCCCCTACTTACTATACGTAGTAGAGAAAGTAATAATAGTAATGGTACCAAAATAATAATCTTATAGTAATAATATATTGTAATAATAATAATAATAATAATGATAATATACTAATAATAATAATATAATTACAAAACTTAACATCACTTGATGAAATTAATTTACATCTCTTTTTATTGTCCATAACCATTTCTTTTTAACTTTGGACAAGTATTCTCCTACCTTTTTACTATCCTTGTTAAAAATCTTGCTTAAAGCTACTTTCCTGTCCCGATTTACCCATTTCCCATTTATAGCTACCTTTCTCCAATGTTGTGTACCTTTACAGTCAAAAACGATATGTTCTAAATCTTCTCTTTCCCCACATATTGGGCACTGATTCTGTGGGAACCCTTTTCTCATTCCTATTAATCTCCATACACCTGCTCGTGCCCAGGCAATACTTTCTCTTTGTTCCTTATTTGTGTTATCCACATACTGTTCTCTAGCCCATACATTTTTTATTAATATATATGATTCCAAGGAACTTTTGTTCCCAATGTTGCTAAATAAATTTTGTATCTCTATATCTTCAAACCTCTGCCTAGCTTCTTTCCAGAAACCCTTAACATTATTTTCCCTCCTTCTCCAAATTTCCCCATGACCACTAATTTTCCAAATTAGTCTGTATACTATAACTCCACCCATTCTTCTTCAAGCTCCTTTCTTGGAATTCCAAACACTGCCTCAACAAGTTCTTCTCTTCTAAATTTAATAGTCTGTACCAATATTTAAGAGCTCTCTCCATTATTACCCCTTTCCCCCCCACTCTCTGCATTTCAATTAGAGCAAATTCCTTAACTGTAGCATTTGGCAGGCCTAACACTTCTCTGCAGAAACTCCTATGTACCATATCTGTCTCTTCCCAGCCTCGTTCTACTCCCCATATTTCACTACCATATAACATTTTTGCTTCAACTACTGTGTTATATATTTTCTCTAGCCATTTAACATTTATATCTGGTATTCTATATTTGCACCCTCTAATCGCTGCCATTGCCCCTTTCCCCTTTGTCAATACCAGTTTCTTCTGTTTCTCCCATTTTCCACCCCCATCCATTTTAACCCCTAAATATATACAGTCTCTGACCACTTTATATTCCTTCTCTCCATTCTTCCACTTTTCATACTTGCTCAGTTTGGCACCTTTCTTAAACACTATAATTTGAGTCTTCTCTTGATTTACTTTCAAATTCCACTCATCGCAGTATTTATTCATTTGCTGTAGGGACTGCTTCAGACCAATCGTTGAAACTGATCCTATCACTAAATCATCAGCGAATAATAACCCAGGGATTGATACCTTATTTATCGTAGGCAACCAACTATTATTCCTTCCTATCTCAGTGAGGATATCATCAATGTACAGATTAAAAAGCACTGGACTTAATTTACATCCTTGTCGTAGCCCCTTCCTTTGATTTACTTCTTTTGTCACCAATCCTACTCCTACTTTCACACAGAATGTGTTGTCCTTATATAGAGCTTTAAATAAATTTACCATCTGTTGGCTTACTCCCTTCCTCAAAAGTTTGTGCCACAACAAATTTAAATCAATGCGGTCATACGCTTTCTCCAAATCAACAAATGCCATGTATAATTTTCCCCTTTTTTCTTTTAAATACTTATCCACCAGAGTTTTAATTATAAATAAGTTATCTACCGTTCTCCTTCTCTTGCGGAAACCCATTTGAAACTCCGAGAGGATATTATATTCCTCTACCCAGTTTTGTATCCTATTAGTTAAAATCCCTGTGAAAATCTTTCCAACATTTGAAAGTAATGCTATTCCCCTGTAATTATTGGGCTTATCAACACTCCCCTTACCTTTATATATAGGATGAATTATTGCTTTCCTCCAATGCTTCGGTATATACCCCTTGGTTTTTATTCCATTAAACAAATCAGTAAACATCTTTACTCTAGTCTCATCGCTACACCATTCTTTGATAAACTCGGGAGGAATTCCATCAATACCTGTTGCCTTATTGTTTTTCATTACCTTCACTTGTTTCACTACCTCCTCATCTGTTACTTCCCTATCTAATATATCTATGTATCCCACTCCAAAATCCGCCACTGGCTTCATCTTGATAAAGCCCTCCTCCTCGAATAACATTTTAAAATACTCCATCCAATCTGCTGAAGTGATATTTGGTTTAGCTAACCATTTATTATACGTGGATTTTAACACTCTCCACACCTTACTGGCATTGTTTTCCCTTAATACTTTAATCAAATTACTTTGTTCTTTATTTCTCCATTCTTGTTTCTTTTCTTCTAATAGTGCATTATATAAATTCCTACTCTTTAGGTATTCCTTCTTATCTTCCTCATACCCTCTCTTTTTCCATCTTACTAATGCCTGTTTCACCACCTTTTTTGTTATTTTGCATTCTTCATCATACCACCCTATTTCCTTTATTACCCTGCCTCTCCCCCTTCTCATCCCTTCCCCTGCTCTTTGCATTAACATATTAAAAATATTGTTTACATTTCAACTCCACCAATTATCAATAGTATACCTATTATACAAGTGAGAAGAAACATGTTTACCATCTCTTCTACACCTTTGTTTGTTTTTGAATCCTTCCACTTTAACTTGTTAAATGTTCCAATTCTTGCTCTATACACCTCAATGCCAATTCCCATGGTTACTTAAGCCCCTCTTTCATCCACTCCAGGAGCTTCCTCCTAACACGTCCACTCTCTTCCACTGCTTGCTTAGCACCGCTTGTAATTAAGGATTTCTTGTTTAATTTGAAATTAATCCTAAGCAAAAGTAGTACATTCTGAATAACATAAAATAGATATAAGAATAACTTTTTATATGTGGTGTTATCAGTGGTACCTAAACCTTTAGATCATGGAGCACTAACTTTCATATATGGTCTAATATGACTAAACTATTGAGAATGGAAAGCAAACATTCTGAATTTAGAACTTTAAAACATGTGAAACATGCATGCTTTATTTTTTATTTCAATACAAAAATATTTTCAACTTTAATTTCATTACATAGTATTTTGCAAAACAACAAAAACAAGCATATTAAGGCAAGTATTGTAAATCTCTACTATAACCCCACAGATCTAGTACATAAAAGCATTTTTAATGTTGCAAAACAAAAAATGCTACTTGGGATTGTAAAAGAACTATTCTAATAAGAATGACGAGTCTATAACTCGTATTTGGGACAGCTGGAGCCGAATATCTGGTTCCAAATCAGTTTTGTTTTAAAATCTGCAAGCAGAGAATCCTCATTCGCATAAAAATGGCAAAGGGATGGATTTAGCTTTGTCAGACAAAACTTTAAATTTGTGTTTTAACTGACACCAGAATTCAATAACGACTTCTTATTTGAAAAATTACCTTATATCATAGTATATGATGTCAAATGAATCAAGCATTCATATTGCTGCACTGTTAGGGAGGCTGGCTTTTCTGACACAGCAGAGAAAGGGTTTACAACCCTAAAGTCTTCTTTCATTTTTTCATGGAATATTTCCAGAAAATATATCTGTTGAAGCTATCAATAGGTAAACTTGAGCCTCATTTAAGACATCCACAGTATTTCTTAATCTAGTTCTTCTATAAATTCAGTTCTGGTGTTGTTTTCACATATTTGATTAATTTGATTCCTGTCTGATGCTGTAGTCCAGAAGTGATGGGATACTGCAGATTTGTCAGTTGATTTAAGTTCTATGTGCCTGAAGTGATCTTTTAATCTTGTCTGAAAGTTTCTTTTAGTTTGACCCAAGTATATTTTTGGATAAACTAAGAGAAACTTACAACCAAGATTAAAAGAACACTTCAGGCACATAGAACTTAAACAAAGCAATAAATCTGCAGTATTCCATCACTTCTACACAGCTCACCAAACAGGACACCAAATTAACCAACACAAGAACAAACACATAAAACAACAGAATTCGCAATTTGGGAGAAAATACATACTTGGTTATGAATTTTGAAATACCAACATCTTAGGAATAGCTTCTATAAAACCAGTGGGCAGCACAGACATAACTAGCAGGAACTTTCTCTTCAAGAATCAGTCAACGAGCCACTGAACATTAAGTTGATCTTCAAAACGTCCAAATAAATTATGGAGTCGACTCACACTACTTTTTCATAGTATTCTGAAAGTTTTACTGTTTATAACACTTCTTGTATATATTTCATGTGATAGTCAAAAGTATTAAAAAGTTTTAACTTTTATTGAATTGCTCATTGAGTATTATATTGTATTTATTAAAAGTGAAGAAGCTGGGTTCTTCAAACTTATGGAGATGATGAAGTTTGAGTTTTAATTTAAACTGCCCACGTAATGAAGATACACTTTGAAGTTGGCTAATGCTTGTTGCTTGGGATGCCAAAACTTTGAAATGGTGGAGATGATGCTTGTGTTACGTAATGTTTATACAATGTTGTGCAATGTAATTTTTACGCAGAAACTTGAAGATTTTATATTTTAATTTGTTGCTTTGTGCGTAGGTTTCAATTAATTAAGCTTACGTAATATTATTTAAATCTGCCTGGGCTGCTTCAGTCGAACTATGGAGACATAAGGTCTTGTTCAGGTTGTGATATGACAAAAATTAAAGACGTCACAGAATTACTTTTAAATTTCACTTCTTTTTATTTCTTTATACTTGCACATATAAAACACTACACTTTATAAAAGAAACTGTGAGAACTTTACACATTCTTAATGTATTTTCTATAAAATCTTGCTCGTGACTTTTCCATCTGCACTCTATCACATCATGTCCACGACAGACTAATCTTAACGGTAAAAACCTTAAAGCTTCGGTATTGCCAGTCTCTTATTGGCTAATTCTACTCCAATAGAATTTAATCATTCAAACTAAAACTTTTCCTTACTGTTGATTGGCTAATTCAAAACTGTAAGCGAAACTACGTCACTACCGATCTTTTCATAACCAGTACTTTTCAAAATTCCAGACACATTATTGTCACAAAATTACATTATTACCTCATTGTTAACAACTTAAAACACATTATTCTCACAGTTCTTGCACTATCAGAGTATATAAATATTTACATAACATTAATAAAATATGTTTTACAATAAAATAAGTATTTGCAATGATTTACATACAATTTAAATAATTATTATATACATATTGTTTTTAAGGTGGGCTGTTATTGAATTTAATTATCATAAAAATACAATTAATATTATTTAGGCATTAAAATACTGCCTCAAAAGCCTGCAGAAGTACAGCACTTTTATGGTATCATCAAAATACATTTAATTAATTACAATATTAGTATTTATATACACAGCCTAAGACAAAATAAATGAGCAACAGCAAGAGAGAGAGTTCAATTCGGAAAACATTGGAAGCATTTGCTGGTGCTGCATTCAAAATACATGATTTAATACCACCCTGTGTTCATTTCAAAGCCATATGATGGATAGAAAGATGCCTTTCATTGTGGTTGTGTGCATGATAGCCAAGCAGTGAAACACATATTGGAACAACCTGAGTTCGAATCCTTGGTGTATGCATTTCTTTTTTTATTATTATTTAATGTTTAATTTGTTAAATATATGGTAACGCCGTATTTTTTCCATGCATATATATCTATTAATTTTAAGACAGTCATGCATAAAAACAAACAAATTACTCTTTTCATTTTCTAAATAAATGCTATACTATGAAGAATTCTAAAGTGAAAAACTAAACCAAATTTTTAACTGACTTAATACTGGAGCACTCTGTCTCATTCTTCAGCTATGAAGGTGCTGGCATAATCATATGCGAACACCTCATAGCCTTGGAGTTATGAATAAGTTAGCAATCATACTGACTTTTGCTATGGCTGAGCTACAAGGAGATCTCTCCTTATGTTAGTGAATGCTGCTGTGTCTCAAACTAAAAGCACTTGAAGTCCTTATATCTATGGCTATGAGGTGGGTGCGATTAACCAGGGAAGGCATGCTTCATCTTTGACCTGGTTTGGGTCAAAAACGTTTGTCCATTCCTCAGTAGGACACTGCACTTAATATATAGTCGTCCTCCATGGTCTAGTGGTTAACATGTAAGCCTCTAATTCCCGAGGATGCGAGTTCAAACCCAGCAGTGGGCAATGGATTTTTTTGGGCATAAAAATCCTTAGCATGGCTTCCTTCAGAAGGGAAGAAAAGCTGGTGGTCATTGTTGTAGATTTATGGCATGTAAAAGAACCTCAAGCCTGATTAAGAGGACTCTGAGCAAAATTGCCAGTCTTTCACGACCATATAGAATGGGACACTAAGGACCACAGCAGTTAAAGAGCACCCATAAATAAAACTCAATTTATTTAATTTAACTGCACTTATAGAAGAGAGAAACAGGAATACCTTCAGCATGTGTCTACAATTACAAGTAATTTTAATTTCCTGAGTTGAACTACACAGCCTTGCCTCATTTAACTACAGCAAGGCTCTTTGCTTTATCGGCAGCTAAGAAGCAGCATCTTACAGACAGACGATCACAGATTTTCTTGACTCACATTTGCAGAAGAAAATGTCAACTATAACTGGAATAGAGTTATATTTACAGACGAGGTAACATTTTCATCTACAAATGGGGAGAAAGTGATTGCTTACCACCCCAGAGGAAAACGTTACAATGCAAAATACGTGGCACAAATGGATAACCAAGGTTGCATATCTGTGTCATGTTGGGGTTGGATGTCACTAAAATGGCCTAGATGTGTTGTGGCAGCGTGATGGCAAATTAAATAGCCAGCAGTATAAAGACAACCTCGAAAACACTATAGTTCCTTCTGTAAGGACTAGATATCCCAGTACGATAACCACTCTGTCCATACAAGAAAGCAGGTTTCAAACTGGTTGTTGCAAAGGCAAGATAACTGGTTGACCTCCTTGCTCACCAGATTTGAATCCTACTGAAAATGTGTGGCAGAGGTGAAGGAAGCTTTGGAGTTAAATTGACCTGCAAAACAATGTAAGACAAAAGAGCTTTTGTGGGATAAAATACAAGATGCTTGGGAGGAAGTACCTCTCATGAAAATTTTACTAGGCATTTGATATCATCCATGCCCATAGAATGAGGGCAGCAATAGAACCAAGGGGTTTACACACCTGATATTAAGTTAATTTCTATTTTTATTTGCTTTTTCATTTAGGAATACATTTATTTACTTCATATTTAATTTGAAAATGAAAAGCAGTATGTTTCAGTTTTTGTGTATGAGCATAAATGCCTTGAAATTAAATATGCCTTAGCAATTGAAAATTATATTACAATGTGCGTAGTAAACACTGCATTTGTTTTTCTGGACAAAAAAAATCAACAAAATTATGCTTGGGATATGAACCTTGGAAGGCCTCATTGCTACATACCTGCTGTCAGCACATATTCAGTAGCTGGCACTTATTATCCTCCATGGTGTAGTGATTACCAGGCTGGGCCCAAGGTCGCGGGATCAAACCTGGCAGAGAACGATGCATTTTTTCGGTGTAAAAATTCCTTCGGAAGGGAAGTAAAGTTGGTGATCTCTTGTCATTGATTTACGGCATGTAAAAGAAAAAGCCTGATAAAGAGTCTTTCATGCCCAATATAGAAGGGATGCTAAGGACCACAGCAGTTAAAGAGCGTCCATAAATAAAACTAAAAAAAAAAAAGGTAGCTGGCACTCAATATGAAATGTGACAACAGAATGAAGCTAATGGCATGCATCCAGAGACACCATTGTGAACTGGCCGCAGAAATGATTTGGACAACAAATATATACTTCAAGAGTCTGCTCATTTCTTTGTCTTAGGGTGTACATACATTATAAAAATGTTCATAATTATACACTTTCAGTTAAAATTTTATATTTATATAATAATCACTGACAGAGTATGGTAAATTACCCAAGAGAATATTTTTACAGCTGTCTTAAATTTTTTATGGCTAAATCCTTTAAAACGGTTTAGAAGATGATTATATTAGCTTAATGCAAGTGATACTGATTTAAGCCTATGAGTATTAAGATGCATGTTACTAAGCTTCTGTATTATGATCATGAAGTTCTTTTTTCTTTCTTTCTTTCTTTCTTATTTTTTTGAAGACATCCTTGCATTGGAATATAAAAGAGGTTGACTCTCTTTTTCTGTGTGTATATATCGCGTGAGTATTCTCATCCTGCAGATTGGTAACTAGACAACCCTGTATTTAACAGACAATGTGAAATGCAGGTGCTGACACCACATTCACCAGCCCACTGATTATGGTTATGGTAGTGCTCGTTAACATGCTCTAGTAGCACAATGGTTCACATGCTGGAAAGCCATGGTGAAGGTTGGAAGTTCAAATCATACCTGCAAATAAATGTGTTTTTTTTATTCATTTCAGTTCATGTTTCGAGAAAGTTTTAGCAAATCATGATTTCTTTCCAAATGCACTAGAAAGTGGATTTGCCTATAAATACAAAGTTCCAGCTGTTCGTGCTCACTGTGGAACAATGTTTTTGAATAGAGAGCATCTGGATATGCTGTTAGTATACAGGGAAGTGCAGCAGAATGCAACAGAGGCACATCGTCTATACCAACAGAGAACACTTCCTACAGATCACATGCTTTTGCAAGTTGCGAACCACCTTAATGAGGAACAATGCACAAGACACCACATCCACGAAAATATCACCCTGTCTGTGACCAAGCAACAATGGATCGTGTGACCGACTATGTCATTCAGCATCCCCATGAGCTACAGTTCATCTTCTTATGGCTAATGCCCATTTTCACAGGCATTTCAATATTATCCAATCTTCCGCGTGGAGAATATTACATCATGCAAAGTTGCATCCTTATCATCTTCAACTACTCCAGGAACTACTGCAGCTGGACCACGGACAGAGAGTGGCGTTTGCTAGGTGGATCATACGACAAATCAAACAAGATCCACATTTTTTGGCAACTATGTTATTTACATTCAAACTGGGTTCCACAACACAGGCCATGTAAATCGCCACAACATGCATTACTGGAGCACTGTAAACCCACATTGGATGTGAGAGGCAGCCTTACAAGTCCGATGGGGTTTCAATGTTTGTGCTGGTATATTCGGTGGTCATCTAATAGGGCTGTATTTTTATGATGGCCAACTCACTGGAAATCGCTATGTCTACTTCCTACAACACAGCTGCCTACTCTACTAGATGAAGTGCTGTTGCAGAACTATGTGTACCAACATGATGTCGTCCTCCGTGGACTAGTGGTACCGTGCTAGCCTCTAGTTCCCAAGGTCGCGGGTTCAAACCCGGCGGAGGGCGATGGATTTTTTCGGGCGTAAAAATCGTTAGCACGGCTTCCTTCGGAAGGGAAGTAAAGCCGGTGGTCCCGTGTCGTAGATTTACGGCACGTAAAAGAACCTCAAGCCTGATAAAGAGGCCTCTGAGCAAAATTACAGGTGTTTCACGCCCAATATAGAATGGGACGCTAAGAACCATAGCAGTTAAAGAGCGTCCATAAATAAAACTCAATTTAAATTTAACCAACATGATGGGGAGCCAGCTCATTCGGCCCATTGTGTAATGGCTTATCTCGTTGCCACCTACCCTTAGCAATGGATTGGATGGCATAGACCAATAAGGTGGCCAGTACGCTCACCAGATCTAACCACATTAGACTTCTTCTTATGGGGTTATCTTAAAGATATTGTGTGCCAGGAGGAGCCAATGACCCCTTAGCAGCTCAGGGAATGCATCATCTTAGCTTGCTGTGACAACATACCGGCCATTTGTGACGGGTTAGGCTGGCAATGATGGTTCGACTGAGATCTTGCTTCTACCGGCATGGTGGCCAGTTTGAACACCTATTACAACCACATGGAGGAAACGGGTCAGTTGTAAAGGTTTATCTGTGTGATGGTCCGGCATGATGTCATAGTCACTGTTAAATGCACTACTCTGAGAACCAGAGAGGTTCAAGATCATAATATGGGCTTGCAAACACTATCTAGTTTGTATGTACTTACTGCATTTTGTAAACTCTCAGAACAATTTATTGGCTTTCTTTTGTATGAAAGAATAGCTTTAATCCTTTGCGACGCATAGCATAGTAAAGCGTAGTGAAATGATAAACGCCCTGCTGCGCATAGCGTAGTAGAACGTAGTAAATGTGTTTATTGTTTCATATAGGTTCTGCTTATGCTGACCTCAGCTTTTAGGAGCTGTGTTGATGTAAACGTACTCCTGCTACATTGTTCCAGCGATTTCGCAAGCCGGAATGTAATACCAAACCATAAATAGCACTGTTTACAGCAGGGTGCAGTTGTGTAAGTAAGCAGTTTCCTGTCGCATTTATAGCCATATCAGTACCATGGAGGTTGTTCCAAGTACATCACGGTCTAGAAAAAGTTGTAGTGAAAAGGTATTGGTAACAGACGAGGAAATACTTGCAGCAGTTTACGAGGAATTAGATCGCGAAAATAGCTCCGACGAATCTTGGTTCGGCGAGTTAGTGCAAGACAGTGATAAGGAACAAAGTGACAGTGAGTGCTGAGAGACAGGCAGTAGAACAGGGGCTAAAACTAGTGAAAGACAAATTAAAACAAAAGCAGTACCGGCACAGTGGACCACTAATTTGACTTTCAATAAGTTAGAAACATTTTCATCCCCTACAGGTGCAAATCATTCTATTCCTACACGAAGTCCAGAAATAGATTATCTTGAACTTTTTATAGATTTCAACTTTTGCGGAAAAATAGCGGAGGAAACCAACAGATATGCAGCTCAATTTCAAGCTAAAAAGGCGGATCCAAAATGGGACGTTACAAATTCAAGGTTTATTTAGGTATTTTGATATATATGGGGATGATGCATTTACCTGAAACCAGAGATTACTTTTTGGGGGATTTTTGCATTTGTCCAATTGTAAGACAAGCAATGACGTTGCTCCGCTTTCAAAAGATATCGCAGTACCTTCACCTGAATGACGAATCTGCTAGGTCACGATTAGGGGTAGATTCTTGCGATTATCTGTATAAATATGACTTGCTTTAGACAATCAAAAAGTTTGCGAGTGTCTACAAACCAAATCGTGAACTTTCTGTTGACGAAGAAACAATATATGTCTGCTAAATGTACAAAATGGGGGGATAAAGGCATGAGGTATTGCAGACAGTAAAAGTGGGTATTTATTGAAATGTAAAATCTATCTGGGAAAAAAGGAGGCGAGAAACAGCGATCTTCTACTTGTGGAACAGGTTGTTTTAGACATGTGTTAAAAATATACAGGGTTTTGGCATTACGTATATTTTGATAATTTTTTTTACTTCGACGCAGCTAATGAAATTACTTTTGGACAGTAAAATGTATGCGTGTGGTACAACTCGTGCTGGAAGGAAAGACTGGCCAAAACAATTTTCAAAGCCAAAACAACTGAAATTGAAAAGGGGCTAATCTCGCAAACTGCAACATGAAGGCGTAACTGCGGTTGTTTGGCATGATAACAGGGACGTTCTTTATTATCTACACTCGTAATATGGCAGGGATTGATCTGGCAGACCAAAGGAGGGAGTATTACGGTGTCGGCCGACCCTAAAAAAAAGGGTGTAAATATCTGTTCAATTTTGTAGTGAATGTTGCTATCGTTAATAGTTTTATTATATACGACATTTCGAACAGACCTACTTCTACAGCTCATGGCAATAGGCTTCTTTACTACAGGCAAAACTTAGTGCAACAGTTAATCGCAGACTTCACGTCGCGTAAGCGAGCGGGATTTCAGCGTAGCCTACCTTCTGCTACTCCTGCACCAAGTTCTCCTCACACCCTCGTAAAAATTCAAGGCCGGGTGAAATCGTGTGCTCAGCGCATAGTGAAGAAAAGCAAAACACAATCAGGTCGTGGCATAGTCACAACACAAGTGCAAACAGTGTGACATTGTGTTGTGTAGAATTGGGTGCTTCCTCAATTATCATGAGGCAAAGGGGGTGGAAATTCAAAACTAATACAAGGGTGTACATACGCAACCATTAATAATCTTAAGTTTATATATAACATTTCTATGGTGCAAGAGAATAGTCTAGCTAACATTTTATGGACATGCTGCAATATCTTCACTGCAATAATGGCAGGGATGTAAACATTTTAAGGGTGAGTACCATAATAATTTTGCAGAAATTATTGCATTTATTTTACTTAAGTATAGCAGATTTTATTCCGGCTTTTGATACCCTAAAGTAACGAATTCCATTGTCATTAATATTGCGGAGTTATAAAGATGCATTGCAAAGGGGTGTATGTATATGTGTTGTTTGTCTCCAAAGGGGTAGATGTTTGCAGTTTTAAATTATTGAAATAATATTTAATCTTATTTACTTCAAACCAATTTTAAATGAGTTATTAATTAATCAATTTCATTTAGCTACTAAAACATATAATTATGCGTGTATATAGGCCACTTTTAGTTTAACATCTGTAGTAGCAGCTCAGAATTTAAATGGACACAATTCTGCTTGGAGAACAACTAGCTAATACTCTATGCGCAGCAAAGGGTTAAATAATAAAATATTATTTAATTATTCCTTATGTTTGTAAGTTATAATCACAATGTTATATGCATTTATTTATGATTTCATTAAAGCATAATCTAGCAAGTAATGTTTTAATGAAATTCACATAACTAAAAACTTATTATGTACACTGACACTTCCATGCCCAACTATCAGTTCTTGTTAAATTTACTAAACATAAAAAGTACCTTCGAGTGGCAGTATTTGAACCTGGGACCTTCACCACTGAAGGCCAATACACACACTGTTGCACTATGAGTGAAAGTCACTGCACGCACGGCGGTGCAAAGCAGTCATTTCGGCTGAAATTGATACAATGCGATGCAGCGGACAGTGTCTACGGCATAGCCTGGAACTGCAGAACTTCTCATTCTGCAGGATGAGAATACTCACCCGATGTCCTTGCACGCGTGTGTGCGTGTGTGCATGTGTGCGAGTGTGCGGGCGGGCGGGCGGGCGAGCAGGCGGGCGGGCGTGCGTGCGTGCGTGGGTGTGTGTGTTAGGCATAAAATTGGTAGCATCTGGCATCATCAACGAAGGAGGTTCAAGAACCTCAGAATAAAATCTCACACAATTGGAAAGTAGGCTTACAAATTCAAGATTGAACTTCTTATGACTACCGATTTTTTTCCACACATGCAATGGTAAACAATTTGGTAAGTTCGCAAGAAATTAAACATGTATGTAGGACAACCTTCTTGAGATTAAAATTCATAGAAACCCTTTTTTACTTTCTCTACTACGTATAGTAAGTAGGGGAAGTATTGCAAAAATTCAATACCGGGATTTCACCAGAAATACATGTTTTGAGGCACTCTGAATCCAAATAAAGCATTTTTGTAAACATGTCCATGTATGTGTCTGTTTACGAACAGCATAACTCAAAAATAAAAAGTCTGATAAATACCAAACTTGGTATTTGAATTTATACCTTCCAAGGATGTGACACGAGGATTTTCAAGAAAATCTCCCTACCCCAACTATGTTTTACATGGAATATTTTTTGAAAATTTTGATTTTCTCAAAAATTGCTAACGATTTTGATTAAAATACTTTATGTTTAAGATGTTTTCATGGCAAATGAAATGTATATCTTGAATTTTCTGGGAACGTCCCCAAAAGTTATCTTCATTTTGAATGGCTTTTGCATAACTGATAAACCGTAAGAGATAGACAAAAAAAATGTAGATCTTCTTAAAACACACAATGTCATATGTATTCGTTTTGTTGAATGAACAATATCCAAAATATTCCTTCTTATTTGTTTGAATTTTTCTATACTTATACTCTTTCTCAAATGGGAATTCGTTATTCATTTTTTTTCTTTTCTTTTTTTTTTATGTTCCTGGACATGCAAAGAGAATGAAATACTCCACATAGCAATCAGCTCTTAAAAGATTTGACTATCGCATAAAGCCTGCTGTATTTCTTTATTCGCCTTGCAACTACAAGAAAATTAGCAATGAGATAATATCTGCAAACGTTTATCTCGATTAACATAAGTAGGTGGAGAATAAGTGCTTGTAAAAATAGTTTGTACAAGAGTAGAGAATGCAACACATCAGATTTTTATACTATCTTTTCTATAAACTACTGTTACAAATGCATATTACTTTCTTTACCATACACATTATTCCACCCAAAAACTTAGTACCAAGATTTTACCAGAAATGCATGTTTTGAGGCTTCCTGAATACAAAAAAAATTTAGAAAAAGGTCCACGCACCCACGTGTACGTGTCTGTGAACAACATAACTCAAAAACAAAAAGTCGGATGAATACCAAACTTGGTAATAGGTTTAGTACCTTCCGAAGATGTGACACCAAGATTTTCAAGAAAATCCCCCTACCCCAAACTACCCTTTACATGGAATATTTTCCGAAATGTTTTATTTTCTAAAAAATGGCTGTAAAGATTTTTATTAAAATACCATATATTAAGGATATTTATATGAGAAATAAAATATATATCTTGAATTTCCTGGGAATAGCCTTTGAAGTCCTGTTCATTTGGAAGGAATTTTGTATAACTGATAAACATTATGTTATAAAAGAAAACGTACTTCACAAGAAATATAGGTCTCTTCACAATTTATTTCAAATAACTTTTTTGTGGCATTGGTCATTTACATATCTGTTATTAAAGGTTCAAATCATTCAATAATTAGCTACTATTTTAAAGCCCTGTTAATATTCAGTTGTTTCTCGCGATTGCATGGAAACAGTATTAAGGCCGACAATCTAGCATCCAGTTCTTAAAAATCTGACTATTGCTGTTCCCTTTGTGTCTATAACAAAATGTGTAATGTAGCTATTTCTGCAAAAGTTTATTTGGGTTTATATGAAGCAGATATAAAAAGCAACTTAAGTAAGACTAGTTTGTATACCCATTAATAAATGATAGAAGGTAGAGAAAGTCATGTTACAAAACTTCT
Source organism: Deroplatys truncata (assembly GCA_030765065.1). NCBI lineage: Eukaryota > Metazoa > Arthropoda > Insecta > Mantodea > Mantidae > Deroplatys > Deroplatys truncata. The sequence continues at coordinate 13,218,728 of CM060982.1, read as the reverse complement.
CCAGGAAGTTTTGTAACACTACTCTTAAAACTAAAACAAGAATCCAATAATAAATTAATCAAATTTACTTAAACCAAGTACCTCAACAAAATAATTGCTTTATTTTCTATAAAGCAGGACAACAAACAAAGAAGAAGCGGGTTTCATAGCACAGAACATCCTACAAAATTAAATAGGTACAAAATACTTTTCTTGATGATGTCTGTGACAGCTAACCAAGTTGCAAATAATTAAGAAATATTTATTAAACAGGTGTACAAAAGAAAAAAATCTGATGTGTTACATTCACATGACTTTCTCTACTCTTTTACAAACTATTTTTACAAACACTTATTCTCCATATGCTTCATGTTATAATCGAGATATCGAGATGTTAATCTTATTACTAATTTTCTTGTAGATGCAAGGGGAATTGGTAGGCTTTAAGCAATAGTCAAATATTTTAAGAGCTGGTTGCTATGTGGAGTATTCCATTCTCTTTGCATTACTAGGGTTTTAAAAAAAAAATAATAACGAATTCCCATCTGAGAAAAAGTATAAGTATTGGAAAATGAATAAGCATTATCTCGAAAATGGTTCACTCAACAAAAACAAATGTATACGACATAAATTGTGTATTTTAATGAGATCTACATTTTTTGTGTAGTAAAATTTTGTCTATCTCTTATGGTTTACCAGTTATGCAAAAGTCGTTCACAATGAAGAATACTTTTGGAGACATTCCCAGAAATTTCAAGATATACATTTTGTCATGAAAGTATCTTAAATATATGATATTTTAAACAAAATCGTTTGCACCATTTTTGAGAAAATTAAAATTTTTGAAAAATGTTCCATGTAAAGGGTACTCTGGGGTGGGGGGGATTTTCTTGTAAACCTTCGTGTCGCATCTCTGGAAGATACTGAACCTAAATACCAAGTTTGGTGTTTATCCGACTGTTCATTTCTGAGTTATGCTGTTCACAAAATATGTATTTCCGTTGAAATCTCGGTATCAAATTTTTGGATGGAATGCAATACTTCCCCTACTTACTATACGTAGTATAGTAGAGAAAGTAAAAAAGACCCAGTGCATATAAGAAATTATTATGTTACAAATATAAAAGAAATAATCCTGAACTAATAAATTACAATTATAAATACAACAAAATTTACAAAGCCATAATATACTGGTCATAAGTTTTGAATTCCACATAGCTTTACAAATTTCTGTTTTAGATTAGTTGTTTAATTATGCAGAAATTCACAAAGCTGTGAGGAATTTGAAACGCAAAACCAATTTTAAAATCAAAGAAGAAATTAATGATGTTCCACATAGTCCCACCAAGAGCATGTTAACTCATCCAAAGAAATGTTCAGTTGTACAGAAATTGAGCTAGGATTACGAACATGCATACAATATTTGGAAAACTGCGTTATAGACATGCAGACTGAAACACATGACCTATGAGAACAGCAGAAAATAATGGTGAAAGCAAATTGCAAAACATAATTAAAAAAAAATCTGATGTGTTACACTCATATGACTTTCTCTACTCTTGTACAAACTATTTTTACAAACGCTTATTCTCCATATGCTTCATGTTAATCATGATATCGAGATGTTAATCTTATTGGTAATTTTCATGTAGATGCAAGGGGAATATGGTAGGTTTTAAGCGATAGTCAAATATTTTAAGAGCTGGTTGCTATGTGGCGCATTCCATTCTCTTTGCATGTCCAGGACATAAAAAAATGAATAACGAATTTGAGAAAAAGTATAAGTATTGGAAAATTTGAGGGAATAACAAGCAATATCTCGAAAATGGTTCACTCAACAAAAGAAATGTATATGACATAAATTGTGTATTTTAACACGATCTACATTTTTTGTGTAGTAAAATTTTGTCTATCGCTTATGGTTTACCAGTTATGCAAAAGTCGTTCACAATAAAGAATACTTTTGGAGACATTCCCAGAAAATTCGAGATATACATTTCATTTCTTATGACAATATCTTAAACATATGATATTTTAATCAAAATCGTTAGAGCCATTTTTGAGAAAATTAAAATTTTCGAAAAATGCTCCATGTAAAGGGTAATGTGGGGTGGGGGGATTTTCTTGAAAACCTTCGTGTCGCATCTCTGGAAGATACTGAACCTAAATACCAAGTTTGGTGTTTATCCGACTGTTCGTTTCTGAGTTATGCTGTTCACAGACAGACACATAGACACACACATGGACATGTTTCCAAAAATGCTTGTTTTGGATTCAGGGGGTCTCAAAACATGTATTTCCGGTGAAATCTCGGTATCGAATTTTTGGGTGGAATACAATACTTCCCCTACTTACTATACGTAGTAGAGAAAGTAAAAATTGTTAGTAACAAGCAGTCATAGTGCAAAAAACGAAAGAAAAAACAGTAAATTCACAAGAAAATGTGTAATAATGTACTGTAGCAGACAAAGGTAATAAAAGAGTGATTTTGGGTAAGTCACATTATGTCAATGGAATGGAAGAACCTAAGACCATAAATATGAAAAAATATCCATGAATCCACTGAAAGCCTTACCAGCAATGTAAAAATGGGTCTGTAATCAGCCAAAAAAATTCATACTTGACAATCCACTTTTGCCCCAAGTTTATGGACTACCAAACATACATAAACCAATCACAGACAACATTGATTCTCCAACATATAAATTATCAAAATAGTAAGTGGACATGTGCAAAGTACGATAGCCTGAGCTATCAATAACTCCCAGGATCTTGTAGGAAAAATAAGGAACCTGACATTACAACAAAATATACATTATTGTTTGTTCAGAGTCTTTTGAAACAGTGGAAGGGGGAGATAAGGGCGTCGAGCAGCAGTGCAGAAGCTATCGCAGTGAGTGCCACGCGAAGCTGACTGGGCACAAACGACCTTCCTCCATCCACTGTCTCTAAAGTCTCTGAACAAAGATTACTTTCTTTTCATGTCACATTCATGAAAATTAGAAAAAAGGCGAATAGTTACCTTTCTTAGACTTAAAAACTATCAAGCAGGACAATAAACTTTGTTTTGGTGTATACAGAAACCAACTCAAAATGCAATTACATAAAATACAATCGCTTCAACATAAAACTACACCAATATCAGTTTTCAGTAGCTTTATACATAGACTGGTAAACATTCTAATGAATGAAGTAGAATACAAGGGAAAGTCAACAAATCATTAAAATCAAAGAAACCAATGGATTCAACAGTACAACCATGACAAAGAAAATACAGACAGTTGAGAAGCAGAAACAGATAAAAGAAATTAGCACCCTTTCTATGCAAAGAGAAAAGGTCACTTAAAAAAAACTTTACATACCATCCAATAGCTCACAAAAAATTGAAGAAAATTTCAATAAACGCAACTTAATATTAGCCAAAGAACAGTTCTATTAAAAACCAGCTGAATTCGTAACTAAATAATACTGTATCCCCACCCAAAAAATACAACAAATCAGGCATGCATAAAATAAACTGGAATCAATGTGACAAATTCTATATCATAAACCTAAAATAAGCATAGAAATATGGATAAAAGAACATATTGGGAACACAAAATACAAACAAGAAGAAAAATCACTACTACCAGCACATTTTTGGCAAGAAAATCATTAAATAAATCCTGAACCAGATCTGTTAAAGTATACCAGAAAACAGAAAAATCTCAATGTGGGAAAACATTTTGATTCTTAAACATTAAAACACCATCTAATCAATGCCAAGTGAGGCAGTATTTTTAACACTTAAAGATTTTAATCAAATTATATAAATATATATTTGAATAACACCCCGCCTTGAAGCAATATGTGTATGTAATAATTTGTAAAATGTATGTTAACAGTCATTGCATATGCTTATATTATTGTATCCATGTGTAATAATGTTATGTGAATATATTACATAATTTAATAATGTAGGAGCTGTGAGAATAATAAGTTAAAAAATTGCTAACAATGAGGTAACAATGAGCTAACCCTGAGTTAATAATGAGTAAGAAGGTTTAACAACACTACTTATGATTCTTGGAAGCAATAATGTAATTTTAGAGACAGTTTATAAAATAGCCAATTAACAACCAGAAAAAGCTTTAGTTAAATGAAGGTATTCTATTGGAGTAGGATCAGCCAATCAGAGACCTGAAATACAGAAATTTACAAATTTAGACAGTTGAATTCAATTCAGTTGCCTGCAGACAGTGATTGTAACCGGAGAGATGATGAGAGATGACGAGACGAAAAATAGTTTTACGTGTTAAAAAGTGCAATTAATTAATAAAAAGAACCTCACAGCTCTCTATATCAGTGAAGTGTTATTTAAATCGTATCAAGTATTAATAAAAGGAGTGAAGTAAAATTATAATCTGTGTAAGCCTACATTCTTGTCGCACCAAAACCCTGCTAAGAGGAACGTGTCTCTAACAAATACTAACGCAGCCGAGGCAAACATAAATATTTAATACTTAAAAAAACAGTCAAATTACAAAGTTAATATTTTTTTAAACTTGGGGCAAAGGCCACCTGAAAGTACATTTGGGGCGAAGGCTACCGGAAAGTGGGTACCATACGTGCAGTTGCAACTACTAAACGTTTGGCTCCCCAACAGTTGAAATATGATACGATTCCTTCTAAAATACTGCTTTCTCACAAGAGTCCTATCAGAGACAATCTCATGAGAAGACTCCTTGAAACATCACCAGAGAACAGCAGCATCTTCATGTTCCTGCCTAGCAGTACTCAGTATCTGATTGAGGATGCTTCTGAAACATGTCGCATTAAATGATGTTTTGTGTATCCAATCTGACTCAATTTCTATTCATTGATACGGGTGGTTTTCCTGACATGATGAAATATGCTCTTGTAAAACCCCTTCAAAAAGGCGGATACAGTAAATTTAAAACTATTTCAGTTCTTCACAACTTATACTCTACTTAGAACATATTGATAACTCTCAAGGTAGTTTTATAACAAATCACTGAACAATATCTGGAATAATAAACATTTTAAATGCTAGATGAAGATCAACTCACATCATTACTAATATGTGATAATTCTGGATCCCGGAATTTTGCAAATGTGATTTTACAAGATTCTTTTTTACTTTCTCTACTACGTATAGTAAGTAGGGGAAGTATTGTATTCCACCCAAAAATTCGATACCGAGATTTCACCGGAAATACATGTTTTGAGACCGCCTGAATCCAAAAAAAGCATTTTTGGAAACATGTCCATGTGTGTGACTGTGTGTCTGTGAACAGCATAACTCAGAAACGAACAGTCGGATAAACACTAAACTTGGTATTTAGGTTCAGTATCTTCCAAGGATGCGACACGAAGGTTTTCAAGAAAATCCCCCCACCCCAGATTACCCTTTACATGGAACATTTTTCGAAAAGTTTAATTTTCTCAAAAATGGCTCTAACGATTTTGATTAAAATATCATATGTTTAAGATATTTTTATGGCAAATAAAATATATATCTTGAATTTCCTGGGAATGTCTCCAAAAGTATTCTTCATTGTGAACGACTTTTGCATAACTGGTAAACCATAAGAGATAGACAAAATTTTACTACACAAAAAATGTAGATCGCGTTAAAATACACAATTTATGTCATATACATTTTAGGTGTTGAGTGAACCATTTTCGAGATATTGCTTGTTATTCCCTTAAATTTTTCAATACTTATTTTCTCAAATGGGAATTCGTTATTCATTTTTTTGTCTTGGATATGCAAAGAGTATTAATCTGTGGGAAAGGGAATGGTGCTGCACCTAGCAACCAGCTATTAAGAGATATGTATGTGCTTAAAGGCTACTGTATTTCTATATTGCCCTTGTAAATATATATTCCCCTTACATCTACAAGAAAATTAGCAATAAAATAGAGTCTGCAAATGTTTATCTCGATTAACATGAAGTAGATGGAGAATAAGCGTTTGTAAAAATAGTTTGTACAAGAGTAGAGAAAGTCATGTGAGTGTAACACATCAGATTTTGTTTTGTCCTGGTAATGCAAGGAGAATTGAATACTCCACATAGCAACCAGCTTAAAATATTTGACTATCGCTTAAAGCCTACCAATTCCCCTTGCATCTACAAGAAAATTAGCAATAAGATTAACATCTCGATTAACATGAAGCATATGGAGAATAAGCGTTTATAAAAATAGTTTGTACAAAGTAGAGAAAGTTCTGTGTGTGTAACACATCAGATTTTTATTTTTGGCAGGAAAGTTGCTGTTTTATTTTTCTAGGTTCTCTGACATGTAATAAATACTTTTCTCATTTGTGAAATGTACCAAAATTTTGCAAATGAATTTTCTGTGTGAAATATTTAGTTTTCAGAGTATTATGTGATTTTTGTAATGAAATAATGCAAAGTTAAAGATTTTAATATGATTTGAGTAGTACTGTATGTAGTCCCTTACAGTGACTACAGGATACGAATTACCAAATATGGAAGTGTTACTCACGGATAGTGTGCGATCCGTAAGGATAATGCACGCACCTAGATTCATTGTTCCTTGATGTGTGTGTTTGAAAACAGTTACTGATGCTGCAGTAAACTGTGAAGATATAAGATGCTGAAAGTTGTTAGGATTTATAAATGCCTTAAGGAGTTTAAAAGTGAAGGATTTTATATCTTTGATTCTAAGAATAAAACAATGTGTAAATTTTGTAATATACGTACAGACTGGTGGAAAGAGATACGTGTGTGAAATATGTGCAAGGCAGCTCTAAGCACAAAGAGAACAAAGATAAAGCCAAGGCAGCTGTACTTGTCAATGAACAACAGCTATTTATATCAGAAACAATGCTAAAAAAAATTAAAGAGGATAAAGATGAACTAATATGTGATACAGTAAGCATCCTCACTTTACCGTTGGGAAAGTTAGATGATCCAAACTTAAAAGCATGGATGAACAAATACATTTCAGGTATGTACACGCCTTTTAATTATATTAAGTAGATGTTGATATTTGGGTATTGTTTCCTGTGTATGTGTGCCTCTTTCTGCTGTTGCTCAGCAATGCAAAGCTATTAATATGATCCAGTATTTCTAAATTTTTCACATAATTTATTTTGGCGGGTTTAGTATGTACAGCTAGTCTGCAGATTGCATGGATATGTGACATGAAGTTTTCAAAACATTTTGAGTACGGTTACCATTTTGAAATCTTCATGAAAACGGGGATTCAAAAATTTTGAGTCTAAATTTCAAAGTGGGTTCAGATTGTTTTGAGATGCATGAAAATGGTAGTGTTTCAATATGCTAATAGCATGAACTAGTATTTGTTTCTTAGTGGTAACTTCGAGTCTGTCTGTTTAATCAAATGATAAGGGTGCATAATTTGAAAATGAATGAGGTTATAATGTTGTTAGCTACTTTACAATTGTATTTGTATTATATTTTGATAAATAGATACTTTTATAATGGCAGGTATAAACATGTTAATTAATGTGTTAATGACATGTTAAACAACATGTTTCGTATTAAATTTGTTTGCAAAGTGTATTAGAATTTGCTGAAAATGGGGTCGTATTCAAAGTGGTCAAGTAGGGTGCATTTTTTGCAGGGAGAGGAAGTTGTAGCTTCCTCTCCCTCCAATAACATGTTGCAAATCTGGTGTTTAATACACATAAAAAAGCAAATTTAATTCATTGTTTTAGGAGCTGGAGATACTCCCTCTACAGATACTTGCAGAACTGTATATGCACCTCATGTTGCACAAAAAAGGAAAGAAGTCATGAAAAGCAGTGTGTTGTACTTTATGATGACACAACAGACGTGAAGGGCCGCAATACTACTGAGGGTGCATATTGTGACCCTCGTAACGGACTCAGATACATGACTGTGTGTGTATAAATGTGCAGTTTCTGTGCCCTGTCATGATTCACATTCAATGCTGGGCACACAAGTCGGCTTGTGGTCTTTCAAACTGCCACCTAAATAGTACAGTTTCGAATGTTGTTCCTCAACACTCAGAAGAGGAAACACAGGTTTGTTGCATTCCTGAGAAAGTGCTATGAGGGAACTACAGCCTTTACAATCTCAGTTCTAACCAGGTGGAAGTTTTTGTTTAAGTCAGCCCTTTATCTTGGCGAACATATCCAAGATTTGGTCGATTTTACCATGGATGAAGGTGGAGCTGCAGTCAGATTCTTTACCAAACTGTGATGATAGTTGCAATAAGTCCCATGCAAGTCCCAAGAAAATGAGCATCCCTGTCTAGAGAGCTCTTCATATCTTTCTGCCATAAACTTGAAAGCAGAATAGCTTCGCTGTTAAGTGGGACCACAAACAACTGCTGTTTTTTTCAGGATATCTATGTTTGCAGATGATTGTAAAGGAAACTGCTAAAAGGGATAGGGGACTTGCTTGATGTCAGTATCAAAGACCACACCATTAAGATACTGTGGGTACCTTGCTTGAATATGGACAGTGAGTATGCAATTTCTTCTTATGGGAACATACTTACACTTAAGAACCAATGTTCTGCTAAATGGAACCGAGTGTAAACTTTGCTTCAAAGTATAAATAAGGTTTTGTAGTAGTTCAACAAATGTCAGTATAAATATGTTTTTCCAATTTGAACCTATTTTTAATATGTGCAATTCCAATTTTTGTCTCATGTATCTACAATTTTTTTCTTTCCCACTTTTCTTTGTGTAAATGCTAAATGCAATTTGTTAGCTTTCTGTTCATTCCATATGTGTAACTTGTTTTCTGTATATAGTTTTTTCTAATCTTAAACATAGTTTTCAAATAAAAAGCTTGCTATTTTTATTTACCATCAGGACCAAAATGTCATTTTTAAAACTGCTGTGATCCACACTTTTGTACCACGGTCCTGCGATTTTATTTACCATTATTAATGGTCCCTAGTAATAATTCAAAGGGATTCAGCTATGTAAAACTAGGAGATACACTAATAAAATTAAATTATTATGGTATAAAAAAATAAACTGTTATCTTGGTTTAATTTTTATCTAAGCAATCGTAAGCAAAGAGCAATCCTTAATGATGCCCCTTCCACCCCCCCCCCCAAATATCAATCATACTGAAGAAATCTAAAATTAGGGGTTCCTCAAAGAAGTACTCCTCTAGACATTGTATAGATATGATCTTCCAAATAACATTAAAGGTAAAACAGCTATGTGTGTGGATGATACTTCTTTCTTAATCCTTGGATGCCAAGATACAATGCGAGTCAATGGAATTTGCATGTGTAAATTGCCAATCTGATCCAATCAGCAGAGGTGGTTTTTTTACATTCAGATAATTTATAATTCATGCAACAGATGCGTAAGTGCATACCTCTAGGTAATCTACAATATTTAAACTGCATGTTGGTAGCATTTTTCCTGTATATTTAATTTTTCTTTGTAAGGTTGTCATGCATTGGCCTTTGTAGCACGTCAAAGCAGAATAGCATGTGGTGTTGTTTTGTTTCATGCCAGGCTTGTTTTTTGGGTGTTCATAGTGATTTCTTGTGGGTTTTGCTTACATATGCAGTAAGCAAAATGGCATACTAGAACAGGAATCATTTACAGAATAGGAACTTGAGGCAGTACTGCTGGAAAGGATAGTTATAGTGACATTTTAATTAGTGATGATGACGAAAGTAAAAACTCAAAATTAACAATTTAATTTTTTTAAGACATGAGGGCTCCTTAATACTATGTGAAAATGTGAAATAATGTATCAAGAGCCCATGCAAAAAATCTCAACTCAAGAGTTTAAGAACCGAGAGCATACACCTTTATGTAATACCTTACTTAGTTCTGGCAATTTAAGCAGTAGCATAGCATTTTAGCTTGGCAGTGAAAGAATTGGTGTAGACTAAAAGGAATTGATAAATAACACAATTGAAACCTTAGTGGCATGTAAAGACTGTTTGATAATAATGGGCTAAAATTAAATATAACAAAAATTGCTTTAATTCAGTTCAAAACATAAGCATGAATAAATAATGAAAATGAACGAGGAGTAGGAAAACTCATTTACACTCTTCACTTGAGTTTTCTTACTCCTTGTTCATTTCCTATCCAACTTATATATAACTCTTATACACATGTTTTGAAGTATGAGTATTCTGTTCAGATTAGTGTTACCAGCACTTATCCATATTTCAACACCATAAAGTAATATAACTGTGTATTAAACCACAGTACACACATTTTAAAATATCTATAATCAAATATTTAGATAATTTCCATATAACACAATTTGCAGAACTAATTTTGTTACATATTTTATCCACTTGGTTTTGAAATTTTAAATTACTATCCAAGTGCAAACCCAATAAGTTTATAACTTTTACTTGTTCTGTATTTTCATTGTTAACACTCGCATTGATAATTTTGTCACTATTTCTGTGTTCAAATAGTATTAGTTGGCTATATTAATCTTAAGATTATTTTCACTAAAGTATTCTACTAATAAATTGGTCTGATACAGTTCACGGTGTGCAATGTTGAATATTGTCAGTTTAATTATAACTACCTAGTACATCTTGGTGTTTTGGTTTTTCTCAGGTTTCATGTTCTGTCTAAGAAAGGGAAAACCTGTCATCAAGACAAATGTGTAGTGAGCTCTGTCCCTAAAGTAAAGTGGAAAAAGGGTGTTAGCTCATTGCATATGTTGTGATACTTGTGGCCTTCATAAGTGAGGTCAAAGGTATTAATAATGTTGGTGTCTCAAACAATCAACCAACCAACTCTTCAATTTCAATTTATTAACACATTACTGTTACTAGGTTCTTTACTATCTAAATTACAGTAAAATGGATTTTTGTAAAACAGCCATATTACTCAATAAAAGGCAATGGAAGACAGTCTCTGGGACCACATAAGTAGTTTAAAATTTAAATTTAGTTAAAATTCAGATAGTTAGCCACTGTTAAATAATAATAATAATATATATTTGTAACATGTAAATACTTTGGTAACACTATTTTATTACAGTTCTAATGATTTTGCTAGAGATGAAATTTTGTCTATCTGATGAGCAACCAGTTAATTGGGCGTTTGCTCAAACTACATAAATATATGTGACGACTGCAGTATTTCTCTCTCTCCCCCTCAGCTTTGGCAATATTCACAAATCAATATTAGTACTTAATTATGTAATTTTATCCCCTTTGATTTTAAGAATGTAAATGAGAAGAGAGAAAGTTATACTACCTGTGAACTCCTTAACACATTTATTATCATCTCTTAAATCCCAAAGTTTGATAGTGCCATCCAGAGAGGAAGTAAACACAAGATGATCACTTTCAGGGCTGAATCTGAAACAATAATGTAATTTGTTTGCAGCAACTAACATTACCCACTTAATTGTATTTTTGGCAAGGAAATCATTTTAACTGCAATTATGGCTACTTTTCCAAGCGAAATCAACAGTGTCTCCTGATGTTATACCACTATGAATATTATGAGCTTTAGTCCTTGTTAAAGATTTTATGTGGTCTCCTGATTAATTATTCATAATATGATAGTATTCTGTCAAATCATCTGTTCTTCTAGCCCTGAGACATTATACCTTAACATGCAAGCTACCTCTAAATTATTCCTTAAATTTAAGGTTATAAAAATTAAATATTTGTAACTTAAATTGAGCTGTAAACCACGTGTTTGATTTATTACAGATATAGAATTATGTTTCATTAAATAAAAATTGTTAGTGGTATAATTTTTTAAGAACACAAAGTTCCAAAAAGATTCCAGCACATCTGTTTAGACATACAGAACATATTTTGGAGGTAAATTGTCTCCATCATCAGCTACAATTAATTGCCAAATGAAGCTGTCATAACACATATGCTTCACTGTGAAGTCACCAAAAACGAAAACTGTATACACAAACCAATTACCATTTGTAAAAACCCATTCATGCCAACTTACAGTCTATCCTGGCAATACAAAATATCGTTTATCACATTCTATACTGCAAATAACCATATATTAGGGACCCCAGATTCTGAGACTAAAAAGGTGGGACATGATTTTTTACCCCCCAAAAAATCTATGCTCTAATTGAATAGGATATATGAGTAATTCCACGTGAGGTCGCACAAATTTTCACAAAATCTCATCATCATGTCTCCGATTCACTTCAAATTCTGTCCATGGATTATTAAAACAAAGTGAATTATGTTTTAAATACTTATTTTTTTTTAAATAACAATATTTTAAAACATATTGCACAATTCAACTTATGAAAAGCGGCACACCTCTCTATCTTTAAATAAGAATATCTCACAGGCAATAAGTGATAAAATTATGTTGTAAAGTGCAATGAAAAGCTTAATACTTGATATAAATAACTATTTACATCAATGTTTAAAACACTTAAAAACGATATATACCTATTAACCCACAAGTTTAAATTTCTATAGAAACTCCTTGTAGTTTTTTGTGTATATTTACATAAAACAAAGATAAGATCCTGTATGGTTAATTTTAAATAAAGTAACAGAAAGCGGTGTGTAGCAGCGCAGTGGCAGTCTGTCACTGGATGCCTTGTCAACTGTTCACAGCACTTTAGCTGCACTAGTTTGTTTACATTGTAACGGTATTAATGTTACAATGTGTTTAACATTATTATATCACCACGTTTGGAAGCCAATTTGATGCGGTATTAAGGTTGTGTGACTTCATGTGTTGCCATCTTGTGACGTCATTCGTTTGGTTCGTAGCTCCCTCTGGCGTAGCAATTTGTATCAATTAGTTTCCGAAAGAATTTAAAGTTTTGTATATTGTCCTCCGGCTAGCTATCATCTTATCTTGGTAGGACATGTATCTCTATGTAAGGGTGTGAATCGGAAAGGAATCTTTTATCCAGAAATTATACTGACGAAGAAATTGGTTTTATAATTTTTATTGCCGAACACGTTCACAAACACTTTTACATATTAATCTGGATACTCGCCAAACTGAAACTGTTTGTAATAACTTCTTACTTATCACTTTTAACTATGTATTTCAACTTTGTGTAGAATTAACTTTATAATAATTCTCGTAATTATGCTGCGTGTAACTGGACGAAATGAATGAACTGAGAGACCGACGTGTAGAGTATTGAGAATTCTGTTGAACTGGGGACAAGCTACCTCGAACCTACCCTATTTATAGGCCTGCATCAAGATACACCTAAAGATTATAAATGAACTGCTATTGGCTAATAAAACGCGCCAACATTAGCGTCTATTTTAATATCCAATGAAAATCACTAATACATATTGCTTTAGGAAATGTTCTAGAAGCTTCTACCGAAAAGGCGCGAAACATTACGTAACTTCCTTGTTCCCAATAACGATAAACAGCTCACCCCCCTTCGCTGCATTATTGCGTTATTATCGACAGTTTCAGTAAAGCCGTATATTATTATTTACCAATAATAATTACAATTAATAAACATCGGAAATCAATGTCACATAAAAATACATATTCATATTACAATCATTAATTACATTTAAGTAATTTGTGATACAAATTACCGTATCAACATGTAACTTAAATTTGTCAAACATTTGAGAAGCATTCAAACTTTCAAGCTTATCCTATGGTAAGCAACTTAACTGCAATTTAAATGTACACTTTATCCCCTTCAGGTTGAAGTGAATACGATCTGGTTATTATTGCACCATAGAGCTAAATGAATTTATCCCTTTCACATAATGTATCTTTCTTGCCTTAAAATGGTCACTATGTTCAAAACCATTTCTGGATTATTCACGGCATTGGTACTTTTTTGTAGCACAAAATCGCTGTTTCAATGGGTGGTACTTTGCTTTTTTTTTGGACACACATCGCATAGTTTTAAGTCTGGTGACAAAGTTAAGCTCTACATTTTTAAGTTTGTAAGTATATTAAAGGTAACTACGCTTAATGATTTCTGCCTTGTGTTGTACTTGGAAGCATTAAATGGATTGAAGCAATAGTCATAGCTACGTTTCTTCAGTTCGCTCATTATGCACTTTCAGAAATTACAAAGCTTAACGAAAAAAGCTGAACACAAAGTAACATTTAAAATGAAACAGCGGAGAGAGGCTTTATAGAATATCAAATTCCAGTTGCTAAGTTACACCGGAAGTGATAGCCAATCATGTTCGTACACATCGGCTGGTGTGGCGTGCTGCTGCAGTGTAAAACTCTCAGTGAGTAATCTATGTGCTAACAAAAATAAACTGTTTAAAAGCATACTTCTAAGAACGATCCCATGCTGATATTAACAGATTTAAAACAAAATATATTATAGATTTCCCCTGTATTTTTTCCAGATTTTAATATTAAGGGGTTAAATATGATATTGCGGCTTAAAATATTCATACTTAAAAAAAATGATTATTTTTCTACCCCTAAAGCATTTTTATATAAGGAAAACCACAATGTTTTTATCTACAAAATGACGTATTGTTCTTATCCCTGAGCATTCTATATTTCGAGAATAAATTACTTTTATATAACGTTGTGCGCATATACAAAAATGGTAAGTATGCTGTAAATCCTAAAATAATTTGATTTTATATAAAATATATGTCAATTTATTTTATGTGTGGAACACGTAAACTAAGATTCAGAAAATTCAGAGAAAGTGATGTTTTGTGTGTGTTCGGTTAGATGTGGAATGACTCATATGTAAGTTATGGTCTTGTGGTGCTATCAGTATGTTGCTTGCAGTGACACGATGTCAAACCTTGTTAGCTGTTCACCACTAGAAGAAGCTGTTAACCTCATTCAAGAGGGTTTTCTGAAGGACATTACAAAACTCTTTCACCACTGCTTGTCCGCCAACTACTTTCTTTGGAATGAGAACTTTTATGAACAAGCCAAAGGCGTTGCTATGGATAGCCTACTGAGTCCCGTTATAGCCAACTTTTCCATGGAAAAGTTTGAACAAGAAGCACTGGAAAGTACACCACTTAAACTTAAGGCCTGGCTACGCTGCGTCGACAACATTACATAAATTCCTGCGACACCTGAACAGTACACCCTAATATCCAATTTACCATGGAACAAGAAGAGAGCAAACAATTGGCTTATGTAGATGTACTAATAATTACAACAGATCTTGGCCTGGAATACACTGTTTACAGAAAACCGACACTCAACGACCCCTATTTGCATAATGCATCTAACCATCACCCGAGACAGAAGCAAGGGATAATTAAAACCCTTACAGATCGAGCAAAACAGATTTGCAGTGGCAACTATTTGGAGGAGGAACTCAAACACCTAAATTCAGCATTTCGAGTCAACGCCTGCACAGACAAAGAGATACAAAGGGCACAACATCCCAGGTACCTCAAGAAAGAACCCGAAAACTGCCCCTCCAACAAGACCTTCCTACCATACATTAAGGGAGTATTGGACCGTATAGGAAGCTCCTCGACCCTTCAACATCGACAACATGTAAAAAACCGACACTCAAACTGAAACAATGTTTAAGATCAGTCAAGGACAAACATACCTCGGCGGGTGTGTATAGAATCCCTTGCAGCTGTACATCGGTACCATTATGCACAGTGTGGCAACAAGACTGAAGGAACACGAAAGACACAGTAGACTGAGACAAACAGAAAAATCTACCATGACAGAACACACTTTATTATTTGGACATGATAAGGACATTCAGATTCTGTCTTCAGCCGTCAGCTACCATGATTGATTACATAGGGAGGCCATAGAAATTTATAAACATAGAAACAACCTCAACTGGAAAGAAGAAGCCCTACGCTTAAACAAAGCATGGAATCCGCAGAACTGTAAGAATAAAAGCTACTTGCAAGACCGAGGGATAATCAGGACAGAGCTCTGCCCACCACCCATGTATAACCAGCGCATGTTCCGCTGACATTCATTCGAGCTCTGACCAGTAAACAGATCACCATAAATATGCCAAGTGCGGTCCTTGGCAAAATGTTGGGAACTTCAAAACCCATTAGACCATGGCCTACAATTGGATTCTGTTAGACACCAGCTGTGAAAGCCTCAGCATGTACAGTATGTTGTTTGCTTGCCTGCAATGCAAAATGTATTACAAAGGCCTGTAATCATTTTCTGAGATGGAACATATGTCAAAGGTCAAATCAGATGACCTGATTTTCAAAATAATAATGCACAATTCTGTATTTAACACAATAGTTTACAATTCTTGTACTTTATTGCTGTTATGTTCCACTTACTTCATAGTTTATTTAAATGTGTAATTATATGAAATCATTTAACAACCTTCTTAACATTACCTCTGTTTACATATCTGATTACTGCATTAAGAAGAGATTCTTCTCCCCAAACTTATCTTTTATCCGTTTCCAGTTGTGAGAGTCTCTTATCTTAAAGCAATAAAGATACAGAACAGGGGAAAAAAAATCTTTTCTGTAATATTACAGCAGGAATCTATCCTTCCCATCCTTGTATAGCTCAGATGTTGTGTCAGTTAGCAGCTATGTTTTCACTCATATTGTGCTGTGAATTTTGTGCATTTAAAAAAATGGTAGCTTTGAGTAATAAGGCTGTGTGAACAATCTGAACAATTTTTGCTACATATGTGGGTGCTATGTGATAAAGCAGCAGAGAAACACAAACAATATCCTATTTACCAAGAGTTAGTATTGGGCCTATTTTAAAATAAAATTAAGAAATCAATACAAGTATTTTGTCTTACATATCATAAAACTTGTATAAAAATTTAAGACAGTGGAACAACAAAGTTGTCAGCCAAGTCCCGTGTAATGACATTACACGGGATATTACAACACTGGGTTCTGTGGTCGTCGCCTTAGCTGCCAAATCCACCAGTTCATTCCCTGGCAAGGTAATGTGACCAGGTATCCAAACAACTCCAAATTAATGCCAGAAGTGTATAAAACATGGAGGATGTCCTGGATTTGCTGAACAATGGAATGGTTGTTGTATAGCTCATAAAGGCTCTGAAGTGCACAAAGGGAATCATTCTAAATGAGACGGTCTCCCAAAGTTCGACAGCACACATACAAAATGGCTCGGTATATGACATACAGCTCTGCACTATAAATGGAAGTGCTATCATGAAAACAGAATGTATGGGGCTCGGTTCCATGAACATAAGCACATCCAACACTGTTGGAGCAATTAGATCCGTCAGTGCTGATAAAAATTTGATCATTGTAACCTGACAAAAAGTTGCAAGTAACCAAGGGAAGTACACCCTCACCACCTTAGGAAACATGCTAGGCATTTCAATATCGTGCTTTCTAAGAAGCTCCCAGAAACGAACACCTGCAGGCCTTGAATTAATGGAGCTGTTCCTATAACGTTCATCCAGCGCTGTGTGAAAAAAGAAGCGAACGTTGGACGATTAGGCATACATGTAAAAGCACAGCTATAATATCCCAACAGGCTATCACGCCAATATTGCAGAGGAGGTTCTGCCGATTCGGCGTAAAACCCCTTAACTGGGCTGGAGATAAAAGCACCAATAGCCACTTGAACGCTCCGACTATGGGCTGTGTCTAATCTCTTCACCACAGATGGTCGTGCTGAGGAATAAACGATAAACCCATAATCTATCTTGAAACAGATAAGTACGTGATATAGTCGCAGCAAAATTGTCATTTAATACGCGCAAGATATACAGAGAACGGTCACATGCACTTTTAACTGTGCTATATGCGATGACCAGCTAAGTTTCCCATCAAAGATCAATCCCAGGAATTTCATCAGATCTGATAATGGTAGTAAATCTGGGCCGAATCGGAGCGAAGGTGGTAATCATTGCCTATAGCGCCAGAAGTTAATGCAGATTGAGAAACAAAAGCTGTTTTTAAAACTCCATTTTTTAATATTATCTAAACATTGCTGTAAATGGCGTTACAAAAAACGCTGAGAAGTACAACAGATGGCTAAGTCGTCTATGAATAAGAATGGCGATACTCCTGGAGGAACACATTTCGAGATAGAATTAACTGCTGTAGCAAACACTGTTTACTCGGAAGACGTGGTCCTTCATAAACTCCTGAATGAACAGTGGTAAGCGTCCATGTATGCTCCAGGTGTGTGCAGAACGCAGTATCCCTGCTCGCCAACACATATCATAGGCCTTCTCAAGGTCAAAAAATATAGCAATGGTTTGACAATTCTTCATGAATCGGTTCACAATCTACATCAATAACACAAGGTGGTCCACTGTTGAACGGCGTCGTCGGAAACCGCACTATTATTGGTCAGTTGGTTGTGAGTTTCCTACCACCATACCAACTGTCCACCGATTATACGTTCCATCATCCTGCAAACGCAACTGGTATGAAAATAGGACGGTAGCTGGACGAAGGTGACGGACCTTTCCAGCTTTCAAAATGATGTGACAGTGGCCTCATGCCACTTGTCTGGGAAAATGATGTCAACCCAAATACAATTATAGACCTTGAGCAGGAAATCCTTGCCTCCAGGAGAGAGCTGTTGAAACATTTGTACATGGATACCATCTGGTCCTGTGCCAATAATCGCATCAATGAAACAGCATGATCTAACTTTGCCATGATGAAAGGGCAATTGCAATTTTCAAGGTTTCCATAATGAAACGAAAAACCTTGATATTCTACCCGAGTCATAACTGGAAGAAACTCGAGTGAATAGTTATCTGAGCTAGATACTTGAGCGAAGGCACTACCAAGTATGTTAGCCAAGACAAATGTATCAATAAGAGCTCCTGCAGCTGTTTTATGACTGAGGATTGGCATGTGGATCGATTTTCCAGTCACACACCATAACTTATCCCATACAACAGAAAAAGGTTTATGTCAATTAAATGAAGCTACAAATTTGCTCCATTATGTCTTTTTGTTATCCTTAATAATTTGTACAGACTTGGCACGCATTTTCTAGTACTGAATCAGGTTATCCAGTGTAGGGCGACGCTGGAAAATCCTAAGAGCACGCCTACGAGCACGAATGTCCTTTCGACATTTATTGGTCCACCAAGGGACCGGAAATCAATAGGGATGGGCCGTCGACCGAGGAATAGATTTCTCAGCAGCAGAAAGAGTAGTAACTATGAGATGTTTGACTAAAACATTCAGAGTAGTGTTCTTTGTAATTAAACCCAACCAACTGGGGGTAGAGGGTGTTGTCTTGATCAAAGCGCCATCTAAGCAAACATGTGGAACATATACAGGGTGGACCATTTAAGTTGAGACTGTACAATATCTCCAAAACTAAGCGTTTTAGAAAGAAATATCTT
Organism: Deroplatys truncata; assembly: GCA_030765065.1. Taxonomy (NCBI): domain Eukaryota; kingdom Metazoa; phylum Arthropoda; class Insecta; order Mantodea; family Mantidae; genus Deroplatys; species Deroplatys truncata. Next base: position 13,199,484 of record CM060982.1, on the reverse strand, counting down.
CAATAAAAGTTGCTTGATATTATGGGGGAAAGTAAATGCCATTAGGAAGACATTATCATTTTAGGGTAATTTTAATTTTTTAAAATGGGAACCTAGAATTAGGGTATGACCATCACAATGTCCTCCAAATAAAACACGAGTAATGTAATTTACTTTCCCCCATAATATCCAGCAACTTTTATTCATGTCATTTCTTTCTAAAACGCTTAGTTCTGGACATATTATAGTCTCAACTTAAATGGTTCATTTATCTTGTGTTAAGAGACTAATAAGGCATGAAAAATGTCACTAGTGTGTAAATCAGAGATGACATTCCATTGTAAGGCAACTACTAACTGTAGTGAACAAACTGCAATATCAATATGTGAAAAGTGTTGAAGGAGTCTGAAAGAAGGCTCTCCGGTGTTCAGAAGAGCTAGGTTACAAATGTCCAAGAAATCATGATTAATTTATCTCTCGCACAAGCTCGAGGTGAGCCCCAAACAGGGTGATGGTGCCCCAGAGAGGCATTGACATCTCCCACCAACAGAAAAGGTGTTGGTAACTGAGAAACTAGATCTTGTAAATCACTAGGTGAGGTCTTTAGTTGGAGGCAGATAAATATTACAAATGGTATCGGATGGATGCCAGTTTAATCCTTACAGCGACTGACTGGCTGTCAGGCTGTATGGCTACAGATACCACGGCTATATCACCTCTGAAGAGCATCATAGTGCCCCCGTGCACCGGAATACTCTCTTCGGGTGTAAGATCACACTGTGCTGGGGTATACCTCTAATTTGAAAGCATCTTATGGACGGAGTTTACTCTCTTGCAAACATACGACCAAAGGCTCGTGTTTGTTGAGCAAAAGTTCAAGCTCTGGTCGATGTGCTCTAATTCCACGTATGTGTATGTTCCATTGTAATTATAATGGGATAAATTCTCAATTGTAAGAATCTACTACATTGTGGAAAGCGATGGTCGAATCAATTTACCCTTTTTCTTTGGTGTCGGACTAACACCTTTAACGGAGGATTTATTTTGCCTCTTTTCCACTGTCGCTCTGGCAGTATGGGCAGAATCCTCCTGCTCCATCTCCTCCACGGGGGAGGGCCCTTTTCCAATAGAAAATTTTGGTTTGAGAACCTCGAATCGATTGGAAGTGGAGATCAGCAAAGATGTGTATCGCTGATCTGAGTCCTTCCCTGGAGATTCCCCAGAAGAGGATCTCCGAGGAGATGATCGTGGACTTTTGTTCCCTTTGGATGCTCCGGGTACAGACTTTTCATTTTTCTTCAGGAAGTAGGTTTTGTCATAGCTGGTTCTGAAATTTATATGTGGTGCATTATATGTTACGGGCTTGCCAATCTCATTAGTTGAGGTCGATGGTCTTGATGGTGACTTTACTGAGGAATCTTGTCAGTAACATACTTGGTAGATGTTGATTTCGTGGACTTTAAGTGATTTGGCTACGAGAACCTTTTCTGAAATTGTGGCCTGTAAATATCACTGGTTTCAGTTAAAATTTCCAGACTCGGTACCGGTTTAGCTGCAACTGAGCAATAGGTACCGGATAGAGGGCTGGCAGATGAGCAGGAGTTTCTGGGCTTCGGAGGAGGACACCTTCCCCCTAACCCGGATCTTTTAGATCGGCCTTTCCTCTGTAAAACAGGGGCATTCTCGGGAACTACATCGATGTTCACCACTGCAGTTAACGCGCACGTTAGAGCTGATGTACATGCTCCCTCATTTGAGAATTCTGCAGCTACTGCAGGTAGCTTCACCGTTACAGAAATCACTTGTGTGTCCAAAGCGCTGACACTTATAACACCTCAGCAAATTGGGGATATATGGCTCAACTTCAATGGCTTCATAACCTGCCTTAATCCTTTGAGGGAGATCTATCTTATCAAAGGTGAGGAACAGGGTACGAGTAGACACCAATTCACCTCTTTCTTTCTGCCGAACCCAATATATGGAGGTTACATCTTGTTTGTTAAGATTTTCTTGAATCTCCTCATTGGACATACAATCCAATGCATGGGTGCTCATCACACAGCGCGAGGAGTTCAAGGTCTTGTGAATCTCGACACGTATTGGGTAACTGGTTAACATATTTGCCCTCAATATAATAGCTGCCTGGGTTGTTAAATGTGTTGTCCTCCGTGGTGTAGTGGTTACAATGCCAGCCTCTAGTTCCCGAGGTCGTGGGTCCAAACCAGGCGGAGGGCGATGGATGTTTTCGGGCGTAAAAATCCTTAGCCCGGCTTCCTTCGGAAGGAAAATAAAGACGGTAGTACCATGTTGTAAATTTACGGCACGCAATAGAACCTCCAGCCTGATAGAGGCCTCTTGAGCAAAATTACCAATCTTTCACGCCAAATATGGAATGGGACGCTAAGGACCACAGCAGTTAAAGAACGTCCATAAATAAAACTTCCTACCTTCCTCTGTTCTATAGATAACCAAGTAGCGAGAATCACAAGACTTGATTACTTCTGTTTTGGTTGTCTATTTTAGTTTGGATTTTTCCATGGTGAAAAAAAATCCTCCATTACAAATGTCTCCGACGGCATGCTCACATCCTGGGCGCCACCCAAGCTTAGGTGAGAGTCCTGACCTGGATCTTACTCACCTTAGGGTTTCACCTCCCAGCTTATACAGAGGGATCCAATTGCCTCCAGGAGTGTAACAGCTCATGTAATAGCCCATCCCACCGGGACTGACCTTTGTCAACAAATACGAACAGTCCTACATGATACTCAGGGGCTGGACGCTATACATCAACCAGTCACCCTTGTGACTCCCCTCCTCCATCCCGCACAGCAGTTTTTGTTTTGTTTAACGGCGCTCAACTGCTAGGTCATTAGTGCTCCTGTAAAACGGATCATGGCAAAGGCCAGAGATAAACTTGAGTATAAAGGTCAAAGCAAAAGCCATTGATAAATATCAATATAAAAATCATAGCAACAGCCAGAGATAAATATCAATATAAAACATAGCCCAAGTCGTGAATAAATATAAATATATAACACTAAACCGATCAGTATGAAAAAACCTGCTATCAAGATGAGTAAATCCGCATTTGGAAACTTATTTTTGATACAAAATTAAAAATCCTATCAACTGCTTGCTTATCATCTGCTAAGACCTCTGCAAGACTTTCCGGCAGTTGCAGAGAGTCCCGATGATAAACTAAAGCAATGCAGTCTAGCAAAACGTGACAGGCCGACAGACCTTCGCCACAAAGCGGACAAATAGGAGCAGGGTCACTCATAAAAAGATAACCGTGCGTAAAATTGCAGTGGCCAATAGGCAACCGAACCAAAATCACCTCATGAGGAGATATGCGAGAGGAAGTTACCCAGTTTATTGGAACGTTTTTTCACTACTCTGAGCTTATTTCCACGAAGAGCTAACCACTCCTCGCGCCAGAATGACAGCACCACTCGCCACACATGCCACAAGTCTCTCAACATTACACGAGGTATTGTAACACTGGGTTCTGTGGTTGCTGTCTTAGCTACCAAATCAGCAAGCTCATTTCCTGACAAGCCAACGTGACCAGGTATACAAGCACACTCCACATTAACGCCAGAAGCGTATAAAACATGGAGGGCATCTTGGATTCGCAGAACAATGGGGTGGTAGTTATACAGCTCATGAAGGCTCTAAAGTGCACTAAGAGAATCACACAAAATGAGAGTCTCCCAATTTTCGACGCTGCACATAAATATGGCTCGGTAAATGGCATACAGCTCTGCACTATAAATGGATGTACTATTATGGAAACCGAATGTATAGGGTTCAGTTCCATGAACATAAGCACATCCAACACCATTGGTGTAGATCAAAATGCGATCAGTGTAACCTGACAGAAATTCTAAAATACAGGTGCTGGTATTAAATGTAGGCATTGTAGACTTCCGATATACTGTCATCCCAAGATCTACGTGAGATGTCGCATGTAACCAAGGAGGGTACACCATCTCCCCCTTAGTAAACATGCTAGGCATTTCAATGTCATGCTTTCTAAGAAGATCCCGGAAACGAACACCTGCAAGCCTTGGATTAACGGCACTATTCCTATAACGTTCGTCCAATGCAGTATGAAAAAAGAAGCGAATGTTGGAAGTTGAGGCATACATTTAAGTGCACAGATATAATTTTCCAACAGGACTTCACTCGATATCGCAGAGGGTGTTCTGCCGATTCGGCGTAAAGACTCATAACTGGGCTAGTGGAAAAGCACCAATGGCCAATCGAATGCACCGGTTATGGACTGCGTCTAATCTCTTCAGCAAAGATGGTCATGCTGAGGAATAAATGATACACCCATAGTCTATTTTTGACCGGACGAGTGCGCTATACAATGGCAGCAAAACAGTCCTATCCACTCCAAGATTTGCCACTTAATATCCGCAAAATATTCAGAGAATGGTCACATCGCACTTTCAACTGTGCTGTATGCAATGACCAGCAAAGTTTCCTATCAAACATCAACCCCAGGAATCTTGTCGAATCTGCGAATGGTAGTAAATCTGGACCAAATCGGAGTGAAGGTGGTAAACATCTCCTACAGAGCCAGAAGTTCACATAGATTGACCTCTCAGTTGAGAAATGAAAGCCGTTTTTAGAACTCCATTCTTGGAGATTATTTAAGCAATGCTGCATACAGCATTTCAAAAATGGCGTACGCTGAAAAGTACAATAAACGGCAAAGTCGTCTATTTATAAGCATGACAATACCCCTGGAGGAACATTTAGAGATAGAATTAATTGCTATTGCAAACAGTTTAACGCTTAGCATCGATCCCTGAGTTACTCCTTTCTCCTGATCAAAAAGCTTTGTAAAAACTGAGCCAACCCTTATTCGGAAAATGCGGTCTTTCATAATCTCCTGATTAAACAGTGGTAAGCATAAGCATCCACATATGTTCCAGGTGTGTAGGGAGCGTAGTATCCTGCTCGCCAACACATATCATAAGCCTTGTCGAGGTCAAAAAATATCGCAACGGTTTGACAATTCTTCATGAATCCAGTCATGATCTGTATTGATGTAACAATGTGGTCCATTGTTGAACGGCGTCTTCTAAAAGCATTGGGTGTTCATTCAGCAGGTTGAGAGCTTCCAACCACCATACCAACCGTCCATTGATCATGCGTTCCATCATCTGCAAACGCAACTGTTGAGGGAAATAGGACGGTAGCTGGACGAAGATGACGGTCCTTTCCAGCTTTAAAAATGGGTATGGCAGTGGCCTTCCGCCACTTTTCCAGAAAAGTGGCGTCAACCCAAACACAATTATAGACCTCGAGTAGGAAAGTCTTACCTTCAGGAGAGAGCTGTTGCAACATCTGTACGTGGATACGATCTGGTCCTGGTGCTGATAGTCGCGAAAATGAAAGCGTGTTCTAACTCACCATGGTGAAAAGGCGATTGTAATCTTTAAGGTTTCCTGAACGAAAAAAGAAACCTTGAGATTCCACCTGAGTCTTAACAGGAAGGAACTCTGAGCTAGACACTTGAGCGAAAGCATAGCCAAATGTGTTAGCCACGTCAAATGTATCAACAGCTCCTGCAGCTGTTTTAAGATGAGCAATTGGCATGTGTATCGATTTTCCGGCCACACGCCTTAACTTATCCCAAACGACAGAGGAAGGTGTATGTCGATTAAATGAAGCTACAAACTTGATCCATGATGGTTTCTTCTGCTATCCTTAATAATATATCTAGACTTGGCACGCATTTTCTTGTATTCAATTAGGTTATCCATTGCGGGGCTACGCTGGAAAACCCTAAGAGCACATCTGCGAGCACGAATGGCATTTCGGCACTCTTCTGTCCATCAAGGGACTGGAAATTGACGAGGGTTGCCAGTCGACCGTGGAATAGCTTGCTCAGCAGCAGAAAGAATTTTCTCTGTGAGATGTTCGACCAAAAAATCCACAGAGTCGTGCTGATAATTAAACAGCTAACTGGGAGTAAAGCTTCCAGTTGACATGATCCAAGCGCTATCTAGGTAAGCGTGTGGAACATATACCTTGTGTTAAGAGACTAATAAGACATGGAAATGTACACTAGACACTAGAATGTAAATCAGAGGTGACATTCCATTGCAAGGTAACTGCCAACTGTGGTGAACAAACTGCAATATCAAGGTGTGAAAAAGTGTTGAAGGAGTCTGAGAGATATGTAGATCTCCGGTGTTCAGAAGAGCTAGGTTATAACTATCCAAAAAATCGGCAATCAATTTACCTCTCGCACAAGCCCGAGGTGATCCCCAAAGAGGTGTTGGGCATTAACATCTCCCACCAACAGAATAGGCATTGATAACTGAGAGACTAGATCTTCCAAATCCATAAGCGAGAAATTGTCGGACAGAGGCAGACAAATGTTACAAATAGTAAATCAGATGGATGGCAAGTTAATCCTTACAGCCACTGACTGTATGGATACAGATTCCACAAATATATCATTTCTGATGAGCATCGTAGTGCCCCCATGTGCAGGAATATCCTCTTCCATGTAAGATCACATCGTGCTAGGGTATATCATTTAAGTTGAAATCTGTCTTAATGACAGAGTTTAGTCCCTTGCAAACACATGACAAAAGGCTCATACTGTTGAGCAAAGGTTCAAGCTCTGGTCAATGTGTTAAATTCCACGGATGTTCCATTGTAGGATAAACATTAGAATTATAACGGGATAAGTATTTAATTGTAGAAGTTCACTACATTGTGGAAAGTGGTGGTCGAATCAATTTTCCCTTTTTCTTGAAGAAGGTTTTAGCTCCACGTTTGGGATGCCAAATTTGAAGTTGTTATTTAGCTGGTAGTTGGAAGATGATGCTTTATTGATGCTGGTTACGTAATAAATACGTAACTTGAAGATGATTTTTCTGTTGTTGCATAATGTTGCGTAATATATGTTTACACAAACCTGAAGAGTTGCTATGTATTAATGGTTGTTTTGAGCGTCGGTTTGAATTTAATGCTTATGTAATATTATTGTTTGAATTTGCCTCGGCTGTGTCAGTCTTAATTTAGAGTCAGGATTCTTATGCAAGGTGTGGTAATGACAATTATTGTAGGCGTCACAGAATTAAACTTTTAAATTTTCACTTTTATTTTTAACTTCTTGCACATATTTATAAACCACTACACTTTCAAAAAGAACTGTGAGAAACTTTTATACACTTTCTTAACGCATATATCTGTTTTTACTAAACACCCATAGAGAACACATTTTTCCATCTACACCCTATCAAGTCTTGCCAGGAACTGACTAACCTCAATGGTTAAAAACCTTAAGCTTCGGTAATGCGAGTCTCTGATTGGCTAATTCTAGTCCAATAGAATTTCTGTATTTATTTTAAAACTTTTCTTTGCTGTTGATTGGCTAATTTTAAAACTGTCACTGAAACTACGTCATCGTCGTTCTAATCATGACCAGTACATTTTCAAATTCCAAACACTTTATTGCCACAATTACCTCATTATCATTCATTGTTAGCAACCTAAAATTTACTATTCTCACAGTTCTTGCATTATTAGAATATATCAAGTATTCACATAACATTAACAAAACATATCTACAATAAAAATAAGCATTTGAAATGATTGTTACATACAATTTAAATAATTATTACATACATACTGTTTCAAGGCGGGTGTTATAGAATTTACCTATTTTAAATAACAATTGAAATTATCCAGGTATTAAAATACTGCCTCAAATTGCCCCCTTTCAGAAATATTTAAAATTTACTCTTTTTGTTTTGTTCTTTTAAATTTTTAAATATTTTCTAAAAGTCTCCTGAAACAACGAAACATAATTTTTATTATTGCATCTCCTATCTTTCACTGTCACTTTCTCACTTTTTCTTCAACACTGGTTTTTCACAACACTCATATAAAGCTGAACACTTCATATTCACTTGTTTGACACTTTGAGGTAGTATTTTAATGACTAAATGATATTAACTGTGTTTTATTATAGTTAAATTCAATAATAGCCCACCTTGAAAACAGTATGTATATAATTGTTATTTATATTGTATGTAAAGTCATTGTAAATACTTATTTTTATTGTAAACATATTTATTAATAAAAAGAAGTGCAATTAAAAAGTAAATTCTGTGACATACTTTTAATTCTTGTCTTATCACAACTTTAAAAGAACTTGTGTTTCTATAGTGCGACTGAAAGCAGCCGAGGCAAATAACTTTAATAATATTAAGTAAAACAAGCATCATCTTCACTATAAAGTTTTGGCATCCCAAGCATTAAACAACATCAAAGTTTATCTTTATTACATAAGTTAAATACTTCTTCGTAAGTGACGCACATATACGGGAATTCTCACATCTCATATCCAGCATTCAGCTAAACAACTTTTTCAAAGTTGGCAACAAGCATACTTCTTCAAATTACAATTGTGGGGCAAACTCCTCCAAACAACTACCATCATCATAACTTCAACTTTACAAGGTTAATGATCTTGTATACGATTAATGATCTGAGTGAAGTTTGCTCATTCACCATCACATTCACTATTAAGCAGTTTATATGCTATACATTTTACATTAAATTTACATATTTATATTTGTTACCCTTTCTTCACAATTTGTTCCTAAAATTTCTAATTTACAATATAAATGTAGTTGTTACTCAATTTTTCTTTTACTAACAATGGAATTTTATTACTTCTTTTTCTCTAAATTTTCCTTTGTTATAGATAATTTGCAGGAGTTATTAAGGTAGTTCCTTGTTGAGGCATCAATTTTGCGATAGTAATTAGCCAGCTCCAAGTTTGCGAGCCTATTTGCAGTAGTTATTATTATGGTTCCACGTTGAGGCGTCAATTTGCGGTAGTTTATAGGTTACGTAGTTGTTTGGAGGAGTTTGCCCCACAGTTGTAATTTGAAGAAGTATGTTTGTTGCCAAATTTGAAAAAGTTATTTAGCTGGATGCTAGATATGAGATATGAGATGTGAGAAACCCCACGTATGTGCGTCACTTTGAAAAAAGTATTTAACCCAACGCTTTTAAGATACACTTTGATGTTGTTTGATGCTTGGGATGCCAAACTTTGTAGTAAAGATGATGCTTGTTTTATGTAATGTTATTTAAATTTGCCTCTGCTGCTTCAATCACACTATAGAAACATAAGTTATTTTCAGGTTGTTATAAGAAAAAAATTAAAAGAACGTCACAGAATTTACTTTTTAATTTCACTTCTTTTTATTTCTCTTTATACTTGCTCATTTTATAAACACAACACTTTATAAAAGAAAAGCTGTCAGCACTTTATACATTCTAGCGGAGAACACAATTTTTACCATCCGTACTCTACAACATCTTAGCCGCGACTGAGTTCAACGGTAAAAACCTTATAGCTTCGGTAATGCCAGTTTCTTATTGGCTAATTCTAGCCCAATAGAACTTAAGTATTCAAACTAAAACTTTTCTTTACTGTTGATTGGCTAATTCCAAACTGTAAGCGAAACTCATACGTCACTACCTATCTTTTGATAACCAGTATTTTTTTAAATTTCCAGATACATTATTGTCACAAAAATTACATTATTACCTCATTATTAACAATCTAAAACATATCATTCTCACAGTTTTTGCACTATTAAGAGTATATAAACATTTACATAACATTAATAAATATGTTTACAATAAAAATAAGTATTTACAATGACTTTACATACAATATAAATAACAATTATATACATACTGTTTTCAAGGAGGACTGTTATTGAATTTAATTATAATAAAACACAATTAATATCACTCAGGCATTAAAATACTGCCTCAAATTGCCCCCTTTTAAAAATATTTAAAATTTACTCTTTTTGTTTTGTTCTTTTAAATTTTCAAATCTTTTCTAAAAGTCTCCTGAAAGAAAGAAACATAACTTTTATTTTGCACTTCCTATCTTTCATTTTCACTTTCTCACTTTTTCTTCAACACTGGTTTTTCATAACACTCGTGTATAGCTGAACACTTCCTATTCACTTGTGTAGCACTTTGCAAGGTTAATGACCTTGTATAAGATTAATGACCTGAGCTAAGTTTGCTCATTCACTATCACTTTCACTAGTAAACACTTTATATGCTTTACATACATGTTAACATTTGTTACCCTTTGTTTACAATTTGTTTCCTAAATTTTAATTTATATATAAATGTAATTGCTACTTAGATTTTCTATTAACAATGGATTTTTAATGCTTCTATTTCTAAAAATTTTCCTTTGTTATTTATTACTTGCTATTTAGTAAAAAAAAATATTATTTACACAGTACTTTACAATTTTAAATTACACTGCTTTCCCCTTTTATGTTCCAGATACTTTAATTTCTTTCTTTTATTGTGCCTCAAATTGTTTACTTTTATATGGCTTTAACATTTGTTTGTGGAATTTTCCAATTATTTTGTTTGTGTTATTGTTTCTAAGTTCATATGTATCTGTTCCAAATATATTTATTACTTCATAAGGACCTTGGTAGCTCAAAAATAATCTCCAATATTCTTTACGAAGTTTATTTGATAATCTTTTGTTCTTCACTAACACTTGTTCTCCTAATTTTATTTTCCAAATTCTTTGTTTTCTTTTTTCATGTTTTTGTTTTCTTTCAGGGCTTTTGCTTGTATTTTCAAAAATGCTAATTTGAAGATTTCTTCTTTCTCTGATAATTTAGTTGTTTGGTCTTCAATAACTTTTGGTATATTATGGCTCAAAGTGTTATACAATTTTCCATGGTGAAGTTCAATTGGTTTAAATCCTGTAACTGCATTTATGGATTTATTTAATAGATTTTGGATAATATTGATGTATGAGTACCAACTGCTCCGTTTATTATGACATACTACTGTAGATAATTTGCAATTTCTTTAATTTCTCTTTCCACTGGATTGGCGTTTGGTCTGTATCTTGATGAAAAATACTGTTTGACTCCTAAATCTTTAATTCCATTCATAAATTTAGAACTAGTAAACACTAATGCATTATCACAAAGTATGGCCTCAACTATTCCTTCCTCTGGGAAATATGATTTTGTTAGCTTGTTTAAGCATGCTATGCTGGTTGCATTCTTGAGTGCATAAATTCTAACATATTTACTAAATACGTCATAGTATACAAATAAAAATTTGTATCCAAATGTACTTGCTGGCATCGAACCATGTAAATCTAAACTCAATAAACATCTCGGTTTAAATATAAGTATTGAGTTTGTTGTATAGTCATAGGCAACATTAATTTATGACAGAGATCATAAAATGATATATATTTTCTAACTTTATGTCCTAATTTTGAGGTGTATAAATTTTCCAAAATGGTTAGGGTTGTCTTCTCTGTACCTGCATGCATTAATCCTAAATGAAATTGCTCTATTATTTCTAATTCCAAGCTTGTTGGAATATATGTTTTCCGCCTCTTTTCTTTTCCATGTTTCTTATATAGTACAACATCTTTAACAGCAATTGTACTGTTCTGTGCCTCTTCTATCATTGGAGCTTTTTCTTTTAAACCTGCTAGCTTAATATCTTTGTCTTGCTCTTCTTTAATATTCTTGAATTGATTCTTCAATTCTTTCCTCATTGGAATGTCAATTGTAAACACTTTAATTTTGTATTGTTGTCTTGAACAACTTTCAGGAAATTGTTTGTTGTGATTGTGAGGCAGTATTTTAATGCCTAAATGATATTAATTGTTTTATTATAATTAAATTCAATAATAGCCCACCATGAAAACAGTATGTATATAATTATTATATATATTGTATGTAAAGTCATTTTAAATACTTATTTTTATTGTAAACGTATTTATTAGTGATATGTAAATGTTTAAATACTCTAATAGTGCAAAAACTGTGAGAAAAATATGTTTTAGGATGTTAATAATGGGGTAATAATGTAATTTTGGTGACAATAATGTGTCTGGAGTTTTAAAAGTACTGGTTATGAAAAGATCGGTAATAACGTAATTTTGCTTACAGTTTGGAATTAGCCAATCAAAAGTAAAGAAAAATTTTAGTTTGAATACTTAAATTCTATTGGACTAAAATTAGCCAATAAGAGACTGGCATTACCGAAGCTAAAAGATTTTTACCGTTGAATTCAGTCAGTCGCGGGCAAGATGTTGTAAAGAGCAGACGTGAAAGTCGCAGGCAAGATGTTATACAGAGCAGACGGAAAAGTTGCGGGTAAGATGTTGGAGAGTACGGATGGTAAAAATTGTGTTCTCCGCTAAAATGTATCAAGTGCTCACAGTTTTCTTTTATAAAGTGTTGTGTTTATAAATGTGCAAGTATAAAGAGAAATAAAAGGAAAGTGAAATTAAAAAGTAAATTCTGTGACGTATTTTAATTCTTGTCTTATGACAACCTTAAAAGAACTTGTGTTTCTATAGTGCGACTGAAAGCAGCCGAGGCAAATAACTTTAATAATATTACGTAAAACAAGCATCATCTTCACTATAAAGTTTGGCGTCCCAATCAAAGTGTATCTTCATTACGTAAGTTAAATACTTCTTTGCAAGTGACGCACATACATGGGGATTCTCACATCTCATATCCAGCATCCAGCTAAATAACTTTTTTAAAGTTGGCAACAAACATACTTCTTCAAATTACAATTGTGGGGCAAACTCGTCCAAACAACTACCATCATCATAACTATCCGCAAATTGGTGTTCCTCAATGTGGAGCTAAATAATTACATAACAACACACTTTTGCAAATATACGTAATAAGTATTTTATGTAAGCCAAAAATCATATTGCAATTGATCCTTGAAATTAAATCACTAAATGTATTTTATGTGCCTGGAATATGTACAATTTCAACATCAAATTCCATTATAGTAAGAATCATTCTAGCTAACTTGCCACTATATAACTTACATTTCTGTATGAAAGTTAAGCTAATATGATCTGTATATATTTTCACTTTCTTCTGAAATATATATGTTTTAAATTTTAATAGTGAAAAATATAATGCTCCAATTTCTAACATTGTTACTGATGCATTCCATTCAATATTGGTAAGGCCACATGATGCAGTACTAATAACATGAAATGTGTTGTGATGTTCTCTTTGTCCAAGTATTCCTGCATATCCCTGACAAGATGCATCCACATACAACTAGTAATCTAACTCATCTCTTGGACGTTTGAATAATATTGCATTTGCAAACAGCTGTCGGACATTTTCAAAACATTTTTGTAGCTCTGCTGTCCACTTCGATTTATTTGTCTTTTTCAGCAGTTGTCTTAAAGGTTCTACTTCTATAGCATATCTTGGTAAGAATTTACTTTCATAATTCCAAATTCCAAATAAATGTCTTAGCTGTCGAATATTCTTAGGTGGTGGTATTCTTAATACGGCTTCTATTCTTTCTTCATTTGGTCGAATGCCTACTTCACTTATCACATAACCTAAAAATTTGATTTCAGGTACACAAAATTTTGACTTTTTGATGTTTACTGTCATGCCATGTTCATGTAATTTGTTCAACACATAAATTACATTTTCTAAAAGTTCCTCAAAGGTTTGACTTATAATTAGGAAGTCGTCAGTGTATCTAATTAAGAAATCATCTGCTGTGTTACCAAAGATACTATGTATTGCTCTCAGGAATCCACTAGCACTATTCTTCAATCCGTATGGATTTACACAATACCTATATTGTAATCCAAAAACTTGAAAAGCTGTATTGCAACACCCCACGGGGGATGGTTACCCCGCAGTGGGTGATTACACTAGGGGGGTTGTAGCTCAGAGGTAGGGGATGCGTCGGTACTGGGGTGGTAGGCAGGCTAGGTTGGCATTCTAGGATAGGGGGTATTTAATAATGCACAGGGGATGCATTGACCCAATAGATTGTATTATTGCTTTTAGTGTAAGTACATTCAGGCCCGTAGCTGAGTCACTCAGTTTGGGGTGAAGCCCCGGCAAATAAGCAGAACTTAGAGGAGACACATTCTTACCTGATTAACTGGTGGCGATGTTACAGCGGCGATTCCCACAATGTCTCAGACAAGGGTCTCGAGTCTGATTCAACAACTGACAACTGATCTGACGACTCTCCTGATAACTGATCGCAATTAACAACTGATCCCACCCGAGTCAAAACCCTGTAGTATAAATATATAGCTAAGAGCTGACTCGGCGTTCTTTAGCGTGGTCATGTTTAGGTAACCTGATTTCGACACAATACACAATACACATACGAATGGTTACGTCGTATGATGTAAACCTCGGCGCTCGACCTGGTCCACTACAGTATAATCACGTACTAGCTCGACTTGCCAAAATGAAGCTGTAAGATCTATGGAAGAGATATATTTTCTACGTGATAATTTTGCAATTGTTTGTTCTATACTTTCATTTTGAAAGTGATCTGCTAGCATGAATTTGTTTAAATATCTCCCATCTATAGTGATTCTTGAACTATTGACTTTTTGTACTGTCCAACAAACACTATTTATATATTGTGAATTGCTAAGTTCTATGATGTTGTTTTCTAGCATTCTAGCTATTAACTTTTTAGCTTCGTTTCTTAAATTCACTGGTAGATTATTATACTTTCTCTGAAATGCTGGTACATTTTCTACTGCGAATGTGTGAACATATGATGTACACCGTCCTGGAATTTCACTGAAAACATGTTTATTGTCTTCTAACACCTTCTCCATTATTAACCTTTCATTGTCTGTCAGTATTGTATTTGTCATCAGTGTGTCTGTATGCATCTTCTTGTCTTCAATCTCTGTTGCATAATTATCTTCTACCTGCTCTAAAATATTTTCTTGTGCATTAGATTTCTTTAATAAGGGTTCCATTTGGTAAGGTCAGTGTTTTGTTCTTGGAAGTTAAGGGTCAATAACCTTTCTTTGTTTTCCCTGCTCGCTTGGACATTAATTATCTGTATGAACCACTCTTCTTCGTATACTGCATTTTCTTGCTCCATCCTATGTACTTTACATACTTTATCTTTAATAAATGGCATGTATATCTACTTTTCTTCTTTATTTAATATAAGTCTGTCCATTTTAAAATCAACTATCGCAGAGAATTCTATTAAAATATCACACCCAATTATAAGTTCACATATCAAGTTTGGAACAATTAAAAACATAACCTCCAATGTAATATCTGCTATCTGTATCAATGCTTGTGATTTGATGGTTTGTGTTATTGTACCTATAGCTACCCTACATATTAAGTTGCTGTGAGTTGTATTCCTTCATTTAGCAATTGTTCAAAAAAATTTCTTCGAGCAGATAGAGCTTGATGATCCTGAGTCTACTGCAACATTTACTTCCTTTCCTGCTATTATAGCTTGTATGTACGGTGAATCATATTTCTTTTTACAATTCCCTGTGTTTGTACTTAAACATAACAATCAAAGTGTGTAGATATTTTACTTTTGCCACTAAGAGCAGAAGGTACTGTATTACCAGAATCTACATCAGGCAATACACAACTTAGTTTTCCTGGTAAGTATTCTCAGTATTTACCGGATTGCCATTTTGTACCGCAGTTACAATTATTTCATCATCAATATTTGAATACGAGCCACAACCCCTAGCTCTCGATCTTCCTCTGAAATTGCTACGTCCTCCGCGTGTATATTCTTCACGATGATCGTCGCTCGTCTGATTATAGTTATGAAAATTTCTCCTGTTTTGCATATTTCCTCTATGTTGGAATCTGTTATTACCCCTGGGTGAAGTAGAATTTTACTGATTCATTCTTTCAGTTCACATAATTTATGTGTTCCTGTCTCCCTTGTTGTCTTGAATCTCTGATCTGTGTGTTGTAGTTAAACCTATTCTGACCCTGAAATTCATTATTTCTTCTGTTTACGTTGTGGTAGCCTGTATTGTATGGCATATCATTGCGTCTTTCTCGCCTGATCTGTCTATCTCGCCTATGTGGACTCCACATTTCATTACCGCAACTTTCCTGTTGTTCTAGTGATGATATAAGTTCTGTCATCTCGTAGATTGTTTTGGGTCTAGCAATTAATATATAGTTTTGTATGTGTAGAGGATAGTGTCTAGTAATTAAGCTAATGAAATCCTCCTCATGCATGGCTGAAGTTAAATATCCGATATATACTGCATATTTAATCAGATAATCTGTCATTGACAAATTGTCGTCCCTATTGTACTGTGAGTAGCTTAAGCTCAACCTAATCTTATGTTGTACACTGGTATTCCAAAATTTATTCATGAATAAAATTCTGAATGTTTCAAAATTCATTTCAGTGTCCGCTACCATATGTAACCATTCTAGTGTTTTGTTGTCTAAGCATTTTATAACTAGGATCATTTTTAATGCTTCTGGCACATTTTTCAATTTAAAATACTCTATGAGATCATTAATAAACTGCACTGGACTTGAGGAAGCATTAAAATTAGGTAATGGTAACTCATTAAGCACAGAATGATAGTTTGATGCCTGGTTTGGTACATGCAAATGTGTGTCGTCAATGTTGCGTGTTTGGGAAGCTGATGCTATTGAAAAAGCATTAGCATCTCTTGTGTTGTTTGTTAACAATGGTGATATACTTCTTTCTGTACTTGTATTATTTACATGCATTTGGTTAGCATTTACAGAACTACTTATAGTTGCATTTACCCTTGGTACATTTGTACTTAAATTTTCAAAGTTATTTCTAAGCTTATCAATTTCCTTACTACTTTCTTGTACTTCATCTTTTATTTCGTCTATCATTGACCTTACTTGTCCTTACCCTGTATTTGCATCTTTAACTGCAGCTGCATTTTTTTTAACCATTTCATGCATTTTACTAATTTTCCCAGTTAAATCTATTTGTATTTGTACAAGATCTGCATTAGTATTCTCTACCATAGTTTTCAATTCTTCACTTTGTTTATCTAACTTGTAACAAATACCCTGTTTAGTACCAGCAAGTTTTAACTCCATTTCAGTTACTTTTTGCCAATATGACTTGACAATTTCTGTTCTAGCTGTTTACAACCTTTGTTTACTTTTACATCTATTCCTTTTGAACTGCTTTGGAAGATTGTTCTAGCTTTATTTCTAACCTCCTGCTTTCTGCTTTGCAGTCTTTCATACAAGTTTCTATTTGTCTAGCTAGGTCAATTTTAATACTGGATAGCTCTGTATTAGTTTCTGTTAACTTATTACTTTGTTCAGTTAACTTATTATCTAACTTTGCATTATCTTCTTTTAACTCTTTTCTCAGTTCAGTAAAGTTATTATTTTGTTCAGTGAACTTATTATTAAAGTCATTTCTTAACTCTGCATTACTTTCAGTTATCTTATTACTTAAGTCTGCATTACTTTCCGTTATTGCTCTTAGCATGCACATTATTTGTTGTTGAAAGAAGTTTTCCTGCTCTTGTTGGCTAGATGTTTGAGCGATAGTATTTGTTTGTTTTGTTTCTTGTACTGATATTTGTAAAGGTGATTGACCTTGTATACAACTGCTATCTGATTGACTTTGCATACTATTGCTATCTCTTTCTACATCTACTTTTGAATTTTCAGATAACTGCTCATCCACTTCTACTTTACACTCTGTAATAGCTGACCTAACATCAACTACCTCCATACTTTATTTGTTTATATTTTCAATTTTATTGTTTCTATTTACTTTTGAATTATTCAATTTAAGTTTTCCACTTCTCAACAGCATGAATTTTACTTAAAATTTACAATATTTTCCTAAATTTTACATTTACAATATGAAAAAATTGAATGTTCTGACCTTTCGTTTTGGTGGTTATTTAATTTCTAATACTCAGTGTTCCATCATAATTTGTTAAGATATTAACCGCGTGCCCCTTACTCCTGAAGAATTGTTGTTATCCTGGATTCCTTTGTCAATTTGGTGCCAATCTTGAAGTTCCAAGCTGCAGTCTCGCTGTATGTTTGTTGCTTCTGGCCGCACCGTTGAATTTTCTCTTCTATGACGTCACCAATTCTCGTCGTATTCAAGCCCCACGTTGGGTGCCAATTTGCGGGAGTTATTAAGGTAGTCCCTCCAGCTATCAATTTTGCGATAATTTCAATTATTATTCAATTTAATTATAATAAAACACAATTAATATCATTCAGGCATTAAAATACTGCCTCAAATTCTCTACAATTAGGCAAAATTATTTTAAATACTACTTTACAATTTTAAATTACATTGCTTTCCCCTTTTATGTTCCAGATACATTATTTTGTTTTTCTCTTGTGCGACACATAACCTGTATACTTTACTTTCCCTTTCGTTTTGTTTCTCAGACTGTTAACATTTATTTTCTCTTTCTTTTTGTTCAACACATAACCTAAATACTTTATTTTCTTTTTGTTTCTCAGACTGTTTACATTTATACTATCTTTCTTTTTATTCCTCAGACTGTTTACATTTATTTTCTGTTTCTTTTTGTTCAACATATACCCTACATACTTTACTTTCCCTTTCTTTTTGTTCTTATGCCACAGACGTTTTAGCTTTTCCCTAATTTTATGTTGCACAGTTGTGTTTGACATCAAATTTGGTACATGTACATGTGTGTTATCTTTCATGTTATATGTTTGAGATGTTGATGCTATGGAAAAAGCAATTGCATCTCTTGTTTTGTTTGTTAACAAAGATGATACATTTCTCTCTGCATTTGCATTACTGACATGCATTTGGTTAGGATTTACAGAACTAGTTACATTTGAATTTACCTTTGGCACTCACTGTTACATCTATTTGTATTTGCACAATGTTTACATTTGTGTTTTCTACTTCTTCAGTTTCCTGACTAGTTTCTGGTACTTTGTTTAACTCTGTTTTCGGCTCTGTACTAGTTTCATTTATAGTATTACTTAACCCGACTTTCATATCATCTATCAAATTATTAGTTTCAGTTAATTTATTACTTAACTCTACTCTTAGCTCTGTACTAGTTTCAGTTAGCTTACTATTAAATTCTTTACTTAATTCTACTTTCATTTCCTCTACCTTATTACTTTGTTCTGTACTAGTTTCTTTTAATTCTCCTCTCATTTCATCTATCTGTTTACTTTGTTCAGTTATTGCTTTTATAAGGCACATCATTTGTTGTGATAAGTTTTCTTGGTCTTGTGTTTTAGATGTGTGAGGGATAAAATCTATTTGTTTTGTTCCTTGCACTAACATGTATAAAGGTGATTGGCCTTGTATACTACTGCTATCTGATTGACCTTGCATACTACTGCTATCTCTTTCTACATCTACTTCTGAATTTTCAGATAACTGATCATCTACATTTAACTTATCTGTTTTCTCAAGCTCTGGTTATAAATCTATATTACAATCTGTAATGGCTGACCTAACCTCAACTACTTCCATACTTGCATTGTTTTGAGTTTCCATTTTACTTTTTATATTTGCCTTTGAATTGCTTAATTTTACTGTTCCACTTCTTAATAGCATGAATTGTGCTAAAAAATAACAATATTTTTCCTAAACTTTACAATATTACAATAAAAAAATGGAATTTCCTGAACTTTGTTCAAGCTGTTATTAAATTTTAATACTCAGTGTTCCCGCGCAGATTGTTGTGGAGATGTTAACCATGTGCCCCTTACTCCTGAAGAATTATTGCTATCCTTGGATTCCGCTGACGATTTTAATGATGATCTTGAAATTCTGAGATGTAATCTCGTGGTTTCTGGTTGTTCCGTTTTTCGTCGATGTTTTCTTCTCTGACGTCACAAATTCTTGTCATCTTCGAAGCTCCACGTTGGGTGCCAATTTGAAGTAGTTTTTGGTGACGTAATAAAGTATGTATAACTGCCCCACGTTGGGCGCCAATTTGAAGAAGGTTTTAGCTCCACGTTTGGGATGCCAAATTTAAAGTTGTTATTTAGCTGGTAGTTGGAAGATGATGCTTTATTGATGCTGGTTACGTAATAAATACGTAACTTGAAGATGATTTTTCTGTTGTTGTGTAATATATGTTTACGCAAACTTGAAGAGTTGTTATGTATTAATAGTTGTTTTGAGCGTCGGTTTGAATTTAATGCTTATGTAATATTATTGTTTGAATTTGCCTCGGCTGTGTCAGTTTTAATTTAGAGTCAGGATTCTTATGCAAGGTGTGGTAATGACAATTATTGTAGACGTCACAGAATTAAACTTTTAAATTTTGTGGCAGTATTTTATATCACAACAATGTAAATGCCAGAGTGATTATAGTGTAAATAAGCATTATTGTATGATACTGATTTGAGATGTTTGTTAATTATAAGCATTGTTAGGAAATAAGTTTACACAACCTCACTGAAACTGAAAATAAGAGCGGGCAACAATGTAGCAGGGGGTGAGTTTGTTATCAATTATTAGAGACAAGCAAATGATGTCAGATTAGCGCGCTTTTCTGTAGAAATGGAGGGAATATCTTCCCTAGAGCATATGTGTTCGTAATTTTGATTGGATATAAAAATAGACACTAATGTTGGCGCGTTTTATTAAACAATAGCAGCTCTGTTATAATCTTTAGGCATATTAGGTGAGGGAGTATAAATTATGAAGCCAAGAGACAGGTTTCGCTCAGTCCAACAGAAGGATTCGCGGGTAATACGTCGTTCAGTCCAACAGAATCATACACAGGTTATACGCCGCTCAGTTCAACAGAAGTATTCACAGGTTATATGTCGCACAGTTTAAGAGAATCGTTCACGCGTTATACGTCGCGCAATTCTACAGAATCTCTCGCGTTGTAAAGTTAGTTATAAATGTGAAATACGCGAATTAATAATGTGCAGCAAATAAGTGATTATAGTGATATTAAAAAATATAACAGTTTCAGTCGGGCGTGTATCAAGAGTCAATATGTGAAATTAATTAATTGTGACGGTAATAAAAGTGTAAAAACAAATTCTTTTATAAGTGTTATCTTTCAGTAACAAATCCTTTCCGTTTACACACCCTGTTCAAGAGATACGCTCGACTGAGTAGTAATAATAGCTAGCCGGAGGACAAAGAACCCAAAATTCAAACTAGTATACAATAACAGGCGCTCAAAAATAGATAACACGAGTTACCGCGACAAATTGGCTCCCAAACGTGCGGCAGATAAACATGAAGCATTTTCCAAATACCAACAAATATAATCTACTTCAATTTTCACTTTTATTTTTAACTTCTTGCACATATTTATAAACCAATACACTTTTAAAAAGAACTGTGAGAAACTTTTATACACTCTCTTAACGCATATATCTGTTTTTACTGAACACCCGTAGAGAACACATTTTTCCATCTACACCCTATCAAGTCTTGCCACGAACTGACTAACCTCAACGGTTAAAAGCCTTAAGCTTCGGTAATGCGAGTCTGATTGGCTAATTCTAGTCCAATAGAATTTCTGTATTTAATTTAAAACTTTTCTTTGCTGTTGATTGGCTAATTTTAAAACTGTCACTGAAACTACGTCATCGTCGTTCTAATCATGATCAGTACATTTTCAAATTCCAAACACATTATTGCCACAATTACCTCATTATTATTGATGTCACAAATTACTTAAATGTAAATAATGATTGTAATATGAATATGCATTTTTATGTGACATTGATTTGAGATGTTTATTGATTGTAATTATTGTTGAAAAGAAGTTTATACCGCCTTACTGAAACTGACAATAATAGCGTGCAATAATGCAGCAAGGGGGTGAGCTATTTATCATTATTGGAAACGAGGAAGTTACGTAATGTTGGCGTGTTTAGAATCTTCTGGAACATTTCCCTAGAGCATATGTATTCATAATTTTCATTGGATATTAAAATAGACGCTAATGTTGGCGCGTTTTATTAGCCAATTGCAGTTCAGTTATAATCTTTAGGCATATCTGGGTGAAAGTGTATAAAAGGTAGGTTAGAGGTAAAGACCCCGTCAGTTCGTCGAAAATATTTTGTATGATACACGTCGCCTTCAGTCCAGCAGAAATATTACATGTCGGCTATAGATTCACAAGTTATGCGTAGCAGAATTATGAAAAATCTAAAGCGTTGTAAAGTTAATTATACAAAAGGTTGAAGTACGTGGATTAAAAGTGATCAGTAAGAAGTTATTATAACAGTTTCAGTTTGGCGAGTGTCAAGATCAATGTGTAAATGTGATAGTTAACGTGTTCGACAATAAAAGTGTAAAACGAATTTCTTCATCAGTGTTATCTTTGGATAAGGGATTCCTTTCCGTTTACACAACCTGTATAAAGAGAAGTGCTCGACCCAAGAAAAAGATAATAGCTAGCCGGAGGACAGAGAACCAAATTTAAATAAAATAACAGTAGCATTCTTTCAAACGAACATTAATATTGCCGCAAATTGCTAACACCAGATGGAGCTAACAAGCCTAACAAATGAATCACGTCACAAGATGGCTTCAACGCGTGAAGTAAACACACATACACAATAATGTTAAATAAATAACAACCATAATACTACTTCAAATTGGCGCCCAGAACGTGGGGCAGAGTGACCAGGAAAGGAGTGAAATAACCAGGAAGGAGAGAAGGAATAAGGACGTGGAGTGAATAGAGCAGTGAACAGAACTACAAGACGCAGATTCCAGAAACAACTATAGGAACGACAGACTACGCGGATGATTGGACATCGTAATTCCGAGATTAAAAGGCAACAGGGGAATTCAAATACGGAACACCAAAACGACGTAGATTCATCATGATACGACGCAGAAGCGACATACAAACCTAGGAGAGAGGGGCAGGAAGCTGGACATCAAAGTAACAGCAACAGACAGCATCACAAAGGTCAGAGTATCGTAATTTTTTTTTAGAAAACAAAAACAATGGCCAAAAATAATAATACAGAAGAAATAATTATGGAGGGAGATAGTGTAACAGTTAGCTGTATTTCAATACAGATTACAGAAAATAGCTCAAACAATGTAGGATTTCAGGGAGGAAATACTAGTAAAGAAAGTAAGAACAGAATAACAGGAAATATTAATATTGATGCTGGTATGATGATGGAAATTATGGAAATGCTGAGAAAGATTAATGAGAAATTAGATCAAGAAAGGGAAGATATAAAAAAAAGGAGGGAAATATTGGAAGATATGGAAAAGAATAATAGGGAATTAAGGGAAGATATTGGTAGGAGTAATGAGAAATTAGAGCAAACAGTAGATCAAAGCAGTGAAGAAATTGAAAAGAAAGTTATGGAGCTAGATAGTAGTATGCCAAAAATGAGAGATGAAAATCAGGAAGTAATAGTAAGTGAGATAGGAGAAGTTTCAAAGAAAATGTCAGATATGAGCAGGGAAATAGGTAACAGAGAAAGTGAGGTTAATACTAAAAGTGAACTTGTTGATGTAGAATGTAAAGAGTCAGGTAGTAGAATGAGTATCATTTCAAGTGAGATAAGAGAGATGAAAGAGGTTATGAATGTAGATGTGAATCAGGTGCAAGTTAATTTCAGAGGGGAGATATCAGAAATACAGAAGGAGTCAGTAACACAAAGAAATAAATTGTCCGAAGAAGTTAAAGTTTTGCCTATAAATAATCAAAAGCCAACTTCTGAAATTAACAAGTACCATGCTGTTCAGAATGAAAACTCCAATCCAGTACAGCTTATGACAGATTTGTCAGAGTACTCTCAGATTAAAGAGATAGTAGAAGAATTGAAAATGACAGTTGTTAAAAGATGTGTTGTTCAGGAAACTTTAGATTGGTTTCAAATGTTATCAAGTGACGAAATTTCATATGAATACTTTAAGAGGTTATTCATGAACAAATTTTGGAAGGTTATGATACGGCTACGAGTAATGTTTAGCTACAGACAATTTGATCCAGGAGGGTAAATAGCAATGAGATGTAAAGTAAATGCTGGATAGTTAAAGATGACTTGCAGAGAAATGTATTGGAATGTAAGAGGGTTAAATAAATATGTATGTCATGAGAAAGGAGAAATAAAATTTTGGACACAACTAAAATTTTAAAAAAAGAAAAAATAATAAATTCTTAGTAACTGTAACAAAATTTGAAATAAAGCATGATATAATTCCAAGAGTATTGTGAATATAATGTACAAAACAACAAAAATGGGGTAAAAATAATTAAAAAAAAAAATACTTATGTAGCAAACAGAACATGTGAAACAGTGCCTAGATTTAAGAGATGTAAATATATTTGTGTAGAGGATGAATATTTTGGTAAATATGTGTAATAATTACAAAAATTTTTGAATTGATACATTTTTGTTAACAATATAAGAGAGTAAACCAATTTTGTAACAGTAATTAAATAATTCAGGGTACAGTATTGGCTATATAAAAAAACAATTTGTAATGTCAGATTAAAGTCTAAACACATTAAACCAGAGCCAGTAAGTAGTGGCAAGATAGAGGAAAAACATGTCGTGTGTTAAATACGTGTGAAGTGTTAAGTGAAAGTGATAGCGTGTGTTACAAGATTTAGGAGACTAAAAACCCAATTATAAAATTTCCAAACAAGTTGTAAATATTCATAATTATGTTTCTAGTGGGGCATATGATGCAGTAATTTGTATCACAAATTACTTAAATGTAAATAATGATTGTAATATGAATATGCATTTTTATGTGACATTGATTTGAGATGTTTATTGATTGTAATTATTGTTGAAAAGAAGTTTATACCGCCTTACTGAAACTGACAATAATAGCGTGCAATAATGCAGCGAGGGGGTGAGCTGTTTATCATTATTGGAAACGAGGAAGTTACGTGATGTTGGCGCGTTTAGAATCTTCTGGAACATTTCCCTAGAGCATATGTATTCATAATTTTCATTGGATATTAAAATAGACGCTAATGTTGGCGCGTTTTATTAGCCAATTGCAGTTCAGTTATAATCTTTAGGCATATCTGGGTGAAAGTGTATAAAAGGTAGGTTAGAGGTAAAGACCCCGTCAGTTCGTCGAAAATATTTTGTATGATACACGTCGCCTTCAGTCCAGCAGAAATATTACACGTCGGCTATAGATTCACAAGTTACGCGTAGCAGAATTATGAAAAATCTAAAGCGTTGTAAAGTTAATTATACAAAAGGTTGAAGTACGTGGATTAAAAGTGATCAGTAAGAAGTTATTATAACAGTTTCAGTTTGGCGAGTGTCAAGATCAATGTGTAAATGTGATAGTTAACGTGTTCGACAATAAAAGTGTAAAACAAATTTCTGCATCAGTGTTATCTTTGGATAAAAGATTCCTTTCCGTTTACACAACCTGTATAAAGAGAAGTGCTCGACCCACAAAAAAGATAATAGCTAGCCGGAGGACAGAGAACCAAATTTAAATAAAATAACAGTAGCATTCTTTCAAACGAACATTAATATTGCCGCAAATTGCTAACACCAGATGGAGCTAACAAGCCTAACAAATGAATCACGTCACAAGATGGCTTCAACGCGTGAAGTAAACACACATACACAATAATGTTAAATAAATAACAACCATAATACTACTTCATTATTCATTGTTAGCAACCTAAAATTTACTATTCTCACAGTTCTTGCATTATTAGAATATATCAAGTATTCACATAACATTAATAAAACATATCTACAATAAAATAAGCCTTTGAAATGATTGTTACATACAATTTAAATAATTATTACATACATATTGTTTCAAGACAGGGTGTTATATAATTTACGTATTTTAAATAACAATTGAAATTATTCATGTATTAAAATACTGCCTCATTCTTTGGTGTCCACCTTTAACGGAGGATTTATCCTGCCTCTTTTTCACTGTCGTTCTGGCAGTGTGGGCAGAATCCTCCTGCTCCATCTCCTCCACGGGAGAGGACCCTTTTCCAATAGAAAACCTCGGTTCGAGAATCTGAGGCCTTCCCAGAAGATTCCGCAAATGACAATCTCCGAGGAGATGTTTGTGGACTTTTCTTTCCATTTCCAGATTTTATTTCAGAAAGTCAGTTCAATTATAACTGGTCTTGAACTTTATCTGTGGTGCATTATAAGTAATGGGCTTGTCAGTCTTATTGCTATAAGTCGATGGTCTTGATGTTGAATTTACTGAAGGGATATTTGCAGGTGTTGTTGCAGATGTAGACTTCGTGGGCTTTAAAAGTGATCTAGCTATGAGAGTCCTTTCTGAAATTTTGGCCCCGTTTATATAGCAGGTTTGAGTTGCGATTTTGCGACTCGGTACCGGTTTAACTACAACTTAGCTATAGGTACCGGACTTCAGGACAGAGGGCTGGCGGACGTGCGGGAGTTTCCGGGCTTCCGAGAAGGAAACCTCCCTAACCCAGATCTCCTGGATCGCCATTTCCTCTGTAAAACGGGGGCATTCTTGGGAACAAGATGAGTGTTCACCACTGCAGTTAATGCATGTTGGAGCTGATGTACATGCTCCCTAGTGTGACAATTGTCCACAGGTAGCTTCACTGTTACAGAAACCGCTTGTATGACCAAAGCACTAGCACTTATAGCATCTGAGCGGGTTGGCGATATATGACATAAATTCAATGACTTCATACCCTGCCTTAATCCTTTGAGGTAGTTCTACCTGATCTAAGGTAAGAAACAGGGTACAAGAAGGCAAAAATGCACCTCCTTGTTTCGCTGAACCCGTTATGCAGATGTCAACCTTGATCTTCTAGATTCTCTTGAATCTCCTCATTGGACATACAGAGCGAGGAGTCTTGTGCATCTCAACTCGTATGGGGTGGGTAGCTAGCTGACATGTTTGCTTTCTGTACAATAGCTGCCTGGGATGCTGAATGTGCTTCAACCAGGACCGTGCGATTACAAGTTCTAATACAGATTTTACTGCACCAGCAATTTCATCCAGATCCTTTTGGATAGTGAATGGACTAACCGTAATGAACCTACTTAGTTCCTAAGTTCTACTGATAACTAAGTAGCGAGGACCACAATGCTCGACTACTTCTTTCACAAGTACTTTGGTAATTTTTTTTAGTGTCCATAGCGCTTGGATCCTCCACCTTTACAAATGTTTCCGATGGCATGCTCACATCATGGGCGCACCACTCCAGCTTAGGTGAGAGTCCTGGCCTGGACCTTGGTCACCTTACAGCCTCACCTCCCAATCGCCTTAAGGAGTGTAACAGCTCCTACATAATACTCAGGGGCTGGTAGTTATGCATTACTCAGTCACACCTTGCGACTCCCCTCATCTGTCCTGCGTAGTGGTACTCGTCAGACTGTGTTCAGGGAGGTAACTATAGATTGGTCACACATACTTGTGGACCACAGTTGATTGGGCATTTGGCATAAGCCCTCTCACCTCTTAGAGGAACCCAATCGAGAGTGTGGCTCCGGACCCCGGGAGCGCCAATCCCGTACCTACCGTAATAGGCCCCTGGGAGGGGGGGGGGAACTTGGAGTAATTTCGAATCCAATCTCATGCGAGTACTGCTCCAGCGCCTTGGAGTACCCAAAATCAGTACCATTGTTCTTCAAGCAGTTGGGTGGAGTGCTACTTCAAGATGATCGAAGAGACTCCTAGAAGTAATAACATCAGAGTATTGCTAGAAGGAGCATAAAACTAATACTTTCTTATTTTGTCACCTCACACAAAAATCTAATTGACTAGCTGGGGTAACACGAAAAATAAGGAAGAGAAGCAATGCATTGAGACTGAGAAATTAGCCAATCTACTTGGCGTGAATCTCTGAAATCAGCTAAAAATGAAAACCAGTGGAAGTATTAACCATTAACAAGCTGTACTTGCATAGGTTACTAATGGCATTTAGGTTGCATGACAAGCAACAGGTGTCTGCTGCTCAAATAAACTACAGTATTAACTATCAGGTGGTATTCAAAGGACTGCCATATCCCTTTAGAAGAGTGATGAACAGAAAACCTAATCGAGCAAATAAGAAAGATGTGTCATCTGATATATCTCATAATATAGTGAAACGTGGTAAGCGTGAATCATGGCTTACATAAATGTGCTGTGTGTGATGTTTATTTCCTATCAATGAAACACAAAACTGCTCATGTTACAGCCAACATACACACTGAAAAGGATAGGTCAGCCACCCAGAGGGGAGGTAAAGATACTTAAGTGCCCTTGAGTACCAGAAATGAATGGGAGGTATGAATTTGTAAGATCACGTTTGTTTTCCACGCATCTAAAGGTTACAAAAAAATCTGATGTGTTACACTCACATGACTTTCTCTACTCTTGTACAAATTATTTTTACAAATGCTTATTCTCCATCTACTTCATGTTAATCGAGATAAACATTTGCAGACTCTATCTTATTGCTAATTTTCTTGTAGATGTAAGGCGAATATTAATTTACAAGGGCAATATAGAAATACAGTAACCTTTAAGCATAGACATTACTCTTAATAGCTGGTTGCTAGGTGCAGCACAGAATCTCTTTGCCTCAGATTAATGCTCTTTGCATATGCAAGACAAAAAAAAGAAATAACGAATTCCCATTTGAGAAAATAAGTATTCAAAATTTAAGGGAATAAGAAGCAATTTCTCGAAAATGGTTCACTCAAAAAAAAAAAAAAAAAAAAAAGTATATGACATAAATTGTGTATTTTAACGCCATCTACATTTTTTGTGTAGTAAAATTTTGTCTATCTCTTATGGTTTATCAGTTATGCAAAAGTCGTTCACAATGAAGAATGCTTTTGGAGACATTCCCAGAAAATTCAAGATATACATTTTATTTGTCATGAAAATATCTTAAACATATGATATTTTAATCAAAATCGTTAGCCATTTTTGAGAAAATTAAAATTTTCGAAAAATGTTCGATGTAAAGGGTAATCTGGGGTGCGGGGATTTTCTTGAAAACCTTTGTGTTGCATCTCTGGAAGACACTGAACCTAAATACCAAGTTTGGTGTTTATCCGACTGTTTGTTTCTGAGTTATGCTTTTCACAGACAGACACACACACACACACGGACATATTTCCAAAAATGCTTGTTTTTGGATTCAGGGGGTCTCAGAACATATATTTCCGGTGAAATCTCGGTATGGAATTTTTGTGTGGAATACAATACTTCCCCTACTTACTATACGCAGTAGAGAAAGTAAAAATATTTCTATGTCTGCTAGATATGTGTATTAAATTATTTCATTGTGTTTCACAATATGACTGTTAAAACTACAGACTTTCAGAATCAATGTCTCTTATCAGCTGATTCAAAGTGTAGCCCTACCAAAGTTCAAAGTTGCAGGTCAACCTTCACCCCATTGAGAGTGGAAGCTAAAGCATGTGCCCCTTTTCCATTACACATTCGACCAACATGCAATAAAAGAAACAAAATGGAAACAAAGATGTGTTGTATGGTAGAGAAGGGGGAAAATAGAGAAAGTTCTTGGCATTGCAAAAAGTGTTTCGTTGCCCTTCATTTGGAGAACTCTGTTGAAATCTACCACACCAAATCATCATATCAGGCCATCAAAATCATTAAGTCAATGCTTCCAGTACAATGCATGCAAAATATTGGTTGATTTTATATGAATTTTTAAACTTTACAACACACTCGTTCAGCTGTAAAGGGATTCCTAAGGTAGCCATGAATGTATTTAAATATATGATGCCAATGGGTTAAAATGAGAAATAATCTAAAACCGAAGTCAGGCTTATATATTAAAGGACTACTAAATCATGTGAATTGCTGTCAGGGAAATGTAAGTGTTCATTTGGATTTATTATATAAAAGTAGAGATTTTTTAATCCCAAGAGTTAGTTAACGCTTGTCTTTGCAGCTTTCCTCTTTGTTCCTGTCACTCATTTAACCCTATACTTTTCTGTGAACATTTAGGTAATTTTAGTTTACAGCTAGTTCCTGTAATGCCCTTAAGGAAGTACATGACATTATATCATGAAATATACTGTGTGGCATGAAGAGGGCAAACATTTTAAAACAGATTTTTTTTTTTTTGTGGGGGAAGACTTTCTTTCTGCTCCTTCAATGAAAAATACATTTATATTCCAACTGGGTCTATCTGAAATGTGGGGCAAAATATCTAAAACAGGACGTCTGGGACCTCTAGACCCCTACATATATTAAAATGTGTGATCTTTGCTTACCTAATTCCAGTTACACTTGCTGTGTGGCCTTTCAATTTTTCTAGCTCTGTTAAATGTGTTACATCATACACCATACAGGTAGAGTCAGAAAGAGAAACAGCTATTCTTGAATGTTGTCTGAAACAAGAATTAAATAACAATATAATTTACTTAGCAACATGTTCTTCAAATAGCTTCTCTTTGCATTTCTCTGATTTGTTGTTTAGAAGATGAAGTTTCTAAGTAAACATGTCAGTAAATTGTGGTGAAAAATCATGAAAAATTAAATATTTGGTATTTAGGTTTTTTATTATGTTTGCATCATATGATATGTCTATGTGGCACATTTAGTCGTCCTTTTCTCTCTCTCTCTTTTTAATTTCAGCCATATTCATAGACCCATTTGACATTTAAATGATCCTTTGCATGAACTATATTTGTATAACTTCGAAAATGTTTGTATTATTAAAAAAAACACAGTGCACAGTTTAAAAATATTCAGTTTGTTTTTATCAAATAACTTCTCAATATCATCTGAGCAACCAAATTACATAGACAAAAACTAAGTTCTTCATTCATAAACTCGTCAAACTTCAGTAAACAGACACATCATTTTCTTTGCAGCAATCATTATAAGTGTATTTAGCATTCACCTTCACAAAAGAAAAAAACCTCCTCATTAAGGAAATATTTTGAATGAAAACTGGAGAAACTAATATACATTTCAGCTATTATTCAATTACCTTCATTTTCTCATTATGCGACGGTTGCCGCTTTACGTAATGTTGTTTACATCAGTGTTGAAGCCATCTTGTGACGTCATTCGTTTGGTTCGTAGCTCCATCTGGCGTAGCAATTTGTATCAATTAGTTTCCGAAAGAATTTAAAGTTTTGTATATTGTCCTCCGGCTAGCTATTTATCTTATCTTGGTAGAACTTGTATCTCTTGCAGGGTGTGAATCAGAAAGGAATCTTTTATCCAGAAATGATACTGATGAAGAAATTGGTTTTATAACTTTTATTGTCGAACACGTTCACTAACACTTTTTACATATTAATCTGGATACTCGCCAAACTGAAACTGTTTGTAATAACTTCTTATTTATCACTTTTAACTCGCATACTTCAACTTTATGTAATTTTTTAAATGTATAATACTTTATAATAATTCTCGTAATTCTGCTGCGTGTAACTTGGCGAAATAAATGAACTGAGAGACCGACGTGTAGAGTACTGAGAATTCTGTTGAACTGGGGGACCGACGTGTAGTGTGTTGAGAATTTTGTTTAACTGGGGGACAAGCTACCTCGAACCTACACTATTTATAGGCCTGCATCAAGATACGCCTAAAGATTATAAATGAACTGCTATTGGCTAATAAAACGCGCCAACATTAGCGTCTATTTAAATATCCAATGAAAACTACGAATACATATTGCTTTAGGAAATGTTCTAGAAGCTTCTACCGAAAAGGCGTGAAACATTACGTAACTTCCTGGTTCCCGGTAATGATAAACAACTCACCCCATCGCTGCATTATTGCGTTATTATTGACAGTTTCAGTAAAGCAGTATATTATTATTTACCAATAATAATTACAATTAATAAACCTCTGAAATCAATGTCACATAAAAATACATATTCATATTACTATCATTAATTACATCTGAGTAATTTGTGATACAAATTACCGTATCATATGCCCCACTAGAAACATAATTATAAATATTTACAACTTGTTTGGAAATTTTCTAATTGTGTTTTTAGTCTCCTAAATCTTGGAACACACGCTATCACTTTCACTTAACACTTCACACGCATTTAACACACGACATATGTTTTCTTTATTATCTCGCCACTACTTACTGGCTCTGGTTTAATTAATTTAGATATTAATCTGACATCACAAATTTTTTTTATAGCAAATACTTCACCCTAAATTATTTAATCACTGCTACCAAATTGTTTACTTTCTTAAGTTGTTGACAAAAATTTATACATTTAAGATTTTTTATAATTATTATACATATTTACCAAAATATTTACCCTCTACACAAATATTTACATCTCTTAAATCTAGACAATGTTTCACCTTTTCTGTTTTCTACATAAGTATATATATTTTTTTTTTTTTTTGAATTTATTATTATTTTAACAATACTTTTGGAATTGTATTTACGTACTTTTAATTTAATATCATATTAAGTTTCAATCTATACATTCTTAATTTTAAAATGTTGTTACAGTTACTAAAAATTTAATTTATTTATTTATTTATTTTTGTTTTTTAAAACATTTCTCTTTTTTTTCTTTATAATTTATTTCTCTTTTCAAATGACATATATTTTTAGTTAACCCTCTTACGTTCCAATACATTTCTCTGCAAGTCATCTTTACCTATCCAGCATTTACTTTACATCTCATTGCTATTTACCCTCCTGGATCAAATTGTGTGTGGCTAAACATTACTCGTAGTCTTAACCTAACCTTCAAATTTTTGTTCATGAATAACCTCTTGTATTCATATGAAATTTCGTTCCCTGATAACATTGGAAAACAATCTACAGTTTCTTGAACAATACATCTTTTAACAACTTTCATTTTCAATTCTTCTACTATCTTTTTAACTTGAGAATGCTCTGACAAATCTGTACTACACTGTACTGGACTGGAGTTTTCAATTTGAACATCTTGGCACAATTTATTTCTTTGCATTACTGACTCATTTTGTATTTCTGATATTTCCCCTCTGAAATTAACTTGCGCCTCATTTACATCTACATTCATAACCTCTTTCATCTCTCTTAGCTCACTTGAAATACTACTCATTTGACTTCCTAACTCTGTACATTCTACATTAACCTCACTTTTAGTATTAACCTTACTTTCTTTGTTACTTATTTCCATGCTCATGTCTAGCATTTTCTTTGAAATTTCTCCTGTCTCACTTGCTATTACTTCCTCATTTTCATCTCTCATTTCTGGCATACTACTATCTAACTTCATAACTTTCTTTTCAATTTCTTCACTGCTTTGATCTACTTTTTGCTCTAATATATCATTACTCCTACCAATATTTTCAATTGATTTCCTGTTTTGTTCAAAGCTTTTACCAATATCTTCCCTCAATTCTCTCTTATTCTGATCTAGTTTTTGTTCTAAACTCCTATCAATATCTTCTCTTAATTCCCTATTATTCTTTTGCATATCTTCCCTGTTTTGATCTATTTTCTTTTCTAATTTCTCATTATTCTTACAAATTTCTTCCCTTAATTCTCTATTATTTTGACTTAGGTCTTCTAATTTCTCATTAGTTTTACCAATATCTTCCCTTAATTCCCTATGACTCTTTTGCATATTTTCCCTGTTTTGTTCTACACTCTTATTTAGTATTTCACCAAAATTTCTTATCATTTCCATCATCGTACTAGCATCAAAATTAACATTTCCTGCTATTCTATTCTGACTTTCTGCACTAACATTTTCAACCTCAAATCCTAAAAAGTCTGGGCTATTTCCTGTAATTTGTATTGGATCACAGCTAACTGTTACACTATCTCCCTCCATAATTATTTCTTCTGTATTACTAGCAGCCATTGTTTTTATTATCCTACCACTCCTAAGGTACATTTAAATTTGTTTACCTTTTTGATGCTGTATGTTGCTGTTACTTTAATGTCCAGCGTTCTGCCCCATTCTCCTAGATTTGTATGTCGCTTCTGCGTTGTGTTGTGATGAATCTACGTCGTCTTATTGTTTTGTAGTTGAATTCCTTGTTGCATCGTAATCTCGGAATTACGATCGAAGTCTGTCGTCCCTGTTGTTTCTTGAATCTGCGTCTTGTAGATCATTTCACCGCTCCATTCATTCCTTCCTGGTTATGTTGATTCATTCCTGGTCGTGTTCCTTTCCTGGTCACTTCGCCTTCCTTTCCTGGTTATCGCGCCCCACGTTCTGGGTGCCAATTATGCGACGATATTAATGTTACAAATTGTATGTTGCAAATAAATGTTTGTTTACATAACTTTAACTGCCCCACGTATGGGAGCCAATTTGCGACGGTAAGGTTGCTTACGTAATATTTATAGCGTAAGTTATTAGAACTTGTAGATCATATGTTGTGCTGCTTTACTTCACGCGTTGCCATCTTGTGACGTCATTTGTTGGTTGGTTCGTATCTCCCTCTGGCGTGGCAATTTGCATCAGTTTTGAAATAATTCACTTTAAATGTTCTCCGGCTAGCTATTTAGGTCGACATTTAACTCTTGCAGGGTGTGAATCGGAAAGGAATCTTTTATCCAGAAATGATACTGATGAAGAAATTGGTTTTATAACTTTTATTGTCGAACACGTTCACTAACACTTTTTACATATTAATCTGGATACTCGCCAAACTGAAACTGTTTGTAATAACTTCTTATTTATCACTTTTAACTCGCATACTTCAACTTTATGTAATTTTTTAAATGTATAATACTTTATAATAATTCTCGTAATTCTGCTGCGTGTAACTTGGCGAAATAAATGAACTGAGAGACCGACGTGTAGAGTACTGAGAATTCTGTTGAACTGGGGGACCGACGTGTAGTGTGTTGAGAATTTTGTTTAACTGGGGGACAAGCTACCTCGAACCTACACTATTTATAGGCCTGCATCAAGATACGCCTAAAGATTATAAATGAACTGCTATTGGCTAATAAAACGCGCCAACATTAGCGTCTATTTAAATATCCAATGAAAACTACGAATACATATTGCTTTAGGAAATGTTCTAGAAGCTTCTACCGAAAAGGCGCGAAACATTACGTAACTTCCTGGTTCCCGGTAATGATAAACAACTCACCCCATCGCTGCATTATTGCGTTATTATTGACAGTTTCAGTAAAGCAGTATATTATTATTTACCAATAATAATTACAATTAATAAACCTCTGAAATCAATGTCACATAAAAATACATATTCATATTACTATCATTAATTACATCTGAGTAATTTGTGATACAAATTACCGTATCAATTTAATCTTGTATATCTATGACATTAGAATAACTTGGACTATAATTAATAATCCAGTTGTAATTGGAATAGTGAAACAGAAAAATGATTGTTGGTGCCATTTTCAATACAATGCAAAAGTGCGTGTTTTGCTATTCAAAACTAATAGCATTCAGCCTAGGATTACCAGACGTCACAGTTTACCTGGACAAGACCTAGGTTATGCATCTGGGGATGTACAGGGAGCCCATATATACGAATAAGGATTGCAACTGTTTTAGAGATGCACACATTTGTAATAGAGTATTCAGTCACCTCTGATTTCTTGTGAGGATAAACTATTGAAATTATCAATCATATGTTCTTCGTATCGCACTGTTTGAGTATGGCGGTTCCACAGGGGATTCCTAACTTGTTTGTTGCATCATGGAATAGATATGAATTGTATGTTCTGTACATGATCCATTGAAGATTGTGGAAGAATATTTGATTCCCTAAGAGTAAGCATACAATTATTTTTACTTTTTATTGTCAGAAAATAGTTTTGACACTTGAAATACAAGCGAATTACTTAAGTGTAAATTCAGCTCATTCTTAGGTTTCAAGAGCCAAAATAGATATGCAGCTTTACGAATGAACTTAAAAGTTGTGGTCCAGAGGACAGAACCAGAAAGTTAGTTGCATCATTTGCAATTCTAATTTCTCAATTACAAATAAAGGTGCAGTAAATTCGGACGAACATTTACATACAATACGCCATAATAAAAACATTAAAACTGTCATCAATACAGCTAAATTACCCAAGTATATTGTAGACAATTCAGTGCATCAGTTTATTGTGCAGAGGGTGCATTAGCATTCACACCGCCATCCTTATAAATCCATAGATCGCACAGTGCCGTAGCTCAAGAAGGTGTGCAGTGTTCAAATTTGGTACAAAGCATTACACGTGCCACACTAAAACAAAGCAATTGTAAATTATGTACTTAGACCACATTCTGTAGAACTGATAAACTCTCACTTTTTAGCTGTTTAAAGAAAAATGTTTTGTTTGTTAACAATGCTGTCAACTACCAGGACATCAGCATCGCCAGTGTGCTGGAATTTCATCCCGCAGGAGTTCTTTTGCATGCCAGAGGGCTGTTGCTTTTAAGGACACTTAAAAACCATCGGTGTGGGTCAAGTTTGCAACCTTAGGATCAGAATTTTAGGTGTGGCTACATATCCAGTAATCAAATTATTTCCTATAGTAATTCAATACTTTGATTTGATGGCATTCAGAGTAAAAAAATTCATCTACAAAGCACTGATGGTGAACCTTCGATTAGTTCCCTGGGCAATAAACATATTCTTTCCAAATGTTTGGCTTATTGTGGTGACAACTGCAACACAAAATATGCAGGAGTAAACAATGTGTAAAACAAACTCAAAGCTAATGTAAATCCAACCTTAGTAAGAGTAGGATGCCCAGGTGATGTTTTAAACAATGCGGTTCATCATGGAACACAGTCACTTGACAGAGTTTTCAAATTATACAATTATTTTTGTATTTATACAGTGAAAATTAAAAGCTTTTGAAAGAGTTTTGTGATTTTGTTGAGGTAGAATATCATGAGCTGCAATCACATTCAGATACAAGGTGGCTTCTTTCTCTCTTCCGTCATTGCCTGTGTACTGAGTAAATAATAATAATAAATTTTTGTTTGGTTACATGCTTGTCTTGCTTTGTAATTATGTGTATTACTGTTGGTAATGAAGAGTTCACCTTCGGTGCTGTAGTTATTTTTGAGATGTATTATGCATTTATAAATGTAAGTACACGATGTCAGGAGTTGCAATTTTTTGAAATATGGCTTGCAGGAGACTCTTTGATTTGCTCCAACCATTAGTCATATTCTTTTTCTTTTAAGTAAAAGCAATTTTTTATGACTGGGAGAGGAAAATGGCATAAATAATTCAAACTTGAATGTACATAAGCAAAGTATACATTTTTAAGTGTGTTTATATTTA
Source organism: Deroplatys truncata (assembly GCA_030765065.1). Taxonomy (NCBI): domain Eukaryota; kingdom Metazoa; phylum Arthropoda; class Insecta; order Mantodea; family Mantidae; genus Deroplatys; species Deroplatys truncata. Next base: position 13,162,425 of record CM060982.1, on the reverse strand, counting down.
CAGTGGTACTTAATAATCTAAAAGTGTGGCAGACGCCCACTAAGCTTATTAGGTGTTCAGTATGTTTATTTCATTTTAAATTTTGACTGCTCCATACGCTGTGAAACTGCATTTGTTTAGCTTTCGAGATTATTTTATCACTGAAAATTACTAGGTTCAGCTATATTATTGTGTTCTACGAGATGAAAATGCATTGCTACTGTCTTATCAGTGTTAACTGTTAGGTGATTTTGGTAGAATCAATGGGTTTCAGCTATAGTTTTATTCATTAATGACTGCAAAGTTTCAAGAGACCTACTTTCTACTGTGTTATTTGTATCGTCTGCATATTGGACAGTGCATTTTGATGAAATGTTGGTTTTAAAGCCATTGACATATAATAACAATAACAAAGGACCCAAGATGGAGCCTTGTGGGATTCTATGTCTTATGTTTTGCAAGTTTGGTTGACATTGTTTAAGTATTCCTTTTCCACAAAGGCAATTTGTACCAATTGTTTTCTGCAAGATAGGATCTAATCCAGTTATATACATGACCCCATTTTTTCCAATTTATTAAAAAGTGTCTTATGGTTTAATACATCAAATGCTTATGATAGGCTGAAGAAAACCCCTGAAATATTTATTTTATTCTCAAATGCTCCTAAAATATAATTTACAAAACAATGTAAAGCACTTTCTGTGTATTTTGATTTTCTAAAAGCCATGTTGGCTATCTGAAAGCAATTTGTTTCCTTCCACAAAAGTTAATATCCTTTTACAAAATACTTTTTCAATGATTTTTACAAAACTGAATAAAAGAGAAACTGGTCTATAGTTATTGGTTTCATTTTTGGAACCTTTTTTATACAGAGGTTTAACCTGGCTATTTTAAGGGACTGCAGAAAGATTGCATATTGGTAATGAGCTGTTGCAAATATCTGCCATAGGCTGCACTATGTAATCTGTAAATGTTTTAATCACTACATCTGGGATACTATCTATACCACAAGAAAATTTAGATTTTAGTTTATAAATAATATTTTGGATTTCCATGGGGTTTAAAAAACATAGTTTTGTGCCAATCTGTATATTTTTCATTACTCAGTATGTTTGAACCTCTAAAATCTTATATTTTATCCTTGCAAAATGCCTCCAGGTTTGCTAAATGAATTTTTTGAAAATGAGATGAGTGAAAGCTAATGAATGCTACTAGCATTAATGACTATTTTCCACATTCAAATTGAAGTACTTGAAAGGAATGGAAATTCATTAATAGAGGTTATTGATATTCTGGATAATTATGTTTATACTGAAAGAAAGATTTGAACTCCAGTTCATCAACCTCAAAATTCAGAAAAAACATGATGATTTAGAGGAAAATTGTAAAGAGTTTTGTGTGTCAGTTCAATATTTTTATTACTGATGTACTGAATATCTGGAAGCCTGGGTGAAAACATTTAAAGAGTTTGCATGCTTCAAATGGATAGGTTTACAGGAACACGTGCTAGCTTCCTTGTGTTTTGTAAAAATCAAGGTTGTTGAAATAGATGCCTTTGATAAATTATGCAATCTGAAAAAGTATACTAAAAATAAAGGGATGCTATAAACAAAGAACATACTATTGCATCAAATTTGGTCTAAGTACTTCAGCAATTCAGCGATTGTCGTCTTCCATGGACCGGTGGTACCATGCTAGCCTCTGGTTCCCAAAGTCATGGGTTCAAACCCAGGAGAGGGAGATGGATTTTTTTCGGGTGTAAAACTCCTTAGCACGACTTCCTTTGGAAGGGAAGTAAAGGCGGTGGTCCCGTGTCATAGATTTATGGTATGGGAAAGAACCCCAAGCCTGATAAAGAGTCCTCTGAGCAAAGTTTCCAGTGTTTCATGCCCAATATAGAATGGGATGTAAGAACCATAGTAGTTTAAGAGCATCCATAAATAAAACTCAATTTAATTTTAGTTCAATGAGTACTGAGGTTCACTCAAAATTACTTAAATGGCTCAACCGAAAAGTAAATATTGAGAGAATATTCCCTTTAATACAGAGCCAATGGACAAAAGAAAGAAATCACTTCTCAGTTGACTCCACTAGCAATATAACTTTCATTGTTAATATTGATTTCCATTTATATCTTCCAGGAAATGCAAATCTAACTGAAATGATAGGCAAGTCAGAAATATACAGTAACAATTAAATAATGAATTTACTTTCTCATCATTATTAAAATAATGTTAATACTAATATGTTTATATTATTGCATATGGACAATGGTTCAGTAATTAAATAATTTGATATGTATATTCATATTGATTTCACTTAAACCTGGTGTCCTAGTTTTTTAATTCAAGATGTCCTTGGCTCTAAGAATTTCACCTGGTAACCCTTATTCAGCCTAGTAAGTAAAAAAAGACAACTGTCAGATACAAGCACTCTTGCATTCTGACTCCTAAACTCACTTGGTTATATCTGCAACTGGTCCCTCTCCAAGGAGATTAATATTTAAAAGGCTTAATAGCCTTTATGCACCAAGGAACATGTAAAAATATGAAATAATGTTCTGTGATATAGAATATAACATGTCTTAAGATGTTATAATCTCATATAAACATTTTCTTTTCTTGTTTAATAATAAGTATTGTAATGTATCACCATTTGGAATTTTCAAGGCACTAGTTGACTACTACATGAGTGTGTTCAGTGGAAAGTTACAGAACAAGTGGTCAGGCATCGGAAGAACAGTCAGATAAAGAAAACTTCTGCAGTTCTGAGTTGCATTTACAAGCAAGGCTGAGGCCTGAAAATGTAATACTGCTTTCATTGTGCAACTGTAAATTCCCCTATCACTTTGCTCTGCATTCCTTCTGATCCCTAGCCTTGACGACATTAGACATTGTCAATACTGGTGCCATCCTCCAAGCGCACTCATATTGTGGCCGACTATATCTCTATTTTTGTAAGTCAGTTCTGACATAAGCGCTGTAGTCAGAAAAACAAATGAGCATGGCAGGCCCATTGCTAGGTAACAGACGCGTAGTTGCCAGGGTTACCCAAGCCCCACTGCCACTTAGTCATTCACTGTTTGTATCTCACTCTTCACGTTATGCTCTTGGCTTCAGCCTGCAGTTACTGTGTCTTTTTTTTAACATTGAGCTGTAGTTCAGAGTTTGGCCACTAACCTGTGAAAACCCAACTTCTGAAACTACAGGTATAGTAGCTACATACATAACAAAAATATGTTGATAACAAATTACTTACTGTAACATATGAATACAGTTCAAAGAAAACTTATACCTAATATGTTAAAATAGGTTTTATAAATGGCAGGGTTTAGTTTGATGGCTCCACTTACACAAACTTTAAAAGCACATAAGTATGCAAGTAAGGACATAATGTGTTTTAAAACCTCATGCATACTGCGAGTAGCTAAAAGATCATTCACATGGTCAGGAGGAATATTAATCAGTTTTCAGAAACAATGAAAAGAAACCTGCTCAGAGAGGCATTACCAGGAAACTCATTAACATTAGGTTGACCTGTTATTAGCACGCAAACGTTGAACTGGGTCTGATAGTAGAACTAATCTTTTATCTGAAGTCTATCACTTGTAGGCATTTCCAACACAGATACACACAGTAATAAAAAAAAAATCAAGTTGCCCACAGAGCAGCTTTAAACTCTCTACCTTATTATTTAATTCTTGTAAGTTTAAAAGGTAAAAACTGCTTCAGAAGGGGAGCAGGGGATAGGAAAACAGTAAACAATTCCATGAAGGCACTTACTTTCTCTTAAACTCTGTTTCTGAACAAAAATGAAAACTTACCTATTACCATTCATGTGAAGTACATAGGTTTTCTTTGTTGCAACTGCTCTTTCTTCTGCAAGATGAAACTGAACATTAAAATCTTCATCCAAAGCATTGTCATTTATGTCCTGATCTTCATCACTTACTATGTCCAACTCTGCCATGCCTTGACCTGTATTAACATAATTTATTATTTACATGCAGTATTTGCATTATGATTGGTACAGCTATGAAACTTGCCAGTGGACAAAAGGTTGCTATGTACTCAATGTATTAAATATTACAATATGGGTTTTAGTATAATTTGCAATTGTTTCTTTAATCTGTAAAAGTTACTGTAAATTTTGTTGGGTTCAGAGAACACCTTAAATGAAAGACACAATTTCCTTGCTAATTCTTATTTTCTGCAACTTTTGATTTAATACTCTGTGCCATGGGTACTATAAAAAATAAGTCAGTATTTCATGTGCCAGGATATTATAACTGAGTTAAATGTTACTTCATTCCCTTGGCAATTCCTAATGCATCAAAAACTTATAGTCTTTACAAAATATAACATCAAAAGGGGGGGGGGATTAACAATTTCAGTCAGAAATTTCTTTCATTCACTACATTTCTCACCTCTGTTACATGTCCTAAACATAAGGAGGATTAAACTCAAATGGAAACCGAGTTTTGCATTGAAAACATAAAATGTTTTCCCCTCTGTGATTACAATATTTGTTGAAACTGATTCTTAAAATATAAACTTTTTTCTTAATATCAGCTGTGAATTTAAAGAAAGAAAAAAAAGGGTCCTCCAATTCATTCTCACATCCGTGAACAGAGGTTCAGAATTTAAAAATTCCCTCCAGGAAGTGACATACGAGGGCTGATCAACAAAGACTGAGACTGATTTTTTTTCACAGCTGTTTTGATGCAGTAATTTGTATCACAAATTACTTAAATGTAAATAATGATTGTAATATGAATATGCATTTTTATGTGACATTGATTTCAGATGTTTATTAATTGTAATTATTATTGGGAAATAAGTTTATACGGCTTTACTGAAACTGTCAATAATAGCGCAATAATGCAGCGAGGGGGTGAGCTGTTTATCATTATTGGATACAAGGAAGTTACGTAATGTTGGCGCGTTTTCGGTAGAAACTTCTGGAATGTGTTTCCCTAAAGCAATATGTATTCGTGGTTTTCATTGGAAATTAAAATAGACGCTAATGTTGGCGCGTTTTATTAGCCAATAGTAATTCATTTATAATCTTTAGGCGTATCTTGATGTGGGATTATAAATAGGCTAGGTTAGAGGTAACGTCAGTCAGTCCTTCAGTTCGCCGAAAGCATTCATACATTAAACGTCGTCTTCAGTCAGTCAGTCGTTCAGTTCGCCGAAAGCATTCATATACTACACATCGTCTTCAGTCAGTCCTTCAGTTCGCCGAAAGCATTCATACACTACACGTCGTCGTCAGTCAGTCAGTTCGTCAAGTTACGCGCAGCAGAATTATTGAAAGATCTAAAATATGGTAAAGTTAATTATACAAAAGGTTGAAGTACGTTGATTAAAAGTGATCAGTAAGAAGTTATTATAACAGTTTCAGTTTGGCGAGTGTTAAGATCAATGTATAAATGTGATAGTTAACGTGTTCGACAATAAAAAATTATAAAACAAATTTCTTCATCAGTGTAATTTTTGGATAAAAGATTCCTTTCCGTTTCACAACCTGTATTGAGACACATGTTCGACCCAAGCCAACAGGATAATAGCTAGCCGGAGGACATTTAAAATGAATTATTTCAAAAACTGATACTAGGGAACGCAAATTGCTAAAGCCAGATGGAGCTACAAACCAAACAAATGAATGACGTCATAAGATGGCTTCCACTCACATGAAGTAAACACAATATAAGATCTCCAAGTTCTAATAATTTACGTAAAACATATTACGTAATCATTATGTCTCTCGCAAATTGGCTACCACAACGTGGGGCTCAAAACATTATACAATTTGTACTATCGCAGTTTATTACTCCAATTCAATGTTTACATGATCTTTTTCAAAGTAGTCCCCTCCTATTTCAATGCACTTTTTATAGCGCCTCTGCCAGACCTTGAACACGTGCTGCAGACCATTCTTTGTCAGGTCCTTGAGAATCACCTCACTTTTCTTGAGCACTGCTTCAGAGTTCTCAAATCGAATACCCCTAAGCTTTGCCTTTAGTGATGGGAATAAAAAAAAGTCACAGGGTGCAAGATCGGGGCTATAAGGTGGATGTGGTATACAGGTAATGTTGAATCGAGCCAGAAACTGCATGACTTGATTTGCGACGTGAGGCCGTGCATTGTCATGATGAAGTTGCCACCCAGTCCAAGAAAGCTCTGGTCATTTCTTTGCAATGTGCTTCCTCAGTGTAGCCAATACTGATGTGTAGTATGCTGCTGTAACAGTAGTGTGAGGGGGAACTGCATGCTGGTATATCATTCCATTACAGTCAAAAAATGTGATCATCACTTTCCCTGCAGATGGAACAACTTTTGCCTTTTTTGGTGTTGGAGAACCTGTGCTGGCTTGTTTTCCTTCAGGATCATAATGATGCAGCCATGACTCATCACCGGTGATAATCAATTTAAAAAATGCATCCCCTCCATCAGCAAAGAGACGCAGCACCTCACGGCTTGTCTCCATTCGCACAGCCTTTTGTTCGGGAGTCAACAGACATGGCACCCAAACAGCACAAACTCGGGTCATATGGAGATGGTCGTGCATAATTGTAAACACACTGCCATATGAAATTCCCAACACTTCACTGAGGTTACATAATTTTATACGCCGATCCTCTCGGACAATCACAGCAGCTGTGTTGATGTTGACTTCAGTCACAGCAGAAGCCGAAACACCAGGCCCACCTTGCTTAACACTGACAAGTTGGCCTTCTTTGAAGTCCTTGAACCACCTAAACACTGTTGCACGAGGTAGTGCATCTTCACTGTATGCTTGCTTCAGCTTTTCATAAGTTTCGGTGGCTGTATGGTTTAAACGAAAACAGAATTTGATTGCGCTGTACTGCTCCTCTCGCGTCACCTCCATTGTCTGGTATGCGAAATGCACGTAGGGTCTACAAAATAGAGCATTACTACCAACCTACCAATACGAGAGTGCTGCAGCCTACCAACATTATACATAAAAACCCACTCTTTTCAAATATTTATGTTACAGATACGAAACTATCACGGAAGCTACAGGAAAAAATCAGTCTCAGTCTTTGTTGATCAGCCCTCGCATAAACATTGGTCATGTGATTAATGTAGGCAATCTTTCCCTCCAAGCCATATTCTTTGATCTTGCAAAAGCTGATTAATTTGTCTACAGATAACACTGGATGGAAGGGCTCACTCCATTAACAAAGTTTCTATAAATAAAACTAGTATAAAAGTATAATGTTTTAAGACCATAAGTTTAAATGTTTCTTTCAAAACAATACATTCATGTAGACTGTACAAACCTAACCTTAGTTTAAAACAGTTAAGCTTAACATTTATTACCTCTGTGAGTCTCTCTTCTTTAAAACAAGTGTTAATGGAAGTGAGTATACTGTCACAGAAATAAATCATTTGGATATTTTATATAAATTAAAATTTAACAACTCGTAAAGCAACTGAGGCGCTTGGAGCTAGATAATGGTAAGCCACACTCTGGTCAATATTGGGATTTGTACATTTTTTGTATCTGCTAGAGGATGGCAAGCAACAGACAGAGTATTGTTTCAATACTCAGAAGTTTGTCTGAATACCGATCAAGAGATGGCAGCACACACTCTGTATTGAACCAAGACACAACCCATCATTTTTGTGCTTTATTATAAGGTAGGCAAGATGGCATCTTACAGAGGAAACAGCGTGAGCCGTTCGGATAAAATATTGCATTGTGGAACGATACGGAAGCCGATTGTCTTGAGAGTGAATCCTCATCTGATGACATGTCAGTAAATATTTTCTTTTCTCAGTAATTACTGTGTATGCTGACGATGATAACTAGGATAACGATGATAGGAATGATGATCATAAGAATGATGCTAATGAGGAGGATATGATAATGTGAAGGAAAATTTGTGTCATTGAGAGTGAAGCATGAGTATTTGTAGTTTGACGCATGTAATGAGGTGTTTATTTTGAAGCATGTAGTAATGTTTACAGTAGCTTTGGATAGTTATTAAAGTGAGTGTGATGTATTATTTGAGACATGGTTATTATGAATGATTGTGTTTCATTGCCATGTGTGTATGAATGACAAGTGCACTTATTTATTTTGTTAGTTAGTTGTACCAGCTGGTTATATTTAATATTGGGTTCCCAAATAATTTGCTATATTTGTATTGTGTTATTATGTGTAGACAATGGATATAATTGACATAATATTCATGTATTTTGACCCTTTCATGTATCCTTATTTTGATTCTTAAGCATTTGTTGTAAAATTTTGGCTTGTACCCCTTTGAAAAATTCAGTTTTTATGTCAATGTGTAATCATTTTGTTTTGTTTTCTCAGTACTAAGATTAAATGTTTGTAAACTTTTGCCAAATTTGTGGCATTTTCTGTTCATATTATTTTAAATGACATACTATTTTCTTATTCTATGTATGATGATGTTTTGGGAGCACAAGTTATACCTTTTGTAATTCATGTTGTAGTGATTTTGCTGGTTGCGGAGCATGAGTGTCCACTATGGAGTGACCCCGCTGTACAGAGACACACCAGAGGCTGCATATATACACCAAGGAGAGCTGCTGCCTGTTCGTTAACTAACTGTATGTGGCAAAAGGAGCCACTATTTAGGGGGGGGGCAATCCAAGCCAGCGATTGCACCCCACATCATCAGCGACTTGCATCAACAGTTAGTAAAGACTCTGCGGCTGAAACTTTGTCGTGGGTGATGTTAAGTTCTACCTATGAACAGTTACGTCAAGACTTGGTTCAGTGTAGTGCGTGTGTAACAGTGGCAGCAATGTATAATCTGCATGTGCGGGGTTAACTTAAATAGCCAAGATAACATCTTAATAAATATGTTGGTGGCACTTGAGACTCCATTATGTTTGTGTAAGCTTCACACACATGTTAGCAGGCATTCAAATATTCAACTTCTGCTTTGAGAGACATTTCTGCTCCCTCTTATCTTTGTAAACATCCAGATATTGTTGTTTTTTTTTGTAATAAGTTTGTGAAGTACGTCATTTCCTTTTCTGTAATTTTGTTTAAAAATCCTTCTTGCTTCGACGGGGATGTCGATTAGGGTAGCCAGGGGGAGATGTGGCATTTGGTTGTGGCAACTCTGTAAGAACATATGCGGTTTATGGCAACATTGTTTGGTGACTGTTAGGTTGGTAGTACAGACTGGAATGACATAATAGGAGTGGAGGTAAACCGGTTGTATTTTCAGTATGCGTCTAGGATGCTCTGTCTCTTGGAAACTAATGAGCAGTGTAGATGTGTGTGTAGAAGTAGATGCTCCGTCAAGCGGAAGGTAACATGTATCAATTTTAATTCAATATATATACTGTCAATTTAAATTCCTGCCATGTAGTTATTTAATGTAGTTAGTTCCTTCTTTCCTTACCCATAATGGCCGAGGAATATTTTAAGAATTTTCAGTTTTTTTTAAGCACTTTTATTAGCTCATTCCGTCGGACCTCATGTAGATTGCTATGAGTTAAACTCCGGTACCATGCTCTACCCCCCGTGATGTGTAAGAATATAAGAGGTTATGACAATATTGGTAAAATGCATAAAATACGTACTAATAACTACATTGTGCAAAACATTTAATTACACATTTTTATTCTAAAATTATGTATTTGTATGTGAAATAAAGCTTTGCATTTGTGGGAGTGGCAGCATATTCAATATTTATGCTTAGTTTCGTGCTTGTAACTGCAAGCAGAAAAAATATGTATTTACCTAAAAATCCATTCCGTAGTTATAAGTAATCAATTAAGAGAAGGCTTTTCTGGCAACAGAAGGAAAGGCAAAAGAAAATTCTGAGAAAATGTTTCTCCACGTAACATTGTGAATAAATGCAGATACTTGAGTCATTTGAGAAAAATTACTCACATCATGCAGGCTTGAAAGCAAGTCATGAATCACAAAACACACATTGAGGGAATGCAATAAAAGTTACTGAGCATCTGGATAAAGATGGAAATAGTCACTTAGGTGCTGGAAAGGATGAATGCATTATCTGAAACAAGTTAAACAAAGAAACAATATCTCAGTGATTCACTGAAGCTCGTACAAGAAATTCTGTGTACTGCACCCAGAAACTAATGTAAGATAGCAACTTTTACCAGATTAAGGCCATTTTGGATTGCTGCTCATGACATAGCACAGCGGAACACTTGCTTGTGTGCTGTGCACAAAGATATATCTCTAACAGAAAAATTGGAAAGATTAGGCATAATAAAGGAAAACTCATCTCAACACGTAATCTATAGCCTTAGTTTTTATTTGCCTTACAGAAATGACCTGTGCTATGAAAGAAAATGTATCAAATGCAAATTCATAGAGAGTTAATTCCTAGAAGTTATTTTGATGCAGCTGAAGAAACAGAAGTAGAAAAATGATGCACAAAACCTGAAGTCGGAGGAACAGAAGTAAAAGTAAAGGTGGTGAAATAGAGGTGTAAGATCTTTTTATGTCATTAAAACTTGTGCTGTCCTTCTTTTTATTACATGTCAGGAACAAGAATCATCAGCTTCAAGCAGCTGACAAATTAGAAATGGATTTATAAAGAGATGAACTTATTATTCATGCAGACTTTTCTGAAAATGACTCATGTAAATTTGAGTCAAGTTCAGTCTGCACATTTTGGAAGTTCTGAGTAGAGCTGTGAAGGACATTTTACTCATCCGTTTCATGTGCTACATAATGAGACTCCTTGTTCCTTTGAGCTCAACATGTTTGAAAAGCAACAACAAATACACCAAACCATGGTCTGGTTCATATGCGCTCTCGTGGAAAATGGGCATTTATTCGTTTGAGAGTTCAAACGATGGTGTTGTTGTCAGGCATATTGCTTCAGTGCAATTAGGACAAATGAATGAAATATCAAATGACACGTTATTGCATTTTCGACGTTGCTTCTACCTACTGCTATGACCAAAACTTCTTTTATTACATTGTTGTTATATAAATTACAATTTGTCACATGCTATTCTGTCATGACACCTAAACAAAACATATATTAAAACATGTTCCAAAATAAATGTCATGCAAGTTTTGTATAAAATTTCATTTAGAATTTCTGTGAAAGGAGGGAAAAACAACGACTTTGTCATGTGTGAACATTTAATAAAATACAAATTACAAATCATATATGATATGTACCTACGATAAATTAAATAATGGTTATTTTTAAACTCCAGAAATTGAACAATTTCATTAAAGTAAATTATGCCCTCACAATCTTTAAACAAATTAAGGTTAATTAATTCAAAAGTTGTTGCTTTACCTGCTTTAATACTACATGCAATAGCTGCGTGGGCAATCTGCTGTTCGAGCTCTTTGTGGAAAATGGTTATAAAAGCAATAGGAAAGTGAATAAATTACCTTAAGAGTGAGTTTAGAAGCGGATGTGATCTCTTCAATAGCCACCTTCCCGCCCCTTATAGGTGTTTTACTTTTATAGGCAATTCACGTTATGAACACAACAAATGTAGCCATTTTTTCCCTAAATCACATGTAAAGTGGGAACTGCCAACCTAAATGAAAAGATGAAATCCGCTAAATATGCGATGTGTTGTTGTTAATAGACTTTCTTCTTCTTCGTTTATTGCTGCTGACAAAAATGCAATGCATTCATAGTAAGAAAGACTATCCACCAAAATTGTAATTTTTGTATTCTTTTTGTGAAAGTTTGTTATATTAATGTTATTTCCTTTACATAAAGAAGTACCTTTACTGTAACAGTGGTAGATAGTTAATGCAAGCTTACATTAAAAAAACCTAACCTAAGGCCAACTTTCTGTGAATTCAGAAATGTAAGCTTATATATAAAAAAAAAAAAAAACTAAACGTAACTAACCTAACCTACTGTGAATCAGTAACCTAAGCTTAGGAACGCACGTGAGCGAAGCGAGCGTGCTTTGATGTAACCACTGGTAACAAATTAAAACAAGGTTTTATATATATAAAAGTAAATCAGAAACCTAAGCTTATATAAAAAAGAAACTAAACCTAACCTAAACTCTCATGAATCAGAAACCTAAGCTTAGGAACGCAACTGCTACACTCCTCTCCTTCTAAAAAACATCCCTCGGCTACGCTTTGAGGCTGAGGGCCCTCAATCTCTCGGCTACGCCTTGAGGCTGAGTATCTTACCGGCTTTGGCGGCATTAGTTATTCATATGTTGCCAGCATTGCATTAGAGCTAGCGTATTACAGAGTGACATCTGTTGAGCTAGCATATGACACAGAGTGACATCTGTTGGACATATAACACATCATTTTTATCACTAAGGAAGAGGACTAAGAGCAGATTGACGCCTGCATGAAATAAACTTTAACTGTAAAAAGAAACAGAAAAAACCCAATTGTTGACTATAAGGATATTTTGTTGTGGCTAAGGCTAACCTTGTGTGAATTCAGAAATGTAAGCTTACATAAAAAAAATAAAACCTAACCTAAGGCTAACCTTGCATGAATTCAGAAATGTAAGCTTATATAAAAAAAATAAAACCTAACCTAAGGCTAACTTGCATGAATTCAGAAATGTAAGCTTATATAAAAAAAAACACCTAACCTAAGGCTAACCTTGCATAAATTCAGAAATGTAAGCTTATATAAAAAAAAAATAAAACCTAACCTAAGGCTAACCTTGCATGAATTCAGAAATGTAAGCTTATATATATATATATATAAAAAAAAAAAATAAAACCTAACCTAAGGCTAACCTTGCATGAATTCAGAAATGTAAGCTTATATAAAAAAAAATAAAACCTAACCTAAGGCTAACCTTGCATGAATTCAGAAATGTAAGCTTATATAAAAAAAATAAAACCTAACCTAAGGCTAACCTTGCATGAATTCAGAAATGTAAGCTTATATAAAAAAAATAAAACCTAACCTAAGGCTAACTTGCATGAATTCAGAAATGTAAGCTTATATAAAAAAAAACACCTAACCTAAGGCTAACCTTGCATAAATTCAGAAATGTAAGCTTATATAAAAAAAAAATAAAACCTAACCTAAGGCTAACCTTGCATGAATTCAGAAATGTAAGCTTATATATATATATATATAAAAAAAAAAAAAAAATAAAACCTAACCTAAGGCTAACCTTGCATGAATTCAGAAATGTAAGCTTATATAAAAAAAAAACACCTAACCTAAGGCTAACCTTGCATGAATTCAGAAATGTAAGCTTATATATATATATATATATATATATATATATATATATATAAAAAAAATAAAACCTAACTTAAGGCTAACCTTGCATGAATTCAGAAATGTAAGCTTATATAAAAAAAAACACCTAACCTAAGGCTAACCTTGCATGAATTCAGAAATGTAAGCTTATATAAAAAAAAAACACCTAACCTAAGGCTAACTTGCGTGAATTCAGAAATGTAAGCTTATATAAAAAAAAACACCTAACCTAAGGCTAACCTTGCATGAATTCAGAAATGTAAGCTTATATAAAAAAACACCTAACCTAAGGCTAACCTTGCATGAATTCAGAAATGTAAGCTTATATAAAAAAAATAAAACCTAACCTAAGGCTAACCTTGCATGAATTCAGAAATGTAACTTATATAAAAAAAAAATAAAACCTAACCTAAGGCTAACCTTGCATGAATTCAGAAATGTAACTTATATAAAAAAAATAAAACCTAACCTAAGGCTAACCTTGCATGAATTCAGAAATGTAACTTATATAAAAAAAAATAAAACCTAACCTAAGGCTAACCTTGCATGAATTCAGAAATGTAACTTATATATAAAAAAAAAAAAAAAACCTAACCTAAGGCTAACCTTGCATGAATTCAAAAATGTAAGCTTATATAAAAAAAAAAAAAAAAAATAAAACCTAACCTAAGGTTAACCTTGCATGAATTCAGAAATGTAAGCTTATATAAAAAAAATAAAACCTAACCTAAGGCTAACTTGCGTGAATTCAGAAACCTAAGCTTATATAAAAAAAAATAAAACCTAACCTAAGGCTAACTTGCGTGAATTCAGAAACCTAAGCTTATATAAAAAAAAAATGCAAACCGAGAGTTGGCGATATATCTCCACCTTTGGTGGCATTACTTATTCATATGTTGCCAGTATTACATTACAGCCAGAGAATGACATACAATGCCATCTGTACGACATAGTGACATATGTTGAACATATAAGACATCACTTCCGTCGATAATGTGGGCCCAAGAAAAGCAATTTACCCTCAAGCATTTCAGGGATTCATAGAGCCTCAAAACGTGTATTTACAGTGAAATCTCGGTATTGAATATTGTGTGTGGAATGAAATACCTTCTCTGCCTACTAGATACGTGGGAGAAAATGTAAAAGATCTTTTTCTTTTCATCCAAGGGGCCTCAAAACATGCATTTTCGGTGAAATCTCGGTAAAGAATTTTTGTGTGGAATGCAATACCTTCTCTACCTACTAGGTACGTGGTAGAATAATGAATGAGAAAAAAATAAGTAAAAATTAATTTTAAAAAATTTACAATTCTAAATTTCACACATATTTATTGTGTAGTTTACGTATGCTTTGCTTTAAACAATATTTGTTTGCCTCCATCTACGTGTTCTCTTTTACGGCGTCATTGCTTTTCATTTTTGTGTTTTTCGCACATATTTATGTGCATTATACCCATGTTTATGCAGATTTCACTTATTATTTCCCCTTACAGAAAACACGCGTTAGTTATTTTGCACGTGTCTTCATTGCATGTGACATCCGTTGGTTATCCAGGTTCTTCTCTTATTCGAAATGCGCATTTCAAAATATCATGGACATTTCAACATAACTGTGTGTGTTCGTTTAACGCCTAGTCCTCCTTGGACTGGTGGTACCGTGCTGGCCTCTAGTTCCCAAGGTCGCGTTTTTTTTCTGTAAAAATCCTTAGCATGGCTTCCTTCGGAAGGGAAGTAAAGCCGGTGCTCCCGTGTCGTAGATTTACGGCACGTAAAAGAACCTCAAGCCTGATAAAGAGGCCTCTGAGCAAAATTACCGGTCTTTCACGCCCAATATGGGATGGGACGCTAAGAACCATAGTAGTTAAAGAGCGTCCATAAATAAAACTCAATTTAAATTTCTAGCGATAATATTACGTTGGTAGCGGCTGACAGCCGCGAATATACAGTTCTGACTTTGGCACTTCAATAAGGCTCTGTGCGCGGTCGCCATAGTAAATAGCAAATAGTCGTCGCACAGAATTACCATGCCGCGCTTTATTTGGTGTACAAATAAACACGTGTTTAAAGCGTACATCGTGTGACTGTTACACCGTCTACTCTGGTGCTTTTAATGCTTATTTCGCGCGTATGTTCACCCTGCTTCTCCCCGTTCAGCAGATGTTTTACCTGTGCACATTTACCAGGACTTCGAATAACAGCTTGACCCAATAGCCAAGTATCCTACCGGTATACTTTGTCTATATGGCCAATAGCCAAGTATCCTACCGGTATACTTTGTCTATATGGCAGCCCTTAATTGACGGGTGTTATAATAATACCGATAATGCTTGAAACTGCTCAACTAACACATTGTTGGAACTTGATTGAAAGGTACATGGAAGGGATTGTTACAAAATTTGTTACAATGCTACAAGCATATCAAAGCTATTGTGGAGTATAATTCACCCACGCGTATGCTTACCGGTTTAAGAAAGAAAAAAAAAACCTAATCAGACCTTAACCTTCCGTAAATAGGAAACATAAGGTAAGAATATGGACCGACATCTATTGCAAAAACATTCAAGGTTTTGCAGTTTCAAGGGCAGTAGTACGGTATGTGAGTAGGAGCATAATGCACTGTTGATACTTACTGATACGAAAACTAGATACTTTGATATCCAGGTGTCAGCGGAGAATAGGGTTTGTTTTGTTGTCACATACTAGGACAACACAAGCAATGCTCCCATAATACCTCGGGTTGGATGGGAGTTGAGTAACGTGTTGCTACGGAACGAAAGGGACAAAATATAATTAAATTTCCTAACCACAATGTCAATAATTTTACTGATAATTCTATGCGACGACTCTCTTAACTCTGCCGACCACGTGCAGCTCTTATGGAAATACCAACATTACAACTCTGTATTCTTTGTACAAGCGCTTGGAGATAGCACACCCGAAGGTAAACTAACAGCACTCTTCCCACAGAACAGCAAACTATTAGGAGTGCAACTCTCGTGTTAAACGTTGGAAACACGAGGGCGATCGCAGCGTGAGTAGTGATCTGGGATGGAACTAAACTATGAAAAATCGTGCTCTCGGATGATGACGTCACTCGTAGCTACTACAGTTGTATTTTTCATACCTGCCTAGCTGTCTGCTCAGCTGATCATATGTTCCAATATTGTATCGCTACTGACGACGTACAAAGTTAATTACGTGAGCTTCAATAATCGTGATTGCACTTGGAGTTATTCATATTTCTTTTTAAAGGAGTCGATTAAAGCTCACATAAAATAACTTGTCACTGTCATCTGTAGCAATACAATATTAGAACACAATTATGATCAGTTGAACACCTCACAGCTAGGCTAGTATGAAAAACACAACTGTTTATTCCTGTGTAACTTATTAAATTATCCAATAGTCGGCACATACATTGCATTTTATATAATATTATTGGGGTTAATAGTGGTTGCTGAATGTTTCTATGCCATAATACATAATGGTCACATTTAAATTTTTAAGAGAGCACCTTGCAATAATTTCTTCTGCATGCTTCATAGTAAAATCTTTTGCACTTAAACCGCCTCCATGGTTTGTTTGAACTTCCAACCAACAGTAGGATGTGGAATTTGACAGGAAAATTGGAAGAATAACACATGTTTGACACGTTATTTTATTCTACTCTAGATAGCGCAATACAATTTGACATAACTTAAATCCATTTCCTAAAAAGAAACTTCTGCACACATTATATGCAATAGTGTAGCTATTGTTTGTCATTCACTAAATTACTATTAGCAGTGCAATAAATGTCATTAGCAAGTTTCACCACACCCTTTAACACTATTAATGTCATTGACACTCTTTGTGCTCTGACTTGAAGCACCATCACTGGACACAAGTAGCCACAACTTAACTCCAGCTTTCCATTGTGTATATCCTAGAATTAAATAGAACACACATGTTTAAACTACCCTTAAAAGTAGGTTTCTGAAAAGAGAAATTGCTTACATTAAGAAAAAATTTGTGGTTACAAACACCTTGTTATTATATTACACACTATCCACTGTAAACCAGAGTTCTCTCTGATGTAAACAAAGCATGTGCTTCCTCTTGTCTTGAAACTAAACACTACGCTTATGCCAATGTAAATAGTTCCTTAAACGTATTGTGTCATGAAACATTGGAGTAGGAAAGGTATAGAACTACACATTTTATTGTGATTATCGTAAGAACTCATTGTTAAAGGTTATGGATATATGGTAATTGTTAAGAGATTACAAAATATGATTTTCTTAATTCTACCTGCTATTGCATTAACAATCAAAGAGTATCTTTTTGTTAATTACCAACTGTATGGATGGCTGCTATTCTCTTGCCTATATGAGAAATGCAGCAATGAATTCACAGCGGTGCTATCTGAGTACCAAAAAAACTCTTTGCATAACACAGGAAATATGATAAGCAAACAGTCATTCATAATACGCTCGCACTCATATGCTCAGCTCAGGTCAAATCTTCGATTTATCAGTTAGTGTTTGAGTTGCCATGACAAAGGAAGAAGTGCATAGTGTGAATAAGCTGTTTTAACACAAAACTGGGAAACCGTTAAAAAGTGGCAAAAAAGTTGCAGGATATAGTGCTAAATAAAGAAGGAAATAACACTTTTTATTGTAAAACCACCACCACTTTGTGTTACTTGAACAAAATAAAATTCAGTATATGCAAAGGATCCATGGATCTTTTCATTGAAGGTTCAATGAATCACATCTTTTGAAGGATCCTTCGAACTGTTATTTATAGTGAAATTTTAAACACTTTTCATTAAAAAAATTACTAAGCTTCTGTGAATTCAGAAAACTAAGCTTATATATATAAATAAACAAACCTAATGCTAACCTTCCATAAATTCAGAAACCTAAGCTTATATAAAACAAAACCTAACCTCCCATAGTAACTTGGATGCAATGTGCTGTATATGAAAAGCGTTTAAAATACTCAGTGTGTTAAAATGTTCACTATAAATAACAGATCAAAGGATCATTCAGAAGATCCAATTCATTGAAAAGATTCATAGAACCTTCACTGAAAAGAGCCATGGATTGTTTGCATATACACAATAGTGGATGAGTATATACAATCAGACAAAAAATTCAATGCCATGCCTGGGATTCAAACCAGCAATATTTAACTTGCCATACCACTGCTCTGCCATCTAAGACTTTCTCTACTCACAGTAAGCTATTTTCATAAGTATTCTACAAATGATTCATCATATATCGTGATCAACTTCATGTTTATCATATGTGTTAACTTAAAAGGCTTCAATACATTTAAAAAATATTAAATGCCCATTACTTCAAAACCTTTGATTTTTGCACAAAAACAACACAATCATTTAAATGCCTATACATTTCTTATAATATCCTGCAACTTAATTACTACTGCACAATGTATCTTTAAGGGAAGGATTTTGTATCATCAAAATTGCTACAAAGTTTAAATGGTAGAAAACAGACACGAAAGATTGAAACCACTTTGGAATTTCAAAGTCTCAGAACACATACTGAAGCTGCTAATTTCACTCAAAACAAACACTTCAGTTATTCTTGGAAACAAATGCTTTTGAGCATCTGTAATAACAGATTACAAGGACATTAATTGTCAAAAAAGCTACCAGAATTTCTATTTTCATACACCATGCCCAGTTCAAAAAAGGACATAGGGGCAGTTAGATAAAAATGCTCAAAAGAGGGTGAATTACTGAAATATATGTGAATGCTATCAAATATCTTTCTTCCTTCTGTATTAGAAAATTTCATTTGGGCACTGTCTTAAAAGAATTATAGTATCATTGGCATGCTATCCTTGACAGTTAGTGTGTCAGTCCACCAATAATCCTACATTTTTTAATTATACAAGAGTATCACTCGCATGATCTGCATCTATGTGTTTGAATATTAGCACAGTAACATGCTAATTAATTTGCATTAAAGGTTGATTTTACCTTACCCACTTTTGGCTGTGATTTCCACCCATCAATTATGAAGTGCAAACACGAAAATTAATCGTATATTCCACTGTCTGGATGACTCACGATATCTGAAAAGTAAATCAGGACAATATAAAATTCAGCATCACTAAGAAGCTCTTAAAAACTTAACCTTTCATTCAGCACTCTCATGCTGGAAACTTAATAACATACCTTCAGATTCTATGTCACCATTCGGGACTCGAACCACAACACTGGAAGGAATGTAAATCGTAGGCGTATCCCCTCTGTCTGGACGGCTCAATGTATCTGAAAATTAATTCGTTATATAAAAATGTTGCAACATACAGTAACCTATCAGTTTCCTACCTCATTCTACGAATATCACTGAAGTTAATAGAAAATACCAATATTACAACAAATATACATTCAATCAGAAATAGCGTAAATGTATGATTACCGTCTCGGCTTTGTTCCTGGTGAAAAAACTTCGGACGAAAACTTCCAGCTATAAAAATCCAACATGGTCCCTTTCTTCGTGCCTGCAATTTAGTTCGTTACGAACGTCGAAACTTGAAACAGCCAATCAGAAAATTCGCCTTTCCCGCAAAAGTACAACTAGTGACACACCGTGTCCATGTGGGGAGTTAGTGCCCTCGGTTTCCACTTAGCCAATACCACCATCACCCCTGTGCTAAGATGGAAGTCAGCGGATAAAATAGCAATGCCGAATATATAAAAATAAAGCTGAATTTTTGTATCAACGAGCAATTGTGTAAATGTA
Source organism: Deroplatys truncata (assembly GCA_030765065.1). Classification (NCBI taxonomy): domain Eukaryota; kingdom Metazoa; phylum Arthropoda; class Insecta; order Mantodea; family Mantidae; genus Deroplatys; species Deroplatys truncata. Next base: position 13,142,459 of record CM060982.1, on the reverse strand, counting down.
GGAGTTTATAGTGATACCTTATTTAATTTTGAGTACCAAATAATGCGCATTCGATGTTTAAAACTAGAACATGACCTGAAAACCTAGTAAGGTAGAAGACAGGTTATGAATCACGTTAGTTGGTTTAATGAAGAATTGAAATATATATAGCGAAAACAAGCTAACCTTAAATATAAACTATACTTAGTATGTTGTGTTAAAATGTGTGTTTGAGCTATTTAGTGTTGAAATGTGTTCGAATTAGGGACTGTATTTCGAAAAGTTTGTATTTGTGATTTGCACACTAATATCGTAAAACAAACATGAGAAGAAGTCATGCTTTAAGGTTATCTGATACCTATTTCAATTTTGAATGTGATGTAATGGTAATAGTTTGATTTTGGATGTGTATTAGTGGGTAATGTTGCTCCAGGGGTCGACGTGTCATGGCGGACGATGTTGCAATGCCAGGTACCAACAGCTAAACGGAAAAAACGCTGCTGCGTTAGTATAAACAGAAACAGTTTGGTATTGTTGCGAACTGTTATACGCTGTCGTAATAAAAAAAGCGCCAAATAGTAAATAAATGCAATAAAACTGAATAATAATCGCGAAGCAGTAAAAAATATTGTTATTGTCTAATGCTTGGCATTTAGTGATGAAGCATTAGCGCTCATGCACTAGTAAACAAATTTAATACAACAATAATTACCGTGCAACAGTAAACAAATGTAATACAACTAAATAATTGCCGCAGAGCAGTAAACACATGTAATAGAACTAAATAATTACCGCGACGCAGTAATTACGACGATGTAAGTAATTAGGTAAGCAAGCAAGCACGACGACGTGCCAATCACCGCATTGCTAGCTCTTCTGCAAGTTGTTCTATGCCCCTATTTTCCATTAGGACAGCGTCATTATTAGATCTCATTCTCCGCAACGATGCGTGACGATGTAGATCCCTTTCGGATGATCGTCACCTGGTGTGGCGGAGGAGGGGCCACACCAATTATAAAAAAACAAATGTGTAAGTTGTGTATGTTGATTGTTGACTGCTGACAAAATCACGCCAGAATGCATAAACAATTCAAGAAATCGCGCCAGAAAACAATACGATGCGCTTAAACAACTTTGGGGCATTTAAAAGGTCAAATGCCACACATTCGCGGAATTTTAGTGATGTTTTTTTCTACAGGGTAGCCTGCCTGACGTGCGGCACCCGCCATGACACGTCGACCTCTGGAGCAACATTACCGTTACCACATTATTGCTGAATGATTTCTACATATCGAAATGTCAGTTACCATATTTATGACAAAACACCCAACTTAAATTATATAAATGTATAATATGTATTGCATGGCAAAATATCTGCTGAAATAGTTATTTTTTTAAGTATCTAGATACTTTATTTACATACACCTCATTTGTGAAGTCAAAGTGGGAGCTGCCTTGTAAAACAACTTGGTTTCATTACTTGATACTATTGAGTAATACTATCTCTGTTTTAAATGTTGTCTCATATTCACACTTCTAATTGGGCAGCACTATGGCCTCTCACAAAAAAAGCCTGGATTCAATCCTAGGGATCAGAGGTGGGATTTTGTGGTAGATAAAATGGCACTTAGAATGAGTGTTCTCTGGTTTTCCCCACCATAATTCCATCAATTGCACCATCTTCATCATTGTCATCCCCTCTCCCACCAGTCTCCAATCTCTGTAAACCTGTGAAGTTAAAAGGGACATTAAAATTAAAAATACCATGGAGGACAGAGAGCAATACTAATGAACGAGTGTCTCATCCAGCCACCCAAATTTATAAACCAGCATGTAGACCATTAACCTGCAGAAACAACAATATAACTATACTTAAGTGATAATAAAATTGGGTAAGGAGGTAAGTAGGTAATAATGCAATATTGCATTTTAAGCGAGTTTAAATTCTGTAATTGCTTAAAAAACAATAGTATGAAAGTCATACAAAATGCTGTTACATTCTTTCTGCAGTCAACATATGAAAAAACAATTAATACTGGCACACTAAACTACATGTTAAAGTGATTGACAATTATGAAGGGTAGGTGTGATATGGTTAAACACCAAGAGACATTGTTATTATTTAGAGACATTGCATTCACATTCATATTTAATAATACTGTATAATACATTTGTATGGTATTTTAAGGAACATGTGCCTACATTAATATACATTTGAATGGCCTTCCCAATTAAAATGTATATTAAATTCTAACCTCTTGAATGTCTGTTATTACAATCTATTGGAATGATCTTATAGGTAATTACACTTAGTCACTTATGTATACACAAAACCAGTTCTAGTTAATAACACTTACAGTTATTGAATAGAAAATACACTTTCATTCCTTTTCCTGGGAAAGGTTCTATATGTAACATTTGATATAACATAGTGGAGGTCATGCAGCACATGGGAACCTTAAATTTATTGACAGGTCATATGGGAAAAAACAAATTGAGCCCATACAGTGATGTTTGTTTGTGTTTGTTCATTTGGCTCCACTGTGAGCAGTGCTCAGGGAAATTGAACACATCATACAATTATGAAGTATGCAGAGTAAGTAGGAATATACCCAATGCCAAGAACAGCCTTTGGGGGGGATGCTCCCCTCCCCATCATGCATTATCTAAGAGAGAAAATTTTGTAAACCATCACCATTTCAACAGTAAACTTCTCGATACGCATTACAGTAGGACAACAATAGCAAATAAGTGTTAATCACCATCACATGCAATCTGCCCTACATAAAGTGCTTACATGAGGTTGATACTATTATGATTAATTCACTTTGAATAAGCTGGAAATTATAACTTTATACTTATATTATGCTTAAATTTCAATTTCCCATGTAATTTCTATTACCTTGAAGACATGTTTGAGAAAGACATCACTTGAAACAAAAAATTCTCATTATTACTGCATGGGTATTATTTGGGAGGACAGTATACAGGGTGGAAGGTACTGCTTGAACCGTACGTTAATCGTGGATTCTATATAATGAGTAGTGCAAATATGTCCAATACAATTTTTGTCATTAAACCTACAAAAGCCATTTTATTACAGTTCAAGCAATACCTTTCACCCTGTATAACAAAACATTTAGAAGATGTGGAGTTTGCATATACATAAAACATTATAACATATAAAACTGGGATGCAACAGATCCATCTATCCCACTGACTAAAAATTATACAATCACTATGTGCTACCGGTATTCCTACTACTTTCTATCCAGCAATGGTATTTACATGGTAGCTTAAGTATTTAAAGTCCAATATCAAACCTGCTATGTCTGTAGAGACTGGCACTGTAGCAAGATGACAATATCACAAAAGACATGTCAGGAATGGGGAGGAGTATAATTTCCTCTGCTTCCTCACCATGTGTGTTCAACTACAAGTCGACAGACAACCAAAGAATTATTGCACTTTGCTTCTATATGTGTTCAAACAAGCATTATACAAACTTATGCAACGCAACTAGGTGAAGTAGCACACAAAAGCTGAAATGGCAACCCTGTACTCTCTAGACTACTTCATTATCACCATTTGGAAACGGAAGAAAGGAATTTCAGTTACAGTTTCGTCCATGTGATAGCTCTGCATAGACCAGCAGCAGAAGACTAGTCATGATGTACAATCAGAAAAGCAGCAGAACAAATTCAGCACACCAGAAAAATCTTGGCACTACCCTTCTCTAGCTACTCAGTGATTGGTGCAAATCCACTACTGAGCTGTACCGCTAACTGGTTACATTCTTCATGATTACTGGTGCTATAAAAAGTTATTTGGAATAAATTGTGTTTTTTAAAGAGATCTACTTTTTGTGTAGCCCATTTTCCTCTGTTGCTTAAATTTACCACTTACACAAGATTATACAAAATTCCTTCCGAATGAAGAGGACTTCACAAGCTATTCCCAGAAAATTAAAAATAAACATTTTATTTTTCATGTAAATATCTTGAATACAATGGCATTTTAATCAAAATTGTTTGAGTCATTTTTCAGAAAAAAAATCGAGAATTCTTCCGTGTAAAGGGTTATTTTGGGTGGGGAATTTTCTTGAAAATCTTTTTGTCGCATCTTTGGAAGGTACTGAACTTAAACCGATTTGTACTATGTATGTACAAATTTCTGCTTTGAAACGCATGGCTTCATGTTTTCACTTTCAATTGCCAGTCGAAATGCGCGCGCCAACGTTCCACGTTACGTATTTGACCACAGCCAATGGGAGCAAAATGTGCCAGAATGGACTCCTTTTCCCCCTTGCACTGGAATGCTCCCATAAGATCGTCCGCTTTCGTTCATTTTCGGCATTTGCTCGAACTTCGATGTGCTATCTCCAAGCGCTTGTATTCTTTGTATGCCAGACGCTACCAACGTAATATTCAACATCGCTGGATGTTAAAATAAGCGTGGAACACATACATACAACTTGGAAACGCAATGAATGCATGTTAAAAAGTGAAATGTGTATAAATATGCGCGGGTCATGTGCGAAAACACAAAAATGAAAAGCAATAATACCGTAAAACAACGCACGCAGATGAAGCAAAACACCTTAGGTAAACTGCTCAAAACATATGCACGAAATGATTGAGAAAACATGAAGTGTATGTTACATTTGGCAAGAAATATTGAAAATGTTAGTTTCCTCTCTCCCTACTACGTAGATAGTAGGTACAGAAGACATTTCATTCCACACAAAAATTCAATATCGAGATTTCATCGGAAATGCATGCTTTGAGAACCCCCTGAATTAAAAAGTACCTATTTTAAGAAAACGATCCGCGCATGTGTGTGAACAGCATATCTCAAAAACGAAAAGTGGATAAATACCAACATTGGTATTTAAGTTCAGTACCGACCAAAGATGCGACACGTAGATTTTCACCCCAACTACCCTTTATATGGAACATTTTTTGAAATGCTGTATTTCCTCAAAAATGGTCCTAACGATTTTATTAAAACACCATGCATTACAGATATTTATATGGCAGAAAAAACATGTCTTGACATTTCTGGGAATAGCGTGTGAAGTCCTGTTTATTCAGAAGGAATTTTATATAATCTTGTATAACTGGTAAACGTTAAGCGATAGACGAAAACATATTTCGTGTAGTAACACAGGTTATGTAGATCTGTTTAAAACAATTTATTTTAAATAACTTTTGTGGCATAAGCTATTTCCGAGGTATCTGTTATTAATGATTCGAATTGTTCAATACTCTGTAATTCTTTTAAAGTCCTGTCGATGTTCACCTGTTTCTCGCGATTGCTTGGAAAGAACATGGAATTTTAATGCCAGCATATAGCGTGTTACAAAATGCTCCTTGGCCTTGGACCCTATGGTTTAACTTATAACCATCTGTGGGTTTAATATAGTTGATATTAAAAAATTAATTGAGTAGATAGCATCAAAGTACAAATGTTAAGTACATATAATAAAACTAAAAATTTACAAACAATCTATTCCCCTTGCCAAATTTAACATATACTTAATGCTTTCTCAACCATTTGCTTTCGTACACTTGTGTAGTTTATGTATCTTTTGCCTCAAACATTATTTATGTTATGCTTAAACTACGTGTTTTGCTTTACGGTATTATTGCTTTTCATTTTTGTGTTTCCGCACGCAGTCTGCGCATATTTATGTGTGAAACATCCATGTCATGCACATTTCACTTTTATTTATCCTTATAGAGAACATGCATTACTTATTTTACGCATGTATTCATTGCGTGTGACAACTATTGATTTTTAAGCTGCTCTCTTATTCAAAACACGCATTTCAACATAATGTAAAGCTGGACTCATCGGTTTTAGCCAGTGGCCTTGACTGTAAATCCTTAGTTAATCCAATTGTCTCTTTCATCAGCTCATATCTCTGCTGAATGAAATCACGCACAAAAGGGGAGGGTAATATAATCATGTCACCTGCATCTGAAGCACAGTGCTTGCTAGTTCACAGTCGCTGTGCAGCGTGTAGTTGAAAATATATAGAGCTTTATGATAAGGTGTGAGTATTGTTAATTTCTGAGGGAGTGATCATTGCAGAAATCAATTATGCCACCAACACCTTCAAAATTAGGGTCCAAAACACTACACAGTCAGAGTCGAGAAACTGTTTCAAATGTATGGGCATACATAAAGAAAGAAGCTGAAAGCAAAGAACTGCTTATATCAGAAGGCTTTTTTTCTTCAAAAAAATTAAAAAAGTACAAAGGCGAGTATCAGATGCCACAGGAGTGTCAGAAATAACGGTAAAACAATATTGAAGAACTACACAAAACGAAAATCAAAATACATCTTTTGGAACACCAGGTAAAAAAGAACAACTCCAAAACGAATAACAGATCTAGATGACTTCCTTTGACTAATGCGTCGTTAGAAGAACGATTCAAAATTTTTATGTTCAGGAAAAAAGTGCTCCCACAATAACTAAGTTACTTATTATTTTAAAAGAAAGCATTAACTTTCGGGGCAGCAAGTCATTTTTAAACAGTAGTTGAAGAACTGGGTTTTAAATGGAAAAAGACCAAAACAAACAGAAAACTGCTAATAGAAAAGCGCAACATTCGTTCTAAACGAGAGGACTATCTGAAAGAAATATATATTAGCCACACCAAAACAAAAACATGGACCGGTATCCAAAGAGCGAGATGCTAATCATTGCTCTTGCTGGGGATGAACAAGGGTTTGTATCCAATGACCTCATATATAAATTAAACCAGAAATCGGAAAATTATCATAAGGAAATGCATAACAGCAATTACGATAAATGATTAAAGACCAAACACATTCCAAATCTGCCCCTAAACTCCGTTGTTGTTCTATATAATGCGCCATTTCGTAACACCCAAGAAGTAAAATCCAACTTCAAATTCCAACATGGCTCTCAGATAAAAACATACCATATGATGAAAACATAGCTAAACCGAAGATTTATGGCTCAATAAAAGTGCACAAACCTAAATACATATCGTATATATTGGACGGAATTCTGAGACAAATGTCCATGTTACATTAAGACTACCACCATATCACCCAGATATAAACCATATTGAAGTGATATAGACAGATGTCAAACAGCGGGTCAGTATCCATAACACCACATTCAAACAAAAGGATGTCGAGCGTCTGTTCTACAAGCGGTTCGAAGAAATAGGCGTGGAAAAGTGGCAAAATGTTTGCCTTCGTACAAACAAAACAGATCACTACTAGAGTAAACATATTACCAATAGTAGAGAATACAATTGAACAGTTTTTAATTGAGGGCATTGCAGATAGCAGTGAGAGTGATAGTTCGACTCAGGACGTGATTCAGTGCAGAGAACTACAGTGAAAAAAACACTATCTGGCATTGAACAACTTGATTGAACTTATTTACAATTTCTTCAGTGACACGTGCATTAATACGAACACAGCTACTTAAACTAGGTATATATGTTATGTAGACAACTTTCATTATTGACTGTACTGTATTATTCACCAGAACCTTATGCTAGCCTCTAGCTCCGGATTGCGGGTTCAAACTCAGCGGAGGCGATGCATTTCTCCTGCATAAAAAATCCTTAGCATGGCTTCCTTCGGAAGGGAAGTTAAGCCGGTATTCCGCGTCGTAGACTTACGGCACATAAAAGAACCTCAACCTGATAAAGAGGCCTCTGAGCAAAATTTCAGTCTTTCAACTCAATATAGTGGGGACGCTAAGGACCATAGCAGTTAAAGAGCGTCCATAAATAAAAAACAGAACAGAACGGTATCTGAGTAGCATATGCAGCTGAAGCACCAATATGTTAGGTTTTTTGCAGTTACCTGGCTTGGTAAGTAAGCTCACACTCAAGCTTTGCATTTATCCAGCGAACTTGCAGATCTGCTAATGGTATTTCAATTTGCGCTGCGCGCGGTCGCCATATTTAATAGTCGTCGCGCAGAATTATTTCATTTCATGTATTATCTGCTTAAATAATACAAACAATTCATAGCATCGTCAAGTTAAAATAATATTCACGTGCTCAAACATATATACATAAACATTACCACAAATTAGAATAATCGTAAACGGATTTTAAAACAGCATTTACAATGATTAATCACTTGCTATAGTTTATACAACCTATATTGTAAGAATACTATTTATATAGACAATAACTATCCAAGATATTCATCTAGTGAATAATAACATCCTTCTAGACAAAATTTCTTTGATTCTTTCTTGAATTCATTAAAGTTATTATTATGCTTCAAATAGATAGGAAGCTTATTATACAGTTAATTAGCTGCAGCAGTAGGTTTAGTTTTGTACATTTCTAATCTGTGTGACTGAATATTAAAATTTACATTTCCTCTAGGGTAGTATTTTGTTAGTTTTACTTGCATCTTGCCTGTTAAACAATTGTGATATTACTTCATATATGTATATTGAAAATTTTTAGGTCTTTAAAGACTTTCCTGCAAGAATCTGATTGTTTCACCCTTAAAATTAATCTTAACGCTCTTTTCTGAAGAAGGAATACTCGGTTGGTATATTGTTTTGGTAACATCCCCACACACTTATCCCAATGATAAATAGGGATAAATTAGTCCATAGTATAACAGTTTTAGTGTCTTAACGTCCACAAGATTTGTCATTCTTTTCATTATAAATAATCCATAACACATTTTATTACAGATACAATCTATATATTTATCCCACATTAGATTTTTGTCCAAGATTTCCCCTAGAAATTTTGCGCTGTCTACTTCATTTAATTCCCTGTTATAACTATCTTTGTGTTTGTAGTAAATCTGTCCAGTAAGGTTTGAAAGCGAATGCAGTTTGTCTTATTTAAGTTTATATGTAAATTATTACATCTAAAATATTGTGTGGTTTGTGTTGTATTACGTATTGTCTTATTTTCTAGTGCCTGTAGACTTAAACTGTATTCAATATTGATGTATCTTCAGCATACACAAATATTTTCCCATCACAGAAATTTTCTAGTTCCCGAGGTCGCGTGTTCAAACCCGGCGGAGGGCGATGGATTTTTTCGGGGTAAAAATCCTTAGCATGACTTCCTTCGGAAGGGAAGTAAAGCCGGTGGTCCCGTGTCGTAGATTTACGGCACATAAAAGCACTTCCAGCCTGATAGAAACGTCTCTGTGAAAAATCTCTCGTCTTTCACGTCCAATATAGAACGGGACGCTAAGAACCACAGCAGTTAAAGAGCGTCCATAAAAAACCCAATTTTAATTTTTTATCAGAGATATTTGGCAGATCATTAACAGATAAAAAGCAAAGGACCAAGAACAGGACCTTGTGGTACTCCATATGTAACTGATAACGTATTTGAACAATGTTTCGAAATATGTTGATTTCTAACTTGAGTGTCTTTACTTGTTGGGAACGTTTGCTCAAATATGTCTTAATTAAACCATTAGGTATTCCACGTATCCCATATGATTTAGTTTACCAAGTAACATTTCATGTTTAACACAATCAAATGCTCTCCAAAAGTTGAGAAGTATACAGGTGTTGTTTTCAGTATTATCCATATTGTCAATTATATGGTCAACTATTTCTGAAATAGCATTATTTGTTGATTTAGTTTTTCTGTATCCATATTGATAATTGACCAAAATTTCATATTTATCTAGGAATGATATGATTTGATCTGCTGTTATTCTTTCCATTAATTTGGAAAGTGATTAAATAAGCGTTGTTGGCCTATAATTATTTGTTTGATCCTTATGTCCCTTTTTATGTATGTATATGAAATGGATTTCTTCAAACAATCCGTAAATATTCCTGACGTTATAGTAGAGTTGACAAAATTTAATAAGGGCTCTATCATATAGGGGGTGCATTGTTTCTATATATTATTGGAAATACTATTTAGTTCCTGAAGAGTTTCTGTTATTCCGTTTTTTTATAAAATCTAGTAATTCTTCCTTGGTTATTTCCTTAAGATACATAGAATTTTTAGCTGGCTTTGTTTTGTTTTGATATATTTTGTTACTATCTTTACTTAATTTTAACTGATTTAAACTTTCTATAAAATAAGAGTTAAATATATTACTTATTTGTATAGGGTCCTCGACTCTTAATAGATCCTTAGTTATATGCATATTATTATGTTAACCTTTCCCCCCCATTCATTGTTAATAATACTCTAAGACGTTTTGACTGTATTACTACTAATGCTTTGCATGCATTTTAGATGATTTGACTTTGTTTCTTTTAATACATTTTTATATTCTTTCTTATATTTAAGAAATGTCTCCTTACTTTTCATCTTTTGTAATTTTATATACGTCATAATATAATTTTAGTGTTTCATTAGCTTGTATAACCTCTTGATTTATCCAAAAATTATTATTTGGACATCTCACTTTCTTAATAGTTATAGAGCAAGAAATATCTAAATAGTATTTGAAAATGGTACAAAATGTTTCTCATTTTGCATGAATATCATCTTCGTTAAAGACTTCCTCCCATGTTTCATTAAGCAGTAAGGAGCATAAACCATTTATGCTTGCATCATTTATATCTCCAGATTTTACATAAAGCTTCTGTAGTTTTGGTGTATAATAACAAATTTCCATACTCTGAGCATAACGATCAAACAAGTGGCTTTTTGTTATAGTCGTCTGGTGCATAGTGTGAGGAAGGTTTGTAATAATATGATTAATAATAGTAGCTGTTGTATCCGTTACCTTCGTTGATTAATTAATTGTGAGCTTTAATTTAAGCATATTTGTTATGTCTACTACAGATTCTTATAACTGCTGTTACTTTCATCTTTACTTATATTGAGGTCACTGAGTAATATTATGTGTCCATTCAATTTATCTGGAGTTTTTATGATTATATCAAAACGTTTATTAGTATTTGCGCTTGGCGATCGATAGCATTTATCTTTATTTAAATTTATTTGTATACTTGATATTTCACAAACTTCTATACCACTATTTTGTATCCACTTTTTAGGTTTTGTATTTATTGTTTTGTTTGAAACAAAGAGCAGTGCCATTAACTTTATAGATGTGTCTTCAGTAACAAGCTATATTTTTGTAACCCTCAAGTTGGCAACGTTTTAGTTCATTTTCCTTTACGCCATGTTCAGAGGTGGCTAGAACATCAGCTTTATTTTCATGCAAAAATACTACAATCTCCTCTATCCTATTACCTAAATATTGTACATGTTGATGAATAATATTATTTTTTTTCCGTTTGTATTATTAGAAAATCGTACTCGAGACTGTATAGAAGACTGAGCTACCACTGATTCAGTACCAAGTTTCCTGAGCTGTTTCCATAGAAGTAGGTCTGTAATCAAGATGGATAACAGGTGGAATACTTGTGCGAGTACTCTGAATTAAATATGCTGGTTTACTCACAAGTAAGTCTTTTCCTTTCCAATGTAGGTGCAATACATGAGCTGTATGATACTCTCTATCAAGCGTATTTGCATTGATCAAGCTTACATTCTTCATTTTTTTTAGAAATGTTCATGGTTTTATCATTACAATTTTCACCAGCGATATTTACACGTGAGCTCCAGTCTAGGTCGTATATTTTAGGAATATTCACCTTGGTATGATGCTGTTTTGTTAGGCACCTTAGAAGAGTTTTACACACACTGCTCCCATTATTTTTCGCGACATCATTCGTTCCCGCGAATATGACCACATAATCTTTTAAGGTTAAGTTACCAGAAGAATTTTCGTAATGTCTGTACACTTTTTTATAAGGTGCACCGGTCTTCACTACACTTTCTACTGCCGAATCTTGTAGATTTTCCGGTAACAACCCACTTAGTTTCCTACCGGGGCTAACCGCGAATATCTCTATATTGCTCATCTTATTCTGTTATTATTTTTACTTTATTCGTTGATCCCTTGCCCTGTGGTTGAGAAATTTGTGCATATTCATCCATTACACGATTGAAACATGGAAAACTGTTTTTGATCGTTGTCCCACTTACTGATATCTGTTTTTTTATATTTGATCATGCCGACGCGAGGCTTTTCCCAATGATTTTCTTGTTCTATAACTTCTGCTTGCTCAGCTTCTACTTTTAGCTTCATATTCTCTTCTCGTAGATATTTAATTTCACACTTCGCTTCTTTTAAGTCATTGGTTAGTTTTACTATAATTAAATGCAGTGAGGCTGTGCGAGCTCACTCTCGCTCACTCTCGCTGTCTCTCTCTCTCTCTCTCTCTCTCTCTCTCTCTCTCCATTTTCACATACTATATCAGCGTGCGCCATTATTCGCGTCTTCTGACATCGGCATGTTTCAGGGTATGTTTAATCATTTTAGCGCATTATCATTTAGCGTATTTATTTGTATACTTAATGGAACAGTGTTGCTCCTTATAATGATACATTCACACTTACTGGATTCCCTTTTTGCGATATTATCAGCTCGATTATGGAGCTTAGCTTTGTAGTCACTCGCACAATCCGCCATGGTGATTCAGAAGCCCCAATTGTGTTGCTTATGCTCATAATGTTACGAAAGTAATAAAGATAATCTTGTAGCTGCGTGTGTGCCATCTATATAGTGAATGCGGCTCCTACTCATATATCATACATTAACCATTTTTAAATAGAGTTAAGTCACTCGTCACATATTGTGTTATGTTTAGACTTAGCTTAGCCCACAAAAAATTAAAACCTGCTCACTTCTAAAGGGCATAGGGCAAATCAAATATAAATTAACAGATTATTAGGTAGTTTCCCAGATTATTTGATGCATATTCGATGTTTCATTCGCATTGCCGACTGTACTGCAGAACTTAAAAATTTTGATGTGTTACACTCACATGACTTTCTCTACTCTTGTACAAACTATGTTTACAAACTCTTATTCTCCACCTATTTCATATTAATCGAGATAAACGTTTGCAGAAACGATCTTTTGACATACAAAGAGAATTACATTTTACACATAGCAACCAGTGCTAAAAATATTTGACTATCACTTAAGGCGTACTATGTTCCCCTTGTTTTGTAATTGCAAGGGCAATATAGAAATTCAGCAGCCTTTAAGCATCGACATATATCTTAATAGCTGGTTCCTAGGTGCAGCACCATTCTCTTTGCCACAGATTAATACTCTTTGCATATCCAAGAAAAAAAATCTGACGTGTTACACTCACATGACTTTCTCTACTCTTGTACAAACTATTTTTACAAACGCTTATGCTCCATAAGCTTCATGTTAATCGAGATATCGAAATGTTAATCTTATTGCTAATTTTCTTGTAGATGCAAAAGGAATTGGTAGGCTTTAAGCGATAGTCAAATATTTTAAGAGCTGGTTGGTATGTAGAGTATTCCATTCTCTTTGCATTACCAAGACAAAAAAATCTTATGTGTTACACTCACATGACTTCCTACACTCTTGTACAAACTATTTTTACAAACTCTTATTCTCCAGCTATTTCATATTAATCGAGATAAACATTTGCAGAAACGATCTGCTGACATGCAAAGAGAATTACGTTTTACACATAGCGACCAGTTCTAAAAATATTTGACTATCGCTTAAGGCGTACCATGTTCCCCTTGTTTTGTAATTGCAAGGGCAATATAGAAATATATAAGCCTTTAAGCATCGACTTATATCTTAATAGCTGGTTGCTAGGTGCAGCACCATTCTCTTTGCCACAGATTAATACTCTTTGCATATCCAAGGCAAAAAAATCTGATGTGTTACTCACATGACTTTTTCTACTCTTGTACAAACTATTTTTACAAACTCTTATTCTCCATCTATTTCATATTAATCGAGATAAGCATTTGCAGAAGCGATCTTTTGACATGCAAAGAGAATTACATTTTACACATAACGACCAGTTCTAAAAATATTTGACTATCCCTTTAGGCGTACTATGTTCCCCTTGTTTTGTATTTGCAGTGGCCTTTAAGCATGTACATATCTCTTAATAGCTGGTTGCTATATGCAGCACCATTCTCTTTGCCTCAGATTAATATTCTTTGCATATACAAGACAAAAAATGAATAACGAATTCCTATTTGAGAAAGTATTGAAAATTTTAAGGGAACAACAAGCAATATCTCGAAAATGGTTCACTCAACAAAAAAATGTATATGACATAAATTGTGTATTTTAACGCGATCTACATTTGTGTGTAGTAAAATTCTGTCTATCTCTTATGGTTTACCAGTTATGCAAAAGTCGTTCACAATGAAGAATTCTTTTAGAGATATTCCCAGAAAATTCGAGATATACATTTCATTTGTCATAAAAATATCTTGAACATATGATATTTTAATCAAAATCGTTAGAGCCATTTTTGAAAAAATTAAAATTTTAGAAATATGTTCAATGTAAAGGGTAGTCTGTGGTGGGGGATTTTCCTAAAAAAAAACCTTCGTGTCGCATCTCTGGAAGATACTGAACCTAAATACCAAGTTTGGTGTTTATCCGACTGTCCATTTCTGAGTTATGCTGTTCACAGACACAGACACACACACACACACGGACATGTTTCCAAATTTTTTTTGATTCTCAAAACATATATTTCCGGTGAAATCTCGGTACCAAATTTTTGGATGGAATACAATACTTCCTCTACTTACTATACGTAGTAGAGAAAGTAAAAATGAATAACGAATTCCCATTTGAGAAAATATTGAAAAATGTAAGGGAATGACAAGCAATATCTCGAAAATTGTTCACTCAACAAAAAAAATGTATACAACATAAATTGTGTATTTTAACACGATCTACATTTTCTGTATAGTAAAATTTTGTCTATTTCTTATGGTTTACCAGTTATGCAAAAGTCATTCACAAAGAAGAATATTTTTGGAGACATTCCCAGAAAATTCAAGATATACATTTTATTTGTCATGAAAGTATCTTAAACATATGATATTTTAATCAAAATCGTTAGAGCCATTTTTGAGAAAATTAAAATTTTCGAAAAATGTTCCATGTAAAGGGTAGTCTGGGGTGGGGGATTTTCTTGAATACCTTCGTGTCGCATCTCTAGAAGATACTGAACCTAAATACCAAGTTTGGTGTTTATCTGACTGTTCGTTTCTGAGTTATGCTGTTCACAGTCAAACACACAGACACACACATACACACGGACATGTTTACAAAAATGCTTTTTTTGGATTCAAGGGGTCTCAAAACATGTATTTCCGGTGAAATCTAGGTATCGAATTTTTGGGTGGAATACAATACTTCCCCTACTTACTATACGTAGTAGAGAAAGTAAAAAGGGTTGTAACAATATACGTCTCTCTAGTAAATAACGCAATTTCCTTAGGGAATGATTTTAAAGCCATTTGCTAATATACAGATAGGGCTGCCATCTGATGAGAGATATTCAAACCATTAACCCCTTCCTTCTGATATCCTCCAATGTCACCCAGGAACAAGGCTGTCACACTGTGCGTATAACATCATCAAACTCAACACAGGTACAATAATCCCAGTGCGCTATTTTCCATTCCTGGGGCTCGAGTTTTAAAGTTAATTTTAGGGATGGTAAAGCTCAAGTTCAAACAAAAAGCAAAATTTCCATGCCATTTAATTTTAACTGCATTATAATTCTTAGTGTAACGTATAAGATGTTATTAAAAGCTAGTGTTTGTTTCTGGGGCGTTAAAAAGCATCAAAATACCTGTAAACGATTAACTGCGCAAAACGCGTCTGTCCTGTACTTCTTTTGCAATCGCAATTGTTGGAAAGATTGTCCTGATAACCAGAAAAGACAATGAAATCGGCTGGCTTATACAAATATATAGTAGTAGTAAACCTTAAGGTAATGTCCTAAACATTATGCGATCGAAAGTTTTAAATAACAATGCCGTGACAATGAGTTCCAATTTTACTATGCAAACTATTGTAAAGCAAATTGTATTTAGTTTTTACTTTCTCTACTACGTATAGTAAGTAGGAGAAGTATTCTATTCCACCCAAAAATTCGTTACCGAAATTTCACCGGAAATACATGTTTTGAGACACCCTCCGTGTGTCTGTGTGTGTGTGTGTGTCTGTCTGTCTGTGAACAGCATAACTGAGAAACGAACAGTCGGATAATCACCAAACTTGGTGTTTACGTTCAGTATCTTCCAGAGATGCGACACGAAGGTTTTCAAGAAAATTCCCCCAACCCAGATTACTCTTTACATGGAAGATTTTTCGAAAGTTTTAATTTTCTCAAAAATGGCTCTAACGATTTTGGTTAAAATATCATATGTTTAAGATATTTTCATGACAAATAAAATGTATATCATGAATTTTCTGGGAATGTCTCCAAAAGTATTCTTCAATGTGAACGACTTTCGCATAACTGGTAAACCTTAAGAGATAGACAAAATTTTACTACACAAAAAATGTAGATCGCGTTAAAGTACACAATTTGTGTCATATACATTTTTTGTTGAGTGAACCATTTTCCAGATATTGCTTGTTATTCCCTTAAACTTTTCAATACTATTTTCTCAAATGGGAATTCGTTATTCATTTTTACTTTCTCTACTACGTATAGTAAGTAGGGGAAGTATTGTATTCCACCCAAAAATTCGATACCGAGATTTCACCGGAAATATATGTTTTGAGACCCCCTGAATCCAAAAAGAGCATTTTTGGAAGCATGTCCGTGTGTGTGTCTGTCTGTGTGTCTGTGAACAGCATAACTCAGAAACGAACAGTGGGATAAACACCAAACTTGGTATTTACGTTCACTATCTTCCAGAGATGCGACACGAAGGTTTTCAAGAAAATCCCCCCACCCCAGACTACCCTTTACATGGAACATTTTTCGAAAATTTTAATTTTCTCAAAAACGGCTCTAACGATTTTGATTAAACTATCATATGTTTAAGATATTGTCATGACAAATAAAATGTATATCTCAAATTTTCTGGCAATGTCTCCAAAAGTGTTCTTCATTATGAACGACTTTTTCATAACTGGTAAACCATAAGAGATAGACAAAAGTTTACTACACGAAAAATGTAGATCGCGTTAAAATACACAATTTATGTCATATACATTTCTTTTGTTCAGTGAACCGTTTGCGAGATATTGCTTGTTATTACCTTAAATGTTCCAATACTTATACTTTTTCTCAAATTCGTTATTCATTTTTACTTTCTCTACTACGTATAGTAAGTAGGGGAAATATTGCATTCCACCCAAAAATTCGATACCGAGATTTCACCGGAAATACATGTTTTGAGACCTCCTGAATCCAAACAAAGCATTTTTGGAAACATGTCCGTGTGTGTGTCTGTGTGTGTGTGTGTGTGTCTGTGTGTGTGTGTGTGTCTGTGTGTGTGTGTGTCTGTGAACAGCATAACTCAAAAACGAACAGTCGGATAAACACCAAACTTGGTATTTAGGTTTAGTATCTTCCAGAGATGCGACACGAAGGTTTTCAAGAAAATACCCCCACACCAGACTACCCTTTACATGGAACATTTTTCGAAAATTTTAATTTTCTCAGAAATGGCTCTAACGATTTTGATTAAAATATCATATGTTTAAGATAATGTCATGAGAAATGAAATGTATACCTCGAATTTTCTGGGAATGTCTCCAAAAGTATTCTTCATTGTGAACGACTTTTGCATAACTGGTAAACCATAAGAGATAGACAAAATTTTACTACACAAAAAATGTAGATCTCGTTAAAATACACAACTTATGTCATATACATTTCTTTTGTTGAGTGAACCGTTTTCGAGAGATTGCTTGTTAAGCCCTTAAATTTTCCAATACTTATACTTTTTCTCAAATTCGTTATTCATTTTTTTATGTCCTGGACTTGCAAAGAGAATGGAATGCGCCGCATAGCAACCAGCGTTAAAATATTTGACCATCGCTTAAAAGCTACCATATTCCCCTTGCATCTACAAGAAAATTAGCAATAAGATTGACATCTCGATATCTCGATTAACATAAAGCATATGGAGAATAGGCGTTTGTAAAAATAGATTGTACAAGAGTAGAGAAAGTCATGTGAATGTAACACATCAGATTTTTTTTTATGTCCTGGACATGCAAAGAGAATGAAATGCGCCACATAGCAACCAGCGTTAAAATATTTGACTATCGCTTATAACCTACCATATTCCCCTTGCATCTACAAGAAAATTACCAATAAGATTGACATCTCGATATCTTGATTAACATGAAGCATACGGAGAATATGCGTTTGTAAAAATAGATTGTACAAGAGTAGAGAAAGTCATGTGAGTGTAACACATCAGATTTTTTTATGTCCTGGACATGCAAAGAGAATGGAATGCGCCACATAGCAACCAGCGTTAAAATATTTGACTATCGCTTAAAACTTACCATATTCCCCTTGCATCTACAAGAAAATTATCAATAAGATTGACATCTCGATATCTCGATTAACATGAAGCATATGGAGATTAAGCGTTTATAAAAATAGTTTGTACAAGAGTAGAGAAAGTCATGTGAGTGTATCACATCAAATTTTTTTGTCTTGGATATGCAAAAAGTATTAATCTGGGGCAAAGGGAATGGTGCTGCACCCAGGAACCAGCTATTAAGAGATATGTATGTGCTTAAAGGCTACTGTATTTCTATATTGCCCTTGTAAATATATATTTCCCTTACATCTACAAGAAAATTAGCAATAAGATAGAGTCTGCAAATGTTTATCTCGATTAACATGAAGTAGATGGAGAATAAGCGTTTGTAAAAATAGTTTGTACAAGAGTAGAGAAAGCCATGCAAGTGTAACACATTAGATTTTTACTTTCTCTACTACGTATAGTAAGTAGAGGAAGTGTTGTATTCCACCCAAAAATTAGATACTTAGATTTCACCGGAAATACATGTTTTGAGACCCCTGAATCCAAAAAAGCATTTTTGGAAACATGTCCGTGTGTGTCTGTGTGTCTGTCTGTCTGTCTGTGAACAGCATGACTCAGAAACGAACAGTCGGATAAACACCTAACTTGGTATTTAGGTTTAGTATCTTCCAGAGATGCGACACGAAGGTTTTCAAGAAAATCCCCCCACCCTAGTCTACCCTTTACATGGAACATTTTTCGAAAATTTTAATTTTCTCAAAAATGGCTCTAACGATTTTGGTTAAAATATCATATGTTTAAGATATTTTCATGACAAATGAAATGTATATCTCGAATTTTCTGGGAATGTCTCCAAAAGTGTGCTTCATTGTGTACGAGTTTTGCATAACTGGTAAACCATAAGAGATAGACAAAATTTTACTGCACAAAAAATGTAGATAGCGTTAAAATACACAAATTATGCTGTATACATTTTTTTGTAGAGTGAACCATTTTCGAGATATTGCTTGTTATTTCCTTAAATTTTCCAATACTTATACTTTTTCTCAAATTCGTTATTCATTTTTCTTATGCCCTGGACATGCAAAGAGATTGGAATGCGCCACATAGCAACCAACGCTTAAAAGATTTGACTATCGCTTATAACCTACCATATTCCGCTTGAATCTACAAGAAAATTAGCAATAAGATTGACATCTCGATATCTTGATTAACATGAAGCATATGGAGAATAAAGGTTTGTAAAAATAGTTTGTACAAGAGTAGAAAAAGTCATGTGAGTGTAGCACATCAGATTTTTTTGAATGTGCCTCTTTACGTCTTCACCTTAATGAAAGTGTTAAAATGCTGCATTGTTTATTCTCGAATGGAGAGAAAAAGGATGCTTATATTTCAAATTTCATAGAAACTGATAACTGCAGTTCTTGGCTTAATGTAAAACCACTTATCCAAAGTTAATCGGATACGTTTTGTTAGTTTATTACATGTTATAGTGTTCGAAGATAATAAATATGAGAAGAGGAAATGTAATTAATGGAGTAATTAAATTTGCGATAGTAACATTTCATTTGCTTGAAATAATTCAACAACTATCTACATCTCATATTCAGTGGCGCAACGTGATTTTCGATTTGAGGGAAACAATTAATGAATTTTACCAAAGTTAAATAAAGATGACGAAACGTTTTACCTGAATAAGAAACATCACTAATATTTCAGTAAGTAGCAGTTTGCCGTGTTAAACCTCCAACTTCATTTTTTGTAGTGCAGCCCAATTCTTAGAGTTTTCATTACAAATAGGTCGACAACATCATGATGTGGACTGTAGTTTGGCTAGTGGGACTTCTCGATACTCATCGGTGCAGAAGATTATAATTTAGTCTGGTTCTGGGAGTTTCTCAAACAGCGTCTATTCGCTTTAAAGCGGAAAATGGCCGTGCATTTGTCACACCGGTTGCTGGTATGGTCTCACAAGGTTTTGATGTTTGTGAGAATACAGATGTCTGTTTTAGTTTTTGCATGCGCTGGTATAAGTCACACGTGCTGTTTTTCAGCATATCTGGATTCGAATGGATTACCATTAATTCATTTTTAAAGTCACAACGCCAAAGAAAGCTCCGTAATTCTCTTATAGAGACGAAAACACTCTTTTTGGTAATTATATATGATCATGAAAATACTTTGAATCAAGGAGAGTAAAAAAGCAAAGTTTTGGGAACTGCGAAAATAGTTCGCAAACGTTATGGTGTACGGTATTAATGGACTCATTATGTAGCCGTCTATAGGAACATTTCCTTCCTATTCCTTTCATTGAGTCAATATCAATTCTTTTGGCAGATGATTAGCAATCAGAATAAGTGATATCTTCCATTGTTGCGCAGAGCTGTTCAACATTGTTTCTCAAACGTTGGAAGTGTCTTTAAGTTTCTTATTTTTTACTGCAAAATGTGCGTCATCTTTTGGTTTGGAGGATTTTAAAACGAGCATCAGAAAAAAGAAATATCAATAACGGATTTCCATTATGAACATGAAATCGCTTAAAAGCGAAAGAAGACCACCAGCAGAAGAAATTATTTCCATATTCCATTCATTTGGATTTTCAATAATAGAAACAACAAGCCTTCTAATCCCATCTTTATATATTTGAGGACAATTTCACCTATAGATTGTTTCCTATGACCTTGCCCAGCTGACATACATTCTTCCGCTTACCATTCCCTTTTACCTGATTGACTAATGTTTTTTGCGCCATAGCTGTGGCGTCTAAACCACGTGGAAGCCTGCAATGAAGGTTATAATTACCAGCAACAAAATGAAGCAAATAAAGGTGTGGAGGTATGTAAAAATAAACTTTACAATGAAACTCAACTAATACATTTATGGAGAATCTTGCCTACAATAAAATTCTTGTCGCGATGTACCTACGGTTCGAGCACTTACAACTGTAATCTCAAAACAGACTGCTCGATTTCACTCACTGACAAAGAGGGATCCTTGTCTGCGAGTACATTAAATACATGCATCACAACTCGTTTCTCGCTTTTTTGTAAAGGCTTATCCTTTTGAAGCTTTAGCGAAAAACCCTCTATAGATTCTGTAATGCAGTAATTACACGCATAGTGAAGGATTCTTCCACTCAGTACAGTACACCTTTGACTGGCTATATATGACAAATCTTGTACAGACAATAAAAGGCGATATACCGCATTACCCCGAAAATAAGCCGCACTTTTGCACCAAATGTCAACTAACAAAAGTTGGGTTGCGGCTTATATTCGTCATCTTGGCTTATTACATAACCTTGCTGTTAAAATCTATGCTGATTTACAATACAGCTAACCGGAACTTGCGGCATTTCATTACGCAACAGTGCAAACTTTTATCGTCGTTTTAGCGTTACTATTGTGTATATTGTTTCGTTAGCTTCTATCGAATGCGCTGGATGACGGCGAGGATGATGTATTGTGGGATGATAATGGACAAAACGGTGAGAATGTGAGTCATGATGTGAATACTGGCAGTGATGACAGTGAATAAGAAAGACGATGTGTTTGGTGCCAATGTGATATACCATATGGTAAGAAAAATATTTACATACATGCAGGTACTGAAAATAAAACGTTTTTACTAATTTTTCTTGCCTAAATCCAGATGTAGTTAATTTTGTTGCCAAACGTTTTTCATCCTCGAATTTTAAGGGTGGACTTATATGCGAGGGCAGCTTCCTTTCGGGCCAATACCGTAAACACACTATCATATCTCATGGTAGATGCACGTGCTAGCGTCATCCTGAGAGGCAAATTTGAAGCGAGGAATCCTCAACTATTTCATTATAAGAATTTACATACATTCCAGATGTATTAGCTCTGTTAGGTAATATATTTTATTCATACCGTTATGCAAATGTGAATTTGATACTTGTCTTCGAATAAATGATCATGCCAAATGAAGAACCGCACACCAACCTATTCCACGACGGCAGCCAGTGATAGGCGATTAGTGCACCTGACCGTTAAGAGACATGGGGCAAAGTTATGTGGAACAGACTTTAGGCGGCTTTTATATTGCTAACTGGTTGGTGACGAGGACGGAAATATTTGTAAGATGCCTGTTCAAAGCAGTAAACTTTGAAAAAAGAATCCCACGGCTAGAAAGAGTGGAAAAGAAAACCCTTACTTTCTTAATGAAATTGGTAGACTCAGAAAGTACTAGATTTAACTTGTGTGCGTAACGCTGGACAAATATGACATTTTTATGATGCTCCCTTATTTTGCTTGCAAATCATCATGTTGCCCGATCATTATAGCTGCATCATCATAGGTCTGTGCCATAAGTTTAAAACCACATTTATACTTCCTTAACATTCCAATAACATCATTAACTAGAGAAGTAGCAGAACGGTCACCGTTCACATCTGTGAAATGTAAAAATCGTTCTTTAACCTCACCAACACGTCTTGTAACATGCCTAATAGTTGAAGACTATACTTCATAGTGATATCTAAAGTTTTGTCAAGGATTAAAGCTACAATATTAACATAGAAAGCTTCACTTTTAATTCAAGGGTGATTCATTCAGAAACAGCCTGCACTAAGCCATTTTGTATATCAAGAAAACCTCGAAACGAGCTTGAGGGTTCAATGTGATTACGCAATTCCAAATTATTGCGCTCTAACACTTCAAAACGTTTACTGTAATTACCTCTATTGGGAGATGAGATACTTTCATCATGACTCCTAAAGGGAACATGTTGCGATCCTAAAGAGCAGATTGCAGTGATTAAATGCCCGACAACATTTCTATTTTGCCTTGCTAATTCAATGTGATTTTCAACTGCAATTTTACATTGACTGTTGAAAGCGAATTCAATTATTGCATTATCCTTGTCAAACAACTTAAGTTGTTTAAGACAAGCAATGTGATTATTAGCATTCCTATGTCGTTTTTCCGCATTCTAAATGTTATTTAGATCATTATATCCAGTCTTTGAAAAATAGTAGGCTTTGCCAACATAATAGTTTATCAAGTTTTCACACGCGTACAACCAAGGAATTCTCTCATACAAATTCAAAGCTCCTAATGCATATCTTTATCTTTCTTTGAAAGAGAAGAAAAGGCTTTGGGGGACCACCCTCCATTTGTAGTTATCGTGGTATGTCATTGCATTAAATGATATTTGTAAAACTTGTTCAATGACACAATATACACTATTACTCTACCTTATCAATGTCTATGAAAGTTACAGTAGTACACAAGTTAAATACTTAATTGTTTATTTGATAACTGTTCACCACTATAAAAATATTCTCACACGTTTACACTTACCTATCAGTCCATCACTGGCGACTGAATGAAAACAAGGCAAGCAGCGTTTCTCAATTTCTCACCCCAACCCTTAGAGAATAGTTCATTCCCCCAAAGAATTTCCAACGTTAAAGCAAGAAGCAACTTTCCCTTTACATACCTTGTTTGTATTCGCAGAACGGAAAATAATTCCATCTCTCTCTTTCCTACCAAGGCATAGTGGATAATAGAAAGGTTGGATGATAACATCTCAGAAGCGCGCGCGTTCAAACTCAGTGTCAAAACGTTGTACATATAACACAGAATTTGAAAGTGAAGTATGAAGAATACTTTTATGTACTTTCATCTATTTGCCACTTAATGTGAATGTCATATATTAAAAGATTTTACTGACAATTAAAGGGGGAAGAAGTACTTCCACCGCATCCATTGATGCTGCACCACTGCTCACATCTTGTGAAACACTCATGCATGAACCAGATGTGGACACCGTACTCACCCAGTACAATGATAGGTGTAACAATGATATAAATAACAAACTATCATACTATTTCTTGTTAACATATTATGTAATTTAACCACAGTAATATATACTCATGTTTCAGAATGCTTGGAAGATAATTTAGTACGTGCTGCCTTCTATAATAAAATCTCATTTTAAAAAAGCTTCAAACTACTGTCTTCTACATCTGCATTTAATCTGAAATATTTGCTGTTAAACAGACTATATTTTATGCTACTCAGAATTTTCTAAAGAATTTAGTAATTTTAGCAGGTTGTCTTTCGGCATTAGAATTACTAAAATCGGTTCATTGCTATTCCAGCTGTAAGTGACACTTACTGAATTTGAACTACTTAATATATAATAACAAATATAACATATCTGTCAAATGTTTTAGATTCCTGCAGTTAAGAACATTAGAGGCCACAAAACGGTAGATAAATTAGCAAAATCACGCAGAGAAAATGGAGAATTCTTTGACTACAGTTTGCCATATACTTATACTTTTAAGACATTCAAAATTAATTGTTAGTAAATGGAAAGCAAAACGGCATTAATTAAATGCTGCAAAATCTATTAAGTATTACAATATTCAGAAAATTATACCGAATATTCTCTGGTTCTATCATGTTCTAGTAACAGTTACTGCCGTTGGACTAAGATCAGGATACATATCCACACCTGAACAAATACACAGAATTAAAATTAAAAGCGATTCCTACTGTGATTGTTGAGCGCAGGGTTACTTAATCATTTGTTTTGACTGTCCTAACGTATCCCATTCCGAGTTAATTACAAACAATTTTGAAACCCTCCTAAGCATCCAACATTTGTCAAGCAAACTATCTCCAGACGCTTGTAGTATATTTAGAATTTCTTTTAAAACGTAAAATTAAAATCGGATTTAATGTATATGAACGTATATGTGTGTATGTATGTATGTATGTATGTATGTATGTATGTATGTATGTATGTATGTATGTGTGTATGTATGCATGTATGTATACATATTTAAACTCTCATGTCTGATGGTGGGTTACATCTTAGTTGCATAATTAAATAGGATTGTAACAGTGTAACATGTAATTTTAAATCCCGAGGTCGCGGGATCAAACCTGGCGGCTGCCAATGGATTTTTTGGGGCGTAAACATCCGTAGAATAGCATCCTTCGGAAGGGAAGTAAAGTCGGTGCTCCTGTGTCGTAGATTTACGGCACGTAACAGAATATCAAATCTGATAAAGAGGCCCATGAGCAAAATCTTCAATCTTTTACGTCCAATATACAGGTGTTTCTGGATCTCTACAAAAACTCTGAGGAAAGATACATCTCGCGGAAGGGAACATTTTTTATAAAGCAACCACCATCCTCCGATGCATCGTTACGGAGTTATTCATCACCGTTTGAAGCACATCCGGTACACTTCGACTCTGTGTACAACCGCCTGAGTCAAGTATCCATAGCAGTTAAAGAGCGTCCATAAATAAAGCTCAATTGAATTTATTTTACACTTTTAAATTCATATGCATGTTAAATTATTTATTCACATATTTGTATTTGTATAACAATTTTATTGCATGGACCAAATATTCCTGATAATAGGATGCAGAGTTTTAGTTAAGTCTAAGGAAACACTTTTAATATCACTATAGTGTAAGCACATTTGAATTCCTATATAGGTGTATCATAATAACCATCCCCAAGTTTTCAGATTCATAGAGGACATGAAATATCGTTTTCTTAATAAACAGTGTCTGGAAATGCTTCGTTTTTATATAAATCCTAAAGCTGATTTCGTATTAATTGAGATACTGTCTGATGTCACAGCTATTTAATACCTTAAGCCTTCCAATTATAGTATAATATATTTCAGAAATTCAAACAGGATTTCAGCTTGTATTGTTTTTATAAGCAATATATGAACGTCCTATGAGTCTAAACTGCGTACCACGACCTTCCATTTAAAATCGTCCGAAATAGACGGAAAATCGACCTTGCATTTTTAAACAAAACGAAACTCTTTGTATTTGGAAGCAAGCCGGGTGGAAGGTTTTATGCAAACTCTAAAAATTCAGAGCATGGAGCGTCGTAGATTTATAATTCAAACTGTTCAAATTTATCGTATTTTCCTAAAATTCCCAACTTCAAACCATTCTACGAGGGCAGTCCCAGATGTACCCGACCTGATGTATAGATAGTGGTTGTTGTTTCAAACAAATTAGTGCGATAGAATGTAACAAAGTTAGATGGCTTAAGTCTGAAGTTTGATGATACTACGTCGTTTAGTAATTGTTTGGCAGCTATCAATAGTGAACGCTCTCAGCAAATTTGTAAACATGGATAAAACTGGTCATTGTTATGGGAAGCAACACTTTCATTTGAAAGGTCTTAGTCCAAATAATATTAAAGCTGAACTAGATTCTACTCCGGGGCAGTCTGCACCTTCGTTTACAACAGTAAAATATTGGGTGGCAGAGCTTAAGTGAGGCTGTAGGAACTGCTAAGACGAACATCACAGTGGTCGACCACGCCAGAAATTCTGAAGAAAACCCACAAAATGGTATTGGAGGACCGGCGACTGAAAGTGTGCGAGCTAGTAGACAGATTAGGCATTTCAAAAAGCTCTGTACATCGCATACTGACCGAAAATTTAGATATGAAATAGTTATGCGCAAGATGGGTGCCGCATTTACTCACAAAGGAACGAATGCAGCATCGTGAAGATGTTTCAGTCGAGTGTTTGGCGACGTTTTGCAGCAATAAGGCCGAGTTTTTGTGTCGATTCATAATCAAAGATGAAACATGGGTCGATCACTTCACATCTCAGACGAAGCAACTGTCAAAACAGTGGATTGAAAGGGGAGAATCAGCTCCAAAGAAGGTGAGACATTTCCATTTACAGGCAAGGTCATGGCGTCAGTTTTTTGGAATGTGTGTGGAATAATTTTCATTGGTTATCTTCAAAAAGGAAAAACAATAAATGGTGAGTATTATGCGAAATTATTGCAGCATTTAAATGAAGAAATCAAGCAAAAACGGCCGCATTTACTTGAAAAGAAACTTTTATTTCATCAAGACAATGCACCTGTTCACACATCTATTATCGCCATGGCCAAAATCAATGTGTTAAAGTTCTAATTGCTTCCTCATGCAATCTCTTCGCCAGATTTAGCCCCTTTGATTATTTTATATTTGCAAAGTTGAAGAAATAGCTTGGTGCTAAAAGGTTTGTCAACAGTGAAGTGTTTGTTAACAGTCGGCAGTTGATGGCTATTTGCAGAACTCGATAGTTCTCAGTATAAACAGGGTATCGAAGCTTTTGAACACCGCTAGGAAAATTGTATCGACTGAAAGGAGACTATGTAGAGAAATGAAGATGTTTTTCCCAAAAGTTTTGTGTTTTCTTTGATAGGTCGGATACTTTTGGGACAGCCTTCGTAACTCTGAGGCATTTAAATCCATTATTTGAATCGAGCGTTGTTTTTATTCCCTAAAATTTAATTTCATACTGATAAGTGAACACGTTCGTGTTATTTTTATTTAAGTGAAGAAATTTAGACTTTTTCAAGTGTAGGTGGTTTCGGATTAAGAAAAATAATTTTATTATATATTGTAAGATTCCGTAATTTAAACACAATCAAACATATTTTACTGTAATGGTTACAGATCTGGTTGCGTCTAAAATAATTAAAGTAAATTACTTTACGTGCTCTCACATGTTTGTGTTGAACTGAAAGGTAAGGAAGCTGTTGCCTAAGGTTAAACAATGAGAACGCTTACTAAGCTGTCTTAGGAAATACCTTAACTAGATAAAAGCTTCCTTAGATTTTAATTTTCCTACCTTGAATAAGGACTCACAAGAACGCATCACTAACCGCCTGCGCTTAACGCACAACACTTCTATTAACCTTGCTAGCGCACGGAAAGACTGATTCAAAAGGAAATAAAGACGAAATTCTAGTGTATTGTGCCAGGTTGCTGAATTACGTGCCTTTCTTGCAAAAATGTGTTGTCTTGCTGCAGAGCGCTTGGTTATAATCGTGCAAGAACCGCGTAAATCGCTGCATTTATTCACTATTTGTGTTATAACTATGAACACCCTAACATAACCGCTTTACCAATACTGCTGGCTACTGTTACTTACACTATGGATTATTCTGAAACTAATATTTTAGCTTTATAAGAATCCATAGAAGCTTAAAATAAGTAAAAACTCTATATAGATTTTTGTGAATATTATAAAAGCAATAAACACGTACTGTAATGAAATGCGGACTTTTATCTACAAACAGATTTGATACAATATTCTGAAATAAGGGGTTCCGGAGCTATCTGCAGTTAAAATGCGACAAAATGAATTAATACGATACATTTATCGGTTAATAACGTGACAACTGTTGGGTTTTATATACTAACATTTGATAAACATCTTAATATGCTTTCCTTAGCATCCGTTATTAACAGGAAAATTACAACACAAATAGAAAATGCGAGTTTTTTGGGGGAGCCTTTCGATTTCACATGGAATATCCCTATGCAGCGGGCGCACACTCAACTCCATTGTATGCTTTGCCAACAACGTTTCCATTCTTATAATCCACAAAAGGTTTCAGCTGAATCTCGTCCATTAACTGCAAAACAGTTCTGTCCTCTTCGCTTGATAATTCAACCTTATTAGTCGTGATGGTTTTTCAAAACGGACTATGGTGCTACAGAACGCCTGAAGTCTAGCAAACTTCAATTAGCTTTTTGTATTAATTGGCAGTGCTAAATTAGACTCTTGTTAAAATATACGAATATGTATTTTATAAACGATGCAATTAGCATCCATTGAACCGTGCATTAACTTGACGCTTTCGGAAATCCCGTTAGATTCTTAGAAAGCCAAATATTGTAGTCTTGACTTGCTTCCCTAAAAGTGACCAGAGACTAAAGCTATTCACCCTGTCTTTCCTTACCTCCATCGTTGCAGATTTTCTAAAACAGGTTTCCAGCGATCTTACTTTCCAAGAGCTCGTAGCTTTATCAATGGCGTCAATATACCAATGAACATTCAACTATTTTCTTTATAAAGTAGTGAAGTGTAGTCTGAATAGCGGTAATAAGTGAATAGTTGTGTTTTAAATTCTGTTAATTAACATGAAATTTTGATAATTATCCGATAGTGATGAAATAATTTTAGTTGCGTTGCGTACCATAATGAACAGTGCTTTTAAATAATAATTTTCATAGGTTAGTATTCATAGATACTTCTTCGAAAATTAATTCGTGGAATTACTCTCCTAAACAAACCCTTTTCTGTGAGAACCATAGAACAGAAAATGGAAATAAAGAGCTTAGGTGTACCTACTCCAGATTTAAATATGACACAGTCTGCTAAGTAACGCAAAGATGGCACTTATACTAGGCATTTTAATAAAAAACGTGTACGAAGATTTGCGGTTGCTGTGTGAGAAATTAATTGTTTTAGTTCCTTGTCTGCTTTTCGGGATCTAAGATTCTTGGTCAAATATAATGGTAAAGGACCGGTGCATTTAAAAGAATACATAAAGAACACAACGAAAGTAAAGACCATATTTATAATATGTTGGATTTCAGTGCGCTAGGCAATGTTAATATTACCGCACAGCTGAGCTGCACGTATCAGAATTGCGTTCAGAAACACAACAATCATGTCAAAAGAACCGCTATATTATTTCCAAAATTATAGACTGTATACAGTTTTGTGGGTCTTTCGACCTGGCGTTAAGGGGTCACGATAAATCTGATGAGCTAGAAATTCCTGACATATTCCTTGGCTAAATGCGTTTCGTCAGTAGCATTGAAAATGATGTTTAGGGCACATATGGAAAATAGTACTTTATAGGTATGCTTCAAAATCCATTCAGAACGAGTTGCTAGAATGTATGCTTTGAGGTGTGCCAGGACATCATTAAAGACGAGATGACGCAGAGTAAATATATAGCAATGATGTCAAAAGAATATAAAGATGTATTATACCATCCTCAGCTAGTGATATTTTAAGGTATGAACTGAAAGGCTATTTTTATGTAAGGCTCTGGGGATTTTTTTGGCCAGATGGGCAGAGCGCGGAAAATACTTTTGCTTGCATTTTGAAAGAACATGTCACTTCTTAGCTCAGATGACAAATTAATTGCACAGACATCTGTGGTGCGTCAGTTATGAGTGGTGCAGTGAACGGTATTCGGCTAGAATTAAAGAACATTTTCCCTGTGCACGATGCGTTCATTTTCATGCCCATAAGCTGAACCTGCTAATGGAAAAAGCTGGTTCACAAAATCAATCGGTAAGAATATTTTATCGCTCTTTGTCAGGGTTTCCAGTATTTTCTCCAGATCTCTTCATTGTCTCTCCACACTAGATGAGGTATATTCTAGGCATATTCCAACATCTTCAGCGAGGTGGAATTTTAAGGCTAGAACTGTTAGTGCCGTATATGAAACAAAAGAAGCTCTGGATGGAGTGCTTCAAGAAATTTGAAACAGCTCCTTCAAGAACAATGTACAGGCATTCCGTGTTCTCACATTACATCTTGAAGATAGGGACTTCATATTTTAGCTTTCGTTTTTCCACAACGTGATGCCGCATGTTGAAATTTTGTACAAGAAAATTCAAACAAGACATACTGATATTGTTAGAGTTAAAAATGGTGTTAATGAATTTGTTGTGGCCATTCAGAAAATTCGCGAAAATGTTAATGTAGCTTAACAGGAAGTAGAAACTCGCCAAACAGAGAAACGTCGTAGAAGATAATCAGCCAGGATCCTAAATGACAATGAAGTGTGTGATCGAATAACTACACAAACGCAGAAGCTGTTCCTAAATTCAGATCATCTTGATTCTTCTAAATTTCTGGACTCTCTTAATTTTGTAAGATAGTCAAAACTGTCCCCAAAATTTCAACACGGGAATCATCTAGAAATTCTCCGACAAGAAAAACAGGAGACTGGAGTTAGACTTCCGGCATTAAGAGGTGAGTCCAAGTACCACGCTCTCATTTATTTTCACGAGCCGCCACTCATTTTTAGTCAAATATCCCAGAAATGTAGCAGAGTCTGGTCACTTATCCGTGTTGTTTAAAAGCTATTGCCTTATTTGGAGATAAAGTAACTTCACATGGCATTGTTAACAAAGCACTCCTCATTTAAAACTTGTAACAATGAGGTTGAGATGGAATCTACCAGAGACAAGAAAACTATGGTTTCCCATGAATATCTTTCCTCCTGACTTGTGATAAGCAAAAAACCTGTTACTTCATAAATGAAATTACGGCTTTTTCTCTGCTAACTTAATAACTTTGTTTAAACATCCCCTATTAGTCCAAGTTTAAGTTATTGGGTTGATTTTTATCCCGATTGTTTTATGCTACTTGATTAGTGTTACTCACTGTTGCTTGCAGCTTTGTGTTTTCCATCCGATGCAATTCGTGCTCCTCTGTGGTGTAGTGGTTACCATGCTAGTACCTAGTTCCAGAGGTGGCGGGTTCCAAACCGGCGGAGGGCGATGTATTTTTTCGGGCTTAAAAATCCTTAGCATGACTTCCTTCGGAAGGGAAGTAATGTCGGTGTTCCCGTGTCGTAGTTTTAAGGTACATAAAAGAGCCTCAAGCCTGATAAGGAAGCCTCTGAGCAAAATTACCATTCTTTCACGCCAAATATAGAATGGGATCACAGCAGTTAAAGAGCGTTTGAAATAAAACCCAAATTTTCCGATAAAATTCAACTTCATTTAGAAATGTTGATAAAACTAAATACTTTTCATGTATAGTGTAGTGTGCAACTTTTGTCACTGAAGTTTCAGTGAAATAAAATATATGCCACTGCCTTTTTTCTATCAACCCATTCGTCCTTTAGTTTACTGTAATTAATCTTCTCAAGTGATTTCTCCACAGTGCAAAATATAATTTTCTTGATACACCTTTCTTCAGCACCTGTGCTCTCTGCAATTGCAGCATTTATCGAGGCATTTCCCAAACGCTATTTAGGACACTATCTTTAAGTAAAAGGTTTCGACATATAGGAAGGACACCCAGGCAGAAGAGAAGGAATAGCTTCTGTAACAAGTTAAGGTAATCAACTATGAAATTTGGAAAAATTCACTGTATGTAAGAATAGATATTTGCTGCAATTTTTTGTTACACACAACAACAGTAATATCTTTGTCACGTTTCAAAATTCTACCCTGAATGGTCACTTAAAGATCAATTGTATTGTAAAAGTTCATTGCTTTAATAAAAAAATGCTCCATACCAGACATTTTAAAAAATGATCATATAAAAAATTCAGGTTTTATGGCAAGTAAGATTACAAAAATTCTCACGTATCAAACTTTTTTATATTAACCTTAACGGTGGTTACTCCATTAGAGCACATGAGCACTGAACTATAATAACAATTACTAATAAAAGCAATAACCACATATAATTTAAATATTAAATAACCAATGAAAAACCAATGGTATAAACGATATAAAATGAACTATATCATCTAGCGGCCGTAAACACCACTGTTTGGAACTCCCGCTTAGAAGCGGAGCAAGTGCTATGAAACTGTTGCAGGACACTTTTCCCTCCCAAATGTAGATACTGGCGGAGTGAGAAGGTTGGCTATAAGCTGCCTGTGGAGCACTTGTTAGTAGTCCCAGAACGTTGTTAAGCAACAGATGCAGTGAATATCCCGAAATTAAAATGAAAGTTAGCGAGTTAAAGAGCCCCAAATTTTCTCATTTGTCGTTAGAGAAGAACACCGAAACAAAACATGATGGAGGTCCACACCTCAACTTAAAATTGTATAGGTAACAAAATCAAAGAAGAGAGATTTTAAAAGAGAAGTCAAGTGATATATATATATATGAAAAAATGCATGCATCTGTGGATGTGAGGTGACTAATCGCCTATATTGTTTTCCTTGCTTGTTATTTGCAAAACTAGGCGGTGAATCTAGCTGGGTAAATTATGGTGTTTGTGACTTGGCACATTTAGCTTAAAAGATTAGGATGCATGAATACGCACAGCTACTGCTGAATTCTATCCCAGGGTGAAATATTTTAAGTGGATATTGCCAACAACGAGACAGTGAATATCGTCTGAAAATTAAGAGACACAATAAACAAGTAACGAATAATCCATATGCACTTTCTAAAATTATCCACTGCACTGATTTCTGTAGCGCTTTCAAACTAGTACTTCGGGGCCACGATGAAAGTACTGAGTCGAGTAACCCCGGTGTCTTTTAAGAACTTACTGACTTTTAGGCAGAGTTGGATGCCTCCTTGATGGACCATCTTATCAGTGCCACTGTGTTTAAGGGATCTCTAAGGAAATACAGACGATTGATTGGATTGCATGCTTACGGTATATCAGGACCACATTAATAAGGGCATTTCAAATGCAGACTTCATTGCAGTGATGGCAGAGGAAACGACTGGTATTTCGTCTGTGTTACAGGTAGTCACTGTGTTTCGATATATCCTAAACAATAGTCAACCAATAGAACGCAAGGAATCTTTTATTCCTTCTGGATATGACTCTGCATTTGTTGCTCGGTACCTTCAAATAGAATTGGAAAACGTTGTTGATAATCCCGTCAAAATAATTTCCCAGAGTTACCATGGCGCTAATTACATCATTGGCCAGCATGCTGGTGTCCAAGGAATTATGCAGCATGTTTTAAAAATGCTCACTTTGTACATTGTTACGCTCATCAGCTCATTTTGATTGTAGGTCAATGTACTCAGAACCAGCATATTTGAGTTTTATTTTAATCTGAGTGGTATCACTAATTTTTTTATTAACTTGCCTCGGAGAATTTCAATACTCGATGAAGTGGTTGGAAGCAGAATTCCTCATGCCTCACCTCCAGATGGAATTTCAAAAGTAGAACTATGAACACTGCGTTTGACAACAGGGAAGAATTAACCCAGTGCATTAAGAGAATAGAAGCCAATGCTAAACAGTCTACTAAAATGAATCAAGCAACAGCAATTCGGCGCATGTTGGAAGATCTCCGTTATGTATTTTGCTCACAGGTTTCACAATATTACGCCCAACACATGGACATGTTATTTAACCAACTCCAAAAGAGAAATACTGATGCTGTCCATATTCGAAAGAATATGCAAGCTTTACAGATATCAATTGAGAAGGAAAGAGAAAGAATGGCGACAGCGAACAAAGATGTCGAAAATGCAGAGGAACCATCAGAGGAAGGAAAGTAGAAATGACTTACATAAGTAGAACTGTGGCAGGCAAGAAAGTCTGTAATGTAGTTTTAAATCAAGAAAAACTTAAATTTACATTCACCACACACTATTCTGCCGTGTCTTCGACACTGGAAAATTCAAGGAATGTGATAAATGCTTCCCTATTCAACATCTTGAAGATACAACAAACGTTTATATTTTAGAAAAGAATCGTCTGAAGACGGAATTGGGGATTATCTATAGAAGACCGGATTTTAGAAACATGAATGGCGCCGTTAGTGTTTTGCAGTTTGCTATAGGAAACAACTTACAAAGTAATTTTTCTCAAACTTAAAAACTATTGCTAATTCTTATTACAATTTTTATGACAACTGCTTAGGCTGAGAAGTGTTTCTCACTTTAAAGAGGATCAAGAACTTTTATGGAGCTCCGTGTACGAGGGAAGGCTGAATGCATGAGCGATTCTTTGTATTCGGAAAAAGATTATTGCCAACATCCCCAGTTTTAACGAGCTTGTGACTGACTTGTTTGCCTACAAAACAAAAGAATAATGAATTTTTTCATACAAATTGTACATAGCATGGTATTTTGCTGTCTCAGATTTTTACTTTCTCTACTACGTATAGTAAGTAGGGGAAGTATTGCATTCCACCCAAAAATTCGATACCGAGATTTCACCGGAAATACATGTTTTGAGACCTCCTGAATCCAAAAAAAGCATTTTTGGAAACATGTCCGTGTGTGTGTCTGTGTGTGTGTGTCTGTGTGTGTGTCTGTGTGTGTGTCTGTGTGTGTGTCTGTGAACAGCATAACTCAAAAACGAACAGTCGGATAAACACCAAACTTGGTATTTAGGTTCAGTATTTTCCAGAGATGCGACACGAAGGTTTTCAAGAAAATCCCCCCACCCCAGACTACCCTTTACATGGAACATTTTTAGAAAATTTTAATTTTCTCAAAAATGGCTCTAACGATTTTGATTAAAATATCATATGTTTAAGATAATGTCATGAGAAATGAAATGTATATCTCGAATTTTCTGGGAATGTCTCCAAAAGTATTCTTCATTGTGAACGACTTTTGCATAACTGGTAAACCATAAGAGATAGACAAAATTTTACTACACAAAATATGTAGATCTCGTTAAAATACACAACTTATGTCATATACATTTCTTTTGTTGAGTGAACCGTTTTCGAGATATTGCTTGTTATTCCCTTAAATTTTCCAATACTTATACTTTTTCTCAAATTCGTTATTCATTTTTTTATGTCCTGGACTTGCAAAGAGAATGGAATGCGCCGCATAGCAACCAGCGTTAAAATATTTGACCATCGCTTAAAAGCTACCATATTCCCCTTGCATCTACAAGAAAATTAGCAATAAGATTGACATCTCGATATCTCGATTAACATAAAGCATATGGAGAATAGGCGTTTGTAAAAATAGATTGTACAAGAGTAGAGAAAGTCATGTGAGTGTAACACATCAGAGTTTTTATTAATGCATGATTCCTAATTTTGAGTTCAATAATCGGAGTATTTTTGTTTGTACATATCACGTTGTTGGGTATATAATGTCGATGTATCAACATCATTTCACCTGGCTTGAAGCCCGATAACGTCTAGAATATGGGTATAATCACGTTAATATGAGCTATATAGTAATACTAAGGGTTTGATGTTTATATTAGTATTTGTATTGTTGTTAAAATTGTGCTAATTTTAAACGGCCTATAAATATTTGAAGCTGTTTATAAAGGCATGGTGTATTCCTGTAAATTATTAAACATGGATTGTATTTTGTTAGTCATAAGCTTCTGTGAATCCCCACATTAATAATTCAACAGCCGCCACTGATTATCCCCTAATTATTATACAAAAACGTTTACTTTTCGTACTCTCCAAGATTCTTTATACTTTAGACGTTAATACTTGTTTCTCAAAATTAGAGTGTTATTTAAAAAAGATATCTGATCATTTTCTTTAATGAACTTCTGAAAGGCCGTATAAAACTTCTGTAATGACTTAGGAAACAATTGCATCGGTTGGAACATTTTAGTAGGGAAAAGTCGGAAAAAAATTGCGAGAAAACAAGGTTTAAAGTTGGGCGCGCCTATTAATAAGCATGCGACTGTCCATTTATAGCTTTATTTAATTGGTAGTTCAAATGCGCCAGGTAGAAAAGACGATACGTTTTCTTAAAGTTTAGAGTTCATGTTATTTAGGTACGAAAAAACGTAATGTTTTAATTTTTCACAATTTTTGGTCAAACTTTACAGATGCATTACCTTAAAAGAATAAAGATTGTTAATGAAAATCTTCATATGTATATGTCGTCTTCCATGATGTATTGGTTACCATGCTAGCCTCTAGTTCCCGAGGTGGCAGGTTAAAACCCGGCGGAGAGTGCTGGATGTTTTCGGGCGTAAAATTCTTAGCATGGTTTCCTTCGAAAGTGAAGTAAAACCGGTGGTCCCGTATCTTAGATTTACGGCACGTAAAAGAACCTCATGCCTGATAAAGTGGCCTCTGAGCAAAATTACCCGTCTTTTACGCACAATATAGAATGGACGCTAAGGACTGCAGCAGTTAAAGAGCGTCCATAAATAAAACTAAATTTAATTTATTTATTGGCATATAAGTAATGACCAATTTAATTACACTTGAAAATTCACAATACTACATATCACCGTCTTACTCTACATGATTAATACTACTGATAATAATAATCGTAATAATAATAATCATCATCTATGCTATTTTAATATTTTTAAACATAAGAATCATATTTACAGCTCATAGTAGTGTATATGATTGGAAATAATATTAAATATATTTAAGAAAATTTAACAATGCACATGGTAAACTATA
This sequence comes from Deroplatys truncata, assembly GCA_030765065.1. Classification (NCBI taxonomy): domain Eukaryota; kingdom Metazoa; phylum Arthropoda; class Insecta; order Mantodea; family Mantidae; genus Deroplatys; species Deroplatys truncata. The sequence continues at coordinate 13,105,223 of CM060982.1, read as the reverse complement.
TAAATGGTTTGACTGTACAATTTAATGACATTCCTCATTGTTTAACATCCTTTGGTCATTAGCATCCCATTATACTTAGGGCGTGAAAGGTCAGTAAACTTTTGCTCAAAGGCTTTTTTTCAGGCTTGAGGGCTTTATTAGTGCCTTAAATGTACGATATGGGACCAACGGGTTTACTTCTCTTCCAGAAGCAAACCAACTTACTCAGGGCGATAGAATTATTTTAGGAATAAGCAAGCATGTGTTTCAAATATCTGTTTCCATATCATGTTTATCTTAGTAATATGATTCTCAAATATCTACCCTGTTTGCCACTTTTGTATCATTTTTATTCCATTGACTCTTACAAAATGAATTAGGATGCTTAATATATACCCATTCATTTGTCATGCCTTAATTCATCATTGGAAACTTCCATCTAAACATTTTCTGTATGTTAGCAGCAAACATTACTTAACTTACAATCTGTGGATGGCAAGTATAGGACAAGGCATTATAGGCTATAGCAAGCAGAGTGAAGGTAGCACTGCAGTTAAGGTTAGGGTGTGTAATCTGCGTTAATATAATTACATCAGCACTGTATTTATAATGCTACGGTGATGCATATAAAACTTTTACAGTTTCAATTTTCTTCCATCTAAGACACTTGTTTTAATTTATCATGGTGCGCTTTGATTTGAAAAATTCCAGATGTTAAGCGCAAATTATTATTTAATTTTACATTGCGTGAGTTGCAAAGATAGGCCAACACACCATAAGCTATAGCAAGCAAAGTGAAGCTGGTGCTGTAGGTCAGGTTGTGTGATCATTGTTACTGTAATTGTACAGTACTGTATTTATAATGCTACGTTATGGATATAAAACTTTTACCATTTCAATTTCTGCCATCTAAGATAGATACTTTAATTTATCATAGTGCACTTTCATTTGAAAATATGCTATATGTTAACAACATATTATTATTTAACCCTATAACGTGTGGGTGGCGGGCATAGGCCAACACATTATAGACAATAGCAAGCACAATGGAGCTACTGTAGTTTAGGTTCGGTTAAGGTGTGTGATCAGTATCGATGTAGTTATAACTACTGTATTTGTAATGCTACGGTTATGCATTTAAAAGTTTTACCTCTTCAACGTTCTTTCATTTAAGACACTACTTTAATCTAGCACAGTGCACTTTCATTTGAAAATGTTCTGTATGCTTACCCGCAAGTTATTACTTAATTTTATTATGCATCGGAGGAAATCACAAGCCAACACGTTATAGTAAACACGACGAAACAGTAATGGACCTTGTGATTTCTAGGTTAGGCTTGGGTTATGTGAATATGAATCAATATTAATGTAATTTGTTGCTTATTTACTGCACTGATCTTCCAATGTATTATATGCTATAGTTGTGCATATCGAAATTTTAACTTTTCATCTTCTCCCATGGACAACAACAGTTAAACCAAATTGTGTGGTAGCCTCTAATTCCCGAGAGCGCGGGTTCAAACCCGGCGGAAGGCGATGGATTTTTTTCGGGCGTAAAATCCTTAGCATGCCTTCCTTCGGAAGGGAAATAAAGCCGGTGTCCCCGTGCTGTAGAGGCCTCAAGCCCAATAAAGAGGCCTCTGAGCAAAATTGCCGGTCTTTCACGCCCAGTATAGAATGGGACGTTAAGGACCGTAACAGTTAAAGGGCGTCCACAAGAAACGAAAATGTATGGTGTTTTTTAAACTAGGGTGGTAGGTATAAAGCTTAATAATTCATTGAATATTGTGCTGACAAATTAGATGTCTTATTACAGCATATTTAAATAATCCTTAATAGGAAAGAAAAGGTTATGTGTTATCAGCTACTTAAGTATGCTCTGGTTAATGGGATTGATTACTTATAAACTTACTGGTGTAATAAAACTAGCAATTTACCTATACAGGATGGAAGTGAAATAGTCATGCGGATTGGGGGAAGTGGGAGAGTGGATGTAGATGAACCAAAATTTCCAACACTTTTTGTAATTAAATGCACGGTTTTCGAGAAAAAATCATTTTATCCAAAAAAATGCGTCATTACCTTGCTGGATTACTGTTGATTAAAGGTTCTTAATTTGACTATATTCATAGAAAGTTGAATAAACGACAACTTTTTCCTTTGGCGTAAGTAGTATAAGTCCCGGATGAGCCAATTGGCTTAACGATAATCCTGCCGCTAGGGGCGCTAGTGTCGCTAGTGTCGCTGCGTGCGACGGCGGTGGCGGTAAGTTTGAAAAGCGCCCTGAGCGGGAGGATTATCGTTATTGCAATTGGTTCATCCGGGACGAGTTAAAAGAATTGAGGATTAGGGAAAGGTGAAGGAGAAACAGGAAGTGACGTGGAGTGTTTTGATTGGTTCGTTAATTTGGGTGGAAGATGAAGGAAGGAAGATGAAAGAGTATGGAGGTCACGTGATGGAGAGGAGCGGGGTGGCGAGGTGTTGTCTGTGCGGAGGTCGGGACTGAAAGAGGGAAAAGATGGGGAGCGAGGGATAAAAAGCATAACAGAAAGTGACGTGTGAAGTTGTGATTGGTGGGAATAAGCAGTGATGTTATTGGTGAAAAGGAACAAATGAAAGTTGTTGATTGGTAAGAATAAGAGAGATTATGATTGGTGGAAAGAAAAACGTGTGGGAGTGGGGTATGTTGGAGGTGATGGGAAAGGTAAGTTTTGCTAGCAACAAGATTTGCAAAAACCTGTCGTGAACTGATCAGCAATTTTTTGAACGTTGGATGGTAGTTTTCTTGAGTGGATAGAGAGATGGGGCGATATGAGATGCGGTGACGAAAATGGGAACTAAACAAGATGGTTGAGACAAGAGGTTTAAGGACGAGGAAATTTGGAGGTTAGTGGTGAACATGGCGGTCGCAAGAGGTGGGGGGCAAGGAGACGCGGTGGTGAGAATGGGAACTAAAAGAAGATGCCGGTAGCAAGAGCTTAGAAGAGCAGATTTTGAGGTTAAAATAGTGGGAACTAAAAATGGCGGAGGGTCTGCGACAAGGAGATGCGGTGAGAACTAAACAAGATGGCGGACGCAAGAGGAGGGTAAGGAGATTTGAGGTTACAGTACCAAAACACGAAAGGATATATTCCTACGCCAAGCAGGTCCGAAAAATAATTATGCGTGCGGTACTTACCTGTTACCGGTGTGGATGCGTCACCAAAAGCGCGGCAGCTTCACGCGACGCGAAAAAATAAAAGCAAACTGTTTTTTAAAATGCTTAACCAGCTTTAAGATCAACCAACATCACTACGCACTGATATACCTAGGTTTTTTAAAGCGGTACAGACGCCCTTTGCAGAGGCGTAATTTAACTATACCAAAAACCTGGTACTGGACCATCGTGATGGTCGCTAGCGTACGTAGGAGCAGGGTTCTCATAGCCGGTCGAAAGCGGTCAAAAAAGTGTACGACGTAGGTGTTCACAGTAGCTGCTGTCGAGTCAACCGTCGAGGTGTGAATGAACGAGATCTGTTCTTGCCGGCAATCTGGTTGGGAGATGAGAGGCGCGGTGGTAAAAATGGGAACTAAATAAGATGGCGGAGGCATGAAGTTGAGGTTAAGGAGCGGTGAGGTGTTGTCTGTGCGGAGGTTGGGGCTGAAAGAGGGGAAAGATGGCGAACGAGGGATAAAAAGTATAACAGAAAGTGACGTGTGAAGTTGTGATTGGTGGGAATAAGAAGTGATGTTATTGGTGGAAAGGAACAAATGAAAGTTGTTGATTGGTAAGAATAAGAGAGATTATGATTAGTGGAAAGAAAAAAGGTGTGGGAGTGGGGTATGTTGGAGGTGATGGTAAAGCTAAGTTTTGCTACCAACAACATTTGCAAAAGCCTATCCAGAACTCATCAGCAATTTTAAATAACTAGTGTTTCGGGGTTTTCTCTGGTTGGTAGACGAATGCAAGCTGTTTCTGCTTTTTCATAGGTTTTCCCAAAATTGAAAATGCATATATATTGTAACACAAATGTGTGCAGTGCAAAAGAAAATAAAAATTAAATAGGCACACACACACACACGTTGCAGTTGCAATTCTTATATTATTCGTCTTTTCCTTTTTTTCTTTTTTTTTAAAAAATAACTAGTTTTGGGGGGTTTTCTGCGGTTGGTAAAGGAATGCAAGCTCTTTCTGCTTTTTCATAGGTTTTCCCTGGTTGGTAGGCGTTTTCTGTAGTGGTTGACGAAGCCGTTTCTAATTTTCGAGGTTTTCTCAGGTTTTTTAGTGGTTGTCCCTGCCCGGTAGGCAAATGATGAAGTTTTACCTTGTCGGCGCACGGATACTAGGCACATACTCGCACACACACACACACACATTTAATAGTAGCGTGTAGCAAACTGTTTTTGAAAAATGCTTAACCAGCTATAAGATCAACCAACATCACTACGCACTGATATACCTAGGTTTTTTAAAGCGGTACAGACGCCCTTTGCACAGACGTAATTTAACTATACCAAAAACCTGGTCGCTAGCGTACGTAGGAGCAGGGTTCTCATTGCCGGTCGAAAGCGGCAAAAAAGTGTACTATCTTGTTTTCATGGGTTTTCCAGATCGGTAAGCGTTAGAATACTCTTAGAGCTTTTTTCAGGTTTTTCGCGGTTGTCCCTGTCCGGTAGGCAAATGATAAAGTTTTTCTATAACGGCGCCGTTTTGGCTTGTGGCGCACGGATACTAGGCACATACTCGCACACACACACACACACACTAAAATAGTGGCGTATAGAAAAAAATTAACAAACCGTAGATTTTCAAGAAAATTCCCACACCGCAAACTACCCGTTTAGTGGAAGAAAGTTCGTTATTTTTATTGTCTTAAAAATGGCTCTAACCCTTTTGATTACGGTACGGTATGTTTAAGATATCTGCATGACAAATAAAATGTATAACTTCAATTTTCTGGGAATAGCTGTGAAGTAGTCTCATTGTGAATGTCTTTTGTACAACTGTTAAACCGTAGGAAACGAAGCCTTACTGTACAAAAACTGTACAAGAACGTTAAAGCACACAATTTATGTGTATTATTATTATTATTATTATTATTATTATTATAATTACTTTGTGGCGTTGTCTATTTACAAAGTTTCCATGTTGATTTTAATGTTTAATGTTTAGACCTTTCTCACTAAAACTCGTCATTCTTTTATCTTTTCTTTTTTCATTTTCATACAAAGAGAACGGAATTTCACAAGTGAAACAGTACTGTGATAACGATACCAACAAACTAATTATTATTCACCCACTGAAACACATAAAAACAATAAGTAATAATCACAGACCCAGTTTGTGGGTATTTAAATGAAACATCATGCACAATACAAGCCAATTATGTAATAAGTTGAAATGTGCAAATCTATAGATGTATTTCTGGTGAAATCCGGTATGGAATTTTTGAGTGCAATGCAATTTCTCCTGTATCTGCTATGTACGTGGTAGAGAAAGTAAAAATAGTTACAGTGACTATACAAATGTAACAATAGAGAAACCCACTTGAATAAAAAACGGAATAAAAATAACAAGGCGTCAGACTCAACTTTCGCGCCATTCTCCGAATATCTGAGAATATTCTTAATATGAGACAAGCATTTTACCTTAAGCAAGTAGTTTTAATCTTACTTTTATGAAAATCAGAGTTTTCTCTATAACCTTTATTTGTGACAACAACGCTAAGTTTCGAGCTAGCTATACTCACTTTTCTTGCAACTAAATACGTTTAAACTAATATTAACAAATTTCTCGTAATCCCAGAATTTATTAATCATAGCTGTAATATTTTTCACAACTGCATGTAATAATATTGATTTAGGGGCTTTTAGTAATTTGCTATTCGTTCTAAAACCTTTTATATTGTCAAGCTGGACAACTGTGGACCTGTTGCTGAAGAGGTTGGTATTTCTACTCTCTCTACCACGTAAAATAGTAGGTAGAGGAGGTGTGCATTGCATCCAAATATTCAATATTGAGATTTCACTGGAAAACTAAATACTTGTTTTGAGGTCCCCTGAATAAAAAACATTTTTAGAAAATTCTGTGTGTATGTGTCAGAGCAGCATAACTCAAAAATGAAAAGTCGGATAAATACTAAACTTGGTATTTAGGTTGAGTACCTTCCAAAGATACGACACAGAGATTTTCAAGAAAGTCCCTCCACCCCAAACTACCCTTTACATGAACTATTTTCCGAAATGTTTTATTTTCTAAAACTGTCTCTGACGATTTTAATTACAACACCATATATTAAAGACATTTATATGAAAAATAAAATGTATATCTTGAATTTTGTGGAAATAGCCTGTGAAGTCCTCTTGATTCGGAAGAAATTTTCTATGATCTTGTATAACTGCTAAGGTTTGAGAAAAACATACAATACAAAAAATTTAGATCTCTTTAAAAACACACACAATTTATTTGAAATAACTTTTTTGTGACGTCAGCCATTTCCGAGATATCTGTTATAAATGGTTCGAATTGTACAATGCTTAGCCATTCTTTTTTAAAGGCATGTCGATTTTCAGTTCTTGCGCGCCATGTTGATGGAAAGAATTTAGAATTTTAAGGCCAGTGTATAGCGTCCCTTTGGATGTATAACGGATGTGCAATGCAACCATTTCCCGAAAAGTTTATCTGGATTAAAATTAAGTGGATATGAAAATAAACTTTCGTACTCACCTATAAGAGATAGAGGGTAGAGGTCATACGAACGTAACACTTGAGAATTTTTATTCAACAGTTGGTGTTACTCCTTAGAAAGGAAGTATCTGCTGATTCTATTTAATTCTTACATTTTACATAACACGTATGCACGGCACAACACAAAAACACTACACACGACACTCATAGTTTTAAATATTGCACTAATGGGTGTGCAAGCGTTACAACGCTGCTCGCTTCAGTCATTCTCACGCACAGCACTGCGCGCAAAGACCGTGTGCTGATGTAAGTGAGAATTGAGCGTGAGAAGCGGATGTTCGTCAGCGATAAAATGCAGCTTTATTGCCGATGGTAGCGATCGCGCAGTGGCGGATCGTGACAGGATGACTGCGTTTTTACAACTTGACAATTTTGTGGAGAAATGAGGCATTTAGCTCGACGCGCATGTTGTAATTGCGGTTGCGATAAGCGAGCTTATAAAAACCCGGTGCCAAGAGCAAACGACCGTAGTGAGAAACGGGAGCGATAGTGGGTTTTTCTACAAAATCGTTCTATTTGACGAAAAATAGTTTAAAATAAAAACAAAATAGCAGCAGCACTTTGCAGGGAAAGAGCGATCGGTGCATTCGGACGATAAGATGGAGCCGCAACCCGGGGGAAGTCGCGATGGCACCTTGCAGCCTACATTCGAAATTATAGGGCACAAGCAGAGAAGGCTGCCAAAGCTTTTTTCCGGCTTTACAGAGTCTCAAATTACCGTAAACCCGGTCCCCAGAGATGTTAACCCGGAGCAATGGGTATCGCATTTGTTTAACGATATTCTAAACTTTGCGAAAGAGAACCTGTTAGAAAACGAACCCGGATATTTAGGCATATCCATAACAGACGAAAAGGAGACGTCCAAAGCCTTCAACATGAGCGTGAGGCGCGTAGAGCAATTGAATGCGGATGTCATTGTTGGAAGCATCGAAAAAGTAATGCAAAGTAACCAACAATTCTTGCTAAGCGGGCCTCTTCATGTGACGTTTGTGTGGACCAAGGAGGTCTCGGGTTCGTGCCACCAACCTTGCGATGCCTGTAGGGACAATAAAGGCATTGTCGAAATAGCCAACAAAGACAACTTGTGTTTAGCAAAAGCCATTGTTGTAGTTAAAGCCAAAGTGGATCGCGACGTCAACTATAGAACGATGACGCGCTCCGACTATCTGCAAAAATCGAAGGCCGTAGCCTTGTGCGCGAGCATCGGTCAAGGCCACGACAGCTGCACGATAAATGACGTCAGACGCTTTGACGCTGCGTTAAAGGGCTACGCTGTGACGGTGTTTGGCGATCATACGGGGAAGCACGTGCTGTACGCGTCGGATAAGAAATGCGATAAATACATCGACGTCATGCTCCACGCCGGGCACTTTAATGCTATCGCGAACCTTCACAAGTGCTTTAAATGCAAATGGTATTGCCGCCGGTGTCATCATCCCTCGGCACACAAAAAAGAATTTCACAGGTGCGACGCCAGGTGTGCTAAATGCCATCAGCAGTGCGATGCGCGATTTGACGCCTACATACGCTGCGCCGGGTGCAACAGAGATTTTAAGGGACCGACATGCTTTGCAAACCACGCAAAGAAAGGCGTTTTTTACCCAAAGGCGCTGTCGGTGTGCGATGTAGAAAAGGTGTGCACGTCTTGCAATAAGCTCGTGAATGCGAGGCACAGAAAAACCGCGCACGAGTGCGGGGAAAAGTACTGCTATCATTGCAAGACACACGTGAATTCTGGCCACATGTGCTATATGCAGCCGTATGCCGCAAAGAACAAAAGAAACCGGTACGTGTTTATGTTTATCGACTTTGAATGCACGCAAAACATTCCATATACCGGCAAAAAGGACACATACGAGCATGTACCTAACTTGTGCGTGTTGTACCAAGCCTGCCCGCACTGCATCGACGAACGGCACAAGACGGCATACTGCACCGAATGCGGTTGCAAAGAATGGGTGTTCATGGACGAAACCGTGAAGCAGCTTTTCGAGCACATCGCGCAGGCGAGGTTCGAAGCCTGGGACGTCTACGTCGTGGCGCATAACCTCAGAGCTTACGACGGGCAGTTTTTATTAAAGTACATGGTGGCGCACTTAGACTGGGCGCCGAAGCTCATCATGAACGGGAGCAAGATTTACAGGATGAGGTACGGTGACGTCACATTTCTAGACTCGTTCAACTTCATACCCATGCCACTCTCCCGCTTTTCCAAGACCTTCGGATTGAAGGAATGCAAAGGTTATTTCCCGTACCTGTTTAACACGAAGGAAAACGAGCAGTACGTGGGTTCAATTCCCGACAAAAGGCATTACTGTCCGGAGGGCATGTCGGCGGAGGGTCGGAAAGCCTTCAAGCAGTGGCACGAAGAAAAGGCGTCCTCCGGGTACGTCTTCCACATGAGGGCGGAAATGGCGGCGTATTGCAAGATGGACGTATTTCTACTCAGTCAGGGAGTTTCCAAATTCAGAAGGGAATTCTTGGACGAGAACGGAATAGACCCGTTCAGAGAATGCGTCACCATCGCGCAGGCGTGCATGTGCGTGTATAGAAAGCGCTTCATGCCGCTTAAAAAAATTGCCCTCTTGCCAGCGGGCAGGTATCGACTAGCGGACCGGCAGTCTCGCGCCGCATGCATATGGCTAACTTGGCTAGAGATGCAAAACGGCATCGTCATCCAGCACGCCATGCGAGAACGCGAAGTCAAAATCGCGAGGCACAAGGTGGACGGGTACAGAGAGGCCGAAAAAACCGCGTACTTCTTCCACGGCTGCTTTTACCACGGCTGCAGGCGGTGCTTTCACAATCGCCATGCGGCGATATACAACTCGGGACACGAAACCATGACCTCCAGGTTAGAGGGCACCGAGAAGGTCACGGCCGAGATCAAGGCCGCCGGCTACGCCGTGGTGGAAATGTGGGAGTGCGAGTTCAACGCCGCGATGGAGGCCAACCAGGACCTCGCGCGCCACGCAAGGGACTTTGCGGTACCGGAACCCCTGAACCCCAGAGACGCCTTCTACGGAGGTCGCACCAACTGCACCAAGACGTACTGCGAGGCGAAGGGGGATAGCAAGATCTACTACTACGACGTATGCAGCCTGTACCCGTACGTGAACAAGACGAAGCCCTACCCCGCGGGCCATCCCAAGATGCACGTGGGTCGATTCCCGCGCTTGGAAGACGTTGGGGGCGGGTTGGTGAAGTGCGAGGTTCTACCGCCGCAACACCTGTACCACCCAGTGCTACCGGCGCGCATCGGCGGCAAGCTGATGTTCCCGCTATGCCGCGCTTGTGCGGAGGCGGAGAGCCAAGACGAGTGCCACCACGGCGAGCGCGAGAGGGCGTTGTCGGGTACCTGGGTGGTCGACGAGATGAAGGTCGTCCTGGAGGAGGGGTACCGCCTCCTCCGGGTCCACGAGATCTGGGAGTACGACGTGGTGCAGCACGAACCGACCACCGGAGCCAAGGGTCTCTTCGAGGACTACGTGAATCAGTTCCTGAAGATCAAGACCGAAGCCTCCGGCTGGCCCTCGGATTGCGACGACCCTGCCGCAAAGCAGCAGTACGTGGAGCAACTCTTCGAACACTAAGGCGTAGCCCTGGATCCCCAGGCCGTCGCCACCAACCCCGGCAGGCGGGAGCTGGCCAAGCTGATGCTCAACAGCTTCTGGGGCAAACTGGGGCAGAGGGAAAACCTCCCCACGTGCGAGCTGGTGGACCGGTACGACCACCTCCTGGAGCTGCTCAACGACCCTGGCGTGGAAGTGCAGACCTACGTGCCCGTCACCGACCGGATTATGTACGCGGTGTGGAAGTACTGCGAGCAGCACCGCAAGGTCAACCCCACCGCCAACGCCGTCCTGGCGGCCTTCACCACGGCTCACGCGCGCCTGGTGCTCTACTCCTACCTCAAGAGGCTGGGAGAACGGGTCTGCTACTTCGACATCGATTCAGTCGTCGTCGCCGCAGCTCTGGGCGACTGGACGCCGTCCGTTGGACGCCTATTGGGGGACATGACGGACGAGCTGGAGAAGTACGGGCGGGGCTCTTACATCGCCCGGTTCGCCTCCGCGGGGCCCAAGAGCTACTGCATGGAGATCGTTTGCCCCGAGACGGGCAAGACCTTCTCGGTGTGCAAGGTGAAGGGGATCACGCTCAATTCGGGCAACCTGGAGCTGGTGAACGCGGAGATGATTCGCGACGAGGTGCTGAGGGACAACGACCGTGCGGTGAAGCTGGCGGGCACGCAGATTTCGCGGAAACCGTCTTGGACGGTCGTCACCGAACCCAGCTCGAAGACGTTTAGGATGGTGGTCAACAAGCGCGTACTCGCCGGCGATCACGATTCCTATCCCTACGGGTTCAAGAGGAACGCATAAATGAGACGTCCACAGCCGCGCCAAAGTCATTTCGAACCGAGCGCCCCTGAGGAGACGATGCCCGATCCCCGAGACCTGGGGCGATTCGAGTTTCCCAGCACGATGCCCGTGGCGGGGCCGTCGCGCTGCGGCAAGTCGACCTTCGTGAAAAACCTGTTACGCCACGCGCACCGGATGTTCGACGTGCGCCCCAGGAGGGTGCTGTGGTGCCACCCTCCGGAGTATTCGCCGAGACTCGAACCCTCGGCTCTGCGTTGCGAGACCCACGCGGGCATACCCGAACTTGCTTCGGTGGGCGAGAACGACCTGGTCGTCCTCGACGATCTGATGTTGGAGGGTGGCGGGAAGGACGTGTCCAATTTTTTCACCAGAGACTCCCATCACAAGCTCTTTGGCATCGTCTACATCCTGCAGAACGTGTTTCCGCAGGGTCAGAAATATCGCAACATCTCTCTGAATGCAAACTACGTCGTGGTCTTCAAGAACAACCGGGACAAGATGCAGATCGAGAGACTGTGCCAGCAGATCGAACCCAGGAACTCTAGGTTTCTCTTGGAGGCCTTCGAGAAGGCCACCGAACGCCCTCACGGGTATCTCGTGTTGGACTGCACTCAGTACACGCCCGCCCGATATAGGTATCGAACCGGCGTGCTGCCGGGGGAAAACCTCTCTTATTTCGTACCCAACTGAGACCGCCGAGAGGACTCGGGTTCGTTTCGTTCTATATTATCCCGGCAGAGTCTTGCCCAACTGAGGCCATTGAGTCTAAATAAAAAAAGTACCGCTTTCGGAGCGAACGTCATTATCGCGCAAGCATGGCTAGAGGTAGGTTAAGGCTTGCGACGCTGACCAGTCCTCGCATAGCGAGACAGCACGGTAATTTGACGGCTCTGGCCAAGGCGAAGGCCCCTCTGCGCAAAAAGTTGTTAAAAAATGCCGATGGCGATCTGATCAAGGTCATTAGCGAATGCATGCTCAACGTGTGCAGAGGTCACGTGCAACTTCCCGCAAAGTGCTTGGGTCGCCTAAAGAAGCACAAGGCTTCTAGGAGGAAGTTGACGGATAAACGGGTTCCTCTGAAGAAGAAGAAGAGCATCTTGGTTCAAAAAGGAGGTTTTTTGCCGGCATTTCTCCTACCCGTCTTGGTTTCGCTTGGCGGCGCGCTAGTGTCGAAATTAACAGGATGAAGTACGGCAAGCAGATCCTCGTTGCACCGCAACCGAAGACCGTCGATAAGCTTCACGCTATAGACCGCATCATATCCAGATTGGCTAAAGAAATTCAGAACCTGCAGAGTGCAAAGCTCTCTGCCGACGAAAAGTGGCGGCTCGTAAAACATAAATTGGACAACTACCTCGATCTCGTGGCACAAGTCAGAAAGCCCTTCCTCGGCGACGACGACGACGACGACGATTACGAAGACGTGCACGAACGCGTGCCGGTGAAGCAGGAGGTCGAACCCCGAACCATAAAGGTCAACCTCCTCTCGCCTCGCAAAAAGAAGAGGGCAAACCCTGCCACTCCGAAAAAGAAATCGAAATCGCCTTCCGCGTCGTGCCATTTTCGCAAACGCGTCTGGCAACCCCTGTACAAGTAAAGCATGAAGGAATGGAAGGCGCTAAGGCGATACTATGCCAAACCGGAACACTATGCCGGTTTGGGTACGGTCATGTCCCTTCGAAAGGCCACGGGTGCGTCTAAGGCGAACATCGAGTCCTTCCTTCAAACCCAGGACAGTTACACTCTGCATAAACCGGTCAGAAAGCGGTTCCCCACCAGATGTTATCACGTGACGAATATGGACGATCTTTGGGAGGCCGATCTAAACGTCATGAACAGCGTGAGGGAACATAACAAACCTTACGTGTACATTCTGACCGTTATCGACGTATTTTCCAAATATGCTTGGGCCGTACCCCTGAAATCGAAGCTGGGTACCGAGGTTGCGCAAGCGTTTCGCTCCATATTCTCCCAACGCGTCCCCAGGGTCCTCCAAACGGACAAGGGAACCGAGTTTACCAACAAGACTTTTCGCGACTTTCTGAAGAAACACGACGTGAAACATTACACAACCAAAAATAACGTTAAAGCCAGCGTCGTGGAGCGCTTCAACCGCACCTTAAAAACCAAGATGTGGAGGTATTTCACGCACAAAAACAGTTACAGATACCTGGAAGTCCTTCCGGCCTTACTTGAGTCGTACAATACCTCGCATCACAGGTCCATAAAAATGGCTCCGAAGGACGTGAACGTATCTAACATTTTACGAGTGTACCGCAATCTCTACGGAAATAGGACCCTACCTCGCGCAGGGAAACCCACATTTTCCGTCGGCAATCACGTGCGCATCTCTAAAGAAAAAATGAAATTCGACAAGGGCTACGAGCAGAATTGGACGGACGAAATATTTCGGATAGCCGAGGTGGTGCGTGGTCGGCCGGTGGTATATAAGTTGAAGGATATGGCCGGAGAAGCCATAGACGGCACATTTTACACCGAGGAGCTACAAAAGGTCGCGCTACCTCGGACGTTTAAGATCGAACGCGTTTTACAGACCAAGGGCCGAGGGCGCCACAAGCAGGTCTTGGTAAAGTGGAAGGGGTATCCGGCAAAGTTTAACTCGTGGGTTCTGGCTTCGACCATCGATTCGACATGATTAAGACCAAGCCCTTCTCCATCACTCTCGTGAGCAACGCTTCCATGGAACACTTTACCGACAACACCACGGCCAGATTTTCTAACATCTTGCCCGAGAGAATCGTTCTGCAGGGAGAATGGGAGGTCGCCCTGCAAAAGGTCAGGTATCCGGTGAAATTTTATAACCTTTCGCCAGACGATGCCCGTCTGGCGGGCACCAAGTACACCATGACGCTCCTCCCCACGCATTCCAAATTCAGTTTGCAAATGCCGCAAGGCATCGTGCACAATCCCAAAGACTTGGTGAACCTCGTCAACGCCGTTCTACTCGAACACTTGCACGTGGAAAACTTTTTCCTCTTCGACGAGCGCAAGCAGACGGTGGGCGTGAATGCCGCCGTCGCCCATCCCGAACCACTACTCGACATTCCGTTCGACGGGTTTGTGGAAAATGTCGCGCGCACGGTCGTACCGTACGCGGTCGGCGAATACGAAGCTCTCAACGATGCGCCCCACCAGAGACCCAAGCCGAAACCGAAACCGAAGCCCCGGGCTTCGGGGCAGCAGAAACCCGCGGCGGCTCGTTCCGTCAGACCCAAACGAGACGTTTCAAAATCGGAGGACCCTCCGGGACCTCTACACCGCATCCACAGTTTGCTCTTAACGCCCGCTATGGCAAAAATGTTGGGTTTCGAGCCCTACGTCAACGTCATTCTCGAAAAAGCTGCTAAACACCCCGTAGATCCTTATATGGGGTTTCCTTACGAAATGTTCATCTATTGTAATCTAGTGTCCCCGCAAGTCGTGGGCGACACCTTCGCCCAAGTCATAGAGAGCGCGGCCGTGGAATACGAAAGAAGCAACAACACTTACATGAGCGACGAAAAGACGTTTTTCCCCAAAATTGGGTACCCTTGATTCAGCAAGACTTCAAGACGGTCAACATAGATTTAAGGAACGGTTACGGCGATCTCTTGCCATTCGCCGACGGATTTTCCTCTACTATAGTTCTCGCTTTTCGTCCGAAACAGGCGTAATGGACGTGCACGCCGTAACGCGGTACTACCTCAATCAGACCGGCGGCGCGTTCCACCATCGCGATTTCACTCTCTACAGGGGCAAGCGCTACCAAAGAGGCAGCGGTCTCTTTTCAGCCCTCGGAGGACTCTTCAGCAGGTTGCTACCGTTTTTAAAGAGCGGAGCAAAAGCAGTCGGAAAGGAGTCCTTAAAGGCGGGCGCTCACGTTCTGTCCGATGTGACTGTGGCGGGAGCAGCGCCAAAGCAAGCGCTCCAACGGAGGTTCAAGGAGTCCGGATACAATTTAAAGCGAAAAGCCGACGAAAAGCTCGATGCCATGCTCGGTTCCGGCGCCAGGCGCCTCAAGAGAATAAAACCGAGCAAATCCAAAAAGAGCAAGCAGTCCAAGCTGAAACGCGGTAGGCGTAAGGTGCAAGACGTATTTTCGTAATGGCAGACGCGGCCGTCCACATGAGTTCCGAACTGGACCTCTTTACAGAGGTACCGGTTCAGATGAGCATCGAGGAGTCACGGTGCCTATACCTAAACCCTCAAAACACTTTAATGAAAAATGCCCCCAGCACCTTTCGTTATTCCGGAAATGCGGACGATTACCTAGACTTGACCTACGTCGTACTCGAACTCATGGTGCGCATTGTAGATGACAAAGGAGAGGCCTTAAACGCTGACGCTAACGCCACTCTGGTCAACAACGCCTTAAATTCCCTATTTCAACAGATGGAGGTAACCCTCAATAACGTCATCGTCTCCATGCCGCAAGCCGGTTACCCCTATAGAACCTACCTCGAGACGCTTCTCAATTACTCCGAAGATGCCATGAACACCAAACTAGAATCTACCCTCTGGAGAAAGGACACGGCAGGCATCATGGACACTTTTATCGCCAATGCGGGTTTTCAGTGGCGTCAGGGGTTTACCAAAGGGAGCAACGTCGTACAGCTCATCGGTCCTCTGTCCAAAGCTCTTTTTAGACAGGAGAAGCTGCTTTTGAACAACGTTAGCATGACCGTCAAGCTCACTCCCGCCTATCCCCAGTTTTATCTGTTTTCCGACGTAGATACCTTTAAGGGGTACGCCGACATCGTGTCTGCCACGCTGCGCTTAAAATCGGTGCGGCCCTCGCCGACCATAAAGCTCGCGCACCAGGCCGTGCTCGCAAAGGGCAACGCAAAGTACCATCTCAAAGACGTCAGCTTTCACGCTCTCAGCATCCCCAAGGAGTCCAGGGCAATGACGTTTAGCGACGTGTGCGTAGGGCAAGTTCCAAGGAGAGTGGTAGTAGCCATGGTCACCGACAAGGCCTATTCCGGCCATTTTAACTCAAATCCGTACAACTTGAAACATTTTAAAATGAACTTCTTTCAGCTCTACGTGAACGGGCAACCCGTTCCCTCCCAACCTCTGCAACCCGACTTTACAAAGGGACACTATTTGCAATGCTTTCAAACCCTGCAGGACGGCTTAGGCATTCATTTCAAGGACGAGGGACACTCCATCTCCAGAGAAACCTACCCGCAAGGGTATACGATAATGGTTTTCGATCTCACTGCAGACATGAGCGCTAACGAGTCTCACATCTCGGGTCAGCGCCACGGTCTCTATAAGCATCGGTTTTACCGATAAATTGACAGAACCGGTCATACTTCTGCTGCCAGCGGAAATACATCGCACGGTCGAAATCGACGCCAACCGATCCATTTTGGTATCATGAACACCTTTCAAATTCAACGGTTTCTATCGACATGCCCCTCTACGCGCTCTCACTTTTTAGGCGTCTACCCCTGCGATAAACTACCCGTACTTCACGGCATTCGAACGCCTCCCTTGGCGCTAGTGGCTAACACCGACCCCAGCACCAAATCCGGGCAACACTGGGTTTGCATCTTTGTGGACAAAAACTCGCATGCAGAATATTTTGACAGTTACGGCATAGGACCGCTTTCGCCCCATTTTCTCCGGTTCTTAAATTCGGTCTGCGGGACGCGTTGGTCCACCAACGCCAGAAGGCTGCAAGGTTTTGACAGCACCACTTGCGGTCATTACGTCATCGCCTACCTCACCCACCGCTGCTCCGGCTTACCTAAGCATACATTCTTCTCAAAATTTCACGTCAGCAATCACGCGCATAATGATGTCGTCATTCGCAAAACGTTCAAAGACGCATGCCGCGCAAAGTGCTCTGACGCTCAGCAAACTTGTCAACCCTTGAAGGTGAGTACGTGTGTGTGTGTCACTATTCAGCACATCTAAGCTAATCCATCGTCTTGCACGTGCTTTCAGAAGACGCTCCTGCTCATATAAAAAGCAACGTCATGGTGCCGCTCGCCTCATTCAGAGTGTACCATGCAGCACGCGGATACAGTCATGCTGCCATGCAGCACGCCGACCAGGTAGGTCCGCACCTATGTATTAGCTTGCTTTTTTCTATCCCGTTTATCTCTCTATCCCTCACATTATTATTATTATTGTTTTGTGTGTTCCAGTATAACCGGATGTCAAACCCCGACCACCTCAAAACCCTGGGAAAAAAGGAAACTACCCATCTTCGACCTCCAACAGCATCCCGACAGCCCTGCTCCGCCAGCACAGTTCCAACACAGTGCAGTGTTGGGTCCTCTGACGGATATCTACTTTCTCAACCCGCAACAAACTAAATTCGTCAGTGTGGGATTCTCCCCCCAGCCGCCGCACCATCTCGTCGTCACCATTGCCAAATGTGGACAGCACAACGCAGTCGTCATGAGTTCCTCGTAGTGGCACAAACTCGTCGAAGCCATCCCCATCATTCACAAACGCTTGAATGACCCACAGGGACGTCTACAGCAATTTTAGTTCAGCGACAGCGTCACCATCGTGTTTAAGTTTGTGTTCGGAAAGCTAAAGCTCGTTTTCAAAGAACCGCAAGGCGCATCCGTTACGCTCAACCAACAAGAATAGCACGTGTTGCATACCCTGCAGCGCATCATTACCGACATCATGTATCACAAAAAGAAGGAAGAGACGGACGTGCAAAATCAAATCATGGCATACCACAAGTACATGCTTCACAACCATGCCTCCAACGTTCCCTTACATAACATGAATTTCACGCAGTTCACCAAGTACATACGGTGCGCCAATTTTAGAACATTCCTCGAGGTTCATCATTTCCTCAACACCCATTTCGCACTGCGCATCTCACAAAATAGTCCTTAGTGCGCATGTATTTCTACCAGCGTTCCAACCGCACCTCACCCAAACATCTCGCACCCTTCGCTCCCGCATCATGGGTTACAGAAATTACCTGTCGGTGTACTACCATGACAGTAAGATGTTTAAAAACTACGAAGTGGACGGTCACCCCTATAAAAATACACCTTATGCACTTCGCTTCGTCGACAGCACCTACGACGGAAAATCCGTCTCCGCCAGAGTTCACAGCTGCGAAACCAAAATTCATTTTGTGCTATCTAACATGTGCTTCAACGATATCCAGTTCAAAGTAGATAAAGAAGACGTACAACATCAGTGGTTCCAATTTGTGCCCGCAAGAGGTTTATACATCGTTTTCTACGAACAGCAATACATTTCCACAGACAAAATGCAGCAAATGTTAAACGAAAACCCCATGTGCTACGGCACGTGCTGAGCGGCGCATTTGGGTCGCGAAGCATCCTATATCATACCCGATCACATTCACGGCGTTTGCATGTTCAGCACCGTTCAAAACAGAGTTCTCCTCCAAGTCGAAAACCGTTAAATCAACGGACACAGTGTTTTTCCTGCGGATGTTGTGCAATAATCGCTAAGCGCTTCCGGCGGATGTAGTGAACCTCCAACGAACGTTTCCCCACCAGTGCTTCCCCTGATGTGGTAATTCTCCAACCAACTTTTCCCCCACCAGTGCTTCCCCCTGATGTGGTCGTTTGCATGTTCAGCACCGTTCAAAACAGAGTTCTCCTCCAAGACGAAAACCGTTAAATCAACGGACACAGTGTTTTTCCTGCGGATGTTGTGCAATAATCGCTAAGCGCTTCCGGCGTATGTAGTCAACCTCCAACAAACGTTTCCCCCACCACTGCTTCCCCCTGATATGGTGTTTCTCCAACGAACTTTTCCCCCACCAGTGCTTTCCCTGATGTGGTAAATCTCCAACAAACTTTTCCCCCACCAGTGATTTCCTGCTTCCGGCAGTTGGGTTATGTTTATGCACGCGCATTCGTTTCCCCTTCATTCGGTGCTAGCCAGCCGTGGGGAATGCCAGGACCGTCGTGTAAAGACTTCCACTGCTCGTTTTGCTTTCACCAAACGTGCAGCTGCGAACTTAAGCACCGTCCCACCCGCCTGTGCACGTAGTGTCAACTCGGTTTCTACGAAGACCTCGATCATCTCAACAAGCAAATTCAACAATTCCTTCGAAGGTACTCCGCTAGAAACACCACATGAACTGCTTCATCGTGCTCTTTCGGTATCTCGATAACGGACGAAGAATCCACCTGCTACTGCCCAGGGAACGCCAAGTGCTGCTGCAGAACGGCATATACATCTTCGAACGTTATCCCCCAAGCGACGTCGACCTTGTGTGGAACCAACTTCCCACAGACGCACAGGTAGTTTGCGCACCTTATCGCAGGTGTAAACAACACTACAACCTTCCTCATCAAACCACTCATATAGACGGTCCTCCCCCGTTTATCAAAAACTGCCATCTGTGCCGTCAGAATGTCACAGGACGTCCTTAATGAGCTAGCAGAACTTTCCAGCAGCGCCCACACTCTCAGCGTATCTACGCTTCAACAGCACGTACCATATCGTGTCGTCGGCGTCAAAACAATCGACACCGTTCACGGTACAAAGCTCGTCGCCAAACTCGACAACGACACAGAAGTTTTCCTACCAACAAGATTTGCAAAAGCCTCTCCAGAACTCATCAACAAACTCAACCCTACCTCATTCTGCATCATATACGCAGGCGAGGAAAAACTACGCAGCGGTTTCAAACGTCACATCGTCACATTCTCCCCATATAACCCTAAATAATGTCCGACGAAACCTATCCCGTCCCCGTGGGGAACAATCTTAACCTACAACTCATTCTCAACGCAGCTTCACCTATCCGTATCCTCTGCATCTCCAACTCCTATTTCCGCAACAGCAGAGTTGTCACCATCACACTCGACGTCCAAGGGGCTCACGCCGTCCACGTCAAATGCGTACCTACCAAAGTGCACCAGCATCAACAAGACGCACTATGCATCATATACCTCGGCAACAGCAACATTCCTGCTCTAACCAACAAAGTCACATCCACAGGATGCTTCTCAACCAGCCATTACAACGAATTTACCATCCCCATCTATATACCAACCTTCACCGAGTTCGTCAATGAAAGTTTCTCTCACCTGCTCGTCACCTGCATCACCAAACCTATCCACCAATTTACCGTCGATAGCAGCAGCAGCGATGACGAGGACTCAAACTGCACCACGTGCTTTAAAATCATTGTTGTGCGCGAAATCTGTGTGTCCTAGTGCCTCAACAAACTATGAATTTTAATGTGCTTTTTTTCTCCTAATATTTCTTATATTGTCCATTTATTGTATTCATATGTTAATCTCCTGTAATCAAATAATCCATTATGTTATTCTCAAACTATGTATTCATATGTTAAGCAAATAATACATCATGTTAATCAAAACTATGTATACATATCTTTATCCAATGTACTGTATTCAAATTATAAATAAAGAAAACAGTCCCGGATGAGCCAATTGCAATAACGATAATCCTCCCGCTCAGGGCGCTTTTCAAAATTCCCGCCGCCGCCGTCGCACGCAGCGACACTAGCGACACTAGCGCCCCTAGCGGCAGGATTATCGTTAAGCCAGTTGGCTCATCCGGGACTTATACTACTGGCGTATTTCAATAGAATGAACGGTTTTTGTGTAAATCAATTTTAAAAATTCCATAAATTGTTGCCTCCTTAGTACTGTTAGAACTGGCAACATTGCATCAGCTGCGTTTACTTCCTTCCGATATCGGTGTAGATCGCGGGGAATGTTTACTTAATCGCATGCAGTTGTTTTATGTCAAAGCCACAACTTAAGATCAGAGGAGTTAAAGGAGGCAGAGATAGAAAAAACACAGTACAGAAAATCTTGTTACAGAAAAACACACTATGCCACGATTTTCAGCATCCGAATATCTGAATATGATCTTAATTTACGGAGGAACGCAGTGTAATTCTCGATCTGCTCAACGGCTCTATGCTGAAAGATTTCCTTACAGGATCCTGCCAAGTACAGGCACATATGCTGCCAGCGGGTCGGTGATACAGGTAGTGTAATTCTGAGATGTCGTAATCGAGGGCGACAACGACCCGATGAAATTATCGACATGGAAGAGGAAATGTTAAATTCGGTTGATGAAACTTCTCTCGAAGCAGTCGTGATATCGCTTGTGCAGTGGAGGTGTCGCACTGGACTGTACATAGAACTTTTAAAGAACTGTTATTGCGCCCATATCACATCCAGCGAGTACAATGTTTATAACCAAATGCCTTTCACCCACATGTAGTGTTTTCCGAGTGGCTGCTTCGTCAGCCTGCACAAAATTCAAATTTTGTAATAAATGTTTTAGTGACGGACGAGACCTGTTTCACGCAAAATTGGCGTTACAAACTTTCACAACAAACACATGGGTAGTGGAGAACTATACAACAGCGGAATTTTCAGCATAGATTTTTGATTAACGTTTGGGCTGGCATAATTGGAGAACATCTTATTGGACCATTCGTACTTCCACTGCGCTTGACTGGTATAGGGTATCGGCGGTATTTGAACTACCAATTGCCTAACCCGTTGGAGGACATTTCTTTGGAGATAACAAGGAAGATGCGGTTCATAACGGTGCACCACTCCACATCACTCTTGCTATCCATCGTCAGTTGACGAAGACTTTCCCAAATCGTTGGATCGGTCGATTTGGACCTGTGGCTTGGCTTGCGAGATCGCCAGACTTAAATCCCCCTAGATTTTTATGACAGTTATCTTTTTAAGGCGGACCTGCCCCTGCTTATCCGCTTTATAGCGAATGTCTGTCGGTCCGTCACGCGTAGCACATCTTCCGGACACACTGCAACCGCTGGCCAGTCCTGCAGAGGTCCTAATGAATGATAAGCAAGCGGTTGATAAGATTTTTTATTTTGCATCAAAGGTAAATTTCCAAATGCGGATTTAGTAACCTTAATAGCATGGGTTTATAGTTCTTGGTTTAGTTTTATATATTTATATTTTTAAGACTTGTACTATGATTTTATATATATATATATATATGTATATCTGACTTTTACTATAATTGAAGCTTATCTTGCCTTTGCCATTATCCCTTTTACAAGGACGCTAATGATCTAGCTGTTGAGCGCCCTTAAAAATTACATATTTATACTGATGGCAGCAAAGGTGAACTTGACGTGTGCTGCGGTATAGCAGTTTATAATTAGAACGAACTCATCAGCCAGCTAGGTTTAAACTAGATAACAGATGCTCGAACAACTAAGCAGAAACATTTGGTGAAGTGATTAAAAACTAAGTTTTGACTTTAAGTGTTAGGTTTTAGTATCAGCTATAGCTTTCAAGCGTTAAGTTTTAGCTGGAGCTTTAACTTTAATACGTGTGAATAAAACTGACATAATACTTCCAAGTTTAGGTTGGAAAATTTTAGCTTTAGCTAGACTCTCTTAGAGTACTGGCAAGACACGTAACTATCTAATTAGCAACACTACGTTTGTAATACTTATGTGCTATTATGGCAAAGGAAACGTGATTGTTCCAGAAACTAACTAACGTAAGCTGTGGCCAAAACGTTTGTTTCGAACTCACAAACGTATTACTCCATGGTATAATTCAAATACAGAGGACTTTTCTGAAATCCCAGATGAACCAAATGATTCCCAGCTAAAGTTTGAGATGTTGCCTGCGGATCACACCGTTCTGTGTAAAACGTCCCAAGTACCTAAAGTGAGAGAAGCTAAAGATGAAGCATTTTCGAGCTTTAAAGATCAGTATTTGAAGATATCTTCTAAAGACACTTCCAAAAAGAACTGATAAACAAAATTCAAAATATGAAGAATGAGCTGAAAAAGAATACATAAAAACGTGGCGAAAAATAAAAAGGTGATTTTAAAAGAATGGCAAAGATTATAAGCAAAATACCGGTTTTCATAAAATGCCCGGTAAGTTATATTGTTATTGTTATTTTACTACGCGTATTCATTTATATTGAAATTATATAGCATTATTGTAATTAGTTGTGTTGAACATATTTATATATCCACCATTGAATTATTTGTAACTTTCTTTAAAAACGTACATACTTGTTATTGTTACAGGAGCACGCGATGCTGGTACCACCAAGACTACTGCTTAAGATACAGTTCTTACGGATTCAAAATCACCAAGAAACCAGAAAAGAAAAAGGTTTTCTTTGTTGGAAACTAGTCTCTCCACTTCTGAACTGCAGAGACAGCTTATCCTGGAGCAACTAAATCTAACTAGGCTGCAGGCGAGGAAAGAAGAACCGCTACTTCAGCGATTAGAATTCAATCCTAATATTAAAGGGGAGGAAAAAGAGGATGGCGAAGGTACACTCGCCTACCCTTTTAAGGATCCTTTTTTATAGTAAAATTCTTAGTTAACAACAACAAACTTCACCGACACCCACAACTTCAAAGACAACTATCCACATTTTTGTCGATAATGCGCATAAATGTAAATTCTAGGGCAGTGTGTTGTCCATAATGTATCACAGCAAAGAAAACCGCTTGTTGAAATAAGAATGCTTTGGTGTAAGTACTGGTAGCTAATTAACTCAACTTTCTATAAAAAGCTAAGCCTAGCCTAACCTAATCTCCCGTTAATCACTGGTTGCTAATTAATCTATGTTTGCATTAAAAATATAAACCTACCTCCCGTGAATCAGAAACATAAGCTTATATAAATTGTTAATCATAAACATCGTTAAGGAAAGCACGCAAGCGAAGTAAACGTGCTTTGGTGTAACTACTGGTTGCTAATTGACCTAAGTTTATATAAAAAGACTAAAGCATAACCTCCCTTTAATCATTGATTGCTAATTAACCCAAGTTTAATTATATATAAACGGACTTGTCATTTATTTACCTCTCAGAACTGTATTAACCACTCATGAATCACTTGTTGCTAATTTGCCTAAGTTTATACAAAAAACTAAATCAATCCTAACCTGTAAATTAGAAACTTACGCTTATATAAACAGTGAATCATAAACATTGTTAAGGAACATACGCGAGCGAAGCGAGCGTCTGTTTATGTTACTGGGTTTTAATTTACCGCAGTAAGGAATAGTAATATTATGTCCGCTAATAAAGAGATGCAAGGAATATCCGTTATTCACGAAAGGTTATTCGCTGTTTATTAGTCATAGCGGTATTTGCTAGTCACATGTTGGCAGCTCTGCAATTCTCAAAACACAATTAAGCAAGCTCGGCAAGGCGGAGGAGGTGGTACGTGTCGGAAAAATCTGCAAGTACTACCGCAGATAGATACAATACCTTATTGATTTGTTTCAATGATAACCTAAAGAAAACTAATATACCATTCATCACAATGCGTCCCATTTAATCCACCAAGCTTAACTTCAAAATGGCCACAGAAATCAATAAATACCTTTATAATATTATCGGCTAAAGATTTTTATTTAACGTATTAAATTCATTCTCTGCGGTGTTTCTTCTGGGTTTCTTCGTATTTTTGGTTGTATGGTAGGTTAAATATTTTAGTAGATTTGGGGAAATTGTGGGAATTGCAGCCTCGGTTAACTTGGGTTGAGTGCAAGGAAACTTCTTCCCGCTGGCATCTGCATTTATATATAATAAACGAGGGTTGTTCAACGAAGACTGAGATTGACACTTCTAAATCGCGGGAACGTCATAAATCTGCCATCTATAGACAAATATCTACACTAGTAGGTACCCTTAATTGTTACTATTCTCTACATTTTTCTGAGTCCCACTTTTCTGCAACAGTAACTGTTTAATGTGGTAAGGAGTGAAAGTGCCTGTAAACTGCAAAGTGTCTGAAATGAGAGAACAACGCTATGCAATAAAGTTTTGTGTTTTGTTAAACAAGAATGCCAAAGAAACTTTTAAGAACTTCGTTGAGCCTATGGTGAGTCAACAATATATCGTGCTGCATGTTTCCTTTAGCATAAAGCATTTAAAATTGGAAGGGAAGGCTGTGAGCTGGAACAAGGAGAGGGAGCCCTCACCACTGTCCTTACACAAGTCACAATCAACCTGCTGCCATCATAGCGCTCACGGATTCTCCTGTAACTGTTAGGGAACTTGCAAATATGCTAGACATATCGGTGAGAAGCACTCACACACTTCTAAGGGATCATTTAAACATGTAAAGGATATCTTTACTCGCTGGATTCCCATCTGCTAACTCCCGTTAGAAACAGGTTCGAGTTGATGTGTGCAGGCAATGGAAACAGTGTTTCCAAGAAGAAAGGGATGATTGGTGGAAAAACATTATCACTGCGGATGAGTCATAGGTGTATTGCTATGACCCAAAAACGAAGAAACAGTGTACAGAGTGGGTTGAAAAGAGGCAAACACGGCCCAAAAATGTGCGCGCCCCCAAATCCGCAAATAAAGCATTAGTGATCACATTTTTATTACCGTGACATGGTGTACACACATCATGTTCCCAGAGGTCAGATAGTGACTTCAGACTATTATCGAATGTTCTTCACTCTCAGTCTCAGTCATTATTCATTAAAGATAACATCCCAAAAACGGAGTGATATGGTTGGCAAGTAGAAGCTTCATCCTGACAATGCACGTCCTCACGCAGCAACAGCTGTTGAAACGCTTCTGGCTAAGAAAGGCATCTCCACGGTTCCCTACCCACCCATAGTCCAGATCTGGCAACGTGTGACTCTTTTGTGTCCTGCTTCCAGAAGATATCCCAAAGGACGACAAATTGACTTCGAGAATGAAGCAGTGAAGGTTTTAGAGGCGATTTTGAAGCGCTTATCAAAAATGGATTTGAGAACGTCTTCCAAAAGTGGATGAGAAAATGGGGTAAGCGTATTGCACTTAATGGAGACTGCATTGAAAGAGGAAAAATTTATTTCATTGAATTCTTCATAATAAAGTTCTATAGCATCAGTCTAAGTGTTTATTGAACATACTAAGTATATATATAGTGCCGATTCTTTTTTTTCGCTACAAGTATATTTCACATTTATCACCGTTACAGTTAATTTATGCTAATGCTGTGGGCGCTACTGCACTGTTTAGCTGGTGCGGTGAAAAGTGCTATAGTCGCTCCTACTTATAGAGGGTTATGGGGAGACTTTGGGAGAGTCTTTGAGGCCGTAGCCGAGAAAGGGGAAGTAAAGCCGGTGGTCCCTTGTCGTAGATTTACGGCAAGTAAAAGAATCTCAAGACATATAAAGAGGCCTCTGAGCAAAATTTTAGGTCTTTTACGCTCAATATAGAATGGGACGCTAAGGATCACAGCAGTTAACCAGCGTCCATAAGTAAAACTTAACTTCAAATTCTCTCTCGAGCGTCGGGCCGTTTTGGCCTTGGGGGATCGTATATTTGGCAAGTGCCCTGCATATTATACTTTGGAGTTTTGAGCTGTTACACATAATAGGATTGGCCGAATATGACCGTTTGCAATTGTCGTGTGCGCTCAAGTAATTTGAATTTGTGGTAATGCATTTCCGAATTACGAGAATTCTAGATACTGGGCGTGTGTAACTATAATTTGCTGTAGTTTAAAGGTGAAATAGGGCGTCATAATTATGTCAAATTTTGTAATTCTGTCCTACTTATATAAATGAATCATGTAAGTGCCGTTCGTATCCAGACAACTTCTTAATTCCTGACCTGGTATAACGTGTTATTTGTGTGATCTTCAAAACGAACTGCGAACTTGCTTCAATATCTTTTGGATCAGCATTACTAGAATGTTTCTGTGCAATATATGATTATTCTATATTTCGTAAATCATTATTTTAATACGTTAAATATGTGCACAGACTTGTACGTTTTCGTTTTTGTGTTTAGTAGGACCTCTAGTAGTTAAGTACCCCCTTTTACTGATTTAACGGATGGCTTATGAAAATCTCTCAAGAGAGTGCAGTGCATCTGGCAGCATACCGCGCTTTTTGGGTAGATCCGATGTATATTTTTGAATCAGTAATCGTCTTTAATAAGGTTTTACTTGTAATTTCTATTTTTGTACCATTTTGTAATGGGATTATTTCAATTTTGTATTCCCCGTTTGTATAATTCCATTGTGCCATAATGCCTGCCCCATCAACACATATTGACATATTACGTACACAAGAGCTTGTTTTTGATTTATGTGTATGTGGTGTTCACTAAAGTTGCGATCGTGCTAAGGGCGTTGCATTTGTTGAAGGACGCTGGCTGTGTTGTTTTCCCCGAAAATCTTAAGTGTGTTGGGGCTCGCTTCCATTATGTATTGAAGCTTTAGCCGAATTTCACGAGAGATTTGGGGAATGACAATGTGACGGTCCGCCCTCAGAGAAACAATATATATATGCGGCGCCGTGGCCGAGTGGTTAGACCGCTCGCCTCCCACCGAGGCGGCCCGGGTTCAATCCCAGGGACCTGCATGTGGAATTTGTGGTGGACGAAGCGGCGTCTGGGCGGGTTTTCTCCGGGTTCTCCGGTTTCCCCCGCCATTCGTTCCACCAACTGCTCCATCATCACCTTTCCTTTCATCCATTTCACCATCATTTCGTTTCAACTACTTCCTTCATCCCATACCAGGCATCGGGCTGATCACCCATCCTGGATGCTCTGTCTGATCCATGAGTGTCTACTCCTCGACGGGCCTCTGACCCCAGGCACCCGCTTGTAAGTCCTGGGGGGTGTAAGTCCTACATAAGGGGAGGGTAAACAGATAATGAATGAATGAATATATATATATATATGTGAGTTTTTATGCGTATCCAACATTATATACAACGCTGGATTATTTAATTGCCTCTTATCCTGAAACTGAAAAGGTTGGTCAGCTAAAGACGTTAAAGTAGGAGTTTGTACATTTAATGAATCATTTGCCCACAATGAGTGTTACAGAAGCACAAAATATTCCGGTAGGTGTACCTGTGCAATCACAGCCACCTGATCATGTATTGAATTTGTTTCGCCATTTCGTTCACTCCCTATTATTCATCCACTGCAGACGTTGGCGGAAAACGTACAATCGTTTGACGTATCTGATGTTCCATCCGCGGTGCAATTTTTGAAGCTTTTTCCGCGCGGCTGAATGTGAGTGGGCGGCGCCGTGGCCGAGTGGTTAGACCGCTCGCCTCCCACCGACGCCGCCCGGGTTCAATCCCAGGGACCTGCATGTTGGATTTGTGGTGGACGAAGCGGCGTCTGGGCGGGTTTTCTCCGGGTTCTCCGGTTCTCCCCGCCATTCATTCCACCAATTGCTCCATCATCACCTTTCCTTTCACCCATTTCATCAACATTTCGTTTCATCTACTTCCTTCATCTCATACCAGGCATCGGGCTGATCACCCATCCTGGATGTTCTGTCTGATCCATGAGTGTCTCCTCCTCGACGGGCCTTGACCCCAGGCACCCGCCTGTAAGTCCTGGGGGGCGTAAGTCCTACATAAGAGGAGGGTAAACAGATAATGAATGAATGAATGTGAGTCAAACTATAGAGTTTCCGCAACAGAAATGTTAGAAAAAATTTAATTGAGTTTTATTTATGGACGCTGTCTAACTACTATGATCCTTAGCGTCCCATTCTATATTGGACGTGAAAGCTCGGAAACTTTCTTCAGAGGCCTCTTTTATCAGGCTTGAGGTTCTTTTATGTGCCGTAAATCTACGACACGGGCACTAGGTTTTACTTCACTTCCGAAGGAACCTATGCTAATGATTTTACGCCCCAAAATTTCCATTGCCCTCCGCCGCAAATATTTGAAGTAGTAGCTTCTGAGACAAATGGAATTCTTTTGCGACTATTTGTGAAGGCTATACGGGCACCTGATCCTGTGACGTCATTTCCCATAGAAGTGTTACAGTTCTTTATTCCACAGCGCGAACGTAATAGCCTTATTCAGGATAATTATTAAGTCACCAGGATTTATTAGTAAGTTATTTGCCCGAGTATACGCGTATTGGATTCCCAGAGTGAGATACGCTCGGTTATTATTTCTGTTCTCAACCCTGAAGTTCGTTTTAGCTTGTTATTTGCGATGCGGCCTAACACATTTTTAATTAGAATATTTAATACCTGAAGTTTAAGAATTTGCGATGTTAGATAAATGTTGGGTAAAGGAAATAGCTCACATCCACATTCATCTTCCTCATGACAAGTTTATAAACCGAAATTTTCTATGCCTACAACGCCGGAGCATTGTTTTAGATGTAAACAGCTAGGTCATTTGGCAAAGGACTGCCAGTCTGCGTGTAATGCTTTCGTGCGTGTACTAAACCAGTCCGTAATAACGATCTAATTCGTAAATCCATTTTACGGCAGAAATTGCCTGGTGTGGACTCTGTTTGCTTTCGTCATATCAGGCGGTAGGACTTTCGCGTCCATGTAAACCATTAGTAGAAATTGTTGCTGGGAAGTTCCTTTGTTTACCTTTACTTTACTCCGGTAGTACCATTTATTTACTACAACAGTGTTTTGATAAATATTTGTAGAGATGTTGCCCATAGGTACGTAAGTGTCACATTTGTATAGTTGTTAATGGTCATGTTTTTCCGGTGACGGCGAAAGATCTTATTTCTATCTCGTTTCCTAAATTTACTTGGAAGCATCGATGCATGCTTGTCTCGCAGTTGCCTCGTTATGTTGTGTTAAACTCCGATTCTATGGCGCTCTCAGCTAGTCATGGATTTCTCTACTATCCAAATTAATTTTGGTTTTGCTCCAAATGTGAACTTGATTTTCAGCGCGAGTTAAGTATCCCATCAAGATTAACTCAACACCGAGATAGTCATTTATGTGAAACCGGGAATGTGACTAAGTCATTGCCACATTTATCTACCAGTCAGGCATCGCAAATTCGCGATCTTTTGACCGATTTTACTGAAATATTTTCTGAGAGATACGGCGTTATAAATCTAATTGAGTATCAGTTGGGATTGTCTTATAAAGTTCTGGTAAAAAGGTATTTTGGAAAAAGGAACTATTAGTCCGTCTGCGTCATAATATACCTCGCCAATATTTTTTGTACCAAAGGCAGATGATGATTTTCGTCCACTGATGGAGTGCCATCGCCTGAATAAGGAATTTAAATTAGACTGTACCCCATTGCTCCGTTTCTATACAGCGACACATATTTCTCTGACGCATGTGTGTTTATCACTCTCGAATTAAATAGTGCGTATTATCAGCCACCTCTTTCTAAAGAGAGTAAGCACATCATTGCCTTTGCTTCGCTTTCACGGCTATACGAGTTTAATAGGGTTCCTTTCGGGTTATCGTTTTGGGTTTTTTTATTTATTTTTTTATTTATGGACGCTTTTTTAACTACTACGGTCCTTAGCGTCCCATTCTATATTGGGCGTGAAACACCAGTAATTTTGCTCAGAGGCGTCTTTATCAGGCTTGAGGTTCTTTTACGTGCCGTAAATCTACGACACGGGACCACCGGCTTTACTTTGCTTCCGAAGGAGGCCGTGTGAAGGATTTTTACGCCCGAAAAAATCCATCGCCCTCCGCCGGGTGTGAACCCCCGACCTTGGGAACCAGAGGCTGCACGGTACCACTAGTCCACGGAGGACGACAATTCGGGTTATCTACTGGGGCCCAGGTACTGACACGCTCGCTGAATCAAATATTTTGTGATGTCAAATTTCAATTTGTCTACAATTATCTTGACGATTTAGTAGTATATTCGCCAGATTTCGAGACCCATATCTCACACTTGCGTGAGGTGTTCTGCCATTTATTCCAGGCTGACGTAACTGTCAAGCACTCCAAGGTTAAATTCCATACAGCACAGATTTTTCTAGGCCATTTAGTATCTTCTGCGGGCATCACGGTCGACCTTGATAGGACCAAGACTGTGAGGGAATTTCCTCCTCCCAAAAATGTGCGCGTCCTAGCTTGTTTTGTGGGAATGGCCAATTTCTTTTCGAAATTTATTCTAAATTTTGCGGCACCCGCTGATCCTCTGAATCGTTTGCGACGTGAGGGTATTACTTTTCATTGTATAGCTGAACAGCAGCAAATATTTGAGAATTTTCTAATTCTCCTGCTTGGATATCCAGATTTTACTCGGAGGTTCGTGTTACAAACTGATGCCAGTACGGGAATGTTTAGCAGCTATACTCCTTCAAGATCATCCTGAGAGGTGTAGGGCGATAAACTGTTTCACGTACTTTGTCTCTGTGTACGAATTGGAAACCTGAGCGGTATTGTTTGGCTTGGAAAAATAATGGCGATATTTAGAGCACGTCAAATTCATATTACAGTGCGACAATCAGGCACTTACGTGGGCGGTAGCGACACCAAGGTCAACAGGTCGATTAGTAAGGCGGGGATTACACATTGGCGCATTTAGATTTACACCAATCCATATTCGAAGTTCTGAAAATGTAGTAGCGGTCGCGTTGACGCGTGTTTTTTTTCGATTCAGGAAACAACACATCTGAATCGCCTCGTGTCTCAAAGAGTTCGATACCTTTCCGCTAATGTTTGTTGGTGTCATTGAATATTAGCCCCATGATTCCAAATTCGCCAATATTGTTAGTCAATTTCAGAGAGGTGAAGTTGTTCCTCCGTATCCCCCCTTCCGTTTAAGCAACGGTGTTTTAATAGCCCGTGTGAGATTTGATGGCAAATATAAGGTTGTATTACTACGTGAAGTCATTCCGATTACCTTTCATTAGCGCCATTCATCATCATTTGATGGGATTTTAAGTATTGGCATGAGACCTAAAACAAAACCCATCAACAGTTTATTTGGCAAAGGATGGACAAAGAAATTACCACTAGAGTAAAGTTCTGTAAAATATGTGCTCTCGCTAAGCCGGCTCAGTGTAAGACGTAGGAAATCGCCTCTGAGGTCGCACCTAAGCCGCTTTTTACATTTTATTGCTCCTTTTTCTAGGACAGCGCAAGGTAACACTTACGCCCTTGTGGAAGTAGATGCGTTTTCGAAATTTCGGTTGTTTTCGCTTTGCCTAAAACTGCTGCTTAGGTAGTTACTAAGGTTCTGTCAATTATATTTGCATCGTTTGGGATGCCGCTTTACATAATGTCAGATAACGGCACCCAATTTACCTCACATTTGGTTCCAGAGATTTTGTTTTGAGTGGGCAGTTTCACACATAACTTCGACCCCTATTACCCAACGCCATGCAGAAAGGGTTAATCGTAATCTGAAATCGGCGTTAATAGCTTATCACCATGACGAGCATAATAAATGGGATACCAATTCAATTGGCGTTTAACTCAGCGCGTCTTGAGTCACACTAAAGTGTTCTGTTTCAACCAATGTTTGCCTATCAACCAGAGTCCGCTTTAGCTAATTTATGGCATCTCCATTACTTGTCGGAAACATTTTCCTATGAAATAATTAAGTAAATTTGGAATAGGGCCTTTAAAAATTTAAAACACGTACATGACATTGATAAAAACGATATGATGATCTGCGGAGAATGTCCCCATATGCAGTTGGCCAGACTGTGATGTGTCGCAATCATCCACTTAGTTCTCGTAAAAATGCTTTCGCTACCAAGCTAGCCCCCCGTTAAATTGGCTCACATAAAATTGTAGGGATTTATAAGGAGATTTCTGTGAAATTGTGGGATCCACTTACCCAACACGTAAAGAGGGCACACATCTCACAATTGAAGTCATTCATGGGGAACCAGACCGCTTAAATACTTTTTGTTGATGTATTGAATTTTATGTAGTGTTCTATTAAGCTGGCTTTATGTATTTTGAGGTCAGAGCTGCCAGTGTTAGGATACTTTGTTTTAGGCGAGCTGACTCCCTGACAGACTTCACTGTGTTTGTGCGTCAGAGAGAGAGAGAGAGAGAGAGAGAGAGAGAGAGAGAGAAGGTGAGAGCTGCGGCATAACACTATCTGTGTGTCACGTTTTTCCTGTTTCTCTCTGTGTACAACTTCTCTGGGTTTTCTTTCTGTGTGTTTTCTTCTTTTCTTTATTCTTTCTTCCCTCTGCTTATGTTATATGTATTGTGGTAAAGTATTTTATACGTATGTTTTCAGTGTATTTTCCTATTTTTAATATGTTGTGGTGCACCACATGGAAAACAGTATAAGAGCCCTTAATTTTGGAAACTAATGTGTTTGTATATATATATTTGCGTGTGTGTGCTTTTATTGTATTTGCTTGTGTTTTGTATGCATTTTATTGTATGGTATTTTAATTCCATTTTATATTGACATATCCATTTTATGATGTTAACTGATATTCTATTTTATTATGTTCTATTTCAGATTTTATTTGCATACTATTGTATTGTATTTTATCTTGCATTCCGTTTTAGATTGCTTTTTATTGTAGTCATTTTAGATTTTTTAAATTTCAATTTCGCTGTTTTTATTCATTTTAGATTGGATATGCATTTTATGGTTAAATTAATTATATTTTTACTGTTGTTCGCTAATTTATATTTTACTATTTTAACATTGTGAGATTCATTAATGCCGCAAAGAATATGATAATTTGTCTATAGAGTTGCCGATTATTTATAATCTGGAACTCTCGTTTATTTTATGAAGCACGATACTGCTAATTAGGCTTATTTTTCAGGCTGTACCTGTTCTCATAGCATTCACGAAGGAGATGGATCGAGTCCCGGTAGAAGTGTACGGCTGTACGAGAGGTATTCTCCGGACGACTTCCTCGAGGAGGAGGGATGCTGCGGCTCCTGTTCCAACCTGCGGCCCCTGTTTCATCACCTTATTAGCAAGATCCCACTAAGTCATCGTTAGAGGACATAGGAAAATGTCATCTACATACCTTTGGTGGATTTTCGGCTGCCATGTGCGTTGATCTATAATCTTTATACATATTTTGTGTACGGCAGCTGACAGTGTCGTGTTTCCTCCTCCTCCAATATTGTACTGCCGCTATCCCTACACCGCGGGACTCGCGTGTGCAGTGCGATGATTTAATTTATGATCTGTTTTTTCTCTTCCTTTATTCCTTTCTATTTGATGCCCGGTTTGGGGGGATGCATGTGCCGATTGTTTTCTTTCGGCACAAGTATATTTCACATTTACCACCCTTACAGCTAATTTAAGTTTATGCCGTGGGCAATACTGCACTGTTTAGCTTGTGCCGCTGTTTGGCGCTTAGCCGCTCCTGCCTATAGACGGGAAGGGCAGAATTTGGAGAGAGTCTTTGAGGCCGTAGCCGAGAGAGGGGGAGGTCAGTTTTTTCCCTCTCTCTCTCTCTCTCTCGAACGTCGGGTCGTTTTGGCCGTGGGGTGTTGATGAGATGGAGTTTAAGGGCGCTAAACATCTAGGGTCATCAGTGCCCTTACAGTGTATAAAATTTAAAATCCAAGAACTAAAAACCGGGACACAAACCCGCGATGTCGAGAAAAGTAAAAAACAAAACATAAAATTCCAAAAAGCAACACACTAAAACCATGGTCAATAAAAGAGTAAAACAACGTGTCAAGAACTGTAGAATGGGAAGGACATGAGCGCCATATGTCCGTCGGGGAGAAGAGCCCCATTAAAACAGACAATATAAAATCACAAAGCTAAAAGACGCTCAGCGCATCAAATGCGACGTTTAAAACCACTGGCACTTATAAAAGGTAAAAGACATTCCACAGCACGCGCGTCGTCTGCCAAAACGTTGGCTATTCCAACAGGCAGACCCACACGGAGCTAAAACTTGACACTCTGTTAAAATGTGACGCACCGTTAAGGGCGCATCACACTGCTCACAGAGCGGTGCGGGGTCACCACTGAGCAGGTATCTATGACTCAAAAGGAATGTCCGATTCGCAGACGATCTAAAAGTAACTCTTCCCGAAGAGAAGAACGAGAAGAGGTACCCCAGACTAACGGAAGAGGTTTGACCTCCCGAACTTATTCCCCCGGAGGGCCGTCCACTCATCGCGACAAAACGAGAGAATGCGGTGACGTAAAATAACACACAAATCTGACGAGGGAACAACAGAGGTAACACATCTGGGTAATAAAATCGCCGATTTGGCAGCGGCGTCGACAGACTCGTTCCCTGAGATGCCCACATGACCTGGAATCCACACGAAGGAGACGAGTGCAACAGGTCATATATGCGCTGTACGAGGGGATGGAAAATGTACAGCGCGTTAATACTCTGAAAGGCACTCAGAGAGCCCGTACAAACAACACAGTGCCGCAAGTCGTGCCGCTGAATGTATAAAATGACTTGATAAATACTATAAAGTTCGGCGGTAAAAATCGAACATTGCCCGGGTAAACGAAAGGTAAAACTACGTTGACCAAAAACAAAGGCACACCCTACTCCATCATGAGCATTAGACCCATCTATATATAAAATGAAAGTCCCCGAAATGCGCCTGAAGTTCCAGAAACGCTGATATAAGGACTGGAGAAAGAGTCTAATTCATCGGCATCGACGTTAACCTAAGGTGACAGTGGGCCTCAGCGCGCAACAATGGAGGAAAACGCGTTTCGCCTCTGGAAAGGTCCGGCGCTGGCGTAACGTCCAGATGCCGAAGAAGTTATCGAAATCGAACCCCTGGAGGGGTGAATCCTCGAAAAATAACTCGAAGGACGGGTGGTCAGGCAAGCTTGAGTGTCGACATGCATAGGAGCACAAAAGCATCTCACGCCTGAAGGACAGCGGAGGCTCTGCAGCTTGAGCATACAGATTGGGAACAGGGCTGGTTGGAAGAGCCCCTGTAGCGACGCTTATGCCACGATGGTGTATGGCATTAAGTCGACGTAACACCGATGGACGTGCCGATGAATAGACAATAACCCCGTAATCAAGCTTGGACCGGACCGAAAAGCGATAAAGATGCAGAAGGATGGTCCGATCAGATCCCCAGCATGTGCCACTTAAAACACGCAAAAGGTTAAGGGAACGGTCACCCTGTGTTTTTAAAAAGGAAATGTGCGAAGTCCAGCTTAGCTTTCTATCAAAGATCAACCTCAAATATTTCACCTCGACTGCAAACGGAAGTATCTCCGGCCCAAGATGGAGAGAGGGCGGAGGGAATACCTTCCGGCGCCAGAAATTGATACAGACCGATTTCTCGGCGGAGAAATTAAAGCCGTTGGCGTTACTCCAGGCGTAGAGACGGCCGATACAGCTCTGGAGACGGCGATCGTGCAGGCAGGTCCGCCGTAAACTGCAGTAAATCGCAAAATCGTCAACGAAAAGGGACGATGAAATACCAGGTGGAAGACACTCAACAATTGGGTTGATAGCAGTAGCAAAAAGCGTGAAACTGAGTACAGAGCCCTGCGGTACACCGTTCTCTTGAATGAAACGACTAGATATAACCGAGCCCACACGTACACGAAAGACGCGATCCGTCATAAACTCCCGAAGAAATAGGGGAAGACGACCGCTAAATTCCATGCGTAGAGTGTATGTAAAATGCCGCCCCTCCAACAAGTGTCATAAGCTTTCTCCACGTTAAAAAACACAGGCAATGTTTGATACTTTCTCAGAAATCCATTCATGACATGCGTCGACAGTATCGTATGTCAAGTGGGATAGTAACTTCCGGTGCAGCATCGATGTTCCCACATCGGCCAACCCAAACCAAACATTTTGAGCGCTGCACATCATTATTACCTCAGATTGCTGTCAACAGATGTATCTCTTTACCAGATTTCAACGGATGTATAGTAAGTATCAGTGATACCAATATCCATTAATTTAGTAACATTGTAATTTCAACTAAGTAAATACTAAGTAAACACTAAGTAAAACAATAAAACCAATGACTGAATTATAATTAAATTTTGCACATTCATACATTAAGGCAATGAATTGTGAAATAGTACCTTTTACAGGTAGTCTGTTCTCTAGCATAATGGAGTACATGTTGTTCACCTTGATGTGTACTACCGCCATATGAAACAAGGGATAACAGTACAGATAAATACTGGACAACAGTTTGCTATTTGAGTACGAAATGTACAATTATCTAGTTTACGAGAAATGTGGTGTTCTAGGTTGCCCTGTTACAGGTAGAAATAAAGAATTTAAACTGTTTCTTTTCCCGAAAAATCCCGAAAGGCAACCAACATTTAAGAATACGATTATAAGTGCAGAAACAGTAATTAAACTTGCACCTTGCTTGACGAATTTTGCCGTGTGTTATTATAACCTGTGTGAAAAGGATATTTAAAGACGGTTACAGATGTATTCATGCAGATAAATCATCTAGGTAATGCAAAAATTAGCTAACAGATACACATATTATATAGATATTTTCAATGAAACCTAAGGTATAATTTTTTATGCTGGATTTATATCCCCATACCATAGACCATATGCCACCAGTTGTACTGTTTTGTTTTGTTAGCTCCCATAATGAGCAAATCTCGAAAAAATAGAACACACCGTACATGTGATATATGCCGACACCAACACATGTAATGAAAACATAACCTCCAACCCATGGCCATTAGTGCACTTGTTTTACTTTATTTATCCACCCTATTGTGCATATTGAAACTCGCGTTTTTAGATATTATTATTTCCAACGTTTAAGATAAACACCTATCTATAATGTGACATTTTAAAATATTCCTCCAAGCTGTTGGAAAACATGTATTAAGAATAATTTTAAATCCTGTAAGGGATTTTAGTAGTGCCTATTATGCCAAAATTTGGAGTGTTACCTTTATAAAGCTAGGTTACACTGGAATTTCATTACGTAATTAAGTATTTAAAAAAAATTAGCAGCATTTACACTTATCAAGATTCCTTATGCAGAACCCAGCTTTTGTGGAA
Source organism: Deroplatys truncata (assembly GCA_030765065.1). Taxonomy (NCBI): domain Eukaryota; kingdom Metazoa; phylum Arthropoda; class Insecta; order Mantodea; family Mantidae; genus Deroplatys; species Deroplatys truncata. Next base: position 13,067,449 of record CM060982.1, on the reverse strand, counting down.
TAAATTTTATCAGCAAACATTATGCAGGTAAACGATAATAACAATTTTTGGAGACTATTATGCTGATTAAAACCCTTTCCTCAAATTGCACATATAGATATTCTTTGTCTTAAGCCACTAGTCACACTCTTAAATTCCAAATAAGCATCAGTTTAAAACCTGAGTTGCTATTGAGATGACCACAGATATCTGTGTCGAATGGAACAAAATTATGTACTCTTCATTTATATACACATTTGTATATTGTATTAAATTGCATGTTACAGATTCGCTGAAAGCATTCATGGTGAAACATCTGTGGATATTCTTGTATAAATGTAATGCTGAGCTAACTAATCCAACATTTTATATACATTATTTTAAATTAATATATTCATAAGTTTTGCATAAACTTTATTACCCAAGCAGAATATTACAAAGTTAAAACTGATTCTCTGCCTCGTTTGTGCTTGAATTTGCCATTAGTAATTGCAAATCATTACAAAACACATTAAATTTACTTTCATCCCCTCACCATTATTACCTTAATCACTTTACTGCAACATATGATAGTCCAATTTTCATTTAGATTCAAGTACCAAGGAATATGGCACTACCTCACCTATGAAATCTGCAGCCAAAACAGGAAAAAAAAAATTCACATGTAAGAGATAATACTTACGGTTATTTCAATTTGCATGTAGTGTATGGGTTTAATATAACTCTGGTTTTGCATTCTCTGCTATAAGAAGGTATTCAGTGGGTGCTTAGCTTCCTGAAAGTGTTTATAATAATAGTCATTTGTTTACAAATTAAAGCTTGCAGAAGCAGTTCTATAATCAGTAGTTAATATTTTTTAGCACTTCCCCCATTTTTCGTGCAGTATTTATTTTGAAATTCCCTGCTTTACTTACACTACATACTGCATTGCAGACTCTTATCACTGATTTATTTATGTGTATACAGTTTACTTGTTTACTCCAGTACCTTCACTCCCCAAAGTTAACATATCCATATATGTGTGTTGGCATGCAGGCAACAGAGCAGCATTTCTTTACAAAATTATACAGATTTTCATTTAATCCACAGTATTTTTCGGCTGTGATTATCATATTTACAATTGTAGCAGAAAAAAGCGTTTGCTAAATTATTAATAATGTGCGAGACAATTTCAAATTTTGGGTCCTTCTCCGAAGACCTTTTGTAATCTTGTGTGCGTGTATTTATTGAAATGCAATTGATGTATATAGATTGCTGTTTAAAACCTTAATAAATATAATCATTAACATAGCATTTTTGTTTTAGTTTAAAACAGATAGTGCTATTTTTTGTACATAGTTGTTGGTATATCTTCATTTTGAATATATATATGTATATATATATATTTGCTGTTGTTATCATTACAGTTTTCTTCAATTGAGTTTTTAAATGTTATTACTAACTTATTGTGTACAAAAACATTGCATTACACAAAACCCTGTGGTATCCCTTCCTGTTTTCCTCTAACCATAATATGTAATAACGCAATGTGAAGTTATAATTAGTGTAGTCATTAGTGTAAAAAGGTTTTGAAATCTAACTTGAAGAGGGAAAGAGAAGAAGATGTATTTGCATAATCTTAGCCACATTTTTAAGTGCTCTGCCTCGCTTCATATATTTATTAAAGTTGTAATGATTAATTGAAACCATAATCATTGATCTGACGCAGAAAATAGTACAACTTTAAAAGCTTCTTGACGATTTTCTTTCGGGAATTAGTTGCTGAACTTATTTGGAGGTCACATCTCGCGCACTCATGAATAATTTACGGCACATTTCAATTTTTCACGTATTAGCATAATACGCATTCCATAGCTTCGTGGAAATGTGCCTATACCATTCATTACGTTTGCTCGAGATGGGCCTTCGTAAGCTCACTAACTAATTCCCGAATGGAAAGCAAGCGCACAGGGGGCGCGGAGCGTTGGTACCATAACATGCGCTCAGTCGAAATAGAAGTTGACTGCATTACCGACTAGATCGTTAGTTCCAATTAGTGCAACTCGAAAGATCAGGGAAAAAGCGCCCTATTCGACACCTTGCCCTCACCATTGAGTTGAGAATCTGGGTAATCTGTGGTTGACAGAGACACCAGATGGTCGACGGTAAAGCGATGGCGACGAAATCCGCACTGAGCGTTGGCTAGAACTTTCTGAGACTCAAGCCACCACGTCAACCGCCCGTTGACCATGCGCTTCATCACCTTGCAAATGCAACTGGTGAGGGAGATAGGGCGGTAGCTGGAAGGTAATTGGGGATCCTTCCCAGGCTTAAGTATAGGAACAATGGTGGCTTCGCGCCAAAAGGAAGGAAAAAACTATCTTGCCAAATGCGGTTATAGACCTGTAAGAGAAAGAGCTTACTGTCGGCTGAAAGATTCTTTAACATCAGGACATGAATGCCGTCCGGCCCAAGAGCGGAGTGCCCAGGGCAATGCAGAGCGTGCTCCAGCTCACTCATTGTAAAAATTTCATTATAACACTCCTTATTAGCAGACAGAAAATTATAGGTCTCGGAATCCAGCCGGTCTTTCAGAGTGCAAAGGCCGGCGGAATAATGGTCAGAACTGGAGACCGCCTCAAAGGCAGCACCCAGAGTGTTAGCAATTGCAGCCGGATCCACTATAGTGGCACTGGAAACCTGAAGGCCAGACCAGTACAATGCGACACTTAACCGGAGAAGCGACGAAGTTTATCCCAAACAACAGAGGAAGGCGTGAAGCGATTAAAAGACTCGACAAAACGAGTGCAGGACGCCTTCTTGCTATCCTGAATAATGCGACGAGCCCTGGCACGCGATTGTTTAAAAGTAACCAATTTATCGAGGGTGTAGGGTGTCGCCGAAACATCCTAAGTGCAGTTCTATGGGCACGAACGGCGTCCCGACAGTCTTGTTCAACCACGGAACAGGTATACGCCGAGGATGAGAGGACGAACGGGAAATTGTGTGCTCGGCGGCAGATAGCATCGTAGAGGTAAGGTGCTCTACCATTTGGTTACCGTTAGTGAAGGGCTGGTCCTCAAAACACACGAGGCTGGTATACAATCTCCAGTCGGCCTTTCTGAATATACAGGTACGTAATCTGGAATGCTGGAATTAGTGAGACAAAAGAGAAACGATGCAGCGTTAATGGTCATTGGAGTAGGTGTCAGCGACGACGTTCCACTGCAGACGACTAGCAAGCCGGAGTGAGCAAACGGCGAGGTCCAAGTGACAAAATGTACCAGAATAATCAGAAACAAAATTAGGCTCACCTGTATTGAGGATAAAGAGTTTGAACTGAGAAAAAATGTCGAAAAGAAGCGTTCCCCTTGCACAATCCCTAGGCGAACCACACAGGGGGTGATGGGCATTAAAATTTCCCAACAGAAGAAATGATGTTGGGAGAGCGGTCAGGAGATCTCGAATGTCCGCGTTAGCGAGGGGAGACGACGGAGGTGAATAGATAGAGCAAACAGAAAAGATAAAGCCGGGTAATTGAATTCTAACGGCAACAGCTTGCAAGTCGGACGTTAATGTGAGAGTCTGGAAATGAACTTCGTTACGCACTAATATCATGACACCTCCATGAGCAGGAGTACCCTCATCCGGTTCAAGATCGTAGCGAACCGTGGTATATCCTCGGAGGTCAAAAGGATCGTGAGGGCGAAGCTTGGTCTCCTTCAAACACACGACCATAGGTGAATGGGAATGCAATAAAAGTTGTAGTTCCTCCCTATGCGATCGTACACCACGTAAATTCCAGGTCAGGATAGCCATGAATAAAGGGATAAACTGTCTACTTAGAAGGGCGGCTCAAAATTACCTTCTGTTTAACCTTTGGGCTCGGGCTTTTGGTAAGGAGTTGGTCAGACTCCAGAGCATCCTCGAAGGGAGGGTTCACGCGCTCAGAGCCAAAAACCGATTCAAGCGCTGAGAATTGGTTCTGGGTGGCAATGGGTGAGGTGTGCCGCTGAGCGCGGCTTGTCCCAGAAGTATCCTGGGACTGCGACCTTCGAGGAAGAGAAGGTTAACTTTTCTTACCGCGCGCACGCGGAGGGTGTTTCAGAAAATCTTCCCTACGAAGTTTCTTCTTTGATTTCTTTTCAGTGGCTTGCGACTTCGGTACCTTAGGACCAGCTTTAGATGGATTGATAACTGTGGCAGAAATGGACGGCCGTGGTAGTGGCGGTCAATGCAGTCATGGTCCAGGTCTGTGTTTGGGCATTCTTCCGGGGTACAGGCCAGGCAACAACAGAACTAAATGTACCCGATCGCAGGAGCGAAGGTTGGCGCGCATGGTAACGCCTCCGGGCTTCAGCGAAGGAGAGTTCCTCCTTTACCCGTTACTCCTGTATCGCCTTCTCATCCTGGTACCGCGGACAGTCGGCAAATGACGCAGAATGAGACCCTTTGCAATTAACGTAGACGGGGGCTGTTGAACAGGTACCTTCGTGCGAGGGCTGGCTACATGATGCACAGATGGTAACTGCACTCTTACATGAGACTTGCGTATGCCCAAAACGTTGGCATTTAAAACAACGCAGAGGTCTAGGAATATGAGGCATCACAGCAATACGTTCGTACCCTGCAGAAATGCTCGTCGGCATATCAACGCCATTCAAATGTTATAAACAGGGTACGAGTGGGTACTAGTACTCCGTTGCGTTTGGGCTGCACTCGATGCACTGCTGTCACCTTTTGGTCTGAAAGAGAGTAGACGAGTACTTCGCCCAACAAACCATCGAGGCTATGGGTGGTAACGACGCCTCGACAGGAATTCAAGGTGCGGTGCTTCTCAACATGGATGGGATAACTGTGGAGAAGCGTAGCGCACAACAAGGTCTTACTTTGCTGATCGGACGTTGTTTGTACTAATAAGGAAAAATTCCGTAGACGAGTGCAGGGCTGAACTGCACCAGCAATAGCATCAATGCCCTTCTGAATAATAAAATGTTTCACCTTCTCAAAACTTTGTCCTTCTTCTGTTCGTAAAATGACCAAATAACAACCAGATATCGGTGTTGCTACTTCTGTTACATAGACCTTTCGGCGCTTGTTGTTAGTAATGGAGAAAGGGGGCTCCATAACGAAAGAAATCCTCCACCATTGCAACCGTCTCCGACTTCGGACTCTGACTTCCCGGGCGTTACCCCGGCTTGGGTGAGTGGCCTATCCATACACGTCTCAACCCAGGGTCACACCTCCCAGAACTGTGACAGTGGGACCCAATGGCCGTCGGAAGCCAGCAGCTCATGCAATGGCTACCCGCGAGACTGCAGTTGAACAGCGGATACAAACACAAACCCTACATGACGACCCCGGGTGGTGGGGATGGCGGCATTACCCACTCACCCAGCTGCGCACCCAGTGTGCGGGTATCCGCCAGGCTGTTCCACGGAGGATTAAAAGAAAAAGGTAAATTAAATCAAAACTGTGTGGGCGTTTCGCACGCAAGGTAGGCCGGCGAGGAAGAGAAAGAGATGCAAGAATGAATGGTCGTAGTGCAAAATCTTCGTTAATAGAGAGAACAAGAAAGAACGATGACGAGGGGCGGCATGGAACGAAATGTAAAGAACGCACAAAAGCCTACCTTGAGTCCCCAGGTCACGAGGACGAACCCACTTCGTCCGGACGAGGGTGGAATGATGATGATGGCGATGATTGGCTCGGGCACCCCGGGTACGCCAAACCCGTATTCACATAAAATGAGCCCCTGGGGGGTTGGTCGTGGGGGATGATATATTTGGTAAGTGTCCTGCATATGTTACCTTGGATTTTTGAGTTGTTACACATAATAGGATTAGCCGAATCTGACCGTTTGCAATTGCCATGTGTGCTCAAGTAATTTCAGTTTGTGGGAATCCATTTCTGTATTACGAGAGTTCTAGATACTGGGCGTGTGAAACTGCAATTTTCTTTAGTTTAAAGGTAAAATGGGCGTCATAATTATGTCAATTGTTTTAATTGTTTTAGGCTTATATAAATGAAATATGTAAGTGATGTACTCGTAATCAGGCTACTCCTTAAATTCCTAACTTGGTATAATGTGTTATTTATATGATCTTCAAACGAAGTATGAACTTATTCAATATCTTTTGGTTCAGCATTATGTAAAACGTTTCTGAGCAATATATACAGGTGTAGATTTTGTAAATCGTTCTTTTAATACGGTAGATGCATACGTTGACTTGTACCTTTGCGTTTTTGTGTTTTGTACGGAGCTCTAATAGTTAATTACCCCCTTTATTTATTTATTTAATTAGTGGCTAGTGAATATCTCTGAGGGGGCGCATTGCAATATATTAGCCTCGAGGTAATGCTATATGAAAACGACCTGTCTTCTGCTAGCACCGGCGTGGGCTTGGCCTAAGTAGCTCGAGCGTTGCCAAACGTAGGAAAATCAACGTGCGTAATATAACAACATTGTAACATTACATTAACGTGCATTAATGCATGAAAGGAGTGTGGCATGAAAATACTCCTCCTTATAACAACACGAAATTAGCGGTACACGAATATATGAAGAAAATATAAAGTTGTGGGATGAAATTAGCCTTAAACCGATGCATGAAGAAACGGAATTTTTTATGTGAGTTGTTTTTTAAATGGACGCTCTTTAACTGCTGTGGTCCTAGGTATCCCATTCTATATTGGGCGTGAAAGACCGGAAATTTTGCACAGAAGTTTTCTTATCAGGCTTGAGGTTCTTTTATGTACCGTAAATCTACGACACTGGACCACCGGGTTTACTTTTCTTCCGTAAAAGGTCATGCTAGGTATTTTTACGCCAGAGAAAACACAACACCCTCCGCCGGATTTGAACCCGGACCTGGGGAACTAGACTCTAGCATGGTACCACTAAACCACAGAGGACGCCTCCCATGGGAATGGGAGTTTAGTTCAATGCATGCATTTTTGTGCGCTTTTTGAATTTTGATTTTTCGATAGTGATTGTACAAAACGACAGTGTTTAACTTGAGGCAGTATTTTATATCACAACACTGTGAATGGCAGAGTGATTGTAGTGTAAATTAACATTATTGTATGACAATGATTTTAGATGTTTGTTAGCTATAAGTATTGTTAGGAAACAAGTTTACATGTCCTCACTGAAACTGACAATAGGAGTGTGTAGCAATAAACCGATGGGGTGAGTTGTTTATCGCTTAGAAAAGACAAACAAATGACGTCAGGGTAGCGCGCCTTTCTTTAGAAATGGAGGGTATATCTTTCCTTGAGCATATGTATTAGTAATTGTGATTGGTTTACAAAACAGACGCTAATGTTGGCGCGATTTGGTAACCAATAATAACTCTAATATAATGCTTAGGTATTTCGGGGAGAAGGAGCATATATCCTCGAGCTACAAGCATGTTTTACGCAGTCTTAAGGAATCATTTGCGAGGTACACATCACGCACTTCTAAGAAATCTCTCGCGAGGTACACGTCAGGCAGTTCTAAAAAATCATTCGCGAGTTACACATCACGCAGTTCTAAGAAATCTATCGCGAGAAACACATCACGCAGTCTTGAGGAATCTTTCGTGGAGTGCACATCATACAGTTCGGAAGAATCTCTCGCGTCGTAAAGTTAGTTAGAAATTGTGAAGTACGCGGCAACTAATAAGACAGTAATTACATTCGGAAATATAACTGTTTCAGTCAGGCGTGTATACAGATTTAAGATGTGAACTATTAATTAAGTGTTACGGCAACAAAGGTGTGAAAATAAATTCTTTTATCAGTGTTATCCTTTAGTAACAACTCCTTTACGTTTACACGCCCTGCTCAGAGATATTTGCTCGACTGAGTAATAATAGCAGGCCGGAGGACAAAGAACTCAAAATTCAAAATAGTAAAACAATAACAGGCGCCAAATAAAAAAGATAACACGAACAGATAACCGCGACAAATGGCTCCCAGAACGTGGCTCAAGATAACCAGGAAGGGGCAAGATAACCAGGAAGGGGCGAGATAACCAGAACGTGGAGCGAATGGAGCAGTGCAATTAACTACAAGACGCAGATCCGAGAATCAACCACCAGAACAACCGACGACGACGATGGATGAGAGGACATCAGCGACTACGAGAACAGAAGACAACAGGGGAATTCGACTACAGGACACTAAGGCAGCGAGACGACGCAGATCCATGGTAGTACGAAGCAGAGGCGACATATACATCTAGGGGAGAGGGGCAGGAAGCTGGAGATCAAAACAGCGTCATCAGATAGCATATTGAAGGTTAGAAAATTGTAAATTTTATATGTATTCTAAAAGGAAACAAAACAATTGTGAGAAATTAAATGTTGTTGAGAAGCGGAAGGATTAAGAAAACAATGTCTACTAATAATACTGAAGAAATAATTATGGAAGGGGATAATGTAGCAGTTGACCGTAATTTAATGCAGGTCACGGAAAATAGCTCAAACAATGCGGGATTTGAGGGAGGAAATATCAGTGAAGAAAGTGAGAATAGCAGGTCAGTCAACTCAAACATCTGGAATTGTTGTAAATATTTCAGGGCAGGTAGCCGACGATAGAGATAGATGTATTAGGCATGTAGGTCAGAGTATTGTATCAAACAGTGGTAAAGTAACTGTAACGGGTGGTGGAAATGAAGGTTTACAAAGAGATGTAAATGCAGCAGGAAATGTTAATTATGATGCTGGTATGATGATGGAAATGCTGAGAAATTTTGGTGAAACATTAATTAAGAGTAATGAGAAATTAGAGCAAAAATAGATCAAAATAGGGAAGATATGGAAAAGAGTAATAGGAATTAAGGGAAGTTATTGGTAAGAGTATTACAGATAAATTAAGGGAAGAAACTGGGAAGAGCAATGAGAAATTAGAGCAAAAATTAAATCAAAACATGGAAGATATTGGTAAGAGTAATAGGGAATTAAGGGAAGAAATTGAAAAGAAACTTGTGGAGTTAGATAATAGTGTGACAAGAATGAGAAATGAAAATAAGGAAATAATAGCAAGTGAGATAGGAAAGTTTTGAAAGAAAATGTCAGATACGAGCAGAGAAATATCTAATCAAAGAAGTGAGGTTAATAATAAAATTGAACATGTTGATGTAAAATGTACAGAGTTAGGTAGCCGAATGAATAGCATTTCAAGTGAGCTAAGAGAGATGAAGGAGGCTACGAATGCAGATTTAATTCAGGTGAAAGTTAATTTCAGAGGGGAGATACCTGAAATTCAGAAGGAGTCGGAAACACAAAGAAATAAGTTGTCCGAAGAACTTAAAGTTTTGTCTATAAATTTGGATCAAAAACTAACTTCTGAAATTAACAAGCACCAAGCTGTTCAAAATGAAAATTGTAGAAAGTTGGAACAGACAATAGAAAATCTGCAAGGTACTGTAAATAGCTTAGAATTGAATTCAAGGGTCAATATATGTTATATCAATGTATCTGATGCACAGAATAATGATAGAGGTATTTCCTCAGGTATGATTAATAATGTGAGTGACGCGGAGGTTTCATCCATAGCCCACGCCGAAACTCAGAGTGCACAAGTAACAGTAGATAATTTAAATATGGGAATAAGGGACATGCAAAACTATAAATATATCTTAAGTGATTTGCCACTTCCAAAATTTAATGAAAACTCCAATCCAGTACAGTTTATTGCAGACTTGTAAGAGTACATTCAAATTAAAAAGATGCTGGAAGAATTGAAAATGATAGTTGTTAAAAGATGTTTGGATCGAAAAATTTGATTGGCTACAAATGGTATCAGGGGGCGAAATTTCATATGAATCCTTTAAGAGGTTATTCATGAACATATTTTGGAATGTCACGATACAGCACAAAATGCGAGCAATTCTTAGCCATGGACAATTTGATCCACGAGAGGGAATATCAATGACTGATTATTTACTAAAACATGCAAGTCAGGTTCGGAATTTGTCACCTCCGATCAATGAGAAAGATTTTGTGAGTTTGCTCACAAGGCATTATCCTTTAAGGATACAAAATTATTTATTATTTGCTGAACCACACAGTACTTTTGAGATGACAGAGTTATAGTTGGCTTTGGAACAACCGGAAGAAGATATATCTCGAGAGTGGGAGCATAGATTTTTATACATGCGAGATAGACGAAATTACCAAGTTAGTCATTATCACCAAAGCAGAGGAAAAGACAGGCGTCCTGAGAATAATACCAGGCAACGGTACCAATCATACGTTCCAAATTTTGAAAGACCGAGGACAGATGGGAAACCAGGTCGGCAGGAACAAATAAATTGTACCAGGACAGAAAGATTGCCGGAAAGAGGTCAAGATCGAGGAAGGCGTTACGTCAGGCAAAGGGGAAATTTCACTCACTGGAGGGAAAACACTAACCGGGAAAGATCCGAGGAACGGCAAGAAAATTACGTGCCAAGAGGACATAATTTCAGAAATCGAGGATTTCGGACTCGAGTAAGGGGAACTCAAAACAGTAGGAGCGAAAATGAGATAAATTTAGCACCTGTTGGAATGGCAGTCCCGTACATGAACATGGAAGTAACCAGGAAAACTGTCAATAGACTCCTGTGCAGTAGGTTCTCAGGACACCTTTAATAATTCAGTATCCATTACCAAAATAAACAATATGCCTACACACACTCTCTGTAAGAAGATTATAGCAAAAAAAGAGACGGAGGAAAATTTCGAGTCACCTCATATTAAGATAGAAATTGCGAAGAAAGAGATTATTGCGACTATAGATTCCGGTTCATCAGCTTCAATTTGTTCGCAGAAATTTTATATAAATTTGATAAATGAAGGTAACAAAATTATGGCTCTTCCCACCAGTAATTTAATTTGTCGTGTTGCAATCGGAAGAACGACACAGGTCATAAAGACACAAGCTCTACTAAACATACTTATCGGCGGAGAGAATTTCGAGGTTATGTTTCTAATTGTAAACCATTTGATTTGTGACATAATTTTAGGATGTGACTTCCTACATGAATATGAATCACGTATAGATTTTAAATATGAGGAGTTAAAATGACAAAAGACAATAGAGAAATAAAGGTACCGTTTATAAAAGAGAAAGTATCCGTGATTGAGAGGACAAAGGAAGAGGAAGATCTTTTTGTGATCAAGAAGTTTTTGTGCAAATAATTGAAACCAATAGAAACGTTCAGATAAAGCAAGTAGTCAGAAGATGTGAAGGGAACACTACGCCATATTTTCGACAGCTAGTAGAAATGCCAGAGGAAGTAGAGAAATTTGCGACCCGAACAAAAGACGACCGTGCGAGCGAGACAGACAATAACTGGGAAGATAGGAGAAGTGAAGAAATATTACAGAAGAAGTGTGAAGAGGCTTATAACATTACGAATACACAAAAACAAATTCTTCTTGACGTTTTGATGAACAATTGTTCAGCATTTAGTAATATCCCAGGCAGATGTAACGTATATCAGCATACATTTCATGTAGATGTACCACCATATAGGCAAAAGTACGATAATTTGCCTATAAGTCTTCGGGACAAAGCTAGAAAACGAATAAATAGCATGTTAGAAAATGGGATTATTGAGCAAAGTAATTCTCAGTATATAAATTCAAACTGTTGGAGTATAAAACGAGATGGTAGTTTGAGATTAACATTAGATGGTAGATATGTCAACCAATATATGAAGTCAGATCATTTTCAAAGTGAAGGAATCGAACAACAAATCACGAAAATTTCAAGAGGAAGATTTTTAACATCCATTGACCTCACTGCGTCATATTGGCAAGTAGAACTGGATCCACAAGTGCGTGATTGAACTACATTTCAATACTCGGGGATCCATTATCGTTTTTGTGTAAGTCCCATTGATTTAAAAAACTCAGGAAGTGGATTTTTGAGAGCAATCCACAGTATTTTGGAAATTCTGCAGACGACTTTGTAATAAAATATATTGACGACTTCCTCATTATTAATCAAACATTTGAGGAGCATATGAATAATGTACATTACTGTTAAATAAACTGCAACAACATGGTATGACTGTAAACATACTAAAATCAAAATTTTGTGTCCAGGATAATACATTTTCTGGGTTATGTAGTGGATGAACGGGGTATAAGACATAACTAGAAGAGAATAGAATCAATAATGAAAATTCCACCACCAAGGAACGTAAAGCAAATTAGACGTCTCTTAGGGGTATTGAACTTTCAGAGTAAGTTCGTACAAAGGTATTCGGCTGAAATAGAACCACTGCGGCAGTTACTCCGAAATAATATCAAGTGGAGATGGACAGAGGATCATCAAAAACGTTTTGAGAGGGTCAAACAAGTTTTTGCTAAGTTCATATTGCTCGAGAGGCCAAGAGAAAATTTGAAATACGAGATTTATGTCGACGCATCAGTGCAAGGATTCGCCGGAAGGACAGCGAGACATCAATAATGAGTTTTACGTCATTAGTACAGCTTCTAGAGGACTTACAAACATTGAGCGGAATTCTTCGGTGACTCCGTTAGAAATTGGAGTACTCTATTTTTCATTAATTCGTTTCAAGAGCTATATTTATTAGCAAAGGTGAAAGTATATTAGGATCACATCAGCCTAACTTTCATCCAACGGTGTAGATTATGTAGTGGAAACATGTTGTATACATTCACACAATATCTGCATTTTATATTGAAATTATACACATTCCTGGCAAGAATAACACCTTCAGCGATTTGCTATCGAGATTAAACTACAACACACAAATTCCCGGGAACATTGAAAGGCCCGGAAATGAAGTCAAAGTATTGACAATTGAAATTCCTTTAAGCAAAGAAATGATAAGGAAAATTGAAAAATATGGGAGATATTGAAAATAAGGACGCAAAATTACTTGAACTTAAAGGAAATGCACCATTATTTGAAGAGTCAAATAAAGAAATTGTAGCAACTCGGAATGGAACATTATACAAGAAGCACGGAAAAGAAATGCCTAGCTGGAAGGTAATGGTTCCGATAAGCATGGAAAAGGACATAATTAAGAATTTTTACGAAGGATTAGCACACTCATGGACGTACCGGACGACTTCTATGATTTTAGAAAGTTTATATGTATCCAAATTGCGTCAGAAAGTTTGGAAATTTATCTCGTGCTGCAACCTATGTCAGAAGGCAAAGCAAATAAATGCAGCCTATGCATTTGAGACCAATTCGGTTATAAGGGATAAGCCGAGGATGGTAATTGGTATTGACATTCATGGTCCTATGCCTCCAAGTCAATTTGGAAACAAATATATATTTGTATGTTATGATATATTCAGCAAATATTTAAGAATATACCCTTTGAGAAAACCTACAAGTTTAGCATGTTTGAATAGGCTACTCAAGTCGTATGTGATAGAGGAAGGACCAATCTAATCCGTATTGAGCAATAATGCTTCATTCTTCACAGGAAAAGGATTTATGGAGCGACTAACGAAAATGGCATTAAACAATATTTTTCCTCAAGCTACAGACCGAACTCCAACCCAGTGGAGAGGGAAATTAAAGAAATTTCGAATTAACTAAGGGTGCTGTGTCATCGAAAACGAACCCAATGGTATGGATACGTGAATTTCGTTCAGAACCTACTCAACCAAACAGTAAACAATGTGACAGGGTACACACCATGTGAACTTAAATTAGGAAAGAAGATAAATATAATATGCAAGAAAATTCCAGAAGCCATTCCAGATGAGCACTCGATACCACAAACGGAAGAAGAGATGTTCCGACAAGCATTCGAAAGGATGAAGAAAAAGGCCATAAAAAGAAAAAGGAAACATGAAGAGAAGAAAAGAAAAGAAAAGAATGGAAGATCAAAATAGCAGATTTTGTTCTGGTTAAAACTAAGAAATTGTCTGATAAGGCAAATAAACTTTATTGGCGAATGTTTCTAAAATATCATGGAGCTTATGAAGTTTTTGAAGTATATGGAACAAACACATCTGAATTATGTAACCCAGCAACCCGAAAAACCATCGGAAAGTTCCATATTGAGATGCTGAAACAATACAACATTGAGGATAAAGATGAAATAGGTAGACCAAGAAGATGAAAAGCAAATCCAGGAGAAGTAGAACTAAACTGCAGAATAAAGTATTGGAATGTAAGAGGGTTAACTATGTATATATGTCATAAGGAAGGATAAATAAATGCAAGACAGAAATAATTGTTTAAATGGGAAAAAGAACATTTTCTTAGTAAACTGTAGCCACATTTGTAATAAAGCATGTAATAAGGATAATTTAATGTCATATTAGAGTAAACGTATGTAGATAGAATTCAAACAGTATTGTGAATATCAAGTGCAAAAGAGGGTAAGGATAATTAAAGTCAAAGATTTATGTAGCACACAGATAATGTGAAATAATGTCTTAGAATTTAGAGATGTAAATATATTTGTGTGGATAATGAATATTTTAGTACATATGTTCAATAATTACAAAATGAACCAGGGTAAAAATCTTGAATGTATAAATTTTATGTCATTAATCTAAGAAAGTATAACCATTTTGTAACAGTGACCTAAATAGTTCAGGGTACAGTATTTGCTGTATAAAAACATGTAATATCAGATGTATGTATATAAAAACATTAGACCCAAGGCAGTGAATTGTGGCGAGAAAAAGGCAAGATATCTAACGTGTGTAAAATGCGTGTGCAGTGTTACGTGCAAATGATAAATACTGTGTGTTACAAGATTCAGGAGACTAAGAACCCAATTATAAAATTTCCAAAAATGATTGCAAATATTTAACATTATGTTTCTAGTGGGGCATATGAGGCAGTATTTTATATCACTACACTGTGAATGGCAGAGTGATTGTAGTGTAAATTAACATTATTGTATGACAATGATTTTAGATGTTTGTTAGCTATAAGTATTGTTAGGAAACAAGTTTACACGGCCTCACTGAAACTGACAATAGGAGTGTGTAGCAATAAACCGATGGGGTGAGTTGTTTATCGCTTAGAAAAGACAAACAAATGACGTCAGGGTAGCGCGCCTTTCTTTAGAAATGGAGGGAATATCTTTCCTTGAGCATATGTATTAGTAATTATGATTGGCTTACAAAACAGACGCTAATGTTGGCGCGATTTGGTAACCAATAGTAGCTCTATTATAATGTTTAGGCATTTCGGGCAGAAGGAGTATATATTCTCGAGCTACAAGCACGTTTCACGCAGTTTTAAGGAATCATTCACGAGGTACACATCACGCACTTCTAAGAAATCTCTCGCGAGGTACACGTCAGGCACTTCTAAAGAATCATTCGCGAGTTACACATCACGCAGTTCTAAGAAATCTATCGCGAGAAACACATCACGCAGTCTTGAGGAATCTTTTGTGGAGTACACGTCATACAGTTCGGAAGAATCTCTCGCGTCCTAAGTTAGTTATAAAATGTGAAGTACGCGGCAACTAATAAGACAGTAATTACATTCGGAAATATAACATTTTCAGTCAGGCGTGTATAAAGATTTAAGATGTGAACTATTAATTAAGTGTCACGGCAATAAAAGTGTGAAATTAAATTCTTTTATCAGTGTTATCCTTTAGTAACAACTCCTTTCCGTTTACACGCCCTGCTCAGAGATATTTGCTCGACTGAGTAATAATAGGTAGCCGGAGGGCAAAGAACCCAACATTCAAAATAGTAAAACAATAACAGGCGCCAAATAAAAAAGATAACACGAACAGATTACCGCGACAAACTTGTTTTCGTTTTTTAATTTTTCCCTTTTAATACTAAGCATTTGTTTCGTGTTTTTATAAAATCGTCTTTATATTTAGGTAAACTAAAAGATGTGTATTAAGGGTAGGATTTTAATATGCAACTTTTGTTCGATTTGTTCGGTTTACGGCTTGCCTTGATCCTGAAAACGCTTGATGCAGACAACTGCCCTTTGGAGGATCACTTCTTTCTAGGAACATTTCTTAGCCATGATGCATGTCTTTCGAATCGGTAAGAAATTTGAAAACTGTGAGATATTCTTGCGTTGAATCTTACTTTGACAGACCGAAACACAACATTTGGCCACCATCCGTAAAGAAACAATAATAAATATGTCATTAAGTTTATTACATTGTAAGCGGGAGCACAAAACTACAAGACCGCACCTAACCTACGATCATTGCACAAGAAAAGAGAAGCTGAGCACAAGGAACAAGAAAAACGATTAGAACAATGAGAAATCCATTACGTTATTGCGAATTTCAATTCCAACTTCTCTCCCTCCACTGTGGCTAAGGCACACTCCTCCGTCATCTCTGACCACGTGGCCTACCCCACCCCGGCCGACCTACTTCATTGGCGGGGGATCCATCTTTTACAGAGGGGAATCGGAAAATGATTAGATATGTCAGGTAAGCGCAGGATCGCGGTTCCAGTATTTCCTAAATAAGGATACTTTGAATATAAAATATTCCCATATAAAGCGTGGAATCCGATAAGGAAGCAAGCCAGCCGCCTTCACAGTGTTGCCAAATATCCTTCCAGCTTGTGTAGCGTAACCTGTGGTATTATAGTCTGAGCACCGTAAGTTCTTAAAGTCAAATACGACACAGTACTAATAGAAACTCGGTCGAAAAATCGTAGACAGAGAATACTAGCGCTCTTAGCGCAGCAGTCTGGAGGTTTTGTGGCAGGTGTGTACAGAATATGGGGAATCAGGTGCTAAGGTTTCCTCTATCGAGTTTAAGTAATGACAACCTTCAAGGATGGGAAGTTCAATGGGGCATTTTGCGAGAACTATAGCTGGCAAAGGAGTGTCGTTTCTTTCTTTCGAAGGAAAAAGCGCTGTTTTAAAGCATACGGTCAGTGCTTCTCCAGTAAATTACGTTTCGTTACACATATAAACGCATGTTGTAAAAATACACCAAATAAGTGGAAAATTGTATACACATATTGTTATTAATCCAAAAGTCCACATTTTCAGGAGGAGTAAAATATTTAAGCTGATAGCATGTCATTTCTCATTTCTCATCATATATACGGCAACATCAAGTGAAAGGTTGTATTTACCATTAATGAGGTTTTATGTTAATTACTTTTGTGTATTCAAGCTATTAATATTTTAGTTTCATGCCAGATAATTGTCTTTATTCTACCTCAAAGTCTTGTAGACACCTGAGGATCAAGTTATTTTATTTTATGTACTCAGAACCTTATTTCATTGGTTGCTGGAGCTAAAACTTTTTATATTTCAAAACAGATTCTGGACATTAAAGGTAAATAAAAACCATTTATTCAAAACTAAATGGAACTGAAGCGCATTTATAAATTAAGTTATCTATAGGTTCCTTTGTCTTTCAGCTCTCTTCGTTTAACTGGTTTAGCTATAATGTTCTCCAGCAATCCATTTCTAGATTAATTTGAACTAAATTTTTAGATGAAAGAGAAAGTATTAAATATATGGCTGAAAAGGTGTTTACTAAATGCCAACAACCGGGACCTCTTTCATCGTCAAAATAGAAAATTATTTTATGCAGGGAAACTAAATGTGAGGAATTTGTGGACTATAAAGTGCAGTGGCATATAATTGTTACAATAAGTTGTGAAACACGTTATGTGTTATTTATAAAACAGTTTTGCTGCAAAATTGTGCTTTACCCTTCATTAAATAGACACCAGTGTTTTTCCAAATTATTACTTTGGGAGGTATTTGATGACAGATATACATAAAAAGAAACGAGTCATGCACCATACACAATTAGTGCGTGTATCTCAGAGAATACTTGAATGTTTACAACAGTTTACATCTATAAGATAATTTGTAATACTCTTTCCAATTAACTACCATATGGGAAAATTCAACTGTTTGTTCAAATAAATATTTGTATGTGATCATAGTCAAATTATACCATGACTTTCAATTTTTGTCTTAGCTTAGAAGTAATTTCAAAGCAAGTTAAAAATGTTATTTTTTGCGCACTTTGTCATATTTCAAAATGAATAGGGATTGGAGGCCTAATGGCATTTTTTTCAGAAACTTTCACAGGCTGCTGAGGACCAGAGTAAAATGAAATCTCAAAGTCATGTGTTTTAGGAATGATATGAAAGGTACACAGGTTCGATTGCAACTTGTCTAAGCTTTGACAGATTTTCTGGGTCAAAATCAGTTTTCCTCCGAAATACGCCGTTGGCAGCTCTTGATATTCTTATTTTCGGTACAAAACAATTGTGCTTAAGTTAGATTTTATTCGACTGCACCGCAAAACATATAAATGATCATATATTGAGCCTCAAAGCGAATTTTACAATTATTGAATTTGTTACTCTTCCCACTAAAGTAGGTCTAAATGAAAGGCAATATAAACAGTTATATTGTGTGACATGTAAAGATTAACTGAATCCACGCTTGAAATATAACGGCTGGCATCCTTGTTTGTAACCTGCATTGAAAATAAATTGGCGTATTTAATCGTTTTATTAGAAATCATGACGTGTGTCACAGCATTACTTCCAATTAATTAGTTAAATCACCTGTTATGCGTAGCTAGATGGTGCCACCGTCGTGCGCGCCAGCCATTACCATTTTAAATCTTCGGAATTTCCTGTGTTGGTACTGTGTGATATACGCAATATTCCTGTTGGTCACACTGGTAGTTTATAAACAAAGAAATTTGATTGTCACATTCACATGGCTTTCTCTTCTACAAACTATTCTTACAAAGGTTTTTCTTCTAAATTCTAATTGCTTCTTGTTATTCGAGATAAATTTTCGATAAACATTTAGACAAGTTATTATGTATAAGGGCACAGTGGATAAAAGAAAGTCAAATTTTAAGGAAATCTGTGGCTATGCGATCGTTTTGAAGTTCCATCCTCTTTGCATGAAAAGAAAAACGAATAGCGGCTTGCTACATTCAAAAGTAAATATTTACAAATTCAAAGCAATTACAAAGAATCACACTTATTCTGTAACAGCTGGGTGAAGTTTTAACAGCTTATTAAAGGCGTTAACCAGTTTCTACGCGCTATTTGGTATTCTGTAACATCGCAATAACAATAATTTTTGAGAGGAGTATATTATATTGGTGAACTATACAATGAGCCAAGACCGTCTTGTTAGCACTAACAATACTGCTACTACTACTACTACTACTACTACTACTACTATTATTATTATTATTACTACTACTACTACTACTACTACTACTACTGCTGCTGCTGCTGCTGCTGCTACTACTACTATACTATACTACAACAACAACTACTACTATTACTGGCTGAAAATTGGTGCACTTTAGTGCTGCTTGATTTAAAGAGTAACGGTAACAATCTTCTTAACCAGAAAGTTACAGAATAATCCTGAATATCTCGGAAACGTAACAAAAAATTTATTTCACATAAGGTGTGCACATTGATTAGGTCTACTTTTGCTGCATAGTAAGAGTTTGTCTAGATCTTACGGTTTACAGTTGACGCAGTATTTAAATGAAATGAAAGCAACATATGTATTAAATAAGTTAAACCCATACTGGAATTACAAATTCAAAGAGATGGACAATACTTGACACGTATGTCATTGTTACGTTTACATTGTATTAAAATTATAAATTAAGATTGTTGGAAAATTCTGTATAACATTATATATTTGCAAAGAGTGCTTATATTGTAAAAATTAATAAAAATTGTATTAGTATAAAAAAAGGAAAAAGTGAAAATACGTTAAAAACAATGGACAGAAAACGTTGCATTCATAATATTTTAAAAATAATATGAAATAATTATGTCAACAAAATTGAAAACTATAACAGAAATACGCTAAAGAATGATGTTATAATAAGTATGTTATTTATATTAATATGTGATTTGTTTAACTTATAGAATTTATATATAATTTGTAATTTCTTTCGTTATGCTTAGCAACCAGATTAGTAAGTAAACAACGTTCAAATATTTTGATTACCTTAAGAAATGATCTCAAAGAAGTGGACATATTTAGGAGTGCTCAAATGAAATTATTTAATTGAAGACATATTATGTTACGTTATAAGCAAAAGAGATTATCAATAATGAATTGCTGAACAATATAAAGAATCAACTAACAAAATCAGAAAAATTAGGTTAAAATTTAAGTGAAAAAGGTAAATGTTATTCTACGTGATTATTAACATTTATAATAAGAAAATAAATCCCATTCGGTGAGGTATTATTGCTATTATTATTTAAAGTGTCTTACCTACAAAGCACGTAACAAAATCCTGAATAAAAGTAGATTGCTATTAACTGATCTATATATTTTAAATCACTTAAAACACACCGGACAAACATAAATTAAAATAAAGCGTAATACATACTACCAAAGTCCAACAGTTCCTGAGTGAGGTAGATATGTCGCCAAGAATCACTTCTGCCATACCAGGCAGGCACGATAATACCAACTGATTTACTGGAGCGATAACTTCAAATCGGAAAATTACAAGTTACAGTATCCTGTACGACCAGATCAAAGGAGAGCATCCCGATACAGATCCAGAGCCGGACCAGAGCCCGCAAAAAGTCCAGTACCACAGTTATATAAAATTCATTCAGAATGAAGAGGACTTCACAGACCATTCCCAGAAAATTCAACATATAGATGTTATTTGCCAGGAATGCGTTTTAGGCATATGACGTATTATTAAAAATCGCTAAAGCCATTTTGGGGAAAATAAATACAATGCATCTTTTTTATTTAAAAGGTAGTTGGGGAGGGGGATTTTCTCGAAAATTTTCGTGTCGATTCATTGAAGGACCATGAACTGAAATACCAAGTTTGATGCTCAACCGGCTATTCGTTTTTAAGTTATGCTGTTCGCAGACGGACACGCTCATGAACCTTTGTTCTAAAAATGCGCTTTTTATTTCGGGGCATCAAAACAAATATTTCAGCTGAATTCTCGACATCGAAATTTTGAGTGGAACATAATACTTCCCCTATTTACTATGCGCATTAGAAAAACCAAAAGACGGAGATTAAGCCCCTTGTGAGCATTTATAGAGCAAGTGAATTTAGATAGACCATCTTTTAAATCAAACCCGTTAACATATGTCACACAGGAACAAGAACATAAAAGTCGCAAAAAGAAAGAAAAAACCACACCAAGGGGCCAGAACAAATATCAAGTTATACGTTTCTTTTAAGAATTAGATTTGGAAATATATTTGTCTAAATGTGAATCTATTATATTTACAAAAAAAATTGAAATTCACATGACTTTCTCTTCCGCATTACCATTTCACAGAACTTTTATTATGTGCATCCTTAAGTCAATCAAGTTAGTTAATACATGCTTAGAAATAGTTTCAGACAATTGGTGGTTGTGAGCCAAGGCATAAATAAGTCGAACTGCATTATGCAGTTATTTCACAGATATTTTATTTACACAGATTTTTATGAACACAGATAAATGGTTTAACTTAAAAATAAACAAAACGATAAGAGCAAGCACTTTTCATGTAACAGGTATTAAACTCATAACAGAAAAAGAAAATACTATACAACTGTAGCATTTCTTTTGAAATATTAACACATACATCACCATCACTTTCATAATAAAAGCAGGATTACCTTTGTAGCTGTAACATTATTTGTTTCATCACCACATTGTTGGTATAAGCTGGCCATAGACCACTTGTAGACACTTACCATTCACCTTTCGAGACTGGGGAGACTATGGAAACCATCAGCCAGGTTACTTGCTAGTTGTTTCAGTGCCCACTCATATCGTGAGAACATCTACCTTAACAGCCGCAGATACTAGCTGAGCATATCTTTATCATGCAGTAACTGATAGAATTCGAAGCTCCTTGTGAACCTAGTGGATGACGTAGAGGTTTTTTTCGATGTATATGATGCTGATCAACTGGATATTCCACCGTATTTCTCCGCTTCTTGATCTTTCAGATGCATCTACCCTGTGATACCTTTGTTATATCGGACAGCCCTAAACTGCCTTGCAAGAACTCACAGCAACGAACAGATATTCCAATCACTTTTCCTAGACTGGCATTTGGTGTCCCCCTCGATAGCAATAATATGTAACAGAAATCGTTATGTTGGGATTAAAGACTATTGTTAAACTTATATATATATATATTGATTAACAAAATACAAAATATATTTGGTATGGTATAACACGTTGCGCTTTCTACTTCAATGCATTGCATTTTGTGCTTAGAGCACACATGGCATTTTGAAAATCATTGACTTTCACCTTGTTTTATTGATTCACTCGGCAAACTGCATATATAGTCTTATGGTCAGAAAAAAAGATTTTATACACACCAGCTGAAAAGTGGATGTTGGAAAATATTACATGTGAATATTAAAATTTGTAGCTGAAATGTTCAAATGCAGGTTCTTATTAAATTACATTGATTCAAATAGTTTTAAATATATTTGTTCTTTCGCTCGTAACTATCTAAATTAAAATCCCTCATCAGTAGGATCTTATTCCCTAAGTTGACGTGTTTTAAAACTGTATTTATTCCACCTTCAAAAGTATTATTTTTGGCTGCAGGAGACTTGTATGCATCGATTATGTAATACTTATTCATCTTAAATGAAATTAAATCACTGTGACCTTCATTATCATCATTATTAATGCAATTTACATTCTGTTTTGTAACCCCCTTTTCACATATATGTATATTCCTCGAGTTTTTTTTGAAAATTCAATTCTTAACCTTTCACTGAAACCACCTATGCATAATTTATGACGAAGCGAGTCTATAGTTTCACTAACTGTTAATATGTCTCCATAGAACTGAGACATCTGATCTGACCTTATGCAATCTATTTTCGTCGGCAGATTCACGTTCTGGAAGATGATTGTTATTCCTCTGCTCTCCCTTAAAGTTTAGTAAGACAACTTCAGACGTCTTTCTTGTCTTAATCTATCCATTTATGCTGTTATAGGGTCACTGCTTCTAGGAGCCTGAGGATATCTAAATTTACCTATAAGGTATAGTCCAGATAAAGTGGTCACTCTGCTCAGAGCAACATAACAGTACTGATTTGCTTATTCTTTTGTATTTTGTAAAGTCGATATATATTTATTATATGCTTGTCCTTGACTTTTATGGAGAATTATTGCTTCGGCACAGACAACTAGGAAATGCATTCGAATTACTTGTTCCCATTTGTTTGATATATGTATTTGATATTTGTCTGTTAAATCTAGCGAAGTTAAATTTTGGTTAATATTTTTGATTTAATATATGTGCATCGTAACATTCTCGCTTTTCGACCCACATTTTCTTAACCAGAGTCCAAGAAATGTTATATTAGGCTCACGGTAATTAGGTTTAAAAAGCAATTTCTTTGAATATGTCGCAAGCTCCGTTCATTAAAGCATCCTCTACATCTATATTGCTGGTTATCATGTACTTAATATCGATCTTAATCTCAATTCATCAGACAAATCCATTAACGTCGTTATCTTTTTGTTTTTCACATTGTTTGCCATTTTAACGCTTTCGATGTGTTTCCTACAATGAAGTCTCTTGCTACGGATATAAATCCGTAAATGCATTATGGCTTGTTATTCTAATTTCATAGTACTCTTGCACATCTATGTTTCTTGCAAATAATCTCATCGTGCTCTCTGGTACTTCGTTTGTTTCCACAGCTCTAGAATTTATTAACCTAGTGTCGTTTGAGATTTGTTTTCCCAATGGCTAAATTATTCAAGACTTTTATATATGCTAGTTCATCTCTTTACCTCATTTCGTTAGTTCATACAATTCAAACGCATCCCAAAGAAGATTTCTGTATATTAATAAAGCGAATTCATTTGAAGCAAATATACAAATTGAAGTGTCCATTACAGGGCGTAGCTGACGAAGATTCGTCGACTCTTATTACCTAAACTCCTTCAAAAGAAAAGCAAAACCCCATTATCCGTTGCGGTCTACTATCGACTCTGCTGAACAACCCTAGATATCTCGTCAATAATCAGCAGCTTCAGATTAATTAATTTCTCCTGCTCGTACTGCTAAGTCGCTGGATAGTGCGGGCATGTTACCTGCAAACTGTGCCACAGGTAATATGAAAGTTGAGCAGGTGACTACGTCAATGAGGATCGCTGCCTTACCTCAAGGAGCTCATAGCAGTACTACTATTTGGTCCTAGTGCCTCCGGGTAAGCTGTAAAAGTAATGCGTTTATCACTTGATATACTGTATTAATCACCGTACTTTATCCTACACCAGCGGGGCCGCTTAGAAATATCCTCATTGGCATTCTGTTAGCTTTAAAACTGTTAAATACATGCTTGACAAATTTTCTCTGTCCTTCATTTAATTTGTTCAATAATTCAATTATTTTTGCTCAAGATACTCTGCTAGGAATTATGAATCTATTTATTCCTGGTTTATTAGCCTCTTCCAAGCCTCCTTGTTCCAAATGTTCACCTTTTCTATTGCTTCTTCGTCCTGAAATTCTGAGTCCTAACGTCTATTATCAATTTCAAAAATATTTTCTGAAACATCTGTAAGGCTTCTTCCAGTGCATCACCCATTTTGGTAGAAAATTAGTCGCCATTTTTTCGATTTGTCCCAATATTTCACAAATATGATTCGGAAGCATCTGAAAGGCTTCTTCTATTGCTTCATCCTTATGATACAAAATTTGTCTCCATTTTTTCGATTCCTTTGAAATTTTGTACAATGAAATTCGTAGACATTCTTGTTCTCTATGTCACGAATCTCATCTCTAAATGGCATCAATAACAGCACTTGTTCTCGGTAATACTTCTCGGGATCTTGCACCAGATTGTATCTCCTGACTTTCCTCTTTTATTTTACCGCAGTCTCTACATTTTCATCATCATCGTTCGTTTCATTAATTATTCTCTAGTAAGGTTTATAATAACTAGCCACGAATTCTGATAAGCGCACATACTCTAAAATGTTTTAAGTCGATAGCACTTCTGTATCATATCTTGAATATAAATATCCTCTGAATCTATCGACAGCTGTTCTAAAGTTCTCTTGTTCTGCAGTATCACTACCCGTTCTTGAAATGGACTGGTATTTATGAAGATAATCTTCCTGCTGTTCTTTTATACAGAGAGAGAATTACACAATAAGCTGCTTCCTGAGCTGACATTAAATTGCCGTTTAATACCACGTTGGATAATTGGCGCAATTTTTCCTTTAAACACTGATTCCCTGATTCTGCATCTTTCGCAGCATTTCCCAGATGTTTCGACAATCCAGACTCTATTTTGTTTACAAGTTTCCAGTACGTACTCTTCTAGAATTAGCCGTATGTCCATGTTAGATTTGAACATAGCAGTATATCTTTATTGTAAGCATTAATGTCAGCTTCTAGCTAGATCTCTTAAGAATGCACATGCTTGCTTTAAAAATGATCTTATTGCATTCATGTACTGCATTTCAGACATATCAAGTTTCTTTAAAATTTCTTCGAAAGAAATTGATTCTCCCTTTTTAAAAAATAGCTCATAAAATCATTAAATTTTTGCATACTGTCCTTTGTTTCACTGCTGTTTTCCCCCTCTGATAATGCAGTTAAAATAGTTGTCTTATGCATCACAGGTAAAGGAAAATTAAACCAGCATGTTATTTTATTTTTCCTACTGTCTGTTTGTGTGTTTGTGCTTCTGAAGGGACATGTATGGATCATTTTTATTGTAGTCGCACATGATATATTTATCAATAAAATGTATAACTTCATAATTGATTCTTGATTTGATGGAGAATAGGAGAATCTTTTAACCAGAAAAAACAGGTGATCGTGGGAGGAAACTTCGCCTTTGAAATTCTACCCTTTAATAATAATCTCCGATAAAAGGTTGATCAAAGAAAGATAAAATACTTATAATCGAAATATCGAGCACAAGTAACAGGATCATTTCTAATCAACAACGTCTTTTAGTTGTTGTGCTTCTTTTGGTGTTGAGTTCTTATTGTCTTTTATATAGTATAACGATGAAAGCAGGTCGGGCCACCAGCTTTCTGCTGCAGATGGATTAATAAACAAGGTTGGATTTCCTTGAGGGTTCTAGTACCCCAAAAGAAATGTATCAGAATAATGTTCAAGATGGGGAAAACGTGAGTCCTGTAAGGAAGTCTTCAAAAGAGAAAAACTGTTTACTGTAGTGTCTTTGTACATATATAAAGTAATCTGTCTGAAGAACTGCACAAACCTAAAACAAATAGTGAAATACATGGTCACGACACAAGGTGTAAATTGGACTTGCACGATAATAGTTATAATTTAAAATCTATAAACAAAGATCCGTTTATATTTGATTTATATATGCACAACCGACTACCAACTGAAGTAATATATGAAAGCAACAGCTTTAGACTCAAACAGAGTGTAAAAATACTTTTTAACCCTCCGCAAGGCTCGCGCTTTAGTAGAACGCCGTTAGTCGCGCGGGGCCTAGTAGACCCGTGCTATATTTTTGTTGTTATTGCTTGTATTTTTGATTTAATTTGTTTATTTTCTTTTCCCCTTTTTTACCTTTATTTAGATTAAGCGTACAAGGTTTTCATTAATAGGTATTATCTTACAACATAAAAATACAAGCTAAAATATGAGTACATATACGTTATAAATTGTATTACAGTAAGTATAAAGAAATACATTGCCCTTTCCAGGTATACATACAACTTGTAATTTCAAATGTTCAGTTACTCAGAATCATCTACTATTTCACCCGTGTTTTTCCCGACTAAGCAACTATCGCAAATAATTTTAGCATGTTTGCTCAAACACAGGGGGGTGTTGCATTTCCCACGTGCATATTTATTTTTGCAGTTCATTTTGTCTTTGTTGCTGGGTTCACATCGTTTCCTTTTCAATGTGCATAGTGGTGCATTTGACAATTCATCTACGCCTGATTCTTCAGGTTTATATTTTGTGAAAAGAAGTCCTTTCAAATCATCGGATAGATTTGATGCCGTTGCTCTCCTTTGTAGCTGTTGCAACAGTAAAGCTAAAGATAGTGATTTCAAATACTCCTGCCTTGTGGAATATTTATTTTGGTTTCCAAGGAAGATAACCCTAGAATTAATACCTGCAATGTTCAAGATATGGTCAAAAATTACCATGGCCACCTTCTCGTTGTTCTGACTACATTGTATGTAGCACACAATTTATCTACTGCATCAACTTCACATTTAGTGTCGTTGTAATGCAGGATTATTTCAGGCTTTTTCTCAGCACCTTCTGATAACTGTGTGGATGAAACATGTAGACTTGAGAGCAAAACTACTGTTTTAACCTTTTTTGGAACATATGAAACAAGTGTTTCATTTTTTGTGAAGCCAAACTTGCTTTCGTACTGTCTGCGATCTTTTGGAGAAGTGAAATTAGTGGGTAACTCTCTTTTGTTCTTTCGCACTGTACCGACGAAAGAAAGTTGTCTTTTACGCAACTCATTCACCACCTGGTAAACCAACTATCTGCAGTAACGTTTCGTCCAGTGCCAGAGATTGGTTCAGTTAGTCTCAGCACTACTGTCTCTGCCGAGTTAGTTTGCAAATATGGTCCGTCCGGCTGCTGTCCACAATAAATCTCCATGTTAGTTGTATAAAACAGTTTTGCATCACTCAAACAGAATATCCTTATGCCATACTTGTTTGGCTTGGATGGTATATATTGTCTAAAAGCACATCGACCACGAAATGCCGGCAACTATTCGTCGACAGTGACATTCTGTCCAAGAGAATAATGGTTCTGACAGTTGTTCAGAAACAATGTAAACATTTCTCTAACAACAGCCAATTTATCCAACCTTCGTCGCTCCTGTCTTGAGCTTTTGTCATCAAAGCGAATACAGCGTATTAGAAAACTGAATCGTTTTTCGGACATAGCCATTCGGAATAGAGGAATTCCAAGATCGGTTCTCCAAAACTTGTGAATATTCTGGCGTCCACCACGAAAAATTCCTGCCAGGTACAATACCTAAGCCTAGGAAAGTTTTTATTTCTATTAGATCTGTAGATCTGTTGTCTCTTTCACAATCAAATTTGTGCTGCACACTGCTAATGTAAGTATTTGAGCTTTCAACAATCAAATCAACTAGGTATATTTTCTGTAACAAAAAGTTTTCAACAATCAATTTCCGTTTTCGCATTTTTGGCAGCTCCTACCACACCAGGAAGTTTGGTCAATATATTGTGAGCCCTTGTCTGTGTTATTTTCAAAGGTGATTTTTTTCATTTTGTTCCATCTCTTCCTGTGAATAACAACAGAATATATTGTCAATAATAATAATAATAATAAGAAGAAGAAGAATTACTATGCTACGCATATGATGTTACCTATAAAATACATGTTATCACACAAGCTGCTTTCATCGTCTTCCTCTTCATTTTCATGGTCAGTTTCTGAATCTAAAGATCTCGTTTCGAGTTTATCTTCTGAATCAGAGTCATCTTATTCATATAAGTTGTCATCCACGGGCAGGGCATCATCATCGCAAAGTAGGCGATGTACTTCTTCCAAATCATTCGGATTTTGTAGATCGTACCTTTTACTCGTATTCATGACGAAGCAGTAACAGCTCCTTGCAATAGTAAAGCAATATTGCACAAAAGCTAATGAGAAACAAATCTGTCAACAATATGTAACGAGAGTAGGCGCGCGGGGCCTGGTTGATCTGTGCGACACGTAACTGCTGATTATTCATTCCTCCAGCCAAACAAATAAACAGATAAGGTTATCGCTGCAGCAAATAATCGCGCAAGGTTAAACGCTAGATGTCCTAGTCAGGCAAATCATAGGTGCGTTCGTTCGAAAATTATAACATTTATATAACGCCAGGGGTCTCTCAGGCCCCTGGCGACTGACGGAGGGTTAAATAATTTTGTATATAACATTAACGATTTTCTTCATTGTACTTGACAAAGCTCGAAACTTGTAATTGAATCTATGGGCAATAAAACCAAAACATTCCTAACTGCGTGATCATTACTCTTAAATTCTTCTTCTTTTCCAGGATGCAGGACTGGATCGGATCTCTTTGGTGACCTGGTAGCCGCTGTCAACAATTATTGACAAATTCTTGATTTAGTAAATTCCCTGCATAAATTTTAGCGGAGGACCTGTTCGTTTTCCTCAAGCACATGCATGTTGGCTGCGCATTGCCTTTCCATCTTCTGTTTGGCCATAAACAACAATCTACAAGGTATAGAAAATGTGCAATCAACATGTCTACATTCAGATTAAGCTCGATCGTGTGTGTAAGATATTTTGGCATATTAAAAGACCTTCCCGCGAATATTTTAGTAAAGCAAAGTTCTCAAAGATTTCTATTAAATGCCAAACGACTGGTTTTTGGCCTGTCCTGGTACTATTATCTCTGCTGTGTTTCTATTTTTTTTTCTAGACATTAAAAGTACCTCTTCTCCTTGGTCGTTCTCACTGTCATGCTCTATTAAAATTTCTCTTCGACTCTGATTTTCAGAGAGTCTACTTCTTTAGCTTTATTATCGACGATAAACTCCACATTTTCTATGTACTGTTTTTCATTCCTCTTTAAATATAGTTCATATTTGGATGCCACTATTCTTATACAGTAAAGTTTCTTGCAAGTGCTTTGAGGTATTGCAGACGACTCCTGGTCTTATTGTCTCGTACATGTAGTACGTTTTGTGTAGTATGTGTCGTTTTAACTGCAGCCGCACCGGTGCCATATGACCAAAACATCTGGGTATAACAGCAAACACTCGTTAATGTCAACTGGAATATTTACAACCGATCACTGTACTTCTAACGTGGATTAAGTGCAAAGACCTTTAAAGGTCGTATTTGCATAAATTGTGTATAGGAACTACATAATCATTCCTCTAAAGGAGGTAGTTTCTTGATACATTCTGGTATATCCACAAATTTCATATCTCAGCTTGTCGCCATTTTCGGAACTTTTAGTTTCATAATATACGAGGGCAGAATGATAAGGCAATGACTTTGACGAGAGATAGCGTTCTAATCACAGGTTTCTTGTTTGCACTCAAGTCTTGCATCTATTCTGGATGCAATCCCAGAAATTCGTCGTCATTTCTTTCTTAGAACATTGTTGAGAGCGTCTAAAATAAGCAGATGTGTGTTGCTTCGTAGAAAATGCAGAAAAGTGAACTTCGTGTTCTGATAAAGCACTACGTTTTGCGAATAAGACGGTGAAGGAAACGTAAGAGAAGCTTAGCAAGTATTATGAGGACTCTACTCCATCACATGGCATGACTCACAAGTGGTTCATAGAATTTTGATGTGGCCGTTCGAGCACAAGAGTTGCCGTGCGCACAGGACGGCCGGTTGAGGTCACAACGGAAGGAATGGCAAATAAAGTTCACGATATTGTGTTGGAAGACCGCCGAGTGAAAATCTGTGAGATAGCTAAGACCCTAAACACCTGGAGTGAACGGGTGTATAACATTCTGCACGGATTGTTGGGTATGAGAAAGCTTTCAGCAGGATGGTTGCCGCGACTGTTCACAGTTGAGAACAAGCAGAATTGTGTGACCATCTCACAGGGATTATTGAGCATTATCCAGCGCAAACCAAATGAGTTTTTGCGGCGTTATATCACGGTTGATGAAACTTGGATCCATTACTAGCAACCTGAAACCAAACAACAATCAAAGCGGTGGACTTCGGTGAACCTGCTCCAAAGAAAGCGAAAACCATTCCGTCGGCAGGAAAAATCATGGCATCTGTCTTTTGGGATTCATCATTTTGGGATGATAGACATCCACTATCTGGAAAAGGGTAAAACGATCACAGGTAGAGATTATGCCGCCATGCTGGATCAGTTTCACAAGAAACTGTTAGAGAAACGACCCGATTTGGTGAAGAAAAATGTTCTCTTTCACCAGCATAATGCACCAGCACATTAGTCAGACATTGCCAGCGCAAAATTTGTGGAATTGGCCTACGAAATGCTATCTCATCCACCATATTCTCCAGATTTAGCCCGAGCGACTTCTTCCTTTTCGCAAACCTGAAAAAGTGGCTCGCTTGCAAGAAATTCACGTCCATTGAACACATTATGGTAGAAACAACCTCATATTTTGCAGACTTTGAAAAATCATATTTTTTGGAAGGATTAAAAAATTGGAGAAACGTTGGACAACTGTATTGAATGGAAAGGAGACTATGTTGAGAAATAAAATTTATTTTTTGAAAAAAAATGTTTTCTTTAAAAAGTCACTGACTTATCAATGCGCCCTCGTAATCATTACACGTTTTATACACGTGTAGAAAGTGATAATTATATATCCTTTCAAGAAACTCTTCAACATTGTCGTTATCTTGTTTTCTTTTAATAGATACGTTTTCTGTTTAGTAATGGAGTGCTCAAAAACAGACCTTCACAACAGCAGCAAACATACTCTGGTACGTACTTTCTGCTTTCGGATATAATTCAATTATAATTTTGATGAATAGTTATCTATTTGTACTAATTTGTTATAGATGTACTGTCTTGAACGATGAATCTCACTACTTCCTTGCGCGGCTTTAGTGCTTTATTCTTCGTTTTTCGGTTTCTGTGTAATTTTCATGCGTTCTAATTTGCTTGATGTGTCGTTTGCTCCCCATGCCTTTGTAATTTTCGTCTTTTCTAACTTTCTGCATATGCCCCTTGTTTATTTGCCTTTGTGATTGTTTGTATTGCTCATCTTCCCTGGCTCGCTGCATATACCATTAATTCCTCTTCCTTTCAGATTCTTTGTATTCTTCATCTTCTCTGGCTTGTTGTTTATGCTCTTTGTTCCTATTCCTTTCTGACTCCTTGTATTCATCACCTCCCGGGCTTACTGCATATAGTCTTGTTTCCCTTCCTTTCAGATTCTTACATTCTTCAACTTCCCTGGCTTTCTGCATACACTCTTTGTTTCTCTTCCTTTCACATTCTTTGTATTCATCTTCCCAGGCTAGCTGTTTATTCTCTATCTCTCACTCTTTCTAGTTCCTGGCAATTCTCATCTTTCCCAGTTTGTTGCATATGTTCTTGATTTCTTTTATTTTCTAATTCTTTGTAACGTTCATTTTTCCTAGCTTGTCACTTATCCGCTTTATTTCTTTCTTGTTCCAGTTCGTTATATTCCTTATCTTTCACGCAATATTTTTATGTTAGTGTTTCTCTTTTTCTGGCTGTGAATGGGAAGGTTGCAACTTTCTCTTATTAACATTTAGCAATCTATTTCATCTAGGTGATCTAATTCATCACTTACTCTTCTATGTTCTCCATGACCATCAGTCTCAGAAGCGTTAAACAAAGGAACTAGCGTGATTGGGTCATCGGAATCATTTAGTTACCATAAATTTATTTTCCATTAAATTCAATAACTCGTTTAAGTTCTCGGAAGCAAATGAGATAGGTTTTGTATCTCTTGAATTCAAACTGTGTGGATCAAACAACCACTACATGAACGTTTCTTAATAAGGAAAATTAGATGGAAGATTAGATTTACTGTGTAGTAAATACACTATGCTTATAACAATGGAAAAGTTTTTCTGTCACACTGCCTAAATCCTTTGGTATGATCCCTCGTAATGCAAAATTGTTTGTCATTGCGTTGCACGTTACTTTTAAGTCATCAATTACAGTATCCTGCAGCCACATTTCATCTGCACACAAACATATATGGTATAATGCCATTATAATTTGAAATTGATTTTTAGTCTAAATCATTGCCTAAATGAATTTTATCACTTACTTCCGAACTCCAGGCATCAACATTTATTACAGTTGATAAATATAACGCTATCAACGATTCGCTTGTGCACTGTGCTTTAACCTTACCAAATATAGCATTATTAATTTTTCTACTACGTATAGTAAGTATGGGAAGTATTGCATTCATCCAAAAACTCGATGCCGAGATTTCTCCGGAAATACATGCTTTGAGCCCCCTGAATCCAGAAATGCACTTTTAGTAAAATGTCCGTGTGTGTGTTACTGTGAACAGCATAACTCAAAAACGAAAAGCTAAATAAATACCAAACTTGGATTTTAGGTTCAGTATCTTTCAAAGACGCGACACGAAGATTTTCAAGAAATCCCCCCGACCCCAGGCTACCCCTTACATTGAACATTTTTCTTAAATTTTCTTACGATTTTAAAATGTCATATATTTAAGGTGTTTTCACGACAAACAAAATGTATATCTTGAATTTTCTGGGAGTGTCGCCGTGCTCTTCATTCAGAATGGCTTTTGCAGAACTGGTACACCGCAAGAGATAGACAAAACTTTTCCACACAAAAATGTGGAGCTCATTAAAACACACGATTTATGTCATACTTTTCTGTGGAGCGAAGCATTTCCAAGATATTCCTGGTTATTTGTTTGAATTTTCCAATACTTACACTTCTTTTCAAATGGGAATTCGTTATTAGCTTTTTTGTCCTGGACATTTAAAGAGAATGAAATGCTCCACATAGCAACCAGCTCTTAAAAGATTTGACTATCGCTTAAAGCCTATGATACTCCTCTTGCACCTACAAGAAAATTAGCAATAAGTTCTGTAAATGTTTAGCCGGATTAAAATGAAGTAGGCGGAGAATAAGCGTTTGTAAAAATAGTTTGTACAGCAGCAGAGACAGCCATGTGGGTGTCATACTTCAGATTTTTTTAATTTATAGAAACAGCAATCAATTTGGCTGCTTTCCCTTCTTAACATTAAAATTAAAGCTGGTTTATTTTTTTACTAGACATTATGAAAGGTCTTAGAATGTAAACCGTGAACACAGAACAGAAACTAAAATAAGGAACACTTGAAGATGCTGCTATAACAAATAGTAAGATATGAATTAATAAAATGAAACAGACTTACGAAATTGCTTCAATCAGGACTCCACCGTAGCAAAAGCCGCTGAACGAAGATTAAAAATATCAGGGCAGTATATTGATTTCTCAATGGAAAAGAGACGTGTATATTTTCGGCATGCGGAAACGATATTCAAAAGCTTCATTCCTAGTATAAATAACTAACAAGGAATAGATGGTTAACTCAATGTTTCAAAGTCTTATGTGATACATTCACATGCGTTACTATACCTCTATCTTTATTAGTGCATGCACTAACTATACTTACCAAAACTTATTTTTCTATCTACTACATTTTAGTCCAAATAAACCTTTGCAGAAATAACTACATTACACATTTCGTTATGGATACAAAGAGAACACGATAGCCAAACGTTTAAGAACTGGACGCTCTACACTGGCCTAAAATGACTTAAACTGTCTGTTTTAGAGATATCTACATTTTCTGTGCAGTTTGCTTACGTCTATCTCTTAACGTTTATCGATTATACAAGATTATACAAAATTCCTGCCGGACAAAGAGGACTTCACAGGCTATTAACAGAAAATTCAAGATAGACATTTTATTTGTCATGTAAATATCTTTAATATTTTATGCTTTATACAAAATCCTTAGAACCATTTTTTAGAAAACCAAATTTTCGAAAAATATTCCATGTAAAAGTGGTTGGATGGGAGGTTTTTTGAAAATCTTCATGTGACATTCTTGCAAGATACTGAATTAAAATACCAAGTTTGGTATTTATCTTACTTTTCGTTTTTGAGTTATGCTGTTCACAAACACACATCCACGGACATTTTTCTAAAACTGCCTTTTTACTTTCTCTACCACGTACATAGTAGGTACAGAGGGTATTGCATTTCACCCTAAATTCGATACTGCGATGTCAGCAGGAATATATGTTTTGAGGCCCTCTAAATCCAAAAATGCATTTTACTTTCTCTACTACCTACAGTAAGTAGAAGTATTGCATTCCATCCAAACTTTTGATACCGAAATTTCACCGAAAATACATGTTTTAAGGCGCCCTGAATCCAAATAAACCATTTTTGGAAACATGTTCGTGTATATGTCTGTGTGTCTGTCTGTCGAGGTCGCGGTTCACACGCGGCGGGGCGCGATGGATTTTTTCGGGCGTAAATCCTTCTGAAGGGAAGTAAAGACGGTGGTCCCGTGTCGTAGATTTACGATACGTGAAAGAACCTCAAGCCTGATAAACAGGACTTTGAGCAAAATTACCGGTCTTTCACGCCCAATATAGAATGAGACGCTAATCACGACAGCAGTTAAAGAGTGTCCATAAATAATACTCGATTCTTTTGTCTGTCTGTAAACAGCATAAGTCAAAAACGAAAAGTCGGATAAATACCAAACTTGGTATTTGAGTTTAGTGTCTTCCAGGGACACGTAACGAAGACTTTTAAGAAAATCCCTCCACTCTAGACTACCCTTTACATGTAACGTTTTTCGAAAATAGTGATTTTCTAAAAATCGCTCTAACGAAATTTATTAAAATATCATATGTTTAAGATATTTTCATGGCAAAAGAAATGTATGTCTTGAATTTTCTGGGAATGTCCCCAAAAGTTCCCTTCGTTGTGAATAGCTTTTGCATAACTGGTAAATCGTAAGATATAGACAAAATTGTGTGATTAAAACAACAGCAGATTTAGTCATATAAGCTTTTTTTGTGTGGAGTGAACCCTTTCAAAGATATTTCTAGTTATTTGTTTTAATTTTACAATACTTAATACTTTTTCTCAAATGGGAATTCGTTATTCGTTTTTTTATGTCCTGGGCATGCAAAGAGAATGGAATGCCCCACATATCAAACAGCTCTTAAAAGATTCGACTATCGCTTAAAGCCTACCATCTTTCCCTACAGAAAATTAGCAATAAGATAGCTTCTGCAAACGTTTATCTTGATTAATATGAAGTAGATGGAGAATAAACGTTTGTAAAAATAGTTTGTACAAGGGTAGAGAAAGTCATGTGAGTGTAACACATCAGATTTTTAGAAAACGGCCCTGGTGTGTATCTGTGTGTGCCTGTGAACAGCATAACTCAAAAACGAAAAGTTGTATAAATACCACACTTTTTATTTAGGTCCAGTGTCTTCCAAACTTGTGACACGAAGATTTTAAACAAAATTCCACCCTCCCAGCTACCCTTTACATGGTACATTTTCGAAAAAGTTTGTTTTTTAAACAAATGCATCTAACGATTTTGATTTAAATATAATATATTAAACAACATTTATGCCTTGAACTTTCTGCGAATAGCTTGTGAAGACTTCGTTCGGAAGGAATTTTGTATAATGTAGTATAGCTAATAAACTTTAAGCGTCAAATGAAAACGTGCCGTACAAAAATGTAGATCTCTTTAAAACGCTCGATTTACTTAAAATAAGCTTTTTCTGTGGCACAAGCTTTTTCTGAAATATCCGTTATTGAAGGTTCGCTTGTTGAATACCTATTCTTTTAAAGTCTCGTCGATTTGAGTTGTTTCTCACGATTGCATGGAAGCAGTGTGGAATAAGGTCGGCATATAGCGTCCAGTTCTTATCTATCGCTGTTATTTTTGTATCTATAAGAAATGTATATTGTAACTATTTTTGCAAAGGTTTATTTGGATTAAAATATAGTAGATGTAAAACATACTGATGTTATACATTCACATGACTTTCTCTGCCCTCTATCTGTATTAGTGGGTATACAAATTGTTCTGACTCAAGCTTATTTTTCTATCTACTACATTTTAATCCAAATAAACCTTTGCAGAAATAGCTATATTACACATTTCGTTATAGATAAAAAGAGAACAGCGATATTAAGATATTTAAGAATTGGGCGCCTTTATGCTGGCCTTAAAATTCCATACTGTTTGCATGCAATCACGAGAAATAGCTAAATGTTAAAAAGACTTTAAAGAATGGCCAAGAAATGAACAATTCGAACCTTTTATGATGGGTAGTTCAGAAACGGCTTATGTTACAAATGGCTTATTTTAAATAAATTGTGTGTTCTAAAAGGGATCTACGCAGTACTGCCTTAAGTTCTGTCAGTATGTTCAATGTATATTACTACTAAATAAAACCTTGCAAACCCATTAATGTACATATATTCTGAAAACAAAAAATGCTACCGAATGAAATACACTTATTCGAGATGATCACCATGTGCGGCAGCGCAGCGGCGAAGACGTTGAGGCCACTCATCAACAGCTGCATGAATCGTGTCCAGTGAAAATTTCTTGACAGCTGATGTGGTTGATTACTTTTAACATCTCAATATTGAGGTGCCCTTTTTGACATGCCATCGCCTCGAGCTTCTGCCACAGAGATAATCCAATGGATTGAGTTCAGGACTTACACAAGGCCAGTCAGCATGGTTGTTTCTGCCTTTAGCCTGGAGGTTAATATTCTCGTACATGTCTTGAAGAGATTGCATTCTATTGCGACTTCCTTGTATCAGTTCGGGTCACTGTGCCCCCTTTCCCTTTGTATTGGATCTTGACCTTTGAGGTTCTCCAGGGATCTGGTATTCTACCAGATTTGAGACAATCGTTCAATAGTTTTGTCCACACTGGTAGCATTATCTCTTGTGATTGTTTCAGATGTTCCAAATATATTTGGTTTGGATCTGGCGCCTTATTTTGTTTGTCAGCTTAATTGTTTACTGTATTTCTAACAACATTTATTGGATATTTCCTGCATCTCTTCTTGTGTGAGGCTTCTGCCAGCTTCCCATTGTTTTTGAACACACATATTTTATTCTCCTGATTCAAAACAGATTTCAGATGTTTCTTTCATCTAATCAATAGGATTACCTTTGATATTGGGTTATTACTTTCTCTACTACGTATAATAAGTGTGGGGAAGTATTGCATTTCACCCAAAAATTCAATACCGAAATTTCACAGCAAACACATATTTTGAGGTGCCCTGAATCGAAATAAAGCCTTTTTTTGGAAACATGTCCCTGTGTCTGTGTGTGAACAGCGTAACTGAAAAACGAAAAATCAGATAAATACAAACTTGATATTTGAGTTTAGTATCTTCCAAGGATGCAACAGGAAGATTTTCAAGAAAATTTCCCCAACCTTGACTACCCTTTACATGGAACAATTTTCGAAAGTTTTGATTTTCTCAAAAATGGCTCTGGCGATTTTTATAGAAATATCCAATGTTGAAGACATTTTCATGGCAAATGAAATGTTATGCCTTAATTTTCTGGGAATGTCTCCAAAAGCCCTCCTCATTTTGAATCACTTTTGCATAACTGATAAACAGTAATAGATAGACAAAAGTTTACTGCAAAGAAAATGTAGATCTCGTTAAAATACACAATTTAGGTCACATACATTTTTGTTGAATTAGCCATTTCCGAGATATCCCTTGTTATTTGTTTAAACCTTGCAATACCTATACTATTTCTCAAATGAGAATTCGTTATTATTTTTAATGTCCTGTACATGCAAAAAAATGGAATGCTCCACATAGCAACCAGCTCTTAACAGATTTACTATCGCTTAAAGCCTACCACCTTCCCCTTGCACCTACAAGAAAATTAGCAATAAGATGATTTCTGAAAATGTTTATCTCGATTAACACGAAGTAAATGGAGAAAAAGCGTTTGTAAAAATAGTTTGTAGAAGAGTAGAGTAAACCATATGAGTGCAACTCATCAGATATTTTTTCCTTCGTAATGCTAGCAATGGCTCGTTTCTTGGAGACTCCACTAGTATTCTTGCTTCTTCTCCATTGTGGTTTGATTGCTTTAATTTCAAGGGGTTTTACAGTAAAATCTGCCTTCAACGGACCCCTTATTAAGCGGAAATCTGTCTTAAACGGAAATATTTCATGGTCCCATGAATGTTGGGGTAAAAAACATGCTAAATTCCCTTTATTAAACGTAAACTGCCTTACGCGGCAACGGAAATCAAAAGTACGCCTTTTAACGGAAACTTTCCAGTTCCGGAATAGAGTTTAGAAAAATTTCAGACACCCCGTGAAAGTTTGCGTTGTCTGCTCTAAGTACCTGATGTTCAAGTTGAAACATGACCATTTTGCTGCTACCTTGAATGGGGTTGCGCTAATGACGGTCCGAATATTGAGAAACCTGTTACACTCATCCTTCACTGCATAGTTAAGTTAACAATAAGCACAGCTTGTCTTTTATTGTTGTCTCTTTCCATTCCCTGCCGTGTCAAACACCATAGAATACAGCTCCTAACAGTACACCTCTATACTTACTATACTTACTAGGTGATGATATAGTTCAGCAGTAGTCACTATGGCTTGAAAACCAGAGTTGTGCTAGATCTTAACACGAGTGAAAGTTATTTATTTTAGTGAACATAATAAATTGAGTGTAAAGGAGATCATAAAGATGTTCAATCGTAGGCAGAACTCAAGTTTACGAGATTCTAAAGAAGAAAACAGAAATTCTGAAGCGGTGAGAAACTTGTGCTGTTGGAAAAATAAATGGATAACTTAAGAAAACTGAAACCCAGGACATTCATGAAATAGTGCGGGAGTGGTTCGTTAGTGTTGTAAAACATCACTGCATATCGGGGCCTATGTTACAGGAATATGCTAAAAATATAGCTGAAAAACTGGGTAAGACTGAATTCAAAGTATCTAATGGATGATTGGAGAGTTTCCGCAAAAGACATCAGGTAGTTTTTAAGGAACTTTGTGGTGAATCGAATGACGTTAATATTGAAACCATCGCTGATTGGATTGCTAAACTACCTACAATAATCGAAGGATACATAGCAAACGGCGACGAGACAGGACTATTCTTCCGCGCGTTACCCGATAAATCATTATCTTTAAAAGGTGAGAATTATGGTTTAATTATGTTAATAGCCTAGGCCTACCTTCGTTAAACGGAAACCTATATTTAACGAAATGTTCGAGAGGCCCGTGCAATTCCGCTGAAGACAGGTTTGACTGTATATTACTCTTTTCTGTGTCTGGCGTAGTTTTATAGTTTTATGACCGCGACCAGTATCCTTACCTGGTTTAGTGTTATCAGTGTTTATTTTCTTTTGTTCTATAATTCGCTATGGAACCAGGACTGATTCTCTCCTTGACTGGTATGACTGCTTCTCTTAACAGCTTCATTGCAATTCTTGTTGTTTCATTTATTTGTCCTTCATGATGAGTGGTTGTACATGTGTAATTACTTCATTATGCTGTAGTTTTTCTGTGTCCAACCTTCTTGATCTTTGTCTTTCTTGTTCTGTTTTTGGGATGGTTACGAGTTGAGTTATCACAATGTCAAGGTGGCACCGGGATGTTTCTCCTTATCGGTGCTGCACCGGAGTTCCAGAGGACTTCCTGCTTCTGTGTAATGACCCCAGCTTCTTTGCATAGTACATGGTCTATGGTGCTAGATCTATTAAATGCGACTATGTATTTTGCTCTTTCTGTTTGTTAGGGTAAAGCTTTCCTCTGCCAGTATTTCAAGTACCAATGTTGTGGTTTGGTTTGTCAATTCTACATTTTATATCTCCTGTTATGGTGAAATTTGCTTCGGGGTTGGTTTTCTCTATGGCAGTGACGTCTATTATACTTTCTGCAGGGGTGTCCAGCTTGATATGCAGACATATTAGAATCATCAATGATGTCCTTACCATAATTAATCATATCAATTTCTTTTAGCTTTTT
This sequence comes from Deroplatys truncata, assembly GCA_030765065.1. NCBI lineage: Eukaryota > Metazoa > Arthropoda > Insecta > Mantodea > Mantidae > Deroplatys > Deroplatys truncata. The sequence continues at coordinate 13,026,979 of CM060982.1, read as the reverse complement.
TATTTGCCTGCTGAGGCTCTCAAGAAGCATGAGACAACTCTTTTTGGTTGTCAGCAGTGGCTTTTGCATATGTCTGTATTCTGTAGTATCCCGGCAGATGTATCTCTTCTAGTCGGAAGGTTTCCATTGTCATTAAGATATCTGTTTCTTGAAACGCCTGTTTTGGGATGTGTGGTAGTGCGTTTTTATACCTTTTGTGTTTCCTAATATTATCTTGGTAGTATTAGTTTTATTAGAGTGCATTTCCTTCGTTCCTTTGAGTGAGGCGAAATTGGAATCTTTCCACTCTCACTAATACTCCTTCGAGCGAGAAATTTTGTATTGAGGTAATGAAAGAGGATTTCTACTTTGCAGGCCTTGTTTCGTCTACGTTTGGGAGCTCTTCACATTCTGTTTGTCCTTGTATTCCTTTTTGGCAAGGAGTTTCGTCATAGTTTCTATCTTGGGGCTTGGTTTAAGTTTCTTCATACGTAAAGCTAGGCTGTCTTGTCTGCTGCTTGGAGGCATTCCTCCTCTTCCCTTATACTGTTGTCATCTACTTTCCTTCCTATTATATCTCAGGCGTCTTCCGCTCTTGGTGTTGCCTCCTTCCATCACAGTGTCATTAAAGGAACACAAACAATTAACATCATCATCGTCATCATATTATGCTTTCTAGGGTTGGCAATCCAACGGACTTTCTGCCAAAATTTGACGGATATTCAAGTTGCACGACGGGTAAAACACATTTGACGGACGACGGAGTTTTTGACGGAAATTATTAAGAATCATTTGTCTTTTTGAGTGAATTTGCTTGTTTGTTTTTATTTTTAAAAATGTGTTGTATTTTCTTCGAGAGAATTAATTACACATACAAGTATTTATATGTCCTTCATGGACCATGATACACTTATGAATTTCTTGTATAACATCATAAGTTATCTGATTGTGCTTCAAAGAATGTTTCACCATTCTGCCTAAGGTATAGATTATGTTACAATATCATAACTTGATACCCCGGTTACTCCCATATGTACAATGAACCTGCTTATATTGCTAGACCGGGCACTTGCGATAAAGTATAAATAGTAACATGAAATTTAGTATCCACATGAGAAATTCCCCAAGCCTATTTCCCTCAGAATAGTTGCGTACTATATGGTATTGACGTTTACGATAGTATAAGTGGGCTGAATGCTACCTATCATCACTAATCAGTGTAACTTCTCCCTATATCACTTGAGTTTATGTGTACACGGTCTTGGGTTCATAATTAGAGTTAAGCTAGTGTGAAAAGTACATACAGTGTATCTGATAAGTAGGTATCTTTAAATCTGCTTTTTATTTTTATTGAAAATACAGACTAGTACATTTTGTTGATCAAACGGGTAAACAAACGAGTGGCATATTCAAATTGAGTTTTAATTTTATTAGTTTCCCTACTACGTACCTATAGCAAGCAGGGAAAATGTTGCACTCTGCCTAAAAATTCGATACAGAGTTTCACCGGAAATACATGTTTTGAGGCGCCCTGAATCCAAATTTTTGGAAACATGTCCGTGGGTGTGTGTGTGTGTGTGTGTGTGTGTAACCGTGAACAGCATAACTCAAAAGGGAAAATTCGAACAAATGCCAAAGTTTGCATTTAAGTTTAATATCTTCTAAGGAGGCGACGCGAAGATTTCCAAGGAAATTCTCCCACCGCAACTACCCTTTACAAGAAACATTTTTCAAAAATTTTGATTTTCTAAAGAATAGCTCTAACGATTTTGATTAAAATACCGTATATGAAAGATATTTAAATGAGAAATAAAATCTAATTCTTGAATTTGTTGGCCTAGGAAGTCCTCTTCATTCAGAAGGAATTTTGCATAATCTTGTAGAAATTGTGAACATTAAGCGATAGACGAAAACGTACCATACAAAAAGAATTTAGATATCTTTAAAACACAAAATGTATTTAAAATAAGTTTTTTTTGTGGCATATACGTTTCTTAGATATTCGTTATTAGATGTTCGAATTGTTGAATACTTGTCATTCCTTTTAAAGTACCATTCATTTCCAGTTGTTTCTTGCGATTGCATGGAAATAGTAGGGAATTTTAAGGCCAGCATATAGCGTCAAGTTCTTAAACAATTTACTATCGTTGCTCTCTTTATAGTTATAACGAAATGTGTAATGTAGCTATTTTTGCAAAGTTATTAAAATGTAGTAGAGAAATAAGCTTGAGTAAAAATAATTTGTGTACACACTAATAAACGATAGAAAGTAAACAAAGTCCTATGCATGTATCACACCAGATTTTTTTATTTTACGTGAAAATACTGAGTATGTCTATTTTTCTTATTTTTACGGATTTTTGGGTGTTGGTACTTGGTAGGGCGGGGAAACGAATATATTGGCGACACTAAACTTTTCTGCTTACGCTAAGTTGGTACTTGGTAGTAGAAGTCGTCTTTTTTTTTTTTTTTTTTTTTTTTTTTGTTTAGTAAAAGTCACATTTGAAGAAGCGCGTGGTTAAACTCAGATTAAAACAGTGTGGTTGTCAATGAATTAGAACTGTTGCAGTTGTTGGTTAATGAGTTGTAACTGCAACGTTATGGAACGCGCGAAGTCCGGGAAAACCTATTTCATAGCTGCAGGATTATACGATGGACTGGAAGACGCATGTCTTAGGTAATTCAAAGAATACTGAAATAAAGTTTAAGTGACTTGTAACGATCGTGGACAGTAATATGACAGGTTGTACACTATTATACATTTAGTTACACTAAGCACCAGATTTAACAAGCATGATGCTCAGTAGCACTATGCTCAATGACAGGAATACGTTATATTGACGCATATAATAATCTTCGTTACCATGCTAGCCTCTAGTTCCCGAGGTCACGGGTTCAAATCTGGCGGAGGGCGATGGATTTTTTTTCGGGCGCAAAAACCCTTAACATGATTTCCTTCGGAAGGGAGGTCCCGTGTCGTAGATTTACGGCACAAAAGATTCTCAAGCATGATAAAAGAGGCCTCTGAGGAAAATTTGAGGCCTTTTACGCCCAAGGACGCTAAGGACCACAGCAGTTACAGAGCGTCCATAAATAAAACTCAATTCAATTCGGTAATGGGTAATAGTGATAAAGTCGGGCCCGTGCGCTTACCCGTCATTCTCCTCGCACGAACGGTAAGAGTGCCCCCACTACTCTTAACCACGTGATAGCCCCCACCATAATTATCACGTGCTTACCTTTTCCCCTAATTTAGTTCTCCACCTCTGCGTTTGAAAACTTTAGCGCGAATGCCTCATTCTGCTAGCACATTTGCTGTTCTGTGCATTTAGACCTGTTCGTTCGACATGAATTTTTTCGAAGTTACAAGTCAATTTGCTACCATAGAAGGTGCAGTCAATCAATTAGATTTCTTTTGCGTGCAAACTATTCCTTCTTTGCCCCAATTCTTTGAAATAAAATAAATTGCATGTCATTCACGTGGATATGGCAGGCAAGCACAGGGTCCCGACAATTTCACGTATCAGTGCGTGGTGCTCCTACACACCGATATGCCTAAAGATTATAACTGAACTGCAATTGGCTAATAAAACGCGCCAACATTAGCGTCTATTTTTATATCCAATGAAAATTATGAATACGTTTCCAATAATGATAAACAGCTCACCCCCTCGCTGCATTATTGCACGCTATTATTGTCAGTTTCAGTAAGGCAGTATAAGGCAGTGGTGGGGGAACCATGTTGCGTGTATAAGGCAGTGGTGGGGGAACCATGTTGCTGGAGGGGAAGGTGGAATTTGGTGGATATGGAAGGTAAGCGCAGGGACCCGACTTTATCACGTATGCCCGGTAATGTTACTCCAAAGATAAACGTGTTATGACGGACGATGTAAACTGGCAATGTCACCAACTGTAAAACGGGAACAGTTTGGTATTGTTGCGAAATGTTATACTCTGCCACAATAGAAAACAGTAAATGCAATAAAACTGAATAACCGAGAAGCAGTAAACAAATATTACATATAACTGAATAACCACGAAGCAGTAAAGAAACCTTATTGTCTAATGCTTGGCGTTTGGCAGTGAAGCCCTTAGTGCTCGTGCACTGCAGTAAACAAATGTAATACAATTGAATAGTTACTGTGTAGAATTAAACAAATGTAATACAACTAAATAAGGGTGTGTTGCATTACTTTGGTCTTCACTGTAAACTTTAACAAAAATAACGGTTAAGCCGCCCTTCTTATATAGTCGTTTTTGACGAAGTTTGGAAGGAATTGCTGCCAACGTGAATTATTAGATAGTTTTAGACGCGCAGATCTCTCAGCTATGCCTTGAGGCTGAGGGTTCTTAATCGTGTTTTCAGCTATTTGGGATTTCAAATGTTGGCTTTGAAGGCTAACGTAATCTGGTTACCGATGTTTGCAATGAGGACCAAAGTAATGATGTCCATAAATAATTACCGTGGGCAATAAACAAATGTAATACAACAGAATAATTACTGTGCAGTAGTTAGCAAATGTAATAAAACTAAATAATTACCCTGAAGCAGTAAACAACTGTAATACAACTGAATAAATACAGTGCATCAGTAAACAAATGTAATACACTAAATACTACCGCGAAGCAGTAAATAAATGTAATAGAACTAAATAATTACCGGGAAATAATAAAACAAATATAATACCACTGTCGCAAAGCAATAAATTGACATTCTGCTCTTAGAGCTTCGTCCACAGTGATGAAAATCATGTGTTATATGTCCCCAGGGGTGGCCAATTTTCCATGTCTCAATACATATCTAGTGACCCTCATATAACTAAGTAATAATGAATGCTAATAATTATGTCCAAGGACATAACTGCTCTTTCGTGATGCAATTGTTAGCCTTAATAAAGGCTGTTTTTCATCAATGCATATAAGGAAGACAGATGTTCTGGGAGACAGATGTAGAAGAAAGTTCTGGAGGAGAGGATAGACATTGAAGAAATGTAAAATTTTGGAAGAGAATAATGATGAAGAGGAAGTTCTGCGGGAGAAGATGCAGAAGAGAGCTGCAAAGATGGTATGCCGCAGGATAATTCTCGGTATGTGTCACAAGAAAATTCTGAAACACTCTCTGATTAGGACAGCTGTTCCTGTACATGTATGAGTTGAAGTGCCGAACCACCTCCTAAGCTTGGCCTTGTCTCTCATCCACATACTTTTGGCCTGTTGGGTATGCACATCTGGATCATGCAGGTTCACAAAGCTCTCATTATGAAGAGCAACAAAATGCAAGTACATTGCATTATTAATGTTCTCCACATTTCCATATGCAGCCCAGTCATCGGAGATGATGTGTGATCCAAGTAGGATATATTGGATGAGGGCTTCCAGAGTCTCTGCCCTTCTGTCTATTCTTCTATCACCAAGAAGCACTTCCTGGATCTTCTCTCCACACCACTGAAGACCCAGTGTCCCTCTTTCCATTGTCCGTGATGGTATTTTTGGTGGAAATGCTAGCTTTCGTCAATTTCCGTTATAAGCGGAACTCCTTCATCCAGTCCTCCGACTGCTGAAGAATGGCGCTCCAAATGGACCTAGCACTCTTCTCAGCTGAAGTTACATCATCCACCGATGTATGCCAACTGCCACACCTATCCTTGTGGGCGCATTGGTACTGCATGTAGTCTTGACGCCCAACGGTAAACAAATAATTACTGTGTTAGCATCAGAAAAATGAAGAATCTCTTACAGATGTGTTCTTCCTGCAGTGACCACAGCCTCACCATTTTCCATCCTTGCACTTGCCATGCCTGCAAGTGACATGGCACATTGCAATTCACACATCTCATCTGCTTTTTAATCAGGTGACAACGTACCAACCACCGCATTGCTAGTTCTTATGCAAGTTGTTCTAGGTCCTAATTTTCTATTGGGACTGCGTCATTATTTAAGATCTCATTCTCTGCAATGATGCGCAAGTTGTCCATGTTGATTGTTGACTGCTGACAAAATCACGTCCGAATACATAACTGGAAGTGCTTAAACAACTTTGGAGCATTTAAAAGGCCAAATGCCACACATTTGCAGAATTTGAGCAATGTTTTTTTCTACAGGGTAGCCGGCCTGACGTGCAGTACCTGCCATGACATATTGACTTCTGCAGCAACATTACCTAAGCTTGTATATTAATAATTGCATGCACTGGAAACATGCACACAAGAGAAGCAGGTCCAGACTTTACCATTGGTTGTTAAGTGGGACTCTAAATATGTAGAAGGTAAGAGGCAAGGGAAATATCACAAAGATGGGCAAGACTCCTAGGTCCCTTAAGATGAATTAGAAGGTGCATTGCTTATATAGTAATTTGAGGCTGCCTTTGTAGTCCAGTGAACAGGATTCCATCTTCTCAATGCAGAAGCTGAATTTGCTTTCCAGCAAGGGTAAGGTAATCTTTGCTTTAACGAGAATCATTTCCTATTCTTCACAGAGTTGGACAGTATTAATCTGGAGTCAGTCTGAGTCATGGCAAAAATGATTAAATTCTACGTTAAAATGTATTTCAGAGGATCACCCAACACCACCATCACTTTCTCAAATCAAAGGTGATAAAAACATTGAACTTAAGGGACTATACTGAAACAGGTTATTTTTTACGTATATATTGTAATGAAAAGAAGCTAGAAACAGTGATGTGTATTGAATTTATTTAAAGGTGAGTCGGAATTGTTACACTAACATCACTTAAGTTTACTCACTTAACATGTTTCGGGAAACAGTTGTTCCCATCCTCAGAAGGTTAATTCGACTGGCCCAGTAGTATACACAAAAGCTGACAAGGGAAATAAACTAGTTGTACTGCAAAAAGATGATTATATTGCCAGAGTAGAAAATATGCTGCAGCAAGAAAATTACAAATTCAAGAAGACCCATTAAAATCACATTTAAAAGCCTTCAATCAAACCATCCAGGAAAGCAAAACTATAACAGACACTGATAAATCTAGATTAAAACCAGACCACCCCACTTTACCAAGAATGTATGCTCTACCTAAAATACACAAACCGGGTAATAAGATGAGACCAATCGTCAGTAATATTGATTCTCCTACCTACAAACTGGCAAAATGGTTAGTACAGAGATTCTCTTCACTACCAAAATTCAATAGCAAAAACATAATGAATTCAGAAGATTTAATACAGAAGATAAAATCCCTGGAACTCGAACCAGAAGACAGATTAGTTTCCTTTGATGTCACTGCACTATTTCCAAGTGTCCCTACAGATCAACTCTTGCGTCAATTAAAGAAATGGCTACAGCAGACTAACCTACTTGAAGAAGAAATAGAAGACCTCATACAACTTACCAATTTATGCATTGCACAAAATTGTTTTAGTTTCAATAAGAAGTTCTATCAACAACCAACTGGTCTAACCATGGGCAACCCACTTTCACCCTTCTTGGCAGATTTATTTATGAGCTACTTAGAAACACACATAACAACTTCCTTTCCATACATGTTTAAAGTTTGGCACAGATATGTTGACGACATCTTCGCTGTTGTCCCTAATAGGTTCATATAAGACTCCTTAGCCTTACTAAACCTACAGAACCAATCAATAAAATTCACCATAGAAATAGAAAAAGAAGGCATGCTACCATTTTTAGACCTAAAAATCATCAGAGAACAAAAGAACCTAACCTTTGGCATATACAGGAAGCCAACACACACTACTAATTACATAAGAAATAAGAGTTTCAATCCAACCACACACAAACATGCAGTACTAAACAGCCTAACACATAGACTGGTATATACCCCCTTAAATAAAAAAGAATACCATTTAGAATACCAGCATATAGTAGACACAGCAATACATAATGGGTACAACAAAGCAACTATTGACAAAAAAATTGCAAAATTCAAACGACAGATGCACATCAGAAACACAACAAATCTCAGCCAGCAAGATAAAGAGTTAAAGTCCAAGAAATTCACATACCACCCAGGAACATTTCACAAATTTAAGAAGATTTTCATGAAACATAACATCAGCCTAGCTCCACAGAACAAATTTAACATAGAGAAATTACTTTGTAACAAGTTAAAAGACCCCATTCCACAAGACAAAAAAGCTGGAATCTATAAAATCAATTGTTCAGATTGCAATAAAGTATACATAGGTAAGACAAAAAGAAACTTAGAAACTAGGCTAAAGGAGCACATGAGATGTATTAAATACAAACAAATGGACAAATCTGCAGTTTCACACCATTTTTGGATCACTAATCACAACATCAAACCCAATATTACATTAGTCAAACCAGCCAAATTTGCAGCCGAATTAGATGCATGGGAGAAGATCACCATTCTAAAACACAACACAAATCTAATGAATTTTGATTTGCCGCCACCAAATCCTCTCTGGAAGTACATTTCTCCACCACAAGATGCCACCACAGGATCCAGTCCAAAAAACGGAAACACCAACAACACGGGCCAGTCGAATTAACCTTCTGAGGATGGGAACAACTGTTTCCCGAAACATGTTAAGTGAGTAAACTTAAGTGATGTTAGTGTAACAATTCCGACTCACCTTTAAATAAAAGGTTATTTTTTATTTATTTTTCTTATGCATGAAAATCTTAAATATTTATTGTCATGCACATTTTTAAGGGGATCTCAATAATGTTCAAAAATCCAATAAATTCACACTATAGTACATATCTTATGATCTAATCATAGTGTTTTATTTCATGTTCTTCCAGTCAGTTGTTAGTCCTGCTAGAAAGTGCAAATGCAGATCCTAATTTCATCCTACCAAGGAAAGGTATAGCACCTATCCATTTTGCTGTTGGAATTGAACATCTGGACTTTGCAGAAGAAGCAACAAAGCTGTTTTTACGTTATGGCGCAGATCCAAATACGAGGTAGTTTACTTTCATAATTAATCCCATATGGTTTCTGTTATAAAGCTGGGATAGTTAGAGCTCAGGTAGGTCTTGATCATGCTTATACCAATTTTCAAAGCCATTGTCAAGTTCAACTGGAAAATGCTAATATTTCTGATCATCTACCTCCATGGTTTGCATGTAATATGCTTACTGAACTAAGTTGTACCTCAGCTGCTCAACACCTTATAGTAAATGAAGAATTATGAAAACTTTTTCAGGTAATAATCCTTAAATGGGGATAAATCTGTCAAAATCATTCACCAGATAGCAGCATATCTGATTTGGATCTTAGGCAAATAGTAGAAGCCATAGCAGAAATGTTGGTCGCATTAAATAATTTCATCATCATCTTTCATGGTTTAAGCCCTTTGGCTTGTTCCGGTCTCATCATTTAAATGATTTCATAGAGTAGATATCAGTGAGCCCCTTGTAGAAAAATAAGAGTGCATTTCTACCTTAGAGATCCTACTTCAAGAGAAAAATGTTACATTAAATACCAAACTGTATACATTGTTTACTGATGTCAGTTGATACCAGAGGAATTAAAAATGCAGATGTTGCTTATAATCAGCATATAATTTGAACTATTTCTGCCTAAATAGGCCTAAATAATTTTAGTTTTATGCTGCTAAATGTTTTCATTCCTTCTTGCAAGTGAATGGAAGGTAATGATTATAATAACCTTAAACTAAATTTCAAATAAACTGTTGGTAACAGTCCCATATATATATATATATATATAGGTATATATATATATAGGTATATATATATATAGGTATATATATATACCTAGTACTTAAAATGCTAAAGAAAAAGGATTTAAGGAACGAAAATGCAAATGAAGGGTATAGGGTAAGGAACAGGAATGTCAAAAAGTAACATCTGCATACTTCGCCTTTGAAAGTGGAATGTAATCTAAAACAAAATGAACGCAGTGAAGTTAATAATTAGGTCTATAAAAATTGAACCAGTAGAAAGGATTTTTTCTTCAAATTTCAGAAACTCACAATTTTTTGTGAAGTAAAAAGACCAAAAAAAAAATCTGATGTGTTACACTCATATGACTTTCTCTACTCTTATACAAACTATTTTTACAAACGCTTATTCTCCATATGCTTGATGTTAATTGAGATATCAAGATGTCAATCTTATTGCTAATTTTCTTGTAGATGCAAGGGGAATATGGTAGGTTTTAAACGATAGTCAAATCTTTTAAGCGCTGGTTGCTATGTGGCGCACTGCATTCTCTTTGCATGTCCAGGACATAAAAAAAAATGAATAACGAATTTGAGAATAAGTATAAGTGTTGGAAAATTTAAGGGAATAACAAGCAATATCTCGAAAATGGTTCACTCAACGAAAAAATGTATATGACATAAATTGTGTATTTTAACGCGATCTACATTTTTTGTGTAGTAAAATTTTGTCTATCTCTTATGGTTTACCAGTTATGCAAAAGTCGTTCACAATGAATAATACTTTTGAAGACATTCCCAGAAAATTTGAGATATACATTTCATTTGTCATGAAAATATCTTAAACATAAGATATTTTAATCAAAATCATTAGAGCCATTTTTGAGAAAATTAAAATTTTCGAAAAATTTTCCATGTAAGCGGTAATCTGGGGTGGGGGGATTTTCTTGAAAACCTTTGTGTCGCATCTCTGGAAGATACTGAACCTAAATACCAAGTTTGGTGTTTATCCGACTGTTCGTTTTTGAGTTATGCTGTTCACAGACACACACACACACACACACACACACACAGACACACACACGGACATGTTTCCAAAAATGCTTTCTTTTGGATTCAGGGGGTCTCAAAACATGTATTTCCGGTGAAATCTTGGTATCGAATTTTGGGGTGGAATACAATACTTCCCCTACTTACTATACGTAGTAGAGAAAGTAATAATTAATTCCGCATGTAAATAAACTATGTGTTGTGCAGCTATTAGAACAGAAACTCTTGGGAGAAAAAAATGGAAATACTGATTTGTTTTTAATATCTTCTATCGCTTACCTTGCTATAATAGTCGAGCAGTTGGAATTAATTTTCCCTCAGGCTGCACTTCCTTAATGCATGAGGATCCTGTCATGAATGAATTGTGGATGATTTATCGCAACCTTCATTTCTCTGATGAACTGGATTTAAAAGGGCACTTTTACTTTCTCTACTACGTATAGTAAGTAGGGGAAGTATTACATTCCACCCAAAAATTCGATACCGAGATTTCACCGGAAATATATGTTTTGAGGCCTCCTGAATCTAAAAAGGGCATTCTTAGGAAAAGGTGTGTGTGTGGGTGTGGGTGTGGGTGTGCGTGTGCGCGTGCGCGTGCATGTGTGTGTGTGAGAGAGAGAGCAGCATAACTCTAAAAATCTGATGTGTTACACTCACATGACCTTCTCTACTCTTGTACAAACTATTTATACAAACGCTTATTCTCCATATGCTTCATGTTAATCGAGATATCGAGATGTCAATCTTATTGGTAATGTTCATGTAGATGCCAGGGGAATATGCTAGATTTTAAGTGATAGTCAAATATTTTAACGCTGGTTGCTATGTGGCGCATTCCATTCTCTTTGCATGTCCAGGACATAAAAATATCTGGTTGGACCAGGTGTTTATTTGATTATGTTAGCAGTGGATGCTCTTCCATGTTGTGGAAAGGGTCTAAACTCCAATTGATGTTTTTATTTTTCGATTGAACCACTTCCACAGTTTGAAAATTGTCACTTCTGTCATCATTGTCTGTAGGACGAATGCTATCTTCACTAGTATGGTTTCCTTCTTCTGAAACGTTTTCCGAACTATCAAACATATTGCCTGCAGCTTCCAGTTCACATTCGGTATGCCATGATAAAAGTATTTCACCACTCACTATGATAAGTAAAATTACATCCTCCTTCAACAGTCAATCAGACGTAACTGATTTGTATTCTCCTGCGTTTACTTTATCAACAATGTATTGCTCATTGTTGAAAAAGCAAGCGGCTGCTACATTGTTGTGTGCATTGACATACATGTGAGTTTAGATACAGTGGGACGTAAAACTTAAGGAAAAACGCCTATTCTCCATATGCTTCATGTTAATCGAGATATCGAGATGTCAATCTTATTGGTAATTTTCTTGTAGACACAAGGGGAATATGGTAGGTTTTAAGCGATAGTCAAATATTTTAACGCTGGTTGCTATGTGGCGCATTCCATTCTCTTTGCATGTGCAGGACATAAAAAAAATGAATAACGAATTTGAGAAAAAGTATAAGTATTGGAAAATTTAAGGCAATAACAAGCAATATCTCGAAAATGGTTCACTCTACAAAAGAAATGTATATGACATAAATTGTGTATTTTAACGCGATCTACATTTTTTGTGTGGTAAAATTTTGTTTATCTCTTATGGTTTACCAGTTATGCAAAAGTCGTTCACAATGAAGAATACTTTTGGAGACATTCCCAGAAAATTCGAGATATACATTTCATTTCTCATGACAATATCTTAAACATATGATATTTTAATAAAAATCGTTAGAGCCATTTTTGAGAAAATTAAAATTTTCGAAAAATTTTCCATGTAAAGGGTAGTCTGGGGTGGGGGGATTTTCTTGAAAACCTTTGTGTCGCATCTCTGGAAGATACTGAACCTAAATACCAAGTTTGGTGTTTATCCGACTGTTCGTTTTTGAGTTATGCTGTTCACAGACACACACACGGACATGTTTCCAAAAATGCTTTTTTTTGGATTCAGGGTGTCTCAAAACATGTATTTCTGGTGAAATCTCGGTATCGAATTTTTGAGTGGAATGCAATACTTCCCCTACTTACTATACGTAGTAGAGAAAGTAAAAAATGAATAACACATTTGAGAAAAAGTGTAAGTATTGGAAAATTTAAGGAAATAACAAGCAATATCTCGAAAACGGTTCACTCAACAAAAAAAATGTATATGACATAAGTTGTGTATTTTAACGCGATCTACATTTTTTGTGTAGTAAAATTTTGTCTATCTCTTATGGTTTACCAGTTATGCAAAAGTCGTTCACAATGAAGAATACTTTTGGAGACATTCCCAGAAAATTCGAGATATACATTTCATTTCTCATGACATTATCTTAAATATATGATATTTTCATCAAAATCGTTAGAGCCATTTTTGAGAAAATTAAAATTTTCGAAAAATCTTCCATGTAAAGGGTAGTCTGGGGTGGGGGATTTTCTTGAAAACCTTCGTGTCGCATCTCTGGAAGATACTGAACCTAAATACCAAGTTTGGTGCTTATCCGACTGTTCGTTTTTGAGTTATGCTGTTCACAGACACACACACACACACACACACACACGGACATGTTTCCAAAAATGCTTTTTTTGGATTCAGGAGGTCTCAAAACATGTATTTCCGGCGAAATGTCTGTATCGAATGTTTGGGTGGATAGCAATACTTCCCCTACTTAATATACGTAGTAGAGAAAGTAAAAATGAGTGCTAAGCCAGCAGGGAAGAGTGAGGTTGCATGTCAGGAGAGTTCGGGATATTTAAGGAAAAAGGGCACAAGTAACAAAAAAAATGAGTGACAGCATGGAGGTGTACAGAGAAGAATTGGTCTTTTTAATGATATTAAAAGCTACCAAATGAGTAAGAAAGGGTGAAAAGAGTTGGCAAATATTTTTACTCTCTTGAGTGGTTTTATTTATGGATGCTCTTTAACTCCTGTGGTCCTTAGCGTCCCATTCTATATTGGGCGTGAAAGACTGATAATTTTACTCAGAGGCCTCTTTATCAGGCTTAAGGTTCTTTAACATGCCGTAAATCTACAACAGGGGACACCGGCTTTACTTCTCTTCCAAAGCCATTTCCCTCTGCTGTGTTTGAACCCGCAACCATGATGTGGATTTAATTATTAGTGAATTAAAAAAAAACTTCCAGAACTTCTAGAATTATCTTAAACCTGTATACAGTAAATGTGTGGTCTTGAACACACATTTAGTTCAGTGGCAAATGTCGTGGCCCCAAGAAAGGCAAGAATTCGGCAGATGCATTTTGTTATATATGTGGACAATTTGTCAAGACAAGGGCAAAAACACCACCTAAAATCTGTAGTATTCTATGTGATCCTTATAAATCATATTTTGGCATTCCTTCTGGAAATTTTGATAAGCATTGGGCACCTAATGTTAGCTGTGAAAACTGCAGACGAACCCTGGAAGGTGTAGAGAAATTAGTATATTTTTTACAGTATTAAATAACCTGTTAGCTTAAGTAAAAGAATATAACTAGATATAGCCATATGTTAACACTTCATTTTTTGTACAGTATGGTACAAAGGGGTACCTACTGACCATTCAACCAGTTGCTACTTTTGCATCCTTCGAAATGTTGCACTGGCAAGATGTGGTATAACTAGATATTCCTTCATCTATCGCTCCGGTGCCAGTACCGACTCCTCCAAAAAGTCTGCTGCAATCATCTCCAGAAAAGAATATCACTTCAGATAGTTAACACAAAGTTGGAGATCCTGAATAGAATAGAGAAATCAGAGATGAAGAGAAAAATCCATATTACCCCAACCAAAAAGACCTTAACAACTTGGTCACAGACCTTGATCTTAAAAGTCCAGTGCTGAAATTTTGACTTCTAGGCTAAAACAGTGGGACTTGTTAGACAAAAGTGTGCTTGTCACAAGTCAGAGGAAACGTCATCAGGCATTTTCAAGTTTTTATACTTTTCAAAATGGGCTCTGTTTCTGTCAGAATGTGCTTCAACTTGTTTGAAGCCATTGGAATACAGTGCAATCCAAATGAGTGGCGCTTGTTTATTGACAGCTCATCCAGAAGTCTTAAAGGTGTATTACTCCATATTACAGCTTTAAGACTTTTGGACGAGCCAGATGGATATGTATTCCCATAATGGGAACACATATCCATCTCTGCCTCTGGCTCATTCTGTGCACTTCAAGGAGTACAATAACATCAAAAACCTACTAAAGTCATTGAAATATAATGAATATGACTGGGAAATAATTGGTGATTTTAAAATGCAGCATTCTGGATGGGTCTCCAGGTCAGTTTTACAAATTTTCTTACTATCTTTGCCTCTGCGACAGCAAGGACACCAAGGTGCACTATCACAGATGACACTGGCCAGAGTGCTGAGAGTTTTCTGTGGGGAACCACTAGTAAATCCCAGCAAAGTGTTGATGCCACCACTACACATCAAAATGAGTCTCTAAGCAATTTGTTAGAGCTTTATCTAAGGAGTCAGTAGCCCTCCAGTACCTTAGAGACTTCTTCCCTAAGTTGTCTGAGACAAAGGTCAAAGCTCACATATTCATTGGACTGTGGACAAAGAAGATAATGGAGTGTGCAGAATTGTCCAACATGCTTAATGAGATGGAGAAAGAAGCTTGGAATAGTTTTCTTGTGGTTGTAAGTGGTTTCTGGGGCAGTCACAAAGCTGAAAACTATGTGGAATGAGTTGAAACTATGGTACAGAATTTTGGTAAAAGGGGTTGCAGAATGTGTTGAAGTCCATATGCTTGATGCACATCTTGATAAATTCAAGAAAAACATGGGAGCCTATTTGGAGGAGCAGGCGAATGCTTCCACCAAGATATATTGGACTTTGAATGTCGTTATCAAGGACAGTATAATGAGACTATATTTGGGGACTTACTCATGAAGGTGATTTGCAATATAGCCGAAAATCTCAGAAAAGTATTCACTTTTAATTTTTTGTGATCTCTTAGCGTTTTTCACCTTAATTAAATTCAAAACACAAACATATTTGAAATGAAGTGAGTTTACTTTTAAAAGAGAAAAGTATAACTTAGAAGTTTAAATATATCAAAGCCCTGGTTATGAAAGCAAAGTTTGTTGACAACAATTGTCATTTTCTCCAGATTTTAGACATAAGCAACCAGGAAATAACACATATTATCCAAGGACAAAAATAGTGCAATATGCATCATTTGTGCTAATGTTAAAAACATAAAGATGTTTTTGAAAATCCATGCATATCTTCTTTTGTTTTGTCCTTTTGACTTGTCATTCTCGCTGCTCTTTTCCTTGAATAGGATTTTTGGGCTTTCAGTTTGTGCACCCTATTTTCAGTGTCACGTGTTCTTATCTGTTTATTTCTAACAATTTTTGTGAATCTTTCTGTTTGACAAAAAGTTCATCTCTGCTTTCAGTGCCTTTATTTTGACACTGTTCAATGTATTAGCTACAGTTGTCTGTCCAAGTGTTGATTTCACTATCAAATATAGTTCTGTATTTCCTTTGTTATTTCTCATCATACATAGAATGCATTTTTTTCACATTCACAAATACATTTTTGGTGAGTCATACAGAGTGTAAAGACTATTTTTTGCCCTTAAATGACTGTTCTTTTGGTCACTTCAGGCAGCTTTTTTACTTGCTCTGCTATATATATAGTAGGTAGAGAAGGTATTCCACTCAAAAATTTGACACTTAGATTTCACCAGAAATACATGTCTTGAGACCCCATGAATCCAAAAGAAAATAGCATTTTTAAAAAGGTGTGTGCATGTTTTGTTTTTTTATTGTTTTATTACAACATGTTCCATTACAGAGCGTAATACTTCAAGCATATGTACTACATAATTAGGATTATAGTTTTTAACATTAACATTTAACATTAAGGGTTAACTTTAATATTTAAAATCACTGTATAATGTTTTGCAACAGTTCAAAATCTATATTTTTATCACATTTTTAAAATAGTTTTGTGTGTTTTTCAACAAGTTCTTGTTGGCCTCTTCCCACCTTTTTGTGCCACTGCTTTTATAAAATTGTTTTTTTCACTATTAATAACTCACATTCCCATAGGATATGGTCTACTGTTTGAGCATTCTTTCTGCATACACATGTTGGGTCATCTGTTAATTTAGATCTGTGGAAGTATTCCCCAAATTTTCCGTGGCTGGTAGTTACAGCTGTAAAATGATGTATTACAGTTAATTTCACCTTAAGTCTTCTCTTAATAGTAGGAAAATATGTCTTCATAATTGCACCATTCTGTATTGTTTTCCACTCATTTTCCCACTGTGTCAGACTTTCTTCTCCTAGTTCGCTGTTTATTGTGCTGATGTATGTTAGTTTGTACTCAATTGCTGTATTTAGGTTGTTTGTTGCTTCTTTAGCAAGTGTGTCAGCAAGCTCATTTCCTTGAATTCCTATATGAACTTTAACCCATGTAAAATGTATCTTCCATTTTTTTTGAGTTTATGTTGGTTTTTATTTCTTCTATCAGGGAATAATGTTTTCTGGTGTTCCGAAGAAGATCTAGTGTTATCTTACTGCTCGTGTGCACTGCTGCAGATTTATGTATTGTTTCTCTGGTGTTTATTGCCCTTCACTATGGCAACTTGTTCCGCTTGATTATTTGAGCATCTGTTATGTAATTTATATTGATGTTTCTGCATAGATTTTGTCCTGGTAGAAGATAGCAACACTGCATCCTACTCTTGTTTGCATTTTACTGCCATTGGTGTATATTTGAACTGCATATGTAACTGTTTCATTCTTTTATGTTATCTGCAGGATGAGGCCATTTTCTGGGATGTCAATTTTGGCTGTTGCATGTCCTGCTCATCCTCTTATATTGTGGTATCTGGCTATCTCAGTTAGTTTGATGATGATTGGAATTGTTCCGGTTAGAGTATAGTGTGTCATGTGATGTAGTTCTAAATGCTTTTGTCATTTTTATGTTTACTAACCTTTGAACTTGTTTTATTTTTTGAATGTTGTAATTTGTTTTTAAGCATCTATCCAAGCAGGTACATCATAAGATTGGTCCTTTGTATATTATACTCATTACTTCAGAACATAGTTTTCAGTTGATTTTCACTGATTTTGCAAGTGCATGTATTAGTTTTTTTTTTTTTTTTTTTTTACTTTCCTACTATATGGTTGATGTGCTGACAGAATCTAGATCTGTTGTCTACTATTATTCTTAGATATTTTATACTCTCTGTTTGATCAATTCTGCCATTATCCAGGTATATGTTTAACTTTGCTGAGTTTTTGGTTTCTTCCTAAATATTAACATTACTTGACTTTAACTTCTATTGAAAGTTATCTTGTTTACCGCAGCCCATGTTGTAATTTTTCTGATTTTTATGTTTGCTTTTCTAACTCCAATATGTTTTTTTTTCCTTTGATAAAAATCAGAACATCATCGGAAAAAACGATGAGTGTGGTGTATGGTTTGAAGTTTAGTTTCATTAGTGAGTCGTAATATATGTTCCATAGGCCGGGCCCACAGCAGGATCCCTGTGGACATCCCTTAGTTACGTTTCTTTTACTTGTCTTGTCTCTCTCTTAGATAGCTTTGTGTTAATTTGTATAAATTCTGCGCATTGGAAGGTTTTTATGGCATTGAGGATGCCTGGCCACCAAGCACTGCCAAATGCTCCTTTCACACCAAGACTGATTGCCGCTACACTGGTCTTGTTTTCCAGACTTTTTTCTATGAAGTTCTTAACTGATATGATTACATCTAGTGCTTGTTTATGGTGTAAAACTGAACTGGGTTTTAGTTAATTGGTTGTTCAAGTACAAAAAGTGCATAATCCGATTTATGATTAGTTTTTCTAGTACTTTAGCAGCAACCTTTAGTAGACTTATTAGCCTGTATTTGGTAGCTTCTTCAGAGTTTTCCTTTCCAAGTTTTACAGTTGGTATTATTTTAGCTGTTTTTCAGATCTTTGGGAACATTTCCTTTTCTAGACATTTATTATAAAAAGTTATTATATATAGTGGTGTTGAAACAAATGCTAGTTGAGTACATTACTAGTTACTCCATCCCCTGGAACTTTATGGCTCTTCATGTTTTCTATTACATCCCTGATTTCTTCTCTATAGATGAATGGCTTGTCATCTTGCATAATAGGAAGTTACAGTGAACTTCTGATATCCTTGTGTTGCTTTCGTTCCTCATCAGTTGGGACAAAGTGATCTATTATGTGATTTACTGTGTTGATTGTGTCTATAGTTTATGTGCCATGCACTTTCTTAAGGGTTGAAAGGAAGTGATTTTTCCTAATTTTTCCCGATGCCAGTTGGTATACAGCATTCCATGGATTTGATTTTGTGGTTATAGTTCAGAATTCCTTCCAGGAGTTAATTTTTTTAAATGGGAAGCTAAAATTAGGGTCAAATTAAATTGACCCTAAAATGACCATCACAGTGTCCTCCAAACAAAACACGACTAATGGCATTTACTTTCCCCCCATAATATCAAGTAACTTTTATTCAAGATATTTCTTTCTACAACGTTTAGTTTTGGAGATATTGTAGAGTCTCAACTTAAATGGTCCACCGTATATTGCAGATTTTGAATGTCGTAAATTTAACTGTAGACAATGTATAGGCATGCTGAACGAATGTGGTTTTCGAGGCTGTTAATGTTTGTTTTGTTGCTTAACCATCGGTAATCAGTATTCTCGTATTTTCTTACTATTGTGAGCAGGTTGGGCCAATTTACATCTAGCAACCAGTGTTTTTCTGGGATTTTATCACCTTTGTGTTGTGAATTATGTGTAATGCAAGGTATACATTTATACTTGGTTATGAGTGCCTTACATTCTTTTAGCTTATGTTTTCCTGTGCCCAATGCTCATGTTTCTTCTGGTTTACAAACTGTTTGTGTGAAAATTTACTACACTTGAAACGTGTTGGCTTAATGTAATCTTGCATATTGCAGATCATCCATCCAAGCTTGATTTTTTGTTGTAAGAGTTTCTTTCTTCTCGTGGCACTTCTATTACTATGTTCCTTCTTATCCTCCTGTTTTCGAATAAGAACTTAGCTTTGATTTCTCCTGCTTGTATTTCCAAATCTGGGTTTTGTGATATGATGCATTCCTCAATATTTTTCTTGTTGACATCGTAGGGACGTTATAAATAATTAAGTTTAAATTTCTTAATGTTGTGATGTTTGCTACCATGGTCTGCCCACAATTACAGTTAATTGTTTTACTTAGTGTTTCTATTTCTTCTTTGGTTCCTACCTCGATGAGCACTCTCCCATCTGTTTGTGCTTTCAAAGTCTTTATTCCAACTTTAGGCAACAGGATTTATTTTTGACTTCAGAATAGTTTTTATGGATTCTGTTGATTCCTGGATTTTTTATTTTACATGTAGTTTGTATTTGTTGTCGACTGTCCGCGTGACTGAGCTGACAACATTGGAGTATTTTCTATACTGACTGCAGCAGGTTGGGAGCCTTTCCTCGATAGCTGATCCGTAGTACTGCATTCCAGTTGTAAATGGCGCCACTTGTCTCTTCCTTCTCCATGGATCCTCCAGTTGCATTTTTTCCTCCATTTCTTAAACCTTATTGCTTAGTGCACTATTTTGTTCAGTTTGAGAATTTATTAACATCATCTGTCATCTCGTCTTTCTCTTGAAAATAAATCTTCAAAGCACAAATTTATAGCAATGCAGAATCTCACAAATTACAATAATCAGTCAATCCCCACTGATACCAATAACTCAGCATCATTTTAACCAACATAAAATAGAATAAAACTTTCAGTTTATGATGCAAACAATTGACTAAATAAAGTATATTTTGAGGTAAATGCAGATTTTTTGAGGCGAGAGGGTTGTGTGCGTGCATGCACATAAAATTTATATCTTGAATTTTCTGTGAAGTCTTCTTCATTTGGAAGGAATTTTGTATAACAGCTAAACATTAAGCAGTAGATGAAAACATACTACACAAAAAGTGCACATCTCTTTAATTTATTTCAAATAAGTTTTATTTTTATGGATAAGCCATTCTGAGATATCCATTATTAATAAATCAAATTGTTTATTACTTGGTCCTGTCAACATCCATTGTTTCTCGCGATGTCATGGAAACAGTATGGAATTTTAATGCCAGCATATAGTGCCCTGTTCTTAAACATTTGACTATTGCTGTTCTCTTTGTATCTATAACAAAATGTGTAATGTAGCTATTTCTGCAAAGGTTTATTTGGATTAAACTGTAGATAGAAAAGTAAGCTTTAGTAAGAATAGTCTGTATACCCACTAATAAAGATAGAGGGTATACAAAGTCATATGAATGCATCACATTAGATTTTTAGGTCTGACATCATGTTTACCTCTGTTATTATACAGGGCCACTCCTGAAAATTTTAATGTTCCTCTGAAGGACTTTGTTTCCAATTCCATGAACAGATAAAAATACTTGAAAAGTGAACTATTAGGTTTGCCGGTTAAGAAAATTCTGCTCCCAGATGCAGTTCCATGGTACAAATGTAATGTCACAGGTATGTCTTCTTCATTTTTATATCCTGTAACAGAATAAGTAATAATTAAACATTTCGGCTCATTCTGTGGTTTCCACTGGTCGAGAGGTCTGAACTGTTTGGAAGCAAGCCTTGTCCACCATCCAACTGCTTTTGAAGTGAGAAATTGAATATAATTCCTCTCTCCAATAGGCCATCAGTGGGAGAAGAAAACCCATCTACCAGTGTGACAATCACTTCATAACAAATTAATTGTGCATCGACATTGTGGGCAAGGATCCTGAACCAGAAGACTTCATTGGAACAGAGGAAGAAGAAGAAGAAACATCAGAGCTTCCAAATACAGAAGCCACGGACATCACTCAAGATGCTCTGCAATATTTAGCAGCATACATATCATTTAAATGTAAAACAATAGACAAAAGTCTATGTGCCGTGAATAAAGCATATTCAGTGCTGCACGAAACAGTCAAGGACTGGATATCTATAATTTCCGAGAGAGGCCTTACACATCCTAGTGAGAAATGGATGGAAACAATTACTCAATTTGAAATAGTGTTTTGTGCATTTCACGGACAAACCGTCTCAAAAACAAAAAGTGTGTTAAAAACATTAATAGCTTTAATAAAATCAAAGTTTTCAGAGGTACAGGAGAAAGTTATTTTTTATATGTTCGAATAGGAACATTTATTAGAATAAGATATTTAAATTAAAAAACTAGGGAACAAGCACTAAAAAAATATGCTGCAAGGAAGATTAAGCAGTGGGCCGCTTCATCCTCCAAAACAGCATAAGGCATCACCAGTAATACGCATGTATTCATTTCTTACGGTAAAAAAAATGTACCAGCATATCCATTTAGCGATTCCTTTAGAGTAGTTGTAAATTTTCGTTTAGTACTAAAGTGATGCATGTTTGAATCTCTTGTAGCACCTACAGTTTACACTGAAGTACTGCATGTGTTCCAGTAGTTTTGTTTATACGTAAATATATTACTAAAGCAATGTACTTACCATTCGTTTTGCTTTATGGTATATGCCCACAATGTTTGTAGAAAGCTCTGAAATAATATACCCTTTAAACAAAATTGGAAGAACGTGTTAATAATAAAAAATTGGGAGTTAATCGGGAGGAATTTGGTGTGTTCACTGCGCTGTGTATGTATTCCGCATGCTCGTCTTCACTCTCACTTACATCACAGGTGGACAGCCAATGGCAGCTCCACACCCCGGAGTGGCTCACCTTTAGTTATCTAGCCACATTGATGTCTTCTTGCCTTTAGTAGTGCATCTGTCAAAACTCTGTCAGCATACTTTTTCAGTCTAATAAATGGAACTGTTTATAGGCATTTGAATGGCTTTAACAAGTTTGGATGCTTCTTGATCCACAAAAATGCCACATAATGTAGTTGAATTTTAACAGAAACACTTTTCATTTTTTGCCAATTAGCCAGTGCATAATCATAAATATAATCTTCTTTTATATTTCCGCTTCTTTATATCATTCTGATACAATAATCAAAATATATCAGTGGTCAGTTGTGGTCATATCTTGACCAGTTTTCCAATTAATAAGTTTCCTGTTCAACTAGATCTTCTCTTAACCCTGTTCACTTAGGTTGGAGGGTTATTTGGTTCATTTTTAACAATTAATTTTAATTCTAGTGTTACATCTTATAATTTTTCTCCTCTTTTGTCTTTTATATTACTATGCTATTTAGCATTGAGTTAGCATTTGCATCACATACATATATGTATAATATCTCTATCTGAAAAGATCTTATTGATACTCTTAATTTTAGTTAATTAAGATTTTATTGGGTGGCTGAACTGAAAATAATGATTAAAAGAATGAATTTAGAATTTTCATATGTGATTTCTATGCGAGTCATTGAACTGTGCAATTGTAGGTTGGGATTGTTTATTATAATTGCAACCATTGGGTTTGCTCCTGTCCTTAACACTTAAGCTTTTAATAGGTGCATGTATAATGTTTTCTTTTATTGTGTAAGTTCATGTTTGCATCTAATGTTGTAATATTTAAGATATTTGGCTTCCTAATAAAAATATGTACCGCCTCACAAAAAATGTTGATGTCTTTAAAATAGATTTGCTTGTTGACCATTGCTTCAGTCTCCTGTATCCCTCTTCTAACTACAACAAATAGTGTAATGATATTATTTCTGCAAATGTTTATTTGATTAACATGAAGTAGATAGATAAATAAGCTTTTGCCCAATAGTTTGTAGAAGCTATATAAAAATAAAGAATAGTAGTTAAAGAAAGTTATTGGAAGGTAACACATTAGATATATTATCTTTAATTTCTAAACCATTTGCTATATTTCTTTCTTGTCACTTTACATGTTTTTAATTCCTAAAATACTAATGGCCAGTTTCACAATATAAGCTTAAGCCAAAGCTTTAGTATGTTATGGATGCTGCTTAAGCTTTGTAAGTTTCACAGCAGGGCAACCAGGTTCGGCTTTACGGAGCTGAACAACTACACGGAATAGTAAAGTTGGTAATTGATAATGCTTGTGTATGCACATTCGAGTGAATTCCCATCGTTTGTTTATAGTGACGCTGTTCTTGAAATAAGGCTTTTTAGGTTATCCAGCAACATAAAGTTAAAATGATTAAAAAGTTGGGTCAAAAGTCAGTATTCTCCTAGAAATTGTAAAGCAATAATAAACGTGGAATAGAGTGCAAGCAATCGGGCAAATTACTATGGATTAAGAAAAACCAAATATGGGGAAAAATTGCAATACAAAGGGTGGATTAAAATGGTGTGAAACAATTTTTATAGCTCTGTATGCTATAGATTTTCAGTTGCTGGAAAAATCTCCAGCTGCAATTAGTATGCTATCACTCGCAACCTCAATGTTAAGAGAAGCATTGTTTGTGACAGAGTTTTGTTACTGGAATGTAAAGCAATACATTACATGTAGATATGATGGCAGTGACTGCGACAATGTATATGTACAATAAAAGATGAAGGACTTGCCAAAATACGTTTTGCTTCTTACTAGTTGATTTTATGTGAATTGCATCAATAATTTATGGTACCATCATTGCTGACTGTTTACTTAATCAAAATTACTTGTAGATTTCTTGATCATTCATACATGAAAATGGTTTGGACACATTTAAGCATTCTAGGAATCTAGATTATCTTCTGTTGTGCATATGTGTTAAAATAATTTGTATTTCCTCATCACTAATATTGTCTTCTTCAGATAGCATGGTGACTCTTTAGCTTAAACCACAGTTGAATACAGTTTAAGCCAAGGCACGTATAAGCTTAAATTGTAAAAAAGCTTTTAAAGACAGAAGACTAATCTCAGGTAATGATGCCAAATGTTGTAATTTTAATTCCTGAACTAGTGTATTGTTTTAGATTAGATAAATCATGCTGTTTATTTCTTGGTCTTTACAGGATGAATTAATATAATTGTAATTTTATTTCATCCTCAAGTCATATTTGTACAACATGGGAAACGTCAAAACACTATTATAGTAGTATACAGAGTTGACCTTTTAAGTTGAGACTGTACAATATCTCCAAAACCATTTAAAATAATTAAATTGACCCTAAAATGACCATCACAATGTCCTCCAAATAAAATATGACTAATGGCATTTACTTTCCCCCATAATATCAAGCAACTTTTATGCAAGACATTTCTTTCCAAAATGCTTAATTTTGCAGATACTGTACAGTCTCAACTTAAATGGTCCACCCTGTATACAAATATCAATGATTTAACAAAGCAATACTTAGAAATGTGAGTAATAATTTTATAATAGTATAAAGTATACATAACATTCATAAAATAGATGTAACAATTTTTAGCTTTCCTCTCTATTGGTGATAAATGTCCCTGTTCACTGATTCATGGTGGCAGTTCCCAATCATATGTAACAGAAAATATAAAATCTGCATTAGTTGTTATCTAGATAATTACTTAAGTAGTTGTATATATGGAAGAGATGACCATATTCACATCATTTAAGTCTTTCCTCTGCAGTGATCTCTGAATTCATTGGCTAGTAAGTCGTCCTCCATTGTGTAGTGGTTACCATGCTAGCCTCTAGTTCCCGAGGTTGTGGGTTCAAACCCAGCGGAGCGCATTTTTTTTCTGGCATAAAAAATCCTTAGCATGGCTTCCTTTGGAAGGGAAGTAAAGCCAGTGGTCCTGTGTCATAGATTTACAGCATGTAAAAGAATCTCAAGAGGCCTCTGAGCAACATTTCTGGTCTTTCATGCTCAATATAGAATGGGATGCTCAGGACCACAGTAGTAAAAGAACACCCATAAATAAAACTCAATTTAATTTCTTTTTATCGGCTGAATAAAACTGATCGGTTAGAAAATAATTGTTGATTTCTTTTTGGAATGTTTTTTCTGAATTTATCTTTTTCAAGTATAATAGGAAGTTGATTTCATTCCTGTATATTTATGAAGACTTGTTTTGCTGAAAGTAACATGCAAGTTGTTTTGTTATAGATTTAGAAAGGGCACATCTATTACATCTGCTAATGAAAAATGTTCAGATATTATTTAACTCACTTTTGATAAAGGAGTTATGGTATCTTTTGTGAATCCAGTAAAGTTTTGATTGTATTGATCATAGAATTATTATTAGAAAAATTAAAGTTTTATGGGATATGTTACAAGGCATTATGTTTTCTATCCCATTTACTTATCTGGAAATAAATTGTGAAAGTGGTTGGCTCTTCCTCTTCTGGATGAGTTAGGTCTAGTGTTCCTCAGGGTTGTTAGTTGCAGTGATTGACCAACCAGGTAGTCTGCAAGCTGAAAATTTTACTTCTGCTGCTGATAAAAGTTTTGTTAGTTCTTATATTAAGTCTGGTTTTACTTATTAAATAATGCTAGTGTCCAAAAGTTAAGCAAAATTTGTAAAACAGAGAAATGAAAGGGAAAATGGCGAGTGAGCGCCATTAACTTTATTACAGTGTACTTGTGCTCTGTGCATAGAAAAGGGGACCTCCACCTCCGAGTAAACACGTGCTTCAAAGGTCAACAAAACCAGAGTATCAGACCCAGTGCGGCTCATTTGTTATTGTTTTCTCATTGTGAACAGAGGGTAGTTTGTTAGCAAAGTGTTTACGAGACAGCACCAACATACCACAAAGACGCCAACTGGATCCTGTTTTGAAGGATAGAATAATTGGACACCTAGAAGCAGGCCAGACACAGACTGACGTCTCTTGAGCCCTGAATGTGGCACAAAGTATAATTTCCAGGCTTTGGCAATGGTTCCAAACATGGAGTTGTTCATCATATGCCCTTACAAGGTCACGCCGCAACAGGACCGATATTTGACCTTAACTGCATGACATCGGAGGATGCCTTCAAGATAACCGTCTTTCGAGCTTGTAGCTGCCTCAGGCATTCAGGCTCCTAGGCAAACTGTATGCAAGAGTCTCAGGGCAATTGGTCTCTATGCCAGACGTCTAGCAGTGTGTGTCCCATTCACTCGAGTACACATAAGGTCCATTTACAGTGGAGTCAGCAACGTCAACATTGGACCTTGAATGAATGGAGGAACATGCTTTTTACAGATGAGTCCAGATTCAGTGTGACCAATGATTCCCATCACACAATACTCTAGAGAGAATGTGGAACCCAGTTTTATTCCACAAACATCGTGATAAAGCCCCCACTTGATGGTGGTGGTGGTGTACTCATGTGGGCAGATATAATGTTCAGTGGACTTAAAGCTCTGCACATCTTTGAAGGTGGTACTGTGAATGCCCAGCGGTACAGAGATGAAATATTGGAACCACATGTGTGACTTTTCAGAGGTGCAGTTGGTCCAAACTTCATCCTTATGAACAATAATAATACATCCACTTAGAGCCCACCTGGTGAAATACTTTCATGAGGGGGGAAGATATCCAGTGCATGGACTGGCCTCCAGATTCCCGGATATGAACTCTATAGAGCATGCCTGGGATGCATTAGGAAGACAAGTTGCAGCCTGCCGAGGACACTTCCAGACCCCCAGCAATGCTCTTCATGAGGAATGCAAATAGTTCCCTGCAGAGTTCTTGAACCACCTTATAGAGAGCATGCTATGACGCTGCAAGGCTGTGTAACCATGAGGGATAACTCCACCACATATTAACAGCTCAGCACCGTAATTGTTTTTTGTGGAAGTGATAGTCAGATTTTGTAATTGTGTGAATTGTTTGTGGGTTTGTCTACACTTTGTTTTAGGTTACCCCAGAGACAGAAATCAGAGGGGGTTAGGTCGGGGGACCGAGGTGGTCACAAATCTCCACTATTAATAATTCTGTCCTCAAATGCACTTTCAATTGTTATCGTCGAAATATTGGCCGTATGAGCTGTTGCAGAATATTGTTGAAAAAAAGGCAAAATCACGCTCCCTGTCTGTTAATTCTCTAAAAATTTATTGTAAAGTTCATGAATTGTTGTATGGCCTGGAACTTTTATACCTGAAAATCTTTCTGCAAATTGTACTTTCACTTGGCGATCTGACTGAGTTAACACATGCGAATCATAAATAAATACACGCTGTGCAGTAAAAAACATATACTGAGCCATAATATATTTTGTGACTAAGTGCAGGACAAAATAATAAATAACTCGTAATAACTGAACTACATCACATAGCATCACCGTCAACTCAATAGTGCACTTCACACTGCAGAGCAAAACCACGTCAACAGCGTGACCTTGTTTATAGCAGCAGTGCGCTATCATGTTTCCACACGCCCAGTGGAAAAATACTGTGCAGCTGGTAATATTGTTCATGAAATACCCCTTCATGACGAAAAAATTGGTATATGGTTTGCCATGAGCGGAGAACGAGTTATAGGGCCAGTTTTTTTCAAGTCAACAGTTGACACCCGAACATATGTGAATACAATTTTGCCCCCTTATTTTAAAGAATTAACAGACAGGGAGCGTGATTTTGTCTTGTTTCAACAAGACTCTGCAACAGCTCATACGACCAAATATTTTGATGAGAACAATTGAAAGTGTGTTTGAGGACAGAATTATTAGTAGAGATTTGTGGCCCCCTTGGTCCCCCGACCTGACCCCTTGTGATTTCTATCTCTAGGGTAACTTAAAACAAAGTGTAAAAGACAAACCCACGCACCCTGGAAGAATTAAAACAAAATATCCGCCAGGAAATTGCCAGAATTTCTCAACGTAAACTGATGGATAGTTTCCTAAAGAGGTGCCAAAAATGTATGGACAACAACAGTGGCCAGTTTCAGCATCTCCTTTCATAAAGTTGGTAAGTAAGGCCTTTAAAACTAGTTTTAAAAATGTTGTATGGTTTCATCCGTGCCTTCTGATAATGGCAGATGGCAACTCGTGCCAAGCATGCAGACAGGAAAAACATCATGTAGCCTGTTTGTCTGTATTTCATTCCAAGCAATATATATAGATCATGATTTAGCAATTAAGAAAACAGGATACACAACAAAACAAGGGAGAATCAAATCTGTTTATAGTGGTATGATACACATACTATACCAATGTAGAAATATGTTAATAACCATCATCTAAGTTTTGTTTTATTTGCTTTGTATGTTGTAATCAAGTTTGTTAGCAGAGTATGCTAAGTAATGGTATAAAGAGAGAAAATTGTGTCCGACTAACATTAGAAATCATTCAACTGATATTTTATAATTAACAATTCAGCAGATTAATTTTCTCATTAAGCGCAGACTCTGAGTCATTTCCAAAGTGGTTAATTTGGTGTCCTGGGAATGGGGTATCTTTGTATTCACTAGCTTCACCTCTTATTTGATTGTGTATGTTAAGGCTTTCTGTATTATTTGAAAACTAGGTAGCTATAATGTAATTAAATAAGAGTATGGGAGCAAAGAGAAGGTACAAAGATGTAAAATTTCACCTACTAGATTATATAAAAAATTAATCGACCATTCAGACCAGTGATTGTTCCATTGCCATAGAACGTTTATGGGCTATGAAGCATTTCCAGAAGAGAAGTTGGGGGAGAGGTTAGAAGTAGGACATTCTACCAATTTTTCACATCCTTTTTCATATTGGGATTTTTTTTGAATATTTATTCCATTTTGGGATTTATTTGAAATAACCAGGTCTGAACAAAATTACAATGATAAGGGGTAAAGAGCATAAAAATATTCTGGATCACATTGTACAATAATTTCATAAGGAACAGTGTGAGACAAATGAAATAAAGTCATTCAAATTAAAAAGCTACTCATGCAGTGTTTCTTCTTCTTCCTGCTCTTCCTTTTCATCATCATCGTCGTCATCGTTGTTGTTGTTGTTGTTGTTATTATTATTATTATTATTATTATTATTATTATTATTATTATTATTATTATTATTATTATTATTATTATTATTATTATTTGTGAAAAAGTATTTACAAGACACCCAAGCATATTACCCTTACCCAGCACTTTTTATATTGAACAGTGAAAGAGAGAGCTGCAGATTATACATGTAGTTAAGTAAGCTGATAATAAAATACAACCACTGGTTATAAGTTAAAGAAGAAAAAGAATGTATCATTCCATATTACAGGACAGTTGATGGACAAACTCCTGTTCACATAGCTGCAGCATGGGGACGGGTAAACATTCTTTATCATTTGTTGGCAAATGGTGGAAATCCATGGCTTAAAGACAGTGACAGTAAAAATGCTTTTGATTATGCTTATGAGGAAGAACACTGGGATGCCATAGCTCTTCTCAAAGAGTTTGAAAATGGTGACATATACAGCAGGACATATCTCACATTTGGTAAGTAATCAAGGGATTCCCTCCCCATCTATGTTACTTTAACTGCATGTGATATATCAAACATTTAACTGACTAGATATATCTTATCACACAAAATATAATATATGAGAAGTGTTATAAACAGTGAAACCTATTTCGTATGATAATTTTCAGTCAACAAACCATAGAAGTGAACTGATGATGAATTGTGTCCAAAGTAAATTAATGAAACCAAGAGTGTGTTAAAATCCACTCTCACAATTTGCCTAGTATTAGGTGTATCTTATTTACATACATGGTCTATCCTTTTATGCTTATAAATTCTGGTGAATATAACATAATGTAGTCCTCCCGATGACTTTTAGCCTTCAGCTTATCCAGGTTTCCTGTATCTTTGGAGAGCTGTGCAAGTAGGAGTTCTTATAACCTTACCCTGCTGGCATGTATTCTTCCATGCTCCCCTGATTGGCTAATGTTGTTGACATCTTAGGTATGGCTTTAGAGACCACATGGAAGCCAGCTGTTAATGTCATAATTTCCAGAAACATTAGTGAAACATTAAAATAAAGGTGTGAAGGCATGCTAAAATAAAAGTTTATGATGAAACTCAACTCATGCATATATGAAGAATTTGGTAATGGAATAATCCCCTCCATCTCAAAATGTGATTCTACAGTGTTGGATTTGCTGTCAGAATTCTAGAGGTATTACCACGATCCTCTCTTGTGATGGCATAATCAATGAAGCCATCCAGCTCCCACATTTTCATATTTGAGAACATGCTCAATTGCTGCCTCCCATTTTGCGTTGCTAAACTTGATCTCTGACAACACTGTAGCAAGCAATGCTCTAACATCCCACAACTTTAATGTACTGTTGTTTCTTGCCATGAAGCCTTTAATTAGATTTAAAATACAGTATACTGCAGAAGCCTAAGTACTCCATGATCAGCAGCTCTTGCCATTTCATTTATTGCAATTGCTGGCATGGTTTAATACAAGCTACACTAGTTCTGACATAATAAAACGATTCATTAACAACATTTTTTGTGTGTAGCCATTCAATAATGTCTTTTTTCTTCAAAGATTTTTTTTTTTTTCAATATGAATGCTGTGGTCCATCACAGTTGTGCTGTTTGGTTCCAGTTTTGACAACACACTTGCAAACCACTGCTGAAACACATCACCATTAATGTCTTTGTGATAGTCACCAGCTTCTTAAGATTCATATAATAGTAGACCACCTTGCACAGAACCATTATCACTTGAGTGCCACCTGGAATGTTTTAAACAAGCATGCAAACCCTGTAAAAATGATTGTCTTTCATTGCTAACAGTCTTGTCACACCATACGTGTGTGTTGTTCATTCACCCAGTCTCATCAAGACAGTATATTTTGTAAATTTGCATCCCAATAGCATTGTCAATATTGTCCCTGCGACCTAGCACATTTTTCTTACCCCAACTGCAATCTATACAAAGTAGATCCAGTAAAATGTAAATCTGTATCCTTGTTTATAGCAAACCTGGTTTGGAGATCGTTTCTAAAGCAAAAGCTAGGTACATGATGCACAGCACTTTTCACAAGCTTGTCGCACTCCCCAAGCAAGCATTTATGCATCTTTCTTTCTTTTTGCTCTTGCCTTGAGCAAGTCTTCCTGTAGTCTCCAGTTTTCATTGCGATGCTCCTTTGGATCAAACACTTACTGCTCAACTTTTCTCATTGGCAAAGACAGAGTCTTCTCTGTGGTGCATTAAACATATTTAACAAGTATAACTTATAATTTTAAAATACTTTTCATTAACATTTTTACCTTAAGTATCAATTTTCATTTTCATTCCTTTTCCATGTCTAAATTCATGTAGACTATAAAGTTCATTTTCTATTAAGTATTTCTTTATTGTTTTCATCATTACATTTGGCTGGTTTATGTTCTTTATTTCGTTAGGTAATTTATTGAATAATTCTCTTCCTCTAACTTCCATGGCACAATTATTTAGAGTTCCCCTATGTTATTCTATAATAATCATCATTATTTCTTAAATTATGGTTATGTACATTGGAATTTTTTTGCATATTTATATTTATCACAGTTTTTATGCATTCATATATATATGGCACTGTTAACAAGTTTTGATTCTTAAACACCCCCTGCAAGTTTGTTTGTTTTCCATTTTGCTTATCAATCTAATGGCTTTTTTTTTTTGCAGTTTAAAGACTATCCATTTCTGTAGCTGTAACATTTCCCTACTAGGCAATTCTTACATACGAATATATAAAAGCATAATAGATCTGTTTCATTGTTTTAGTGCACTTGACAGGTAAGAGATAGAGGGAAGTATAAGAAACAGGGTTTAGTTAACAGCAGGCTATTTCAGAATCTAAAAAAAGTTCAAAGCATTAGTATGCAAAAGCAAGTAATTAATTTCAAATATGCTAAGGAACACTATTTACAAAAGATGCATATTATTAGGGACTGAAAAAATCAGCATTTATTTTTCCTGAAATTAGCCATTATTTCTAAGAATGGTCCCAGGTGGTGGCATTGAGAGCCTAAGGTGCAATATGTGGTGCCTGATGTCCACTTTGGCATTTGTAGCCTACTCCTGCCAAGGGTCAACTCCAAGTAAGCTTCCTCAGTCACTTGCAGGGTTTCACCCCCAAGGTGGTAATCACCGCCCCATATTATTGCCTGGCATTGTTAGTGAGGCCTCTGTATCCAGCAACACTCTGCAGGGATGGTCCCAAATCCATCCGTGAGCAACCAGACCATCCTTGTCATTCCCAGCCATGGTGTTCAACGTGAAACGAGAGGAAGGTAATGAAGACGCCGATGTGCCCTTATTCACGCCGGCCCTTTGTACTTTTTCCCAATTCTCATCTGGGGTGCGCTCACAGTGCGTCCTTAGATGTCTACACAACTCCAGCACTTAGGTTTCCGCCCCCAATTCTACGACAGTTGGCTTGTGGTCGGCGACAGTAATCTTTACTCTGGCCAGTGCCTCTTGCGGTCGTCATCTTTGCCGCTTCAATGCGGAGGGCAGCTGCCAGGATATCGTTGATGTTACGGTGTTCCACCAGGAGGAGTTGTCTCATCTCTCACCCCACTGACGAATGCGTGGGCTGTCATTCTGGAAGTATAATCTTGTGATACATGCGCAAGGCCAGGTGCGCCAGCCACTTCACCTCCATGGCAAATACTTGTAAGGTCTCACCTTTGCACTCTTGCTTTCAGCTGGGCTCTGTAAACGGCGGCAGATGTTCTCCATGGCACCCTTAGTTCAATCGTGTTGTTGGTCAAGTCTCCGGCGAGAAGGTACGAAGGGTTTCCACTGCTTGCCCCTGCAAGGTAGCCAAGAGCTGTATCGTCTCCTCAGCCGGTGTCCATTCATAGTGGATATAAATGGCGCATACTGCTGCTTAAACACCGCTCATGACGAAGTACCGTCTATTTTCGGAGGCTTTACTATTTTTGTATTAGCCGATCACCAAATCATTGGACTGTCTACACCTTGTGTACGGATTTTGGCTCCCACCACACAGCACAGCTTTTCTACTGGGGCGTCCATCATTTTCTTGTTTTCATTCGTCTGTTGATCTTGATACGGTAATTTGTATCACAAATTACGTTAATATAAATAATTATTTTATTATGAATATGTATTTTTATGTAACATTGATTTCAGAGGTTTAATAATTGTAACTATTATTGGTAAATAATAATATATGGCTCTACTGAAACTGTTAACAATAACATAATACTTTAGCAAGGGAGTGAGTTGTTTATCGTTACCGGGAACCAGGAAGTTACGTCATGTTTCGCGCCTTTTCAGTAAAAAAAAGCTTCCAGAACATTCTATAAAAGTAATTTGTATTAGTGGTTTTCATTGGATAGTAAAATAGACGCTAATGTTGGCGCGTTTTATTAGCCAATGGTAGTTCATTTATAATCTTAGGTGTAGCTTGAGGTAAGCCTATAAATAGTGTAGATTCAAAGCGAGCGTCCTCCAGTTCGGCAAGATTCACGAAGCACTACACATCGTCTCCCGCAGTTATACAAAATTCTCCGTACATTACACGTTGGCCGCTTAGTTCACCAAGTTACGCGCAGTGAAAATCATTAAAGATTTAAAATATTACAAAGTCACTTATATACAAAAATTGAAGTACGTGAGTTAAAAGTGAGAAGTTATTATAAACAGTTTCAGTATGGCGATCATCTAGATAAATTTGTGAAAGTGTTAGTGCACGTGTTCGACAATAAAACATTATAAAACACATTTCTTCACTAGTAATTTTTGGATAAAAGATTCCTTTTCCGCTTCACAACCTGCAAGAATTAAATGCCTACCTAAATAGCTGGCCGGAAGACAATATACATAACCTAAAACTGATACCAATTGCTACGTCAGAGGAATCTACAAACAACAAATGAACCAACCAACGTATGACGTCACACAAGATGGCTGCACGCGTGAGGTAAGCAACATTACGTGAGAAACATTATCCACAACGTGGTGCTACAAATACAACACTATACATCTCTCAAATTGGCTCCCATACGTGGGGCAGTTAAAGTGAAGCAAATATACAATTCACACTAATACTACTTCAAATTGGCGCATCAACGTGGAGCGACAACTAGGAAAGGAAGGCTAGACGACCAGGATAGTAGCAGAATTAACCAGGAAAAGGCGAATGCAGCAGTAAAATGATCTACAAGACGCAGATTCCAGAAACAAGAGGAGCGACAAACGACGTGGATAAGTGGACGCAAAAACATCGAGACAACGTAGATTCATCATAAAACAACGCAGAAGCGACATACAAACCTAGGAGAATGGGGCAGAACGCTGGACATCAAAACTGCAGCATCAGACAGCATCAAAAAGGTAATTAAATGAGACTGAGAAGTGGTAGGATAATAAAAACAATGGCTACCAATAATACAGAAGAAATAATTATGGAGGGAGATAGTGTAACAGTTAGCTGTGATCCAATACAAAGTACAGGAAATAGCCCAGATTTTTTGGGATTTGAAGATGAAAATGTTAGTGTAGAAAGTGAGAATAGGATAGCAGGAAATGTTAATCTTGATACTAGTATGATAATGATGGAAATGCTGAGAAATATGCATAGGGAATTAAGGGAAGATATGCAGAAGAATAATGAGAATAATAGGGAATTAAGGAAAGAGATTAGTAAGTATAATGAGAACTTAGATAAACTAATTCATAGTTATGAGAAATTAGAGCAAACAGTAGATCAAAGCAGTGAAGAAATTGAAAAGAAAGTTATGAAGTTAGATAGTAGTAGGCCAGAAATGAGAGATGAAAATGAGGAAGTAATAGCAAGTGAGACAGGAGAAATTTCAAAGAAAATGCTAGACATGAGCAAGGAAATAGGTAACAAAGAAAGTGAGGTTAATACTAAAAGTGAGGTTAATGTGGAATGTACAGAGTTACGAAGTCAAATGAGTAATATTTCAAGTGAGCTAAGAGAGATAAAAGAGGTTAGGAATGTAGATGTAAATCAGGCGCAGATTAATTTCAGAGAGGAGATATCAGAAATACAGAATGAATCAGAAATGCAAAGAAAGAAATTGTACCAAGATGTTCAAAATGAAAACTCCAGTCCAGTACAGTTTAGTACAGATTTATCAAAGTATTTACAAGTTAAAAAGATAGTAGAAGAATTAAAAATGAAAGTTGTTAAAAGATGTATTGTTCAAGAAACTGTAGATTGTTTTCAAATGTTATCAGGGAACGAAATGTCATATGAATACAAGAGGTTATTCATGAACAAAAATTTGAAGGTTAGGTTACGGCTACGAGTAATATTTAGCCACACACAATTTGATCCAGGAGGGTAAATAGCAATGAGATGTAAAGTAAATGCTGGATAGGTAAAGACGACTTGCAGAGAAATGTATTGGAACGTAAGAGGGTTAATTATTTGTATATGTCATGAGAAAAGAGAAATAAATTATAAAAAAAACAAAAAAATTTAGTAAGTGTAACAGTATTTGAAATTAAGAATGCAAAGATTGAAACTTAAGATGATATTAAAGTAAAAGTACGTAAATACAATTCCAAGAATTAAAAAAAATTAAGAATGCAAAGATTGAAACTTAATATGACATTAAATTAAAAGTACGTAAATACAATTTAAAGAGTATTGTTAAAATAAAATTCAGAATAACAAAAATTGGTAAAAAAAAATAATTCAAAACAAATGCTTATGCAGCAAACAGAAAAGGTGAAACATTGTCAAGATTTAAGAGATGTAAATATATTTGCAAAGTACAAAATAACAAAAAAATTGGTAAATATAATTAAAAATAATTCAAAACAAATACTTATGTAGCAAACAGAATGTGAAACATTGGCTAGATTTAAGAGATGTAAATATTTGTGTAGAGGGTAAATATTTTGGTAAATATGTATGGTAATTACAAAAAAATTCTTGAATTGATAAATTTTTGGTAACAATATAAGAAAGTAAACCATTTTTTGTAACACTAGTTAAATAATTTAGGGTAAAGTATTTGCTATAAAAAAAATTGTAATGTAAGATTAATATCTAAATTAATTAAACCAAAGCCAGTAAGTAGTGGCGAGATAAAACATATGTCGTGTGTTAAATACGTGTGAAGTGTAAAGTGAAAGTGATAGCGTGTGTTCCAAGATTTAGGAGACTAAAAACACAAATTATAAAATTTCAAAACAGGTTATAAATATTTATAATTATGTTTCTAGTGGGGCATATGATACGGTAATTTGTATCACAAATTACGTTAATATAAATAATTATTTTATTATGAATATGTATTTTTATGTAACATTGATTTCAGAGGTTTAATAATTGTAACTATTATTGGTAAATAATAATATATGGCTCTACTGAAACTGTTAACAATAACATAATACTTTAGCAAGGGAGTGAGTTGTTTATCGTTACCGGGAACCAGGAAGTTACGTCATGTTTCGCGCCTTTTCAGTAAAAAAAAGCTTCCAGAACATTCTATAAAAGTAATTTGTATTAGTGGTTTTCATTGGATAGTAAAATAGACGCTAATGTTGGCGCGTTTTATTAGCCAATGGTAGTTCATTTATAATCTTAGGTGTAGCTTGAGGTAAGCCTATAAATAGTGTAGATTCAAAGCGAGCGTCCTCCAGTTCGGCAAGATTCACGAAGCACTACACATCGTCTCCCGCAGTTATACAAAATTCTCCGTACATTACACGTTGGCCGCTTAGTTCACCAAGTTACGCGCAGTGAAAATCATTAAAGATTTAAAATATTACAAAGTCACTTATATACAAAAATTGAAGTACGTGAGTTAAAAGTGAGAAGTTATTATAAACAGTTTCAGTATGGCGATCATCTAGATAAATTTGTGAAAGTGTTAGTGCACGTGTTCGACAATAAAACATTATAAAACACATTTCTTCACTAGTAATTTTTGGATAAAAGATTCCTTTTCCGCTTCACAACCTGCAAGAATTAAATGCCTACCTAAATAGCTGGCCGGAAGACAATATACATAACCTAAAACTGATACCAATTGCTACGTCAGAGGAATCTACAAACAACAAATGAACCAACCAACGTATGACGTCACACAAGATGGCTGCACGCGTGAGGTAAGCAACATTACGTGAGAAACATTATCCACCACGTGGGGACACAAATACACACAAATCCTACTTCAATCTAATCCTTTTTTGTGTTGATCTGGATGTTCTTTCATTGTGGCCTTTTATCGTTTTGTTTTCCTTCATCTGCTGGTCTAACAGTTTTTCTTGCAGGTTTAGGCACTCTTCCAGCGCATTAATGTTATCTTCCATGCCAGCTTTAATTTCTTCAAACTGCTTTGCAATGTCGTCTTTCAGAACTTTCAGCGTTGCATTTATCTAAGATTTTACAGTGTCTGTGTCAAAACCTAGTTGGGATTTCATTTTCTCTATTTCAGTCTTCATTTCTGTTTTCACACTTCATTTCACTTCTCATGTCACTTATATAGCTATTGGAAATTTCTAGAGTTCTAGAACGTTCAAGGAGAAAAATCTAGAATTTTCTGATTATTTTACGATAGCACTTCAGGTGTTTACGCTGGCGAGGGCTACTTATCTTTATTTCTGATCCTCCGATGCCGACCTCGATAGCCTTGAGCTGTAGCTGCTTTGTCACAATATGTTAACATCAAAGGGAACTTTCATACAGAATATATGGTGCCCAAGCAGCTTTGGTGACAGAACATGCCCCTCACCAATGGAGTGTTCCTACATCATTATAGCAAAAGATGATGGGTGACGCACACATAGAAAGTATGTTGTGCTCCCAAAAAGTGGAAGAAAATGCAAGTTATAATTTTAAATATTATAATAAATGGGCTTTAAAAAAAATTAAACGTGACACATGCTTAAAATGGATACTGATAAATGCAACAGAGTGGACCTAAAAGAACTAAAGATGACAATACTTGGATCTGCACCATGAGCTCGGCTGAAGAAAGGCATGGCCTAAATGGAAAAGGAGCTTACTCCAAAGGACAGAATCATACAACTTCTAAAGAAAGAGTAAAAGTCCTGCAGATGCGAAATAAGATCCTCTGAAGTGAAAAGACGGTGCTGGCAGAAGATACAAATCTCTATGGACTATGATTTTGTGGAAAGCAAAAACAGGAAAAAGCCTTGAGCGGCAGCTGCAATCAGGATTTCTGAAACTACAACTTCAAAGTCCTCAGTCAATGAGAAGAGGAGCAATCTCTTAGACAAGAAGGAAATATCCAGGTGCAAATGGACAAATCCCAACTTAAATGAAGAAAACCATGTAAGTATAACCAAAAGCATGAAACAAGAGGATCAAAAAGTACTGATGCTGTATGACTCAGTGGTGAAACGTGCGTGTCGAGGGTGCAAAAGTAAATTCACTAAGTGGCATAAAGGCGCAGCAGTTATCCAATAAGTTAGATGATACAAGCTTAACAGGAAATCCAGAAAACTTAAAGGTAGTAGTGTTGCGTACTGGAACAAATAACTTAAGTGCTAAGTGATGTGTATGGTCTCATTCGTACAGGGGAAGGAAAGAAAGAAAATAAAAAAACCTTCCAAGTGCCATCATAGCAGTGAACAGCCTATAGTGCGGTGAGACTTTAGGTATATTAAGGAAGTAAATAAAAATATTAGGTGACTATGTGATAATCTAAGAGCAATATATGTGGATTTGATAGAAAACTGAGCTATCTGTGATGGTTTACATTTAAACACAAGGGAATCATACACTAAGTGGCGTTATAAAAAAATATAGTAGACATTGTTTGTAATCAGAGTAAACTGGTGACTCGTATAGATGTGCTAAACTAGTATCTAAGTTTAGTAGCCCTAAAACTGTAGTTAATACTCCCATAAAGAGAAAACAATGTATTTATTCTAATTGGCTAATATATTGTGACGCAGTGGCTCTTGCCCAAGGTTATTGGGAGGTTGGCACTGAGCGGTTGGTATAAACAATGATAATGTGCTTGCCAGTGTAAACACTGGATGCACTATCGGGAGATAAATAGAACTTTCTGGAAGCATCTTCTCCCCTTCCTCCAGAAAGTGTTGAAGTAATTCTAAAACATTCAAGAACCTTGTGGAAAGATTTCACCGACTATATAAGCGAGCATTCTTGCGCTATGCAGTCAGTTGCGAGCCAAGTGTGAGATAGTTGTTCAGGTAATGTGCGAGCGAGTTAGCGACTGCGTTTGTGGTGTGACATCAAGAGTGATTTTTGCGAGCAAGTTGGTGACAACTGTTGTGACATACACCGAGCGCTACTGCGGAATGACGGGGTGTGGATGTGTTGTGTTCGACTCCCAAGTGAAGGAAGTTAAGTGACAGAGAATTGAACTACTTCACCTTAGTGAAGTGCGCTCCCAGTGGAGGTGAACTAATAAACATGAAACATTGACAGTGAGAACTGAGAAAAGTGAACAATTGAAAAACTGGACAAAGTCGCAATATATAAATATGCAGGCAATAAAATAAAAAATAAGTGCTTTTACAGTTTTCTTGGAGGAACTACACGTTGCTAATATACCAGTCATCTGCTTAAATGAGCACTGGTTAAGCAGTGATGAGATACTCTTTTAAAATAAAGTAAGGGACTATAGCATACTATAGGGAAAGTAGTTTAAGGGGAGGGGGTTGCTCCTGCATTCTTGTAACAAATGGTCTTTGCCACAGCTTAAACATTAAGCAGAGAGACGACCTAAGCTTCATAAGGAGGACAATGTTTTTGAAGTATCAGCAGTAAAAATAATTATCCTGAAGACTTTCATCTCTGTATGTTGATGACCTTATAATGATCAGAATTTTGTTTTGTGAATAAACTGGAAATATTGTTCAGGAAATTGTACAAAGAGAAAAGTAAAAAAATCAGTATGGCGACTAACTGCATGATGTTTTAAAGTTAACTTCCGACTATAATACTAACTTTATTGTAACCAATGGAATAGCTGATAAGTTTGTAGACATTGTTGAAGAATTATTACACTTCTACCTGTATGGACAATATCATCTAAACGCACCATACAGCATTAAAAATTGCATCATGGTCAAAAGTGAATTGTCAGATCATAAGGCATGCTTACTTATCTTCAGATGATAAAATTAATAAAAATTTAACAAAAAAAATGGAAAACCGTACAACTTTTTAACAAGGAAAGCATAACAAGCTTTAAGGACACTTTGGCAGAAATGGTCCTTTAATATTGTTATTTTGTCCAGTTGTTTAATTGTCACTTCTCTCACTGTTCCAAATTCTTATCCAGTTCAACTTCATTGGGAGTTCACTAATGTCACTTTACTAAGGTGAACTAGTTCACTTCTTCGTTCCTTCTTTTCACTCATGATGTAGTCCTTTCACACCAAATGGTTCACTTCACTTGAGAATCAACACAAGACCTTCACAACTCGTTACTCCGCAGTAACACTCGTTGCACGTCACAACAACCGTCACCAGCTCGCTCACTAACTGACCGACCCGACTCACTCTACAGCCGCCACTGATTCAACTCTCCTCACCTTGCACTGACTCGTATTCACAAGGTCGCTCGCTTTTATAGTCAGCGGAATCTTTCCACAAGGTTCTTGAACAATTTCGACACACTTTCTGGTGGAGGGGGGGAAGAGCTTCTAGTTACATGCCTGGTGTTTAGTCGACTATCCGGTGCCGACCTCCCGATAACCTTGGGCCATAGCCACTGTCTCACACAGTTCCCTCTTCAGAGCTGGTTGTCCCAAACAGCGCCAGGGCGATCATTGTGGACCACTCAGCCTCCCTCGGAGTTGACCTGAATCAGGGACGAGGCACAGATGTCGCATGGCTGATATCACCTCTCCATAGCGCTTCGAAGATGCAACCAATAGAATCAGTGATGTAGCTTCGTCAATGTTTTGTTTGCACCCAGGTGCCTCTCCGGTAGTGTTGGCACGGTTCAACATTTTCTTCGGGAGTACCAGCTGTTCCACCCTAGTCCTAGCTACAAACTCCACACTCTATTCAGTACACCGTTCCTGCCCACCAGGGAGTTCCATTGCGCCCAATAGCTGTCATACCTCAGGCCTCTGGGAGAAACATCCACCTACGCAGGTCAGGTCATATGTCAGATTCAGGATTTGCCCTGTCTTGATCCTCCAATTGCTCCCTCCTA
Source organism: Deroplatys truncata (assembly GCA_030765065.1). Taxonomy (NCBI): domain Eukaryota; kingdom Metazoa; phylum Arthropoda; class Insecta; order Mantodea; family Mantidae; genus Deroplatys; species Deroplatys truncata. The sequence goes on along the minus strand of CM060982.1, from coordinate 12,985,296 downwards.
AATGTCTCCTCGTCCCAATCAACTGCAGGTTGCGCCATGGCTGGGCATAGGGCTGCAGCACTCTCCGTCATCTGCTGGTCCATTGCTGCCTCTATCATCTTGCTTTCTTTCATCTGCTTGTCCAGCCATTTTCCTTGCTGATCTAGGCATTCTTTCATCACACTAATGTCATCTTCCATGTTGGATTTAGTGTCTTTTAACTCTTTTGCAAACTTGGGTTTCACCGGTGCCTTTATTTCAGTTTTGACAGTGTTCATTTCATCTATTTCAGCCTTCATTTCAGTCTTAACACACTTCATTTTACTTATCCCCATTCTGGATTTAATTTCTTCCATTTCGTTCCCATTTTGTCCATTTTGGATTTCACTATCTTCATTTCAGTTCATATCTGTCCATTTTGAACATTAATTTTTAAACCTTTCCTCCATTTTGGCTTTTTGATCCCACTCCTGATAGGCGTGTGACTTTGTCCAGTTTTTCAACTGTCACTTTTCATAGTTCTCACTGTCTCTGTTCCATCTTCTTATCCAGCTCAACTTCACTGGGAGTTCACTTTACTAAGGTCAACTAGTTCAATTCACTGTCCCATCTCTTCACTCGTGACACAGCCTCTTCACACTGGATGGTTCACTTCATTCGGGAGTTGAACACAAGACCTCCATAGTAACCCTTGCTGCATGTCACCAACTCTCTCAGAGAATTGCTCTTGATGTCACATGGGAGCTCGTCATTACTGACTTGTACTCACGAGAACATTCACTTATATAGCCAATGGAATCGTTCTGCAAGGTTATCGAACGTGCTAGAACTTTCAGGAGGAATGGGAAAGAGGTAAATGAAAGCTACAACACATGTTTCCCTAAAATAGCGTACAACCTTCAGTCTAAAAGGCTTGTGCTTAATTGTTGTACACAAGACATAAAAATCTCCAGTGCACGAAAACAACAATTATGTAAAATCTATAAAGTGACTATGATATTCAAATAATACTACAGAATGTATTGTAAAAATCTATTAAAACATAATTAAAGTAGCCAAAAAAATGACAGTCGATAACATACACACAGCAAATAACAAAAACAAAGTGATCTGGCAGATAATTGAAGGCAAGTTGGGAATTGACAATCACCTCATCAAGTTAAAACAGGGCTTCATGACACTCAATAAGATACAGGCTTTAAATGATTACTTTACTAATATACCATATGAAGTTGTAAGACAGATGCATGTCTGGAGATGCACTGGAGATGCAATTGATAAAGTTAATAAAACAGATTGTGACCCTACACTCCCATCTGACTTAGGCTTTGTTACATCCAATGACATAAGAAAAATTATCTCAACCCTGAAACCTAAAAATTCAAGTGGATGGGATGAAGTAACTCCCAGATTAATAAAAGAAGTTAAAGTCATTATAAGTGAACCACTCTGTAAAATTTTTAACCAATCTTTTCACATGGGTATTTTCCCAGAAAGAATGGAATATGCAACGTAAAACCACTTCACAAAGGAGGTACCCAAGAACACAAAAATTATAACCCTACTTCCTTACTGACAAGTTTCTTGATAATACTTGTAAAGTTAGTTTATTCCAGTTTATCAATATTTCTTGAAAAAAAATTAATCATCAGCATGGTTTCAGAAAAAAAGTATCAACAAAAAATGTGTTAACTACTATGGTAAATGAAATAGCACAAAAATTTGATTGAAGAAAAAAAAAAGCAACAGCAGCAGTTATGTGATATTTCTAAAGTTTTCATTTGTGTAAGCCACGAAATTCTTATTAACAAATTAGAATATTATAATATCCAAGCTACTTCCCTTGATTGGTTTCAATCATACCTCTTGAATTGGAAGCACTGTGTCAGTACTAAGGCATGGAAAACATAAATGGAACCCCATAAGGATCCATACTTGCCTCCCATGCTATATATTCTCTACACTAATGATATACCATATATTACTGGCAAATCTATATTGTATGCAGATGATACTTCAAAATACAAACTTGCCACAGTTTGCAGAATGATATAAGTAAGACTCATAAACTAGAAAGATGGTGTAACTGTAACAGAATGAACAGCAAAGAAAACATAATACACTTTAAAACCACACTAAACAAAATTTCACATCAGAATACACCCAGTGGAAACACAAAACAGGTTAGCAAAGTACTGGCAGTTCAGCACCAAAAATGCGATATCCTATGTATCATATCAGGAAATGACCAAGAGTTTATCAGAAAAAACAAATTAGTTTATTATAGCTAATTTCATTCATTTTTACATATCGAGTAATTGCACCTGGGTGACACAATCTAAAATCTTCAGTCTCAAAAAAAAAAAAGACAATTTGTATTATAGGAAAGCCTGCTTCCAGAATCATGCAAACCATTGTTTAAAAAATTAAAAGTATTGGCTCTACCATCCATGTACATTTTGAAATTAATTAAATATATACACAAAAATTATGGCAATTTTCCAGATAATCTAACAAACAAACAAAGAAAGAGAGAAAAGAAAAAAAAAAGACAGCAATATAACAGCAGAAAGAAAAATAATGGAAGAAACTCCCTACTATATGGCTATACAACAAAATTCCCCAATCAGTAAGAGACAATAAAGATCCAAACATCTTTAGCAAAAAAAATGCAAATGTTGTTATTCAGTGAAAGAATATTTGGAAGAAAGTTAAGTAATAATGCAGTATGAGGTGTATGGACTAGTTATGAGCAACACAATAAACATGCTGAATGTACATTAACGTTAGAATACGATAAATTAATAAAAATGTATTAAAGTAGACAAATCCAAAATTTGTTAAATAAACATTATACTTATGTGCTTTATTTATCATTATTATTTATTTATTTAATATTTCTTGTAAATTTTGTGTATAAACAGGGTACTGTATTACAGCAGTAATTAGGACTTAGCTTTATCGAATCACCAGTTTGCGAGCTTAAGCTCATGTCTGTAAACTTCTACTGCTGCTGCTGTTGTTGTTGTGGTTATTATTATTATTATTATTATTATTATTATTATTATTATTATTATTATTATTATTATGGCTAAAATGGCACTTCTTCCATTCAATTTATTGAAAGAAAAGTGGTTTCGGCACACCAACATAAGCCAAATTGCTAAAAATGTAGATTTTGAAGGAATTTCACAAAAAATGAATTTTTATTATAAATTTGCAGTTATAAGTCAAATTTGCATTTATTGCATGTTCGTTTTCATTATATTCTGATTCAACATACTATGAAATGAAAAAGTAATCTCTTTTTTGTGCAAAATTTTAAACATTGCATTTATCACATATTGCAAAATTTTCCAGTCCCTACATATTATCCATAGTGTAAGAAAAGACTCTTAACTTTGCTAGGAAATTTAAGGATTGAGAAGGAAATAGTATCTGCTTTAGATAAAAATGAAGTGTGTTAACAGCATGCACAGAAACTTAGATGGAAAAGAAAACAGGATAACTAATTCATACATAGTGTATTAAGGGCCACCCAATTGGAGCAGGAGGATACATGTCAGGGTCCCAGAGAAGCTTGGACAATAAAATATCAGTAATACTAATATTGGGAACTTGTCTGGTACTTCATAAAGAATTGGAATCCCAGAATTGATGCGGTCATCCCTGTGTATACTTTAACAAAAGGCAACACTAAGAAATAGTGTTTAAGTTGTGACTAAAGTGCATTTCATTAATTCGTCAACTTTCTTCATCAAGGTAGATCTTTTAACTTGTCAGTCATCAAGAGAGGTGGCATGATCATACAACAGTTTCCTTAAAAGTTGTTACTTGCTAATTTATGAAAGGAGCTGCTGAAACTGGCTACCATGTTTTTCCATACATTTTTGGCACCTCTATAAAAAATATACTGATCATCACTCACTGCAGTTCTTGTTGAGTAACACTGACTGCTTCTTGGTGGGTATTTTATTTCACTTCTACCACGACATGTTGGTTTTTGTCTTATATCCAATCTTTTTTAATTTACTTCAGAGTTAAATTTTCCAAGGGGTTACATAGGGTAGTCAAGCGAACCACAAATCCTTAAAAACATTCTCTCAGTTTCTCTCATTGAAGTACTGCGAGTCTTGTTGAAAAAAGATGAAAGCCCATTCCTTGCCAGATAATTCTGTAAAACATAGGGTACAAAATTATATTCATGTATACAATTGTTTTGAAACACATCAATCATAAATAAATACTGTGAGCCATAATATAATTTGCAGTTAAATATAGAAAGAAACACACCACTTCTAATAACTAAACTGAACTTGACTATCCACACGATAGAATTTAGTGTGAGCTTGTTGCTGGCATGCAAAGTTCATGTGCACATGTTCAATGAAAAAACACCATAAATTGTTTCATAGTTCATTGGGTCTTTCAGTAGTAGATACAGGGATGGAAGAACGAAAGTGTTTAGAGGAGAAGCACACATTCGTTATCTTAAAAAAGTAAGATTCCTCACAGCCTCTTGAACTGCTTTAAGGCAGAATGCATAAAAGTTTCCAATTTAAAATGCAATTAAGTCATCTCTGACTAGCCATCCACAGACAGGTCTTAAAGATTTCACCCATTAGTGCACAAATTATTATAAGCAAAATATACTTCTTTCTTTCTTTGTCTATTATTTTACGTATAGAAATAGAGGTAGTATTGCATTCCACCCAAAAATTTGATACCTAGGTTTTACCAGAAATACGTTTTGAGACTTCCTGAATCCCAAGAAGGCATTCTTAGAAACGTCCATGCATGTGTGTGCATGTACGTAGTGCGTGAACAGCATAACTCAGAAATGAGAAGTTGATTAAATACGAAACATGGCATTTAAGTTCAGCGTCTTCCAAGGATATGATACAAAGATTTTGAATATTGTCGTAACCTCCACATTTTATTTAACTCATGGGGGTAGAGCTAGGTACTGAAAACATGGATCAAACATTAATCTACACGAGGTCCGACAGGGGCGAGCTGAGCTAAGTTCTTACATACCTGAAAATATCTAAAAATATATCTAGATCATGATGTGGAAGGATCGAAGGATCTAACTACTTGAAGTCACATGCTAAAAGTTTAGATGACTGAATATATTAAGAATAATTACAGATTACCTTCTGCTGTTGACGGAGAGTCCCCCATGTTCAACCGCACTGTTTAGTTACTACATTTCAAGAGAGCGAGCAACAGACGCTTGCTACTGAAGAACCGGTTTTCCCCCACTATCATGACCTAATTCCGGTCTATGTTACCAACCCAAGAACCACCCAAACAAACATTACCATAACCAACTGTTAATACATACATTTCCACAACCAAATGCCACATCTCCCCCTGGCTACCTAAATCGACGTCCCCGTCGAAGCAAGGAGGATTTTTGTTTTTTACAGAAAAATTACAGAAAGAAGGGAAAAAAATGACATACTTTACAACATTATATAAAAACCAATATTTGGATATTTACAAAAGTAAGAGGGAGCCAAAATGTCTGTCGAAGAAAAAGTTGAAGATGTAAATACCTGTTAATATATTACTGTGAAGCTAATACGAACATGGTGGAGTCTCGAGTGCCACCGATGATATTCATGAAGATGTCTTGTATAGTTAAGTGTTCCCCGCACACGCACATTACACCTTGCTGCCACGATTACACCTTGCACTACACTGCACCAAGTCTCGATGTAACTGTTTGTGGATGGAAATTATCACATCACCCACAACGACTAAGTTTCAGCCGCATAGTTGTTACTGTTGTTGCACGATCGCTGGCTTGGATTGCCCCCCCCCTCCCGAACAGTGGCTCCTTTTGCCATATGCAGTGTAGTTAACTGGCAGTAGCTCTCCATGGTGTATATATGTGCAGCCTCTCGTATGGCGCTGTACAGCGGGGTCACTCCTCTGGACACTCGAGCTCCCGAACCAGCAAAATCACTATAACAGGATAATAAACAAGTGTAATTTGTGATCCCAAAACATCATACAGAGAAGAAGAAAAAAAAATAGTATGTCATTTAAGAGAATATAATCAGAAGATGCCACAAATTTTGCAAAAATTTACAAACATTGAAACTTAGTACTAAAAAAAGAAGAAGAATAAAATGATTACACATTGACATAAAACTGAATTTTGCAAAGGGGTACAAGCCAAAATTTTACAATAAATGTTTAAGAATGAAAGTAAAGAGACATGGAAGGGTCAGAATACATAAATATTATGTGAATTATATCCATAGTCTACACATAACAGAACACAAATATAGCAAAACATTTGGGATCCCAATATTAAATTTGACCAGCTGGTACAACTAACAGATAAAATAAATAAGTGCACTTATCATTCATTCATACATGACAATGAAACAAAATCATTCATACTAACCATGGCTCAAATAATACATAACACTCAGTTTAATAACTACCCAAAACTACTACGAACATTGCTACATGCTTCAAAAATAAACACCTCGTTACATGCATCAAACTACAAATATTCATGCTTTACTTGGAATAACGCAAATTTCTCCTTCGCATTACTATCTTTATCCTCCTCGTTATGATCATTATCATCATCATCCACAGTAATTACTGAGAAAATAAACATCTTCATTAACATATCTCATTCAACTAGCTGCAAAATCAAAGATACCTGACATAGGCATAAACTGAACCAATCACATTAACATTTCAGGAATGACACAAATAACATAGCATTACATTGTTGCATCCACATCAACCGAATCAAGATGAAGCTGGAAAATAGATGGTACTAACACTTGTTGCATAAACTCAAAAAAAAATTATTCATTGCATTCAATTCATTGCATTTACTCTCTTTTGTGAACACATCACACACACTATACTGGGCACATTTCAGCAACACCAATATGCAAAACATCTCTCGACTTATCACCACGAATTTCCAGGTACATGTTAGCCCTCCTGAAAACTCAAACATTCACACTTCAAGGGTACATTGTAGCTATCCCATCGAAGCTGATGTTAACTCATCACATCTCGCTACCACCATCGGGGTTACTCTTTGGCACTCCCACTGAGGCAAATCTTCCATATACTACTCACATAACCTCACACACATACACAAATTTATGCAACAACTTCTGCAAAGAAGGATCACAGCATCATAATGAAACACAAAATCAAACAAAAAAAATGCAACAGAACAAAGCACATCATTACCAAATTAACACTTTCATATATCATTCCTGGAAGTCGAAGGTAATTAAACACACAAGGCACATCATATAATTACACTGCAGCATAACATAACAAACCAAATAATTTCTGATGCCCAAAAGCAAAATCCAAAGTTTTGGTTACACAAAATGGTGACAAACTGTCACATTAGTAAAACATACTTCATTCCTGAAAATCACAGCTTAATTAAGCATTGGTCATTAAAACAAAAATTTAGCTTACCTGTCTTCATTGTGAAAGTTTTGAGTCGTTCGAAATACACATAGCACACTTTGGTACACACCATGTGCACATACTTACAGGTCGTTTTACTATTTCTTTTCTTTTACCAGTGCAACTTTCAAATTTCTTGTAATATACACTCTCGGAAGAATTCAAAGTTATAAAATTTTGTGCATAGTCAATTACAACACCATGAGCATGTAAAGAGTCATTGCCTAAAATTAAATCATGAGAAAGATCTTTTACAACTAATGCATCTTCCTGAAAAAGAACATCATTAATATGAAATTTCAAAGCAGTGTGGTAAGGTGCATCAAGTAACTTATTACCTGCAGTTCGAAGCAACATCTCTATGGGTTTCAATGTAGAGAGATCAAGAATATGGGCAGCATTTACAATACTAATTGCACTTCCTGTGTCGAGCAAGATGGAAACTTCTGTCTGGGCAATACGACCAAAAACTTGTAAGATCTGACCTGATAATGCAGACGCATCCTGTTGAGGTGCAGCTGCGCTGGTGGGTAGTGGTGGTGCCGCTAAGTCTCGTCGTATGAGGCTCGGCGCCAGTTGTTTGTTTGACTGAGGAAGGCGGCTGCGACAAAAACGAGCCAATGTTCGCCTGTTGCATCTATAGCAGGTGATAGATGAGTCCCGCTGGTCCATGTCAGATGATCGTGGAAGCTGTGAAGGTCTCTGCGAAGCTGGTACAGCAGGTGGTAACTGAAACTGGTTAACTTGGTTACATAAATGTTCCACACGATCAATCAGCTGTTTCATGGGGTCGACAGGTGTGTACCCCAGAGAAGGAGCATTTGGTAATTGACCAGCAGCCGGAAAAGTAAGAACAGGAACAGATGTTGTATTAGTCACAGAAGAAGATGGTGTAAACACTGCAGACTGAGATTGAGCAGACACTAGATGTCGATTCTGCATATAAAATTGTGCTTTGTCAACTCGTCGAATTATTTGTATCACCTCCTCAACAGTTTGAGGATTTAATGGTAGCAATGCCTGTACATAGAGAGGTTTAAGACCTTTAAGCAGGTGTTTAATTTGTTCTAAATGAGACATAGCTAGATTTACTTGATCACACATAGATAATTAGCAGCAGCGACCATTTCAAAATGTTGAAGGAATTCATATGCTGATAACTTACTGGAAATCTCGAAACAAGAGGGTTCAATGACCGGTCGACACACAGCTGACTGCATTGTGCTTACCAAAACAGGCGGATTAGGCATTACTGGTAACAATTGAGTAACAGCAGGTGTACTAGTGCTAGAAATAGATTCTACTTCATTATACTCACTAACTGGAGCAATGACCATGTCAGACTTCTGCGTAGTATGTCGCTTAGGCATTGTGACAGCACAAAACAAGGATAATCTCAACCAGTAAATGAGAAAAATATGAAAGATCAACATTACAGATTACACCAAACTAAGCACTTATATCACCACATGAATGTAACTAGGAATACCAAAACATAGCCAGCTAAGAACCAATGCCAGTAATATTCTAATTAAGTGCCCACGGCAAAATATTAGGGGACTACAATTATTCCATGAAAAGCAGAAAATGCTACACACTACGTAGTTTATGCGTACCTGAGTACGATGCACAAATATGAATTCCTTTTTTAAATAGATGCACCTCACTTTTTATACACACACATGCAACGTGATACACCAAACACGTAAAAGATTTGCTTCACATTCTAGAATTGTTAATGAATTGCAAGACCACGCAACAGTACACAACACACATGCGTACATGAAAGTTGCAAGAAAAATGCACCCAAAAATATAGTAATGAGTAGAAAGTGAGTATCAATGCAACATAGAATTAAAAACTCCCAAAAATATTACCAATTAGCACAGAAAACAGCATTCCAGACACACCAGCTAACACGTGGCAACCACATTATCCAAATATCACTAAATTTTTCCACAATTCACAAAAACACCAAGAAATTTAGAAGAACAGTGTGAACAATTTCTCATACAAACAGAATTTAAACAATGCTAAGGGAAAATGAAGCCAAAAATTACCGACGCACCGCCAACAGCAAAACAATGTAAAAATTTTAAAGTGAGCTCAAAACAAAGATACAAAGACGGGACTTCTAAAGAAATGCTTTTAGATGAATTTAGAAAATAAAACCACAATTTTCAAATAGAAACCCTTACCATTAAGGCAAAACTAAGGAGTTGCATGTTCCAACGAACACATGGAGGAGCAAACATGCTACATTTCAGGCTTAAAGAAAAAAAATTTTTGCACTTCGAAATCTCAAAATACCCGGCGGCTCATGCCAATTTGTCGTAACTTCTACATTTTATTTTACTCATTGGAGGTAGAGCTAGTTACTGAAAACATGGATCAAACATTAATCTACACGACGTCTGACAAGGGCGAGCTGAACTAAGTTCTTACATACCTGAAAATATACCTAGATCATGATGTGGAAGATAGAGGGATCTAACTACTTGAAGTCACATGCTAAAAATTTAGATGACTGAATATATTAAGAATAATTATAGATTACCTTCTGCTGTCGATGGAGAGTCCCCCATGTTCAACCGCACTGTTCAGTTACTACATTTCAAGAGAGCTTGCTACTGAAGAACCAGTTTTCCTCCACTATCATGACCTAATTCCGGTCTGTGTTACCAACCCAAGAACCACCCAAACAAACATTTCCACAACCAAATGCCACAATATCATATATTTTAGGTATTTCCATGACAAATAAAATGTATATCTTGAATTTTCTGCAAGCAGCCTGTTAGGATCTTTTCATTCTGAATGACTTTTGTCTAATTAATAAACTGTAAGAGATACACAAAAGCTTACTATTCTTACTATACAAAAAATGTACATCTCGTTAACACCAATTTATGTCAAATGAAATTTTCTATGGCATTAGCTATTTCTGAGATATTCTTTATCATCAGTATGAATTTTCAAATATTTGTGCTTTTTTTCAAGTGTAAGCCACTATTTTTTTTTCTTTCTTTTCTTTCTCATGGCCTTGCAAGAAACATGGAGGTTCAAAGCCATCACATAGCGATCCGCTCTTTAAAAATCTCGACTATTGCTTTAGCCTACTGTATTCTTCTTATACCTATCACAAAATATGCAAATGTGTAATGAATGTTTATCTCTGTTAACAAGAAGCAGATAGAAGAATAATCATTTGTAATAATAGTTTGTAGAAGAGCGAATAGATATAGTCATGTGAATATAACACATCAGTTTTTTTAATAATAAAGCCTTGGGTTGCTTTCCATTTGTTTTTGCAGTGTACAGATTTAGCTGGGGAATCAGTCTGAAATCTTCAAAAAACAGTCTAGCTAAAAAAATTCTGATGTGTTACATTCACATGATTTTCTCTACCCTATATTGCTTATTGATGGTTATACAAATTATTGTTATGAAAGTTTATTTTCCTATCTACTTTATTTTAATTGAGATAAAACTTTCTGGAAATAACTGCATTACACATTTCATTATAAATTATAAAGGGAATAGTGATAGTCAAATGTTTAAAAACTGGACACTATGTACTGGCCTTAAAATTCCATGCTTTATGCATGCAGTCGCGAGAAACAACTGAATATTGAAAAGACTTCAAAAGAATGATGAAAGTATTGAACAATTCAAACCGTTAACGGATATCTCAGAAATGGCTGGTAACACAAAAGAAGTTTTTTAAATAAACTGTGTGTTTTGAAGTGATCTACATTTTTTATTTAGTATGTTTTCATCTGTCACTTAACGTTCACTAGTAATACAAGATTATACAAAATTTCTTCTGAATGAAGTGGACTCTACAGGCTATTCCCAGAAAATTCAAGACATACATTTTATTTGTATTGTAAGTATCTTTGATATATGGTATTTTAATCAAAATCATTAAGACCCATTTTTTTAGAAAAATAAAAAGTTCGAAAAATCTTCCATGTAAAGGGTAGTATGGGATGGGGGATTTTCTTGAAAATCTTAGTGTCACATCTTTGCAAGATACTCGACCCAAAACCATGTTTGGTATTTATCCTACTTTTCAGCTTTGAATTATGCTGTTCACAGATGCACATGCACATTGACCTTTTTCTAAAAATGTGTTTTTTATATTGGAATGCAATACCTTCTCTATGTATGTATAGAGAAAATAAAACATGAACTTTTTCATGGAAAAATAGAGTAGATATGTATTAGTGCTTATATACAATGGACAAATTGATTGTAAAACATCACAACATTTTATCTCTTATTCCACTGTACATCTTCAGAGGTATAATTTAGAACAGCTTCAGCTCTTTTGGTTACTAAATACTAATCTGGTACTTTTTCTTTTTAGTAAATTAAAGACATTAATGTAAATGATGTATAATGTTACTAATCTGCTCCAATTCTTCCCAAATTACTAACATTTTATTGAAATAGGTCTAGTAACCCTTAGAAGTTACTTCACTCAGGTGATGTAGAAGTATTGTTTTTGTTTCAGAAAAATTGCTTATTTGTAAGGGAAATACAGTACTCGAATATGGGGCAAATGCAGAAAATATCACTGACAAATGTCAGGTTAAATCTGTTGCAACCCAGACTGACATATATGATCAGCTGTATGAAACCCTTAAGAGTAATGAGATGCCTGAACAACAAGAAAGCTATTTTTATAAGAGAAATGGCTCCAATTGCAAGCTAAGGACAACTGATTGTATTTTGTCGCAAAAGTCAGAACAGACATATTCAAATACAGCTTGTAAACTAGGAGGTAGAAACTGTAGAACTTTTAAGACTCTGAAATCATCAAAGGACAAATTGCTTAGCTTGAAAAGCTGTTTAATATCAGAGTTGAAATTTCTACATTTAATTGGTAAAAGTCATGAAGCTACAGAAAAGAAAAATGAAACAGAGAATCAAGAGAAGCTTTTCATAAAAAATAAGCATCAAGAAAACGATAAGCTTTCTTGCAAGTTTAATAATAAAGGAAAATTGAACAATGACAATATCAGAAAAGCCGATGAAATGAAATGTGAGGAAAAATCAGAAAATGTTTCTCTTCCTGACAGTGGTGTCCCACTTGTGTCACTAAAATGCCATCCAGTAGAAACCAATATTACGCTAATCACAGAGGAAGACAAAATACACAATTTTAAGTCAGAATCAGATGTGACTGATACCTTATTTCCTTCAGATGAAGAACAGACTGCTAGTCATTCATGCTTTTCTTACTCTGGAGATATAAAGTCTTTTCAAATGCAGTTTACTGGAGGTAAATCTTGTGCCTGTGTTACTGAACATCTAAGTTGCAACCATAAAACATGTACTTGCATTTCACCTGTTAATAGCAATGTAAGCTGTAAAAAGCTAAACTTCGAAGAAGACAGTGACAAAGATTACCACAGCTTATCTGAAAGTGAAGCAGATTGCTTCACTCCGCACAGTTTTGAAACTGCTCCAGAATGTTTAGCAGAAGCTCAGACACATGTAAGTGTCTCGGAGGAGTACAGCTATACCGATGAGGAAAAAAGGGTGACTTTGTTGGAGAGAAGATTGCTGGTACCAACTTTCAGGTACAATTTGTTCTCTTTATTATAATTACTATACATTATAGCTTTAATTACCTATTCACACCTTTACATTAAAGTTTAAATATATCATGTGCAGATTATGTGTTCACCTAACACTGTATTACTCGCTTGCATGCCTCATCATATATTAGAAAATAATTGAGTTATTTTAAGGAAAAACAATGAGGAGTGCATGAAACTTTAAAGGAGACACACATGTTTCGTTTAGTCTCTGCAAAATAAACAGTCATTCCATGCCACATTCAGTAGAATTTTAACATTAATTCATATACTAAACACATAATCAATAAGACTTGTTCAGACTCACATGAGCTTTTACATGGACATTGTTATGGAGGTTATGTAGAATGTGGCCAAACATGTAATAACCCTATGAGAACATAACACATGGTCAGTTTCTCTTAGTTTCTGAGCTACTGCAGTGTTTGTTGTGGACAGGAACAGTTTGAAACTTTTATACAAGATGCTTAACCAGGAACTTAACTACAGGCCTCTAAACTCTGTAATGACAATTACGTTGCTGTTCCCCATAGTCAAGCATCAGTCTTATCTGCTGAATAGGTCTTAAGTACACAATGGCCTTAAAATATCCCCATAATTTAAAACCTATGGATTAAAGTCAGAAGAATGAGCAGGCCAGCATGTTAGACCCTCCACTATCTTACCCATTTGTTTTGGAATTACTGACAATGAGTCAGTGCACAATTATACATATACTTATGCAGTGACTGAAGTTCATCAGTAAACCATATAAATAGTTTGTTAAAATTTTTAGTATGGGTCTCTGGTCACATTCCATGTAAAACTAATAGATTGATGAATTTTCAACAATTACTCTGACCCAAACATTAATACTAAAGAATTGTTGGTGTCTTGCTTCCAAAACAGCAAGGGGCATTTTATCAACGCATATATGATTATTGAGAAAGTTATTCGCTCTGTAAACTGTTCCTTCATTGCTGAAGAGTAAAAAATTGAGTTTTATTTAAGGATGCTCTTTAACTGCTGTGGTCTTTAGCATCCCATTGTATATTGGGTGTAAAAGACCAGAAATTTTACTCAGAGGTCTCTCTATCAGGCTTGAGATTCTTTTACGTACCGTAAATCTACAACACAGGGCCACTGGCTTTACTTTCTCAGAAGGAAGTTAGGAAATCTTTTTAATAAATCTTGATATTTGTGTTGTAGATCTATCAAGAGCACTGAGTTGTGATTTATTGAATTTATGAAGCCTGTACTACTTGCGATTTGTGTTTGTCAAACAGCTGCTTTGATTTAACATCTGGCAAGAGACCAAAATAACCCAAAAAGTCAGCTCCGATAGTAGGCTGGTGGACATCAGCTAGGAGAAATGGCCATGGAAATCATCTCAGAAGACCTACATCAAGGTTAAGTAGGCATTCCCCATAAGTATGTAGTATGGAACTATTTGCTGCATAAAGTTGTTGCTACTAAATGTTTTTGTGTTCTAATGCAGTTGCGGGTAGAACTGAAACATTGGCTCCAGAATCCACCAAAAATCTTAGACCAATGTTGCAATCTGTTATGAACAGGTGGCGAGATAATTCAGCCACCTCGCTTTGTGCCACACCAACTAATGGTCTTGACAAAACCAGCCCATACATTCACAGTAAACTGCTGTTGATAAGATTGACATACCAGTGCGTGAGGATTTTTATAATCTCATACATGGCTATTCCTACCATTGAAGCCCTCTCTTGTAAACTTGGCGTTATCCATAAACAACACCAAAGCAGGAAAATTGTGTTTTCTGCACATTGCTATAGGAACCAATTTGCAAGCTCCACTTGAAATGGAAAGTTTGCTGGCTACAATGATTGCACCTTCTGTGGATAATATGGTGCAATTGTTGTTCATGTACAACTCTCAAAACAGTTGATTGGCTTGTGTTCAGAGCCAACTACTAGCAGCAAGATTGTCACCAATTGCATGTAACATATTCTCTTCCAGATCGGGTGCTCTGGCTTAGCTTGCACAGCCAGTATCTTCCATTCTAACATGGAAGCACCCAGTTTCTTGTAGCCGCCTATGTACAGATGCAAAAGTATACTGTGATGTGTTTGCTGTCAGTGCAGGAACAGCTCAGCATAGCATCATTGTGCCGCTCTTCTATTGCATTCAGTGAACCCATATATGAGGTGCATATTGGCCAACTCTTCATCAGTAAATCTATCCGTACGGCTGTGAATCTCTGTTAACACAACTGCTGGAGTGACAAAACTCTAGACAGAACCGAGCACTACTGAATGCAAACTTGAGGGCGAGTTAAAGAGGGCATTACTGTTGCCAATAGCAAGTATTACTCAAGACATATAACTTTGCACTCAGTTTGGTGTCACTGTTATCATGTTTTTGTGTAGCAGCTGGTAAACCATCACTCACAACACACACAGTTCCTCCTTTGGCCACGGTTAAACAAATGCAAGGCTATCTGTCCCAGGTAGTACTGTGAGTGAATGGAAACAATTTGTTTACAAACAAGACACATATCATCGACATTTGCACTGTTGTGCAGTATTTTCAGTGCAATACAAATACAAAGCTAATTGGAACAATTATTTTGTAACGAGCTGCCAGAGACCATGGGTTCCTTATCCCTGAACAACCTCTGAAAGTTTGTTGGTGGAGTTCTGGTTCACCCTGTGTGTACCTGCATATCGGAACTCTTACGTACTCATGCCGGGGTCACCAGATGTAGCCTCTGGTTCTAAATGTGTGGTTTGTTAACATATTAGAAAGCTACAGTGAACATAATGAAAAATTAACAAGATGTGGTGTCTCTCATGGTAACAACACAAAACAAACAACAACAAAACCAGGAGTTTGTTTATATACTTAAAGCTGTCAGTTAGGAGCCACCACAGTCATAAGCATAAGATATATCTGTGTAGCATATTCTTTTTATATTAAAGCTATATGGACATCAGATGTCTTATTCGCTAGACTATTGTATTAAATTCATATTGACAAATTATTAGGCCATAGCCCAAACACAAAAAAATTAATGCTTTTTGGCAGAATTTCTTTGAAGAATTTACTGAAAGTCCTGGATAAGGCAGTAGGCCAATAGTTCTCTTCAATAAATAGGTTTGTTCCAGATTTTGTGATAGGTATAAGATCCTTTCCATTCTTCTGAAAAGCAGGGATTAAGCAAGCAAAGATTATGTTCTCTAGTCAGTAATTCAGTATACTCTGTAGGAAAGCTTTTGAGTCATATTATATCATATTCATCTAGGCCAGATGATTTTTTTTTTTTCATTTTTTTCATTTTTTTTTTTTTTTTTTTTTTTTTTTGCAGCATTAATATTTAAAAAACTTATTTTTTCTTTATTTTTCTTTTCTGGAGATGTTCTTGTGTTCCTTGATTTGTAGAACTTGTATTCATTTTATTGGTTGCTTAATTTCTGTGTTTTATGCCAAATTATTTTTGCAGTTATATTTAATGATTCAAAGTCAGTTAACTGAAAATGCAGTTCAGTGTTCTGTAGCTTTAATGATTTATACAAAGTAATTTGACCTACTGAAATTGTTCAGTGTCCTCCATGATTATCTAGACATTTAACATACTATTTAAACGCTGATTTACATATCTTACATATCTTGATTACATAGTTGTTGGAATTGAAAGATACCCGTAAAAACACAGCAGGGATTTACCTAGACCTCTCCAAAGCTTTTTATTCTGTGTCCCATGATCACTTAATGACAAAATAAGAATACTACAGTTTCAAAGTACAAATTAATAAACTACTAGCAACATACCGGGTGCAATGCACAGAAATAAAGTGGAAAAAAGGTAACACTATACACACCATTAAATCAGAGTATAATTTAGTAAAATCGGGGGTACTGCAAGGATCAGTACTAGGACCTACACTTTTTTTTATCTATATAAATAATTTACCAGAACCGAAAAACAGCAAGGTGATCTCCTACACAGATGATACATCTGTAATATGCTGGAGTGTGATGCAGTAATTTGTATCACAAATTACTTAAATGTAAATAATGATTGTAATATGAATATGCATTATTATGTGACATTGGTTTGAGATGTTTGTTGATTGTAATTATTGTTGGGAAGTAAGTTTATACTGCCTTACTGAAACTGACAATAATAGCGTGCAATAATGCAGCGAGGGGGTGAGCTGTTTATCATTATTGGAAACGAGGAAGTTACGTAATGTTGGCGCGTTTTTCTTTTAGAATCTTCTGGAACATTTCCCTAGAGCATATGTATTCATAATTTTCATAGGATATATAAATAGACGCTAATGTTGGCGCGTTTTATTAGCCAATTGCAGTTCAGTTATAATCTTTAGGCATATCTGGATGAAGGAGTATAAAAGGTAGGTTAGAGGTAAAGACCCCGTCAGTTCATCAAAATTCTTTGTACATTACACGTCGCCTTCAGTCCTCAGTTCATCGAAAATATTTGTAAAGTACACGTCGCCTTCAGTCCAGCAGAAATATTACACGTCGGCTATCGATTCGCAAGTTACGCGTATAAGAGTTATGAAAAATCTCAAGTATGGTAAAGTTAATTATACAAAAGGTTGAAGTACGTGGATTAAAAGTGATCAGTAAGAAGTTGTTATAACAGTTTCAGTTTGGCGAGTGTCAAGATCAATGTGTAAATGTGATAGTTAACGTGTTCGACAATAAAAGTGTAAAACAAATTTCTTCATTAGTGTTATCTTTGGATAAAAGATTCCTTTCCGTTTACACAACCTGTATAAAGAGAAGTGCTTGACCAAAAGGATAATAGCTAGCCGGAGGACAGAGAACCAAAATTAAATAAAATAACAGTAGCATTTTTTCAAACAAAAACTAATACTGCCGCAAATTGCTAACACCAGATGGAGCTAACAAACCTAACAAATGAATCACGTCACAAGATGGCTTCAACACGTTGAGTAAACACACATACACAAACAACATTAATAATACCATCGCAAATTGGCTCCCAAATGTGGGGCTAACAAATACAAACATATACAAATAATGTTACTTCAAATTGGCTACCACAACGTGGGTTATAAATAACATTAAAGCACTCACAAGTGAAAGTAAAGAATGTTTAGAAGGTAAAATGACAAATGCAGTAGGTGAAATATCACATTATCTCCTACACAATGGACTAAGTTAAATATAGGAAAAACAAAATTCATGACGTTTCAAAACAATAATATAAATATAAACATTAACAATACTGTTTTATAATAAACCAGAAGTATTGTTTATTGTGATGTTGTATAGTATTTAAAGTTTGAGTTGGAAAATATTGATTCACATCACATACATGCATGTATGTGATGTGAATCAATATTTTCCAACTCAAACTTTACATATTAACAATACTGCTTTAGAACAGGTAAGAAGCTGTAAATTTCTGGGCATACACATAGAAGAAACTTTATCTTACAACATACACGTAGAAATTGTCTGTAAAAAGAGAACACAGGACTGTACCTATTGAGACAATTAGCAAAATATGGGGTCAGCAATATTCTTAAAGCAACATACTTTGGTATCATTTACCCACATCTAACATATGGTATTGAAATTTGGGGGGGAATAAGCAAAACCAATATGGACAGATTATTAAAAATACAAAAAAAGTGCCTAAGAACTGTGTTCAACCTTCGGTTTCGGCAATCCTGCCGTGAAACCTTTATAACACAAAACATCCTAACTGTAGTTTCACTGTATGTGTTTAAAACCATTATACTTGTTAAAAATAGAAAGCAATTTAACATACTCAACAGACTGTCATTCATATGATATGAGAAGTGCAAACGATTACCATAGGGTGAACACGAATAAGTCAAACAAATAAGGACCCATATAAAATGGGAGCTATACTATATAATAAATTACCATCTGCAATTAAGAATACCAGAGTTTCAAAATTTAAAACTGTCCTAAAATCATTCCTGATAGAGAAATGCTTGTATAATATTACTGAATTATAATGGATATGTGTACTTATGTAAATATTATTAAGTCAACTGTATTAATCATTCCTGATAGAGAAATGTTATTACTAAATTATAATGGATATATGTACATATGTAAATATTATTAAGTAAATTGTATTGTATAGCTATAATTGACAGTGTCAGATGCTCTTGTAAGAGTCTATTGACTGCAACAAAGTAATGATGATGATGATTATTATTATTATTATTATCATCATCATCATCATCTTGTGACACACTCCCTTTTATTAACAGAATTGTTTTCAAATTCTTGTTCAATCAAATCTCTTAAATGCTGTAAGTTTGATGATTTTGTAGTGAAAACACTGTCTTTCAATATCCCTCACATTGAAAAATCACATGGTGTGAAACCTGGTAAACTTGGAGGCCAATCAATTTCTGCCTTCCTATCCACTGTTGAAAATTGTCATTAAAAAATGCACAGACATCTAATCCATAGTGCTGTGAAGCGCCGTCTGGCTGCCAAATGAGGTTGTTTCATAGAGCTTCAAGTACAGCGATATTGTCTAATTACATAATAATTTCTCCTAACATTTCAAGATAACTTTCCGCAGTCACGGTCCCATCAAAAAAATAAGGGCTGTCACTCCTGTACTGCATATACCAACCTTAACCGTAACTCCAGGAACATTTAACTTAAAATTTGCTTCATCAGACCACAGGATTGTTTGGTAAAAGCTAAGATCACATACCACTCACTGAGTTCACATATTTCATCAGGGTCATCTTCATTTAAAGCGTGTGCTAATGTAGGTTTATAAGGCTCCGGATGTAATGTTTTTAACATTCTCCTTAAACTTCTGTCAGAAAATAGCAGTTCCTTAGAAGCTCTTCTTGCAGATTTCTTGGGTGATTGAATGAATACCTGTGCAACGAGCAGCAGATTTTCTTCAATACTTAATAATTTTGGGTGTGTTAAGTCACAGAACCTGTCACCTCGAACCTTTGATTTAATTTGTAGATAGCTTGCCTACATAATGGCTTTTTAACAGAAGATCGTCTTACATCATCATTTTCATCAAATTTCTACCACATCTGTAAAGCTAACATGCATTGTTGTGTAAACAGTTTTCTATTTGTAATGTACACTTTTCACGCTAACAATGAATGCACAAATGACACTATGGCTCAAGTTGTTATTGGTTAATAACAAACCAGTTCTGCCATCACTCTTTAAACAAATTTCAATGCGCACAGGTTTTGCAATTTTTCAATGTGGGGGTTATTAATTAGCTAAAATTTGACCATGGTCAGAAAATGCACAGCAGTTAACTGACTTATGCTGCAGCCTGTATATTTTATATCTGATGGGCAAACTTTTGAGTAATTGTTTAAAAATTTATTTTGCAGATAATGTTGTGTTCTATGACAAAACAAATATTGCATTTATTGTAAGAAAAGAAAAGAATATTGAGAGATATTTCCTCTGTCCAAGGATTAAGTTGTTTATGAAGTTCCAGCAATCCATTTCTTTTTGCAGAATTCAGCATTGATTTAGTGGAAGCTAATTTAATATCATATAATTTTTTTAAAGTTGTTTTATTGCAGAACTTTAATAATAAATTTTGTCAGAATAATAGCCTTACTACAGTCTTCCTTCCACAAACAGTCAGTTTATTTTATTTTATTAGTTTTCTCTACATAAGGATGCATAATGTTGAGATATTTATTATATCAAATTACATATACAATGTTCTCAATAAATAAAGATACAAATTTTATATTTAGTAGAAATGACCTCTCATACCTTCAAGGTCAGGTAAATGAAACTATAAATAGTCTGCATCATTGGCTTAAAAAAAATAAACTCCTATTGAATGTTGAAAAAACTGACTATCTCTACTTTCACTTGTAGCAGATTAAAGGAAATAAACCTATAACTCCATATTATGATAAAATTCTTGCGAACCTTAGAATCGGTATTGATTCATGGGATACCTGTCTACAAATCTGAGCAATCAATAGCTAGGCCTTGCAATGCATATCTTAAGAAATGTTTGTTTTTTCAAGTTACAGATGATAGTTTATCACAGATGCGTGAAATCCTTAATTCAATACGGCATAATCTCTTAGGGATCACCCCTTAAAGCAATAAAAATCCTGAAATTGCATAACAGAATACTAAAAATAATCCTACACCTATCTATTAGAACTACAAATATAAAAGTCTTTCAAGAAATAAGCATCTTGTTGTTTCTTGCATCTATATTCTTGAGTCATTGCTCTTTTGCATAAAAGCAAACTCACGCTCCGATTCAACTAAGAATTTCACAGCTGTAACACCAGAAACACTCGCAAGGTATGCACTGGTTACCATAGATGTAACAAAAACCATCTCAGCATTGCACATTTAGCGACATACTATCTCTAAAAATTACCAGTCAAGAACAAATGAAAGCTTTTAAAACATTGTTAAAAATTTCCCTTTTATAGAATTAATGAACTTTTACCATAGAGACATGATGTATTGAATTGAATATTTATTGTAACCCTTGATTCAATTTCATAAGTATACAAACACAAGGAAAACAACAGAAACATTTTTATAATTACAACTAAAGTGCTAAACCTAAATTTACAGTCTAATAAGTCTAACATCCATCTATATGTGGCTTCCTTATACTTAACTCCAGGGTTATCTGTATTAAGGAGCCCCCCACTATTCATTTATATCTTTCTTAACTGCTGTAATCCATTTCTCCCTTATTTTTCCTAAATATTCTCCCATTTTATTGCAGTTTTTCCCCATATTAGTTAGCACCTTTGGATTACCCTCCTCTTTGGATGACTTACTCCCCCCAAGGACTTGCAAACCAATGTCTTGGGTCAGTAACCTGTCGAGGAGCAAGCAAACTTGGTATCATAGCATATGATGATGGTTCAACATTGCCTGGTATAATGGTAAAGAAGGAAATGAAATGTAGTGATGAAAGGGATGATAGAAAAAATTGCGCATCAAATTATCCAACCCAGCATTTTCCCAGTGACCAAAGAAAACCATGAGAAAAAAAAACCTTTGGTCAGGTTGGTTGGCCTTGAATGTTTGAACCCAAGAAATTCCAAATATGAGTTGCTCATGTTACCATGGTGATTATCTCCTCTCAAACCCTTTAAAAACAGTGCTTCTGATCGGATCCATGGAAATATTTCCCTCGCAAATTTATTATAATAATCCACGTATTTCCCCCTCCCCCAGTCCTGTTTAATCGTCTATATAATTTTAAAGAATTCTTATCTCTAAAACTAGCCCAAATCTCTTGTCTATCTATATATCCAATTCTTTGCCTTTCTTCCAAAATCCTCCAAATTTCTTTTAAAATTTCCCATACTTCACCCATCCACTTCTCATTACTTCCATTTGGAATTTCATACACTTATTTTAAAATATTGTCATCCCCTAATTGCAAAATCCTGCATCAATATTTTAAAATTCTCTCCATCACCAAACCCTTCCTCCTTAACCTTTGTAACTCAGCCAATGCCACTCTGGTGAAGCTTTAGGCAATCAGTATCTCTCTACAAAAATTCTGTGAATTATCTTATTTTCATCTTCCACTACATATAACATTCTTGATTCCTCTACCGCTTCATACAGTTTTCTAACCATTTTACTGACATATTTGGAATCTTATTCAAGCATATTTTAATTGCTCTCATGGCTATCTTGCCTTTACCAATAACATTCTTTCCTTATTATTCCCACCCTCCACTTGATAGCCTCACCCTCAAACCTAAAGAAAATTAAAAAGTGGAGGCTTTGTAAAAAAAAAAAAATTCAATGCGATCACATATCCTACAAAGAGTTGAAATACACACTCATGCACACAACAAACAATGTGGGAACAGGGAAAGGAAGAAAAAACAAAGAGAAGAGAGAAACGAAGGGGAAATAATGGAGAGAAGGAGAAAAGTGGCAATGCACAGACACCCAAAAAAAATTATATAGCTATTCATATAAAAAAAAATATGAAATCTACTAAATGTGAAAAATTTTAAGGGCCGAAATGGAGGGGAAAAAATTAAATTTTGTTACACCAAAGAAAGAATCGCCACACCAAACTCTGGAATAATTTTGAATTTCGGTCTAACGGTCACGTTACTGAGCCAAAATGTGCTGCCTACACATGGTACGCAATCCCTTAAAAATATTGTATCACATCACTGCAATCCTACATGAAAAGAAAAGTTGCAGTACAAATCCAAACAGAAAAAGAAACCCCTTGCACGCTCACATATACAAAACTTACCTCAAATTATAAATGTAACCACCACGTGCACAAAAACTTTAACACTCACATGCTACAAGCACATGAAATTTTCTTCAAAGCGATGTGATAACATTTGCAACAAAAATTATTATTTCATACCCGGCAACAAACCACCAAAAATGTTATATACCGGGGTGAGGCCAAAAGGTTTTGCAGCTAGATATTAAATTTAGATACCCCAGCATAAACATTGGGAGATGTACCTGCAGAGGCAATGAGAGGACCAGGATCTTAACTGTACATTTTAGAGTAGGCGTGGGACAATTATAATAAAATACACATTACCTGTGCTTTATTAAATATTCACACTGTTCCCCTAATCATCCACAAAAGATTAAAGGAAAGACATTGGAGGGAGAAGTTCCACACCAACACACACGCTTACATGCCAGACACCAAACGCAAAGGGACTGATGCTCTCCACACACCACACAAAAGAATCGTGCTTTACTACCCCCACTCTCCACCACTAGTAGGCTCACCAACTAGACAGTGGCAAGTTGCTACGACAAACGAACTTTAAAAAAAAAAAACAATGCTGCCGCCGATGCAATAATGTGTCTGGCATGACAATGCACACACATACACGCTACAATACCACTTGAAAAAAGTATAAGTATTTTTTAAATCTAAATCAGTAACAAAGGTTATCTTGAAATAGGTTAACACCACAAAAACAAAACAAAAAAATAATATAAATTGTGTACTTTAATGAGATATACATTTTTTTCTGTAGTAAGAATTTGACTATCTCTTTATAGTTCAATTATAGAAAAATCATTGAGAATGAAGACTTAACAGGCTATTTCCAGAAAATTTAAGATATAAATTTTATTTGTCATGCAATATAAATGGTATTTTAATAAAAATCCTTAGAGCCAGTTATGAGAAAATTAATAATAATTAAAATTTGAAAATTTCTCCATGTAAAGGATAGTTTGGTGTGGGGCAGGACCGCCCATAGATATCATGGGCTCCCAGATAAATTTTCTGTGTGAGCCCCTAGGAGTTGTTTTAATTATCTGAAATATTGATTCCACAATACCTTACAGCTGCTTGTTAATGAATTTTAGATACAAGTGTAAATGAATGCGAAATTAGCAAATAATGAATTAATTTGATGTATTTAATTAGATGCAAATATTACATACAAAATAATATAGTAGTCTAATATACTGAAAGAAACAAACCTAACATTTCAAGTAAAACCATTGCATCATACCTTGTCATCTTGATTTAAAAAGACTGGTTGAAACTGTCAGTGTCAATTGAGCACTTATGAACAACAGTAGAGGGAATACTGAAGCATCTGTTATCACCTCAACGAAGCTCATTTTAGAGGCAAGTTCATGTTCTATTGATAACATTGCCAAATGATTCAGTCTCTCTTGGCACAAAGTTGATCTCAAAGGGTTCTCAATTAATGATAGTTTACTAAATCCTCATTCACCTGAAGCTACAGTAATGGTAGGGAAAAGGAAATTCTGAGTGCAATGCAAAGTTCATGAAACACAGAATTGTAACTTCAGTTTATAAATTTCATGAAAAGAAAAAATGTATGCCCTTTCTTTTCTGTTGACTTGGTCAGACCCAGAAAAGTAGCTGCATACACTGACTTACACATTTGTATTTCTTTGATAAGATTATCACTCAGACCATTTGGGTAAGTTCTAATTAATTTCGGGATTAAATCACTTTCATCAAAAGTTGTGTTTATTCTGGGAATTCATCTGAGATACAATTTTGTCTGTGATTATATCAAAAACAGATTTTTTAAATTGTTCTTCATTTTCTTCTGAAAGCCTTTCAGATGCTCTATTACTACCACAATCAGATTCATTGAAGAAAATCTTCCTTTTCCTTACCCTCTTTTTTGAAAAAAAAACTGCTTAGATTCCAATATCGGATGCCATTTTTCTAGCTATGTTTAAGTATTCAGACCAGAGACCTCTTACATTGTTATCTATGGTAACCTGAAGAGCTTTAATGTTGTTCATTTCAATATCAAAGGAGATTAAAATGTCCTCCCAAACATTCAAAAGAATCAGTGTTTCAAACTTGGAGAAATAATTAATCAGCTTGTTTACTTTTTCTAGTCCATTATGAGACAAACTTTTGATAAGGTCTCCTTGCTAAGTATTATTTTTATGTAACAAACTATTATGATCAGGAAGAACAGTGTCTTTCCAAGTCATTTTTGTGTAGTCAAATCCATCTATTTTAGCTAACCTCTATGTAACAGGCTTTTTGGAAGCATTTGCAAATAATAAACATGGCGAACAGAAGAGTTTTTCTGGCTATCACTCCATACTTTTCACTTCAGATTTGTTGTTTGAGCATTTGGAATACAAGCAATGCTCAGTAAATTTCCTACTTTGTTTGTCTACATACTGTTGAACTGTTCCAAGGTCAATATTTGAAAGGCATTTTCTAACATATGTGTCTCATCATTTTTAGTTAATGGATATGGCCATTGCCCAGGATCACTTGGATTTCAGTTACTAAATACATCAGGCTCAGACTTTTGCTCTTCTTTGTCAGGTAGCAAAACACATCAGGTTCAGTTGTTTCTGTTTCTACTGATGTTGAAGGAGTACCTTCATTAGACTTTTGGTAAAAAGTAGCTACTTATTGGTTTTTTTATTTTCTCCAGTTCTTTTGGAATTTTTCATTGCGTTTATGCTTTTCAATCATTTTGGCACACCTAACTTATGCATAGCAAATAAATGAGCAACACCAGAGAGGGAGTTCAATTTGGAAAACATCGGAAGCATTTGCTGATGCTGCATTCATAACATACAATTTAATACCACCCTGCATACATTTCAAAGCTTTGTGATAAGTAGGAAGATGCTTAGTTTGATTGTATGTGTGGTAGCTGAGTGGTGAAACGCATGTGTCTCATAGTTGGAACAACCTGGGTTCGAATCCTTGGTGTATGTGTTTCTTTTTTTTATTATTATTTAAATTTTAATTTGTTAAATATATGGATGCCATATGTTTTCCATGCATATGATATTTATTAATTATAAAACAGGCATGCATAAAAACAAACCAATTACTCTTCATTTTATAATTAAATGTCATATTAGTAAGAATTGTAAAGTATAAAACTAAACCAAA
Organism: Deroplatys truncata; assembly: GCA_030765065.1. Classification (NCBI taxonomy): domain Eukaryota; kingdom Metazoa; phylum Arthropoda; class Insecta; order Mantodea; family Mantidae; genus Deroplatys; species Deroplatys truncata. Next base: position 12,958,824 of record CM060982.1, on the reverse strand, counting down.
TATTTAATTTACTTAATACTGGATGTGCAAACTCTCTGTCTTCACCCCCCCGCAGGGGCTCACTTTATGTGAGTACAGGTTTGCGTACCCGGGATGCCCGAGCCAATCATCGCCATCATCACCCTCCACCCTCGTCCGGTCGAGGTGGGTTCGTCCTTGTGACTGGGGGACTCAAGTTAGGCTCTCGTTCTTTCCATTTCGCTCCATGCCGTCCCTCGCCTTCGTTCTTTCTTGATCTCTCTATTTCCGAACATTTCGCACCATGACCATTCATTCTTACCTCTCTTTTCCTTCCTCGCCGGCCTACCTTGCGTGCGAAGTGCCCACACAGTTTTGATTTATTTTACATTTTTCTTTAAATCCTCCGTGGACACAGCCTAACGGATACCCGCGCACTGGGTGCGCAGCTGGGTGAGTGAGTAATGGCGTCATCCCCACCACCCGGGGTCGTCATGTAAGGTTTGTGTTCGTATCCGCTGTTCAACTGCAGTCCCGCGGGGGGCCATTGCATGAGCTGCTGACTTCCGACGGCCATTGGATCCCTCTGTCTACTTTCTGGAAGGTGTGACCCGGGTGAGACGTGTATGGATAGGCCACTCACCCAAGCCGAGGTAACGCCCGGGAAGTCAGCCCGAGGTCGGAGACGGTTGCAACGGTGGATTTCTTTCCCTATGGACCCCTCTTTCTCCATTATAAATAACAAGTGCCGAAAAGTAATTGTAACAGAAGTAGCGCCACCGCCATCTGGTTGTTACTTGGTGATTGCCCGAACTGAGGAAGGACAGTCTTTCGAGAAGATGAACCCTTTTATAATACAGAAGGGCATTGACTCAATTGCTGGTCCGGTTAATTCCTGCACTCGCCTTCGAAATGGTTCATTGTTAGTACAAACAAAGTCCGATCAGCAAAGTAAGAGCTTGTTGCGCGCTACGCTTCTCCACGGTTATCCCATCCGTGTTGAGAAGCACCGCACCTTGAATTCCTGTCGAGGCGTCGTTACCACCCATAGCCTCGATGGTATGTCGGACGATGAACTGGTAGTAATTTCTTTCTGATCAAAAGGTGACAGCACTTCGAGTGCAGGCTAAACGCGACGGTGTATTGGTACCCACTCGTACCCTGTTTCTAACTTTCGATGGTGGCGATCTGCCTACGAATATCTCAGCAGGATACGAACGTGTTGCGGTGAGGTCCTATATTCCTAGACCTCTGCGTTTTAAATGCCAACGTTTTGGGCATACGCAAGTCTCCTGTAAGAGTGCCGTTTCCATCTGTCTCTCTTGACGTCAGCCCTCACACGATGGTACCTGTTCATCAACCCCGTCTGCGTCAATTGCAAAGGGTCTCATTCTGCGTCATTTGCGGACTGTCCGCGGTACTTGGACGAGAAGGAGATCCGGGTGAAGGAGAAACTCTCCTTCGCTGAAGCCCGGAGGCGTTACCATGCGCGCCAACCTTCGCTCCTGCGATCAGGTACATTCAGTTTTGTTGTTGCCTCGCCAGTACCACGGAGAGATGCCGAAACTCGGACCTGGACCATGACTGCATTAACCGCCACAACCATCCGGCCGTCCATTTCTGCTATAGTTACCAAGCCATCTAAAGCTGGTCCTAAGGTTATGAAGTACCAAGGCACTGATAAGAAATCCAAGCAGAAACTACGTAAGGAAGATTTTCTCAAAGACCATCCGCGTGCGCGCGGTAAGAAAAGTTCACCTTCTCCTCGAAGGTCGCAGTCCCACGATGCTCGTGGGACAAGTCACGCTCAGCGGCCCCCTTCACCTATTGTCACCCAGAACCGATTCTCGGCGCTTGAATCGGTTTCTGGCACTGAGCGCGTGGGCCCTCCCTTCGAGGAGCCTATGGAGTCTGACCAACTCCATACAAAAAGCCCGAGCCCCAAGGTTAAGCAAAAAGTTATTTTGAGCCGCCCTTCTAAGTAAGAAGTTTATCCCCTTTTCTTCATGGCTATCCTGACCTGGAATTTATGTGGTGTACGATCGCATAGGGCGGAACTGCAACTTTTATTGCGTTCCCATTCACCTATGGTCGTGTGTTTGCAGGAGGCTAAGCTTCGCCCTCACGATCCTTTTGATCTCCGTGGATATACTCCGGTTTGCTACGATCTTGAACCGGATGAGGGTACTCCTGCTCATGGAGGTGTCATGTTATTCGTGCGTAACGACGTTCATTTTCAAACTCTCACTCTTACGTCCGACTTGCAAGCTGTTGCCATTAGGCTTCAATTACCCGGCTTTTTCTTTTCTGTTTGCTTTGTGTATTCACCTCCATCGTCTCCCCTCGCTCACGCGGACGTTAGAGATCTCCTGTCCGCTCTCCCAATACCATTTCTTCTGTTGGGAGATTTTAATGCCCAGCACCCCCTGTGGGGTTCACCAAGGGCTTGTGCGAGGGGAACTCTTCTTTCCGACATTTTTGATCAGTTCAACCTCTTCATCCTCAATACAGGTGAACCTACTTTTCTTTCGGATTCTTCTGGTACATTCTCTCACTTGGACCTTGCCGTTTGCTCACTCCAGCTTGCTAGTCGTCTGCAGTGGAACGTCGTCGCTGACACCTACTCCAGCGACGACGTCCCTGCATCGTTTCTCTCCTGTCTCACCACGTCCAGCATTCCAGAGTACCTACCTGGATATTCAGAAAAGCCGACTGGAGATTGTATTCCAGCCTCGTGTGTTTTCAGGACCAGCCCTTCTCTGACGTTAACCAAATGGTGCAGCACCTTTCGTCTACGATTCTATCTGCTGTCGAACGCACGATTCCCCGTTCATCCTCTCACTCTCAGCGTATTCCTGTTCCGTGGTGGAACGAGGACTGTCGGGACGCCGTTCGTGCTCGTAGAACTGCGCTTAGGGTGTTTCGGTGACACCCTACACTTGATGATTTGGTTACTTTTAAACAATCGTGCGCTAGGGCTCGTCGCATTATTCAGGATAGCAAGAAGGCGTCCTGGACTCGTTTTGTCGAGTCTTTTAATCGCTTCACGCCTTCATCTGTTGTTTGGGATAAACTTCGTCGCTTCTCCGGTAACGTGTCGCATTGTGCTGTGTCTGGCCTTCAGGTTTCCAATGCCACCATAGTGGATCCGGCTGCCATTGCTAACGCTCTGAGTGCTGCCTTTGAGGCGGTTTCCAGTTCTGCCCATTATTCCGCCGGCTTTCGCGCTCTCAAAGACCGACAGGATTCCGAGACCTATAATTTTCGGTCTGCTAATACAGAGTGTTATAATGAACTTTTCACAATGAGGGAGCTGGAGCACGCTCTCCATTGCTCTAGGCACTCCGCTCCTGGGCCGGACGGCATTCATGTCCTGATGTTAAAGAACCTTTCAGCCGACAGTAAGCTCTTTCTCTTACAGGTCTATAACCGTATTTGGCAAGACGGCTTTTATCCTTCCGTTTGGCGCGAAGCCACCATTGTCCCTATACTTAAGCCAGGGAAGGATCGCCAACTACCTTCCAGCTACCGCCCTATCTCCCTCACCAGTTGCATTTGCAAGGTGATGGAGCGCATGATCAACGGGCGGTTGACATGGTGGCTTGAGTCTCAGAAACTTCTAGCGAACGCTCAGTGCGGATTTCGTCGCCATCGCTCTACCGTCGACCAGCTGTTGTCTCTGTCGACGCATATTATGAACGGATTTCTGAGAAAGTGTCAAACAGCAGCTGTGTTTTTTGACCTGGAGAATGCTTATGACACATGTTGGAGGGGTGGCATTTTACGTACACTGTACGCATGGAAATCCCGCGGTCGTCTTCCCATTTTTCTTCGGGGTTTATGACCGACTGCGTCATTCGTGTACGTGTGGGCTCGGTTTTATCTAGTCGTTTTATTCAAGAGAGCGGTGTACCGCAGGGCTCTGTACTCAGTGTCACACTTTTTGCGATAGCTATCAACCCCATTGTTGATGTGTCCCAGTTGCATTTCCTCGTCCCTTTTCGTCGACGATTTTGCCATTCATTGCAGTTCACGGCGGACCTGCCTGCTCGAACGCCGTCTCCAGAGCTGTATCGACCGTCTCTACGCCTGGAGTAGCGCCAACGGCTTTAATTTCTCCGCCGAGAAATCTGTCTGCATCAATTTCTGGCGGAAGGCTTTCGCTCCGCCCTCTCTCCATCTTGTGTCAGAGGTCCATGCATTTGCAGACTAGGTGAAATGTTTGGGGTTGATCTTTGATCGAAAGTTGAGCTGAACTTCTCACATTTCCTTTTTAAAAGCAAAGTGTGACCGTTCTCTTAATCTTTTACGTGTTGTAAGTGGCACATCCTGGGGAGCTGATCGGACCGTTCTTCTGCGTCTTTATCGCTCTTTGGTCCGATCCAAGCTTGATTACAGGTGCATTGCCTATTCTTCGGCACGTCCATCTGTTACGTCGCTTGAATGTCATTCATCATCGTGGTATACGAGTCGCAACAGGAGCCTTTCCAACTAGCCCTGTACCCAGTCTGTACGCTGAAGCTGCAGAGCCTCCGCTGTCCTTCCGGCTTGAGATGCTTTTGTGCAGCTATGCCTGTCGACTCTCAAGCTTACCTGACCACCCGTCCTTCGAGTTATTTTATGAGGATTCGCTTGATCGGCAATATTTAGTTAGCTCCTCTGCATTGCTCCCTCCATGGGTTCGATTTCGACAGCTCCTTCGCATTTGGACGTTACGCCAGCGCCGGCCCTTCCCAGGGGGGAAACGCTTTATCCTCCATGGTTGCGTGCTGCGGCCCACTGTCACCTTGGGTTAACGTCGATGCCGAAGAATGAGACCCCTTCTGCAGTCCTTAGATCAGCGTTTTTAGAACTACAGGCGCAATTCGGGAACTTTAATTTTATATATACTGATCGGTCTAAGACTGATGTTGGAGTAGGGTGTGCCTTTGTTTCTGGTGTACATAGTTTTACCTTTCGTTTACCTGGGCAATGTTCGATTTTTACCGCCGAACTTTTTAGTATTTATCGGTCACTTTTATACATCCAGCGGCATGAGTTACGGCACTATGTTTTTTGTACGGACTCCCTGAGTGCCCTTCAGAGTATTAACGTGCTGTACAATTACCACTCACTCGTACAGCACATACATGATCTCCACTTGCTCGGTGTTTCTGGCACCAGCGTCTCCTTCGTGTGTATTCAGAGTCATGTGGGCATCTCAGGTAATGAGTCTGCTGACGCCGCTGCTAAATCGGCGCTTTTATCACTCAGATGTTTTGCCTGTGTTGTTCCCTCCTCAGATTCTTATGTTATTTTACGACGCTGCATCCTCTCGCGTTGGCGCGATGAGGGGGAACAAGCTGTGGGAGATTAAACCTCTCCCTCGCTCCTGTTGTCGGGAAGAGGTAAATTTAGCTTGTTTTCAGATCGGACATTGCCTTTTTAGTCATAGATACTTGCTTAGTGGTGATCCCGCACCACTCTGTGATCATTGTGCAGCACCCTTAACGGTGCGTCACATTTTAACAGAGTGTCAGGTTTTAGCACATTTGCGCGTTCGTGTGTCTCTGTCTGTTGGTATAGCCAACGTTTTGGCAGATGACGCGCATACTGTAGAATGTCTTAAGTTTTATCCATGGCAGTGGTTTTATTCGATGCATTTAATGTGCTGAGCGTCTTTTAGTTTTGTTATTTTATATTGTCTGTGTTATTGGGGGATTGTTCTCCCCTGGGGTCATATGGCACTCTGGTCCCTTGGCTTCTACAGATCCTGACATGTAATTTACTCTTTTATTGTTTGATTAACAAGTGTTTAGTGTGGTGGTTTTTAGACTTGGATATGTTTTTTATTGTTTCAACTAAGCATGTTTGTGTCTCATATTTTAATTTCTGGATTTTAAATTTTATACATTGTAAGGGCGCTGATGACCTTAGCTGTTTAGCGCCCTTAATCCCCATTTCATCTCATCATCATCGTCATCATTTGTCTTCACCTATGAATAGCGCTGGCATAATCATGCGCGCATACCTCATAGCCTTGGAGTTATGAATATGTTAGAAATCATACTGACTTTTGCTATGGCTGAGCGCATACACAAAGATGAAGCTACAAGAACTCTCCTTATGTTAGTGAACTGGTTGCTCTGTGTCTTAGGCTGCAAAAATCCTTGAAGTTCCTATATCTGTGGTGACAAGGTGGGTGCGGTTATCCAGGGAAGGGATTGTTCGTTGTCAACCTGATTTGGGTCAAAAACGTTTGTCTATTCCTCAGCAGGACACTGCACTTCTAGAAGAGGCAGACAATCCCTTCCAGCATGTGTCCACAATTAGAAGTAATTCTAATTTCCCTGAGTCGAACCACACAGCAGGGCTCTTTGATCAATCGGTAGCTAAGAAGCAAGCATCTTACGATCACCTCGCATTTTCAGAAGAAAATGTCAACAATAACTAGTATAGGTTATATTCACAGACGACGTGACAGTTTCATCTACAAATGAGAAAATAATTGTCTACTGCCCCAGAAGAAAACATTTGGATGCAAAATACGTAATACAAATGGATCGCCAAGGTCGCATAGGGCTTGGATGTCACGAGATGGTCTAAATGTGTTTTGGCAGATTGATGGCTCATTAAATAGCCAGCAGTAAAAAGACATCCTCGAAAACATCACGGTTCCTTCTGTAAGGACTAGGTATCCTGATGGAATGATTGAATTCCAACAGGATAACCACCCTGTGCATACAAGTCAGCAGGTTTGAACCTAATTCTCATAAAGGCAAGATATCATAGTGATTGGCTTCCTTGCTCACTAGATTTGAGTCCTATTGAAATCTGTGTGGGCGGAGGTGAATAAAGTTTTGGAGTTGAATTGGCGTGCAAGACAACATTACTCAAAAGAGGTTTTGTGGGATGAAATGCAAATGCTTGGAGAAAGTATTCTCTTGTGAAAACTTGACTAGGCATTTGATATCATCCATACCACTTAGAATGTGGGCAGCAATAAAAGCAGAGGGTTTGCACACCCGATATTAAGTAAATTTCTATTTTTATTTGCTTTTTCATTTTGGAATATAATATTTACTTATTTCATATTTAGTATGTAAACAAAATTGAGAGTATTTCAGTTTTTATGTGCAGGCATAAATGCCTTGAAATCAAATAAGTCTTAGCAATTGGAAATTATATTATATATGCATAATAGACATCGGTTTTTTTGGCAAAATGGAAACCATTATACTCAGCATACGAACCTAGGTAGGCCTCATTGCTGGTACTAGCATATAACTGTTCGGCTGTCAGCACGTACCCAGTAGCTGGGACTTTATTGAAAGGTGACAACAGAATGAAGCTAAAGGAACATATCCTGAGACACCATTGTGAACCTGCTGCAGAAACAATTTGCACTTTCACAAATATATGCTTCGAGAGTGCTCTTTTATTCTTTCTTAGGGTGTACATAATATGACATTGTCTCTGGAATAAATCATGAAAATGAGTACTTCAAAAATATGTTTACATGAATGAGTAAAATTTTAAATAATAGTAAGATTAGCACACTAAATTATGGGTGAAATCATACTTAAGAATTCGTATTAATTTAACAATGTTTTATAACCTACATAAGATAAACAACCATTATATTCCATCCAGCACAAGAAATAGTCCTGGAATAAACAAACCCACATGCCACCGCCATAACACACCTTTCAAGTGAATGAAAATAGTTCATTATTGTACTGCATGTATCATCACCCTTTTTATACTTCAAATAATAAATATGGTGAATAATGATAGTATTTTAATAAACATTTCATTTAAATGTAACTTAAATAGGATGTAGCACTATTACCTAAGGTCTCCCATTAACATATAAGTTTTTACTGATGAAAAATACAGCATAGCATTTCTTCATCCATTCTTGAATTAGCGCATTTAGCTTTTTTAACAAGTATAAGGATATGTACTTCTTTAATACTCAGTGTTGATGCAATGAAATATAGCAATATATAAAATTCCCAACAATGGCAATTTCTTGAGCTCCCGAAAGTGAACGGCTGTTGAGATAAAGAGAGGAATCTCCACTATGTGTTCACGAAATCTTAAAGTGCAGAGTGATACTACATGCATTGTTAGGACCCATTCTTAGGCTGGAAGGATTGTAGTACATTTCCATGCAATATTCATAAAAATGGGATTCAAAATGATTTTAGTCTGTTTTGATACACATGAAAAGTGGGATTGGATCCTATTCAAATGGACTGAAATGCATGAAAATGCTATTATATTCAAATCTGTTTCAAAATAATAAGTGCATTAAGGTAGTAATTTTTATCATCAAACATTTCTTGTCATCTAGTTTACCACAAAAGCACACAATTAAGCAGTTTGCTGAAACTTACATATAATTGTAAAGTGGTTAGCTATTTTTCAGTAATACTTTTGTTATGCTTTGATCACAAACTAATCTGGATGGTGTTTACAACCATTGCCAAGTAATTGGCTAATATGTTTATTAACATAACCGCTTTCTAAAGTTGTTTCTGTATTCAAATAATTGAAATTTGCATGAAAAAGGATTGTATTTAATACAGTAACCCTCTCATATTAATTTGAAAACTGCATGAAAACCTAGTAACCACAAAGGAATTTATCTGATACATTTAGATTTACACATATGTACTTGCACAAGCAAAAAACCGTAGGTATAGGCCTTAATTTTCACGAAAAACAGCGCAGAATCTTAACTCACACTACATGTAAAACATGTTGACAAAAAGCGTTTCCAATCCAATTATAATGGTGCTCAGTGCTGTTGTAACTCTGTTTTAATGAAAGAGCCAAACAACAATTTACTTCCTGGTAAGTGGCAAAGTCTTATTTTATTCTGTGGTTGGCCAAGCATATGACTGCACACCGTAGGCAGTTTGGCAGAAATTTCATATTTGAAAAAAAATAATCACATTTGAATGAAGAAAACTTTACAAATATAATTTTCCCTGGCTGCCCAAAAAGCCCAGGTCCCCCAGCATTTGTTGGGTTGCTTGCGCTGCTGGGGGGATTTTTCTTAAAAATCTTCTTGTCACATTCTTGGAAAATGCTTAACTTAACTGTTAAGTTTTTTATTTAATGGCTTATCAGTTTTTAATTATGGTGTTCACACACTCAAGAGACCATTTTCTAAAAATGCCTTTATCTTGTTCAGGAGCTTCAAAAAGTGTATTTCTCATGAAATCTTGGTATCAAATTTTTGGGTGTAATGTTGTGCTTCCTCTATATACTAAGTATTAGAGAAAGTAAAAATAGTGAGTAGACAAAGTCTTGGGAATGCAGCATATCAAATTTTATGTCATGGAATTTCAAAGCCACCACACAGTGAATGTGCTTTTAAAAAAATCTGACATCATTTTTAGCCTACTGCATCCTCCTTATACCTACAATGAAATGTGTAAATAAGTAATGTCAGTTTATATCTCAGTTAACAAGAAACAGATAGAAGAATAAGCTTTTATAAATGTAGTTTGTGGAAGAGTGAGTAGGGAAAGCTATATGAATGCAACACATCACATTTTTTTCAGTTTGTGCTTGAACAGCGAAACTATTAACAAGTTTTATGAACTTAATTTGAATTACATACGTAATTTACTTTTTGTTACAGAGGCTAAATTGGCTCTTAACATAATTTTGCAATGTATGTATTGTACACTTAGTGCTGATCATCATAGTGATGAAAGGAAAGGCAGTTCCACAGTTGTGGTAAAAAATCCTTTAATCCATGATGAACCTGTTACCTGTTACTGAAAATTTCAAATTTTGAGAGTAATTGCTACCTTAAATTGTATTAAATATCAAATAGACTAATTCTATCATACACCAGGAAATAAAATTACATTAACCAATTTCTGGGACATTGCTCATATCGTGGGCCAATATTTTATTTGGGAGGAGACTAACTCCAAACACCTTTGTTGGGGTTCTAACATTAATCCAAAGGGCAAAATACTATTGAAGAAACTACACAACTCTAGTTGAACTTGTATCCCAGAGAGCTTACTTATTACCCATCCACAGGTCAAATACTTGATCTTGTGGATTTTTTTCATTGGCATATACATAAAAGATATATGCCTAGTTTCAGCTGTATTTACTCATGAATCATTACCCTTTACAACTGCTGTAAATTCCGGAATTGGACAGCAGCTAAAGGAAACTAATTCGGTGAATAAATTTCCTTTTAACTGGAACTACGCTTCATGAAATCTATTACACTAGTCTGCATGATATCGGATGACTGAAAACTATAAGTGATTCTGACTCATTTTTTATGCTGATTTCAGAACTGCTTTTAGTTGTTTTCTATCATGTGCAGTTTTTTCACAATTTCACTTCAAAAATATAGAGTTGAGCCAGTAGATGATGAGTATTGTTGAAAGGAAATTTCTCAATACAGACTTGTAAGTCTTTAGGCTGTTACACCTGTAGATGCTGGTTGCTATTTGTGATTTAGGCATTGTGAATAATATCAGAGGCTTGCATTACCAGTGCTATATCGTGATTGAAGTTATAAGATTGAAGAGTCAGGCCAATTACATTAACATTAGATTTAGCCAAAATTTTTGAAAGGGTTATATTACAATGACTAATTCACTTCTTAGAAAAACATAATGCCATTACTAATTCACAACATGGTTTCAGGAAACATTATTCTACTATTTCAGCAATAATGGAGTGCACGAGTAATATAGTAAAACACCTAGAAAATAAAGAAAAAACTGCAACACTATTTTTTGACCTTACCAAAGCATTTGACTGTGTAGATCATAATATTTTATTGACCAAGCTGGAAGTATTTGGGATTAGGGGTCTAACTAAAGATTTAATTAGCTCGCATCTTATTGGCAGAAAGCAGGCTACTCAAATATATCATAAACAAGGAAACTTAACAACCAAAACTACTTCCAAATTTAAAACTGTAAAATATGGAGTACCTCAAGGCTCAGTATTAGGTCCCCTTTTATTTATTCTCTATGTGAATGACATTCTTACCATAGACAAAAGTAAAGTTATTTCATATGCCAATGACACAACTACTGTATGTTGGGATATTTCAACCGAGGAACTACTTAACACAATGACAAACATTGACTCACTTTTTAAATTTTTTAGGGAAAACAATTTAAAATGCAATACGTCTAAAACCAAACTAATCCAATTTAATCTAAGGAATTCTAACAATACGCACAATACTCTACAATTACCAAATTATAATATAGTTAGCACAAACGTACATAAATTTCTGAGAATCATAATTGACCAAAAATTAACATTATCAGAACACATTCAGCATATTTGTGGTAAAATTAGCAAGTCATTGTATTTACTTAGGGTTTTCCCAAATATTCTTGAAGAAAGAGAATTAAAAATGATATATTATGGGGTCATCTTTCCTCATTTAATGTATGGGATAGAAATCTGGGAGTGTTGTACAAAAGCAAACATTGAAAGACTACTGAAATTACAGAAGAAGGCAATCAGAATAATATATCAATTAAATCATAGGGATTCGCGTAGGAAATTTGTTAAAGATAAACAAATTCTTACAGTAATTTCATTATATGTTTATAAAGTAATAATATATACATTACAAAAAGATAATTTGAGAAACAATGATATTCATCACTACAATACATGACATAACAATGATTTCTTCAGACAGGGTTTTAGAATTACAGTTAGTTACAAGGATCCTAAAGTAATGGGACAATTCCTATATAATAAGCTACCAGATTTTGTAAAGCAACTTAATACAGCACATAGTTTTAAGACTAGGCTTAAGAGTTACCTAATAAATAAGGCTGTCTATACCATGGACAAATTGTAGTATGTAAGTTTGAATAAATTGTATTATAAACCTGTAATTATGTAATAAGTAACCATTTGACAATGTCAGAAACTGTATTTCAGTTTATGACAATAAATGCATTATTATTATTATTATTATTATTATTATTATTATTATTATTATTATTATTATTATTATTATTATTATTAAATACATTATGTCTACACGCAAGTGTGTGAACAATCCAAATGTTTTCTGCTACATTTGTGGAAATTATACAGTGCTTCAGCAGAGAACTGATATAACAGACTTTGTGAAAAAAGTTTACCATGTTTATTTTAAAATGAAACTTGGTGACCAGACAAGGCCTGGGCTCAAAGACAGTTTGCCACTATTGTGTTGAGAGGTTAAGATTGTGGATAAAAGGAAAGAAATCATGCATGCCATTTGCAATTCCTATGGTGTGGAGGGAGCCTAAAGACCACCCTAAAGACTGTTATTTCTGTTTAGTTAATGATCAGGGGTAACATTCGAAAAATAGGAAACACATTCTGTATCCAAGTATTCCTTCGGCCATCAGGCCAGTTCCACATGGAGATCTGCCTGCTCCTCTTCCTCCAGCTGTTTTAGAGAACTTGGAAGAAGATGGTGTTGAAAGTGAACCTCATGCAATCACCGAAGATGATTCTGATGATGTCTACTGCCCTGAATACGACGTGATTCCACAACTCTTCTCTCAGAGTGAACTAAATGATCTAGTACGTGATTTGAATTTGTGTAAAATAAAAATAAGAATCTTCTGGAACCAGGAACACATTACTCATGATACAGACACACAGAACAAGAGCTAGTTGCTTTTTTCTCACAGATTGAGTCCTTGGTTTACTGCAATAACATAAACGAGTTAATGCACTTTTATGACATTGAACATGATCCTACTCAGTGGAGACTTTATGTAGATTCATCAAAGAGCAGACTGAAAGGCTTGATATTGCATAATGGGAATGTGTATGGCTCCATTCCTGTTGCACATTCATTTCTAATGAAAGAGACAGTTGAAAACATGAAGATACTTTTAACAAGTATCCAATACGAGGAACACAAATGGCCTATCTGCGGTGATTTCAAAGTTATTGGAATACTATTAGGACAACAAGCTGGGTTCACAAAAATGCCTTGTTTTCTGTCCGAATGGGACAGTCGGGCAAAGCAAAGACATTGAAGTGTGAAAGTAAGGCTGTAGTGGAGAAACTTGTTGCCTGGAACTAAAAACATCCTGCACGAACCGCTTGTAGAGAGACAAAAGATATTGTTTCCGCCACTACACATAAAATTGGGCTTGATGAAACAATTTGTAAGGGCTCTACCACAGGATGGTCCCTGCTTCAAGTACCTTTCCAAGAAATTTCCCTTTATTACACAAGACAAATTAAAGGCTGGAATTTTTGTTGGTCCTCAAATAAAGAAATTGATGAAGGATGAAGATTTTGAGAAGACAATGAATGAGAGAGAAATAGAAGCATGGACCGCCTTCCGATCAGTTACTGAAAACTTCTTAGGCAATAACAAATATCCTAATTACAAGGCCATTGTCGAAACAATGTGGGAAAATTTCAAGAAGATGGGTTGTAACATGAGTGTAAAGGTGCATTTTCTGTATTCATATATGGACTACTTTCCAGAAAATCTGGGTCATTATAGTGAGGAGCAGGGTGAGCGTTTTGACTAAGATATTAAAGAAATGGAGAGGAGGTACCAGGGGAGATGGAATGAAACGTTGATGGCCAACTACTGTTGGATGTTGAGGAGGGACGGTCATCTTCAAGGATCTGCAAGGAAGGTAAAGAAGAGAAAGTTTGAAAAAAATTAAATGAAACACTTTGGCTTTTGTTTTGTTAAAATGTAGTCGTGAAATAAATTAGGGGAGTTCTTGAGAATATTCTTAAAATGTTTCTTGAATAAAAACTTACCTTGTGTGAAATGGTATTTGAATACTTTTCTTCGCTCATTAGCAAAATTGTCAAAACATTACTTCTTATTTTGTGTAAAAACCTGATGTGATAGAAAAAAAATGGAAGTTATTTCTGGAATCAGCATAAAAACTTGATTCAAGAACACCTACTTTTAAGAAATCATCTGACAAAAAGTTTGAAAATGCAGACTAGTGTTATTTAAATATTCCCCTTAAATCACATCTCATCAATATGTAGCAGTTAGAAAGATAAGCAGATACATTCAAACGCAGCAAACCTTGCAAGTTCTAAAGAAAATTACTTAAAGTATGCTAGATGCACTGCTTCTCATAAAATCAACTCTTGCAAGAAAAGATAAATTGCTTCAAATTATGGGAACAAACATAATATCCTTCTTACAAGACTAATTACAATTGTACCACCAAAACCTTAAAGGAGAAAGGGATAATACTACAAAAAGTTGCTTAGTCTGAGTAGTAAGTATGGATAGATACAGAAGCATATCATATTTGTCACTAAAATTATTGAGAAAATTTCACCATTAAAAATTTGGTAACAACTGGTGTAGTAAATCACAAGAAAAGTCCAACTTATTTTGTCAAATATTGAAACACAATTTTAACCCAATTCTGCAGCATTTCCACAAAAAAAGTTAAAAGTGAAAGTAATCTTGCCACTAAAATATCAGTATTTTCTACGTTTTACTTCTACAAATCATAAACGCAATAGTAAGAACTGCATTCCTGATCATGAAACTTTCACTATCAGCTCTGCCTAGAAAGGCTCTCATTTTTATAACTTAAGAGATAATGCGATTCTTTGAATAACTTATTTTCTAAGAATTGGAGACATGCTATTGTTGTTATGGTTCACAAATGATAAATAATAATCTTTATTGCAGCCAATAGACTCTTTACAAGAGCATCTGATATTGTCAGAGTGTTAATATCAAAAGTGGAGTTATAATCAGATGGTAATTATTCAAATATATACAAGATATAATCTCATATATATAAAAACATTATAATTCTCCAATACCTTATAGACACTTCTTAATTAGACGGGATTTTAAAACACTTTTGAATTTTATATTTACGTTAACTAGGAATGATCCTCTTAGTTACAGGCCTATCAATCTTCTTCCAAGATCTTTGAACGTTTTTCTTACCCAATTTCTGGGATTCACTAAAATTAAGTATCCCAAGCACTGATTTGGGATTCACAGCAGCTTATTCTCATCCTCAATTGCACAGAGTGGCAGATACAATACTAAAAACTAATGAAAAATGTGTACATCTGGCTTGTTTTTAAATACTAAAATGGCTTATCTTATACAAGGGCTGATCAAC
Organism: Deroplatys truncata; assembly: GCA_030765065.1. Lineage (NCBI taxonomy): Eukaryota > Metazoa > Arthropoda > Insecta > Mantodea > Mantidae > Deroplatys > Deroplatys truncata. The sequence continues at coordinate 12,943,723 of CM060982.1, read as the reverse complement.
AAAGACTGAGACTGATTTTTTCCTGTAGCTTCCATGATAGTTTCGTATCTGTAGCATAAATATTTGAAAAGAGCGAGTTTTTATGTATAATGTTGGTAGGTGGCAGCACTCTCGTATTGGTAGGTTGGTAGTAATGCTCTATTTTGTAGACCCTACGTGCATTTCGCATACCAGACAATCAAGTGCTGCGTCTCTTTGCTGATGCAGGGGATGCACTTTTTAAATCGATTATCACCGGTGATGAGTCATGGCTGCATCATTATGATCCTGAAGGAAAACAAGCCAGCACAGTGTGGAAATCACCAGGTTCTCCAACACCAAAAAAGGCAAAAGTTGTTCCATCTGCAGGGAAAGTGATGATCACATTTTTTGACTGTAATGAAATGATTTACCAGCATGCAATTCCCCCTCACACTACTGTTACAGCAGCATACTACATGTCAGTATTGGCTACACTGAGGAAGCACATTGCAAAGAAACGACCAGAGCTTTCTCGGACTGGGTGGCGACTTCATCATGACAATGCACGGCTTCACATCGCAAATCAAGTCATGCAGTTTCTGGCTCGATTCAACATTACCTTTGTACCACATCCACCTTATAGCCCTGATCTTGCACCCTGTGACTTTTTTTTATTCCCATCACTAAAGGCAAAGCTTAGGGGTATTCGATTTGAGAACTCTGAAGCAGTGCTCAAGAAAAGTGAGGCAATTCTCAAGGACCTGACAAAGAATGGTCTGCAGCACGTGTTCAAGGACTGGCAGAGATGCTATAAAAATTGCATTGAAGTAGGAGGGGACTACTTTGAAAAAGATCATGTAAACATTGAATTGGAGTAATAAACATCTGTGAAAAAAAAATCAGTCTCAGTCTTTGTTGATCAGCCCTCGTATATGTATCTGACTTTCCAACAGATAACCTAACAATAGTCCAGTATGCGATGATGTTGCTATTGTATGCTGAGGTTCTTGTGAACAAGCTGCAAATCAAATTCTGAAATTTGTTAACAAGAAAAGCAAATGGTGTAATAAATGAATGCCAGCAAATAAAAAACTGCTTGATTTACTTACAGGCCTAATTTACACCACCACCAGATTTTCTTGTATGGTGAAGAAATACCACAAGCAGATACAGTTAGATATCTTGGTCTAATTTGGATAGAAGCTGACATGGAATTTTCATATTACAAAACTAATGCAAAGACTCAGGCACAGAATACAAGGCTAAACATCTCATCAAAGGATCAACCACCCTTAGCACTTCACATGAAAGGAATCGTATTCCTCTGTTTGATCCGACCATCTGGACTTATGGATGTGCTATATGGAGCTCTGCCTCTAAAATTCATATTAACAGAATTCAAACAGTACAGAATGGGGTACTAAGATTAATCATGGATACATCTTGGTACATTCATAATGACAACATACATACTGGTATGTTGGGGCACCTCTATAGGAGAATTAAATAACACAATGGCACAAACTATTCAAACACTTTTTAAATACTTTGGGGATAATAATTTAAAATGCAACATGTCTAAAACAAAATTAATTCAGTTTCAGTTAGGGAACTTAAATAATGAACACGACCCTATACAAATATTGAACTACAACATAAATGCTACAAATAAACATAAATTTTTGGGTATTATAATGGATCCAAAACTTACATGGACGGAACACATTCAATATATCTGTGGGAAAATCAGTAAATCTCTGTACTTGCTTAGGCACTTTTCCAATCTTCTTGAAGAAAAAGAACTAAAAATGATCTACTATGGTGTCATTTTTCCCCATCTGATTTATGGGCTTGAGATCTGGGGGTGCAGCGCAAAATCTAATATGGAAAGAGTATTGATATTACAAAAGAAAGCAATTAGAATAATGTATCACCTGAACTATAGGGATTCCTGTAGGCAATATTTTAGGGAGAAGCAAATTTTTACAGTTTTTTCTTTATATGTTTACAGAGTAATAACTTATGTGTTAGGGAAGGATAATTTAAGAAATAGTGATATACATCATTATAACACTCGACATAACAATAATTTCTTCAGACAAGGTTTTAGAATAAGGTGTAGCATTAAAGATCCAAGTGTAATGGGGTTAATTCTATACAATAAGTTACCAAATTCGGTAAAGCAATTTGAATCAAAAAGTACATTTAAGAAGGAGCTTAAAAGATATTTAATAGACAAGGCTTTGTATACCATTGAAGAATTGTAATTAATAAGTAATTTGTCTAATTGTATTGTGGAATGTACATATGTAAATATTTGTAAAATGGAACTGACAATGTCAGAAACTGCTTGCAGTCTATTGGCAATAAACGCATTACATTACATTACATTACATTACATTACATTACATTACATTACTGATTCTTACGTTCCTTCAGTAAAATTCACCATCCATCCATGCTGCAAAAGGTTCTTATCATTCCATAGTCAGTCATTCAAATGAACTACTTGCTAATTTCCCGTATCATCTAGATTGCCAGTGGCACTGAAAAATTTAGCCAACACCTCAAAACCATGTTTTAAATATAAACTACAGTATGTGTCAAAATATATAGCACTGGAGCAATATACAGTATTGGAGTTATTTATTAATTAATGGAAAATGATATAAATGTTAAATGTGTGCCATCGCACTGCAGGTGATGTTCATAATGCTCACGCAGATTTTGAAACATCCTGGAACACAGGTTGCTGCAGATTCCTGAAAAAGGGACAAATCTTCTCAAGTAATGCAGGCACAATTGTGGGCACATTTATACAGCTGAACACTTTCCCCTTTAACATTCCCCACAGGTAGGCATCAGGTGGTGTAAGATCAGCGGAATCTGATGGGGGTAGTTGAACTTCGTCCTGGAAAGGTTTCTTGCAGCATGGACAAACACTGTGAGCGGCGTGGCAGGTGACTCCTATCCTGTTGAAACCACTGTCTATCCATGCGAAGGTTCCTGGCACAACAAAACCTTCTTAGATCCTGAATAAATGGACTGACCATGTTCCAATAATGTTCATGGTTAACACTAAAAGGTATACCTATATCATCCTCAATGAAATATGGACCTAGTACACCGTTTGCTGACACTGCACACCATATTGTCACATGCTAGCTATGTAGCAGTTTCTGGACAATAATGTCTGGCCTTTTGAAGCCAAGAATGCAAGTTACTTGATGATTGATGAAACCATTGAAGGTGAATGTGACTTTAATTGGAGAACCACACATTGAGCAAGAATTCTGGATCCTCTTACGCAATGGCCAAAAATTGTGCACAATACACAATCCTGGCATGCATCTCTTTCTCCATCAATCATTGTCCAACCTGTATTCGGTACAGAAATCCACCTATGTTTTTAAACAATTGCTGAAATGATGTGCTGCTGATGTTCAATTTCAAGAACATTCGTCAAAATATTCGTTTTGGTGATTCCAACACCTGATTGAGGACACGTTCATGATTATCATTTGTGAACACAGTCACTGGCCTACCAGACCTTCCCTTCCATTGACACAATACACTACCAGTACGATCGACTGTAACAATAGACAGCATAACTGTGTTGCTTGGGGCGGACTTATTAAATTGTTCCACCACTATCTTCAAACTCAGCCTGCCTTCATAGCCATTTCCGTACGAGTGAAAATAATACTCCACTATGAAAACTTTTTCCTCCATAGTGAGACCCATTTTCAACTCCAACCTCACAGCACAATGTTCTTTGCACTACTATGAACTTATGTTGATGCAACAATACTCCAACAAATGGACATCTGCATGAGAGCTGCATGAAATCCAGTACTGTATATTTTGACATGTACTGTTAAAGAGTATCTAATTAAAGGGTGTCTAAGAGTATCTAAAAGAGTGTTTGTATCATCTAGATGATCTGTAAGCAGTTATTAGACTGCAGCTGAACAGCCATTTTGGTGTGTAGATGTGTACATATCTTACTACCTAAATTTTGTTCTTTTATATCCTCTATGTCATAGTTTACTGTTTATGAAATTGACTTATCCAATGTTGACTGTGCACAGTATAAACAATTTACTGGATCAATAAGGTTGTTGTTTTTACTACTGCTGCTGCTGCTGCTGCAGCGTCTGCTGCCGCTGCTTGAAGAGAAAGTGTCATATTGATCAATTGAATCCAGCGTAACATCCTGGACCTACTGAGGGCAATCACTGGATTGGAACCTCAACACATGTTACTAATATTTAACACACATGTATGCTTCCTGAGCAGAATTTTAATTTGCAATTTACATAAAGGAATTTCCCTTAGAAATACCTAATTTACAGCTGATGCCATACAAATATACTCTTTGAGGAAGCACTTGTGCTCTGAATTTAAGAGAGCACAAATGCTCTCTCAGAAACATAATATGTTCCATATGAGAAGGAACATATGTATATAGTTTTGTGATCCTCTTAACAATTCTTTTCTTGAGTCTGTAAATCTTAATTAGCTCAGCATTAATATTGGCATTATTTGCAATGAACGTGAAAACATTTTCACTTGCATAAACACCTACTACTTTTGACTGTACAATTGCAGAAAGTAACGCAAGATTTCGTGATGTTAAGAATGGGTATATCTGTGAAGGAATGAAAACTAATTTCTATCCTTTTACTATATATGCTGAAGTATTACTTACAGTTTAAAATTGTGTTCAAAAAGTATTTTCCATGTTTTATTGGGCGCATACATGTTATGTTGTCATGGTTACTAATAACCAGGGTTAGGATTTTTAGGTGCGCACCTTTTTTTTTAGGGTAAGTTAAAGCTGTGCGGAAAGATATCACAGTGTGAAATTTTGTTTCTAGTTGCGAAAAAGGGCATTTTTTCTCACAACTTTCTCCCTTTTTTGGGACCTTTACCCCTTTTTGGCACCTTTATCCCATTTTCCCCCAACCATACCCATAATCCCCTTTTCCCCCTTTTTTTCTTTTAAGTTTCATTCCAATTAACTTTCAATTAATGTCTCCTCAGCTTGCTGTGTACGTGCGAATAGTAAGCCTACCTCTATCAGTAAACGCCATTTGGGAATTGAAAGCACACCCTCAACAATGGAAAATAATTGTGTGTTCGACGAAAACCTCTTTCTTTCACTTTACCGCTATAAAGTAGCCTGCAATAATGCAATTAACAATGAGTGATTCTATCCCACCAGAATCAGTAGCCTGCTGTTCCGGAATTTGAGTTTGTTACTGTGAGAGACGTCATCTGTTTGCGTGGAGGCGAAAGCTGGGCACGCAGAGATGGCAGTAACCTCACCCGCGCAGAATTATTAAGACTGGGTTCTGCTTGAAACTACTAGAAATCGCTGAGACTGAAGTTCCAGCATGAATGAGAACATTCTGGTAATTGTCACGGTGTTATAAGAGAATGTGAACAGCGAATGGGCGCAAGAGTGAGTTGTGTGACAGTCGAATTGTGTTAGCAATTGAACTAGTGTTAGCTCTATGTTACATTACCAAACGAGTGTACTAGTACTAGATTTTACCGTGCCAAAGGTGTCCAGTGCTCGATTTATTGTTCTGGCTGAGAAATTCAAACAAGATTGAACTGTTATGCAATGTACTATTTGTGATTCAGGAATTTTGTTAGATGAAAAACACCCGCGAGAGCGCATTAAACAACACATTTCCAGCTCTTAAGCATCAAATGAACAAGACTCTTCAAGCAAACAAATCACGGCAACCTCTATTATGAAATGCATTTCAACAGAGTTCTTCAAAAAGCCAAAATTTGAAGGAATTAAACATTGATTTGTGTTAGCTCTTACACAAGTAGGAATTCCACTCAATAAGGTGAACCATCCAGCCTTCAAGGGATTTCTTGAAAAATACACAAAGATGTCAATGCCCGATGAGAGTACTTTAAGAAAAAACTACATGGAGCCTGTTTACCAAGAAACCATAGAAAGAATCAAGGAGAAAGTATCTGATTGCGATGTGAGAATCATTGTGGATAAAACCATGGACTGAATGGAACGATATGTATTTAACATTTTAGTTTTTCCCTTAGCAGGAGAGAAAGTTAAGCCCATGTTGTTAAAAATGTACGAGCTGCAGAAAGCCAATGCCAGTACAGTAATTCAATCCATTATGGACTTCTGCCAAAAACTCTGGCCTGCTGGTATCGAGTTTGAAAAAGTTCTTCTTGTGGTTACAGACTAGGTTCCATACATGGTTTCAGCTGTTAACCAATTGAAACCTTTATTTCCTAACTTGAAGCATGTGACATGCTTGGCTCATGCCCTTCACAGGGTTTGTGAATCCATAAGGAACGAATATGACATTGCAAATCAATTCATCTCTGCCCTGAAGAAGATTCTACTGAAAGCTCCGAACTGTGTTGTTTACTACAGGGAAATCACTGGCCTGCCCCTTCCAAAGTTCCGGTCATTACTCACTGGGGATCTTGGATTGAGTGTGCTGCTATGTTGTGTGAGAATTTTGACAAAATTAAAGAGTTTGTGCTTTCTTTGGATCCATCCGATGCAGGTGCAATTTCCAAGGCACAGCAACTTCTGTTACCGGAGAAAATAATTAATTTGCAGACAGAACTATATTGTGTGCATAGTTACAAGTACCTGCCTGCAGCTATTAAACGATTGGAAGAACAAGGTCTGGAAAAGGAAAAACAATGGGATAGTTTTACTTCCGTGAGGGAGCAGTTAGATGGCTTTGCCAAAGACAAACTTGAATCTAGTCTTCAGAAGAATCCAGACATTGAGGAATTCGCCACATCTGTAGAGTTGCCATTCCGAGTGAATACAAGGTTTGTCCCACTGGTTTCTGTGGATGTTGAAAGAAGCTTTAGCATCTACAAAGACATTCTATCTCCTAATAGAAACAGACTTACTTTAAAAATGTGGAGATGCTCAATGTCTTGAAGTACAACAGCTTCATGTTTTTTACTTCTTTTGATGTGTGATAATTTGATGTACTTGTTTGTAGTTCAATAAATTAGAATAGAGGAAAGGGAAATCATTGAATTAGTTAAGGCAATGCACAACTGAAATTAACCCAAAATCTCAAAAAATCTTGTAAAAAAAAAATTATGTTTCCAAAAAATTCTCCATTGCTTGTAGTTTTAGAATCCACTTTTATTTTTGACCTAGCAAACACTTCAGGATTGTTACGGGACTTTTTAAATACCCTTGTGCATTTGATTGCTAGCTATTTATATTTTTAAAACTTCATTAAATACCCTTGCGCATTTGGTTGCTAGCTATTTATATTTTTAAAACTTCATTTTTAGGCGTTTCTTATTTTTGCATTTCTGCATATTCAAAATGTCCCATACGATGTAGTTTTCATCCATTCATGTTAACATTTCTTATGCTTATTTCAAAAACCCAAATAAATAAAAGTGTCATATAATTTTTCTGTGTAATGAATAGTTTTTGCACTACTAATTTTTGAAGATAACAGTGTATACAAAAAAAAAATTATCTTAAACTAAGAATGGTAGAAAAAAAAATTATATGACAGATTTGTAGTTCCTTGACATAGAAGCAACATAAGATTTATTTTTTTTCTTAAAAATGCATCATGTGTTGCATTTTGCATATACCCATAATTTTATATTTTGATAATTAGCAACTTGAAAACTAATTAATATTTTGGATTGAAATTCACGAAACAATTATATCTAAAGAAGACTGACATGTGGTTAAAATTTCAGTTTAGAAAATAGCAATTTCAGTTATACATCCCCTTAAATAAACCAGCACCATATTGTCCCTTTTTTCACCTTATTTGAGCACCTTTCCCCTTCCTTTTTTCATCTGAAATTTGCACCTAAAAATCCTAACCCTGCTAATAACACTAAGAGCCTAAGTCTTCATGCAACAATTTTCGAATATTTTTAGAAGTTACATCAGAGACATCAGTCATTAATGAAACGTAATTGGAATTATCTTGCTTTACCTCCATTGGTCCATTTTGTAGATTTGCCTCTGAAGAGGTATAACTTAATTTTAAAACACTTCTGTGGTGTGCGGGTAGCATGTCTGCCGTGCATTCAAGAGGTACTGAGTTAACGTGAGTTACCTGGATAAGGCTTTTTCTGGAGGTAACTATAAGCTGTATGGACCCTGGGTTCATTTGAGCATAATTTCACCCATTTCATTCTTTCATCCCTCCATCATTGTGTATGACCTCCCAGTTCAAGGGCATTAAATTAAAAAACAAAATCTCCCACATTAAAACTATTATATCAAAATAAAACTTAGAGAGGATGAGTTATTGATATAATAAATCCAACTGATAAGAATGCTTATTTCTTGTAAAATAAGACAAGGACAATTTAACTTGATGTCACACTGAAAATCACCACCACCTCTGTGATACTGGGTTTGTATATTGTGAATGGCAGTTGTCTCCAGGTGGCTTTGAATAAAATAATAAACAGCAGCAGATTACGCATGGCTGTTGATCTGTACCCAACTAATTGTAGCTCAGACACTGACCAAATGTTTATATGTCCTCAATTAGTTCTTTCGTATGTTTAGAATTACATCTTGTACAGTAAACAAAACTTAAGTTGGTATGTGTCAGATGAGTAAACAAATTAAATTGATGTGAGTGTTACTTCAGCATATGGATTACAACAGATAATTGAACTAAAACATCAAAGTATATATTTTTTAGCTCAGTAATACAGTAGAAGATAACCTGGACTCTTATCTAGTTTATTGCATAGTGTGTTAGCTGAAGTTTTCCACATGCCACTTGACTGTAATCTGCACATGTCAATATTTAAAGAACTATATTTTGCAATACTAACTGCCTAAACATGTAATCATTAGTAAGACAAAAATTACACCAAACTAAAACTGAATTGCATATGTTAGGCTCAAAGAACCAAAATACTTGTTAAGCAAAAAAAAATAGTAGTAGTAGTAGTAGTCCACAACACTTTGTGGTCATCATCTACAGCAAGGGTGGCAAAAACGACTTCCTTCCGCGAGTCACCAAATATGCAACATGCACTGCATCATTCAGCAGCACGTGAAAAACAAAGGGACGGTTGCAGAGAGGGAACGGCGCCTGCGAGTCAAAATAACTCGCGAAGCACGTTTTCGCCACCTCTGATCTACAGTATAATATTCATATTGTGGTATTTGTAAAAGCAGCCACAATGCATTTAACTCAAAAAGACCACAAATCAAACTTTGCATAATGGCTTTCATAATATTTTAAGCGCTGTGGCGAAAGAAAAATCATTATATGTTCTGAATGTTAGCTGATGCAACCATGACAAGATGGGGAGGTAACTTGTCAATGGGTCCATGATAAACCCATCGAGTTTGTGTTCATTCTTGACTCATTTCCGAGTGTTAACATCTTGCACCAAGCATGGCTAGTAAAAAGAACATACTTTAAAATAAATTGAGTTAATGAAAACAAGCACTGATCACAGTTTTTTCATCAGCGACAAGTGCTACAAAGGTTACTTCAAGAAACAAAACAGGCTCAAAAGCTACCAATCTGTATTGACAAAGTGTATTGTCGTCTTAAGTAATATGATGTCTTAAAACTTCGGACACTGAAAAATAAATTGACAATGGTTCTGATAGCATTTATGATTAAAAAATCTGTTACTTTTGAAGGATGGATGAACTTGATATTTTGGAAAAAGCACATACTGGCATCAGACCCAATGGAAAAGAGCAAATGGGACATTTTGTCTTTTTTGATTTGTTATGTAATTTTTGTTAGCTCTGCTCAGTGGGCCAAAACTGTAATTTGAGGGACATAGGTTTTTTTTGTTTGTTTCACTTTTCTTTCTTTCTGTCTCTTTATTTCTCTTTCTTTCTTTCTTTCTTTCTCTTTTCTTTCTTTCTCTCTCTTTTTCTTTTTTTCTCTTTCTTTCTTTCTCTTTCTTTCTTTTTATTTCTTTTTCTTTCTTTATCTTTCTTTTTCTTTCTCTTTCTTTCTTTCTTTCTTTCTTTCTTTCTTTCTTTCTTTCTTTCGATATTATGTGGTTAATGAATGCTTAGTGAATGCTTTGCACATGGCTAATTCATTTTCCCCACATGTTTTATAGTATGCATGAAGTAATTCATTATTTTTGTTGAGTTATGAAACCTGAGCTGAAAAATAAGTATTCTGTTACATGTCAAATCATAACCGGCTATCTACTGATACTGGAATTAGTAATTACATACTGGAAAAACTAGATGAAACATCCATATGGCATTAATTTATTTCAGATTAAACTTTCAGGTGATTGGTTCTTGGAAAACCTTGTTAATCAAATAAGTATTTTTTTAATGTTGTTGTTTTGCATTATATCTACTGTTTCATAATTTTTAATCTTATGTAAAAATGACAAACATTTGCATAATCTTTCACCCATAACGTTTTTAGTGGCTATACAACAATTCCAGAATTTTCAAGATTGTTGTGGGAGAGGCTAAGATAAATACAAAATCTGTTGATATTTCATTCCCATTTCTGTCAGTATTAGTGAATTTTTGATCCATTATTATGACTAGCATGGGAGTTTTATGAAATTGCAGTTTTAAGATATAATGGGGAGAAATGGGCATAAAAAATATTCTAGATCATTGTACAATTTTGTAGAGTGTATAGAGTAAATTTGGTTAAATCATCGTTCAACATTTAAAGCCACCCGTTTTATATTGAAAATGGTAGCTAGTAATAAGCATGGCTTCACGTTATGGCTGTGGAAATAAATAAAACAATAAAGATGTTAAGCTAACCATAACATGCATTTGAATACTGCTGCATTGTTACTGCAGTATGACTCAAACTAGTATTGGAATTTTTGTCAAAGCTTATCCTGGAAATATACTGGAATTACCTTCAAAGCAGTAGACATCCTGTAGAAACTTATATCTAAGTTTATGTGAAATAAAAAAAAAAAATGGTTTTGCGGTGAGACCTATTCTATTTGACTGCATGAATTCCAGATGTGAAGTTGATTATTTAATTGACATACAGTCTGAACCTGAATAAAGATTATCAATGTATCATAAATTAGCAAGATCACTTGACTAAATTTACAATTCTCAGTTTGCTGAAAATGAAAGTTGCTGAAGAAACAGCTTATCAACTTTTGGATATACTTTGTTTGTTTGCTACCCCATTTATATTGCTAAGCAACAATGGTTGTGAATTTACTAATAAAATTTTTAAAAAAATTTTAGTAGAAATGTGGCTCTGAATGGAGCTTGTTCATGGAAAACATTGACATTCCTAAAGCCAAGGTTTGGTTGAGAGGTTAAATCAAGATGTCCGCGACATGTTAGTAAGTTGGGTGGCTGACAGTAATTCACAGGAGTGGTCAGAAGGACTGTGATTTATTCAGAGTAAAAGGAACTGTGCTCTCCATTTGATGATTAAGACAAGTGCGTATGAAACTATGTTTGGATGGTCACAAAAAAGTGGACTTGTAGATTCATTTGTTACTAGTGATATACAAGACTGTATTTAGACATGTGCAAATGCACGGATGGCAAAATGTTGCCACTGAAAAATTATTTTTTAAGTATAATTTTAATGTGCATTGCATTATAGTTAAGGCATTCAATAATTTATTGGCAAAGTATTGATAAATATTCCTAAATAGATTAAACTTGTATGTTATTATTAGTCCGTCTGTATAACGTCTTCTGTGTATGAGCGCATTAATTTTGTAGGCTACAGTGCAGGATAGCTCTCCACGTAATCACATAGCCTACAAGATCTCGCATGTGGCATGTTCAATTCTTCATCTGTTCACGGTTATGTTGGCATCATATACAACACAAGTGACTTGGTGGGCTCATCGTTCCACGTGGTTATCAACTTAAAATTAAGGTATATAATTTGAGTGCTAACTGGTCACAGTGAAATTGCTTGTGTATTTGATATAATCAAAGTATGTTCAATTTACAATACTCTACACTGCAGATTTTCTTTCTTTCCTTCCTTTTTTTTTTTTTAGCTCACGGTAGTGGTATGGATGAGTGGTCTAGTTTAAGTTGTGCTGTATATCGAAGACTGCCGAAGAAAAAAGACAGAGGGATAGTAAACTTTTACGGGAAATACCTCTACTGGACTCGTATTTTAGTGGTAAAAGTAAAAGTGAACTATGTAGCTCTGAACATTCAGGAGAAGTTGCGGTTCAAAATAGTAACAATGAACAGTGTAGCTCTGAAAGTGCAGGCGAAATTAGAGTTCTAAACGGTAAACAGAATGCGGAAATTCCAGCTTTCAGAGTGCTGGAAGGATGCCAAGAATCTACACTCTCTAAAGCAGAGGATTTTTCTGTTCCCAGTAATGAACCATTTTATTGGAGAAACACTGACCAGACACTGGATTATTTGGTTAAAAATGGCATTAAAACAAAAATGTTGATTTATTCTCTCCTCATTGCCAGTATGCCGACGGATCTCAGCGATTTTACAGCAAAAAACTGTTTAAGAGGGTTTTGGTAAATGGGGAAATTATCAACCATGAACAATATTCTCCTAGCCAAGGATTGTTGCTCTGTGCATCTCAGTTTGCAAAATCTGGTTTTAGGGATTGGAGTTATGCTGGAATACAAATAGTTGAACATGAAAATTCTACCTCTCAGAGAGACTGCATGTTAAAATTGAGAAATGAGATGAATAGAATTGGCAAATAGTTGCTACCCAGTGTGAACATGAAGTTACGTATTGGAGAAATGTGCTAAAAACAGTTGTTTCTGTAATTAAGAAGAGGTGCAGCATTTCGTGGAGACAAAGAGGTGTTTGACTCTAATTTCATGATGTGTCTGGAATTAATTGCAGAGTATGATTCTTTTATAGCAAGGTTTGGTAATCCTGGAAAAGGATTTACTTTATACTTGTCACCAGCAACTATGAAGATTTAGTATGTCTTATGAGGAGGTCAGTGACCAAAAAATAGGTAATGAACTTATTTCTTCTAAATATTTTTCACTCATAGTAGATCTACAGCAGATATATCCCATAATGACCGATTGAATATAATAATTAAATACGTAATGAACATGGGTTCTTAGTTGAAAGATTCCTGCTTTTTATAAAAAAATCTGATGTGTTACACTCACATGACTTTCTCTACTCTTGTACAAACTATTTTTACAACACTTATTCTCCATATGCTTCATGTTAATCGAGATGTTAATCCTATTGCTAATTTTCTTGTAGATGCAAGGGGAATATGGTAGGTTTTAAGCGATAGTCAAATCTTTTAAGCGCTCTTTGCATGTCCAGGACATAAAAAAATCTGATGACTTTTTCTACTCTTGTACAAACTATGCTTAAAAACGCTTCTTCTCCATATGCTTCATGTTAATCGAGATATCGAGATGTTAATCTTATTGCTAATTTTCTTATAGATGCAAGGGGAATTGCTAGGCTTAAGTGATAGTCAAATATTTTAAGAGGTGGTTGCTATGTGGAGTATTCCATTCTCTTTGCATTACCAGGACAAAAAAAAAAAGAATAACGAATTTGAGAAAAAGTATAAGTATTGGAAAATTTAAGGGAATAACAAGCAATATCTCGAAAATGGTTCACCAAACAAAAAAAATGTATTATGACATAAATTGTGTATTTTAATGTGATCTACATTTTTTGTGTAGTATAATTTTGTCTATCTCTTATGGTTTACCAGTTATGCAAAAGTTGTTCACAATGAAGAATACTTTTGGAGACATTTCCAGAAAATTCGATATATACGTTTCATTTGTCATGAAAATATCTTAAGCATATGATATTTTAATCAAAATCATTAGAGCCATTTTTGAGAAAATTAAAATTTTCGAAAAATGTTCCATGTAAAGGGTAATCTGGGGTGGGGGATTTTCTTGAAAACCTTCGTGTCGCATCTCTGGAAGATACTGAACCTAAATACCAAGTTTGGTGTTTATCCGACTTCGTTTCTGAGTTATGCTGTTCACAGACACACACACGGACATGTTTCCAAAAATGCATTTTTTTTGATTCAGGGGGTCTCAAAACATGTATTTCCGATGAAATCTCGGTATCGAATTTTTGGGTGGAATACAATACTTCCCCTACTTACTATACGTAGTAGAGAAAGTAAAAATGCAGGCCAAACAGGAGAGAAGCTTTCTGACACAGTTTTGAATTCTTTAGAACTACATGGACTGAAACTTGACAAATGTAAAGGTCTGTCATACAGTAATGCAGTCAACATATCTGGTGTACATTCAGACTTGCAAGCAAGACTCGAGGACCAAAACTCTTAATTTTCTTCATTCCATGTTTGGCTCACTCACTGAATCTAGTTGGTTCATGAGCTGCGCAATACGGTTTTGAGTTCAAGGTTTGTATAACTTCTTTGTAGATTCTACAGTTAGATGGGACATCTTGGAAACATTTTTTGATTCTGTGAGTATGACTTTGAAATCACTATCAACAACTCGATGATTTGCACGTGAGGATGCTTGTAAGAGTTTGAATGCAGATTGGAAAGCAGTGTTTTCTGCATTAAGAAGAATTTCAGAAAATGAGAGTGGTAGAGTTAGATGCAAAGTTGGTCTTATTGGAAAGTTAAGCACTATTGAGGTGACTTTCATGACATCAATGTGGGGTTGTATTCTGCAACAGCAATGAAAAAATTGTAAGCCGAGGATGTAGATATTTCTACCTCTGTTGAAATGTATGACTCTCCTACAATGTTTTTAAATGAGCTTCAGCCATCTTTTTTATTTCACAAGGCTTCAGCTGAAAATAAACTTGGAGATTAGAAATTCCGAATCATTTCTGCCTCCTTCAGCTGCTGAGAATCAAAAAAGGAAGCGTCAAATTAAACGCAAGAGATTTTGTTGATGAATCATCTGACGCAGAAGAAGAAACAGCATCAGATTGTGTTGAGATCTGGAGAAGAATGAAAATGTTGTATTCTAAGATTATGCAAACTCTTCAGGATGAGCTACAGAAGAGAGTTAATGTCCACAAATAATATAACTTAAAATTTTCATTTCTCTCAAATATCACCTTACTAGAAGCTGTTCAAATTTATGATGCTGCAGAGAAATTTGGAGCCATTTGTAATTCTGACATAGAGAACAATTTTGGTGAAGAATGTATACATTTTAAAAGCTATCTGTTGTCTTTAAAGAAAGAAGATGGTGACAAGCTGCCCTCTCTTCCATTTCTCTGTAGAATGTTGGTTTCAAAAGAAATTGGTGTGTGTATCCAAATGTCTACACAGCACTCAAGATTTACAACTGTACTCCAGCAACAAACTGTTCTGCTGAAAGTTTTTTTTTCTGTTTTAAAATGGATTAAGAACTACCTACGGACAGCAGAGAATCAAGAATGGCTGGTCAATCTTGGAGTACTAGCCATAGAATCAGACATGACATTCAGCTTGGCTTTTGAGGAAGTGATAAAGGAATTTGCAAATACAAAAGTGAGGAGGAAGTCATTTCTCCAAGTTCGCTAAGTTTGGAAAAGGTCAATTAAATGGTATTGTATCATGTATTTTGGACTGACATTTCACATTTAAGTGAAGTAATTTTTGTGTAGGGTATTAAACTGTGGCAATTTTCTTTGTATTTTTACCATATATTTTGTTCAAGCTTGATGTTTCCCTGGCAATTTTTCTGTAAATTGAACTGTAGTAGTTATTTTATAATTGTTTAATATTTAACTTGCACATGTGCTTTATGTTATATGTTATTTAAATACTGCAATAAAGTTTAAAATTGAAGTTAATGATTCTGCAGCTTTATTGTTGGTAGTCGGTGAACGAATAACAATACTGAAGTTTAGGAAGGGGAGGGGGTGCAAAATAAACTACTGCACAGGGGCATCACACACCTTAAATACAGCCTTGGTGATATATAAGCTTACTTAGAAAATGAAGAATTACAAGAACTACTCTTTTCTACCTCCAAAAATGATCAACAAAACGATAATAATATAGGAGATGATGAACTGTTAAACGAAGTTGAGACGGCACAAAATGAAAATGTTGAAGGCATAGAAGTACCAGAGAAGAAAGATTATAAGTAAATCACTCAAGAATTGACAAACAAACATATTATTTTGAAAATGCTGAAAATTTAAATTTAAGAAAAATTTGATATTTGTGAAAATTAAGGTAGGTATGTCTGGGAAAACAACTTGAGTCAATTGGGGAATTCAATGCCCCACCGGCATGTTGTCACAGTAGCTCAATGGTTAGAGCAACCGCACGGAGAGTGAGAGAACCGTGTTCAAATCCCGGCTGTGGCGTTGAATTTTTCAGTTGACTCTATATTAAAAACTTGCCTAAGACCAGGCTAAGGTCTATTAAAAGTATAATTAATTTATATAATAACAAAAAATAATTTAAACCACAGGAGCTCACAATTGTTCAGTATGTCATGAATACGTTCACCTATCTGAGGAGAAAGCAACAAGAATGAGGGATGTGGTGCAGTTGTTACATGCAGCTCTGTTTAAGAAAGAACAGCATCAGTGTTGAGAGAGAATGTGCCAAATCCAGCCAAGAAAAACAAGCACATAAAATGATTTCAATATCCAACTCAACATTTCCTGTAGTTGAAATTGATTCTAATGATTTAGTTAGACTACCTGCTATTTATAGGGGATGTGCATCTCCCAGAAATTTTTAGCTCTTATGAGCATTAATCCATCAGGTCTTTCACTTAGGAAACAAGGAAGTTGATCAACTTTATGCTCGTAATGAATTTACAATTTCATTAATACTTCACTCAGCATCTAATTTATCATCTGGAAGTAAGCAAGGTTTTATAAATTGCCACTGTAAAAGATGCTGTATTGATAAAAGGTGCAAATGATGCTAAAAGAACATAAAGTGCAACTTGAAATGTCATGGTAATGGTTGTTATAAAAATAACTCTGCAACCTTCTTGATTCTCATAAAAAGATGGATTTATTAATAAAAGTTCCTGACAAAATAATTATATTTTAGTAAATTAATTGTTTGAGAATGTTAACATCTCGAGCACCACAACAAATTTTCATGAGTTATTAAATATTGTTGAAAAGTAACTAAGTTAGATTTCTGTGTGATGTGAATAATTTTGTTATATAACATTATTAAACATAAATAAATCATAATGAAAAAGATAGTTTTATTTTCTCATCACCTCTTCATTAGTTAACATCCAGAACTTGATGTCATTATGTAGAGAGTATCAAGCACCTACAAGTACATTTAGCACTTTTAAGCAAAACCAAAAGAAATGTGTGTTTTTCTCCATACATTTTATTTCTTTTAAATTTAAGTATGAAAATTAAATTTCTAGGAAAACTTGCACAACTAACAATGAGCATTAAAAATTGTAAATAATTTTTCGATGCTAGAATTCTAATGGTACAGACCACTGTGCATCATATCAACTACTATTGCAGTTGCACTAGCTAACGTCCAGAATGCATTATGGCTTTTCTTAATTACCATAACCTTAGTGGTGAAATATCATCATAGTCATAACGTGAATTTTGCTTTGTGGTCTTTTTGAGTTAGTTACAATGCATTGTTTTTTACAAGTACCACAATATGAATATCGTGTTGTGTACCTATGTGTTTGTTCACTCCTGAGCATTTTCATTCTCTGAGCCTAACAATACAAAAATTCTTAACAATTGAATAGCTCTTTGTAAATGCAAAGTGAGTCATCCATTATCTGCACATTGAAGGCTTGGAACCAGACTGTCCTAAGTCCAACTTTTTACAAAAATGAGATCTGTTTTTATTATGTTGCATTTACTTATATATATATATATATATATATACATATATATATATATATATAAGTTTAAAATGCAGAACTTTATTGGCATGTTTGTAATAGTAATTTATGATTTTGTTAGATTAGTGCATTCAGAAAAGGACATGGAACATAATGAAGCACAAATCGCATTTCTATGAAGAGTTGACTTGAAACAAACTGGGAGTCATTGGATGTTAATATATTATTATAGTTACTTTAACATTTGGGGCACATTTGCTTCACTCTTGTATTATGCAAGATCTACAGCTGAAGATGGAAGTGAAGGCTTCTATACATGTCCTGTCTAATACAAGATTAAGTGAAGCAAATGTGTCTCAAAATCAATTCCAAATGTTTAAATATATAATTAACCTCAGCTTCAGTATTGAAAAGGTTTTAAATAAATTAATATTAATATAGTTCCCAAAGCCAAAAAATTAAATAGCTCTGCTTAAAAATGTAATAAAAGGGACTTAGAACAAAATGATTCTTGAGAGCTGCTTTCTTTAACTCATTGTTTCATCAAACACTCTGCACTGCCATCATTATTCTTTTGAAACAGAATTATTATAATGTGCCATATCTCCGCTCCTTCACTTTATTGCATAATTTGGTAAGTATGCAGGTAACAATATTGTTTTGGCAGTTATCTCAGTTTATTAAACTTACCATACCTTCATGATTTTTCCAAACAGTGCATCAATCAACCAAGCTAATGTTTGAATAAGATATTCAGTTTACTTTGCTTTTTTGGGAAGGATTAATTAAGAATTGTGATACATCACCTCATTATTGATACACACTCTGAGAGCATCGTTTATGTGTCAACAGAATTGTTTTGTGTACTTTACGAAAACAACAGCGCACATTTGAAGCACTCTGAGGTCTTTGTTAATATTATATAACCATGTTATTTGGCTTAATTGTTCCAGCTTTTCAGATTTAAGACAGATGCGGCATGATGAAAACAGCAGAGACTTAGGCAAACAGGACTCATGTTCATTAAGTAAGTGCAATTGGGCAAAACATAGCATAAACATCTCTATTACAAATTGAAATGCTTTTGAAAATATTAGATCAACGACTGATTTAAAAAGGGCAGTTCTGACATATCTTTTGGTCAGTATCTCAACTATTGACTTGTTCCTGAGCATCTGTTTTCTCCTATCAGCTGTCAGAAGTAGGTAGGTATATTTATTGTAGTAAATCAATCTCCTTGGGACATGGTACATATTATAAGAATAACGCAGTATACTAAAACCAAAAGCACAAGTTAATGACATAGACATTCCAGCTATTTGACAGCTCTTTTGTAAGAATTCCGATAGTGGAATTTGCTAGGACTGTCTTGCATATGAGTCATTCCATGTCAAGTCGAACATCCATGAAACTTCAAGTCATCAAATCTCTTTGAAATTTTTTGTGTGCACTTGATGATTTGAAATAGAAATTTTTCTCTAACTTCAGTATTTTGGATACCAGCCAAAGCCAACATTTTTGAAAAAGTGGCTGTGCCCCAAAGCATTACTGCTTTTATCTCCCATTCAAATTCTCTATAAACTTCATATTGGATTCATTTTAAAGCTTGTGGATCTACTTTAAACATATACTGGATTGAATCTGATTTAATAGTTTAGTTTATTTATTGCAGAAATTTGAACTTTCAAAAATCAATTTTCTGTTTTATCGTCACGTATGCCATTGAGGAGTGCATTAATTGATATTATATTAGGAGTTTTATAAGATAGTCATTATATTATAAATTCATGGAACATTACATTTTATATTTTTTCTGAAGTTTTGCTAGGCTGTGTACGTGACTTACCACATCCTATGGTAGTCTCAGTGGACTTACCGTTACATCACTTCCCGGATAGAACTTTATAGAACAATAATGCATCATGTAACAGAAGGGATGTCATGAGTCGCTAGGAAAACCCTGAATGCCCACACAAATTCAGGGCAGGGGCATATCAACTCTGCACAATAGAGAGATCCCGATACGGAGTTAGGATCACTATTTAAAGGGAGGTTACAGAGATATAGCACTCTTATCAATTGTTGGAAAAATATTTACAGGAATTCTAACAAATAAGCTACAAAACTGGGTAGAGGAATATAACATTCTCTCAGATTTTCAAATGGTTTTTTGTAGGGAGAGAAGAAGTGTAGATAATTTATTCATAATTAAAACACTAGTGGGCAAATATCTAAAAGAAAAAAGGGGAAAATTGTACATGGCTTTTGTAGATCTAGAGAAAGCGCATGACTGTATTAATGGTTATGGTATAAACTCTTGAGCAAGGGAGTTAGCCAGCATATGGTGAGTATTCTTAAAGCTATGTACAAGGACAACACATTCTGTGTGAGAATAGGGGCAGGAATGGTAACAAAAGAAATAAATCAAAGAAAGGGGTTAAGACAAGGGTGTAAATCTAGATGAAAGGAATTTGTTAAGACAATCCTGGATATCCAAGAAAAGAATTTAAGGAAAAGAGTTACAGATGCAAACTATATTAGAGAAAAATGGGCTGGGCGATATCTGGAGGAGGAGGGAAAATAATGTAAATGGGTTTTGGAAAGATGTTAGAAGGAGATTTGAAGATATAGAAATACAAGAGTTGTTTAGGAACATAGGGGATAAAAGATCACTAGAATCGAATGTACAAATAAAAACTACATGGTAAAGAGAAGGATATGTAGACAAATTAAATAAAGAACAAAGAGAGAGTATTGTTTGGGTTCAAGTGGGCATATGGAGGTTAAAAGGGAGGAAAAAAGGTTTCCAACAGAACCTGTGTCCAATATGCGGAGGGAAGGAAGATTTGGAACATATAGTGTTTGAATGTAAAGGGACAGAGCTTTGGAGGAAAGAGTGTATAAGTGAGAAATTGTTTAAATTAGACAGAAAAGTAGCTTTAATTAAACTTTTTAGCAAAGGTAATAAGAAGGTAGCCGAGTACTTAAAATTAGGAAGACGACTACGATGTGTTGCAAAAACAAAGGTTTAAATATTACTATTTTGAACATTGTATCCGTTTAAACCCTTCTTCTTCTTCTTCTTCTTCTTCTTCTTCTTCTTCTTCTTCTTCTTCTTCTTATTATTATTATTATTATTATTATTATTATTATTATTATTATTATTATTATTATTATAATTATTATTAAGCATGAGCAATGCTGTGATTGTTATATCAATAGTATTATCAATATTGTTATCATTATTAATATTATAATTATTACTATGGTGGTGGTGGTGGTGGTGGTGGTGGTGGTGGTGGTGGTGGTGGTGGTGGTGGTGGTGGTGGTGGCGGTGGCGGCGGTTTTGAGTATTCTTAAGATAAACAGCCTGGGCTGATAATAGCCAGATTCTGTGTAGGAAGTACTTCATTCAAAGATATAAGGAAGTATTTTCTCATCTGGAACCCTCCTCATAAAATAGTGCAGCGGCTTCCGCCAGGAGTATGAGAGCAGAGGAGAGGGCAAATTTAAAATACAAACAAACCCTTCTCATGGCAAACCAGATTGGACATTTCCTTTCACAGAGGAGGACCAGTCCAGAATATTTAGTTTGTGGAAAGATACCACAGTGTCTTTTGAGTTTAGTCTGTTAAATTTATTGTGAATATTCATTAAATGTTTAATATGAGCAGTGCCACAGCAAAATGGTATGTCTGTTACTTTAATTGTTCAAAATTAGCAAACACATGTTCAAGAGTAAAAGGAATTTGTGACCAGTGACTCATAAAATGCTTTTTTAAAACTGAAAATGGAGGATGTAGAACTGTCCCCACAACCAAGTGTGTGCGCCTTATGTCATAAAAGAATTTTTCAAATTCCAGATATTAGTGAAAACTAGTGATGGTTAAGAATCTAGTGTTGCTGGACCCAGTGACACAGTACCTATGATATCCTGGCAGGTCAAGTAAATGAAAGTAGCTCATAAATTGATAACTTTCCTTCAGATCAGAGTAGTGATGGGAATTACATCAAGGAAAGTATAGATATTTCAACTCTCAGGCAAATCGCCCATAAAGAAAAGAAAAATGTTCATAGAAAAATATCTATCCTAGAAATTACAAAAAATAACAGGAAAGCTTTAGGAGAAGATATTTTGCATGGAAGGTGAATTGGCCACAGAAGAAAAACAAGATTCATGAATAATTCGGAAGCTGATAGATAAGATTTCATAGTACAGATGACAGGAACTTAAAAATTCAGATTTTTACTGGTTTCAAAAGCTGGTCTGCAATCAAATTAAGGAAAAGTTTGGTAATAAGGTTTTGAACTGCAAGATAAAGGTAGCAAACTGATGCAGTAATTTGTATCACAAATTACTTAAATGTAAATAATGATTGTAATATGAATATGCATTTTTATGTGACATTGATTTGAGATGTTTATTGATTGTAATTATTGTTGGGAAGTAAGTTTATACTGCCTTACTGAAACTGACAATAATAGCGTGCAATAATGCAGCGAGGGGGTGAGCTGTTTATCATTATTGGAAACGAGGAAGTTACGTAATGTTGGCGCGTTTTTCCTTTGAGAATCTTCTGGAACATTTCCCTAGAGCATATGTGTTCATAATTTTCATTGGATATTAAAATAGATGCTAATGTTGGCGCGTTTTATTAGCCAATTGCAGTTCAGTTATAATCTTTAGGCATATCGGGGAGTGGGAGTATAAATAGAGGCTAGGTTTGAGGTAAGGTCCGTCAGTCGTGCAGTTCATCGAAAATCTCAATACATTACACGTCGCCTTCAGTTGCTCAGTTCATCAAAATTCTTTGTGCACTACACGTCGTCTTCAGTTCGTCAAAATATTTGTATGAGATACGTCGGCTATAGATTCACAAGTTACGAAAATCTAAAGTATTATAAAGTTAATTATACACAAAGTTGAAGTACGCGAATTAAGAGTGATTAGTAATGAAGTTATTAAAACAGTTTCAGTTTGGCGAGTGTTAAGATCAATGTATAAATGTGATAGTTAACGTGTTTGACAATAAATGTGTAAAACAAATTTCTTCATCAGTGTTATATTTGGATAAAAGATTCCTTTCCGTTTACACACTCTGATCAAGAGACATGTTCGACTGAGAAATAATAGCTAGCCGGAGGACATTAAACAAAACTTAAAATTCTTTCAAACACTAATACTACCACAAATTGCTAACACTAGATGGAGCTACAAGCCGAACAAATGAATGACGTCACAAGATGGCTTCACATGAAGTAAACATAAACACACATACACAAACATCACAAGTAATAACATTATAAGTAAAACCGTCGCAAATTGGCTACCACAACGTGGGGCTACAATAAAATAAATAACTTAACAACTATACCGTTACAAATTGGCACCCAGAACGTGGGGCAAAGTGACCAGGAAAGGGGCAAAGTAACCAGGAAAGTAGCAGAATTAACCAGGATGTGGAATGAATGGAGCAGTGAATTGATCTACAAGACGCAGATTCCAGAAACAACAAAAGGGACGACAGACTACGCGGATGATTGGACATCGTAATTCCGAGATTACAAGGCAACAGGGGAATTGAACTACAAAAACATCAAGAAGACGCAGATTCCAGGAACAACTATAGGAATGACAGACTACGCGGATGAGTGGACACAAAAATATCGAGACAACGCAGATTCATCAAAATACAACGCAGAAGCGACATACAAACCTAGGAGAGAGGGGCAGGAAGCTGGACATCAAAGTAACAGCAACAGATAGCATCACAAAGTTCAGAATATCGTAATTTTTTTTAGAAAACGAAAACAATGGCTACTAGTAATATTGAAGAAACAATGATGGAAGGGGATAATATAACAGTTAGCTGTAATTCAATACAGGGTACAGAAAATAGCTCAAACAGTGTAGTATTTGAGGGAGGAAATGTTAGTGCAGAAAGTGAGAATAGAACAGCGGGAAATGTAAATTTTGATGCTAGTATAATGATGGAAATGCTAAATATGTATAGGGAAATGTGGAAAGATATTGATAAGAGTATTGTAGATCAATTAAGGGAAGACATGCAAAAGAATAATAGGAAATTAATGGAACATATTGGTAGGAGTAATGAGATATTAGAGCAAAAAGTAGATCAAAGCAGGGAAGAAACTGAAAAGAAAGTTATGAAGCTAGATAGTAGTATGCCAAGAATGAGAAATGAAAATCAGGAAATGATAGCAAGTGAGATAGGAGAAGTTTCAAAGAAAATGTCAGAAATGAGCAGGGAAATAGGTAACAAAGAAAGTGAGGTTAATACTAAAAGTGAACATGTTGATGTAGAATGTACAGAGTCAGGTAGTAGAATGAGTAACATTTCAAGTGAGATAAGAGAGATGAAAGAGGTTATGAATGTAGATGTGAATCAGGCGCAAGTTAATTTCAGTGGGGAGATATCTGAAATTCAGAAAGAATCAGAAATGCAAAGAAACAAATTGTACGAAGAAGTTAGAGTTTTGCCTATAAATAATCAAAAGCTAACTTCTGAAGTTAACAAGTACCAAGCTGTTCAGAATGAAAACTCCAGTCCAGTACAGTTTAGTACAGATTTGTCAGAGTACTCTCGAATTAAAGAGATAGTAGAAGAATTGAAAATGACAGTTGGTAAAAGATGTGTTGTTCAGGAAACTTTAGATTGTTTTCAAATGTTATCATGGGACGAAATTTCATATGAATACAAGAGGTTATTCATGAACAAATTTTTGAAGGTTAGGATACGGCTACGAGTAATGTTTAGCCACACACAATTTGATCCAGGAGGGTGAATAGCAATGAGATGTAAAGTAAATGCTGGATAGTTAAAGATGACCTGCAGAGAAATGTATTGGAACGTAAGAGGGTTAACTAAATATATATGTCATGAGAAAACAGAAATAAATTCAGAAAAAAAAAAGAAAAAAGAAACAAATATTTAAAAAAAAAATAATAAACATTTTTTTTAGTAACTGTAACAGCATTTGAAATTAAGAATGTAAAGATTGAAACTTAATATGATATTAAAGTAAAAGTACGTAAATACAATTCCAAGAGTATTGTTAAAATAAAGTACAAAATAACAAAAA
The DNA here is from genome assembly GCA_030765065.1 of Deroplatys truncata. NCBI lineage: Eukaryota > Metazoa > Arthropoda > Insecta > Mantodea > Mantidae > Deroplatys > Deroplatys truncata. The sequence continues at coordinate 12,918,877 of CM060982.1, read as the reverse complement.
TAATAATAAATTCAGAACAAAAAATTGGGTAAAAATAATTAAAACAAATACTTATGTAGCAAACAGAAAATGTGAAACAGTGTCCAGATTTAAAAGATGTAAATATATTTATGTAGAGGGTGAATATTTTTGGTAAAAATGTATAGTAATTACAAAAATTCTTAAATGCACAAATTTTTGTCAGCAATATGAGTGTAAACCATTTTTTTGAAACAGTCATTAAATAATTCAGGGTACAGTATTGGCTATATATATATATATATATATATATAAAAAAAAATTGTGTAATGTCAGATTAATATCTAAACACATTAAACCAGAGCCAGTAAGTAGTGGCAAGATAGAGGAAAAACATGTCGTGTGTTAAATACGTGTGAAGTGTTAAGTGAAAGTGATAGCGTGTGTTCCAAGATTTAGGAGACTAAAAACCCAATTATAAAATTTCCAAACAAGTTGTAAATATTTATAATTATGTTTCTAGTGGGGCATATGATGCAGTAATTTGTATCACAAATTACTTAAATGTAAATAATGATTGTAATATGAATATGCATTTTTATGTGACATTGATTTGAGATGTTTATTGATTGTAATTATTGTTGGGAAGTAAGTTTATACTACCTTACTGAAACTGACAATAATAGCGTGCAATAATGCAGCGAGGGGGTGAGCTGTTTATCATTATTGGAAACGAGGAAGTTACGTAATGTTGGCGCGTTTTTCCGTTGAGAATCTTCTGGAAAGTTTCCCTAGAGCATATGTGTTCATAATTTTCATTGGATATTAAAATAGACGCTAATGTTGGCGCGTTTTATTAGCCAATTGCAGTTCAGTTATAATCTTTAGGCATATCGGGGAGTGGGAGTATAAATAGAGGCTAGGTTTGAGGTAAGGTCCGTCAGTCGTGCAGTTCATCGAAAATCTCAATACATTACACGTCGCCTTCAGTTGCTCAGTTCATCAAAATTCTTTGTGCACTACACGTCGTCTTCAGTTCGTCAAAATATTTGTATGAGATACGTCGGCTGTAGATTCACAAGTTACGAAAATCTAAAGTATTATAAAGTTAATTATACACAAAGTTGAAGTACGCGAATTAAGAGTGATTAGTAATGAAGTTATTAAAACAGTTTCAGTTTGGCGAGTGTTAAGATCAATGTATAAATGTGATAGTTAACGTGTTTGACAATAAATGTGTAAAACAAATTTCTTCATCAGTGTTATATTTGGATAAAAGATTCCTTTCCGTTTACACACTCTGATCAAGAGACATGTTCGACTGAGAAATAATAGCTAGCCGGAGGACATTAAACAAAACTTAAAATTCTTTCAAACACTAATACTACCACAAATTGCTAACACTAGATGGAGCTACAAACCGAACAAATGAATGACGTCACAAGATGGCTTCAACACATGATGTAAACAAACATAAGTAATACCGTTACAAATTGGCTCCCAAACGTGGGGCTACAATAATGTTAAATAAATAAAACATAAATACCGCATCAAAACACATTACCTTCAGAGAGGTTTGTCAACTCGTGAAACCAAATGTGATAAACCGTTAGAATATTCTGTGGTAGAAAAAGTATTAACAGTTTTAAATTTCTGATGATGTAAACAGGATTATGGTAGGAAAAAAGAATTATGTTTTCTTTAAAGGTGGACAGAAAGCTAAAAAACAGAACAGATTGATTTTGTGCAATCTAAAAGAAACCTTCCACAGTTTTAAAAATAAATACTCTGATATAAAAGCAGGTTTCTCAGAATTTGCTCAAATTAAACCTAAACAGTGTATACTTCCAGACACCCAAGGTATGCATTCTGTTTGTTTACGCTCATGAGAATGTGAAACTGATGTTTGATGGAATGACCATGCAGATTCCAGTATTTTCTGTAATTAAGGACTGTCTCCCTCAAATAATTTGTAAGCCACCATCACCAGATTGCTATTTAGACAAATGTGTTAACTGCCCAGGGACTAAAATTTGGCCAATGGGACATTTTTTAAGAAAAAAGTATAGAGCAGGTGACTTGTAAACAGTGGGTAACCGTTGATTGCACAAATTTAGAAATAAATCAATCACTGTTGAAGAGTTTTTGGAAAAATTGTCAGATCTTTTAACTTGTACTTGTACCTGATATCAAAGCACGAGCCTACCTGGCAGTGGTTTGCTTACTCCAGATTTCAAGATGAGCCCTTGCCATAAGCTGGGTTATCCCGTACTTGACAGTTCTGTCGACACTCTGCAGAAGGGCTCAGGTCCAATAAAATTGAGCCCTGATCCCCTCCTTGCAAGAGTGTCTGCCCTTTCATTTCCTCTTAATACCAGCATGCCCAGAACCCAGAAAAGTATAACCGGGCAGCTTGTACAGAGTCTGTCTTACAGAAGTGTGAAAATAATTAGATTCAAGCAGTATTATTTGCTGAAAATGCTCAATATGTGTTTTGAAATAATTTTATTTGCAATTAAGTATAAAATTAATACTTTGTATGCGTGCCTTTTTAATTAACATTTCCATTGGCTTATGCATATCTTTAAATTTGGACATTTTTTCTGAATCACTTCAGCACAGTGCCATATTTCTACAAGTGTCTCTATCAGTTGCACCTTAGCTGTGGTTTTGTTTTTTTCATTGCCTATTTTCCACAATAAACTTGCCTATAAATTTTCAATTGGGTTCATGTCTGGGCTATTCCCAGACCATGGCAGCATTTTCACATTTTTTTCAGCAAAAAAATACCATTACTGACTTGGCTTTATCACAGGAGGCACCATCTTGCATAAAAGTGCACTCTGCATTGGGAAACCATTCCCTTAACTGAGGCAGAAGTCGTGTTTCAGACCTTTTCTGTACTGATGTTGGTTCATTGTTTCTTTCGCTGTATATAGATGCCCTGTACTTTGTGCTGACATGGCATTCCACATCATGATAGAGTTGGGATTCTTCACATTTTGAGCTACACATGATTCCAAAAATTCCTCCTTTGGGGTTCTCCTTACATATTGGCTGCTCTCTTCACATATGTAGATCAAGGATTCATTAGAAAAGCAGCCCTACAATAAAAAAATGAATTGATTTGTCATAAGAAGTGACAAGAGTGAAATAGAGCCCTTTAGAGTATGTGGTAGAAGTCATCATAAAGATAAATGTAGGACAAATTATAAAAAATGTTTATTTAAAGTCTTCCGTCGCTTAAGAAATTAAAAGTGAGGCTATAACTGACTCTCTTACCTTGTTGCAATTATTTTTAAAGAGATTTTTGTGCTGCATGTGCTTTAGAAGCCTCTTCTTTGCCATGTCAGTGTTAAATTTTGCTTTTTTCCTAGGTCGACTTGCTGGAAATTCTGCATTTATGAGCTTTCTTTGAACACTGGAAGCGCACACATCAACTCCTTACTCTTCTATAGGTTTCCTTAAATCTTGAAAACTGTTGACTCTTCTTTAGTCCCTAGAACAGTAGACAAATGCCATTTTTAAGTGCCTGGCTTACAGATTTCTATGAAACTTGTAGCCTTTTGACTATTTCTCATTGGAAATAGTGTTGTTCTTGCAGCAATACCTATGTAAACTGGTCGCAGCCAACATTTCCCCAGTCGGCTACAAAGCGAACAGAAAGCTTTGAAGCCTGACCATAAACCCATTAGTAAACGATTAGTAGGGTCTTTCTATCCCTCAACTACAGCACGTGGTCCTTTCTCTAGCTCCACCAAAGCGTTGTTGCAATGTCATTTCTGTTGTTTCTTCGGTTTCAATGCGTTTTAGCAGCTGTGACTGTTCGCACGTGCTTTTCTTCTGTCTTTTAGTTAAGCTTATATCTTACTTCTTCAGAAAAGTTATATAGTATTTTACTTAGTGCAGTTTTGTAAGTGTATCAGTGTTTAATAGTTATTAGCGTTTAATAGTTTAATTAAGATGTGGAGGCCTTGGGAAACGAGCCAAGTTATTGCCCCTCCGGCTGCACTAGCAAATGATCCTCTGCTGAGTACCAGTAGTGCCAAGACCACGAAGAAAAGAGCTACAAAAACTTTTAATAAGCAAAGCTAGATTTTTGTGTGTAGAACATGTAGAAAAGAACCCTTTACGTGGAAAAATGTTTGTTATTGTTTTGAATTTCTCAAAAACAGCTATAACAATTTTTAGTAAAATACTGCATGTTTGAGATATTTGCAGGAAAAATAAAGTTTGTATTTTGAATTTTATATTCTGGGAATAACTTGTAAATTCTTCCTCGCTCTCAACTTTTTGTATCAGTGATAAACTGTAAGAGGTAGACAAAATCTTACTGTGCCTAAAATGCAATCTCAGTAAAGGACACATTTTAGGTCAAATTGTGTTAATCGTTTCCGAGAAATTTTTTGTTATTGGTTTGAATTTTGAAATACAAGTTGAAAGTCCCTATTTGTATTTTCCTTGTGGTCATGCTAAGAGCATGGAATTTCAAAGTCATCATATAGTCATATAATTTTTAAAAATCTGACTTTCGCTTTAGCCTATGTATCCTTATGTTTACAACGATATGTGCAATGAAATTTTATCTTGTTTAAGAAGTAGATAGAAGAATAAGCTTATGTAAAAGTAGTTGGTAGAAGAGTGAGAGATAATCATATGAACATAACACATAAGATTTTTTTTCTTTCTTCTTCTTTCTTTTGTCTTCGTATTTTTACTAATCCTGCATTTTATAATAAAGCTATTCATTTAAGTAAACAGAAGTTGTCATGCTTATAAATCTTACACCTTAAACAATACACAACTTCTTATATTAGCTTTATATTAATAAAACATAGTTGTGATAAAAGTGATACAAAGACTTGCATTCGCTTTACCTTTTTCACCTGTTTTTGTTTACATCTTCTGGAACTTGGTTTTTCTGTGGTTGCAGGACAAACAAAATAAAGAATACTTTTACCATAGCTCCACGCACAGTAATCATTACAGTAAGCAAAGCTGCAAACATGCAACCCTTATTTATAAAAATTAAGGTTAAATAGAATAATCAAAAATGATGCTTTGATTTGGGAGTAAGAGTTCCTTTCAAAATAAATTCATATTTATGTATTTTAATTATTTAATGATAGTCCAACAATGTATAGTTTATTCGGGACATGTTTCTAAGTTTCTCTCGGATATGTTAACATGCATTTCCATTCTTGTAGCGTAGTATATTAGCTCAGATCATCCTCAGTTATATTTTAAAGCGCTTGTAACATAAATGTAATTATTATGCGATGCATAGTTATTTACATAGTTATTTTGTGTGTAAAGCAAGCACACAAACTGCATGATTGTATTCTGTACATGTGGAAATCAACTGCAAAGTTTTGCTTTTAAATACTATTTTTAATTGTGGCAACAACGCGCACGTGCACATGGATGTCACTAAGATGTTTATGGTGGTTGCGGTTAGGGAGGGTAGGGAACAAGTGTTTGGCTACTGTACAAAGGCTGCCACTTGGGGATCCTTTGCCTGCGATGACCATAAATGCAATTTTTCTTGGAAAAAGATCATATTTCTTACCCATAACCTCAAAAATTTGAAAAGCAAAAGAATAATTCATTGCAGGGTTAACTACCTTCCATTCACATGTATAGATTAATATTAAGTCTCTCTATTAATTGTAAAATGATTATTTGTGGATAGAACTTACCTAAAATTAGTTTTGCTATAATAAACTCACTGAAGCAAACAATGCCCACAAGTCCATTGTTGCAATACAAACAACTGTCTGGCTTAAGCATCGTTGCCAACATTGTTTCAAATTCATTGTTTCAAACTTATGGCTGAGAGTCAACTTAAATCCTTTATAAACATAATACCAGAATACAATCCCAATAACTTAGTTAGGTTTTTACAGCAAAGAAAAACCACAAAAGGTAAAATTTTTGCATTGAGTCTAATAATTTTCACACCTCTGTAACAACCTCTGGCATAGCCACAGCAATCTGGATGTAGTTTTGACCACCCTAAGGGTTTCTAAAGCTGCCATACTGTTGATGTTACCAAAATCACATATTTGTATGAGATAAACTTTTTTTTTAAATTGAAGCCACAAAAAATTATGCAATCTTTTATTTTATGAAACCTACTTTAAAACGTGAAATGTAGTGAAAAGCTGCAGATGGTATCAACCTTTTATTCTTTAATTGGTTATTTGTGCACTCTATGGTTAAGACAGCCTTAAGAATGTTAGGAAGAGGAGGCACTGGTATATAAACTTTTTGAAACATAAACATGTTGGTGCTAAAGAAGCAAAGATGTTTCTGATTTCTGTATTAACTCTGTGTTTATGGATAAAATCTGTTCTGTATGTTGGGGAATACTTCAACAATCTCCTCGAGTACTTCAAGCAACTGACTGACTCTAATCTGGCAATCAACTACTTTAAAGGGCTTTCAAATGATGACAGAAACAGTATTTGTTTTGAGGCTGCTTTTGTGAAAGAGCATTGTTGTGCTATTTATGAGATTACTCAATTTTTGGAGGGGTGTCAATATCCTATGCCCACAAGCTTGTGCCAAGAGTGACTGCTTTGGTTGGTGAAATGCAGCTCATAAAAACAAGGTGTCTGGAAAGGAAACATCGTTAACCTTGCGTGAGCTGAAGGATGAAACCAAGCAGAGGGAAGACACTCGAGTGATGAAATTAGCCAAATGCAGCATTGAGAAGCTGTTGGCAGAACATCCTGAGGACAAATCTTTCACTCAACTGCCCAGCTTTTTCACTTATCTAATGCACTGGTAGTACCAGTATCCAATGAGCTAATGTCACATGTGAGTCAGATTCCACTTCTGAAGTGCCTCTCTAAAAATGCATTTCTGAAAGGATATCTAGCATTGCAGCATTAGGCAAAGACAGTTGTTGTGAAGCAGGACGTGAAACCTTTATTACCAAACGGGCTGATTCAGGAATATCCTGATTTTTCAAGCAGCTGCTTGAAGGCAGTATGATTTCCAACTACATGTGTATAGCGAGAGAGGCTTTTCAGCATATGCAAACTTATTGTCAGACAAGCGAACAAATTTATGCCCAGTAAATAAACAGTGTTGTGTTTGTACTTTGGTGGCACTTTCAACTAAATTGTATTGTACTTGCTATTCATTTCTATGTGATCTTTTTTTAAAATAATTGTAATTATGGTTATTTCAATAGAAAAGCAATACTTATTCCACTTGAGTTGTCATTCCTTATATTTTATTTTATCACTTTGAGTATTTTATTCCATTACTTTTATTCATTTTATTTCACCACAGATTCTGGTCTCTACACATAGACCTCAGACTGAAAAACAGGGGCAACATGACCAAGGGGAATGATAAGCCTGGTTCTAGGGGCCCGAGATGGGAACTGTCCATAAACAACATCCTGCCTTCGGGAGAGACCCTGTCTCTGGATCCCACTCCTCCCTGGAAGGTGTTACCACCATATGGGATGGAGTTAAGTTATACCGCGTCTCTATCAAATCCCCAGTCATCTGGGTTATAGGTCACATCTCCGGAAGTTCAAAAAGCATTAGTGAGTTCCCTTTATGGGGTAGCTTAAAACACCACCTCCCTACAGCCCAATCCTGGCTACCTCCTTCACAAACAGGTGCAGAGGGGAAAGATCTACCAAAATATAAGGCGGACTGAGGGATTGCCCGCATCACCTCTATTATCATACATGCCAGTCTTTGCAGTGAATCCAGCTTGGCAGCAAATGCCTTCACAAGAGAGGCGGCAACCAAACCAGTGCCACATAAGTGATTGATAGTCTTATAATCAAAGTGTATAGCCATTTGACCACCTAAGATCTTCAGCAGGCCCACAAAACATTGTAGGCCTCCTTTACTTTATGATCATCATGCTTTTTCCAGTCCAGCCAGCATCTAGAAAAACCCCTGCAGACAGCTTCAGCTTCTTCCCAAACAGATGGGGCTCTGCCAAACCTGACAGCCTCCTCTTTGTGAAGATCATTATTTCAGTCTTGTCCAGATTGATGGATAACTCCCTTTCCCTACACCATTAGAGCATGTGAGGAGCCCTGATGAGTTCCAACACAGTACTCAGGAATTTTTCTCTTGCTACTAGGCATGTCATTGGCATAGCCTTAAGCATGAATCCCTCCTTTGTCGAGCCCCTTCAGTAGTTCATCCATCACCAGATACCACAGAGTAGGTCACAAAACTCCCCCTTGAGGGCAGCCCCAGGACACTGTTGCCCTCACGGACTCATTCCCCAGGGCTATCACTGCTTAACAGCCTTCCAAGGAGGCCATAATCCAGTCTGCAACAACCGCACTGACTTCCCTACTCTCCAGACATTCCCTAATGGTGCTTAAAATGATTAAAGACAGAAACACTGCCATAGTCCAGTACCTTCTCCATTCTCGCCAAGAGCTGAGGGAGCATCATTTCCATGGATTTACCCAGACAGTAGGCATACTGATAATGATGAATGCGTCTGTCAATCAGCCCCCCAATCCCTCAAATATCTATCAGTCTGTACAGCACCTTCAACAAAAAGGATGTTAGACTAATAGGACAAAACTCCCTAGGCCGGTAGTAAAGTTGTCTATCTGGCTTAGGTATGAACACTACTTTGGCCTGCCTCCAGAGGAGAAAACATGCTATAAGCCAGACCAGCCCTGCATATCCTCACAAGGTGGGGTGAAACATTATCCCACCCCCTCCTGCAGAAGAGCAGGGAAGACTCCATCCTCACCCGTGCTTTTGTAGGGCTCAAAAGAAAAATCAGCCTATTTAATTTTTTTAGGAGTCACAATCCCGGGGGCTCCTTGCCAGCCTTTACGTGAAAGCCTGTATTCCTTAACCAAGTTAGGTTCTTGTTCTATGATGTTGGTCTCCAGAAAATGGCTCTCAAGCAGTGGACTCAAGATGTCCCCCTCTGACTGCATCATAGCATGAGGGTCCTCCAATGAGGCCAACCTGGCTCTAACTCTGGAGACCAGCAATTTCTTCAAGTGAGCAACACTCGACTGCTTCGGTATTATTGCAGAAGAGCCTCCAAGATTCCTCGGAGTCCTTCATAATTTCCAATTTTTAAATTCTTTGCAATTCCTTATCTCCAGGTCCTCCACAATTCTTAGCATGATCTGGGGTCTTCAGCCCACTGTCCAGGTCCCTTCTAAAGGAGTCCCAATTAGTCCTAGTGTTCCTGCACAGGTGGTCCTGTCCTTTTCCCTCAAAACCAAAGCATATATGTCTATGGTCAGACATGGAAGGTTCCAAACAAAACCTCCAGTCCTCAATCTCCTCTATATCCCAAAGGATGCTAGTGACAAGTCTAGGACCTCCTCCCTTTGATAATTCACAAACATCGGAACGTCCCCTTGAATCACAATCTCAATATCTGTTGAACCAAATACTCGAGCAGCTTCTCCCATTGATGTTTGTACTACCCCAAACACTATGATGAGCATTGGAGTTGCAGCCAATCAGCAGGTTGAGGTTTCTATCTCTGCAATAAAGCACAAGATCTCTGAACTCCTGGTTCCTTGGAGTCATATGAGAAATAGGTAGAGCAGACTACCATCTGATGTTGCACTCTGCCCTTCTCACACCTCACCTGCTGCCAGGTCTTTTGAAAGAAAGCCTGCAGAACCCAGGTGTTACTGAGTCTTGTAAGGACACATGCTCTAGGCTTTACATCAGACAAAGCGCTGAAAATAGTAAAACCTTTTATATTTAGCCCCATAATAAGATCCTGCCGAAGCCAGGGTTCTTGTATCATGGCAACATCTAAAGCATACCATGTTACATTACTCAAGGGAACTTGCGAGGCGGTAATACTGTGTTGCAGGTTAGCCTGAATGAGTGAAATCACCATAGCTTAACTTGCCCCACTTGAACATTTTCCCTTAGAGTCCGGTTCTCCTAAAGGCCCCTGGTCCTCTTTTGGCCTAACTGAGGGATATAAATCCTCCTTCCAGCCCAGAAATCTCTAATACATAATTTCTAATACATGTCCAAATAGACATCCCATCATTGGGTTCCTGCCAACTTCCTACCCTCTTAAGCAGCAGTCCCGATCAATGAAAAGGTGGCCTGGATCAAGCTGCAAAAGTGTTTAGATGCTCTTTTAAGAATAGACTCAGCAGTGTCATTGTCAACGCTGACCACAAGGCATATACCTTTCGGTTCCACCTTGCACTCGTAGACCCTCCACTGTTTAAATTAATTCCCGAATGTTTGGAAGATAACCTTTTTTTCCACCTCTGGCCCTGGGAACCAGACCAGGAATATTTTATAAGTTGGGAGTGCGTCCAGGCACACAGTCTTAAGCCGGGACCCCTCCCATGACTGCAAATTTGGAATGTTTAATTTCAGTCACTCCAAGGAAGCTCATTGTGACAGACTACTATTGTGGCTCCGTTTGCCAGCTAGCAGTCATCGAACTTAGGATATCTCCCCTCTTAGAGAGCCCTTCCATGAGCTGGTCAATTTCCACACAACACATGGTTGCCCCGTTCTTGTGCCAGAACAACCTGGGGAAGCTGTCATCTACGATGACCACCTTAATCCCAGATTGGACTGTCTTGGCATAACTGAGAGGCCGAGACATCCTCGCCTTTTTGGCATCTCTTTTATCCATTGGCAGAGTTTCCTCTGTTTGATTTCTTTAGGAGATTCCAGAAGCACCAAGCTCCAGCCCAGCCATGGCTTATGCATGGTCCCTAGACACCTGCTTTCCTCACAATCCTGGACAGTAGCTTAGCCTTTTTTCTCCTCCCCTACTCTGCCCCTTTTAACGTATTTTGGCTTCAATTTTAGGATACCAATCTCTCTGTTCAGATCCCCAAAACATCAGTTTTACTATCTTAGGAGCCAAGGCTGCATCTTCTCATCTTCAGGAGTCATACTTCCCACTTCCATTTGTTCACTTCACTGAGCCAGGTTCTGGGCCCCCAGCCATGGCCCTTTTAATTGCAATACTTCTGGTGTCCTTATATGGAACTTCTGGTTTTAGATGCAGGGCCTGCTTCTCCATATCTCTGGGAGTTGCAGCTCCTGCATCCTCTACTTTAGTCTTGGTGACAGGGTCCCCTTTCGAGGGCCCAGCCACCTCAATGGAAGTTTCAAATCTTTCAGGGGTCTCTGATAAGGAGCCCTCCATTTTAGTGGAACTAGCTTCTTCTAGGGTTCCCACAATTAGCTAGGCATATCTCAGGTCTGCCCCTGCATGCCTGAGTAAGACAATATACTCTGGGAGGTCGTCAGGTATCTCTGTTAACAACATGTTTCCCCATGCACCCCATTGGCATGGATCGCTTAACACCTTAGGGTTGGGGAGTTGGTTTGCAGTCTCCTATTGGTTATTCAGAGAGAGATCAGCATTTTAGTAAGCTGACACTGTCCCCATCTGCCGATGAATCCGGTACCCGCTCGAGCTCCAGCTTTAGGGGCTTACGGGCTGTTAGGCCACTCCAGTTGCAGAAAGCAATAGCTTAAAACAAAATTTTTATTACCATATCAAAAAGTTTAAAAAATAATACAAATACTGTTCATCTGTTCCATTGCCAATTAACAAACATCCTAAAGAAGGAAATAGATCTGGAAAAAATAATTTACTTTTCCGATGGTGCTAGCTCTCAGCACAGAAACAGAAAAAATGTTGTAAGCTTGTGTTTTCATAAGGAAGAGTTTGGAGTTGGCACCGAATGATATTTCTTCACTACTTCACATGGCAAGGAACCTTGTGATGAAATTGGGGGCAACGTCTAGTAATGAACAGTTGGAACATGATCCCATCACACCTCATAAATTATTTACTTTGGCACAGAATCGTATTACAAACATTGCATTTAATTTTTACTTTCACTGCTACATATAGTAGAAGAAGTATTGTACTTCAATACTTGTAGGGGAAGTATTGTATTCCACCCAAAAATTTGATGTCGAGATTTCATCAGAAATATGTGTTTTGAGACACCTGAAACCAAAAAACGCATTTTCAGAAAATGGTCCGTTTGTCTGTCAGTCTGAGCAGCATAACTCAAAACAAAAAGTCGGATAAATACCGAACTTGATGTTTAGATTCAGTACCTTCCAAAGATGCAACACAAATAGTTTCAAGAAAATCCCCCACCCCAATTACCCTTTACATGGAACATTTTTCGAACATTTTGATTATATAAAAAATGGTTCTAACGATTTCGATTAAAATACTATATTAAAGGTATTCACATGACAAATAAAATCTATATCTTGAATTTTCTGGGAATAGCCTTTTAAGACCTCTTCATTTGGAATAAATTTTGTATGATCTTGTATAACTGGTAAACATTAAGCAATAGACAAAAGCATACTACACAAAAAATGTAGATCTCTCTAAAAAAATGTTATTTCAAATCAGCTTTTTTATGGCATAAGCCATTTCTGAGATATGCGTTATTAATGGTTATCATTCATTTCTTATTCATTCTTTAAAATCCTTTTAACATTCAGCTGTTTTTCACGATTGCATGGAAACAGTATGGAATTTTAAGGCCAGCATGTAGCATACAGTTCTTAAACATTTCACTATCACTATTCTCTTTGTATCCTAACAACATGTAGTGTAGTTATTTCTGCAAAGGTTTATTTGGATAAGAACGTAGTAGATAGAAAAATAAATTTTAGTAAGAATAGTTTGTATACCCACTACTAAAGATAGAGGGTAGAGAAAGTCATGTGAATGCATCATCAGAATATTTTTTACTGTTTATCTACACAAACAAGAGAGTGATATTTTGAAGACAAGATATGAAAACCAAAAACCAATAATGGGCATGTTAAAACTACAATGTTTCATACCATTATCTATCTGAAGCTGTAGTGAAACCGTATTCATTTCAAAGTGAAGGGAAAAAAGGGTTGGTTTAAACAAACCATGCTAGGTGTGATTTAGGCCTGTAGATTATTTTCTGAAAACATTGTGCCTTGGAACAAACTTGAATGCTTTGTGCATTGTTCCTCCCAATCATTGTCATCTACAGTGGATCCCAGCTTGACTTGACAGCGCAGTGCTCCAGATGTCCATCAGCCCCAGGTTGAGCTCACTGGACTCTAGGTCCTTGACTAGGTAAGTAATTTAACTTCAAATGAACCAGAAATAATACCCTCATGATATTTGGTTTGCCATTGTAAAAAATGTGCAGCAAGAAGAGAGAATTTTTCCAGTTTTTTAAATAGTTAATATTAACTTAAATTTAAACTCTAAAATCAAAAGGCTTTATTAAAATTAGGTATGTTTCATTTAAAATGATTTATGTAATATAGAAAGGAAGTATATTCTCTGAGAGATTTCAAATGAGATATTTAGTCTCTAACAAAAAGGACTGGAACTATCCGTAAACATATCGGGAGGGTACTATTTGTGAAAATGCATTACCTTAGTAACAGTAACTGTTAAATAGTATTTTAAAACACAGGCATATATTTTTATTGTTATAAGAAAGCAATAGAGAAGTTTAAAAAAATCAAACACATAATTATCAATTTTGCTAAAAATGATTTGATTTGACGTGGACTGACTCATGCTTCAATAAGATGTGCCTCATGTGTGAATTCCATGCTCCTCGGTAGTCTGCCTTATTTTGCACTAGGTTTCAGTTTTCTTTGGAAAGCAGCTAGACTGCTGAAATTAAGGAGCATCTTCTTTCTCTATTAACTGAAGTTATTTGCTGTGTTTCTGTTGCCAAGAAAGTTTTGTACAAGCTTCTATCAACTGAAACTGTGAAAGAGCATTATTTTATGAGCTGTGTGATCTACAGGCAATCAAAAATGCCTTCCTTCAGTTTTTCAATAATAATGCCAAGTTGCTATGTACCCAAAATGCAAACTATCTGTATTCAGAACCTTGCAGTGTGTTTCATCAGGGTTAGCTGAGTATATAAAAGTGGCAGAATAACTTTATATTGTGCTATGTTAGTTTCTTCATTCATTTGTATTTTTCTGTGGAGTACAGTGCGGGCATGACCAGCTATATGTGTAGCATGCTGTACTGCAGTGACCTCAGTACTTGGCCTTACCTTAAAATGCCTGCACTGTATAACTTTCATTACATTTGTTTTAGTAGAAATTGCTTATGTCTGTTTTTGTTACGTTAATACTTTTCAGCGTGATAAGCTTTGTGTACAGTAGCCTTCAGAAGGAATTCTTTATCTCTGGTTGTGAAACTATATTTGGAAATAAACATTCAGACTATGCTAACTGGTTTAAAAAGCACAAACTGGCTAACATAAGAACTATGAGGAAAACTAGAGAGATCAAAGTGGTGCTCAGCTACCAGCTGAGATCAGAATTTTGAAACTGATTTATTTACTTATTTTACATATATAAAAATGTTGGTAATTTAAATAAGTAACCTCCAACCAAACAAGAAAGTCTCTTAGGATATTCTTTAGAAGGTATGTTTCCAAACTCAAATGAAAATTATGTAAACCTAGCTATGTGTAAGAAACTATAGCTGTTGAGATCTATCCAAAGCAATTTTTGTGAATCACTAACTTAATAATATCAGCAACAGATCTAAAAATGAAAGACCTCTCTGTCTTTCTTTCATTTCTTATGCGAGTCTGTGTTAAAGATTATTTTTGTGTGTATTACTATTCCTTTAGATGTTAAAAACTAATGAACATTGTGTATTCTGATGCAGATGAAATAGAGTCAGATGTATCAATACCATCAAGTTTTGAATACGCTACTGACTCACTGAGGAAGAAGCTCTTGCAAAAGGGATATGTTCCAGGTCCTATTACTACAACAACCAAGAGAATTTATCTAAAAAAGTTAGTTAAACTTGAAAAGCATAAGACTGAAACACATCATACAACTACTTCTACCAGTAGAAGTAACGAAAGAGGTTAGTTATTACTTTCTCTACTATGTGTAGTAAGTAGGGGAAGTATTGTATTCCACCCAAAAATTTGATACCGAGATTACACCGGAAATATAGCCCCCTTGAAATAAAATAAAAAAAGCAATTTTAGAAATTTTAGAAAAAGGTCTGTGCGTGTGCGTGCGCGTGCGCTGACGAACATTTTTCTAAAATTTTGATTTTCTAAAAAGTGGTTCTAATGATTTTGATTGGTATATATTAAAGGTATTTACATGACAAATAAAATCTATATCTTGAATTTTCTAGGAATAGCCTTTGAAGTCCTTTTCATTCAGAAGGCATTTAGTATAACTGATAAACATTAAATGATAAATGAAAACTACTACACAAAAATGTAGATCTCTTTAAAAAAGCAATTTATTTCAAATAAGTTTTTTGTGGCATAAGCCATTCCTGAGATATTCATTATTAATGGTTCGAATCATTCATTTCTTGGTCAAAGTCCTTTCAGCATTAAGTTTCTCACGACTGCATGGAAATAGTATGGAACTTTAAGGCCAGCATATGGCGTCCAGTTCTTAAACATTTGACTATCACTGTTCTCTTTGTATCTATAATGAAATGTGTAATGTAGCTATTCTGCAAAGGTTTATTTGGATAAAAATGTAGTAGATAGAAAAATAAGCTTTAGTAAGAATGATTTGTAACCCACTAATAAACATAGAGGGTAGAGAAAGTTATGTGAATATATCACATCAGATTCTGTTTTTAAAGCATTTAAAGAACAGATGACATTTGTGTCAGTAAATAAGCTAGCTTTGCATGTGCAGTCAAATATTTTTATGGACAGAGATCCATTCACAACTAATGTCAATTCTGCCCTATTTCATTCAAATGATCATTAGTCATAATATTACATTGGGTGTCTACTAATACTGGCACTTATATTTTTCTTACATACTGGATATACTGAAATGTTATTGGAATTAGTGATTGCATACTGGAAAACTTGAATGAAACATATCTATCCATATAACATTGATTTATTTCAAATTAAATTTTCAGATGATTGGTTCTTGAAAGACCTTGTTAATAAATAAGTATTTTTTTAATGTCTTGCATGATAACTTTTTTTTTCCCCATAATTTTTATCTTATGTAAAAATGATTCAAACATTTTTATTATCTTTCACCCCTAAATTTGTTTACAGGCTATACAGCATTTTCAGAAGTTGGAAGACACTTGCAGGAAAGGGGAAGGTTAAGATTATAAATATAAAATCTGCTGATATTTCATTTCCATTTCTGTAAATATCAGTGAAATTTTGGTCCATTATTATGAATAGCATGCGAATTTTATGAAATTAAAGTTCTAAGAGGTAAAGGGGAGAATTCAGCATAAAGATCTTCTATCTCTTGTGTAATAACTTTATAAATGGTACAGAGAGTAAATGTAATGAAAAAATTGTCTTAGAAGATTTAAAAAGCCAGCTGTGCAACATCAGTTATGACAGCTAGAAGTAAATAAACTTCATGGAAACAAGTAAAACCAGTAATGATGCATACTGCTGCATTTTTACTGTAATATGACTCCCTGCAATATTGGAATGTTGTCAAACCTTCAAGGCAGTAAATACTCTGTATATGATGGAAATCAGCTTTTCAGTGCAAGTGGCAGGTATAGCAGAATGTTGAGATATAACAGAAACGGTTAACAAAAATATAGACTCACATTTTTTGCTATTCTGAGTGAACACTTTCTGCATTTTTAAGGATGATGCGCATAAATGGCGTATCCACTTCCAATCCTGCGAAAGGATAGGAAACAAGGTATTGGCCTCATGGCAAACCCCCACGGTTGGAGAGCCGCTCGGATGGCACTGACCCTGGGTTGTTAGGAGGGGGCTTGGGCTTTGGCTCTTGCCCAGATAGACCTTCACAGCTAATGTATATAACTTGTCCTTTGAGACAGTTCACGTAACTGCAGCTGCGTGTGTGACAGCCAATCCCCATTGATACCGATCAACACCCCTTCATCCCCTCTGCCTATCCTATAACCTTCAGCATAATACCCTTTTCGTCCCCTCTACCTAGGCCTATAACCTCCAGCATAACATAGCACTTCCACTGTTGACGAATTTATTTGTACTGCTGGCACATGGTAATACGTATGTGTTTTGGTTTCGTGAACCGTGGAAGGAATGCATGCACGTGTAAAAAAGTAGACAAGGCTTTGACATAGTATATAATAAACAATAGTCAGGTGTTATTAGAAATAATAATAATAATAATAAAGTGAAATATACACAAGTGAACAACGATGAAACAAATCTTTAGTTTTCAGCACTGAGTTCTATCACTGATTTTGAGCACTTGTTACTACAATATAGCACGTATTATTTGTCGCACTTTAGTTCACAGAGTTTAAAAATAATTTATCCATTACTATATGTAAATCAAATTACTATGGAGGACATTTTATGCACGACTCATTATGAGGTTTCTTATGCGTTTATTTGGCTCAGTTATCAAATGTTTGTTCTCTTATCAGAAATGCTACTCACAAATAACATTTAGACTTTCTTCTTCCCACTAACTCACCTTGCAACGCTATAATTAAATATATAATTGTAATAGCGGTAATTAATATGGCTTTTATTGTAGCATTAGTAGTTTTGCAGTGTAAATGTTAACTTATAATTGTTTCTTTCATTAACAGTGAGAGAAAAGTGATTTATTCATGTTTATATAATAATGAATCAACTGAGTGCATGCACCAAGTAGCATTTTGCCCTCTCATTGCAAAATGTTGCAGCATAGTTCTCCCTCCACTTCACTCACGATACATGGCGATACAACTGTCTCAAGGGACAAGTTATAACATGACGATTATAATTCATACTAATTGTATGGTACTGTTTCTTCAGCAATTACAACGTATTTAACATTAATATTGTTGTAAACTGATAAGAACTAAGTGTAGGGGAGCACTACATGTGTCAGCTTGAAATGCCATGAATTGCTATAATAATAATAATAATAATAATAATAATAATAATAATAATAATAATAATAATAAAAATAAATAATGCATTACCTTAACCTTTTTACCTGCCAATGTTCCCATTTGGGAGCGGTGAATAAAATGTTTATAAATATGTAACGTAACAACTTAAACCATATTGTAACTTGCATTTGTGTTTTATTAAGAACCAGGCTTATTTTTAAAGCATTTTAAAGCTCCTGAATTTGAAAAAGTAGAATGGATATAGTAACTTAAAATATGTTAAATTGGAAAACTTGCACCGTCTTACATATATTTAGCGTTATGTTCCAATTAAATATAGTTTTAATCGCTGTTTAATAAGTTCATAATCAAGATAATAAACCCTTTAGCAAATAAATAATTGAGAGTATGTGGCACGGGATCTAAGTACCAGAATAACGTTATTTTGTTCTGTTGCACAGATGGGTTCTAAGAACCATCGCCAAAGTACTGCCAATGGATCGTACTCCAATTTAAGCGTTTATAGTACTAAATTACAGCCAACAAATGGTGTTAGAAATAAGTCCAGGAGTTCTGTTGTGATAAGGATCCAAGAACCATTATTCGGCATCATTCATTCAGTCTGCTGCAAACTGTGTTTGTTCTGTGCAGTGTGCTTAAATAATTTTTATTACTGTGTGATAATGGAACAGAGTTCACAGAAAAGAAAGGCTACCGAAGGTGGAGCGAGAGATCAGCAACGTAAACGTAGGCATTCTGGGAAGGATTTTATGACAAGGACGGGAAAACACATTCAAGCTAGAAAACCATCGCAAACTCATGTTAGTACTGAAGTTGAATTTAGGCTGCTTGCAAAATCAAACAATGAATCATCTATTTTACATACTCGAGCAAAACTGTTGGGACATTAAAAATGAAATACTAAATAGTATTGTATTCGTTTCTTTCAGGTTATCTACAAATGGAAATATGGTTGTAACAGTCTGATGGCTGAAAGAAAACATACGTTTTTCCTCAACTTCTACAAAGTTGATGAGGGGCAGCAGAGAGCTTATTTAATGGGGTTGATTGGCATTGCTAGAATACACAGACAATGAAATGGATATTCTGGAAGCTGTTGTAGGTATTCAGTGTATTATCACGTTTCAAATGACAATGGTGTTATGGTACAAGTATGTAAACAAACATTCATGGACATTTTTTTCAGTTTCTGGCAAGAAAGCCCAAAACCTTTTAAGTAAGAAAAAGTTAGGTGAACATGTGTATATAACGCACAAAAAGACAGCACGAGGCCTAGTAAATACCCTCAAGAAGAGAAGGAAAGGGTTTGTTCTCACATTGCATCATTCCCAAGGCAGGAAAGTCATTATGGCAGAGTCAAATATGCTAAAGAGTACCTCAGCCCTGATTTGAACATTCACTCTTCAGCTCTTCCGTGCCTTTAAGGTGAAATATCCAGATACTAATATTGCTTATCGTATTATTCAAAGATCTTTAAGACAAAATATCCTAAATCTATGCTTTCATAGATACGTGTATGACATGTGGCAGGCTCAACTGCAGTTTTAAGGCCAAAGGGGAATGTAGTAAAGAAGCTGAGCAGGAACTTGCATTCCATCATATGATGTAGAAGGCTTCAATGAAAGGCATGACAGAGAATATAAGTAAGAGCAGAGAACTGCTTCTGACTTTTCTATGGTATCTATAGATCTATAAGTTTTGTTAGTACCCACCCTTACACATTCATTAATGTTTTTACAGCAGGCAGCTGTCCTGTTACAATTTTTGTGCACACATTGAGGATACTAATCAAGCCTATATATGCAAAGGGCAAATACTTATATTATCGTTAATGCTGTTAGAAAGATTGGCTTCATTCCAAATGCCCTTCTTTTACAAGCCGCAACAAAAAACAGGAGATTTTCATCAAGAAATGAGTACAGAAAATTACATGAAATGAATCAACACCGTGTTGATACCTAATATGCCTGCTGGGTCTGTTCTGGTTATCGATAATGCTTCACAATGCATCAACACTCAAATTGACAAACCACCTACCTCAAATTCCTTGAAAGAAGAAATGAGAGCTTGGTTACTTAGGCATAATATAGCTTTAAATGAAAGCATGTGTAAAACAAAGTTATAAAACTTAATTAAAGCCAACAAACCACTTCAAAAGTCATACATACTTGGCAGATATTAATACAACATGGCCATAATGTACTTAGACTGACACCATATCACCCAGATCTAAACCTGATTGAATTAATCTGGGCAGATGTCAAAACATGGATGGTCTGCAGAAATATCACTTAAATTAAAAGATGTGGAGCAGTTATGCGATTTGCAGAATTTGGAAGGCCAGAATGGAAAAATGCATGTCGACATGTTAATAAATTGAGAATCATTATTTCGAAAAATATGGAATTGCAGAAAATCAAATAGAAAGAATTCTCATCCAAGATAATGGTGCAGAAAGTAGCGACAGCAGTGATGGCGGCAATGATGCGAGTGATTCCGCAGAATAGGAAGAGCTGTCAGATGTGAAAGAATTGGGGCCATATGATTGACATATTTTTATATTAAACGCTTTTTACAGCAGTGGATTTAGATATACTGTAAATAACTATAAGTTTATCAGTGCAGTGCATAACCAGTGTGCGGATATTTGACAATGACTGTCGCATGCACTCCTGCAGCATGCAGATGACCGGTCACTTCCTGATCTGGTGAGTAACTCGCTTCACAGCTGTCATTAAGATTTTTACATGTCTAGAACTGTTGCGCCAATTATACTGCTGGTACTTGGATCCTGATATTTACTCAGATTTATTCACCATGTGATTTCAATACAGAAATATTGGTTTCATTTCAACAATACAATTATTAGTACAAAAAGAACAGTTCTAATTAGATGTAATATAATATACTACCTCGTATTCACATGTCTGTTTATAAACTGGTTGTAATATTCTATTTTCTCATGTTTTGTAATACATTGAACTCTATATTAAAGTACATTTTGTATACCTAATGCCGTGAAATTATTTGTAAAACAGTTTTTTCGCTTTCCGGAAAAATTTTGGTTTTGGTACTTAGATCCCTTGCCACTTACGCTCTTCAATTTTTATGTTAAACATTGGAGAGTTACATATATTTTGGTATTCCCAAATGGGAACATTTAGGAATATCTAAATGAAATACTTGTTTTACTTATCTTCCACAACATACATACAGTTCAAATAATCAACAATGTACCTTTGACTGTACAACTCTAAACAATGTGCAACAATGAGCACATTCTTGTTACTTTGCCTTCAGTAAACTACATTTTAGGATTACTGTTTTATTCTTGCCTTCAAAGAATGACATATAAGAAGTTTTTCACCATAGAAGAAACAGTGGAGTATTATAATCATTTGTGAGATGAAGACTTTCTTAGTGATGATAAAATTCAAATCAGTCAGCTGCCTCCTAATGATAATGAATATATCACTGATGATGAAATTGTGGACGACAACATGTTAGATAAGGTGGTAGCAGTAGATGCCTATGGCTAGGTGGAGATTACTGCTAATATAAGAGAACCTCCAGAGACTTCTACGGGTTGTAATCTAAGGAGTAAATGAGGTAAGGCACAGAATCCATCCTGGAAAAAGTCCTCTAATTTGATAAATAGTTTCCAACAAGACAAAATCATACCCAGAACTTATTCCATTAGAGCCATGGACTTATTTTATAAAATTTTGCCTGAAACTTATTTAGGATTTTTAGTATCCATGACATGATTATATGCAGACTGAAAGGAGAGCAGTTTGTAGTAACAAAAGAAGACATTGCACAGTTTTTTGGAGTTGTCTAAGTGCATACCATTCAGTATCAACTGAAGACATATACTGGAGTACATTAGAGGATATTGAGGTTTGCATTCGTTCTGTAATGAACAGGCAACATTTCAGAGATTTAAAAAAGCATTTTCATTTGATTCATAACACAAAGTTAAAGGATGGAGAAGTTGGGGAAAATTGCTCCATTATATGATGAACTCAACAAAACTTTGCAGAAATATGGAGTTTTTTCATAAGAAGCTTAGTATCGATGAGCCCATGATACCATATTATGGCTATCGTTCCTGCAAAATGTTTACTATGGGAAAACCGATACGTTTTGGTTTTAAAGTATGGATGCTTTGTTTGAGTACTGGATATCCTTATAACACGGAAATTTATGGAGGAAAGAGTGATTATGATAGCAGCTCTCCTTTGGGATCCCAAGTTGTTATGAATTTGCTTTCTGTTGTACCTGATCTTTTACAAGTTGAAATATACTTTGATAATTTCTTCACATCATATGACTTGTTGATGGAATTGAAAGAGAAGAATTTCAGAGCCACAGGGACTGTACAAGATGGAAGGATCGGAAAATGTACTTTGACTGAATCACATATCCTGAAGAAGAAGGAGAGGGGTGTTTTTGACTACCAATGTGATGGTGCTGTATACATGTATAGGTGAAATGATAATACTTGGCCTCAAAACACATATGCCGGTGGGAAATACAAAATGATTTTCAAGAAAATCTAAAAAGAGGATTGATGTTCCAGAGCCAAAAATCGTGAGGAATTACAATGTGGTAATGGGTGGTGTAGATGTTCTTGACCACCTCTTATCAAGCTAACACATCAAGCAAGAAGTGGTGGTGGAATATCTTTGCAAATGGTTTGAACATGGCAGTTGTTGGTACTTGGCAAATCCACCATGAACTACATGGCAAGAATGTTAAAGAACATCTGGAGTTTAGGAGAGAAGTAACCATGTCCCTGCTGAAAACTCAACCAAGAATGCTAACTAGATCAGGACCTAAGGCAAAAATACTGAGCTCAATTAGAAAGACTGATGATCATTATTTGATTGAATCCAAACAAGGCAGATGTGTAGTGTACAAGAGCAATGCTCACCTGAATGTATAAGAAATATGCACTCCCACTGTTTCCCCCAATACCATGGATTGTTGTAATAATGTTGTTGTTCACCAATGGCATTGGGGATTAATTGATCTGCATCATTTTCCCTCTGGCTTCCCAATATAAAGTCTGTAAGTTATCACTTTTAAGGCCTTTGCATTTGGCGAGATGCTATTTGTTCAGGATGACATCTTCACAGAGAGTGCACTTGGGTGTAGGTATCTTGTAGAGATGTTTTGTGAGGCAATCGTGGCCAGTTGCCATCCTAAATAAGGCCACTGCAGTCTTCCTTGGCATTTTTTGTATATCAACTCATCTTTAATATTCTTATAATCTTTATCTTTTAATTTATCTTCTTCATCAAGTCTCTGCTGAAATGTTGTTTAATGTTATTTAATTGTTTATTTTTTTGTATTTGTCCTACAGGTTTTATTTGTTGTATTGCATCTTTCTTTGCTAATTGATCCGCATGTTCATTGCCCAAAAGTCCGACATGAGCTGGGATCCATTGTAGAGTGACATGATTTCTAGTTTCAACTGTTTTAATTAGGCTTCTTATTTCTTTAATATTTCTTGTTTTATTATTGTAATTTACTATTCCATCTATGGCTGATTTTGAATCTGATAAGATGACTATTTTTTGTTTTATGTATGGTATATATAAAATGTTCTGTAATGCTGCTTTTATAGCTATTAATTCTCCATCATAGTGGTTTGACGTTTCCTCTAATGTTAGATACTGTGCAAAATGTTTACAGTATACTCCTGCAGCAGCATTTTTTTTATTGATGAGGGATCCATCTGTATATATTAGAGGCATTCTTTTTCTGAGTATCTTTCATTTTCCATAGCTATTGCTATGGCTCTCATTTCATCTGGTATATTGTTTTGCTTGTGTATTGTATATATCAGGTCATTCTGATATTGTATGTCAGTGTATTCTATTGGATTCGTTACTTTTGTTGCAATTATATTTATTGTAATTATATTCTTGTAGTTTAAGTTACTAATATTTGTTCTGAAGCTTATTTGAGTTTTTAAATTACTTATAGCATCTGCTGTGTGGTACCACTGGTATCTATTTCTATTGACTTGCAGTTTTTGTGCTAGAGTAATTGCTTTCAACTCATGTTCCAATTCTATAGCCATGTTTTTTGTGAAGCTTTGTAGTACTGTAATTGGTGTTGTTTTTACCACTCCTGTTATTATTCTTAGTGAATTATTTTGTGAAATTTCTAGTTTACTTTGAAGTCTCTTGTTTACTGTTGCTAGTAACTCTCCTCCATACAATACGTTAAGTTTTATGTATGTTTTATATGTATTATTAAGGAGGTCCATGTTTCCACCCCATTTTATTCCTGCTAAACGTTTTAAAATGTTCTTTTAGTTGATTTTATTCGTTACATTGTTTACATGTTCTTTCATTGATAGTTTTTTATCTAATTCTATCCTTAGATACATTGTTGTAGTTGCTTGTAGTTTTTTGTTGTTGATTTGCAGGCATATATTTTCTGTTTTATGCTGCATTGTGAATAGTTGATATTGAGTTTTTCTTGTATTTATTTCCATATTGTTATTATTAGTCCACTGCTCTAGGGTTATGATTGTATTCTTCATTGTTGTTTGTAGTTTTTTGTAATGTTTCCCAGATCTTATGTTCTTTTCTGAAGTCCATATTACCACGTCATCAGCAAACATTCCTACTTGTATGTTACCTATTTTCTTTAGTACGCCTACTAGGTCATTTATAAATATATACATATATATATTGAACAGAATAGCACTTGTAACAGACCCGTGAGGTAGTCCAGCTCTCGTTTGTTTCCATTTAGATATGGCTGTTTTGTATTGTACTGCAAACCATCTTTGGGATAGGAAAGTTTGAAACCAGTTTAGCATGTGGCCTGATGTGCCATATGTCTTCATCTTGTATAGTAGCATTTCTCGCCATACTGTGTTAAATGCATCTTTGGAAGTCGACAAACAGTGCTAGAGTAGTCTTATTATTATTGAAATTTTCGTTAATGTCCTGTGTAAGTCTTACAACTTGGGTATTGCTGAGCTGTCCTTCCTAAATCCAGTTTGTTCAGGGACTAATAGATTTTGTGTTTCTAGATAGTATGTCAGTCTTGTAGCTACCATTCTTTCTAAGAGTTTTGCTATGTTTGATGTTAAGGATATTGGTCTATAGCTATCTATCATTTGAGTTGGTTTTCCTTTCTTCTTAATGGGTATAATTTTTGCTTTTTTCTATAGTGTTGGTATGTTATTTCTGGTTGTCCAGATTTTATTGAAAATGTTTAATAAAGTATGGAGTGCTTCAGGTCCTAAATTCTTGAGCAGCTCTGGATGTGTGTTATCAGGACCTGGACTCCTTTTATTTTTTAGTGTCCTTATTGCTTGCTTTATTTCTGGGAGTGTGAATGCCTCATTGAAGAAAGTTAGACATATCTTCGTGGTTGCTATTTCTTAAGTATTTATTCTGTTTTTTGTTTTTATCTTTTAATGTAGTACTAGTTTTATAGTATGTTGCTAATTTTCTGCTATAAGGTTATCCTCGTATATTTCTTTATTATCGACATTTAATGGCTGATTTTGTTGGTTTTCTCTATTTATTTGTTTAATGTAATTACGTACCTTAGTACTATTTGTTCTATAGTCTAGTTTGTTTATAAATTCTTCAAAGCTCTGTTTTTTTGACAGTTTTATAGCCTGTTTTAACTGTGCATTTGCTTTTCACCATTCTATAACATCTGCTTTCTCTTGTGTCCTTTCTGCTTTTTCTCTAGTTTTATCTCGTTTTGATTTGAGTTGTGCTAACTGTTCAATCCAGAAAGGTTTGTCTTTATGAATTTTCCCTCTTGGGATACATTGTTTTTGCAGCTTTTAGAATTGTGGCATTTAGTTCTTTCACTACTTTGTTTGTTTTGTTCCAATTTAATTTCTTTGAAAAGTTTGTTTGTTATCGTTTTATATTCTTCCCAGTGTGCCGTTTTTAAATTCCATTTGTACCTTATTTTTCCCTTTGTTCTAGGTGGTTGATGATTTAGATCTGTTTTTGTTATTATGGCTTATGTCTACTACCACTATCTTCAATTACTTTTTTTGTAGTTTTATCTTCTAAATCAGTTGATATGATAGCAATGTCTAGATTGGTTGACTGTCCTGAGTAGTGTATGTAGGTTTTTGGGTCTTCATCCCTATGTAATATTTTCGTTAAGTTGAAGTCTACAAATTCTTCAATAATTTCACCAGCTTTATTGTTGTCACTATAGCGCCATCTTGGAGAATGTCCATTGAGATTACCAATTATGATTGTTTTATTGTCAATATCAATTATGTCCAGGTTGAGGTGATTGTTATTAGGTGGGCTGTAGATACCATAGATTTTAAATTTATGTTTTTGTTTAGAAGCTGTTATCTTTATTATTTCAAAAGTGTCATTGTTGTAATGTAGAGTTGTATAACATGTATTTGAAGCAATATTTATACATGTTAAATGTCACAAATTTAATTTCCAGTGTTATAATATAATTCTTGGGTTTTATTTCACCCTAAATTGCGACGGTATTAATGTTATAATGTTTAACATTATTGTAGCCCCACGTTGTGGTAGCCAATTTGCGAGTGTATTACTTATAATGTTTGTTTACATCAGTGTTGAAGCCATCTTGTGACGTCATTCATTTGTTCGGTTTGTAGCTCCATCTTGTGTTAGCAATTTGCATCAGTGTTAGTGTTCGAAAGAATGCGACTGTTATTTGATTTAAATTTTGTTTACTGTACTCTGGCTAGCTATTATCTCTCGGTCGAACATGTCTCTTGATCAGGGTTGTGTAAACGGAAAGGAATCTTTTATCCAAAAAGAACACTGATGAAGAAATTTGTTTTATAATTTTTATTGTCGAACACGTTCACTATCACTTTTACACATTGATCTAGATACTCGCCAAACTGAAACTGTTATAATAACTTCTTACTGATCACTTTTAATCAACGTACTTCAACCTTTTGTATAATTAACTTTACCATATTTTAGATCTTTCATAATTCTGCTGCGCGTAACTTGTGAATCTATATCCGATGTATGACGAACTGACTGACTGAAGACGACGTGTAGTGTACACAGATTTTTGATGAACTGAGCAACTGAAGGACTGACTGACTTTACCTCCAACCTACCTTATTTATACGCCTTCATCCAGATACGCCTAAAGATTATAACTGAACTGCAATTGGCTAATAAAACGCGCCAACATTAGCGTCCATTTTAATATCCAATTAAAATTATGAATACATATGCTTTAGGGAGGAAACATTCCAGAAGTTTCTACCGAAAACGCGCCAACATTACGTAACTTCCTCGTTTCCAATAATGATAAACAGCTCACCCCCTCGCTGCATTATTGCGCGCTATTATTGACAGTTTCAGTAAGGCCGTATAAACTTATTTCCAAATAATAATTACAATTAATAAACATCTGAAATCAATGTCACATAAAAATGCATATTCATATTACAATCATTATTTACATTTAAGTAATTTGTGATACAAATTACTGCATCAAAATATAACTAATTCCATTTCAAAATAGTTTTAAACAATTTATGCAGAGAAATTCGTTAGTTTTTATTTCTTTTTTGTAAAATTTCATAAATTAAATAAATTCTGTATTAAAGCAAGTTTCTCTAAAATGTTCATTCTAACTGCCAATATTCCCAAATGGGAACAACAACAAAAATCGGGGATAATAATTTTTTTAAAATATAATTATTATATACATATCTTAATTGGAGGCCTCCAGCATAGAAAATCAACAAAGTTCTCAAAATTCCTGAAAGGAAATGAATTTGGCAAGTAAAGGATTAATGTTCAAATATGTTTGCTCTAAAGCAGTGCTTTATAGTGTGCTGTAGTGTTTTATAATGCCACTTCCAATGTAACCATTAGGTAAGTATTAACTAATAAAATAGAAAAGAGTTGTTGCCATTCAATATGCCAGATAAGTAGCCAAAGAGACCCACAAGAAAGAAATCTAAGCTTAGACTATATTAACTCATTTATGTTGGATTTTCACATTAGGTTTATATTGACTCGAAGTACACACTTAAACTTCACATATGTCAAGTTGTAAAAAGCTTGGATCATTTTTGGATGCAAAAAAAAAAGGATGTCATGATGTCCTTTGATGTTAAAGCACTACCTGAGGTAAAATTCTGACTGTTAAAGAAGTGGCTAAAATCAATTTAAATGAATACAGCAGAAATAGAATAGCAGTTTGAAAATATTGTGCATACATCAGAACTACTTCGCATTTAATAACAAATTTTACAAACGGGCACAAGGTTTGGCTATGGGTAACCTGTTGTCACCTGTTGATCTGTATATGAGTAATGGTAGAATGCACATAATTAAAGCCTTTCCTCACATGTTTAAACTATGGTTTAGATATGTGGGTGATATTTTGCCATAGTTCCCCACATATTAAAAGATAATGTTTTGGAATTGCTGAACTTATAAGATAAACAAATTAAATTTACAATTGAAACAGAAGAAAAAGTTACTTATCTTTTTCGGATTTGAAATTCTTTGGAGATCATGAAAAATTTAAATTTGGAATTTATAGAAAACCTACACACACAGACTACTACATTAAAAGGAGTACTTGTAACCCATTGTCACACCAATATGCAGTATTCAGAAGTTCAATTTATTGACTTATCAGTATCCCATTAGAAGAACATTATATGAATGAATTTCACCGCATACTTGACAGAAAATTTAAATGGTTTCAACCCTGCTTCCATAGCCAAAATGATTAAACATGATAAGAAACAAAAGAGATTAACACAGATTACTACTTTAAAGAAAACAGAAAATATAAATTGAAAATATGTAAATAGCAAATTGGAAATATATAAATGACACATAAATTTGCATAACACCTTTGGGCTTTTAAGAAATTTGAAAACATTTTCAAAAGCTACAATATCAGATTGGCACCACAATATAAATTCAGTGTGAGGAAATTATTAAATAAACCACTTAAGAACACCATACCATATGATATGAATTCTGGCATTTATCAGATTAAATGTTGTGATTGTGACAGCTTATATAGGAATGGCTAAGAGAAACTTAAATGTCAGATTGAAAGAGCATAAAAGAAACTTCAAATGTAAACAAATTGACAAATCAGCAGTAGCATACCATTTTTGGATAATCACAATATTGTAAAAGAAATTAATTTATTGAAACCTTTGACGATCAGACTAGAACTCATCACATGGGAAAAGATCTTCATTTTTAAAAATTCCAAGATTGATTTATTGATTTTGTTTATTGTCAATAGACTTTTCAGTTTCTGACATTGTCCATTACATACAATTATTAAAACAACAAAAAGTAAATAATTACAAGTAATAAAATCGTACATGGATACATATACTGCTTAAAATTATTACCTGTTTTAATTGTGATATATACCTAGCTATTGAACATTCAGCTCCAGTTTGCATAAGCACTCTCTATTATAACTCATCTATACTATACAGAGCCTTCGTCACCAAATACTTTTAAGCTATCTCAAATTTCTTACCCTTATAACATTTTATATATGAAGGTAGTTTTGTATGTAGCAGCATGCCCATGACATTTGAATCTTTATAAGATATATTCTTGTTGAAACCCTGCCTAAAATAACACAACTCAATAAGGTTTTGGGAACTGGTAAAGGGAAGTAGTGGATTTTATTGCAAATAATGTACTGATTATGATGCTGAAAACAAAATGTTTCTATCACGTCAGGGAAAAAAGTTATTGCTGTTTATGTTTTTCGCTGCTTGGCGATCTCGCCCCATCTGCATCTGCACACATACGTACTTGTGTAAACTTATCTGACTAGAACTGCTGACCTTATATGAAGCACTGTGTTTATAGAACTTGTTGGAGTGTGATGTTAGATTTCTATTAACTAGTATCCATGTTGAAACCGTGTTCTACATCTTTCATACAGTGTGGAATTTTAAACTTTGCTGTGGTTGTTATATGCTTAAACAATGAAGAAGCAGAGACGTGGATGTATAATTCCCCGGATTGTTTTTGTTACATCTGCAGAGAATTCACAACTAGTAAACAAAGGAAACAAATTACAACACTATTGAAAACTGCATATCGTCTGTATTTCGGCTGTCCACTCGGTGACCAAAATAAACGTTTTGCACCACATATAAGTTGCATCCGATGCTATGTAAAACTGACTCAGTGACCGAAAGGGGAGAAACAACACATGCGATTTGCAGTTCCAATGATATGGCGCGAACAAGAAAATCATACCAATGACTGTTATTTCTGCATAACCAAAATAACAGGGTTTTCATAAAAAAATAAACAGAATATCTCATATCCTGATTTGCGTTCAGCCATCAGACCAGTACCTCATGGGAATGACTTACCAATAACTCCTTCAAATTGGCAAGAACGTTCAGAAACAGAGGGTAATGAATCAGACAACGGTGCAATGGAATCAACAGCCAGTTGATATTGTAATGAAAAGAAGCTAGAAACAGTGATGTGTATTGAATTTATTTAAAGGTGAGTCGGAATTGTAACACTAACATCACTTAAGTTTACTCACTTAACATGTTTCGGGAAACCGTTGTTCCCATCCTCAGAAGGTTATCTCGACTGGCCCGTGTTGTTGGTGTTTCCGTTTTTTGGACTGGATACTGTGGTGGCATCTTGTGGTGGAGAAATGTACTTCCAGAGAGGATTTGGTGGCGGCAAATCAAAATTCATTAGATGTGTGTTGTGTTTTAGAATGGTGATCTTCTCCCATGCATCTAATTCGGCTGCAAATTTGGCTGGTTTGACTAATGTAATATTGGGTTTGATGTTGTGATTAGTGATCCAAAAATGGTGTGAAACTGCAGATTTGTCCATTTGTTTGTATTTAATACATCTCATGTGCTCCTTTAGCCTAGTTTCTAGGTTTCTTTTTGTCTTACCTATGTATACTTTATTGCAATCTGAACAATTGATTTTATAGATTCCAGCTTTTTTGTCTTGTGGAATGGGGTCTTTTAACTTGTTACAAAGTAATTTCTCTATGTTAAATTTGTTCTGTGGAGCTAGGCTGATGTTATGTTTCATGAAAATCTTCTTAAATTTGTGAAAAGTTCCTGGGTGGTATGTGAATTTCTTGAACTTTAGCTCTTTATCTTGCTGGCTGAGATTTGTTGTGTTTCTGATGTGCATCTGTCGTTTGAATTTTGCAATTTTTTTGTCAATAGTTGTTTTGTTGTACCCATTATGTATTGCTGTGTCTACTATATGCTGGTATTCTAACTGGTATTCTTTTTTATTTAAGGGGGTATATACCAGTCTATGTGTTAGGCTGTTTAGTACTGCATGTTTGTGTGTGGTTGGATTGAAACTCTTATTTTTTATGTAATTAGTAGAGTGTGTTGGCTTCCTGTATATGCCAAAAGTTAGGTTCTTTTGTTCTCTGATGATTTTTAGGTCTAAAAATGGTAGCATGCCTTCTTTTTCTATTTCTATAGTGAATAGAATAGAAGACCTCATACAACTTACCAATTTATGCATTGCACAAAATTGTTTTAGTTTCAATAAGAAGTTCTATCAACAACCAACTGGTCTAACCATGGGCAACCCACTTTCACCCTTCTTGGCAGATTTATTTATGAGCTACTTAGAAACACACATAACAACTTCCTTTCCATACATGTTTAAAGTTTGGCACAGATATGTTGACGACATCTTCGCTGTTGTCCCTAACAGATTCATACAAGACTCCTTAGCCTTACTAAACCTACAGAACCAATCAATAAAATTCACCATAGAAATAGAAAAAGAAGGCATGCTACCATTTTTAGACCTAAAAATCATCAGAGAACAAAAGAACCTAACCTTTGGCATATACAGGAAGCCAACACACACTACTAATTACATAAAAAATAAGAGTCTGGTCTTCAAACCATGATATCACTCCAAACATAAAACTCTTAAAACCGATCAACAACAGCAATGAATTGGACATCTGGGGAAAAAATACATATTGTCAAACACAGGAATCACCTAATGAATTTTGAACTGCCGCCACCCAACAGCCTTTGGAGGTTCATCAGCCCAGCACCAGAGAACACCACAAACCACACACATCCCCCAGACGATGACCGGCAAAAATCAGTTGAGAGAAAATGCTGACGATGGGAACAAACCGTCTCCCGAAACGCGTTCAAGTAAGAATATTTTAGTGATGTAGTGTAACAACCCTCAACTCTCTATTTTAATTATGACACATCACTGTTACTAGCTTCTAAATCTTCAAAATTAGTCCATATATGACGTTTATTTTATGTATGATAGATGAATAATAACTTCAAATTTCCGAATTTTGTCCAGATTCTGTCAATGCATCCAACCAAATCCGTGAGGTAATAAAATTAGAGAATTCGTTAAGACCTACCTCACTAATGAGCCATTATTTCAGAACGAGATATAGAGATCTGATATTTTTACAGCATGTTTATGCATTCTTTCTCAGTGTGTTACTTTGTTTGATGAAACAAATTTAATAAAATAAAAAAATATTTTATTAATGAACTTCTAAAATTTAAAAAAAAAAAATAAACATTTTATTTTTTCTTAAATTATGTACAATAGAAAACTCAATAAAAAAAATTTCACATACTACCTGAATTGTGTGATATAAATTTAATGTGCATAGGTCTAGTATTATCTGCACTAATATAGCATTAGTGAGATACGGATTGACGACACCCCGTAATAAGAAAGGGTATCATAACAAAAGAACTGAGGGTGATGGAAAAAAACGGATAGTAGATTCGAAATCAGCATGGCCAAATTAAAATAAATCGGGCACTTTCAAGTCAATTCCTTAAAATTTTTAAAAAATTGTAGAGTTGTGTAATCATTGTTATGTCTAGTAATAGTTTTGAATGTTACTGTTTTTAATATTTTGTTTTTTTACTGCATAAGTTATTACTTTATAAACATACAGAGAGTATAACGTTAATATCTGCTTGTCTTTGAATATTATCCTACAGGATTCACATGCACTCATGTTAAATATCTCTCTGATTGCCATTTTTTGCCTTTCCATATGCATTGTTGCAGCACAACCCCAAGTTTAGGTTCCATATAATAAATGAGGATATATAACCCCATAATAAATAATTTTGAGCCCTCTTTCATCTAAAATATTCTTGAAATATCGTAACAGATACACAGATTTACTAATGAGATTGTTAAATTTTGATATCCCGCCAGTCAGCAACATTATTAAGTTTACCACAGACAGCAGCAGTTGGATGCTCAGGCTGAGGAAAGAGTCTCGAAGAGACCATTACAGAGGATAAAGACGAATTTCTTCAAAAACATTCCAACAGTTTACAGCTTGATGTATGTGAGGTTTTCAATGTGTACTGATTCATATTTTAAAATGAAAATAACTTAACCATTAAGAGTGCTTCTATTTGTAATATTTAAGAATGTGTAGTTTCTCCAAACTGTACTATCAATGTAGTAAAATACTTTTTAATATAGAGTCAACTGAAAAATTCAACGCCACAGCCGGTATTTGAACACGGTTCTCCCGCTCTCCGTGCGGTTGCTCTAACCATTGAGCTACTGTGACAACATGCCAGTGGGGCATTGAATTCCCCAATTGACTCAAGTTGCTTCCCAGACATACCTACCAAGGCATCTCCCTCGAGATGACAAACTTAGCAGCGACCTGCTTATTGCAAGTACTTCAGTGCTGGGTGCATATATTATTAAGGGTTTTAATTATTTTTTTGTTATTATATAAATTAATATACTTTTAATAGACCTTAGCCTGGTCTAGGGCAAGTTTTTAATATAGAGTCAACTCAAAAATTCAACGCCACAGCCGGGATTTGAACACAGTTCTCCCGCTCTCCGTGCGGTTGCTCTAACCATTGAGCTACTGTGACAACATGCCGGTGGGGCATTGAATTCCCCAACTGACTCAAGTTGTTTCCCAGACATACCTACCAAGGCATCTCCCTCGAGATGACAAACTTAGTGGCGACCTGCTTATTGCAAGTACTTCAGTAATAGTAAAATACTATTTTCATCATTGGTAGTACTTTTAGCTTATTTCTATAGCAGTCCTATTGGTTATCTATAGTTTATGCTCAGCCCAGCATAATCTGTGATCATATGTTTGCAGTGGGTGTACATTGTATAATTTAGGGTTGCAGATACAGGCATATATTTTTTAAGAGATGCATAAGCCTTGTTAATATGTTGGAAATTGAACAGCAGGCTAACTCACTGTGGTTGCCAATTCTGCAAACACCTGCTAAGGAAATTCTCATGGAGCAAAGTTAAAGCCTGATAAAAGTATAATTAAATTTCTGATCTATGTTTCAGTTTACAGCCCAGAACTTCAGAAAACTTTAAAAAACTTTGATTGGCACGCTCAACTGACAGAGTATATGTTATTGGAAAAACCAGTTGTGCAGCAATTTGCTGAGAAAAACAATCAAAAGAGTTGGCGTGAAGGTGCCATTAAATCATCATTTGCTTACATGCTTCTTGATCCTCGTATTACAAACAATTTACCGCATTGGACCTCATCTTGTGCTCATTCAGAGGCATGGACCAAGTTTCTCTCAGCAGTGTTTTATATAGGTAAAGGAAAACGTTCTCGTCCATATTCGCATTTGTATGAAGCTTTTGCATATTACAAAAAGAATTGCTACAGCAGTGTTGATGATAAGGTGCAGTATATACTAGACATATGGAAAGATGGATTAGGAGTTATCTGCCTACATGTGTTTCAACATGTCATACCAGTTGAAGCATATACACGGGAAGCTGCCATGATTGATGCTGTTGGCTTAAGAAATCTAAAAAATAATCGTTCTGGTGAGTACTATGGCATTGTGGCCACATGGACATCCCATCAGAAGAGAAAATGGGGAACTTATCTGCTATATCGTGCATTTTGTATCTTTCTTCTTGAGGGTGAAAGACAGTTAAGACCATCGGACATTGCCAATTAAAAAGGTTTATTTTTTGAGTATGTGATTAATAGTGCTCAGACTCAGAATTTCAAATTATAAATGAGAAACAAAGAGATAACAGTAGTGGCAGTTTTGTTTTATTATGTATTTCCATCAAGCCTGTTTTCATAATTTTTGTAACATAATGACTAATTTTCAAGAAACAGTTTTAAGTACTGCCATATTAGAACTTATTGTTTGAATACAATCTTTGCAAGATACTTTTGTTTGTGGGAGCTTTAACAACAAACTTTGCACATGTAAATTCAAAGTTAAATGTATAGAGGAAATGTTAGCTTCGTGAGTTGAAGTCTGACTGCAACTTTTATTATCCACAGTATCAAAACTGCAGTGTTCTTTGCTTTTATAAAGTAATTTAGCTTATGCTGCCTTTTCACCACTAAGAAGTCTATAAAGTAGATTCAACTTGGTGGGTAATTATGACTAAACCTTCCCTATTCCCACGCAGGGGAGGAGTGAATATAAATATGACCTTGGATGTGTGCTGGTAAGGAAGCATCCAGGAACTTGGAGTTCAATTGTGTAACACTAATCTGCAGAATAAAAATTAAATTGCTTAATGACAAATCATTTACAATTCTGACATAACATTAAAATCCCTACAGGAATCAGTAATCAGTTTAACTGTGGACTTTCTCTTTACTGTTACTACAAGCTTTACTTTTAACAGTTCCAATTAGCTTCAGTTATAAAACAAAAGCTAATGCACTGAATGCAAGCCAAAAAACTTTAACTGCCTTATTAAACCTTTAACACTGTACGAATATGTAAGCGTTATCTGAGCATTCTTTGCATTGTGTAATATTTGGAATTTAAGAGTGCTACAACAGACCACAATATCCTAATGAATAGATATCCAATGTGCCTGTCATGTTGTAAGCACGTTCCATTAGTGGTCTTGGTGCTTGGAGTAGAAAAAGGCTCGAAAGCTGAAACTTGTGCTGCAGGCAGTAGTGAAGGTAAGAGACATCACCACTTGCCTCGATCACACCAAGAGAAGTGCAGTCTCCCTCTTGCCATGGAAAAAATTGTTTGCCTTTTTAGATGTAGAATATTGTCGGACTGGTTGTAGTATTCCAAAAGCCAAAATCTGTTGCTCCACTTCTGGTCCTGCCCTTCATCATTTATGTTGATATTTAGCATGCCTGTCATAGAGGAGAACCAGAACAGAAGATGCAAAGAAATACATTACATGCCCAGCAGAACTTTTGCAGTGTATCTTGCCATTGCCAGTTGCTCCAAATCCCACAATTTGTTGATTCTTTGTCACTTGTAGAGTCTTCTGGACATTTATTGGACAAGTCTTAGTCCAGTAAATGCAAACAAAAATTTAACGTTAACCATGGACCTAATCTTATATGTACATGGAGTACCCTTTAACAATAGATATACAAATAATATCTTAAAATACTTAATTTTTTGAGAAGTAGCATTCACAATATTGCATATCACTTCTTCAGCTGTGTCACATGTGCTTTTACTGTCATTTGTATACTCTTATTGTGCAGTTACACAGACACCAGAGATAACAATTTCTTTACAACACATACTGTGGTGTGAGCTTGGCTGTATATTTATCCTTAATTTTGCTAATAGGATGAAACTTCAACTATACCTCATCCTCTACATCAAAACAATACCCTTGCTTGCCCTTATTGTACATCTTCTGATACCTCAGCCTACTGCTGTAAATTTCCCCTAACCCTATCCCATTCCTCCTTGACATTCTTTCGATTAAGGCTGGTTCACAAAGCCCAAGAATGGTAGCCAAAATGGAATTAAGAATGGGAACATACAAGATTTTGGTTCACAACAGCCGAGTAATGTAAACAGGAATGCATATCAATGATTACATCAATTACAAAGTGGAAAGTTGATTTTGCACATTGGAATTTCATTTGATTTTAACTGAGCAATGATATTTTTTCACCTGCTTCCGATTCAGCCAACATAATGCAGGTTAGCCAATGTCAAAATTTGATACAGTAAACATGTAAATGCAGATCTGTTACATTTCCAATTTCTCTAGTCGTACCAAGCTTTCATTCCTTGATTTAATGGCATACATTAAAAGTTGATTGTTCTTTGTAATTTCTACCTGTTTTTGCTGTTCTTTGCTATCGTTTTTGAGGTAATAGCCAGTCGAGTTGCATATAAACAGACTACAGATGACCCTTTCACTAGAAGAATCAACTGTCACTGGATCTGCGGGTGTCAGGACCTGGAGTTAGCACATATGCTACCAATTTCTTCCAGTTTCACGTTTTCAGCTTGCGACTATATAAGGCACTAGTGGGTGTTTCATGTCATACTACTAGAGTAACCTATACAGTGAAGAGTCTAATGTGCATCTGTGCCTGGGAATGAGAAAGTTAAAACTTGGCCGAGCCTTCTTTCCCATTTCCAGAGCCCAGGAAAGCTTCCCATTGATTGTGAATGCTTCCATTAGAATACATGTATTTTAACTTTGTCGTTCTGGTTACTGTTGTTGTGAACCAGCCTTTAATCTCATCTGGCAATACATCCTAGATATTCCAAACATTTGCTTAGGAGCAGTTAAGTGGAAATGACATCATTAAGGCAAATGGGCACTGACTACAAGCCTCGTGCTTTGCAGAATTAAAAGAAAATTGGAGCCAATGTAAAATTTGGTCCCAACTTCACTGACTATTATGATGGTAAGGTATCAATTCCACCTTTAAGTTTTTATTAACCTGTTCACTTAGCGAATAGCTTAGGGTAATACAGGGTAGTAAATAGGTGCTGTATATCTGAGTTAAAATAAAATATTCTAAGTACATGAGCTTTAAAATACGATGCATTATACATGACGATAATCTTTGGAACACCAAAATAAGACCTAACCATCTTTAAACCAGCAACAGTATTGTAAACAGTCTCTTCACACATTGGCATCAATGAAGTACATTTTATAAAGCTAATTACTAATACTAACAAATGTATTTCTCTGCATGCTCCTTGAAAATATACCAATAAAATCTAGAAACAGTTTTTCCATAGGACATTCTGCCATATTGCAAAACAAAAATCTCGAAAGGTTCTGTGCAGGCTTACTAAGTTTGCAAAACTGACAAGGTTTAACCCTGGCACTTATGTCACCATATCCCTCTCCAAATAAAATAATGGCCAATTTTGTGATGCATTTTATGTATACTTTGTTGTGTGTTACAAGACACACCCTTGGTGATAATATTCAAATAACAAGGGTACCAACTTGTAAGGAACAACAATCTTACATTTACCCTGTCGATCCTACAACATAAGGTATCCTTTTACAGGAAATAAGGTTCATATTTATTACCTATCTGTAATGAATCAGTGATTGTTTTCAATTTCTCATCTTGTGACTGATATTTAGCCAACTCTGTAAATGCAAGAGGACATTGACTAAGCACTGTTCACACTGGTACTAAGTCTGATTCTACATATGGATCTCTACATTTTTGTCATACATATGAGAAAGAGCACCAGCTATGCAATTAATTGATCCTCATGTGTGGTTGACCTTAAACTTAAATGCTGAAATTGTTGCAGCCCACCTAGCAATCTTCCCACTCTTCTAAGGTCTAGCCAAAATCCATAAAAGTGCTGATTATCAACCTCTAAGGTGAACTCCAAACATTCTACATATAAATCTAAATGTTTGCAACCCATATAAAACTGCCTAAGCGTTCAACTTGTACATGAAGTATTTCCTCTCTTGAGAAAGCACTCTAGAAGTGTAGACAATAACCAGGGCCCGGATTTTAATGACATTTCATCTTTTAATTAGCACACCATGGACGTTGCTCACTAGTGCAGATATTCTTATCGTGGCTCCTAGATTTAAAAAAAATTAGTAATTTTTATGGTCATTTTTCCTTAATTTTTGTTTTTAGGTCATTTGTAAGTTTTAACGTCATTATTTGGTGGTTTTATGGTCATTTTGCCCCAATTTGTATTTTTAGGCATTTTTTATTTTAAGTTTGCAGTCATTATTTTCTCTTTTTTGTCATTTTGTGTGTTTCTTGCATTATATAGTTTTTCTGCATTTGCTTACATTCAGTGCTATCGCAACTCTAAATAAGCATAAATACTTAAAATCAACCAGATTATTCACAATTCACAGCCTCACTGGCAATTCAAGTACAGTAACTTTGTCCATCCATTTTTAACCGTATTCCAGAATGAAGACGAGGTTGCAATTGTCACTGAAGCAGGTACATTTACAGTGGAGTGTGAAACCCACTATTACCTGCGCTAATGAAAGAACTGGCAAGAGAAGACTGCTGTTCTCACTGTTTGTCAGTGACTGAATAGCGAGACAATTACAGTTTTAGTTTTAGCCCGCTTTTGTAGAATTGAACCAATTCATTCATACAAATGATGTCACTGAACAGCCAAGTGGTAGACTGCCCACTGCAGTTACAAGTTTCTGTGTCTGTTTAGTCAGTTCATCAGTGTGAATATACGTAAATTTGTATTATACGTTGATGATTTTATTTACCGTAATTTTTGTTTGAGTGCATTTAGCATGCCTAAATTAAGGCATGCTAAACCTGTTCATCTTAAATAAATTGTTTCAGAAATTGGCGAGAATATTTTCTCTACTGATGATCAAATTCGTTTTTGCAAAATGTGTGATGTGATGGTGGCAGCAGATAAAAGATTCACCATACAGCAACATATCGGTCATGACAGACATGTACGCACAGTTCAAAATTATAGTAAGAAGAAAACATCCCAACTGTTACTCATACAGAAGGCATCAACAAGTGAAGAGGAAGACAAATCCTCGGCATTTTGTATAGACTTGTGCGAAGGTCTTGTTTCTGCAAACATTCCATATGGAACCTGACCAGCCTAAGCTGAGAGATTTCTTGGAAAGTATGCAGGCCGTAATATTCCAGATGAATCTACTCTGATAAAAAATTATGTACCCTACTGCTATAAAAACATAATAAGAATACGAGAACAGCTTTGTGGAAAGAAAATGTTTGTCTCCATTGATGAAACCAGTGATGTGGGGGGCTGCTACATTGCCATCGTAATTGTGGGTACTCTGGAAAATGATAAACCGGGCGAAATATTCTTATTCACAACAGAAGTCTTGGAAACTGTTAACCACTCGACAATATGTCACCTCTTCAACAGCTCAGTGATGCTTCTGTGGCCTGTGGGCGTGAGACACAGTGATTTTTGCTCTTTGTGACTGATGCAGTGCCTTACATAGTAAAAGCTGCCAATGCAATCAAAACATTTTATCCAAAAATGATAACATGTGACTTGTTTAGCTCATGCTTTTCACAGAGTGGCCAAAGAACTCAGAGAAAATTTCCCTGAAGTCGGCAAACTGGTGTCGCATACCTAGAAGATATTTGTTAAAATTCCATCATGCAGACAACTTTTCAAATCCCAAACTCCTGACTTTCCATTGCCGCTGTAGCCCATCATTACCTGGCGGGGTACATGGATTGATTCCGGAGTGTACTATTGTGACCACTACCAAACAGTGAAGCTCTAATCTATTCCCTCAAAGCACAAGAAGCCAAGGTTATTCAAACTGCCCAACAACTGTTGTCAAAGAGCAAAATGATGGGGAAATTAATATATATTACAGCAAATTTTGGCTCATTGTCAAAAATTATTGTGCATCTTCTAGAAAAGCGTGTGGCACTGGAAAGCATGATTGATGTCACAACAATGCAGATGCATTAAAAATGTTCATGGTGATATTGGTGTGTCGCTATCAGCCAAACTGAAACATGTTGACAAAAACTTGGACTACAACATTTTGTGCTCCATCTCTTGAGTCTTGACAGGAGGAAGATTTTAGTCTGTCTGGTATTGAAGAGGAGCTTACATCCAGTGATTTTGTGCATTTTAAGTATGCTCCCATTGAATCTGTAGACGATGAAAGGAGTTTTTCACTACAAGAGCATACTGGCGGACAATCAATGTTCATTTTCCTTCGAGAATCTGCGGATGGTCTCCATCACCTACTGTAATGCAGAATGAGGTAAGCCTCTAATACGTAAATAGGTATATAATTTTTTATTAATGCTTCCATCCAATAATGTATTCAGTTATCTAACAGTAGTTTTTTTTTCTTCTTCCCACTTCCAGGTGTTCCACACACTGTATAAATTAAAGGACTGAAACTGACAATAATTGTCTTCATCTTGAAATTTTCTCATTCTTGTTATAAATTATAGTTTTAATTTGGATATAGAAAGACAATGTTGAATTTAATTGTAATACCAAGCCTATAATTGGGCCAACAAATATATGTAGAATAGGCCAAATCTGATAAATAAACTAGTATTTTCATGCAAATTTTGGGGTCATTTTTACTAGTTTTTGGATCTTTTTTTTCAGTTTTTTTAAAGGTAATTTTAAAAGTAATTTTTGGTTATCAAAATCCGGAACCTGGCAATAACCTTTCTTCCTTTGTGACATTGTTGTAATAAGATGCTAGATCTGTGATCTACATGCAACAGTTTGCAATATGAATGTTTTGGAAAAATCTGGGATTGCAACAAGGTGGTGAAAGTAATGCTTGTTTTAGCTTATCAAATGTGAATTGCTATTTTTCACCCCACCTAAATTTAACACCCTTCTTACATAAAACATTCAA
This sequence comes from Deroplatys truncata, assembly GCA_030765065.1. Taxonomy (NCBI): domain Eukaryota; kingdom Metazoa; phylum Arthropoda; class Insecta; order Mantodea; family Mantidae; genus Deroplatys; species Deroplatys truncata. The sequence continues at coordinate 12,877,349 of CM060982.1, read as the reverse complement.
CTTGCTTGCGCATTCCACGTAATCTGGGATATATTTAGCAAAATAATTGACCATTCCAATAAATCTGGAAATTTGTTTCACAGTCTTAGGTACTGGATAATGTCTAATAGCTTCGTTCTATTTGGATCAACCCGAATTCCATCACAAGAAATAATATGACCCAAAAGCTTTAATTCTGATGATGCAATTTAACCTTTTCAGGGTTGACAGTTAAATCCACATTATGTAAACATACAGGGTGAGCCAAAAAACTATGATCTGCCTGCGCAGTGTTTTTCCTGTTTGCGTCATCGGCACTCATTACTGTCTTCAGCTATCATAGAAAGGCGCAGATGAAACCATACAACATTTTTAAAACTAATTTTAAAGGCTTTACTTACCAACTTTATGAAACTGGCCACCGCTGTCCATAAATTTTTGGCACCTCTTTAGGAAACTATCCATCACTCACCATAGTTCACGTTGAGAAATGCGGGCAATTTCCTGGCGGATATTTTGTTTTAATTCTTTCAGCGTGTGTGGGTTTGTCTTGTATACTTTGTTTTAAGTTACCCCAGAGATAGAAATCGCAAGTGATTAAGTAGGGGGACTGAGGGGGCCACAAATCTGTACTAATAATTCTGTCCTACTTTCAATTTTTCTCATTGAAATATTATTGGATGTATAAGCTGTTGCACAGTCTTGTTGAAAAAAGGCAAAATCACGCTCCCTGTCTGCAATTCTCTAAAAAAAAAAAAAAAAAAAAAAAAAAAGGGAGGCAAAATTGTATTCACATATGTACGGGCTTCAACTGTTGACTTCAATTGGCAAGTGATGGATAGTTTCCTAAAGAGATGCCAAAAATGTATGGACAATGACAGTGGTCAGTTTCAGCATCTCCTTTCATAAAGTTGGTAAGTAAAGCCTTTAATGGTAGTTTTAAAACTGTTGTAAGGTTTCATCCGCGCCTTTCTATGATAGCGGCAGACGGCAACAAGTGCCAAGGACACGGACAGAAAAAACACTGCGCAGGCGGTTCAGTTTTTTTGCTCTCCCTGTAATAATGCTTATCTTACATGTACCTAACACTTACTTGAATATGTGTACAAGTCATCTAATAAATATTTATATTTTGTGTCAGAAAATACTGAATCTAACAATCTTGTGAGTACCTGTGCTTCTTTCATTAAGCCAAAGGGTAATACATTAAATTCAAATGTATTGTAATCACTACAAAATGCCGTATATTTCTTTGATTCTTTCTGTAATGGTATCTGGTAGTATGCGCTATTTAAACCAAGGGTAATAAAATACCTTGTCGCGGTATCGTTCGTGTTATCTTATTTGCTGAGCGCCTGTTATTGTTTTACTATTTTTAATTTTGAGTTCTTTGTCCTCCGGCTAGCTATTACTCAGTCGAGCAAATCTCTTGAACAGGGTGTGTAAACGGAAAGGAGTTGTTACTAAAAGATAACACCGATAAAGAATTTGTTTTTACACTTTTATTGCCGTCACACGTTATTAACTTCACATATTTACTCTTGATACACGCCCAACTGAAACTGTTATATTTTCGAATGTAACAATAATCACTTATTTGCCGCACATTATTAATTCGAGTATTTCACATTTTGTATAATCGGCGCAACAGTTCTAGACACGTGAGAATCTTAATGAGAGCTATGAAGCGAGTTGCTTACCAGATCAGGAGGTGACCGGTCGTCTGCATGCTGGAGTGCGTGGGACAGTCATTGTCAAATATCCGCACACTGGTTATGCACTGCGCTGATAAACTTAGTTATATACAGTATATTAAAATCCACGCTGTAAAAAACGCTTAATATAAAAAACACTGTCTATCATTGCCTCCAATTCTTCCACACCTAACAACCACCCTTCCTCTTCAGCGGAATCACTCACATTATTGCTGTCATCACTGCTGTCACTACTTTCTGCACCATTATCCTGGATGAGAATTATTTCTATTTGATTTTCTGCAATTCCTATTTTTCGAAATAATGATTCTTAATTTATTCAACATGTCGACATACATTTTCCCATTCTGGCCTTCGAATTTCAGCAAATTGCTGGCGTTATAACTGCTCCACATACTTTAATTTAAAAGTGATATTTCTGCATGCCATCCATTTTTTGATATCAGCCCAGATTAATTCGATTGGGTTTAGATCTGGGCGATACGATGACAATCAAAGTACATCATGGGGATGTTGTATTACTATCTGGCAGTGGCGGTTCTTGGGTGATCGCATACTCGCAATTGCACACCCACTAATTTTTCCCTATATGTGAATATGCATTTGCCTCTATAGCTATGTATACAAGAAGGGCAAATGTCAAAATTTCTTCTGTATGAAGAGCTTATTTAAACTCCCCGCGCCTTCTTTGCCAAACGCCAGTGCATTTGGTCAACAACCTGTAGAGACGCACAAACGAGATTTTGCGACTGGCGAAGGAAACTTTAGGGCGAGAGGTCGCGGGGAGCGGGGCAACGCTTGTATTTAAAAGTACGGCGAGTTAACGCAGTGTAATCGACAAGCCCAAGAGATGCGATTGCTATGGCGCAAGCGCACTGCGTTCCCATACAATTTCGCTACGACCATTTCCCTTGCTGTTGTCTAGCAGAAGTTGCGATCAACCTGCTCCACACTTAGCCAACTTTACGTTTCTAAGTACAATCTAGCCATTTTCTGTATTAACGTGAGAGTTATGTTAATGCTGCAAACACATTACATCTATTTAGATTAAACTATTATAAATGCATTTAATTATTCTGCATAATATACTAAGGTAAATATTTCAGTTTGAGTTAGTTAATTTCTTACGGTGTTTACATTTTTATTTGTTTGTGTTCCTAGTGGCTGAGTCGGTTCATAGCAGTAGATTTGAATCTGTGTAAGTGTGAAAATGAATAGCGTTGCGAAACTAAAAGAGATAAACCTTTCGGGTTTATCCTTAGAAGAAAAGCTGCAAATTAAAAACGAAGGCAGACCGCTGCCACCAATCGATTTAGTTCAAGTGACTAATTGTAAAGGGAAGACTTTTACAAGAAAGTTTAACGAAAGTGTGTATAAAAATTGTTCGTGGATATGTGCTCGTGAAGCAACTAACCGGCTCTTCTGTTTTCCGTGTTTATTGTTTGCGAGTGAGAGAAACGGCACCTGGACAAATAATGATTGTGGTGATATTGGTAATTTAAAGCAAAAAATGGCAAAACATGAGAGCTCAATTGCCCATATAAATTGCGAATTAGAACTAAATGTTCTGGGAAAATATAATATATCTCAGCAGTTAGACAGTGCTTTTACGCGTAATGTGGAAAAGCACAACGAGGAAGTTACTAAGAGCAGATATGTCTTGTCGCAGATAATTAATTGCATAAAATTCTGCGGAGCGTTCGAGTTAGCTCTCATGGGACACGACGAAAGTCAAAGTTCATTGAACCCTGGAGTATTTCGTAGACTGATAAATTTCACCGCAGAATTAGATTCCGCGGTGAAAGATCATCTCCAGCAGGCCAGCGTTTTTCGAGGAACGTCGGAAGAAATACAGAATGATCTGTTTCAGTATGCTTAACGTATGCCAAGAAGAAATTAAGAGCGAAATTTCTAAAGCAGACTATACCGCTGTAATTGCCGACGAAACATCTGGTATTTCATCTCTTTTTCAAATGTGGTTGTGTTTCGTTACCTGCTACCAAATGGTAAGCCATCGGAAAGATTCTGGACATTTTGAAATCCAGATGGACAAGATGCGAACGCTCTCTCCCTATGTATAAAAAACGCGCTCTCAATGGTATCTGAAACTGAAAAAAACAAAGTCGTGTCTCAGAGTTATGACGGCGCAAATGTCATGAGTGGGCAACATGCTGGTGTACAGGCATTGGTGAATAAAGATTACCCTTTCGCTCACTACATGCATTGCCATGCACACAAATTGAATTTAATTATGGCGCAATCAGCAAGTTAAAATACAGAAGTTCGAATATTTTTCGCGGAATTAAATGAAATTCCTGCATTTTTTTCTAATTCTCCGCAACGAGTTCGTGTTTTGGATGAGATAGTAGGTAAGAGGATACCTGGAGTTTCAACAATAAGATGAAATTTCAAATCCCGATTAGTGCAAACAGTTTTCGAGCATAAGGAATCAATTACCGAATATTTAGAGAACATAGAGAGGAGCAGTAAACAAAGCAACACAATAGTTCAGGCTAGAGGACTGCGCCTTAACCTAATACAGCCAGATTTCTTGTTCTGCCTACAAATATTCTTCATTATAATGCCACATGTGGATATGCTATCTAATCAGTTCCAAAGACGATCCATTGATACAGTATTTGCAAAATCTGCCATTGGAACATTTGAAAGTGCAATAAAGGATGTTAGATGAAGCATTGATGATATAGCCGAGAACCCATGTTATTCAGAGAGGCTGTAAAACGACGTAAGGTTCACCACTTGTCAAGAAAAGCTGCTGCGACAGAAGTGTGTGACGCGATTCTGCTACAGGCAAAGGAGAGGTTTTCATATCACAATCGCCTTGTCGCGTCAAATTACTTCATTTCCGAAAGATTTGACGAATACAACAAAACGTATCCGGAAAAATACATATACCTTAACTGAAGCATATCCATTCATTGACACGACCAGATTACGGAGTTGCAATTGATGTACATGCGCAGAGCATCCAGAAATGCATCGGGTGCTGTAGATCGTTTAGGATTTATTGTGGAAAATAATCTAGAAAAAACGTTCAGTGAAGTTTCTAAATTACTGAAACACTTGTGACAGTGCCAATGTCAACTAGTGAAGCTGAAAGGTGTTTTTCAAGTTTAAAGTGCATAAAAACCTTCCTTCGGTCCACGATGTCAGAAGAACGCCTGGCTCTCTAGCCATGTTGTCAATAGAGAAAAGCCTTGTAAGGGATATTTCAGACTTCAATGAGAGAGTAATAGACCAGTTTGAAACTAAGAAGTTTGCCGAATGGACTTCATGCATCGCCATATCCTGTAAGCTGATGTGAAACAGTGAAAGAGATTGGAAGCTGTAAGAGCTTTTTAGTGAGTCAACTTTTCTTTTTTGCATTGCGTGTGTGTATGTGTGCGTGCGTGTGTATCAGAAAGAGAGCAAGTAACAAACTGCACACCCATTGCAACAGGTCACGAGCCGCCACTGCTATCTGGTCAAGTATGTATGACTTCTGAAGCTGTTTTTGGCTTTAATTAAGTTATATAGCTTTGTTTTACTCATGCTTTCATCTAAAGCTATATTATGTCTAAGTAACCAAACCCTCATTTCTTCTTTCAAGGAATTTGAGGTAGGTGGTTTGTCAATTTGATGTTGACGCATTGTGAAGCATTGTCGATGACCAGAACATACCCAGCAGGCATATTAGGTATCAACATGGCGTTGATTCACTTCACGTAATTTTCTGTATTCATTTCTTGATGAAAATCTCCTGTTGTTTGTTGCGACTTGTAAAAGAAGGGCATTTGGAACGAAGCCGATCTTTCCAACTGCATGAACGATAATAAGTATTTGCCCTTTGGCAACAGGTGCCTGTAAACCTAATTCGCTATCGTCACTCCAACTTGTAGATGCTGTATGACTGCTGTGTATGTATGACTCATCATACACTATAGTATTTTTCTGAAATTTGTAGCACCACCTTGAAAATTGATGCTGATATAAGTACATATAAAATTATAGTAATTTGGAAAGGTAGAATCAGACTAAAAAATTAAATACCATAGCCGGGATTTGAACCACGAATTTAGGCTTTCCGTGCCGTTGCTCTAACCGACTAAGCTATCACGGAAACTTTTAATTTTTATTTTATTTATTTATTTTGCTTTTCTGTTAGAACTCTTCTATTTGATTTTGGTTTCTTCCACTTGAACCCTAAATCCTTAATAATTTTTCTGAGATTTGTAGCACCATCTTGAAAGTTTCTGCTGTCTTTCAGCTTGAGCAATATGCTTATTGTTAGCACAGTTTTTTCTTCCACATAGAAATTGTGAATCGTGCGCCGAATGACGCATTCGAAATCGTGTATTTCTGTAATACATTTAGGGACCTTATGTTTCTTCCCATGTGTGTCAAATGGCATTCTTTCATCCATATGTTTTTTTTCTTTCTTATCTTTGAGAACTCTGGAAACGGAACTCGGTGAAACGCCAGTTGCTTTGACTACTCTTTCTTTCACTCTCTTAAGGCTTTTGTGGAACTCGGATGAACATATGTTCTTCTTTCATCTCTGCTTCTTGCTTCATGACGTCGAGGACATTTGCAATTATTTCCCTACTTTGACTGTAACAACTTAACACTTAACTTTGAAAACGTAGGAGCCATGGTTATAAATATAACAAATATAAAGTAAATACTATTTAGATACTGCTCTCTTAAAAATTACAACCAGATGCAGACACTTTCTATGCAGACTATGTGTTACGCACTGTGAGTAAGCTAAGGTATTATATCGCTTTCGTTGATTAAGCTAAACATAAACCATTCCTAGGCTCGGCAGCTGGGGTAGCAATCAAGGTCACGATTCCAGAAGTTTTGCACGAGAGATTTTGTAGAATTGCGTAACGTGTACTTCGTGAATGCTTCTGTTAAACTGCCCGACGTATAACCCGTGAATGATTCTTTGAACTGAGCAATACTTGTCTCTGGCTTTAGAATTTATACTCCCTCACCCCGATATGCCTAAACATTATCGAGCTGCTATTGGTTAATAAAGCCCGCCAACATTAGCGTCTATTTTTTGTATCCAATCAAAATTACGAACACATATGCTCTAGGGAAGATATTCCCTCCATTTGTAAAGAAAAGTGCGCTACTCTGGCGTCATTTGCTTGCCTCTTATAATTGATAAACAAATCACCCCCTCGCTCATTGTTACCCGCTCCTATTGTCAGTTTAAGTGAGGCCGTGTAAACTTATTTCCTAACAATGCTTATAATTAACAAACATCTCAAATCATTGTCATACAATAATGCTAATTTACACTACAATCACTCTGGCATTTACAATGTGATATAAAATACTGCCTCAACCTACACTGACAAACCAGTTTTAATTATGGTGTAAAAATGGTAATGGAAATTCATCTATGCTTATTTTGGAATTTAAACTCTTATATTCCACAACTGTTCAAACTTTATCATCTGGCGTTGGTACCAAAAATTTGGAACTAGAATAATTTGATGACGATGTTCTAATTTGCCCTTCTCTGAACCTGCTGTTTTAACAAACATTCTTTGTGGAGGTAAACGATATGAGGGTAATCATAGTCGACTAGTATCAAGTAAATTGTATCTGATATTTCATGAGATTCATACATCCTAATTTAGGCAACAGTGTGTCTGAAAAATCAAGCACTTCACATAAAAGAGCTTGTTGATTACTGCTCAAATGTGCAAGTGGTATATTATGTTCAGAATTTACATTTGTCATGTCTTCTAAAGTTAAGTTTGCTTTCACTTTTCCAGTTACTATGTCTTTAACAACAATAATGGTATGTGAATTTTTGATTGAAAAGCAAACCAAGTAACATGGTTCACAATATCAATTACCATTTTTGATTACTAAAGAACTTAGAACCCAATATAACTTCTACAGTAAATTTGGAACCACATAAAATTCAATGTTCCAATGAAAGTGCGCTGTTTTCACTGGCAAAAAGCATTTACCCAAAAGTTGTAATGGTTCAGCAGAAACACCAATATACTTAACCTCAGTACTGATAATCTTGGCATGCAATACTTAATGAGACTTGCATTAACCAAAGAAGTTATACTTTCACTATCAAGCTATTATTATTATTGAAACGTTTTAAATATATTTGAGTTTTACTTATTTTCCTTGCTAATATTTTTGTGATTACTGTCGTATATATCCTTCTGGTTGTGGTTTTACTTTGGCTTTTGCCCGGTATATTATTACTGCGGGATATATTGAATTATATATGGTATAATATAATTTATTTTTTTGATCCCACTTTGTAAAACGATAGTGAAATTGTAGTTACTAATATAATTGCAGCAATGTGTTTTTTTATTTTGTTTTAATACACATATTCGGTTTCGTTAAATGGTGAGTAGTTATAGTCCCGGATGAGCCAATTGGATTAACGATAATCCTGCCGCTAGGGGCGCTAGTGTCGCCGCGAGCGACGGCGGTAAGTTTGAAAAGCGCCATGAGCGGAAGGATTATCGTTATCGCAATTGGCTAATCCGGGACGAGATAAAAGAATTGAGGATTAGGGAAAGATGAACGAAAAACAGGAAGTGCCGTGGAGGGTTTTGATTGGTAAAAAAAAGACGAAATGTGATTGTTTCGTTAATTCGGGTGGAAGATGAAGGAAGATGAAAGAGTATAGAGGACACGCGATGGAGAGGAGCAGAGCGGCGAGGTGTTGTTTGTGCGGAGGTCGGGACTGAAAGAGGGAAAAGATGGCGAACGAGGGATAAAAAGTATAACAAAGTGAAGTTGTGATTGGTGGGAATAAGAAGTGATGTTATTGGTGGAAAGGAACAAATGAAAAATGTTGATTGGTAAGAATAAGAGAGATTATGATTGGTGGAAAGAAAAAGGTTGGGAGTGGGGTATGTTGGAGGTGATGGGAAAGGTAAGTTTTCCTACCAACAAGATTTGCAAAAGCCTCTCCAGAACTCGTCAGCAATTTTTGAACGTTGGATGGTAGTTTTCTTGAGCGGATAGAGAGATGGGGCGATATGAGATGCGGTGGCGAAAATGGGAACTAAACAAGATGGCTGAGACAATAGGTCTAAGGACGAGGAAATTTCGAGGTTAGTGGTCAACATGGCGGACGCAAGAGGTGGGGGCAAGGAGACGCGGTAGGAAAATGGGAACTAAAAGAAGATGGCGGAAGCAAGAGCTTAGAAGAGCAGATTTTGAGGTTAAAATAGTGGGAACCAAAAATGGCGGATGGTCGGTGACAAGGAGCTGCGGTGGCCAACGTGAGAACTAAACAAGATGGCGGACGCAAGAGGAGGGTAAGGAGATTTGAGGTTAGCTCGTCCCGGATGAACCAATTGCAATAACGATAATCCTTCCGCTCATGGCGCTTTTCAAACTTACCGCCGTCGATCGCAGCGACACTAGCGCCCCTAGCGGCAGGATTATCGTTAATCCAATTGGCTCATCCGGGACTATTACTACTAACGCGATATATATGTTTACCTTAAGCGATAGTCAAATATTTTCAGAACCGGTCGCTGTGGGTAAAATGTAATTCTCTTTGCATGTCAAGAACATAAAAAAGACAACGAATTCTCAGTTGAGAAAAAGTAAGAATTGCAAAATTCAAAGAAATAACTAGGAATATCTCGAAAATGGTTCACTTTACAAAAAATGTTTGACATATATTGTGTGTTTTAACGATATCTATATTTTCATGTAGCAAAATTTTGTCTATCTCTTGCGGTTTACTAGTTATGCAAAAGTAGTTTAGAATCAAGAGGACTTTTGGGGACATCCCCAGAAAATTCAAGATATACTGTTTTTGCCATAAAGATGTTAAACATATAATACTTTAATCAAAACCGTTAGAGCCGTTTTTGATAAAATAAAAATGTTCCATGTAAGGGGTCGTTTGGGCTGGGGGGATTTTCTTGAAAACTCATGTCAAATCCCTGGAATATATTGAACCTAAATACCAAATTTGGTGTTTATCCGACTTTTCGTTTTTGAGTTATGCTGTTCACAGACAGACATACACACGGACATGTTTCTAAGAATGCTTTATTACTTTCTCTACTACGTATAGTAAGTAGGGGAAGTATTGCATTCCACCCAAAAATTCGATACCGAGATTTCACCGGAAATGCATGTTTTGAGACCTCCTGAATCCAAAAAAAAAAGCATATTTGGAAACATGTCCGTGTGTGTGTCTGTGAACAGCATAACTCAAAAACTAACAGTCGGATAAACACCAAGCTTGGTATTTACGTTCAGTATCTTCCAGAGATGCGACACGAAGATTTTCAAGAAAATCCCCCCACCCCAGACTACCCTTTACATGGAACATTTTTCGAAAATTTTGATTTTCTCAAAAATGGCTCTAACGATTTTGATGAAAAATCATATGTTTAAGATAATATCATGAGAAATGAAATGTATATCTCGAAATTTCTGTGAATGTCTCCAAAAGTATTCTTCATTATGAACGACTTTTGCATAACTGGTAAACCATAAGAGATAGACAAAATTTTACTACACAAAAAATGTAGATCGCGTTTTTTGTTGAGTGAACCGTTTTCGAGATATTGCTTGTTATTTCCTTAAATTTTCCAATACTTATACTTTTTCTCAAATTCGTTATTCATTTTTTTATGTCCTGGACATGCAAAGAGAATGGAATGCGCCACATAGCAACCAGCGATAAAATATTTGACTATCGCTTAAAAGCTACTATATTCCCCTTGCATCTACAAGAAAATTACAAATAAGATTGACATCTCGATTAATATGAAGCATATGGAGAAGAGGCGTTTGTAAAAATAGATTGTACAAGAGTAGAGAAAGTCATGTGAGTGTAACACATCAGATTTTTTATGTCCTGTACACGCAAAGAGAATGAAATGCTCTACATAGCAACCTGCTCTTAAAAGATTTGACTATCGCTTAAGGCCTACCATATTCCCCGTATACCTACAAGAAAATTAGCAATAAGATAGTCTGCAAATGTTTATCTCGATTAACATGAAGTAGATATAGAATAAGCATTTGTAAAAATAGTTTGTACAAGACTAGAGATAGTAATGTGCAACCCATTTGGGGATATGGACGTCATATGACGTCCATGTTAAAATGCAGGAGAAAGGATATGGACGTCAATAGACGTCCTGTGTATATATGCATTTAATGCTTATTTAACCCTAATTATTATAATTTTTCTCTTTTATAATAAATTTTATAAGGTAGCAAGGCTTAAGTTTAAAGGTTTCTTCTTGAATGGTATACCTCAAAACATGGATAAACACACAAGGGCACATCATATTGGTTTCCTTGCGAGCACGTTTTGTACGACACACCAGACACTTTCGAAATGGCCGCGACTTTTTTTTGCGGTGGATGGTATCCTTTTAGGAGAATGTTTTGCTTCAAGTCTGACGGATGCAAGGATTGTGGATTTCTCACCCCCAGTATGAAGAGGCCTCTGAATGTTATACTGCTCAATTAGGCTACGAGCTATTTATATGCGGAAGTCCAGGTATGTCATTGTCTTGCGTGGGTTTAGAGCTCTCCAAATTACCAAACAATTATATATGGTTATGTCCAAACCACTTAACTGTTTTTCGTAAAGGGGGATATGCTTGCAATACCTGATCTACTAGATCCACATCCCCCATATGCATATTGTATTCCTGAATAACATCAGGCTTGAAAATTGAAATTTTGGTGTGAGAATCTATTTTTCCAGTCTCAATCATCAAAATCTTAAAGCTGTAATTGGATAATGCCGTAACTACCCTCCTGTCTTGCCAAGCAGTGTAGGTCAAAGGTGGGAGCTGACACACCTGCATTTCTCCTATCCTTAGAGCCTTTGAATTCACGTCCTTTGGCAAGCCAATAAGATTGGAACGTACCTACTTTTCCAATTGCATTTGTGTTTCTTTTGTATAAGGCCATGTATAATTTTGGGGAGCTGTACCAATTATCTAAATATTCATTCCTTCCCTGATCAAGTAGAGGTTCCATCACCTGCATTACTATGGAGCCAGATAACCCCAAATCTTTGTCTCCAGTATTATCAGTCCCTTGACCAGTGTATATGCAACTATTATAAAGATATCCCGTTTTACTTTCACAAAGATCAAAACTTTTTATGCCGAATCTGGCCATCTTTGTTTAGATGTATTGCTTCCAACCTAAGCGACCCTTCCAAAGCATCAAGCTTTCATCAACGGTGACTTTTTCGCTAGGCACATAATTTTCTTTAAATTGTGAAACAATATAATCAAAATCCGGCCTGATTTTGTGTAGCTTATCATTTACATTTTCTGTGCATGTAAAATGTAGGAACCGCAAAATGGAAGTAAACCTGTTATTTGACATGCATTTCCCAAAAAATGGAGTAGCTAGTGTGTCATCTGTAGACCAGTACATGTGTAATGTAGGTTTACGAATAACGCCCATGAGCGTAATTAGACCAAGTAGCCTGTAAATCTCATTCAGTGTTACTTCTGTCCACTTCTGAATTCTACTCTTAGGGCCTAAATTGCCTTTAGAGGTCAGGTCTTCCTTCACCTTCCTCGCACACATTTGTTTTAGTAACAAAGAGACACTAAGTCAGCAGTAAAAAAATTGTGAAAATGTCAATTGTTTGGCTGTCAGAAGTCAGTTGAGCCTGGGGTTGTACACCAGAGGCTGTGTTCGTGAAGATATGTTTGTGTTGGAGTTATTTTCACCACGCCACAATGTTGATTCTTCACGAACACCTGAAGGAAGAGTGTCATTTTCTTCCTCACTGCTACCTATATCCTCAATACCCCTTCAAAATCTGAAAACCCGCCGTCTTTATCCAAATCACTATCACAATGCAAATAGTCCTCCACATTTTCTGAAGTAATTTCAGAAGCCCGTACACTTTCTAGGCGAGCTAATTGATTTGCTACATTACTAGTTGAAACCATGGTTAGCACTGAGATATAACCATTTCAAATGTGCTTTTCAGTACAGAAAACGAAAGCTCCTCAGACTGAATGAAAATATCACTGCATTCTTCTACCATACACTTCGGTTGTGTAATATTCTAAGACGTAGGCACATACAAATGCTGACAGACAGGTTTGCTTTGTTTGTAGCTGGCATGTTTCAATACACAGAAGTACATTATCTAATTGTAATATAAACGAAAGCATGAAACCTTGAACCGGAGAACATATCGCTGAGGCAGCTATATCGTTCGTACGCACAAACAAGAAGCTGACTCACAAATTAGGTGCGTTTGACGCACAAATGGCTTTTGCTACAGAGAAACAAAGTAGTGATATTTCAACGTTTTTAAAATAGTTTACACTTTGTTGATACCATAAGTGTATACTACCTTTAATGAGCTTTAAATAAGTTTTTGTTTCATTAAGATAACTTATAAATACGGAAGATATGAATGTGCATTTATGCAGCATTTTTACCCCATTTAACAATTTAAATGTCTTGCGCTGTTTATTGGGTGTCCATTCCCGCTCGTATAGGATTTAAATGGCCATCGCTGAAGCGGATAAGCGTTTGTAAAAATAGTTTGTACAAGAGTAGAGAAAGTCATGTGAGTGTAACACAGATTTTTTGTGGAGTAAAACTTTGTCTATCTTTTATGGTTTACCAGTTATGCAAAAGTCGTTCACAATGAAGAATACTTTTGGAGACACTCCCAGAAAATTCAAGATATACATTTTATTTGTCGTGAAAGTATCTTAAATATATGATGTTTTAATCAAAATCATTAGAGCCATTTCTGAGAAAATTCAAATTTTCGAATAATGTTCCATGTAAATGGTAATCTGGGGTGGGCGGATTTTCTTGAAAACCTTCGTGTCGCATCTCTGGAAGATGCTGAACCTAAATACCAAGTTTGGTGTTTATCCGACTGTTCGTTTCTGAGTTATGCTGTTCACAGACACACGGACATGTTTCCAAAAATGCTTTTCTTTGGATTCAGGGGGCCTCAAAACATATATTTCCGGTGAAATCTTGGTATCGAATTTTTGGGTGGAATACAATACTTCCCATACTTACTATACGTAGTAGAGGAAGTAAAAATGTGATGTATTGCACTCACGTGAACTTCTCTACTCTTGTACAAACTATTTTTACAAACGCTTATTCTATATCTACTCTATGTTAATCGAGATAAACATTTGCAGAACTTAACTTATTGCGAATTTTCTTGTAGGTACAAGGGTAATATGGTAGGCCTAAGCGATAATCAATTTTTTAAGAGCTGGTTGCTGTCTGTATTTTATTCTCTTTGCAAGTCCAGGACAGTAGCTTATATTTGTATGTTCTGGATAAATTAATGGTTATTTAATTGGCTTAATTGATTTTAATTGGTCTTTCTTGGAAAGACGACCCAAGTAGCATGTATGTTCTGGATCAATTAATGGTTATTTAATAGGGCTTAATTGGTCTTTCGTGCAAAGACGACCCAAGTAGCATGTATGTTCACCATCAATTAATGGTTATTTAATAGGGCTTAATTGGTCTTTCGTGGAAAGACAACCCAAATAGCGTGTATGTTCACCATCAAATTTATGGTTACTGGCGAGTTGACAGTTTGTCATTCCCGGCCACGCGGAGGGCTTTAGAGCAAGACCCGACCTAAACGCCATGAGAGTTCACCATCAAAATTTATGGTTATTGCTGGAGCTGGTAATTGCGAGGGTCGCTTACATGGCCACGTGGTGACATTTAGTTGAAGAAACATTTAAAAGTCGCGTCCCTCCTCGGCTTTGGGTGGGGGGAGGTAATTAGTTTAAGGATTTAACATGATTCACCGACCGTGAGAACCATTGCTACATCGCTTTCCCATGTGGTCTAATAAATCTTTCAAATCCGGTACAGTTGCAAACTTAAAAATTAATGGACCGCAGCCGTGAAAGCCAATAGACGGCTGTTCTTCGCTTCAAGCTCCGCCCTCAAACCCTATGAATGCGCATGCGCCGCCCTACCCTTCTGCAATTATCCCCACCATTATACCACTGCTATATAAGGTCTCAGGCCTAGCACCCTGAAAGTATTATTTGAAGGTTTTTGTAGAAAGAGTTTCTCAATCTGCACGTTATTAGTATGGCAGGAATAGAAGATTTTTGGAGTGAGTGTGGAGAGGAAGCGTACCACTACACCTACTACCACAAGGAGGAGTGCAGTGGGTTCATACATTCAATTGTCTGTAACATGCCCTCATATCATGACCAGATGTCTTCAAGAGAAATATGCACAGAGAACTGCCCAGTCTACAGAAGAATATACCTGTAAGTAGACCCTCTTTTTTATTCCTTTCTAGGAAATACTATGCTACATCTAATCTTTAAAGAAAATAACGATTTTGAAATATGTTCGTTCTTCCAGAGGAGGGGATGCAGATAAGGAACAACACAGAGGCGTGAATGATGTCGATGTCCTTGTAACCACCCATGCGGTCCAATACCATTCTGAATTTTGTAATGGTGATACGCATGCAACCCTATGCGAGAAGCCAGAGGTGCACGATCAAATGAAGTCGTACTTCCTGTGTGATAAAAACTGCGCTGTATTGTTACTCAGGCGGGGAAGCCTAAGGTAAGTGGCATTGAAAATATCTAGATGCTCTTACCCTGCACGGGGTTGTAGAATATATAATGTTTTAAAAAAAATAATTAAAATTGTTCCAGAAATCGTCAGACAACGCCTATTCCTACAGAGGACATAGATGAAGTAGATTTCCCGAATGTACCGCAGCTTTTAATGACTTTGGATGACCAAGAGAGGCCAATCAATTTGCAAGTAGATGGCGATATGCTCCAGGTGACTCCTGAACATTCACCCAGGAAACGAGCAGAATTACACAAAGCAATACAGTGAGTATTAATTTCAAATCTATGATAGAACACGCATGCTTTTAAATAAAACTACATCCCTCCCATTCATGGTGTCTAACATATGCAATTCCTTTCAGGACACGTGCGAATTTATTTAAAACATTATTTTTCTAATAGACGCAATATGTAATGTTTCAGGTCCGCTACTAAGAAGCCCACCAGGAGGAAGAACAATAAAACCTTTGAAGATCTCCATAGGAGGTTGGCGCTATTGGAAGAGCGAATTACCTGCGCTAACACCCCGAAGAGAGATGCAAGCACCAGCACTCGTGCTCCAAGGCGGCTACACCTCAAGAAGCAGTAGTGTCAATATAGGATTGTATTATGAAACCCCAGTGCTCCTCATAAAAGAAACAGACAATAATAATTTCGTGTATATGACAAAATATGATTGGCAGATAATTCAAAAAAGTCTCGCAGAATTCGAAACATATCTGAAAGTGAAGAAGTGTCCGAACAGAGATACAGTGAACATGTTGTATTCTCCTATAATATCACGGTGTTTATGGAAAGTGTAAAAATTACACTTTTTAATACGTCTTTAAATTACGGTGAAATTCATTTGAATTATGATGTACTATCACTAATAAAAACACTCGAATCCTATATAGATTGACATCTGCAGAACCTATGTATTGTAAATGAAGACACATATGTAGGGACAAGGAGCTGGAGACAGAAGGCGCTGGAAATGTATAATAAGAAAATAAAGAAGTAAATATCTCTTTTATAACTTGCTTTTATTCACGAAAAACCCCCTTACACTTCCTTATATCAAGCATAAAATAACTACATTTAAATTAAAGACTGCATCACATGAGACAGGGGCTTGTATGTAAATACTTTGTCATGAATTATCAAGCAATACAAAGATGTCTGTGCAGGAATATTTGCACTAGTTTGAATTTCCAGTCTAATATTGACAGCTCCATTTACAACCTCCTCAGGCTGATGTGAGCAGTCAATGACAAATATCGGTGCATGTTTAAGAAAATCTTTTCTCCTCAATAAGGGGTAATTCTCTCTCTCGAATAATAGGAGCTTTGGAATTTTGAATACATTTCATATAACGAGGCAAATCTAGAGTTTCCAAAGTCCAAGTTCATATCATGGTAGGGATAACATTCACTATTGAGGTACAGTCTCAAATTAGTTGTTGCAATGATCAAACTCGGAACAGTCTTTAGTTGCATTATTTACTCTCGAAGTCTGCGCTCCCACAATAACAAATCTTGGTTTCAAGGGTCTCGATGTTGTTGCAAAGTTCCATGTAAATGATCTAGTTTGAGGTACCGCAGGCTGAGTATGCAGATCCATACTTCGAAGGGCTATATGTAATGGCCTGTCTGACTTGACAATCTTAAGGATCTCCACCTTTTCACCATCAGAAAGGCGTATTATAGGCATCCGCCACTCGATACGTGTAAGTTTAACAATAGCATTGTCTTCTCCTTCGGTTGCCATAATACAGTTTTTAGAGCCCTTGGATCGAATGAGGACCAGCTCAAACTTGCTGTTGAGTATGAGGTCCTTGTGATCATCTGGAAATCCCAGAAGCATTGACAGCGGTACTATAGCGTTGAATGCTCCACTTGCAGGATGCACAATATCCACATCTTCTCCAGGGTAGCACCATCCAGCATTGAGTAAACGGTTGGATTCCATAGAGTTGAGTGCAGCCTAGTTGCGCATAGTTGATGTAATCCCTGGATTTCTTGTTCTGTCTATAGTCGATCCATTCATGTCCAATCGAATCTCGTCAAACATAAATGCAATAGCATTATTGGTGAGCCTTGCTGTAGTAGTTGTTCCATTAGGTTTAGTAACAGATCCCTCAATGTAGAGATAACTCCGGTTAGGTAGAGTATATAAATCTTCAGCTTGACAAGGGATTCTAATTTCATCATTCGCATCCAGAGCCGATGTATTATACAGTAAAAACACATGCTCTTCTTTAGCAATCTTGTCCTCGAATGTAGGTGTTTCTGTCACATTGAAGATGTCCATTACAGAATTCTGAAGCCTAATGCTTCAAGGAACCTCCTATTGCTCGATGTTAACACACTGAGTGTCGCAGGTAGAGTATGATGTATACGACGATGCGCAGGCTTATTATATCCTTGTAGGCGTCTTCTTCTGCTAAAATCTATTCCCATTACGACGTATGTGAAGTCTTATGCTTATATCCTCGTTTCTAAAGTTGATGGGATGACCGTTCTGGTCGACTACTCGAAGAGTGATTTGGTCGATAAAGTTAGTGTCTATGATAGGCAGGTAAATGGGATTTGAAGGCTCTTGCGAAATGTGATATCCTGGCGGAACAGAAGGGAAAAAGTCATAGATCGAGTGTCCGCTTTTACCGTCGATGAAAGAGCCTGTTGCAATACTGCACTCGATTCGTATTATGCTCATCTTAAATATGTTTGCTAGGAAATCAGATTCAGTCACTTGATTAGCAGGAATGACTTTGCTTTCACTGAAGCCTAAAAGGGTTCCAATAGAGCATTCCCTTGAAAAATCCATAGGAAAAGGACATTTAATTTCAGCCTTCATTGTATTATTATTAGGCCGAATAAAGAAGACATCCTCATCCAATTGAAGCTTATCTTTGATGTATGCATTAATATCAGTAATCTCATAAGTTCCATGAGGTATATCAATGACTTTAAGATTGTCATTGTAAATGTAATGAAACTGATTATTGCTATGATCCACATTGGGAATAGAATAGAAGGTTTCAAAATTCAAAAGAGCGATCTCATAATATCCTTTAGGATCGATCCTCAGAGGAGGATTCAGGTGTGTTGTCAGAACAGATTCATTACCGCTAACAGCAATAGTGTAACTCATTGTGATAGAAATTCTAAGCACAAGTGTCCACAGATGACTGAGCTAAAACTCTGAAACCTCTCAGTATTATACATTAACCTAACATCTCTGAGATACCTTTCTATCTCTTTAGGAGGCTTTAGGTTCCCAAAGCTATCGAAATAAAATGCAATGTTACCCTCCTTCCTTACAGCAACCCAATGGGTGCCTTCATTCTCTGAAGAATCGAGATTGACGATAATCCTCTCATGGTGATGAGGCTTTGTAGGCAGGTCATCAATCATATATACACCTCTAAAATGCGGAATCTTTAAACGTCTAGCATACATGTCGAGATCAATGTTACTCAAGGCTTTTTCCGGGACAAGTATAGACCTCTTCCAGAGTTTTTTGAATTTCCATTCTTGCTGTTGCGTCTCTTCTTTTTGACATTTCTCGTCTTATTCTTCTTCACTTGAAGACCTTTTCCTTTTGCTTCTATCTCTCTGTTATGTCTTGCCATTTCTGCAAGCTGTTTATCTGCAGCCTTTTTCTTATTCACTGCTGTGGCGATTTGAGCTGCGCCTCCAGCTGCAGCACCTAGGGCTGCAATAATACGAATGAGAGGCAGAAATCCTCCATGCTTTTTCTTCCTGGAGCCAACACCTACAGCCACCTTGCCCTTCATAATTGCTGTAACTAGCCTGGCGGCCAACTTTTCTTCTAAAGTAGCGTCCGATGCCTGTACTCTTTACCACGCCTTCTCGGCTAAGATCTTATCGGCTATATTTCTCGTAGCAGAGTCCCTGTACTCAGCGTAGGCGATGTCGTGCTGCTTACAAGCTTCGTCTAATGGGTTAATTCCGGGTTCTCCTCTCTGTAGGCGTTTTTTCCAACTTCGTACCCGGACCGCAATATCTGTAGCCCGGTAAATGTGCTTCAAAGGGCAGCCAATTAATAAGAGAGTTAATTAACCCAGAGCCTCTGGAGATCTTGATCCTCCTAGCTCCCATGATAGACTAACTGACTTTAAAATAGTATTGGACTTTTATATTCTCAAGCTACAAACTGAAATCCATGCGCACCTGATATAAATGTATATATACATTAAGCATGCTTTTTTATATTTAGTTATTAAGATGGAGCTCGTGAAGCAAGATTGCTCCCTGCCCATCCAGGTGCTAGACTTTATAGGTGATTTTAGATGCAATCGACACGGGAAGTTATTTCCCTCTAATGTCAGAGCTCTTATTCTAGGCAGCTCAAGCGCCGGAAAAACTAATGTTTTACTGAATATGCTGCTTCATGTGAATGGTTTACGTTTTGAAAACTTGTACATCTATTCAAAGTCCCTTCACCAGCCAAAGTATCAATATCTCATCAAGCTACTCGAAAACATTGAAGGGATAGAAGTGAACACTTATGAAGATGGAGAAAGTGTCCTGCATCCCTCTGAAGTTAAAGAAAACTCCATATTTATATTTGATGACGTAATCACTGAAAAGCAGGGGGAGATCGCCTCTTTTTACAGCATGGGCAGACACCGTAATGTGGACTCTATATATTTAGCACAGTCGTATGCTAAAGTGCCTAAACATCTAATAAGAGACAACACGAATATGATTATTCTCTTCAAGCAGGATAATTTAAACTTGAAACATATATATATATATATATATATATATATATATGAGGACTATGTAAACACTGACATGTCATATACTGAATTTAAAGACCTGTGCAAGGGTGTTTGGTAAAGTGTCTCGGAAGGAAGACCCTTTGTAGTGATAGTTCCTGAATTCCCTATGAATGAGGGTCGATATAGGAACGGCTTCGACGTATATATTAAAGTAGAAAAGAAAGAAAAGGATCATTCATAGATCGAAATGAGTATTGACAGGTTCGGTTCACAGAGGACTGCTCCAGTTAAAAGAGCACTTCATCAATTCATCATAAACCGAGATGGTAAAGGAAACTATCAATTTAAAAGCAAAAGACTATGCATTGTTCATGATCCCGAGGAAGACAATGACGCAAGCACTAAACGTTATGTTGACACCCTTACGACTTCTACCGAAAATCGAATGCAGGAATTTACCGAAAACGTGGCATATCAGCGTTTGGGTGAACTTGAAACTATGATAAGGAATCACATCCAGAAATCGCTAGATGGACAATGTGAGTCTCTAATGAAATACCTGGACAAACATGCACTTAAACGAGACGCTGGAAACAACATTATTCTAGATACAATAAGAATGAAGATAATATTATCACCTCAGGAGGACTACGATGTACCGAATAGGAAATATGTATCAGACTATGTTAATGCAAGAACACCAGCGATCGATTCAGATGGGAACGCTTCCTTTCAAAAAAGAAGAATAAGAGAGATAGCAGATCCCATCGATGACAGTGATGCAGCTAGTAAAAAGTTTGTTAAACACATTATTGGTAAAAAGCACAATGAAGCACAGCAAGCTCTAAACAGGAGACTAGCCTCTTTTGGAAATGATATCACCGAAACAGTAGTGAAACATATGGAAACTATGGCGAGCCAACAGAGTTCCATGGATAAGCAGTTGACAATAGCTATGAATAATGTGAATATTCTTAAATCACAAGTGAATGTTATAAATGCGCTATTAGATCAAATGAAAGGTCACCCCGTTTTTAGCCTGCAGACGAAGCCTTTCAGAGGGAATTCACTAAAATACACATTAACATCGGGTCTCGAATACTACAGAGTACCTGTAAACGGAGAGGTCATTGCATGCTATATGACATCGTCAACTCCTCCTTTTGTAAGAGCAAATACATTATTTGCTATAAACAATAACATAGTCAGAACCTTCCCTACTCCTATTGCAAATGGAGATACACTCACCTTTACTGCTCCGGCCAATCGAGCAAAAGATGGCCATATTCTAAATATCGAAATGAGTATAGCATATAAACTGAGGCCAACAAAATAGAACAGCTATATATTGAGGTGAATAACAAAATTAAAGATCATTTCA
The DNA here is from genome assembly GCA_030765065.1 of Deroplatys truncata. Classification (NCBI taxonomy): domain Eukaryota; kingdom Metazoa; phylum Arthropoda; class Insecta; order Mantodea; family Mantidae; genus Deroplatys; species Deroplatys truncata. The sequence goes on along the minus strand of CM060982.1, from coordinate 12,855,920 downwards.
AGATGGACAGCAAGAGCATAAGACTTAAAGAATCTGTAGCCAGGCATACAAAGGCTATAAGGGAAAAGTTACGTGCACTAAAAGGACAAATGTTTGAGACCCAGAGAGTAATGAGTGAAGCTCTTCAGCCAGTAGCAGAACCGTTACATGATATACTACAAATTCAGAAAAACAATAGTGTTACTTCAAGCAAAGAGGAGTCAGAAAAAGAGTGATCCACTTAAAGAGGAGAAAGATGAAAATATCTTAAGATTCCTGCAGAAAGTTCGAAGGAATGATAAGAATGAAATAGACAATGCCTACGGTGTGAGGTACGAAGATGGAAGCTATATGCTGGGGAACAAGATCATTGACTTCCTCAACAATAAAGTACGAGTAGGTGATGAAACGTACGAGGTGACACCTGGATTGAGTGAACTCATCTTCAAGAGGATACCTGAAATGCATGTATATACAGAAGGGGATCTGGATACATATCGTAAAATACTTAAAGCAACACATGTTCATCGAAGAAACTTCAGCAAGCACGGGCAGCTGAGATCGGGCAATTCCTACAAGTATAAAAGCGTTATACGTCCTCTAGTAACGAAACACAAGGGTTTAGGTTTGCAGTGGAAGGAGCATCGCCCTGATACGAGGCAAGACTACATCTATTGGAACGACCCTAACGACCTGGTGAATCGCCTGAGGCTTCTCATTGCATCCAGAGACGCCGGAAATAATAATAATACACAAGAAATTGAAGAAATTATTCAAGAACTGAAATCGGCTAGGATTATAGCATGACGGTGAAGCAAGATATAGCAAGAGAGCTCCATGCTCCCGCCCGAAGAAACTTCTTGCGTCGAGAGATCGTTAGCAAAGGTCTGCATGATCTGATGCAAATCGACTTGGTTGAGATGATCCGCCATGCAAATCTCAACAAGAATTTCAAATATATCCTGATTGCAGTCAACGTCTACTCTAAAATGGCCTATGCAAGACCATTAAAGGACAAGTCAGGACTACAGGTTGCAAAGGCCATGGAAGATATACTAAAGGACATGGAAACGCCGTCCAAGAATATACAGAGTGATAACGGAAAAGAATTTTATAAGAAGCACTTTAAAAATCTAATGGCAAAGTATAATGTCAATCACTACAGTACCTATACTAATGTGAAGGCTGCAGCTGTTGAGCGTTTAATCAGAACTTTAAAGAATATGATGTATCGGGAGTTTCTAGCTCAAGGATCATACAAGTGGCTAGATCTTCTACCTAAAATCGTTGTAGAGTACAATGACACTTACCCCTCAACCATCAAAATGAAGCCCAGTGAAGTGAGGAACAATGACCTTCTACTGACTGTTTACAAGTATAACCATACCAAAAGAGAGAAGAGGAGTGCAAGGAGGTTTAGTGTCGGCGATTATGTGAGGATATCTAAGAATAAAGGACATTTCGAAAAGGGTTTTAAACCCAACTGGAGTGTTGAAATTTTCCAAGTGGCTCATGTGAAACGAATCAATCCTACCACCTACATCAATATATGGAGAGCATATAAAAGGAGCATTTTATGGACAAGAACTGCATTCTACACTATTCCCTAACACTTATTTAGTGGAGAAGATTTTGCGTAGGCAAGGAGAGAGGATTCTAGTGAAATGGTATGGATTCCCTAATAGCCAATGGATTGATGGAAAGGATTTTTTGTAGCTAATACTGAAATAAAGAGTCTTAAATGCAGTACCTCGTGTTTTATTTATAGTAATTTGATTTACCCCTTGATACATTTAACTGAACAATGTACCATTAACATTGTATTATATAAAATAATTAAAAAACAGTAAAAATAATTAAATACAATATATACAATTAATAAATTAGACAATAAATAATCTATATACAATATAATACATGAGATGGGAATGAGACATCCAGGGAAGTCGGAATGGATTACGAGGCCCTAAGTGAATAATAGCCCCACGCGAGAGTTGCATGAGAGCCGTCAATCATCTTACGCTTCGTGTCTCCTCCATGCAATGCAATTTTGTTAATTTCCACAGTGGAGACTTTATGTTTTGTACTTCTGAAGCAAATTTGTTTAGCCAAAAATGTTTTATTTAAATCTTTTAGACACTCGAAATATTTCTCAAAGGTGATTGCTCGCATTCCACATTTGGTAATCCCCTTTGCTTTCATGATGGTGCTGTTATATTTATAGCTGTAGAGCTTTGCCCTAAGTCCAACGTACTCAGTCATCACCATGCCACCCAACTCTCATCTTTAAACAATCCAATCACTTTCTTGTTGGCCTGCTTTATGTCATATACATTATTTTGGTTATAATTTGATGTGTCAAAATGCTGGGGATTGGTTTTCATGAATTTGTAAATGTCTGTAGAAGTTTCGAAAATGAATGAATCTGTATCCATATAATTCAGGACCAGGTCATTCACTTGGGGTTTCAATACTTTATAAAAAATCATACATAATAAATTTTGAAAGATCGGAAATTGCATGACCAATATAGATTGGTTTGTTCATGAGGATCTCCTCTCGAGCCAACTCTATGCCGACTAAGTTTTCATCAAAAACGTGGCTGCATACATATGTTGGACGAGCCGTCAATTTCCGTGCTTGCTCCCAGGTAGGTACAATACGGAAATCTCTGTACTTGCGAACATTTTCAATGAACTTACCGTACACAGCGTTGTTCATTTTCTTCCAGAGGTTTTGACCAAACTTGGAAGTTTCCCTGGCTCGCTTCTCGGCGTTAAGGTCAATATAGACCTTAAGCCATTCAGCTTGGTCATACGATACCACCCGATGAATATGTCTCAATAGCAGCCCCAGATCTAGGCACTGTTGCAAGATTTTATAATGCAAGACATATTTGCTTTTGTTCTCAAGACTTGCAATCAGTTTCTTGTATTGGCTGCCGGGGACAGAGAGGTAGATCATTGTGTGCATCATGGAGATGGTCAGGATACTCCAAATCCACCTCTAGGACATATCCTGTCTTGGAGTCCTCAGGGATCGCAGCGAAGTCGATGGTGTCTATTTCATCCCTATCAAGCCATCTGAGGTTCCCATACGGCATTGGGGACGCCATGCTCTTGCCGTACAAGTTGTTGATGTCCCAGTATGATAAAAAGTTTCGCCGTTCATCAGATTTGTAGTCTGCAAGGTATTCGTGGTTGGCTTTGGAGTACCGCTTTGATACCGTGCAAAGCCCGCCGCGAATACCTTCCTCGAAAACTTCTAATGTGCTGGGATCGCTTATTAGCTGGAGCCTTGCTCTCGTTGTCTTAAGCATGGCATCGAGGGCTAGTGATGGCAGAGTGTAGTACCATGCGGGGTCCAGGTTATACATCCCTAGCGACAAGTCTCTAAACTTCTCGAATACATCTGCTAAAAGCAGAGTATCGGTCTTTAGGTAAAGGTCACTATATTCCCCGAGATTCTTTATGTTGAATGTGCTCCATACCTTAAGTGCATGAGCATATTCCTCTGTAACACCGTCGAAAAGCTCTATAGGCGGGAGCTCCTCTTCTTGGAGCTTCTCGATGGTATCCAGGTATGTATAGGGGAATATGCCCTTGCACTTCATTAGTTCCAGGTGTTCTGGATTAGAATACTCGGCATTAGTGACCTTGAAGTCATCAGCGCTCAGCATGTGTGCCAAGCTAGATAACTTGTCATCGAGAAACTTGTAGCTGTCGAGAAACCTGAAATTAATGCCCCTGTACCATTTAGTAAATGCCAGATAACGTTCAGATGATTGTGCTATACATGAAATAGGAGCCTTATCATATGCCATGTGCCTGATCAAGAAGTGACTGTCATAATTGCTTAAGCAATGAAAGAAAATTGGAATAAAATTTGGCAATTTTCTATTCAAATTGCAAGCATTATGAGCCGCTCCAAGATATGCTCCAGTGATATGACAATGGTCCCTCACCCTAACATCATCTATAGCAAAATCTCTCCTGCATATGTGACAGTGATTAGCATTGTTGAAATCCATGGACATCCTGAGGCGACATATGCATGGGCTGTATTCGCCCATATATCTCAATGACTTCATCAGAAATCTTTCTAAGTTCGCTGAAGAAGTCATTGAGTGCATTGCCACCTCTGAAGAGCTTGAATCTCGACAAGGACTGATCATGTCTACATATAACCTTCAACGCTATCGATATCGCTTCATGTTCCTGTATGGCTCGGGTCCAGCTCTCTGCGTCAGAGGGTTCACATGAGTGGACCTTCCTCAAAACAGATTCGATATCTGCATAAATCACAAAAGGTACAGGGGCACACGAATATGCATTATATTCCAGAACCTCATCCTGCTTTGGCATTTTGAGGATCTGACATTTATTGCATTTCACTTTATGCACTCTCAAGGCATCCTCATTAGAACACCTTGTCATGCATGCCTCGCATAGCCACACGTTTCTGCAATTATGTGTTATCTGACTTCTAATAAGCCTCGATAAGTTGGTGATGAGGCAGTAGTGAGACTTGTCACCCTCTTCAACCATTAAGAGGTTCACTTGTCTAGCCTTCCTCTCAGATGGTTTATGAATAGACTCCACTGAGTCGTTGGCATTCAGGGCAAATACAGCTATAGATACATCTGGATTCTGCTTCTCAAAGCGTTCAATCTGATCGAGGGAAAACGGGAGAGTAATTCCAGCATAATTGAACGCCTTGAATAGCAAATCCTGCGGGTATGAATATGGTCTATTTTTGTTGACTTTTGCAGGGTATCTGGAAGCTAGCATGCACCAAGCGAAACAGAAATGATCGGCATTCTGAATATTAAGAACTGCCTTCTTTCGCTTGATGCATGCTGACAACTCTATGAATCCTGAAGCACGAAGGGGATTATAGTTTGCTGCGCTATTTATCAGGGAGTGGATTGCGAACAGTGTCTTTGAACTAGATTGGCCTTCAAAACAGGCTAGATTTTCTAAAATTTCGTGTTTCATTGCATGAAAGATGACATCGAGGTTAAATTATTGCTGGATGTCCTTTGTCTTGGAATTGAGAAATATCGATTCCATTTTTTCATGATCTGGTGTCTGGATTAAGTATGAGACGTTCAATGAACAACTCATCTTTATCCCAGACATACTCTTCTTTAGAGTGGATTCGATTTCCTTAATAACGAGAGCCCTGCATGCCTCGAGAAACTCACTGGGGTCAATTATCCCAGCCGTATTTTCAATTTTACTATTGAAAATACGACCTTTGAATGCAGACTCTATTACCCTACATTCTAGGTCTTCGTAATCATTTCGACATACCCTTTTTGCCGGTGGTGGTGAGGATGAATCAGTTTTCTGGACTGGTCTGGACGATGTTGCTACGGGTCCGTTTACATGTGGTGCGTACTCCTGATGGTTTAATTCGCGTGAGGGTTGGCTGCTGCACATTCCTTCTTCAGAACCACGCTCCTCTTCTGCTTCACGAAGTCTCTTGACACCTTTTCTCAAAGCCTCATTAGCCTGAGGCTCTGGCTCAGGGTGTAGAGGTTCAAGATCTGCAACAATAGGAGCATCACATTGTTAGCATCTGTGATAATCAAGCAGGCAATGGTCTAGTAGAAGACTTGGGAATAAATTGCATCAATATTAATGTTAAAAGAAGTGAAAGACTTACCTTGGCATGACTGAAGCAACTCCATGAGCGCGGTCTTGTACCCGCAGTTAGTGCAGGTACAAATTCCCTCCATGGGTGTATCCTCCCTGTCGTTATTTTGGACGACGCTGAAATTCTCAATAACATCTCGGAAACCTGTCGGAGGTGTGCTGATAAAGTCCCCCGCATTATCTTCATCAAGCTACGTAGCTGCCCCATCGTCTAGCAGTGGTGATAGTGATGGTGGTGACGGTAGAGTGCTGGGCCCAGGAGCGTCCTGTGCCGCGACAGGTGAGCGGCGGACACGTCCTGCCAGACTCAATTTGCTTGTCTTCGAGTTCATTGGCATCTTAACTGGAAAATAATAATTTTAGGCATGTAAACTTGATGAATGAAGAAAAGGATAAGCCATAAGAGATAGACAAAATTTTACTACATAAAAATGTAGATCTCGTTAAAATACACAACTTATGTCATATACATTTCTTTTGTTGAGTGAACCGTTTTCGAGATATTGCTTGTTATTCCCTTAAATTTTCCAATACTTATACTTTTTCTCAAATTCGTTATTCATTTTTTTATGTCCTGGACTTGCAAAGAGAATGGAATGCGCCGCATAGCAACCAGCGTTAAAATATTTGACCATCGCTTAAAAGATACCATATTCCCCTTGCATCTACAAGAAAATTAGCAATAAGATTGACATCTCGATATCTCGATTAACATAAAGCATATGGAGAATAGGCGTTTGTAAAAATAGATTGTACAAGAGTAGAGAAAGTCATGTGAGTGTAACACATCAGATTTTTTTTAAATGTGATTCGTTTTTATTTCACTGTACATACACCTTGTAACAGTGTAATTAGGTATCTCTATAAAGAAACTTTTTTCATTATAATTTAATGTCTGTTTGACTCTCTTGCAGTTTTAATGAAAAATCAATAGCGGATTGGATACTGTCGGTATCTATACTGCCAGATATGAATTACAAGTGTTAGTTCTGTAGCCTTCTGGCCTCTGTCGTGAATAATGTGAAGTTTTAGTAGGGACGAATCTTTATATGAGAGGGGGATCCAGCCGAAAAATCAATAGCGTCAATAGATGCCAGCCTTATAGTCAAGGTAGCCATGCCCCCTCGCTGAAACTCCCAGACATAAGCGGGTGATGATTACCCCCATTGTATAGGAGGGTAGGAACAAGGATGTGTTAAACTGACGTGAAGGGAGACCTCACTGTATACATACACGGTTTTAAGTATCATGTTAGCGACCCGTACAAAGCAACAGTTGTTAGGAGCGTTCACCACAAAAATTGAAACTTGTATTTTTATTTGATGTATATGATCTGCGTAATTAGAATTAACGCTGTGTACTTTATAGTGGGTGAATCATGTCTCATAGCTGACTGGAAATTCAGACATTATTTTGATTACCTCCTCCCACCCAAAGCCGAGGAGGAGGGACGAGACTTTTAAATGTTTCTTCAACTAAATGTCACCACGTGGCCATGTAAGCGACCCTCGCAATTACCAACTCCAGCAATAACCACAAATTTGATGTTGAACTCTCATGCACTTTAGGTCGGGTCTTGCACGAAAGACCAATTAAACCCAATTAAAGACACTTCCAATACCAAGATCACGTGACCTGTGCCAGAACGTACACGCTATTTGAGTCGTCTTTCCACGAAAGACCAATTAAGCTCTATTAAATAACCATTAATTGATCCAGAACATACATGCAACTTGGGTCGTCTTTCCACGAAAGACCAATTAAATCCAATTAAAATCAATTAAGCCAATTAAATAACCATTAATGTATCCAGAACATACAAATATAAGCTACTCAGGACATAAAAAAGAATAATTCCCATTTGCGAAAAGGTATAAGTATTTCAATATTCAAACAATTAACAAGAACTTTCGCGGAAATAAAAGTAAACTGAATTTTATTTATGGACGGTCTTTAACTGCTGTGGTCCTTAACGTCCCATTCTATATTGAGCGTTAAGGATCGTTAATTTTTCTCAGAGGCCTCTTTATCAGGCTTGAGGTTCTTTTAAGTGCAGTAAGTCTACGACACGGGACCATCGGCTTTACTTCCCCTCCGAAGGAAACCATGCTAAGGATTTTTACGCCCAAAAGAATCCATCGCCCTCCGATGGGTTTGACCCGCGACCTCGGGAACTAGATGCTAGCAAGGTAACCAGTATACCACGGAGGACGGTTCCGGAAATGGGTCACCCGACAAAAAAAGTATGACAAATTGTTTGTTTTAACGAAATCTAATCTTGTCTTATAGTATGCCCGTTGAAAATGGTTATAAAATCAAAAGGAAAGCGAATAAATTACCTTAGGAGTGAGTTTAGAGCATGATGTGGTCTCTTCATCTGGTGCCCACTTCCCCGCCCTTGTATAGGTAAATCGCGTCAGGAACACAACAAACGTAGCCATTTTCCCGATAAATCACATGCAAAGTGGGTACTGCCAACCTAAATAAGAAGTGAACTGCACTAAATATGCGATGTGCTGTTGTTTCTGCGAACGTGAATCATTCGAGTTTTAGACGCGCAGATTCCTTGGCTACGCCCTGTCGTCGCTTCGCAGTTCGCAACTTGCTACACTCCTCTACTTTTAAAAAGCATCCCTGAGCAACGCTTTGAGTCTGAGAGTCCTCAATCTCTCGGCTACGCCTTGAGGCTGAGTATCTTACCGGCTTCGGTGGCATTATTCATATGTTGGCAGCATTACGTTAGAGCAAGCGTATGACATAGAGTGACATCTGTTTGACTTACGACACATCATTTTCATCGCTGTGGGGCACACTATGAGGAGATTATCGCTACATTTTTATGTGGTAAAAGTTTTACTTTCTCTACTAGGTATAGTAAGTACGGGAAATATTGTATTCCACCCAAAAATTCGATACCGAGATTTCACCGGAGATACATGTTTTGAGACCCCCTGAATCCAAAAAAGTATTTTTGGAAACATGTCCGTGTGTGTGCCTGTGTGTGTGTGAACAGCATAACTCAGAAAGGAACAGTCGGATAAACAACAAACTAGGTATTTAGGTTCAGTATCTTCCAGAGATGCGACACGATGGTTTTCAAGAAAATTCCTCCACCATAGATTGCCCTTTACATGGAACATTTTTCGAAAATTTTAATTTTCTCAAAAATGCCTCTAACGATTTTGATTAAACTATCATATGTTTACGATATGACAAATAAAATGTATATCTTGAATTTTCTGGGAATGTCTCCAAAAGTATTCTTCATTGTGAACGACTTTTGCATAACTGGTAAACCATAAGAGATAGACAAACGTTTACTACACAAAAAATGTGGATCGCGTTAAAATACACAATTTGTCACATACATTTTTTGTTGAGTGAACCATTTTAGAAATATTGCTTGTTATTCCCTTAAATTTTTCAATACTTATTTTCTCAGATGGGAATTCGTTATTCATTTTTTTGTCTTGGACATGCAAAAAGTATTAATCTGTGGCAAAGAGATTGGTGCTGCACCTAGCAACCAGCTATTAAGAGATATGTATGTGCTTAAAGGCTACTGTATTTCTATATTGCCCTTGTATTGCCCTTACATCTACAAGAAAATTAGCAATAAGACAGATTCAACAAATGTTTATCTCGATTAACATGAAGTAGGTGGAGAATAAGCGTTTGTGAAAATAGTTTGTGCAAGAGTAGAGAAAGTCCTGTGAGTGTAACACATCAGATTTTTTTCTATCGCTTTCGGTTTACCAGTTATGCGAAAGTCATTCTGAATGAAGAGGACTTTGGGGTCATTCCTGGAAAATTCAAGAAATAAATTTCATTTGCCATGAAAATATCTTAAACATATTATATTTGAATTAATATCGTTAAGAGACGTTTTAGAGAAAATCAAAATTTTCGAAAAATGTTCCATGTGAAGGGTGGTCTGGGGTGGGGGATTTCGTTTAAAAGTTTCGTGTCGCATTTCTGGAAGATACTAAACTCAAATACCAAGGTTGGTATTTATCCGACTTTTCGCTTTTGAGTTATGCTGTTCACAGTCAGACACACACACACAGACATGTTTCCAAAAATGCTTTATTTGGATTCGGGGCACCTCAAAACACGTATTTCCGGTGAAATCTCGGGATCGAATTTTTGGGTGAAATGCAATACTTCCCCTAATTACTATACGTAGTAGAGAAAGTAAAAACTCAGTTCTCCGATCCTGTATCAACTAGAAACCTATGTTTGCTTGTCTGGTCTATAATGAAGAGGCGGCGTGAAGAAGTGCAGTCATGCCCTGACACTAACGGCTGCTGCTGTCGTTTTCTGGCTGATGGTGGGAACAGGGTGAAGTGCATTTCAAGCATTATCGCCGAAGCGACGGTGGCACCAGCATTTGTTGGAAATGTCTTTGGAATCGAATGACGAGTGTGGTGTTATGCCTGTGGTTTCTAGAATGAGAACGTGTCCGTGATTTTCTGACTATCAGAGTGGTTACTTCCTTAGAAAGCTCCTCGACACGTTGTAAAAGTTCGGAAATGTCGGATTGAGAATCAACGGTCGCCGTACAGGACGATGAAGTCACTTCATTGATTTAGTCGACTAGGAGTGCTACGGTATCCAGGCTGGATTGCATTTGGCAAGCTATCTCTGTATATGTGGAGGCAGACGGTTCGACCATATACTTCGCAAGAAATTGTCAGAGACGTCAGCTGCGAGGATTTTGATATGTTGCGAAAATTGTGAAGGTTTGCAATCGACAAGTTTCTCATGTGTTAACAGTTGTCTAATGCGTTGCTCCTTAAAGGTAGGTAAACCGCCCATCAACTCGGTATTTACGTTGGAATACGGGTCTTCCGTTGGCGGAGTGTTTATTATATCCTCTACTTCGGTACCGTACCTGTGCTCCAGCTGCGCAAAGAGGTGGTTAAACTTGGTTCTTTCGTTGGTAATACCGCAAAGCTCGAATTGTCCTACTGCTTGTGCAAACCATAATGCTAGCAATAATGGTGGTAATTTAACCGAAACACGACAGAGAGAATTTGCTGAAATAGTACTCGCCGTTATTTCTTCGTGAGCATACATAATAATGAATACAATACAATGCTCACTCGCATAGTAACCAGATGTGGGTTACTTATAGACACTAATATCAAATTGAATACAGATTAGTAATTTATAACACGCTACCCACATAAAATGCACACGTTTTCTGGATATACTTTTATTTTTCTTCCAGAGAAAATGGAGAACAGAAACAACAAGGTTTCTAAGGTAACGGAGTAAGCATATAAATGAAGCAATACAAAGAATGTTTAATATGCATGTTTATGTGGCTTGCGGATAGCCATTTTATGACAGTGTTACCTTTACAGTACTCCCCCTTAACACTAGCATGACAATTCAAATAATTCTTTATAAATCTACAATCCAAATAATTTCCTAACAGACATTAATATCCAAGTTGTCTCTAAGTTTACAAAACATTTCCTTAGTTAAAGACTTTATAAAAATGTCAGATTTTTGTCCTAAGGCAGAAACATTTTTAATTACAGTGTCAAATTCTTCAAATGTATCTCTAAAAAAAACTTCGTCCTTATGGATGGAATGGTTCCGTACGCTGATTTGAATTATGTCACTTTAAACAAAACGTTGTTTGGCGGTTAAATAGTGGACAGTATCGTTTGCTTTATACCTAGAGTAACAACACTAAAGCATGCTGTGAAGGATTCTACCCTCCTTAGCTTAATGTTTCATGTAATTTTACGACTTACATGCATATGAACTTTTACGCTCCTCTGATTATATCAGTCCACTTATTCTAATATACTGAAAAGAAAGAGGTTATTTTTATTCGAATTAAAATATGAAAGCAGAGGTCATAGGAAGCCCAGTGTGTATCCAGCAGTTTATGATCCTTTGAGCAAGTTTTCCCTAAGTCTAATTGGTCAAAATCTCAACACCAAATTCTTAGAACCACCGACAAAGGGACAAGTAATGAGCCGTGATCATGAGAGCAAAGCTGCGAAGAGAGTTGTACTTCAGTGAATGAATCATCACGTCTTTACTTATATGTTTGTGTATAAAAATATATAGTAAGGAATTCTTTAGTATTCGCGGACGCTATTACAGGAAATTTCATCTCGGTCGGTAAATCACACCGAACGACACCATACCCGGAAATTATTGGTCCCTGTTCTATTCAATAGACTCTAGGTGATATTTTAGATTAGCGGAATAATTTGCAATTTAACCAGTTCGTGTATGGCTAAATTGCCATCTGATCTGTAGCGGGTAGCGTGTTTTAAATGACTGACGGCAACGGTATAATTTCTGTGTTTCACTCTCTTCGAATTTTCTCTATTCTTTGCAATGTGGTTATCTTCCAACACTGATACATGTGATACAGATAGTTTTAAAGCAATTAACAAACCCTTGTATGATATGGCCTCTGAAACTAAGCTACTCAGAGTAACATACTCAGACTCAGCTATGGACAAGGATACAGTTTTTTGTTTTCTCGCACTCCATATTATAAGATTGTTATACAAATATCTATTAAGCAGAAGCCAGAAACACCTTTTCTATTAACATAATCTGCAGTCCAATCTGGGGCTGCATACCCAATAACTGGATCCTTATTCTCGGTAACAGCTCTGTTAATAATCATAATAAAATATTTAATTTCAGTGTATGTATAAGAAGGAGAAGCATTGTGAAAATTGTTGACTGTTAAAAGCAACAGAAAGACCAGACAGGCACAGTCTAGCTAATTAGGGACCAGCCCCAGGTATAAAGGGTAAAATAGCTGAAGCCAGTTTCTCTTGGAATTAGTGGGTGCAGTTGCACTGGCCGGGATGTGAAGGTCATTAGAGGCTTAATGACGCTAAGTTTGAGGAGAGTTTTTAGGGGAGAGAGGGGAAGTTAGGAGTGTAGCGCGGTGGTGAAATTCATTCTGTCCTGAGCGATTGGTGAGAACGGGACGACATTCTCGTCGAGTTGTGAACATTGGCGGCGAACATGCACGAGGGTAGAACGTTCAGCTGTAGTTAATAATCTTCGGTCTTGGTACAGACACAGTAGCATCGTATGCATTTAAAAGTGATCGGCAAACCTTAAGTTTCATTTTAAATGTTGAAAATAAAAGTGTTCCAAGAAAGCGTTCGTGTTTCTCTGTACACATCCACGCATACCCAGAGATTAAGATCTCATGCTCGAGCAGCCGTGGCAAAGTATAAAAAAACAACTAGGAGGAGAAACGCAGCAATCGTGAGGCAAAGGTAGTGTTTCAGGTTGGAGGACGTAGCGTGGCTGCGTCACCTTTTTAAAATAAGCCTAATGCGTTTTATTTTCTCAGTCCTAAAATATACTGAATACATTTAAAGCAAAGCATAATTCAGACCTAGTACCAATCACTAAACGTATCAAATATCCAATGAGTTCTCTGTAAGATTTGTTAGTGAAATTCTTTGCATTGGTTTCTTTAGTGCGAATCAAAGCTTTATCTACAAGGGTGTTATTAATTTACAATAAGAGTTTCCAAATCTGGATAATAACTTTTCATTGCGGGGCTTTTGATGGACTTTAATGTTATTCTTTCAACCTCGATCAATGTCTAGTGCTAAGAAACTTTTTTCACTTCCTAGACAAGCCATATCAAATTGTGGCATTAATTCCCCTTGGAAATTTCTGATTACAGTTTTGTCTTTGTGTAATAACAAAATATAAACAAAAAGAAATACATATAGTTGTAAGTTATCATTTCATCAATCACTGCTTATCACAAACTAACGAAATGCATAATTCCAATATATAGCGCTTTGTTTAAATCTATAAAAATGTGGAAAATTAGTGTAAGGTCTAAGATAATGAATGACAAAGTATTTGGAAAATAATGTCCTTGTTATTTTTTAAAAACTTATCTGTACTTACTATAAAAACATACCTCGTATATCAAAACATACTAGCAGACAAATGGGCTACTTATGTAGTATGCAAAACGTTCATGAACTCTTACTAGGTAGGTTAATTAATAAATGTTAATAATAAAACCAAACCACTTATCATGAGCATTTCTTGGAGTTTTATTAAAATTCAAGATGAGATAAGATTCAAAGCTATTGTTTAGGATACACCTTTATTAAATAATTTATCATGAAAGTGCTGTCTGCCCTTATATTTAGAAAACTATGAGGTTTATGTGCACATTCAAATTTTGAAATAGATGCCAAAAGTTTACACAAACAAGAAAAGCTTTATCAGCACATTTTCATTACACGAGCCATTTCTGACACTTTTCTCTATAATTATCGTGTAATCTTCTTATGAAACGAAAATTTTCTTCTGGTCCCAATTAAAGGATAATGGAAATTTATATTTTTAGCAGGGCCTTTTTGTACAATTTCGTCAATGTTGGGGGACGTTAAGGTATTGGGCAAAGTAACTGGATCTGGATTTGTTATTATTTCATTGTCTACTATTAGATTTACCTGAATGTGGGATAGCGGGTGGGTCACGATCCAATACTTCATTTTCTGTTTCACCTAAACCACCAGATGAGAAGTCATTACTGTTAAGGCTGTTGTCATTTAAGAATACTTCACTTTCTTTCTCAGTTTCTTACAAAAGCACACTTATTTTCCGGCCTTTTGAGCATCTACTTCGTATTTTGAAAACTTGTCCCTTTTACAATAGTTCGCTCTCGACGCTCTAAACTTTACAGTATAACAAAATATACTCTTCATTCTAACACACACGCACACACACAGAGTATGCACAGAACACATTGAATCGTTGTGAAACTGAAAAATATTAAACATACGTTGTAGGTTTAAAATCACAACAATCGCAACAAATGAGTAACAAACACGTAGCCGGTAAATAATGCTTTCTGCTCGCCGCCTCACGATGCTTCCTATGACAAGAAACTCGGTCGCTAGTAATATGTTACTATGGCTACTTTATTACATTACATTGCTATTAAATTCAAAAGTACAAATACACTGTACTGTTATTAAAAGTAAAACTTCCGTCCATAATAGCGGATTTCAGATTTCCCATTTCATTTGTAAGACCAAAGATTCAGTTGGTTTTTTTACTCTCATTTTTTCCTTTCTTATCGGAGGCCCTTATGAACCGGTACCAGGTGCGACCGCACCAGTTGCACGTGCCTTAGGGTGGCCCTGGTTCTCAAGGTAGGTAATTTACCGACCGGAGCGCAGGTTTCATCATATTTTAAAGTTTTATACTCGTTTGAGATTAAACTTATATAGCAAATATTTTCTTGCTTTTTCTTTCTTTGTTTGTTTCTTTCTTTCTTAACACTTAGCCACCATTTAAGATTTTCTTGCCTGGGGTTTTTCAACTGTCCAAGTAAAATGTTTCTCGTGTGATTACGTTTCCTAATTTATTGTTTCTAAACGTTTCTCTCTATCTTCTTACTGTAAAGCTTTCCTTTTTATTTCTTGGTACATAATTTTGCAATGAACATTCGGCGCTTAAAGTAGTAAATTCACACCCGTAATATCTCAAGCAAATTGGTTGTCTTCTATTGCGTTCTCTTGTGTTTTATGATTTTCCTCTTCAATTTTAGTAGATATATTTTCTTCTTCTTCTTCTTCTTCTTCTTCTGGGTTTGCATATCCTTCTCAGAGACAAATTTTTCCTCAGCTCCACTTTCTAGTAATTCTTGCAAATTTTATGTAATGTGTAATGCCTTCTTCGGCGGCGCCTTGGCCGAATGGTTAGACTGCTCGCCTCTCATCAAGGGGTTCAATCTGAGGGATCCGCACGTGAGAATTGTGGTAGACAAAGCGGCGTCTGGGAGGATTTCCTCCGGATTCCCCCGCCATGTTTCATTTCATCGGTGCTACATCACACCTTTCCTATCATCCATCTCTCATCTGCATCTGTAATCCACTTCCTCGCTCTCATCCTGGGCGTGTGGCTGGCCACCTAACCTAATCTCTCATTCTCCGATCCGTAGGCCTTCTGGCCCGCGTCAGGCGTCTGCCTCAGGCTTTTCAGTGAGTGAGGCCTCACTTCAGGTGGACGTTAAGGATGGAAGCCTCTGGCCCAATTGGCCTGTTTCCGCCTTGTAATTAGTTATAATGGCTTCTTCTCTTCATTAAATGTACCAATTGTCCAAACTACTTTTCTTTCTTCTTTATTTCATAGCCAATACCCGTCATCACAGTCTTCTGTTATGTATAATTTCATATTTTTCTCGGACAACTTTTCTTTCTTCCCAAAATATATATGTATACCTTTGAGCAAGGCATCTTCAGTTTGCTGTAGTTAGATTTTGTTCCATTCCAAAATGTCAGCTGTTATTTTGTTGTATACAGTAGGCAGTCTATTTATAATGTATGTCTATGTACGTAAAAACGGCTTCCCCAATTATATTTCTCGAAAAGACTATCTGCATGTAGCGTTCTATTCTTTCAATTATCGTGCGATTGATTCTCTTCATTCAGTTTCGCGAATACGGAATCGTATGCTTAATGATAATTCTCTTATTGGTGCAGAGTTGTTGAAACCCTTTATTGATATATTCCTTCCCATTGTTGCGTCTAAATCTTGATATTTTGGAATTATATTTTCCTTCCATCATCTCGACAAAATCGGTAAAATACTTTGAGACGTCTGTTTTATTTTCTAATAGATAAGCACAAAGTGACTATATATAATCATAAAGGAATGTCAAATGTTATTGTGTAGCAGAACTTACAAGGACACACAAGTCTGAATGGATCAATTCTAAAATTCTTCTGGATTCAGGATATTATGCATTATTAAAGTGTACCTCGTCTGTCTACGACCTTTTAGACGTGGTTCACATACTGAGCGTTGAACATTTTTATACTCACACTTAATAAGATTTCTTTTCTTCAATCCCCCGTTTTCTGTACTGATGCATGGCTTAGTCGTCGGTGCCATTATCTCGTATTCTTGAGCCACACAGTATGCCTTTTGTGCCCTGGTTGTCTCTTTAATCCTGAAAGTTACCGTATATAAGTTGTTTTTCCTAAAACCTTTAATAATCTCTTCGTTATTTCTGTAAATGGTTACTTTATACTTTTTGAACTTAATAACTGGTTGTTTAGAATCAGGCTTAATGTTGGAGGAATACTTCTTGTTGAAAACGCTAAAACAAAAATGACTACGGTAACATTGGAAGACCAAGTTAAAACATAAAAGCCAAGAACGTAACTGTACAATGCAAAAAGGTTCACACTTAGAAATAATCAAATATTGTGACAACATACGAGATTATTCAGAAGCGTACAGCTGAATTTCAGTGTACAGGTATTATACTCATTTTCCGACAAAGAAATTACCAGAAAAGTTGTTAAGAATCAGGAACAAACTAGAACAAACATCAAAAAAGAAAATTATTATATGACATATGACTGCTGACGTTGCGGCAGAGCACTAATGAGCTAGCAGTTGAGCGCCTTTAAACAAAAGCTGCGGCAGAAAGGGGCACACAAAGTCGGAATGTAAATTCCAAAATACAAGAAGAAGAGGGCGAAACGGGTGAAGAAAGAAGAACCAGGGAAATGTCCAAATGAAAATGGCATACGTTTCCTAGCAAATTACGGGTTAGGTGCCCAGAGAGGTAATATTATACAAGTTTAGGCATCATTCCCAGAGCTTGTTTCATCTGAACTGAGATAATTATTTTTTAAATTGCACATTTTAAAGGAACTGATTAGAATATATATTCCCAAGGAAAAATGAGTGGTTAATGGCGACAAAAATGAGTGTTTTTAATAGTAAAAGGACTGCTGTAAAGAATACACTTTATGTTCCTGATCTGGGAATAATTTACTTTCTGTAGGAAGAATAGAAGAATCTGGACTTGTGGTTAAAGTACTTCCGCGAATGGCATAATACCATATTTGTTAAACCTAATTCCATAGTAATTTACACGCCTGGGCGCATAACCTGAGGTCAGCGCTTGCACTCTATCATTGACGCCGTGGATATTCATTTATATAGTTAAATAAACACCAGGTTCTTTTACTCCAACAGTTTATTTTCTTCTTAGCGAAGAGAAAATAACATGTTTACTTTCTCTACTACGTATAGTAAGTAGGGGAAGTATTGCATTCCACCCAGAAATTCGATACCGAGATTTCAACGGAAATACATGCTTTGAGGCCCCCTGAATGAAAATTACTTTTTGAAAAGGACCCTGTGTGTGTGTGAACAGAATAACTAAAAACGAAATGTCGGATAAATACCAAACTTGGTATTTAGGTTCTGTATATTTTAAAAATGCGACACGAATATTTTCAAGAACATTCCTCAACCCCAGACTATCCTTTGCATGAAACATTTTTCGAAAATCTTCATTTAATTATAAATGGCTGTAAGGATTTTGATTAAAATTTCACAATTTAAAATATATTGATGACAAATGAAATTTATATCTTGAATTTTCTGGGAATGCCACAAAAGTACTCTTCTTGTGAATGGCTTTTGCATAACTGGTAAACCGTAAGAAGCAAACAAAAGTTTTCTACTAAAAAAAATTCTAGAGCTCGTTAAAACACACAATTTATGTCACACATTTTTTTGTGTGGAGTCAACCATTTACGAGATATTCCTGGTTATTTGTTTGAATTTTCCAATGCTTGTATTTTTTCTCAAATAGAAATTCGTTATTCGCCTTTTTTATGTCCTGGACATGCAAAAAGAATGAAATGCTCCACTTAGCAATCAGTTTTTAAAAGATTAGACTATCGGTTAAGCCTACCTCGTTCTCCTTTTACTACAAGAAAATTCGCAATAAGATAGTTCCTGAAAATGTTTATCCCCATTAACATGAAGTAGATGAATAAAAATTTGTAAAAATAGTTTGTGCAAGAGTATAGAAAGTCATGTGAGTGTAACACATCAGATTTTGTTGTATTGGTTTGTTTAATCGTTTCTGCCTAACAAAAAGAGAAATGACAAAATACCATGTGCGATGGGGATTTTTTGTTTTGTTTTTCTTTATTTCTTATTTTGCTTTCTTCCGCTAAAATATTCGTGTCTTATCATTAGAAGATGCTGAATTTCAGTACCAAGTTTGGTGTCTAACCCACCTTTCGTTTTTGAGTTATGCTGTTCACAGTCACACATAGATATTTTTCTAAAAATTCTTTTATTTATTCAGGAGGCCTCAAAACATGTAGTTCCGGTGAGATCTCGGCGTTGAATTTTTGGGTGAAACATACGTGGCAGAGATAAAGTAAAAAGGCTTACTATAATATTAAGAGATACCTATTTGAAGGATATGTTATTTTTACACTAAAGATTAGTGTAGGGGTACAAACTTTAGACAAAAGTACCTATTGTGCTGCTTTTATGCACATATTCTTTTATATGAAATTGGGAAGTTTTATCAGCATAAGAGCTGATTGTATGTGTGTAAATACAAATGTGACAATGCATTAAAGCTAATGATATTGCTGTGACTGATTTAAACTGAGTGTACTGCTGCTGCTGGATGGGCGCCAGCTCACCTCTTAACTAACGCACTAGTTGCTGTCTTACTATGTGAACTATACACCACTCGATATCTCTCAAGAAAAGGGTTCTATGTGAGCTTGTGGATCTAGAGCTTCTTATATAATATATCTAAACGCTTTAAGATTTGTTTACGTTTTCGAAACCCTGGTCCCGGGAAGGAAGTCTCCATAACAGGTCTTCTTTCTTGTTGATGGGATTCATGCGCATGGCATTTGCTGCGCTCTAGCGGGGACTCGCTTAAACAGTGCATGCGATGCGTCTGAATGTATAAATGGATTTGTCATAGTACGGAAGAAGTTGTAGGTTATGACCACGTGCGCGAAGATCATGGCGGGTCGTACCATATGTGAAGCATACCGGCCCCTTTACCTGCCGCCTGTTTGTTAGCGCATTGGCCGGCACCCTTAAGACAAAAGACCCGCTCAGTAATAGCCCAAGCAAAAACCCCTTTATGTGCGCTCCCCACCTTTCTGGTAAATACCTTGGTGGCAGGTTTGAGATGCCTCCCCAAAAGAAGCGGCCCCATCGAGAACATTCCCACTTGGTTGCGTGGATATATAAGGGAGACTGCTGGGCAATTTTTGAATCAGAGAGAGAGGGGGGAGAGTCGAGTGCAGCCGACAGCTAAGATTAGCGAAGAATTTGGACTATGCTGAGCGTCTAAACTTGAATAAAGTTGTTCGGCAGCATTTGGAGTAATCATTTGTTACACTAGCAACAAACTGATCGGGATTTAAAACCACGATGGAGGCAAAGAATTACTGGCTGAAATGAAGATTATGAAATCCGGAATGGAGAAGATAGCTGAGAAAATTGAATCTCGAATGGAGGAGATGGAGGAGAAAATAGAATCCGGAATAGATAAGATGGAGAAGAAAATGGAATCTGGAATGGAAAAGATGGAGACAATGAAGCCCCAAATGAATAAGATGGAGGAGAAAGTGGAGTCGCTATGCAGAAGATGAAGACGGAGCTTTCGAACAAAATTGAAGAGCCATTGGCCGGCATGAAGGACATGGAAGAGATCGGCAGAAAGGTGGAAGACCTTGGCCAACGCGTTAACGCCCCGGATGACTTCGGAGAACGTCTAAACGTCCTGGAAGACATCGGGGAACGGCTTAACGTCCTGGAAGGAAGAGGCAGCATCAAGGAACTGAACGCCATGCTGGAAGGAATGCTTGATTGAGAGTTAAGGACTTGAAGGTCGAGACGCCAGGACACGATACAACATATGTGCGCGTCAAGCCACCAAAATTCGACGGAACGTGAACCTTTGAAGTTATTCGAAGACAATTCGTCGCCGTCGCCGCCCACAAGCGACAGTCAACCACAGAGAAAGAGGCACAGCTGATAGCCTCCACGGAGGACGGCAGAGGTTTTGAATGCGATTCCAGCGTCGGCGGTGTCCGGAGTTATCTGGGAGTCCCTCGAATACCGATTCAGGAACCATCGCTTGGCCATCGTCCAGTTACGTGTTACAGGAAGCTACCTACTTCCTTACCGACGGGATATGTGACGTCGAAAGACGACAGCATCTGATTCTAGCGGCCACAAGACCATCCAAGAGACGCTGTCGGCAGCATTGACAATGGATGCGTCCAAGGTAATAATTGTCCTCAGCTTGAAGACCATGGGTATCCGATACGAGGGAGACAGAGGATCAACCTGGAGACGACGACGAAGATCTTCAGGCGATGTGTGTTAGGGTTATAGCCAGCTGGGACTGAAAATACCAAGCCGGCGAGCAGGCGGGAAACGAATGAGGACCGGTTTTACGAACGGCACGCCAGGGCCGTCTTCATCACCTCTTCGAGTGACGCTGCGTGCCAAGAGTGGAAGACAGCCTTGTCGCGGACGGCTGGATTCGATGAAGGCTTGCCAAATACTAGTAGACGCAGGTGCAGCCTTGACCGTGATTGGACCTGGCGTGGCGAAGGTCTTTCCGTTAAGGAACTAAATCGTCCCTATCAGCTAGTGACAGCATTGGGCGACAATTTGTCTGTAGAGAATGTCCTTCTGGAGTTGATCCTGGGGCGGAGCATTGTGATTGTGGGTTTCATCGCAAGGGTGGCCGAGAATGTGATGTTGGGGCGGATGTCCTAAGGAGTCATGAGACCACGAACAATGTCAGAGGAGGGTCTTGCAAATCCGCGAGTCGAGGTGACGCTCTGGAGCTCCAACGAATATCCTGGGATATAAAGGGTGATCCTGGCAGAGGATATGGTTGTGCCCGCAAGAAACGAATTGGTGGAGAAAGCGCGTTTGGAAAGTCAGTGGTCAAGGAAGCTGATTTTGGACCGAATGACACAATTAAACGTATTATACATTGCCAGAGCATTGTGGCTTTGCCGGGAGTAAATGGCTGTTGAATCCGGCGAACACCGATCAGGATATCCAGACTGGAACGGAGTTAGAGAAATTGGAGCAAGCCACGATTGTATCGCCGTGTGACGGATCCGAGGTGCCAGCATCGTCGCAAGCTTTAGGGCCCCGGCTGGAAGACATACTGAAGAGGGCGGTCGACCATCTGCCTCCGGCACGACTGAAGATGCTGCTGCTTCTACTTAGACGATACAGTCGGTCTTCAGCCAAGGGAACGGCGATTACTCCGCACCGTTCAAGTACTTCATGAGTGGACACCGGAGACGTCGCCATATCCGGCAACCACCAGGCGAGTTCCTTTGGCGAAGCAAGGGGAGGTACAAAATATGCTGGTGGACAGGATATCTAGTTGAATTATAGAAGCGTTAGACGGCACTTGGTGCTCTCCTGTTATCCTGGTGAGGAAGAACGGCGAGTTGCGCTTCTGTGTGTACTCTAGGAAGCTGAATGCCGTGACTCGAAGGGACTGTTTTCTGTTACGCCGGATTGACGGTATCCTGGACACTTTTGCTGCGGCCCAGTGGTTCTCGACCTTGGTCCTGAAATCAAGATACTGCAGATGACCCTAGACACCAGAGACAAGGAAAATACCTATTCTCGACAAACCAAGGACTTTGGCAGCTCACGGTTATGACCTTTGGCCTCTGAAACGCAACAGCCACCTTCTAGTGCCTGGAGTCAGTAATGAGGGGGTTGACTTACGATGCTTAGCTGTTTTATTTGGGCATCATATTCATTCGCAGCACATTCTAAGATTATTTTAAGATCCTGGTCAAGATATTACAGGGACTGCAGGAAGGCAAACTGTAGCCGTATGCCAAGAAGTGTCAACATTTATGCAAGGAGATTAACTACTAGGCCTACAAAGTCTGAATAACTGGTGTGCCATGGAACAGGGGAAAATACAGTATGCGAGAGACTGGCCTCACCCAAAAGACAAACGTGAGTTGCGTAGCTTCGTGGGCCTATGTGGTTACCACCGCAGGTTCGTCAGGTTTCACCAACATAGCGATGCCCCTCTTTCGTGTAATGGAAGAACACCGGCCTTACGTGTGGACAAAAGAGGCTGAGGACGCGTTCCAGGCACTGAAATCAGCACTCTACAGTGCGCCTATCTTAGGTTTCGCATAATTGGGTGGCGATTTTATCATATACACCGATAACGGTAATGGAGGTGCACTATCCCAGGTCCAGGTTTGGCAAGAGCGGGTAATTATCGTACCACAGCAAGACGCTATCCAAAGTGGAAAGGAGCTGCTGCGTTACCCGACGAGATCTCTGGCGGAAGTGAAGGCGCTGGAACTATTGCATAAACACCGATACGATCATCCATTTCACCTCAGGACTGATCTCTCCACCCTAGTTCAGTTGTTAAGCTTCAAGAACCTAGAGGACCAGACAGCCCGTTGAGTGCAGAGACTGCAAGATTACAACTTCACGTCAGAGCATCGTGGAGGAAGCGGTCATTCAAATGGTGATGCCATGTCAAGAACACTGTGCAGAGAAGTGCCGCCACTCTACGTTTGAGGAGGAGCGTACCGCAGCTGTCTACGTGATTTCAGTCGTGCCTGCAGATGGATGGATAGCGCAGGCATGTGGAGGGAGTACCTGGCGGACGCTGAGTTTTAGCCGCATCTGAGAGACGTATGGTAGGGGATACGGCGAGCTGGGTCGCGCCCAGAAGTAGTGTGTAGATGTGAGACTCACTAAAGTCCAAGGAAGGCGTGTTGTTCAGAGTTTGGGAGTCACTTGACGGGATGAGAGAGAGAGCAACTTATTCTCCCTCGGAGTAAGGTGACGGAAGTCCTGGAGGAAGTACATGCGGGACTTAGGGAGGACATCTTCCATCCAACCTAACAATCGACAATCACCGACAAAGATATTACTGGTTGGGCTACAGGCAGACGCTGAGAGATAGTGTCGCCAATGCCGTATGTGTTTGGCAAGTCGCGGCCCACAGACAAGCAGCCGGGGTCACATACAGTAGTATAACGTGTGAGCACATCGCCATTGACGTAGCTGCACCGTTCCTTGTGTCCCATAGGTGAAACAAGTATCTCTTGGAGGTAATGGATTACTTCACCAAGTGGCCGGAGGATAAACCACCATTAACTAGAAGGCTAGGACAATCGCGAACTGCCTCGTGGAAGAACTGTTCTGCCGCTTTGGGTTACCGTTGGAGCTACACAATGATCAGGACACCAACTTCGAGTCAACGCTGATGAAGGAAGCACGGGAGCGACTTGATGTGAACAAGACGCACTATACCTCTCCTTCCGCAGTCAGAACGCTTGGTTGAGCAGTATATCAAGACTCTAGAAGAGTACTTGAGGAAGGTCGTGGCCCACCACCAGAGGTACTGGAATGTCAAATTGTCAGTTTTCTTACCGGCCTATCACTCGTCAACAGACGACACCAGCCAGCATGGTTTTCGCCAGAGAGCTCGTCTACCATGCATCCTGAAGTTTGGGAGCACCCTGGAGAAGATGAGCCGGCAATCGACTACGAGCATAAACCTCATGGATCGTCTTCACGACTTGCATGAATTGACCCGTCAACACATCCTGGTAGCGAGTGACCGGATGAAGACCATTTACGACCGGCAAGCCAGCAGATACGATTTCCATCAGGGGAGCTAATGTGGTTGTATCGCCCTACCCAAACCATGGCAAAGGCCGTAACTTGTGGTGAAGAGAACTAATGATGCAGTCTACCGTATCCATAGGCTGGAAGACGCTGGTGGTACACTTAAATAATTAATCCACTATGACGTGCTGGTCGAGGCGACCAGCCTGAAGAGGGAGTAGTGTGACCTATTGCGCGAAGATAACGGTGGGCTGCACCATATGGAGAGCATGTTAGCCTCTTTATTTGGTCGCCTGATTGTTAGCGCATACGGCCCGCATCGTTAAGGCAAATGACCCGCACACCAATGGCTCAAGCAACAAACCCTTTATATGCGCTCCCCGTCGTTCCTTGGTGACAGGTTTGAGAAGCCTCCTCAAAAGAAACCGCCCCGAGATAATATTCCCGTTGGTTGAGGGGCTATATAAGGGGGATGCTGGCATGCAATTTTTGAGTTGAGTCAGAGCAATAGAGAGAGAGAGAGAGAGAGAGAGAAAGAGTAGAGTGCAGTCGACAGCTGAAAGCAGCGAGCGAAGAAGTTGGCGTGCGCTGAGGGTCTAAAAGATGATTAAAGTTTTTTCGGCAGCATTTGGAGTAATCATTACAATATAATGGAGAAAATACGTGCAAGGGGTAGAACAAACTGTTATATGGTGGATGTACCAACACATAGAAACTCTCCTCCTGGTACCAAGTTTTTCGTGTTTCCGAGCAATATACAGCACTTAATTCGGAGAACTTGGATTGCGGCAATAAGTCGAATACTCTTTACCCTGATGGTGAATCATGAAATTTTTATAATGCATTCAGAGAATTGTAGTATAGTTTTATAGAGGAAACATACACAGTAGGTTTGACAGTCCTGGTTATATGGAGGTTATACATGAAACAACGTTTATCGGGTCAGCAGCAACAAAGAGAGAAGAACCGACTAACAACCAGGGGCTAGAGGCGAAAACATACATGAAAATGAATGAATGATGCAAAAGAGATGGAATATAATATCCCCACAGGTGACGATAAATAGTGACAGCGGTGAGAATGTATTGTTTTTTCTCTCTGAAATATTTGTGAAGAGGAAGCCCAGACAAAATTTGTAATGCCTCGTGTAAATAAATAAATAAATAAATAAATAAATAAATAAATAAATTATGTATATATATGAATGACAAGACTTTTGTTTCAAAAGAGGCTACGATGTTAATGCATTCCCTGGATATTAAAAATGTATTTGTATACTTAAGTCTGTAAAACAAAACGAAGGATATTCTTGACATTGCGCGTTTAAAGCTTGCTGTGTTTTATATCCTATGAGAGTAAGAAAAATACACTTATAAAATACACTTTTTATATTGGAGAAAATATGCTGCTAATTGTGTTAATGAAATGTAATCTCAGTATTAGTTTTGCTATTCTTGACATAATTTTTCGTTGTCATGGAACTATGGTACCTGCCACTTTTAAATTTAGTGTACACAATATTTTCGAAAAAAATAACGGAATGGATTTTCTGGCCACGGGATTCAACACTCTTCAAGTGTCTTTTGTTCATTTTCTTTGTCATATCTTATTGCTGAGATGTTTATCTATTGAAAAAACAACTGCAATGTTAGTTTAACGTAAATTAGGGTCCTGACTTTAAGTATGCTGACTAGCCGAAATGCATCTTTCTTAGCTGGAATACTTCAAAACTTCATACTGTACCATTGTCCCAAATGCATTTTTATTTTCGGCAAATTTGTGACTTTCACATTGCTGCATTCCAGTTCAGTATTTTACATATATATGCGTGTGTGTCTGTTGTTACTCTTAGGAAGTTGATACTCAATAGCATCTAAACAATGCATTAACTTTGCAAAGTTTAATGTACAAGCTTTAAGTTAAAAATACATACTTTTACAAACCTTTACAATTTATTAACTTGGTGAAGGCACTTAAACACAAATTCTCTTTCTATCAGTTCTGCAGTATAATCTTCAATGTTTTAACAAACTTACTCACTTTCATATTTTGCCTTCATTATTTTGGAAAAAGGATAAACTATATTTTTTCGTCAAGTTCCGTTTTATGCGATGGTTCCCTGCTTATTGTTTCTTGCTCGCCCCTTTCACTTCGAAATGCGTAATAATTCGGCAATTTATATGACATACTTAAACAGTTTTTCTAAATTTTACCTTTAGAATATGCTGCAGCAACACCCTTAGGCATTTACCACTGTTGCAGAAAAAAGTCTTGGAAGTATCTCTTTCAATATTAATATAAGTGCATAATGCAACAAAATGTTTACCGCATGCTCAAAGGCTTGCTTTACATTTGCACTCAGCCCATACAACACTTCTGTTGCAGTTGATTGTGAACATATAGATATAGGGTAAATGAAGTATATAATCACTTTAAAATGAAACGAGCGTCTAACAGTAAATCTGTGTTTAAAACAGCATTGTCAACACAAATTGTAATTCTATTAAAGATATTACTTTAATTCCTGCTTTAAGCTGAATTGTTTCATACGGTTCCACATATAACAATAGAAGTTAAAGTGGGTTATATAAATAAAACAAATAAATAAGTATAAAGCATATTTGTTTCTCAAATACAATAAATGAATAAAAAAAACAGTCTTGTTTCTTGCAAACACTTCTCGCGGCATATTTCTCCGCTCAGTTTCTACTTTACCTGGAATATATGATTACATTCAACGAGTTGTGTACCCTTCTTTATTTAGATCCTCTAAAGTGTAATGTGCCCCACTGGATCTTCTTAAAACATACGTGATTTCTACTGATTAAGGACATAATGCTGCTGAGGAATCTTCACTCACCTAAAACTTCTCCTACATTATTCACTAGGGGCGCTAATAGTCACCATTTCGCCATACGCATGGAGTCTGTATAATGGTGCGTGCAAAAAAATTATTCCAATATGCGGTATTTGCATTTTGTATTTGCAGCAGCGTTTGAAGATGGCAGCTGTTGAGGACGAGTCCCTCGTTCCAGCTGCAAAACTAACAAGTGATGAGAGATTAGAGTGGATTCCATTGTCTTTAACGTTGGTTGAATATCCTCAAGGTAAATTGTTGGCGAATTTTTATTGTAGCGGTAAGGGTCGTCAGTTAAAAAAATCATATATTGACAGTTTATAATGGCTCTATTGACATTGTCAGCAGTAGTTGGAATTTCGGCTTTTAAACACAAAAATAGTTAACAGTAGTCTAACGAGATACCGATGGGCCACATATAATGTTATTTTTAGGTTTTTCATCTACTGTAAATATAAAATTTTTAATTGCGCACACGCGCACACTTGTTTATAAAATCATTATTAGGTTAGGAATCTTTTATCACTAAAATCTATTATTCATACTAATTCTTCAACCTAAAAACGTCCAGCGGGATTGTGATTAATTGCTCAAGTGTCTTCACATTAATAACAACGCGAAATAGAGCACTAAATAAATTGCTTAGAATTTATAAAAAAAATGGCATCTCCCTGAAAGTTGTAGTGCTGTGTACTTCGTTTCATATTATCTTCTATATGGGCCTAAGCATTTTATTTGCTGCTTTCCGTATTGATTACATTGATGATATGAGCAGTCTTTCAGATTTGGTTGATTTTTCTCGTGAGCTTTCAATAACATTAGCAAATACATAGAATATTAATATGCATGCTGTACTGTTAAGATTTAGTCCATCACCCAGTCGTTTAATCTACCCAAAGCCTTATTCCAGGAATGCTAGTTCATTGTTTGTTTTATATTGCAACAATTGTGCATTATTCCAAAATTATTAATGAAGTGGTTGAAACCATGCAGTTTGTGTACTTTGATCAGATATCAAACGAGTGTAAAATTTAATAATTTAAATACTTAGAAGACGTGCTGCTGTAATGAAAGCTTGTGGTGAACCCAACATTTTAATGGTCCATGTAAACTGGAAAATTTTATAAGAATTTAAAATGTATATTTGGAAAATTTTTTCCCTCCAAAACAAAGTGTATTACTTCTACAGGACTTTCTTGGGAAGAGGACCAATTTGGTGTATTTTGTGTGCAGAATCGTTAAATTTCAAGGTAAGACCAGTATTTAATATAGATAAATTCTTACTGTGTTACTAATTGAAGGAGCATATTTTTCTCTTGTTTTTGTCATGGTTCTAGAACAAACTACAGATAAATATACTGAAAATTACTTTCCTAATATAGTGTGTAAAATATATATACGAGTTATCAAACATCATTTTTGATTTAGTTTCTCAGATACACACTAGTGAAAGAAATGTTATCTTACATTTCCTCCTTAACATAACTCAATAATAATAAGCGATATGGAACTCAATGTGTTGTAAATTCTTGTTAGTATTCAAACAGATATTTTTTTTCAACATAAGTTACCTGTTACAGTTTACATCATTGTTTTATAAAGGAAATTGCTTTTTATTATTGATGGATTTATTTAGATCTTAGGCATTTAATTTTCCATGTAACATACAATTAAATTTAGCTTATGTTTAAATTACAACCATTTTGAAATGCTTGTCAATAGAGTGATGTGATTTCTTACAGCATGCCTTTGACTGCAGCTGAGGAAGATGAGCAAAAACTAAAGGATGTCGGGTAAATATGAGGAATACAAAGAAATACACAGGAGACAGTAAAAAAATAAGGTAGAGGAAGAACAAAAGCAAACAAAAGAAAATCGAAGCAGAAAGAAGACAAGGAAGGGAAAGAATTGCAATGACAGCAGGAATTGCCTTCTGAACACAAAGCAAGTACCCCATCAACAAGTTCTGCTCCTCCACCATACAAAAACACATCAACCCTAAAGAAAATTACTGGCAAAGCAAAATGCTCACTTCCAAACTTGCCCCAGAAAAAAGTATGGTTGTCAGAAGACTTTGCAAGATTCTCATGAGAGCTAAACTTATACAGATATGTGCCAATTCACAGGAATACAATGTTTGTTTGGCAAGAGAGTAATGGCAGACTCTTAAAGGTACAGGAAGAAGGAACCTCACAGGATCACATTCTGAGTATAGGACCTACATTTCTACACCACTGTTTTATTAGAGAGCAGTCTCAGAATTACCAAACTGATAAGGTTTCCACTCCACAGACAGCAGTGACTCAACTTCTCTGAAAATTATACTTGTGTAACACAAGATGAAATTCAGAGTGCTCATTGGTGCCAGAATCAAGTCAGCATCTTCACTGCCATTATTTGGCATTCAGAAACATTTCACTCTTTTGTATTGGTGTCTGGTCTAATCAAAAACACCAATTCCAGAGGGTTGACATGCCAATAGTGGACCATTCAGTGATATTTTTCTAGTAAATAATTTTTCAGTTCAGTTCAGATGAATGCATCATGGCGGCGGCATGCAGTGTGATTACTAGAGGTAAAGCGGTGAAATTAGGTGAATTAAATGGAAATATCACAGTTAAATCGACAAATGAAGGTGCAGAAATAAGCAAGAGTTATGTAGAAAACGGAAGAAATGATGACTCAAAATCCAACGAACAGAAGCCTCAAAAAACAATAAATCTACGAAAGCACATGGAGCACGCTGTTCGCGTGAAGAGGAAACCATAGCATTGCTGCAGAAAGTGATAGAGCTGTTAAACAAGGACCTAAAAAATGCACAGGAGGAGATAAAAACACTGAAAGCAGATAACGAGAAACTAAAAACGCAGATACATTTCCTGAGCGACGAAAATACGGATACTTGGAAGACAAAGAAATGGAAAACAGCGATTGTTTGAGGTGCTACGAAAAGAGGAACGCCAGGATACAGACGAAATAATAAAAAATAAAGATGACGAAACCATTCAAAGGAAAGTGAAGTACGAGGGAGCAATCCAAACCTTAGGAAACCGGAGCAGAATGCGGAAAAAAACAAGAACACAACAAGAGCAAGCAAGAAGATACAGAACGTGTGGTAGTGTATGGTGACTTGATGCTAAAAAATGTAAGCTTAAAAGGTGAAAATATAAAAATAAACTTTCTCAGAGGTGTGAAGGCAGAATATCTGCCGAAAATTTTAGAAAATGAAAAGCGAGACAGTGCAGTGAAAACAGTGGTGCTGCATGTGGGTACAAATGACTTGAGAAGAACAAAAGGACCGAACGAGGTAATGGGCCAGGTTTATAATACAATAAGAAGTGCAAAAAATTGCTTTCCTGGGGCAGTTTTTGCGGTAAACAGTATTATTGCAAGGAGGGACTTTAGTTATAAATTTATACAAGACACAAACAAAGAAATCAGATGGGCTTGTAAAGCTTTGAGAGCAGTATATATAGAAACAAATACATACATTGATGCAAGTTGTTTAGGTAGGAAAGGATCATTTGCTTGGTGAAATAATAACCAAAGTTGTAAATATATGCACGGGACAGGAAAACTGAAAGCTGTTCAAGCGTATGGCAGATACTGGTAATGGGTATAATAAAGAACTTAACAGAATTACAGGTCAGGGGTGTAACAAAAAAAATGAGTACAGGTAGTATTATAAAGCAGCAACACATTGAAGTTGCTGAAACACAAAGCGATAGGTTAGATACGGCTGGGGAAAGTCAAAATGAGATAGGTAAAGACTTTCAGAAAGCATTAAAAAGAAATAAAAACAATTGGGTTATCACCTTTTATCACCAAAATGTACAATACATTAATAACAAAAGAGCACTTTTAGAGCTGTGTATAAAGGATCTGGAGCCAAATGTTTTGATTTTCACAGAACATGGTTTAAAAATGGAGGAAATATTAGCAAATAACTATCAGGGGTATAATCTAGGAGCATGCTATTGTAGGCAAATACATAATAGTGGGGGGAGGTTGCCATTTATGTAGATAATAACCTAAAGTAGAAAGAAATAGACTAGTAAATTTTCAGTAGAAATGGTGTGTGCGATAGCAGCAGTAGAAATTATGTTAAGAGAAAAAAATATTGTATTAATTGAAGTATATAGATCCCCAGCAGCAAATAATATACTATTTATAAAGTATTTATAAAATTTTATGAACACAATGCAAGAAAATAAGATTAAAATCCTTATGGGGGATGTAAATATAGATTTTCTAAAAGACAACGTAGCAAATTGCACTCTAGAGCAAACCCTCATCAGGCAGAATCTAAAATTAGGTATCAAGGAACCCACCAGAGTCACAAAAATCACCAAAACATGTAATGATAATGTATTTACCAATTTAGTACAAAATAAATGGGAAACAACCATAATAAAAGCGGGCATACTGGATCATTATGGGCAGTTATTAAAAGTTAATGTAAAAGGAGATAAGATGCAGAATACCTTTGAATACAGAAGGCAAATAAACAACAAGAGTTTAGAGAAATTAAAAAGATGTTGCAATGAAATAAGTTAGAAGGAAGTTTTTGAAGCAGAGAATGTGAATAATAAGTATGAAATTTTTAATCAGATATTACAGAATGGTGTTAACACTGCAATGCCATTACGGAAAGTTAAACTTCAGTCACATAAAAAAGGGGAAGAGCAGGAAAATGGTTGACAAAAGGATTATTAATATCATGGCGAAGAATGAAATTTCTGAATTCAATAAAGCATCCAAATATGGGAGAACAATCGCTAAGATACATAGAGAATTGCAGTTTAACTTTCAGAAATGTTATACTACATGCTAAAACAATGTACAATAAAGTCTTAGTGATGAACACTGAAAATAAGACAAAAGTAATTTGGGACACAGTGAATGATACTCATAAGCAGAAACAAAGAAAGATAGAAAATATAGTAATTACAAGAGAAGGTAAAGAGATTAGAAACCCAAAGGAAATATGCAATATGCAATATTTTTAACAATTACTATATTAATGTGGTAAATCAGTTGAATATAAACAAGGGACACAAATGATAAACGACAAATTAATAAAACCAAACAGTCAAAAACAATCTTTAGGAGTAGTAGAAGTTGAAGAAGAGGAAATACTACAGGTAATAAACAAACTAAAAACTAAACAGTCAAACGGACTGGACGAAATATCAAATGAAACTTTAAAATATCTCAAATATGAATTAGCTCAGGTTTTAACAGATATAGTAAATGCATCACTTAATCAAGGAATATTCCCAAATACATTAAAAAAGGTAATCATTAGGCCACTATTCAAACAGAAGGGAAGTAAAACTTATGTAGAAAACTATAGACCAATTAATTTATGTTCCACTGTATCAAAAGTAATTGAGGGTATATATTTAAAAAAGTTGCAACCATATTTCAAAAAATTTAACATAATCTCAAAATGGCAATATGGCTTCCAAGAGCAGAAATCAACAACCAATGCAATTAACGAAGTAAATAAATTTATAATAAATGCACTAAATGATAGAGATAGGGTAATTGCAATATTTTTAGACCTCGCAAAGGCTTTTGACTGCGTAAACATAGATATCCTAATAAGCAAACTGGAAAACCATGGGGTGTGAGGATTGCCATTAAAGTGGATTACCTCATACTTAAAAAAACAGAGATCAATGTGTGTAAGTGAGCTATAGAAATACAAATGGCATAGCAGAAAAAATAAAATCAGATTTTCAGAATGTTAGGCAACGAGTCCCACAAGCTTCTTGTTTTTAGTATACATAGATGATATATTTGAATTAATCCAAAAAAATGGGGGAATAGCAATAGGATATGCGGATGATATGTCGATTATAGTTAAAAATAAAACCGAATCGGAAGTGGAAAAAAGAGCAAATGACATACTAATGCTC
The DNA here is from genome assembly GCA_030765065.1 of Deroplatys truncata. NCBI lineage: Eukaryota > Metazoa > Arthropoda > Insecta > Mantodea > Mantidae > Deroplatys > Deroplatys truncata. Next base: position 12,823,017 of record CM060982.1, on the reverse strand, counting down.
ATAAAACAATACTACTCGAGTTTAGATATGATATTGAATGTTAAAAAAACTGCATGGATTAATTTTCAACTTGGAAGCGGTTTAACAAGCTCCATTAAATTACAAATAGATGGAGAAACTATCCCTGAAACGGAATGTGCAAAATTTTCTAGGACTAATAATAGACAAACACTTAAATTGGAAACCATACATAAGACATATCATAAAAAATTGAATAAAGGTATTTATATTATGAAGCAGGTTAGGAAAACAATGGACAATGAAACAGTTAAACAGGTTTACTATGCCTCTATATATTCGCATATAAAATATGGGATAACGCTATGGGGGAATATCTCAGCAGTGGAAATGAAAACAAATTTTAAACTTCAAAAAAAAGCCAGTTAGAATCATAGGGAATGTTGATAGAAGAACACACTTGTAGAGATGCTTTTAAAACTTTAAATATCTTAACTGTCCCATGCATATATATATATATATATATATATATATATATATATATATATGAAAGTGTAAAGCATGTGTTGCAAGAGCAAAATGTATCCAAAAATTGTAATGTACATAAATATATTTTAAGAAACAACGAAGACTACTACAGAACAACACTAAGAGGTACACTAAATAACAGGGAATTGGAAAGCATGGGAAAAGAACTGTTTAACAGATTACCAAAAAAAAAAAAGAAAGAAATAAGTAAAACTAAAGTTGCTTTAAAAACAATTAAAAGATACTTAACTGAGAATGCATATTATAACATGGAAGAATACAAATATAATTTGTAAATATATAAAAAAAAAGAGAATTTTATTGTAATCATATATATATATATATTTAAATTTCGACATGTCCTTTATTGTATATGTTAAAGGATGAATAAAATGACTTATGACTATGTTAATCTGGGAATCACAGCTAGGCTTTATTGATTCTTTCAAAAGTTACCAATTGAATTTTAGTATAAAAAATAATCGGCTTTCTGCTCTTAGTGTATCTTCCACAGCGCTGGAAATGATGTCTTATATGTCCTACAGATGTCATACTCATACACTAGCTCTAACGCAGTGCTGGCAACATAGGAATAACTAATGCCACCAAAGCTGGTAAGATACTCAGCCTCAAGGTGTAGCCGAGAGATTGAGGGCCCTCAGCCTCAAAGCGTAGCCGAGGGATGTTTTTTAGATGGAGAGGAGTGTAGCAGTTGAAGCGATGGCAGAGCGTAGCCGAGGGATCTATGCGTCTAAAACTCGAATGATTCACATTCGCAGAAACGACACATCGCATATTTAGCGGATTTCACTTTTTATTTAGGTTGGCAGTTCCCATTTTGCATGTGCTTTAGCAAAAAAATGGCTATGTTTGTTGTATTCATAATGTGATTTTCGTATAAAAGTAAAACACCTAAAAGGGGCGGGCAGGTGGGCACAAGCTATTGAAGAGATCACATCTACTTCTAAACTGACTCTTAAGGTAATTTATTGACTTTCCTCTAAGTGCAGATTTGCTAAAATAATGTTATAAAAATAAATCAATTGCAATAGAAAGTGATAACTCACTAATAGTTTTCTAGTATGTCCCAGATGTTGAACAAATATTGATCTAGTGCCTGACCACAATGAACATTTAGTATATGAATAACAATGGTATGGTAATGGTAACCAGATTTGAAAACGAATTAGCTTATTTTTACTTGACATAGTATTAGACTAGTCTACTTTTCTTTAATATAATTTTATGTGAAAAGTGATATTGCATTCTGTCCTATGTATTCTGAATACAAGGTTGTGGTAGAACTAATATTATATCATAACTTGATTTTTTCAAATGATTGAGGTGATTTACATATATCCTGATAACCATAACACTTGAGGTTGGGGAGAAAAAAAATTAGATTTGTTTCAGTTTCTCCTCTCCAAAATAGTTATTTCAATTTAATTAATGTTGTGGCTATACGAGCAGATTTTGGAAATAATTTAAACCACGCTGATAACTTTGGAGCATATTACTGATGTTATTAACAAAAACATCTCATAACACATTCACTCCTTGTCTTTCTACAATGAATTCTACCCTTACGCAGAATAATTTTAAAATTTCACTATTTTAAAATACTACACCATATCCTTGTAATTAGGGCAGTAAACATCTTTGAAAATAAAAACTGTTCTATATACCTTCAACTGCACAAATCCAACCTTGGTTCCCATTCATTTTCCTGGTTTCTTTGTATGTAATGCTATTATTGTACATTTCTGTAATAGAGTCACCAATGTGGAATACATTTTGATTGCCTGATGCAAATGATAATCCTCCTTGGTTTAAAATGTCATGTTTTAGGACGTTCCATTTGACCAATATGCTTTTGTTATGTTTTGATTTCTACCATATAAACATGTATATAATCACTGATCATGTTGCATTTATCAACATTGCATGCCACATTTTCTGAACCATCAACCCATTGTACATTCCACATTCTTCATCAAAGATTTAGAATGCTTCTGAGTAAAAGCAACCATGTTTAAAATATATACCTTAGGTATAGGTGATTCACCGTATGGGGGACACAACTTGCACAGATCTATTGCAGCTACCACCCCTCAAGAGGGAGGGGTGAGGTGAAGGAACCACAAGCGGCTACAGAGACATGCTGAAGTCCCTAACATTTCCATGCTCGCTGGAACTGCCAAGAGAGGGTGATGAACGACCCACCAATCGAACAGACCTCTGTTGTCCATGCGGAATACTCTTTCCATTGAGCATGCATCTGCACCATCTGTCCGACACTGGCATATGCCACGAAACCTCGAAGCTCACCTGAAAGATGAGAGGGAAATGATGGAAAGCAAATCGTGTTAGAGAAGAAACCACCCCAGAATTCCCCTGCCAACCCTGGGGAAACCACGAAAAACACATCGGTCAGAGTGGGATGTCATCGGGGATTGAACCCAGGACCTCCCAAACGTGGTGCCACCTCACTTGGTAAATATATATCTTACTAGCATACTTAAAAACCAAAAAAGGGAAAAAACTTGTGATTACCAAAGTAAAGTACATCCTAAGGGGTGTGTTCTAAGTCTTAACTTCCATAATTAATCTGCACTTTGTGTCTGTGTTCTTCATATGGAAGCACTGCCAACGTAACTGTTCAACATGCTGTAACAGTCTGTCACAGAAACAAACGATATGCCACTTCCCTCCCAGCTGTGGAGCTCATTTCTGATGTGGTCTGCGTGGTTCACTCATTCTTGTCAAGTGTACACTGTGTGTGTGTGTGTGCGTGTGCGTGCGTATTTTAATATAGACAGCAGCGCAAATGATAATTATAAAATCATTCTTTATATTTAACTCAAATTAGGTTCCCCTGAAAGAATAAAATGCTCCTGGTCCAAATGTATCTGGTTATAAATGTTGATGTAATTAATTTGTTAATGCAGTTCTAAATTATTTCCGCGTTAATAAATAATTTGGATTCCATATAGATATTACAAGTATATATTCTAGTTCTAAGCTAGATACGAGTGAATCCATAATCACTAAATGTACTTTTTTCTTCTTTTACATTCAGGATATTGTCAAAGCAATACATTAAGGAGGCATGTAATCTCTGCGGACCATAAGAATTCAGTTTGAGAGCTGTTAGAGGCACCAATTTTTGTCAAAGCCTTGGCTGCATCCTGTAAAGATGCTGAGGAAAGTGTAGTAGCTGCTTTGAAAATCATTCTGCACAATAATGAAGGGAAAATATTGCTACAACAAAGTTTTCCGTATTAAAAGAACTGTGTCTAGACTTAGGATGTCTTTCTTTGACCAAATTAACTTTCAGTGGCAGTGCAAATTATGATAGTATTCATGATATGGAGGATGCAGTGCGTAAAATAATTACTGATTATATTTTATTGAAAATAAAGTCAGCCAGGTGGTATTCAGTTATGGCAGATGATCTACTGACATTACTCAAACAGAAACTCTAATCATGTATGTGTAATAGTGCAGAAGGGGAAAATGTACATACCTTGGTTAACACTGTGTCCACTAACAGGATGTACTGTGAGAGATATATATTTGTGTTGAGATATATATTTGGCATTGATAAGAATAAGTGCTCCTCAATTGCTACTGATGGTGCATCTGTTATGGCAGGAGTTTGATTTTAGGTGGCAACTCTCTTTAAAGACAATTACCTCCATATACTATCTGTGCATTGCATAGCCATCAGTTAGCTCTAGCAGCAGATTCTGTTCAGAGCTTGTGAAGTTTTAAGATATTCTAAACAGAATATATAGCTACTTTGAACAGTCACCAAAGAATTCCAAAGCACTGAAAGATATGCAAGAAATACTTAAGGAGTCAAGGAAAAATTTGCTAAAACTTTTGCCCTTCGCTGCCTCTCATTGGGAGAAGCGGTAAATTCGCAGCATATAAGTTGGATTTCTTTAGTACCTGTGCTGAAAAAAGATAAAAGACCAGTAGCTGCTGGCTTACTAAAAAAATGCAAAGTATCTAAAATTTTTGTCACTGTTGTCTTTTATGAAAGATCATGTTTCTTGTTAACAAATTGTGTAGGACTTTTCAAAAGTCAAATTTAGATCCAGAGTGCATGCAAATTTGCGTGAACTCATGCATACAAGGGTTCGAGGACCTTAAATTGAAACCTGATCCAAATTACAGTTCTTCTCTGGATAAAGTACCTCCAGAATTTCAAGAAGGTGAGTTCAAGTTTTGTGGAAACATAATACAAGATTCATTGCAGCATAGAAGTGTTGTTAAGTCCATGATTTGCAAATTCTTAGATAATTTACATATAAATTTAAATGAGAGGCTAGGAGATTTAGATAAGAATGGAGTATTTAATATACTGTATACCTAGCAGTTAAGCGCCCTTAAGCGAAACAAACAATATAAGGAAATTGCAGAAATATATGCACTAATTAATCTTGGCACATCCATGAAATTAAATGATCTGTTACTGAAATGGGCATTGTTTAAGAAGGTGTTGAACAGTAGGTGCAATGGAATGAATTTCAAACAGCTGGTAGAGTTCACTTATCCTAATATGATCAAATTCTTACCGCGGTTAGCTGCAGGTCACTGAAGTGTTCACCAAGAATGGTGCACACGGACATTAACCTCAGATCCTAACACCATCGCATCCATTCATGTTGGTTCTTCTAGTGAAAGGGTCATCTGTAGTTTGTTTATAAGCAACTCAACTGGCTATTGCCTCAAAAACAATAGCAGAAACTACAAAGAGCAGCAAAAATCAGTAGAAATTAACAAAAACAACTTTAATGTATGGCACCATTAAGTAAAGGAATGAAAGCTTGGTACAACAGAGGAATCTGCATTTAGATAATTTTGACGACTGAATTGGAAGCCGGTGAAGAAACATAATTGGTCATTTAAAAGCAAATAAAATCCCAATGTGCAGCATTGACTTTCCACTTTGTGATTGGTATGACCATCTATATGCATTGCAGTTCTTGTTACCAGGCTACTATGAACCGACATTTTATTGGTTGCATTGCTTCCTGTTCTCGTTTCTGTTTTGGTTATTGTTCTTGGGCTATTGTGACCCAGCCTTATTTCCAAGAACTTCTCAATTCAGCAGCAAGAAGTAACCAGAATACAAAGGAACGAGAAAAACAAATTTAAAATCAAAACACAGAAGGAGTAGAACCGCCGGACATGGAAATAGCACTACAAGCAATACTGAATAATAGATCTCCGACAACATACCAGCTCAGTTATGTAAATATGGAGGAAAACAAGTAAATAAAAAAATCTGCAAATGGTTGTTTGTTGTTTTGTTTAAAGATGCCTTAAATCAAAACGTTCCATTAGCATCGGATTTTCACTGTGAAGATATATTAACTAAGTACCCAGAAATTAACAATTAAACTGATATTTACATTTTCATTTTACATTCTTTTACATGCAGTAATATAATTTTGAAGGCTTTTAGCTGGATCATGTTTTATAACATTACTAATTTTGATAGGACTTGGGAAGACCTATTTTGTACGGTGACTGTAATACTTGAAGACTTTGAGTATTGTGTTTCACACGTCCAAAAATATAATGATCTAACGTATCTATTGTAATGAAAAGAAGCTAGAAACAGTGATGTGTATTGAATTTATTTAAAGGTGAGTCGAAATTGTTACACTAACAAAGTGTAAGTGAGTAAACTTAAGTGATGTTAGTGTAACAATTTCGACTCACCTTTAAATAAATAATGATCTAAGTTAATGTAGCTGCCACAATCTCACAGTGGAGAGTCTCTTTTTAGAAATTTTATGCAGAAAAGCAGGCATATGTGCAATTCCCAACCTCAATCTTGAAAATACAGATAAATCTTGTCTATTAATTTTGATGTATTTAAACTATGGAATAATATTATTGCTGTTAAATTAAAATTGAGTTTTATTTATGGATGTTGTTTAACTGCTGTGGTCCTTAACGTCTCATTCTATATTGTGCGTGAAAGACCAGTAATTTTTGCTCAGAGGCCTCTTTATCAGACTTGAGGTTCTTTTAAGTGCCATAAATCTACGACACGGTACCACCAGGTTTACTTCCCTTCTGAAGGAAGCCATGCTAAGGATTTTTATGCCCGAAGAAATCCATTGCCCTCCGCTGGGTTTAAACCCATGACGTCAGAAACTAGAGGCTAGCATGGTAACCATTATACCAGAGAGGAAGACGTATTATTGCTGTGATTGGTGAATGTACATCTCCAGTTAAGAAAACGTAATCCATTATGAGCTTAAGAGCATCATTAGCAGGTAACTGAATATTAGCAATGATTCCTTAATCTCTTGTAGCTTTTGCTAATGTGTGCACTCTGTTATTTCCTGGAATGTTTGAATTGTCAGAGATCAAACAAGTTTGTATAGATACCTCAATATATGCTTTGTAAATAGGAAATTTTATTTTGATTTCTGAGAGGTTCAGATTTCATGAACTTAAATAGAACACATTTAACATCAGTGTATATGATATTGTTATTCAATTTTTTCTTTTTAATTTAAAAAATGGCAGCTGTGATAGCAACAGCGTTGGTAGAATAAATTGACCAACAGTCATCTAAATTAAATTGAGTTTTATATATGGGCACTCTTTGATATGGTTTTTAGCGTCCCATTTGCGACGGTTATAATGTTATTTGTGTAACATTATTGTTGTAGCCCCACCTTGTGGTAGCCAATTTGCGGGTGTATAGTGCTTACGTAATATGTTTTTACGTAAATTATTAGAACTTGAAGATCTTATATTGTGTGCTTTTGTTTTGTTTGGTTACATAATTTTAACTGCCCCACGTATGGGAGCCAATTTGAAGTAACATTATTGTAGCCCCACCTTGTGGTAGCCAATTTGTAACGGTATTACTTACAAATGTTTGTTTACATCACGTGTTGAAGCCATCTTGTGACGTCATTCATTTGTTTGGTTTGTAGTTCCATCTAGTGTTAGCAATTTGCGGCGGTATTAGCTTTTGTTTGATTTCATTTCAAATGTCCTCCGGCTAGCTATTATCCTGTTGGCTTGGGCACGTATCTCTATACAGGTTGTGTAAATGGAAAGGAATCTTTTATCCAAAAATTACACTGATGAAGAAATTTGTTTTACACATTTATTGTCGAACACGTTAACTATCACATTTATACATTGATCTTAACACTCGCCAAACTGAAACTGTTATAATAACTTCTTACTGATAATTCTTTTAATCCACGTACTTCAATCTTTTATATAATTAACCTTACAATACTTTAGATCTTTCATAATTCTGCTGCGCGTAACTTGTGAATCTATATCCGATGTATGACGAACTGACTGACTGAAGACGACGTGTAGTGTACACAGATTTTTCATGAACTGACAACTGAATACGACGTGTAATGTATGAATGCTTTCGGCGAACTGAAGGACTGACTGACTTTACCTCTAACTTGGCTTCTATTTATACTCCCTCTTCCAGATACGCCTAAAGATTATAACTGAGCTGCAATTGGCTAATAAAACACGCCAACATTAGCGTCTATTTTAATATCCAATGAAAATTATGAATACATATGCTTTAGGGAGGAAACATTCCAGAAGTTTCTACCGAAAAACGCGCTAACATTACGTAACTTCCTCGTTTCCAATAATGATAAACAGCTCACCCCCCTCTCTGCATTATTGCACTATTATTGACAGTTTCAGTAAGGCCCTATAAACTTACTTCCCAACAATATTTACAATCAATAAACATCTGAAATCAATGTCACATAAAAATGCATATTCATATTACAATCATTATTTACATTTAAGTAATTTGTGATACAAATTACTGCATCATATGCCCCACTAGAAACATAATTATAAATATTTACAACTTGTTTGGAAATTTTATAATTGGGTTTTTAGTCTCCTAAATCTTGGAACACACGCTATCACTTTCACTTAACACTTCACACGCATTTAACACACGATTTTTTTTTTTTTTTTTTATCTTGCCACTACTTACTGGCTCTGGTTTAATTTGTTTAGACATTAATCTGACATTACAATTTTTTTTTATAGCAAATACTGCACCCTGAATTATTAAATTACTGCTTCAAAATGGTTTAATTTCTTATATTGTTAACAAAAATTTATCAATTCAAGAATTTTTTGTAATTATTAAACATATTTACTAAAAATATTCACCCTTTACACAAATATTTACATCTCTTAAATCTAGGCACTGTTTCACATGTTCTGTTTGCTACATAAGTATTTGTTTTTAATTATTTTTACCCATTTTTGTTATTTTGTACTTTATTTTAACCATACTCTTGGAATTTCATTTACGTACTTTTAATTTAATATCATATTAAGTTTCAATCTTTGCATTCTTAATTTTCAAATGTTGTTACAGTTACAAAAAAAATTTAAATTTTTTTTTTTAAGTAAACATTTCTCTTTTTTTTATTATTTCTCTTTTCAAATGAGATATAAATAATTAACCCTCTTACAATCCAATACATTGCTCTGCATTTCGTCTTTAACTATCCAGCATTTACTTTACATCTCATTGTTATTTACCCTCCTGGATCAAATTGTGTGTGGCTAAACATTACTCGTAGCCGTATCCTAACCTTCAAATTTTTGTTCATGAATAACCTCTTGTATTCATTTGAAATTTCATCACATGATAACATTTGAAAACAATCTAAAGTTTCCTGAACAATACATCTTTTAACAACTTTCATTTTCAATTCATCTGCTATCTTTTTAACTTGAGAATACTCTGACAAATCTGTACTAAACTGTACTGGACTGGAGTTTTCATTAAATTTTGGAAGTGGAAAATCACTTAAGATATGATTGTAATTTTGCAAATTCCCTACTCCCATATTTAAATTCTCTAGTGTTACTTGTGCACTCTGAGTTTCAGCATTAACTATAGATGAAGCTGCCGCATCACTCACATTATTGATCATACCTGAGGAACTACCTCTATCATTATTTTGTACATCAGATACATTCACATCACATATATTTGCCCTTGAATTCAATTCTAACCTATTTACAGTACCTTGCAGATTTTCTATTGTCTGTTCCAATTTTTTATTATTCTCAATTTGAACAGCTTGGTGTTTGTTAATTTCAGGAGTTAGCTTTTGATTCAAATCTTTAGACAAATCTTTAACTTCATCAGACAATTTATTTCTCTGTGTTTCTGACTCCTTCTGAATTTCAGATATTTCCCCTCTGAAATTAACTTGCACCTGTATTAAATCTGCATTTGTAGCCTCCATCATCTCTTTTAACTCACTCGAAATGCTACTCATTCGGCTACCTAACTCTGTATAGTTTACATTAACATTTTCAAACTTAGTATTAACCTCATTTTTTTGGTTATATATTTCCCTGCTCATGTCCAACATTTTCTTTGAAACTTCACCTATTTCATTTGCTATGATTTCTTGATTTTCATTTTTCATTCTAATCATGCTACTATCTAGTTCCATGAATTTCTTTTCAATTTCTTCCCTATTTTGATTTAATTTATGCTCTAATTTCTCATTACTCTTACCAATTTCTTCCCTTAATTGATCTGTAATACTCTTATCAATATCTTCTCTCAATTTTTCATTATTCTGAGTTAGTTTTTGTTCTAAACTCCTATCAATATCTTCCCTCCGTTTCTCATTATTCTGAGTTAGTTTTTGTTCTACACTCCTATCAATATCTTCCCTCAATTCCCTATTATTCTTTTGCATATCTTCCCTGTTTTGATCTATTTTCTTACTAAGATCTTCCCTGTTTTGATCTATTTTCTTACTAAGATCTTCCCTCATTTCCCTATTATTCTTTTCCATATTCTTCAGCATTTCCATAATCATACTAGTATCAAGATTAACATTTCCTGCTATTCTATTCTGACTTTCTGCACTAACATTTCCACCCTCAAATCCTAAAAAGTTTGAGCTATTTTCTGTAACCTGTATTGAATTACAGCTAACTGTTACATTATCTCCCTCCATAATAGTCTGTTGTCCCTGTTGTTTCTGGAATCTGCGTCTTGTAGATCATTTCACTGCTGCATTCGTTCCACGTCCTGGTTCCTTTCCTGGTCACTCTGCTCCTTCCTGGTTATGCTGATCCTTTCCTGGTCATCGTGTTCCTTTCCTGGTCACTATGCTCCTTCCTGGTTATTCTGCCCCACGTTGGGCGCCAATTTGCGACGGTTATAATGTTATTTGTGTAACATTATTGTTGTAGCCCCACGTTGTGGTAGCCAATTTGCGGGTGTATAGTGCTTACGTAATATGTTTTTACGTAAATTATTAGAACTTGAAGATCTTATATTGTGTGCTTTTGTTTTGTTTGGTTACATAATTTTAACTGCCCCACGTATGGGAGCCAATTTGAAGTAACATTATTGTAGCCCCACCTTGTGGTAGCCAATTTGTAACGGTATTAGTTACAAATGTTTGTTTACATCACGTGTTGAAGCCATCTTGTGACGTCATTCATTTGTTTGGTTTGTAGTTCCATCTAGTGTTAGCAATTTGCGGCGGTATTAGCTTTTGTTTGATTTCATTTCAAATGTCCTCCGGCTAGCTATTATCCTGTTGGCTTGGGCACGTATCTCTATACAGGTTGTGTAAACGGAAAGGAATCTTTTATCCAAAAATTACACTGATGAAGAAATTTGTTTTACACATTTATTGTCGAACACGTTAACTATCACATTTATACATTGATCTTAACACTCGCCAAACTGAAACTGTTATAATAACTTCTTACTGATAATTCTTTTAATCCACGTACTTCAATCTTTTATATAATTAACCTTACAATACTTTAGATCTTTCATAATTCTGCTGCGCGTAACTTGTGAATCTATATCCGATGTATGACGAACTGACTGACTGAAGATGACGTGTAGTGTACACAGATTTTTCATAAACTGACAACTGAATACGACGTGTAATGTATGAATGCTTTCGGCGAACTGAAGGACTGACTGACTTTACCTCTAACTTGGCTTCTATTTATACTCCCTCTTCCAGATACGCCTAAAGATTATAACTGAGCTGCAATTGGCTAATAAAACGCGCCAACATTAGCGTCTATTTTAATATCCAATGAAAATTATGAATACATATGCTTTAGGGAGGAAACATTCCAGAAGTTTCTACCGAAAAACGCGCTAACATTGCGTAACTTCCTCGTTTCCAATAATGATAAACAGCTCAACCCGCTCTCTGCATTATTGCGCTATTATTGACAGTTTCAGTAAGGCCGTATAAACTTACTTCCCAACAATATTTACAATCAATAAACATCTGAAATCAATGTCACATAAAAATGCATATTCATATTACAATCATTATTTACATTTAAGTAATTTGTGATACAAATTACTGCATCATATGCCCCACTAGAAACATAATTATAAATATTTACAACTTGTTTGGAAATTTTATAATTGGGTTTTTAGTCTCCTAAATCTTGGAACACACGCTATCACTTTCACTTAACACTTCACACGCATTTAACACACGATTTTTGTTTTTTTTTTTTTATCTTGCCACTACTTACTGGCTCTGGTTTAATTTGTTTAGACATTAATCTGACATTACAATTTTTTTTTATAGCAAATACTGCACCCTGAATTATTAAATTACTGCTTCAAAATGGTTTAATTTCTTATATTGTTAACAAAAATTTATCAATTCAAGAATTTTTTGTAATTATTAAACATATTTACTAAAAATATTCACCCTTTACACAAATATTTACATCTCTTAAATCTAGGCACTGTTTCACATGTTCTGTTTGCTACATAAGTATTTGTTTTTAATTATTTTTACCCATTTTTGTTATTTTGTACTTTATTTTAACCATACTCTTGGAATTTCATTTACGTACTTTTAATTTAATATCATATTAAGTTTCAATCTTTGCATTCTTAATTTTCAAATGTTACAGTTGCAAAAAAAATTTAAATTTTTTTTTTTTTAAATAAACATTTCTCTTTTTTTTTTTATTTCTCTTTTCAAATGACATATAAATATTTAACCCTCTTACAATCCAATACATTGCTCTGCATTTCGTCTTTAACTATCCAGCATTTACTTTACATCTCATTGTTATTTACCCTCCTGGATCAAATTGTGTGTGGCTAAACATTACTCGTAGCCGTATCCTAACCTTCAAATTTTTGTTCATGAATAACCTCTTGTATTCATTTGAAATTTCATCACGTGATAACATTTGAAAACAATCTAAAGTTTCCTGAACAATACATCTTTTAACAACTTTCATTTTCAATTCATCTGCTATCTTTTTAACTTGAGAATACTCTGACAAATCTGTACTAAACTGTACTGGACTGGAGTTTTCATTAAATTTTGGAAGTGGAAAATCACTTAAGATATGATTGTAATTTTGCAAATTCCCTACTCCCATATTTAAAATCTCTAGTGTTACTTGTGCACTCTGAGTTTCAGCATTAGCTATAGATGAAGCTGCCGCATCACTCACATTATTGATCATACCTGAGGAACTACCTCTATCATTATTTTGTACATCAGATACATTCACATCACATATATTTGCCCTTGAATTCAATTCTAACCTATTTATAGTACCTTGCAGATTTTCTATTGTCTGTTCCAATTTTTTATTACTCTCAATTTGAACAGCTTGGTGTTTGTTAATTTCAGAAGTTAGCTTTTGATTCAAATCTTTAACTTCATCAGACAATTTATTTCTCTGTGTTTCTGACTCCTTCTGAATTTCAGATATTTCCCCTCTGAAATTAACTTGCACCTGTATTAAATCTGCATTTGTAGCCTCCATCATCTCTTTTAACTCACTGGAAATGCTACTCATTCGGCTACCTAACTCTGTATAGTTTACATTAACATTTTCAAACTTAGTATTAACCTCATTTTTTTGGTTATATATTTCCCTGCTCATGTCCAACATTTTCTTTGAAACTTCACCTATTTCATTTGCTATGATTTCTTGATTTTCATTTTTCATTCTAATCATGCTACTATCTAATTCCATGAATTTCTTTTCAATTTCTTCCCTATTTTGATTTAATTTATGCTCTAATTTCTCATTACTCTTACCAATTTCTTCCCTTAATTGATCTGTAATACTCTTATCAATATCTTCTCTCAATTTTTCATTATTCTGAGTTAGTTTTTGTTCTAAACTCCTATCAATATCTTCCCTCAATTTCTCATTATTCTGAGTTAGTTTTTGTTCTAAACTCCTATCAATATCTTCCCTCAATTCCCTATTATTCTTTTGCATATCTTCCCTGTTTTGATCTATTTTCTTACTAAGATCTTCCCTGTTTTGATCTATTTTCTTACTAAGATCTTCCCTCATTTCCCTATTATTCTTTTCCATATTCTTCAGCATTTCCATAATCATACTAGTATCAAGATTAACATTTCCTGCTATTCTATTCTGACTTTCTGCACTAACATTTCCACCCTCAAATCCTAAAAAGTTTGAGCTATTTTCTGTAACCTGTATTGAATTACAGCTAACTGTTACTTATATCCCTCCATAATTATTTCTTCTGTATTATTAGTAGCCATTGTTTTCTTTATCCTACCACTCCTTAAGTACATTTGAAGGTTACAATTTTGTTTTCTAAAAAAAAATTACGATACTCTGACCTTTGTGATGCTGTCTGTTGCTGTTACATTGATGTCCAGCTTCCTGCCCCTCTCTCCTAGGTTATATGTCGCTTCGATGAATCTTCGTCGTTTTGTTGTCCTGTAGTTTGAATTTCCCTGTTGCCTTGTAATCTCGGAATTACGATCGTAGTCTGTCGTCCCTGTTGTTTCTGGAATCTGCGTCTTGTAGATCATTTCACTGCTGCATTCGTTCCACGTCCTGGTTCCTTTCCTGGTCACTCTGCTCCTTCCTGGTTATGCTGATCCTTTCCTGGTCATCGTGTTCCTTTCCTGGTCACTATGCTCCTTCCTGGTTATTCTGCCCCACGTTGGGCGCCAATTTGCGACGGTTATAATGTTATTTGTGTAACATTATTGTTGTAGCCCCACGTTGTGGTAGCCAATTTGCGGGTGTATAGTGCTTACGTAATATGTTTTTACGTAAATTATTAGAACTTGAAGATCTTATATTGTGTGCTTTTGTTTTGTTTGGTTACATAATTTTAACTGCCCCACGTATGGGAGCCAATTTGAAGTAACATTATTGTAGCCCCACCTTGTGGTAGCCAATTTGTAACGGTATTAGTTACAAATGTTTGTTTACATCACGTGTTGAAGCCATCTTGTGACGTCATTCATTTGTTTGGTTTGTAGTTCCATCTAGTGTTAGCAATTTGCGGCGGTATTAGCTTTTGTTTGATTTCATTTCAAATGTCCTCCGGCTAGCTATTATCCTGTTGGCTTGGGCACGTATCTCTATACAGGTTGTGTAAACGGAAAGGAATCTTTTATCCAAAAATTACACTGATGAAGAAATTTGTTTCACACATTTATTGTCGAACACGTTAACTATCACATTTATACATTGATCTTAACACTCGCCAAACTGAAACTGTTATAATAACTTCTTACTGATAATTCTTTTAATCCACGTACTTCAATCTTTTATATAATTAACCTTACAATACTTTAGATCTTTCATAATTCTGCTGCGCGTAACTTGTGAATCTATATCCGATGTATGACGAACTGACTGACTGAAGATGACGTGTAGTGTACACAGATTTTTGATGAACTGACAACTGAATACGACGTGTAATGTATGAATGCTTTCGGCGAACTGAAGGACTGCTTGACTTTACCTCTAACTTGGCTTCTATTTATACTCCCTCTTCCAGATACGCCTAAAGATTATAACTGAGCTGCAATTGGCTAATAAAACGCGCCAACATTAGCGTCTATTTTAATATCCAATGAAAATTATGAATACATATGCTTTAGGGAGGAAACATTCCAGAAGTTTCTACCGAAAAACGCGCTAACATTACGTAACTTCCTCGTTTCCAATAATGATAAACAGCTCACCCCCCTCTCTGCATTATTGTGCTATTATTGACAGTTTCAGTAAGGCCCTATAAACTTACTTCCCAACAATATTTACAATCAATAAACATCTGAAATCAATGTCACATAAAAATGCATATTCATATTACAATCATTATTTACATTTAAGTAATTTGTGATACAAATTACTGCATCATATGCCCCACTAGAAACATAATTTTAAATATTTACAACTTGTTTGGAAATTTTATAATTGGGTTTTTAGTCTCCTAAATCTTGGAGCACACGCTATCACTTTCACTTAACACTTCACACGCATTTAACACACGACATATTTTTTTTTTTTTTTTTTTTTTTATCTTGCCACTACTTACTGGCTCTGGTTTAATTTGTTTAGACATTAATCTGACATTACAATTTTTTTTATAGCAAATACTGCACCCTGAATTATTAAATTACTGTTTCAAAATGGTTTAATTTCTTATATTGTTAACAAAAATTTATCAATTCAAGAATTTTTTGTAATTATTAAACATATTTACTAAAAATATTCACCCTTTACACAAATATTTACATCTCTTAAATCTAGGCACTGTTTCACATGTTCTGTTTGCTACATAAGTATTTGTTTTTAATTATTTTTACCCATTTTTGTTATTTTGTACTTTATTTTAACCATACTCTTGGAATTTCATTTACGTACTTTTAATTTAATATCATATTAAGTTTCAATCTTTGCATTCTTAATTTTCAAATGTTGTTACAGTTACAAAAAAAATTTAAATTTTTTTTTTTAAATAAACATTTCTCTTTTTTTTTTTTATTTCTCTTTTCTAATGACATATAAATAATTAACCCTCTTACAATCCAATACATTGCTCTGCATTTCGTCTTTAACTATCCAGCATTTACTTTACATCTCATTGTTATTTACCCTCCTGGATCAAATTGTGTGTGGCTAAACATTACTCGTAGCCGTATCCTAACCTTCAAATTTTTGTTCATGAATAACCTCTTGTATTCATTTGAAATTTCATCACGTGATAACATTTGAAAACAATCTAAAGTTTCCTGAACAATACATCTTTTAACAACTTTCATTTTCAATTCATCTGCTATCTTTTTAACTTGAGAATACTCTGACAAATCTGTACTAAACTGTACTGGACTGGAGTTTTCATTAAATTTTGGAAGTGGAAAATCACTTAAGATATGATTGTAATTTTGCAAATTCCCTACTCCCATATTTAAATTCTCTAGTGTTACTTGTGCACTCTGAGTTTCAGCATTAGCTATAGATGAAGCTGCTGCATCACTCACATTATTGATCATACCTGAGGAACTACCTCTATCATTATTTTGTACATCAGATACATTCACATCACATATATTTGCCCTTGAATTCAATTCTAACCTATTTACAGTACCTTGCAGATTTTCTATTGTCTGTTCCAATTTTTTATTATTCTCAATTTGAACAGCTTGGTGTTTGTTAATTTCAGAAGTTAGCTTTTGATTCAAATCTTTAACTTCATCAGACAATTTATTTCTCTGTGTTTCTGACTCCTTCTGAATTTCAGGTATTTCCCCTCTGAAATTAACTTGCACCTGTATTAAATCTGCATTTGTAGCCTCCATCATCTCTTTTAACTCACTGGAAATGCTACTCATTCGGCTACCTAACTCTGTATAGTTTACATTAACATTTTCAAACTTAGTATTAACCTCATTTTTTTGGTTATATATTTCCCTGCTCATGTCCAACATTTTCTTTGAAACTTCACCTATTTCATTTGCTATCATTTCTTGATTTTCATTTTTCATTCTAATCATGCTACTATCTAATTCCATGAATTTCTTTTCAATTTCTTCCCTATTTTGATTTAATTTATGCTCTAATTTCTCATTACTCTTACCAATTTCTTCCCTTAATTGATCTGTAATACTCTTATCAATATCTTCTCTCAATTTTTCATTATTCTGAGTTAGTTTTTGTTCTAAACTCCTATCAATATCTTCCCTCCGTTTCTCATTATTCTGAGTTAGTTTTTGTTCTACACTCCTATCAATATCTTCCCTCAATTCCCTATTATTCTTTTGCATATCTTCCCTGTTTTGATCTATTTTCTTACTAAGATCTTCCCTGTTTGGATCTATTTTCTTACTAAGATCTTCCCTCATTTCCCTATTATTCTTTTCCATATTCTTCAGCATTTCCATAATCGTACTAGTATCAAGATTAACATTTCCTGCTATTCTATTCTGACTTTCTGCACTAACATTTCCACCCTCAAATCCTAAAAAGTTTGAGCTATTTTCTGTAACCTGTGTTGAATTACAGCTAACTGTTACTTATATCCCTCCATAATTATTTCTTCTGTATTATTAGTAGCCATTGTTTTCTTTATCCTACCACTCCTTAAGTACATTTGAAGGTTACAATTTTGTTTTCTAAAAAAAAATTACGATACTCTGACCTTTGTGATGCTGTCTGTTGCTGTTACATTGATGTCCAGCTTCCTGCCCCTCTCTCCTAGGTTATATGTCGCTTCGATGAATCTTCGTCGTTTTGTTGTCCTGTAGTTTGAATTTCCCTGTTGCCTTGTAATCTCGGAATTACGATCGTAGTCTGTCGTCCCTGTTGTTTCTGGAATCTGCGTCTTGTAGATCATTTCACTGCTGCATTCGTTCCACGTCCTGGTTCCTTTCCTGGTCACTCTGCTCCTTCCTGGTTATGCTGATCCTTTCCTGGTCATCGTGTTCCTTTCCTGGTCACTATGCTCCTTCCTGGTTATTCTGCCCCACGTTGGGCGCCAATTTGCGACGGTTATAATGTTATTTGTGTAACATTATTGTTGTAGCCCCACGTTGTGGTAGCCAATTTGCGGGTGTATAGTGCTTACGTAATATGTTTTTACGTAAATTATTAGAACTTGAAGATCTTATATTGTGTGCTTTTGTTTTGTTTGGTTACATAATTTTAACTGCCCCACGTATGGGAGCCAATTTGAAGTAACATTATTGTAGCCCCACCTTGTGGTAGCCAATTTGTAACGGTATTAGTTACAAATGTTTGTTTACATCACGTGTTGAAGCCATCTTGTGACGTCATTCATTTGTTTGGTTTGTAGTTCCATCTGGTGTTAGCAATTTGCGGCGGTATTAGCTTTTGTTTGATTTCATTTCAAATGTCCTCCGGCTAGCTATTATCCTGTTGGCTTGGGCACGTATCTCTATACAGGTTGTGTAAACGGAAAGGAATCTTTTATCCAAAAATTACACTGATGAAGAAATTTGTTTCACACATTTATTGTCGAACACGTTAACTATCACATTTATACATTGATCTTAACACTCGCCAAACTGAAACTGTTATAATAACTTCTTACTGATAATTCTTTTAATCCACGTACTTCAATCTTTTATATAATTAACCTTACAATACTTTAGATCTTTCATAATTCTGCTGCGCGTAACTTGTGAATCTATATCCGATGTATGACGAACTGACTGACTGAAGATGACGTGTAGTGTACACAGATTTTTGATGAACTGACAACTGAATACGACGTGTAATGTATGAATGCTTTCGGCGAACTGAAGGACTGCTTGACTTTACCTCTAACTTGGCTTCTATTTATACTCCCTCTTCCAGATACGCCTAAAGATTATAACTGAGCTGCAATTGGCTAATAAAACGCGCCAACATTAGCGTCTATTTTAATATCCAATGAAAATTATGAATACATATGCTTTAGGGAGGAAACATTCCAGAAGTTTCTACCGAAAAACGCGCTAACATTACGTAACTTCCTCGTTTCCAATAATGATAAACAGCTCACCCCCCTCTCTGCATTATTGCGCTATTATTGACAGTTTCAGTAAGGCCCTATAAACTTACTTCCCAACAATATTTACAATCAATAAACATCTGAAATCAATGTCACATAAAAATGCATATTCATATTACAATCATTATTTACATTTAAGTAATTTGTGATACAAATTACTGCATCATATGCCCCACTAGAAACATAATTTTAAATATTTACAACTTGTTTGGAAATTTTATAATTGGGTTTTTAGTCTCCTAAATCTTGGAGCACACGCTATCACTTTCACTTAACACTTCACACGCATTTAACACACGACATATTTTTTTTTTTTTTTTTTTTTTTATCTTGCCACTACTTACTGGCTCTGGTTTAATTTGTTTAGACATTAATCTGACATTACAATTTTTTTTATAGCAAATACTGCACCCTGAATTATTAAATTACTGTTTCAAAATGGTTTAATTTCTTATATTGTTAACAAAAATTTATCAATTCAAGAATTTTTTGTAATTATTAAACATATTTACTAAAAATATTCACCCTTTACACAAATATTTACATCTCTTAAATCTAGGCACTGTTTCACATGTTCTGTTTGCTACATAAGTATTTGTTTTTAATTATTTTTACCCATTTTTGTTATTTTGTACTTTATTTTAACCATACTCTTGGAATTTCATTTACGTACTTTTAATTTAATATCATATTAAGTTTCAATCTTTGCATTCTTAATTTTCAAATGTTGTTACAGTTACAAAAAAAATTTAAATTTTTTTTTTTAAATAAACATTTCTCTTTTTTTTTTTTATTTCTCTTTTCTAATGACATATAAATAATTAACCCTCTTACAATCCAATACATTGCTCTGCATTTCGTCTTTAACTATCCAGCATTTACTTTACATCTCATTGTTATTTACCCTCCTGGATCAAATTGTGTGTGGCTAAACATTACTCGTAGCCGTATCCTAACCTTCAAATTTTTGTTCATGAATAACCTCTTGTATTCATTTGAAATTTCATCACGTGATAACATTTGAAAACAATCTAAAGTTTCCTGAACAATACATCTTTTAACAACTTTCATTTTCAATTCATCTGCTATCTTTTTAACTTGAGAATACTCTGACAAATCTGTACTAAACTGTACTGGACTGGAGTTTTCATTAAATTTTGGAAGTGGAAAATCACTTAAGATATGATTGTAATTTTGCAAATTCCCTACTCCCATATTTAAATTCTCTAGTGTTACTTGTGCACTCTGAGTTTCAGCATTAGCTATAGATGAAGCTGCTGCATCACTCACATTATTGATCATACCTGAGGAACTACCTCTATCATTATTTTGTACATCAGATACATTCACATCACATATATTTGCCCTTGAATTCAATTCTAACCTATTTACAGTACCTTGCAGATTTTCTATTGTCTGTTCCAATTTTTTATTATTCTCAATTTGAACAGCTTGGTGTTTGTTAATTTCAGAAGTTAGCTTTTGATTCAAATCTTTAACTTCATCAGACAATTTATTTCTCTGTGTTTCTGACTCCTTCTGAATTTCAGATATTTCCCCTCTGAAATTAACTTGCACCTGTATTAAATCTGCATTTGTAGCCTCCATCATCTCTTTTAACTCACTGGAAATGCTACTCATTCGGCTACCTAACTCTGTATAGTTTACATTAACATTTTCAAACTTAGTATTAACCTCATTTTTTTGGTTATATATTTCCCTGCTCATGTCCAACATTTTCTTTGAAACTTCACCTATTTCATTTGCTATCATTTCTTGATTTTCATTTTTCATTCTAATCATGCTACTATCTAATTCCATGAATTTCTTTTCAATTTCTTCCCTATTTTGATTTAATTTATGCTCTAATTTCTCATTACTCTTACCAATTTCTTCCCTTAATTAATCTGTAATACTCTTATCAATATCTTCTCTCAATTTTTCATTATTCTGAGTTAGTTTTTGTTCTAAACTCCTATCAATATCTTCCCTCAGTTTCTCATTATTCTGAGTTAGTTTTTGTTCTAAACTCCTATCAATATCTTCCCTCAATTCCCTATTATTCTTTTGCATATCTTCCCTGTTTTGATCTATTTTCTTACTAAGATCTTCCCTGTTTGGATCTATTTTCTTACTAAGATCTTCCCTCATTTCCCTATTATTCTTTTCCATATTCTTCAGCATTTCCATAATCGTACTAGTATCAAGATTAACATTTCCTGCTATTCTATTCTGACTTTCTGCACTAACATTTCCACCCTCAAATCCTAAAAAGTTTGAGCTATTTTCTGTAACCTGTGTTGAATTACAGCTAACTGTTACTTATATCCCTCCATAATTATTTCTTCTGTATTATTAGTAGCCATTGTTTTCTTTATCCTACCACTCCTTAAGTACATTTGAAGGTTACAATTTTGTTTTCTAAAAAAAAATTACGATACTCTGACCTTTGTGATGCTGTCTGTTGCTGTTACATTGATGTCCAGCTTCCTGCCCCTCTCTCCTAGGTTATATGTCGCTTCGATGAATCTTCGTCGTTTTGTTGTCCTGTAGTTTGAATTTCCCTGTTGCCTTGTAATCTCGGAATTACGATCGTAGTCTGTCGTCCCTGTTGTTTCTGGAATCTGCGTCTTGTAGATCATTTCACTGCTGCATTCGTTCCACGTCCTGGTTCCTTTCCTGGTCACTCTGCTCCTTCCTGGTTATGCTGATCCTTTCCTGGTCATCGTGTTCCTTTCCTGGTCACTATGCTCCTTCCTGGTTATTCTGCCCCACGTTGGGCGCCAATTTGCGACGGTTATAATGTTATTTGTGTAACATTATTGTTGTAGCCCCACGTTGTGGTAGCCAATTTGCGGGTGTATAGTGCTTACGTAATATGTTTTTACGTAAATTATTAGAACTTGAAGATCTTATATTGTGTGCTTTTGTTTTGTTTGGTTACATAATTTTAACTGCCCCACGTATGGGAGCCAATTTGAAGTAACATTATTGTAGCCCCACCTTGTGGTAGCCAATTTGTAACGGTATTAGTTACAAATGTTTGTTTACATCACGTGTTGAAGCCATCTTGTGACGTCATTCATTTGTTTGGTTTGTAGTTCCATCTAGTGTTAGCAATTTGCGGCGGTATTAGCTTTTGTTTGATTTCATTTCAAATGTCCTCCGGCTAGCTATTATCCTGTTGGCTTGGGCACGTATCTCTATACAGGTTGTGTAAACGGAAAGGAATCTTTTATCCAAAAATTACACTGATGAAGAAATTTGTTTCACACATTTATTGTCGAACACGTTAACTATCACATTTATACATTGATCTTAACACTCGCCAAACTGAAACTGTTATAATAACTTCTTACTGATAATTCTTTTAATCCACGTACTTCAATCTTTTATATAATTAACCTTACAATACTTTAGATCTTTCATAATTCTGCTGCGCGTAACTTGTGAATCTATATCCGATGTATGACGAACTGACTGACTGAAGATGACGTGTAGTGTACACAGATTTTTGATGAACTGACAACTGAATACGACGTGTAATGTATGAATGCTTTCGGCGAACTGAAGGACTGCTTGACTTTACCTCTAACTTGGCTTCTATTTATACTCCCTCTTCCAGATACGCCTAAAGATTATAACTGAGCTGCAATTGGCTAATAAAACGCGCCAACATTAGCGTCTATTTTAATATCCAATGAAAATTATGAATAAATATGCTTTAGGGAGGAAACATTCCAGAAGTTTCTACCGAAAAACGCGCTAACATTACGTAACTTCCTCGTTTCCAATAATGATAAACAGCTCACCCCCCTCTCTGCATTATTGCGCTATTATTGACAGTTTCAGTAAGGCCCTATAAACTTACTTCCCAACAATATTTACAATCAATAAACATCTGAAATCAATGTCACATAAAAATGCATATTCATATTACAATCATTATTTACATTTAAGTAATTTGTGATACAAATTACTGCATCATATGCCCCACTAGAAACATAATTTTAAATATTTACAACTTGTTTGGAAATTTTATAATTGGGTTTTTAGTCTCCTAAATCTTGGAGCACACGCTATCACTTTCACTTAACACTTCACACGCATTTAACACACGACATATTTTTTTTTTTTTTTTTTTTTTTATCTTGCCACTACTTACTGGCTCTGGTTTAATTTGTTTAGACATTAATCTGACATTACAATTTTTTTTATAGCAAATACTGCACCCTGAATTATTAAATTACTGTTTCAAAATGGTTTAATTTCTTATATTGTTAACAAAAATTTATCAATTCAAGAATTTTTTGTAATTATTAAACATATTTACTAAAAATATTCACCCTTTACACAAATATTTACATCTCTTAAATCTAGGCACTGTTTCACATGTTCTGTTTGCTACATAAGTATTTGTTTTTAATTATTTTTACCCATTTTTGTTATTTTGTACTTTATTTTAACCATACTCTTGGAATTTCATTTACGTACTTTTAATTTAATATCATATTAAGTTTCAATCTTTGCATTCTTAATTTTCAAATGTTGTTACAGTTACAAAAAAAATTAAAATTTTTTTTTTTAAATAAACATTTCTCTTTTTTTTTTTTATTTCTCTTTTCTAATGACATATAAATAATTAACCCTCTTACAATCCAATACATTGCTCTGCATTTCGTCTTTAACTATCCAGCATTTACTTTACATCTCATTGTTATTTACCCTCCTGGATCAAATTGTGTGTGGCTAAACATTACTCGTAGCCGTATCCTAACCTTCAAATTTTTGTTCATGAATAACCTCTTGTATTCATTTGAAATTTCATCACGTGATAACATTTGAAAACAATCTAAAGTTTCCTGAACAATACATCTTTTAACAACTTTCATTTTCAATTCATCTGCTATCTTTTTAACTTGAGAATACTCTGACAAATCTGTACTAAACTGTACTGGACTGGAGTTTTCATTAAATTTTGGAAGTGGAAAATCACTTAAGATATGATTGTAATTTTGCAAATTCCCTACTCCCATATTTAAATTCTCTAGTGTTACTTGTGCACTCTGAGTTTCAGCATTAGCTATAGATGAAGCTGCTGCATCACTCACATTATTGATCATACCTGAGGAACTACCTCTATCATTATTTTGTACATCAGATACATTCACATCACATATATTTGCCCTTGAATTCAATTCTAACCTATTTACAGTACCTTGCAGATTTTCTATTGTCTGTTCCAATTTTTTATTATTCTCAATTTGAACAGCTTGGTGTTTGTTAATTTCAGAAGTTAGCTTTTGATTCAAATCTTTAACTTCATCAGACAATTTATTTCTCTGTGTTTCTGACTCCTTCTGAATTTCAGATATTTCCCCTCTGAAATTAACTTGCACCTGTATTAAATCTGCATTTGTAGCCTCCATCATCTCTTTTAACTCACTGGAAATGCTACTCATTCGGCTACCTAACTCTGTATAGTTTACATTAACATTTTCAAACTTAGTATTAACCTCATTTTTTTGGTTATATATTTCCCTGCTCATGTCCAACATTTTCTTTGAAACTTCACCTATTTCATTTGCTATCATTTCTTGATTTTCATTTTTCATTCTAATCATGCTACTATCTAATTCCATGAATTTCTTTTCAATTTCTTCCCTATTTTGATTTAATTTATGCTCTAATTTCTCATTACTCTTACCAATTTCTTCCCTTAATTAATCTGTAATACTCTTATCAATATCTTCTCTCAATTTTTCATTATTCTGAGTTAGTTTTTGTTCTAAACTCCTATCAATATCTTCCCTCAGTTTCTCATTATTCTGAGTTAGTTTTTGTTCTAAACTCCTATCAATATCTTCCCTCAATTCCCTATTATTCTTTTGCATATCTTCCCTGTTTTGATCTATTTTCTTACTAAGATCTTCCCTGTTTGGATCTATTTTCTTACTAAGATCTTCCCTCATTTCCCTATTATTCTTTTCCATATTCTTCAGCATTTCCATAATCATACTAGTATCAAGATTAACATTTCCTGCTATTCTATTCTGACTTTCTGCACTAACATTTCCACCCTCAAATCCTAAAAAGTTTGAGCTATTTTCTGTAACCTGTGTTGAATTACAGCTAACTGTTACTTATATCCCTCCATAATTATTTCTTCTGTATTATTAGTAGCCATTGTTTTCTTTATCCTACCACTCCTTAAGTACATTTGAAGATTACAATTTTGTTTTCTAAAAAAAAATTACGATACTCTGACCTTTGTGATGCTGTCTGTTGCTGTTACATTGATGTCCAGCTTCCTGCCCCTCTCTCCTAGGTTATATGTCGCTTCGATGAATCTTCGTCGTTTTGTTGTCCTGTAGTTTGAATTTCCCTGTTGCCTTGTAATCTCGGAATTACGATCGTAGTCTGTCGTCCCTGTTGTTTCTGGAATCTGCGTCTTGTAGATCATTTCACTGCTGCATTCGTTCCACGTCCTGGTTCCTTTCCTGGTCACTCTGCTCCTTCCTGGTTATGCTGATCCTTTCCTGGTCATCGTGTTCCTTTCCTGGTCACTATGCTCCTTCCTGGTTATTCTGCCCCACGTTGGGCGCCAATTTGCGACGGTTATAATGTTATTTGTGTAACATTATTGTTGTAGCCCCACGTTGTGGTAGCCAATTTGCGGGTGTATAGTGCTTACGTAATATGTTTTTACGTAAATTATTAGAACTTGAAGATCTTATATTGTGTGCTTTTGTTTTGTTTGGTTACATAATTTTAACTGCCCCACGTATGGGAGCCAATTTGAAGTAACATTATTGTAGCCCCACCTTGTGGTAGCCAATTTGTAACGGTATTAGTTACAAATGTTTGTTTACATCACGTGTTGAAGCCATCTTGTGACGTCATTCATTTGTTTGGTTTGTAGTTCCATCTAGTGTTAGCAATTTGCGGCGGTATTAGCTTTTGTTTGATTTCATTTCAAATGTCCTCCGGCTAGCTATTATCCTGTTGGCTTGGGCACGTATCTCTATACAGGTTGTGTAAACGGAAAGGAATCTTTTATCCAAAAATTACACTGATGAAGAAATTTGTTTTACACATTTATTGTCGAACACGTTAACTATCACATTTATACATTGATCTTAACACTCGCCAAACTGAAACTGTTATAATAACTTCTTACTGATAATTCTTTTAATCCACGTACTTCAATCTTTTATATAATTAACCTTACAATACTTTAGATCTTTCATAATTCTGCTGCGTGTAACTTGTGAATCTATATCCGATGTATGACGAACTGACTGACTGAAGATGACGTGTAGTGTACACAGATTTTTGATGAACTGACAACTGAATACGACGTGTAATGTATGAATGCTTTCGGCGAACTGAAGGACTGACTGACTTTACCTCTAACTTGGCTTCTATTTATACTCCCTCTTCCAGATACGCCTAAAGATTATAACTTAGCTGCAATTGGCTAATAAAACGCGCCAACATTAGCGTCTATTTTAATATCCAATGAAAATTATGAATACATATGCTTTAGGGAGGAAACATTCCAGAAGTTTCTACCGAAAAACGCGCTAACATTACGTAACTTCCTCGTTTCCAATAATGATAAACAGCTCACCCCCCTCTCTGCATTATTGCGCTATTATTGACAGTTTCAGTAAGGCCGTATAAACTTACTTCCCAACAATATTTACAATCAATAAACATCTGAAATCAATGTCACATAAAAATGCATATTCATATTACAATCATTATTTACATTTAAGTAATTTGTGATACAAATTACTGCATCACATTCTATATTGTGCATGAAGGACTGCTTAGAGGCCCGTTTGTTAGGCCTGAGGTTCTTTTACGTGCTGTAAATCTATGACACAGGACCACCGGGTTTACTTCTCTTCTGACGGAATTCATGCTAAGGATTTTTACGCCCGAAAAAAATCCATCACCCTCCGCTGGATTTGAAGCCGTGACCTCAAAACAGTGATCTAACTGTATAAGTCTATGAAGATTAAGATTTTGGTGGCAAAACGCAGCTCCAACAACATATGACTTGTCTTTAGATCCATCAGCAAAAACCCAGTTCCAATTTTGAATGGGATATTTTCCAGTATATTTGGAGTATATCTTTGGAATGAGGAAATGACAAGTATTTTCAAATGTATCAATGTCTATATTCATTTGTGAAAAGGAATAATCAAATTTATACAAAACTGGGGGTGGCAAGGAGTAGTTGTAATATTTCAGATATTAATATTATTGAACTTGTATCAGGAGAAGAAGAGAGGTATATCATACAAGTTATCTTGAAAGTGGCTTGGTATTCCGAAAATTAGCTTTGCAATTTTGTACACCGACGAGTTCACTTTATTCATTGGAACTACAGTAATTTGTAGAATATAATGCGGCCGTATTTGATAATCGGTTGGATGATGTTATTAAAAAGAGCCATCAAGGTTAACAGATGAACATCCCAATCTTTTCCAGCAAGAAGTCTGAAGATATTCAGTCTGCTATTTAATTTAGTAATAATGTTTTCAAAAGAGGTTTCCAACACAGCTTGTAGTCCAGAATTATTCCAAAGAATTTTATAGAAGATTTGGGAACAAGAAGTTTGTTTCCAAAACATAATTTTTATCGGAAGAAGGCTTTCCTTTTTCAAATTTAATCTCCAGATTTAGAGAAATTGAATTCCAAACCCAAGTCATTAGAGAAAGGTACAACTTCCTTCAGAAAAAGTTCAAAATTCAATTTATCTTCCTAGAGCTTTATGTGGGATGTAGATGAAAAAGCTAAAAGGTCATTTGCATAAGACAAACCCTTAAAGGTCTTGTTAAGGCACATATGAAGGTGAGAAATACAAATAGTGCATAAAATTGGATTAAGTTGATGCAGTAATTTGTATCACAAATTACTTAAATGTAAATAATGATTGTAATATGAATATGCATTTTTATGTGACATTGATTTCAGATGTTTATTAATTGTAAATATTGTTGGGAAGTAAGTTTATAGTGCCTTACTGAAACTGTCAATAATAGCGCGCAATAATGCAGAGAGGGGGGTGAGCTGTTTATCATTATTGGAAACGAGGAAGTTACGTAATGTTGACGCGTTTTCGGTAGAAACTTCTGGAATGTTTCCTCCCTAAAGCATATGTATTCATAATTTTAATTGGATATTAAAATGGACGCTAATGTTGGCGCGTTTTATTAGCCAATTGCAGCTCAGTTATAATCTTTAGGCGTATCTGAACGAGGGAGTATAAATAAGGTAGGTTGGAGGTAAAGTCAGTCAGTCCTTCAGTTCGCCGAAAGCATTCATACATTACACGTCGTATTTAGCTGCAGTTCATCAGAAATCTGTGTACACTACACGTCGTCTTCAGTCAGTCAGTTCGTCGAAAGTATTAATTCGTCATACATCGGATATAGATTCACAAGTTACGTGCAACAGAATTATGAAAGATCTAAAATATGGTAAAGTTAATTATACAAAAGGTTGAAGTACGTTGATTAAAAGAATTATCAGTAAGAAGTTATTATAACAGTTTCAGTTTGGCGAGTGTTAAGATCAATGTATAAATGTGATAGTTAACGTGTTCGACAATAAATGTGTAAAACAAATTTCTTCATCAGTGTAATTTTTGGATAAAAGATTCCTTTCCGTTTACACAACCTGTATAGAGATACGTGCCCAAGCCAACAGGATAATAGCTAGCCGGAGGACATTTGAAATGAAATCAAACAAAAGCTAATACTGCCGCAAATTGCTAACACTAGAAGGAGCTACAAACCAAACAAATGAATGACGTCACAAGATGGCTTCAACACGTGATGCTAACAAACAAATAAATGCTACATCGCAAATTGGCTACCACAACGTGGGGCTATAATTAATGTTAAATAAATAACATTAATACCGCATCAAATTGGCTCCCAAACGTGGGGCTATACACTCGCAAATTGGCGCCCAACGTAGGGCTATTCCGTCGCAAATAGGCGCCCAGAACGTGGAGCAGAGTGACCAGGAAAGGAACACGATGACCAGGAAAGAAGCAAAGTAATCAGGAAAGTAGCAGAGTGACCAGGAAAGGAACCAGGACGTGGAACGAATGCAGCAGTGAAATGATCTACAAGACGCAGATTCCAAACTACAGAACAACAAAACGACGTGGACTCATCATAACACAACGCAGAAGCGACATACAAATCTAGGAGAGAGGGGCAGAGTGACCAGGAAAGGAACACGATGACCAGGAAAAAGGCAAAGTAACCAGGAAAGTAGCAGAGTGACCAGGAAAGGAACCAGGACGTGGAACGAATGCAGCAGTGAAATGATCTACAAGACGCAGATTCCAAACTACAGGACAATAAAACGACATGGACTCATCATAACACAACGCAGAAGCGACATACAATTCTAGGAGAGAGGGGCAGAAAGCTGGACATCAAAGCTACATCAGCAGATAGCATCAGAAAGGTTAGAAACGTGTGATTTTTATTCTAAAAAAAAAAAAGGTGTAAAATTTTAAATGTACCTTAGGAGCGGTAGGATAAAGAAAACAATGGCTACTAATAATGCAGAAGAAATAATTATGGAGGGAGATAATGTAACAGTTAGCTGTAATTCAATACAGGATACAGAAAATAGCTTAAACAATGTAGTATTTGATGGCGGAAATGTTAGTGCAGAAAGTCAGAATAGAATAGCAGGGAATGTTAATTTTGATGCTAGTATGATGATGGAAATGCTGAGAAATTTTGGTGAAGCGTTAAAGAAGAGTATTACAGATCAATTTAGGGAAGATATGCAAAAGAGTTATAGGGAATTAAGGGAAGATATTGGTAGGAGCTTAGAACAACAACTAACTCAGAGGAATGAGATATTAGAGCAAAAAGTAGATCAAAGCAGGGAAGAAATTGAAAAGAAAGTTACGAAGCTAGATAGTAGTATGCCAAAAATGAGTGATGAAAATCAGGAAGTAATAGCAAGTGAGATAGGAGAAGTTTCAAAGAAAATGCTAGACATGAGCAGGGAAATAGGTAACAAAAAAGGTGAGGTTAATACTAAAAGTGAGGTTAATGTAGAATGCACAGAGTTAGGAAATCAAGTGAGTAGTATTACAAGTAAGCTAGGAGAGATAAAAGAGGTTATGAATGTAGATGTAAATCAGGCGCAAGTTAATTTCAGAGGGGAGATATCAGAAATACAGAATGAGACAGTAATGCAAAGAAATAAATTGTACCAAGATGTTCAAAATGAAAACTCCAGTCCAGTACAGTTTAGTACAGATTTGTCAGAGTATTCTCAGATTAAAAAGATAGCAGAAGAATTGAAAATGAAAGTTGGTAAAAGATGTATTGTTCAGGAAGCTTTAGATGGTTTTCAAATGTTATCATGTGATGAAATTTCAAATGAATAGAAGAGGTTATTCATGAACAAATTTTGGAAGGTTAGGATACAGCTACGAGTAATGTTTAGCCACACACAATTTGATCGATCCAGGAGGGTAAATAACAATGAGATGTAAAGTAAATGCTGGATAGTTAAAGATGACTTCCAGAGAAATGTATTGGAACGTAAGAGGGTTAATTATTTATATGTCATTTGAAAAGAAAGATAAATTACAAAAAAAAAAAAAAAAAAAAAGGAGAAATGTTTAAAAAAAAAAAAATTAAATTTTTTGTAACTGTAACAGTATTTGAAATTAAGAATGTAAAGATTGAAACTTAATATGATATTAAAGTAAAAGTACGTAAATACAATTCCAAGAGTATTGTTAAAATAAAGTACAAAATAACAAAAATGGTAAAAACAAAACAAATACTTATGTAGCAAACAGAAAAGGTGAAACATTGTCTAGATTTAAGAGATATCAATATATTTGTATAAAGGGTGAATATTTTGGTAAATATGTGTAATAATTACAAAATTCTTAAATGCACAAATTTTTGTTAACAACTTAAGAAAGTAAGCCATTTTGAAACAGTCATTAAATAATTCAGGGTACAGTATTTGCTATAAAAGAATTTGTAATGTCAGATTAATGTCAAAACACATTAAACCAGAGCCAGTAAGTAGTGGTAAGGTAGAGGAAAAACATATCGTGTGTTAAATGCGTGTGAAGTGTTAAGTGAAAGTGATAGCGTGTGTTCCAAGATTTAGGAGACTAAAAACCCAATTATAAAATTTCCAAACAAGTTGTAAATGTTTATAATCATGTTTCTAGTGGGGCATATGATGCAGTAATTTGTATCACAAATTACTTAAATGTAAATAATGATTGTAATATGAATATGCATTTTTATGTGACATTGATTTCAGATGTTTATTAATTGTAAATATTGTTGGGAAGTAAGTTTATAGTGCCTTACTGAAACTGTCAATAATAGCGCGCAATAATGCAGAGAGGGGGGTGAGCTGTTTATCATTATTGGAAACGAGGAAGTTACGTAATGTTGACGCGTTTTCGGTAGAAACTTCTGGAATGTTTCCTCCCTAAAGCATATGTATTCATAATTTTAATTGGATATTAAAATGGACGCTAATGTTGGCGCGTTTTATTAGCCAATTGCAGCTCAGTTATAATCTTTAGGCGTATCTGGACGAGGGAGTATAAATAAGGTAGGTTGGAGGTAAAGTCAGTCAGTCCTTCAGTTCGCCGAAAGCATTCATACACTACACGTCGTATTTAGCTGCAGTTCATCAAAAATCTGTGTACACTACACGTCGTCTTCAGTCAGTCAGTTCGTCGAAAGTATTAATTCGTCATACATTGGATATAGATTCACAAGTTACGCGCAACAGAATTATGAAAGATCTAAAATATGGTAAAGTTAATTATACAAAAGGTTGAAGTACGTTGATTAAAAGAATTATCAGTAAGAAGTTATTATAACAGTTTCAGTTTGGCGAGTGTTAAGATCAATGTATAAATGTGATAGTTAACGTGTTCGACAATAAATGTGTAAAACAAATTTCTTCATCAGTATAATTTTTGGATAAAAGATTCCTTTCCGTTTACACAACCTGTATAGAGATACGTGCCCAAGCCAACAGGATAATAGCTAGCCGGAGGACATTTGAAATGAAATCAAACAAAAGCTAATACTGCCGCAAATTGCTAACACTAGAAGGAGCTACAAACCAAACAAATGAATGACGTCACAAGATGGCTTCAACACGTGATGCTAACAAACAAATAAATGCTACGTCGCAAATTGGCTACCACAACGTGGGGCTATAATTAATGTTAAACAAATAACATTAATACCGCATCAAATTGGCTCCCAAACGTGGGGCTATACACTCGCAAATTACAGATCCCTGGGGAAGTTACACTGATTGCCTGATTATAGAATTATTAAGACACAGGAGAGAGCTATTTCTTGCATTCTTATTAGGTTTAGGTATGGAATAATATAAAAATTCTTCCAAATTCCTGGAATAACTGTTGTTGTTAAAATATTTGTGTATCCTTTAAT
Organism: Deroplatys truncata; assembly: GCA_030765065.1. Classification (NCBI taxonomy): domain Eukaryota; kingdom Metazoa; phylum Arthropoda; class Insecta; order Mantodea; family Mantidae; genus Deroplatys; species Deroplatys truncata. The sequence goes on along the minus strand of CM060982.1, from coordinate 12,790,137 downwards.
TAGTAGATCTAAATATTCAGAAGGTAAGAGCTGAAACATTAAATATATGACTTCATCTGGTCCTGGGACTAATCTTTATGCCCTTTGATAATACTCTCCATTTCTGCTAATCTGAAAGGTTTAGTAAAAAACTTCATTCATGGCCAAACGTAAGTTATGAGAATAATTTTCAATATAGTCAAATGTGTTTAAAGAAACAGTCAGGGATGGATTTTGTAAAAGCGTACTCTAAAGTTCAATATCATCAATCAGGGATTTATTTGAATTGTCCCTTTTAGTGAACCAACATATGGATTTCCATATAAGAGCTGTAGGAGATAACTATATTTTGGATTCTTTGGTTATACCTCTAGCAGCAGCTGAAATGTTTTTTAAAATTAAATAATTTTCTAAGGATTGAATGACCTTTCTTTGGCTTTATTACATTACACTGTCCACGAACTGTTTTTTCATAATCTTTCTTCCTAACTGCCAAATTAGAGAATGAAGGTGTCCATATATAAATTTAGAATATCATAGATGAACTGGAAAGAATATTCAACTTCAACAGTCCTTTTGTTCTGGAGTGCAGACATAAGGAAGTCATGGAATTGATTTCTATCTGGTGAAATTTGACGACATTCTCAAAAATATTTAGTCTACTATTTCTTATGCTGATATTAATTGTGAAATGGTCATTACCTAGAGTGCTAGAGGTTACTTCCCATTCAGTAGAGTTCATTAATGATACTGAAACAAAGGTTAAATCAGGATAGGAATCATTATATGTACCAATTCTTGTGGGAGATCCATAATTTAAAACATAGATGTTACATGATGATAAGTATTGAATTAAAAGACAGTCAAAATCACCAGGTGAACTTTGATCATCTCTAAAGCTGTAATTGAAGTCGCCTAAAATCGGAACTCCATGAACTGAAGAAAGTTGAAAAACGTTTTTCCAATATGAGAGTGGAACATTAGTGTTTGGAACTTTATAAATAAGGAACCATTGAAGATCGCTAATAACAATTTTATAACTTGAGCCAAATAATCAAATCTGTTAAGAAATTTCATATCAAGTCAAACGATATGAATGAATGACTTCATAATTCGGGATATTAAATCTGGAGTTGTCTCTTAACCAAGTTTCTGTTATTAAAATCAAATCATATTCATGGCAATTAATTAAGTTCTTTAATTCATCTTTCTTGTTTGTAGAACTTCTGGTATTCTAATAGAGCATGAAAAGATTTGATTTTCTATTGACCGTTTGATGAAGGTGTTGGAGATTTTAAAATCTTGGATGATATTTCTTCCCATAGTTTTGATAAACCAATCTAAATATTATTAGGATTGCTCTGTAAGATCAAATCAGTTTTGTGTAAAACAGCATTCTCCTCACTGAGATTGACCAAATTAAATGCAGTAGAAGCAGATGTTTCTATGTTAGATTTTCCAGAAAGCTTCAGATGTTTACAAGAAGAAATCAGTGGAGAAACTGAAGATTGTGATCTGCCATTAGGAAAAAACTAAAAATTTGGAGGTACCAATATCACTTCTAACAATTATCTGTCACTTGGGACCTGGGGTGTCATTTTCTCTTAATCACTTGAGTGAACCGACTTCCTTTCTTATTTGCAGATTTAATACATGTGACTTGAGATACATTATTGGCTTGAAAAACTTTGAGAAGCTACTTGACTTAAAATATGAAATTGTTAATTATTGGTTTTTCCTTTTCCTATAGAACAGTCAGCATATGAAGTTTTTTAGTGATCATGTTTTTAGCTTCAGACCTCTATATTCTAAGTTGGACTTTTTTCAGAACTTCTTGCTCTACTATATATTTGCCGCAAGTTTTATCAGCCTTATGAGATGATCCACAATTAATACTTTTAATAAAGGATGCTTCACGCTCAGAAATAGTATGATTATCTTCACATGACAGACACTTTCCTGAGTTCTTGCAGAATTTTGCTGGACAACCAAATTGCAAACAGTTCTTGCACTGCAGAGATTTGTCTATATATTCGGCTACTTGACAGGAAGAACCATAAAGAAAAACTTGCTGAAGTAACCTCTGGGCTCTGAAAATTAATAATACTGAGTGGGAATGTGTTTAGCATTGCCTTGTACATCAGTTACCTTGTGGTAGAATCTGTGTGCATTTACTATTTCACAACCAGCATCGGTTCTAGACATTTCTTGAACTACTGCTTCAGGAAGATTAGTCCACTCCTCTCGTAATTGCTTTTGTTATGATGTTGTAGAGTGGGATGAAAGATCTGACAATAAAGGTTTCATCAAAGTCAGAGGAAATAAATTTGTTTGCCTCGGAGAAGGAATCAAAAAACATCTCTGTTTCTACCAGCAGATTTTATTGATTGAACCTTAAAGTTGTTTTGAAACAACATTTTACATATTTCATGGGATGCATTGCCATTATTGCTCACTATATTCACAAAGAAAGAGACAGAATCTCTGTAGTTCTACATGTATTTGTGATTTGATTTAGGTTGATTCGAAATTTCCTTTTGTTTATGAAGATCCACATTGTACTGCATGATAAGTCAAGGCTCCCTGCCCCATATTTAATTCCATTTAAGCCCACAAAGGGTCAATATCAGGTTAGAAGCTACTAATTATACTAAATTGATTAATAAACTTATACCGCAAAAAGAAACAATAAGAAAATACATAAATGAAATAATTAAATAGGGTATTTAGTTGTGATATCCAGAGAAATAAGCGAGTCAGTCAGATTACATGTCCAAATAGCAGCTAGGTCTCCTCCGAACTTCATACAAATTAATATTAAACATATGGAATGAAGCGGTAATACCAACCCAATGGAAAACAAGCATAACTGTACCAATGAATAAAAATAAAGGAGATAAGCAAGAACGCCAAAACTATCAGGGCATATCATCCCTCTGTACAGGATATACGATACAACTATTATCAGTAATAATCTTAAATGTTGTGCAGGAAAGATAATAGGGGAATCCAAACAGGATTAAGGCCAGATGGATCAACTATGTACTAGATATTTCTGTTTATACAAATCTTAAGCAAAACATGGGAATATAACATAGAGATACATCAAATATTTGCAGACTTTCAGAAAGCATATGACAGCATAGGAAGGGAGAAACTGTATCAGATTTTGAAAGAATTTCAAATCCCATAGAAGATAATATTAGGAAGATCACTATGGACAATTCTGCAGCCCGGATTAAAATTGGAAATAGCATAACAGATAGCTTTTGCATTGGACATGAATTCAAACACGGAAATCAGCTGGCATCAACCTTGTTTAAGCTTGTGCTGGAACATGTGATGAGTAAATTACCAGCAGATGTAAACTTCACAGTGCATTATACTTTTCTACAAATTTGGACACATGCAGATGATATAAATACAGTTGGAAGATCAAAGCAAATTGTTATGGAGATATATGCAGTATTGTAAAAGGAAGCAAACCAGTGGCTTATAATAAAGAGAAAACAAAGGTTATGATACAAAGTACAATAGAAATGCTAAGAGCAGGAGAGGAAGTACTAGGTGTAATGAACATCATTTGGAATTAACAGCTTTAGATATTTGGGAATGATTAGTAAGAATGATAACGATGAAGGTAAAGAAATTAGTGCCAGAATAACAGCAGCAATAAAGACTTATTGCTCCCTTCAAAACATAAACTAAAATAACATTATATTAAACACTTATAAGGCCCGTTCTAATGTATGGTACCGAGAACGAATAATGACTCAATGTATGGAGGAAAAATTATTAATATTTAAAGCAGGGATTCCCAAACTGTGGGTCGTGGGATTCTCTCGGGGGGGGGGGGGGGGGTCATCGCGGTGGATATTTGGAATTATTAATAAATAATAATGGTGGTGGTGGTGGTGGTGTTGTTTTATAACAATGGGAAAAGTAGAATTCAGTCACTTATTAATATTACATTTAAACAGTATTATGTTTTATATTTTAAGAAATAATACTAATTCTACAATTTCACAGTAAATGTACGCGTACACATTTTTGTAAACTATTAATTACTACTCTGCATATAGAATGATTATTGAGAAGAATGAGCCTGTTTGCTATTAATTAATCGTTGAATGCCTGGCTGTATGTTAGTTACACACATTATTAAGTCAACTTTCTAACGGCAGTTTATTCCTAGATTTAGTCTTGATGTTCACCATCGACGAACATCCAACTTTGCAGAGATATGAGGTGCAGCACGCAATAAGCATTTTTAGCGCAGCAGACACTAGATCAGGGTATTCTGTTCTTCTTGCTAGCCAGAATTTATCCTGTAACTTCGCACTTAAGCCTGAAGATTTAATAGCTGTTTCATTAAATGGTTGATCTATCCATTGTAGGCCTAAAGTATTAGTTTAGGAAATGTAGTCTTCTAGTTGATTCATAAGTTCTTGCAAGTGAATTACAATTAAGCCTGATAATGATTTTAAATTGAGTGTTTCGTCACCAAATTCTGACATTGAATCAGTAACTCAGATAGTAATGGAAAATTAACAAAATCTCTATTTTCAGTACGTGTAATCCATATTTTGATTTTTGTAATGAAGGCATTGACTTCATCTTCTGCATATAGAATGCTTTTGTTCCTCCCTTGCGAATCAGCATTTAGCTCAATATGTCGGCCAGGTAGGCTAGTTGCGACAACCAAGATGGATTTCTGAAGAGCTTGGCATACTCAGAATTGGCTGATTGAAAAAACAAAAGAGCTTCAGATCTCAGCTCAAACAATCTGGTCAACACTTTACCGCGCGAAAGCCAACGGACTTCGGTATGCAAGAGGAATGTAATGCTCCCATTTCTCCACAAAGTGAAGCAAATAGTCGGGTTTGTAGTGGCCGACTTTTAACCAAGTTAACCATTTTAATAGCAGTGTTGAGAACTTCTTGTAATTGATTTGGCATTTTTTTTATGGCCAAAGCATGTTGATGGAGGAAACAATGTATCCATTTAGTGTTAGGCATAATGTTAGATTGGAGTTGTTTAAAACGACCACTGTGTTTACCAGTTAGTGATTTTGCCCCATCACTACATATAGCCATACTTTTTTACATTCAATTTCAGAATTTTGTGTAGCATCAATAAAAGTGTCATATAAACACTTTCCAGTAGTGTGACCAACTAAACAGAATATCCTCTTTTATTGATCCTTCTGATTCATACCTTACAAAACATAAAAACTGCAGCAATTCATCAAATTGAATTGATATAAATTCACTCTTTCTTATTTTTTCTATTAACTGTTCACGTACATTTCCAGCCATTTCTTCGATCCTTCTGGAGACTGTATTATTTGATAATGGTATTGATTTTAATTTATTTGCATCCTCAGTGCTCAATACTGTTGACACCATATTGATTGCAGAGGGAAGTAGTAATATTTCAGCAATAGGCTTACATGCTTTAGATACTCTTAATGAAACAAGATAAGAAGCATGGAGAGATTTCTTGTTAACATTACTGGCCGGTGTAATTGTAGTCTTCGGACTGTTGAGAATGTTCCACTTCCTACAGGTTTGTCCTTCAGAGATGGATGCCTGATGAGCTTAGAAGGTGATAATACTTCACAACATATAACACATTGTGGTCGATCACCGAGAAACCAAATAGGTTTCAAAATATTTATGAGATTTCGTTTTCTTTGCATGTTGAGAGGAACTGCTGCAGGCAGTACCAGCACTTTTCTTTAAGAACTTATCCTTGTCCATTCTTGTTAAGATTCCATAACTTATAACTGCTACATTATAATTATTTTGACCAGTTATCCAGCAATACAACAATGTGACTGATTAAATACATTATTGTATAAAATGTCACGTTACTGTGCGCACAAACTTGTAAATTAATTATTATTAAGCAGTGAATTGAATGGAGGGGTTGCCAATAATGTAATTATCAAAAAGAGGGTCGTGTGTGCAAAAAGTTTGGAAACCGCTGATTTAAAGGAAAATACTCACAAAGATTTATGGACTGATTCAAGAAAATGGAATATGGTGAAATAGATATAATAAAGAATTGTATGGCCATACATACAGATATAATACAAGAGATTAAGATTAGACAGCTAAGATGGGCAGGACATGTCCAAAGAGTGGAGTACAAATGGACCCAAAGGAAATTTTAGATGGAAAATATTTTAAAACAAGACCCAAAGGCAAATCAGAAAAAGTGATGAGAACGCAATACGAAGGGATGCCTTACAGATCCTGGGTGTCCGAGTGTAGAGATGGAGAGCAAAAGACAGAAGAGTGAAAGGAGGCTAAGGCCCAAAAGGGCTTTAAATGCCAGAAAGCAAAGCAGCATGAAAGTGTTGAATATTACATGTAGTCCTTAACCACCAAAAATAATTAATCCTTTCAGCAGAGAATTATAAATATTGGTTATGTAGTTTCAGAAATGCTTTTGTGTTCTTCATAGGATATGGTTATTAATGTTTTACATGAATATTATTAGGTTTTGGCATACAGTCACTACATGCATCAGTAATAACAGAATAAACTTAATTCACAGATTTTGATGCTAACCATGAACTTCACCGCACACATGCACAATATTGAATAAGATGTCCTTAAAGTAGAATGTACATGTATCATTATAAACAGGATCTAGGATTTCAGCTGTTCTGCCCATTTTTTTTTATTTTTCCTTGTTACATCATGATCTAAATGGCTTGGATTTGGATAAACCTAGGTTTGGTTTTATACATTAGTAAATAAAATTAAAAAAAATACTGGGGAAAAGATTAAGCATGGAATTATTGCTTGAATTCAAAGAGAAATTTCTGAAAATGTAGATAACAGCAATATTTGAAACATTCCAATTGAAGTGTTGCTAGTATAGCTACAGAAAGTTATGAAATTCCATTTAAGTATAAACCATGTATGAATGCATATTTGCAGCTTAATATATTTATCATCATCCCTTGCCTAGCTGGATTTTGGCAGTTTCTGGTTATGATCTATGCCAGGTTGCTGTATCAAAGAGCAGTAGGAGTTATCTATAACAGGATTAAAGTCTCTTGAACATAATTTATATGCTCTTATTAGTGAGCAAATTAAGTTTGTTTTGGAGGGGGTCAGTTAAGAATGTGTACAAGTAATTTCAGCTTTCTTCTATGAACTCACAGGTTTTTGCTACCCCTCCAAACCCTAAGAGCTGAATTATAGTCACAGAAGGCTGTTTCAAGATGCAAATTCACACTAATTTCAGTAGAGATGGTAACAGGCATTTTTTCCTCACCATTTTATTTATTTTATTTTACTTTCTTTCTTTTTGCATTTTTGGGATGTAGGTAAGTACAGTTTTTGAGGGTTATCCTACTCTTTAATTTTCACTTCAGAATAAAGTAATGTAGAAAATGTTTGGTACTCATTGTACAACTCCTTCCTATTACTGGTACCTTTACCAGTCTAAGGAGAAGGAAAAAGACCTTCCCATTCTACTCATAAATTTGACACAAACAAAAGTTGTTTTGGTGCCAAACGCCATCAGACTTCAACAAGTACAAGCGGTTTCACAGCATTTTCTCACTTCCTGCTTGTATGCTCTTATGTGCAGAGCATTGATGGAAGTGAATATGTCTGTTATATTTTGGGCATTGCTAAGTGATAAAACTTCTCTCAAAATCTTTGACCTTCATTGTAAAAGTCTTCGGCCAAGAGAAAGCAAGTAATTATTAATACTGGGTCAAAAGTCGAAAATAAGCTATTAATATAGTGCATAAGTTCAAGAAATTTTTTTCGGACTGTAGTTGAAAGTGTTGCTTAGAAACTTGAATCAATTTACAGCAGATGCAACTTCTGTAGGAATGGCTACTGTTAAGCAATTTTCAGCCTTGAATTCTGACATATTTCATATATTAAAAAAGAAAATAAAAATAGGAAAAGGTAGGCTTTTGATGAAATAGACAACTTTTCTTGATTTGTTGTGCAGGACCATGCAAGAGTGCTACCAGAACTGTGACATAAGGAATGTTGTCCCATAGCAAAGGGTTCAGTTATTCTCACTTCAATGATGGTGGTGATGATAATACAATTTAATACAAATGTAATTTGATCTTGTGGTTGCTCATCAGATATTTATCAAAACAATTTAGATGGAACAAGGAAATTACTATCACCATCATCATTACATATATCATTTTCTTTTTACTTTCTCTACTACGTATAGTAAGTAGGGGAAGTATTGTATTCCACCCAAAAATTCGATACCGAGATTTCACCGGAAATACATTTTTTGAGACCCCCGAATCCAAAAAAACAATTTTTGGAAACATGTCTGTGTGTGTGTCAGTCTGTCTGTGAACAGCATAACTCAGAAACAAACAGTCGGATAAACACCAAACTTGGTATTTAGGTTCAGAATCTTCCAAGGATGCGACACGATTTTCAAGAAAATCCCCCCACCCCAGACTACCCTTTACATGGAACATTTTTCGAAAATTTTAATTTTCTCAAAAATGGCTCTAACAATTTTGATTAAAATATCATATGTTTAAGATATTTCCATGAGAAATAAAACGTATATCTCGAATTTTCTGGGAATGTCTCCAAAAGTATTCATTATGAACGACTTTTGCATAACTGGTAAACCATAAGAGATAGACAAAATTTTACTACACAAAAAATGTAGATCGCGTTAAAATACACAATTTATGTCATATACATTTTTTTTGTTGAGTGAACCATTTTCGAGATATTGCTTGTTATTCCCTTAAATTTTTCAATACTTATTTTCTCAAATGGGAATTCGTTATTCATTTTTTTGTCTTGGATATGCAAAGAGTATTAATCTGTGGGAAAGGGAACGGTGCTGCACCTAGCAACCAGCTATTAAGAGATATGTATATGCTTAAAGGCTACTGTATTTCCAAATTGCCCTTGTAAATATATATTCCCCTTACATCTACAAGAAAATTAGCAATAAGATAGACTCTGCAAATGTTTATCTCGATTAACATGAAGTAGATGGAGAATAAGCATTTGTAAAAATAGCTTGTACAAGAGTAGAGAAAGTCATGTGAGTGTAACACATCAGATTTTTTAGTATCATCACCTTTGTTATTATTATTTCCATGTCACTTTAAATCCAAAACTAAATACAAATGTGCTATATTAACCAGCAGTATGAGAAAATTGGCGAAAACACTTGGAGCTGTTGAGAGTAAGAAAACATAAAAGTTGTATTAAGGCACACATTATGAACAGTGGTGTGTGTCCAGCAGAATGGGGGATGAATGTGTTACTGAGGATGTCTTTAACTATATGTAAGTTGCTGAGACAATGAGTAAATCACATTTGTTGCAAACAAATGTAAAGGATACAGTTAAATTCAAACCACCTTATTGGTGTTGCAGTAGTATGTCCATATTCTATCATGGAAAGCCCAAGCTTGAATCTTGTTGATTAGGGTGAGTTGTTGGATAACATTTTTACTTTCTCTACTACGTATAGTAAGTAGGGGAAGTATTGTATTCCACCCAAAATTTCGATACCGAGATTTCACCGGAAATACATGTTTTGAGACTCACTGAATCCAAAAAAAGCATTTTTGGAAACATGTCCGTGTGTGTGTATGTGTGTGTCTGTGTGTCTGTGAACAGCATAACTCAAAAACGAACAGTTGGATAAGCACCAAACTTGGTATTTAGGTTTAGTATCTTCCAGAGATGCGACACGAAGGTTTTCAAGAAAATCCCCCCACCCCAGACTACCCTTTACATGGAAGATTTTTCGAAAATTTTAATTTTCTCAAAAATGGCTCTAACGATTTTGATTAAAATATCATATGTTTAAGATAATGTCATGAGAAATGAAATGTATATCTCGAATTTTCTGGGAATGTCTCCAAAAGTATTCTTCATTGTGAACGACTTTTGCATAACTGGTAAACCTAAAGAGATAGACAAAATTTTACTACACAAAAAATGTAGATCGCGTTAAAATACACAACTTATGTCATATACATTTCTTTTGTTGAGTGAACCGTTTTCGAGATATTGCTTGTTATTTCCTTAAATTTTCCAATACTTATACTTTTTCTCAAATTCGTTATTCAATTTTTTATGTCTAGACATGCAAAGAGAATGGAATTCGCCGCATAGCAACCAGCGCTAAAATATTTGACTATCGCTTAAAAGCTACCATATTTCCCTTGCATCTACAAGAAAATTAGGAATAAGATTGACATCTCGATATCTCGATTAACATGAAGCATATAGAGAATAGGCGTTTGTAAAATTAGATTGTACAAGAGTAGAGAAAGTCATGTGAGTGTAACACATCAGATTTTTTTTTTCTGGATTCTCTTATCCAGAAAAGACAAATGTACAGTAACTCAGTTTAGTGAACCCGAGCTCATTTAACGCTAGAAGGACCATGCCAGTTGTTTTGACTAGTCAGCATTCTTTAAAACATTGCAAATCATTCAGGTGGTGCAATATTACTGTAATATTTGTGACTTGTAACAATTTAAAGCAAGCGTGATTCTCTAAAATGTTTTAAGATTTTATAGCAGATTTTAAACAAATTATACATACTTTTTATCTTAAAGGATTGTAGCCAGTCATTTTGACAGATGCGATTATTTTGTGCATGTATAACTAAAAATAATAACAATGTACTCTGAAACTACTCTAAGGTTTTCGGTCATTGTTGAAGCCTAGTTTGATAATGTATAGCATGAGAGTAGACATGTTTTTAGAAACTGTATCAATATATTGAATTGTAAAATATTTTTTTTTTAAGTTATACTTTGTCACTGCCATGTCACATCAGAATTACCATCATAAGTATGTTCAAGATGATGATGATGAAATATTGAATCATTTCCATAGTTCACCAGACAAAGAGTCAGAAGGAGAGAATGTATTTAGTCATGAATTATCTGATAATGACGAAGATGCTGAATGTATCCCTCATCAGTTGGATAGAAGTGAATCATCTGAATCGGTTGTTGGTGATTATACAATGAATGAAGAACCTGTAGAGGAACAGGCAGATGACTATGCTTTTACCAAATTGTCCCAAGTAGCACCACATGTCCCTGCCCCACACAAGAGAGACAGATTCATTCAAGGATGCCAAGCTCCACAGGAAACAATTGCTCCAGCTTTGGGAAGTAATGAGTCTGCAGTTGATGGTACTGTGACAAGAATTGAACCAAGAAATACACCTGGAAGATGTGGGCATCATAATGTGCTGACAGAAAGGCCAGGTCCTACAGATCACATGAAGAAACTTATAGCGAGTGGATACTATGCCAGTGTATGGCAAGTGTTGATGGATGCTAACATTCTCCACAATATAAAAGACCACCGAAATTAGGGCCCAAAAAAATTGAGTTTTATTTACTGACACTCTTTAACTGCTGTGATCCTTAGTGTCCCATTCTATATTGAGCGTGAAAGACCAGTAATTTTGCTCAGGGGCCTTTTTATCGGGCTTTAGGTTCTTTTACGTGCCATAAATCTATGACACTGTACCACTGGCTTTACTTACCTTCCGAAGGAAGCCATGCTAAGGATTTTTACGCCCCAAAAAATCCATTGCCCTCCACCGGGTTTGAACCTGCAACCTCAGGAACTACAGGCTAGCACCACGGAGGACAACATTAGGGCTCATGAAGACCTTCAAGACAGCTCTTGGGTACTTGAGCTAGACCAACTTGAAACAGTTATACCATATTGTATATCCGTGGACAGTATGGAGGGAAGAACTTCACCTTGAAAAGGAACAAATTTATTCAGATCATGAGGGTCCTGAGATTTGATGATAAACATACACTTGCGAAAGTGAAGACTGAGGCTTTGCAGCAGCAACTCCAATCTGGAGTCCATTTGTACACAACTAGAGCTACAAACCAGGTGCAGTTATTACAATAAATGGGCAGCTGTATCCATGCAAGGCTCACTGTCACTTTATTCAATATATGGGTAACAAACCAGATGAGTTTGGTTTGAAGTTCTGGCTTGCTGCTGACTCTGAAACAAAATTAATGGTGAATGTGTTTCCCTATTTGGGAAAACATGATGAATGGCCACATAACTTTTCATTACCAGAGCACGTTGTCACACGAGTAATGTAACGTTTCACTTCAAAAGGAAGTGTTACTTGTGACAACGTTTCTACTTCTAAAAATCTTGCTGATCAGTTGAAATGGAAGAACACAACCACGTGGGCACATTGAAGAAAGCATGAAGAGAGATTCCTCCTTTTGCAAAATCTACTGCTTGGTCTTTTTACGACACCATCTTGTACAAGTTTGACGAAATTACTGTCACGTCATATCAAGCAAAGGCCAAGAAAAATGTCCTCCAGCTAAGTGCAATGCATCAGTCTTTGAAAGTTGATCAAGCAACTTCCAGAAACTGTTAGCTATCATAAATCCACAAAATGCTGGGTTGACATTCTATATCAAACATACACAGTCAAGTTTGGTGGCCAATGCATATTTTCTTCAATGTACTGGACCTAGCTGGAATCAATACATGGATCCTATACCAGAATGTCACAGGAGAAAAAGTAAGCAGACGAGAATTTCTTTTGAAGCTAGCAAAAGAATTCTCATCTCAATAATGCTGTTGAGGAAAGGACAATCACATGCAATCATTAGGGTCACTAACAAGGTGGGCATATATAACATGTCAAATTGGAGGATGCAAAGATCCTAATAAAACCAAGAATGTGTGTGTGAAGTGAAGAGGTATGTGTGTGGACCATGTTCAGGAAATGTTCAATATGTGTGTGCTAAGTGTTTCGACCAAGACTAAAGATTGTTTGACTAATCCAAAACATTGAACTGATTCTGTGACTGTAATGTATATTCAAACTTAAATGGATTGTTACCAATGTTACAAATTAGTTCAGAATGCTAAAAAAGTGATGCAATTGAATATATTGGTCCCATGTTTGAAGGCAGTGTACTCTAAAAGATAAATTGATTCACTTTGTGTATTGAGTATGTATTATATAAACTCCTTTAAAATGAAATAAATGGACTATTTCATACAAAAAATATGCTGAATTAAATTATATTACAAATGAAAAGGTAAAAACAGATTTAATAAAGGTGCTGGTCAAAATGACCGTTGTTGGTCCTTTTAGGTATTAAAGCAGTGTAGGCCCTTCTAGTGTTGTCATTCACTGTCTCTACAGACAAAATTTGTTAAAAAGGGATGTTAAAACAATTACAGGGGTAAAAAATGGCAGTGAAACAAATGGCACATATGCCATAGCCAGAAAATAAATGTGTCATTAACATTCGCTTCAGATAAGTATTTCAAACAGCATTTAAGCCTGTGCCAGCTTGAATGAGCTAATACAGTTATTTGCATTCAAACGGGTAATCAGCATTAGCAATAAAAGTTGGATGTGATACATTCAGATGACTTTCTCTATCCTCTATCTTTATTAGTAGGTATACAAACTATTCTTACTTAAGCTTATTTTTCTATTCTGCTACATTTTTATCCAAATAAACCTTTGCAGAAATGGCTACATTGCATGTTTTATTGCGATACAAAGATAACAGTGATAGTCAAAAGTTTAAGAACTGGACGCAATATGCTGGCCTTAAATAAATTGAGTTTTATTTATGGATGCTCTTTAACTGCTGTGGTCCTTACCGTCCCATTCTATATTGGGCATGAAAGACCGGAAATTTTGCTCAGAGGCCTCTTTATCAGACTTGAGGTTCTTTTACGTGTCATAAATCTATGACACGAGGCCACCAGCTTTACTTCCCTTCCAAAGGAAGCCATGCTAAGGATTTTTATGCCCAAAAAAATCCATCACCCTCCATCGGGTTTGAACCTGCGACCTTGGCAACTAGAGGCTAGCATGGTAACCACTATTCCATACTGTTTCCATGCAATCGTGAGAAACAACTGAATGTTGAAAGGACTTTAGAATGATCAAGAACTACACAATTTGAACCATTAATAATGGATATTTCAGAAATGGCTTATGCCACAAAAACAGTTATTTTAATTTGTGTGTTTTAAAGATATCCACAGTATTTGTGTAGTACGTTTTCGTCTATCATGTAATGTTTACCAGTTATACAAGATTATACATAATTCCTTCCGAATGAAGAGAACTTGAAAACCTATTCCCAGAAAATTCAACATATAAATTTTATTCCTCACATAAATATCTTTAATATATGGTATTTTCAATAAAGTGTTCCAGGTAAAGGGTAGTTGGGACTAGAGGATATTCTTGAAAATCATTGTATCACCTCTTTGAAAGGTACTGAATTTAAATGCAAAGTTTGGTATTTATCCAACTTTTCGTTTTTGAGTTGTGCTGTTCACAGATGCACACATGGACCTTTTTCTAAAAATCTTTTTTTGTTTGTTTTCTTTCAGGGGGCCTCAAAATATATACTTGTGGTGAAGTCTCAACTTTGAGTTTTTGGGTGGAATACAATACTTCCTCTACTTACTATACATAGTATAGTACATAGAAAGTAAAAATGAGGTGAACCAAAAACTGTAAACCTTCATTTCCTATAGGTTTCCAATTCTGTTCTGTTGCATTCTGGTACTACTGCATCTATATTTTGATTCAAACCATCACTATGCTTTGTTATAGTGAAGACAGAAAATTTCTTTGCAGTTTTGCGACAACTTTTCTTTCACCACCTAAGTGTTATAATTAACCTTACCTCTGACTGATTATGCCATATTGTAATACGGGATGTCTGTGAAGCAGTAATTATTCACTTTACATGAAGTGTAGAGAAGTATTAAACATTTTAAAATTTCTGTCCACTTTTTCTTTGCTATGATGCTTTAAAAACATTTTGAAATTTTGCAAGTAGGGTTGAGTCAGAGAGAGAGAGGGAGAGAGAGAGAGGGAGAGGGAGAGGGGGAGAGGTGTTTGGTTAAGAATTTACATACATTAACTCTTATTACTGTTGAATACAGCCAATTCAATTCATACAGTTATGAAAATGTCACTTTGACAGTTCTCTTTGAATGTGTTAAGTTACGAAGATAGTCCCAGATGTATCTGACCTGATGTATATATGGCGGTGGTTGTTTCAAACAAATGACTATGGTAGAAAATACCACCCTTATAAAGCTGAAGTTTGACAGTGATACGTTGTTTAATAATTGTTTGGCAGCCATTCTGTCAGGGAATTTGTAAACATGGATAAAACTGGCCATTGTTACATGATACAATACTTTCATTTGAAAGGTCTTGGTCCAACTAATATTAAAGTTGAGCTAGATTCTACTCTGAGGATTGTCTGCTTCTTCGTTTACAACAGTAAAATGTTGGCAGAGTTTAAGCGAGGCCATACGAGCTGCCAAGAAGAACATCACAGTGGTCAACCAAATGAGGTGATCACACCAGAAATTGTGAAGAAAATTCCATAAAATCCATGATTGTTGAGTGAAAGTGCGCGAGCTAGCAGACATCGTAGGCATTTCAAAAAGTGCTGTACATCGCTTACTGACTGAAAATTTAGACATGAGAAAGGTGTGCGCAAAATGGGTGCCGCGTTTACTCACAATGGAACATTAGCAGCGTCGTGAGGATGTTTCAATCGAGTGTTTGGCGATGTTTTGCTGCCATAAAGCCGAGCTTTTGCATTGATTCATAGCCATGGTTGAAACATGTGTCCATCACTATCAATGGCAAGTATTATGCCAACTTATTGCAGTGTTTGAATGATGAAATCAAGGAAAAACGGCCACATTTAGCGAAAAAGAAAGTTCTGTTTCATGAACACAATGCACCAGTTCGCACATCCATTATTGCTATGGCCAAAATCAATTAATTAAAGTTTGAATTGTTTCCTCGTGCACCCTATTCGCCAGACTTAGCCCCCCACCCCCCTCTGATTATTTACTGTTTCCAAAGTTGAAGAAATGGCTTGGTGGTAAAAGTTTGAAGAGGTGGAGTTGCAGTTGATGGCTATTTTGCAGAACTTGACGGTTCTCACTATAAAGAGGGTATTGAACATCGCTGGGAAAAGTGTATCAAGCTGAAAGGAGACTATGTAGAGAAATAAAGATGTTTTTTTTTTCAAAATTTTTGTGTTTTCTTTGTTAGGTCGGGCACTTCTGGGACAGTGCTTGTAAATGATCATGTTAAATAAGGAACTATTTTGTACCACACAAAAACCTATTCTGCAACAGCCCAATGAGAGGTGACTGGTGCACATGACAATTAAGAGATATGATGGAACAGACAGGATAACATGCCCCATATTATTACTGCTTATTCTATGTTAGAATTTCAGTTAAGTATGAACCCATTGAGCCCGCACTTTGAAGTTTTCGCTGTATACTACTTAATAAAAGAAAACATTCTTAAATATTCTGTAATTTTTTTCAAAAGCATAGACATTGGTTTTTGATAAACTCGGAAAATATATTTCTTTGAAAATTATTCATTTTTCTCTTTTACCAAAACCTGTTGTGTTGCATTTCAAATTAAAATGCATGCTTTAAAATGTGACCTCAACCACATATTAGGAGCATTAGAAGCCGAACAGGGCTTCAATATGGATTTGTATGCAAAGTTTTGACAATTTCGTAAGTTTTGCAACAGTCATAGCTCAAAAATAGAAGTTCAAAAAATTCTGAAAAAAAGAATTACTCATAACTAATGATGAAGTAAATATAACCCAAAAAATGAGCAAAATCCATGACCGAGGGTCAAGTCATTGTTTTGATATGTCCCTTATAAATAGACTGCATTTGCTTATTATCCTTTTTTGTTCCTTTGTGTAGAATCATAGGCTTTGTAAGTATAAATGTTTTATGCTTATTGGAGTAAAATATGCTAATTTTATAGTGCCTATAATTGCCTATTTTCATAGTAGAGAAAGTAGGGGAATTATTGCATCCCACCGAAAAATTGGATGTCGAGATTTCACCAGAAATATATGTTTTGAGGCCCCCTGAATCCAAGAAACAGTGTTTTTAGAAAAGAGTGTGCCGGTGCAGATATGTGTGTGGTTTTTTACATTTCTTGGTCATTTAAGCTCTTTCAACATTCAGTTGTTTCTTGTAATTACATAGAAACAGTATGGAATTTTAAGGCCAGCATATAGCATCCACTTCTTAAGCATTTCACTATCACTGTTCTCTTTGTTTCTATAACCAAATGTTAAATTAAATTTGAGTTTTATTTATGGATGCTGTTTAACTGTTGTGGTCCTTAGCATACCATTGGGCATGAAAGACCAGTAATTTTGTTCAGAGGCCCCTCTATTGAGCTTGAGGTTCTTTTATGTGCTGCAAATCTACGACACAGGACTACCGGCTTTACTTCCCTTCCAAAGGAAGCAATGCTAAGGATTTTTACGCCCGAAAAAAATCCATTGCCCTCCGCCAGGTTTGAACCTGCGACCTCAGGAACTAGAAGCTAGCATGGTAACCACTACACCACGGAGGACGGCATATAACTGAATGTGTAATGTAACTTTTTGCAAAGGTTTATTTGGATTAAATGTAGTAGATATAAGAATAAGCTTTAGTAACAGTAGTTTGTGTACTCTCTAATAAACAATAGAGGGTAGAGAAAGTCATATAAATATACAAGAATTTTGCCTGTCGTAATTTCATTATTTTTGTTATTGGCAGTCCGTTATTAATATTATTTATTAATGTGATGTTAATCTTGCACTGCAATTAATATTTTGCACACTGAGCCAATGAGCCATTGTTGACAACATCCCGGAGCAAGTTTGTAATACCAGCATTCCTTTTATAAAGTCAGCAGTTGCATTGTTTCATGTAATAATAAAATAGTGGCTACTTAGCACAATAAAGTGTAGATAAATGATTACAAAATCTATTGGTTTATGACTGGAAAATTGATCATTTTAGTATTAACTCATCACTCTTTTCATTAATACAATGACTTTGTTGTTTTCTACTTCCCACATAGAAAACATAGACTGCTGACCTAAAAAGACCAGAATTATTTCATTGCAAACTCAACAAAAGCCTGTTTAACAATAATACATAACAGACTGAATAATAATTACAAACAAGTGTGGGAGTGTAAAACATTTTCAAGAGAGAAACTACATAAAAATTGATAATAGGCTTTGTTATAAAAATATGTGGTAACTGAAGAGTGCAGATTTAAAGTAATTATGTTTACAGTTAACATTCCATTAAGAAAATAGTATTATTTACTAAATTTAATGTATCGTCTATACTGTCTGTCATGCAGAAATATGTTTTTAAGTGGTAAGTGAATAAATGATTGTGCTATCATTATTAATAGTGCCTGTTTTGAACTTGTAGTGTCTATTTGCCTTCTTATTTTAAGTTTTTAGTGCCTGTTGTGCCAAACTGTACTTATAAGTCTTATTTTTCTCCCAATAGAATATAAACCACACACGCATTGTGATCAACATCATTCATTACCACAGATTGCACTTGGCAGATATGAAACACTAATGCATAGGCTGTGAATACCACATGAACTGTGTAACTATTGTACCTTTAGCTGGATGTTGCAAAATGGAAAACCATGCCGTTTACTGCAAGATTGAAAATTCACAAAATAAGACCCTCTTAAGCTGATGAAAATGCATAACCGTAGTGATGAACTGTACTACCAGTTGCAGCTTTATGGACTATTTTAATGATTATTACTTGGAACCAATTTTAGACTGGAACTTGAAAAAATCCAAAGACATTTTAGTATCCCTAGTAATACCAAACTTTTATTCTACTATTGTTTATCAAATTGTGAATGGTATTGAGTGATATATTAATGACATGCATCAGCTTTCTGTTTGCACACAAAGGAACCATTTTACACTCCTCAGCGGTGAAACTTTTACTGTATGTGATAAGTTATTGATTTTGAAGCTAGTAACAGTGAAAGAGCAGATAACATAGAATTTGCATGAACTTGATTTTTGTGATATTAACTTCACTTTTTGTTTGATGATGTGGCAGTAATTTGTATCACAATAATGTAAATGCCAGAGTGATTGTAGTGTAAATTAACATTATTGTATGACAATGATTTGAGATGTTTGTTAATTATATGCATTGTTAGGAAATAAGTTTACACGGCCTCACTGAAACTGACAATAGGAGCGGATAACAATGTGCGAGGGGGTGAGTTGAATATTAATTAGAAGAGACAAACAAATGACATCAGATTGGTGCGCTTTTCTTAGAAATAGCGGGAATATTTTCCCTAGAGCATATGTTTTCGTAATTTTTGATTGGATATAAAAATAGACGCTAATGTTGGCACATTTTATTAACCAATAGCACCTCGGTTATAATCTTTAGGCATATCGGGGTGTGGGAGTATAAAAAGCTAAAGTCAAAGGCAGATTTCGTCAGTCCAACAGAAGCATTCACGCGTTATACGTCGCACAGTTAGTTCATCAGAATCGTTCGCGGGTTACACATCGCGTAGTTCAACGGAAGCATACATAAAGTACACGTCGCAATTCTACAGAATCTCTCGCGTCTTAAAGTTTGTTATAAATGTGAAACGCGAATTAATAATGTGCAGTAAATAAGTGATTATAGTGATATTAGAAAATATAACAGTTTCAGTTTGGCGTGTATCACGAATCAATATGTGAACTTAATTGTGACGGTAATAAAAGTGTAAAAACAAATTCTTTTATCAGTGTTATCTTTGAGTAACAAAATCCTTTCCGCTTACACACCCTGTTTAAGAGATTTGCTCAACTGAATAATAATAATAATAGCTAGCCGGAGCACAATGAACCCAAAATGCAAAATAATAAAACAATAACAGGCGCCCAGCAATAGGATAACACGAAGTAAATCAGACAAATTGGCTTCCATACATGGGGCATATAAACATGAAGCATCTTCCAACTACCAACAAATATACCACTTCAATGATTAGTATATGTTTCAAGGGCTATTGCCCTTAACAGCTGTAGGAGCATAACATAATTCTGGCCCCACACAACAAATACAGTATAAAAAGCCTACTGAATCTTCTCCAAAGGAGAAAATACAATATAAAAAATCTGGCACCTACCAAAATAATTGCTCAGATTGTGACCAAATAAATGCTAGAAAAACTAAAAGAATTTGGAAACAAGGACAAAAGAACAATCTACAGTTGCCACACATTTCTGGACATATAATCATGAGATAAACAAGAAAATTATTAAAATGCCTCCAAAATGTAGTGGAGCTTTCAATGTGAAAAAAATTTAAATTAAAAACACCAAAAAAAGAGTTATGAATTTTGACATTGAGTGGCTAAGCAAATTGATCATACTACCAAATGTCTCCAAATAGAAGCAGCAAGCATCTGCATCCAGTCACCCTACAACTGATGATAAGGGCAATAGCCCTCAAAACATGACCTGATTGTTAAACAGATAAGTGAAGTTAGCATTGCATAAATCAAGTTGATATAAATTCTTTTTAACTACTCATTTATCTTTCCTTTGTTATGAAAAAATGTGGGTAGCATTCACAAAAATGCTGCCGTATGTTTTTCTGTCACACCAGCACCTCACATATGCATAAGTTTGTCAGTTACTCCAACATTGGAATCAAAAACACAAGACAGAAACCGTTGTGCTTGTAGCTATTTTGTGAGATGTGAGTGGTCAAGAAAACATGTGAAGGAAAAAAATGAGGTCAGTGTGCTTAAGAAGTGATAAATGATTTATGCCCCTCTAAATTCTGACTGTATAAGACAATCTGCATTGCTTTTATAGTCCTTCTAACACCAAAAAGTGTGAAATTGAATGAGAGATACATTGTTAATTAATATTGAACTATGTAATGCAAGAATTGAAACATAATTACTCAAGACAGTAAACAGACTGGCAGATTTAACAAATTGGAAAGGAAATTTGTGCATAGATAAGTTAATGAATTTTTATATCCCATGATAAAATACACCAACCAATTAATGTTTAGCAGATATTACTCAGACAAGTGCAGTTGACGACATGGTTGAATGTCTACAAAACATGTTTGCTGTTAAGCATAAAAAAGCAGAGTTGCGGATAAAATACAGTTGATTCATCAACTCATTTATCGCATAGTAAGTAAATAAATATGAAGAGCAAAATAATAAATCCCATTTTTTGAGGTTAACTTCATTACAGTGTTCTGTTATTGCTTTCAGAATATAATCTAATATTTTCTTTTACAGGTGACTGGCTAGGGAAGTTTCTTGCACTTTCAAGTTTATTCCCTTTTGGTATTCTCTCAGGTTTTGTTGCACTTATTTTGTTCCGAAGAGACTTGCACACAGTAAGTGTAATATAATCAGTATTTGTCTATTTAAAAACTTTACAACATCATAACATATTATTGTAAAACCATGCTTCAACTAAAGGCTGAGTAAAAATGTATGTAAATTTTTAAGCTTTAAGGCTAAAACTAGCTAGAAAAGGAATTGCAAAGATTTTTAGTGCATTTGTTGTTCATGTGGTGAACAAGGTTAGTGAGAGCAACTGATAAATTATGTCAAAAACCTGGAATATGCCCTTTCATACTCTATATGACTTTCCTATTTGTAAATATATGCATTCAGCATTTCCAAATTATAAGTTGCACATGTTTAAACAATGTTTTCAAAGCTATTTAGCAAGTTATAGAAGTAAAATGTTAGCTCAATACATGCAGCTTATTAAATTCTTGCTGTAGTAGTTTGCAAACAATGCTGAATGACCAGTTTATTTTAATGTAATGCTTTTATAATTTACCACATTAAAACAACAAGAAAAAAGTAAGATTCTTAGCACACTTTTCTTATCCCTTCTAGTATAAAATGTTATTGGCATTAACTCTTCCACATTATTGGACTATGCCAAAATTGCCAACTGCATTATCTTTAATATTAATAAAATTTTATTCGCTTCATGTATTCCTCCTTTTGTCAGAATACATTTACAATACTTAACATCATTTTTAAGTGATACATGCTTCACACTGTTTTTATCTGTGAATAAAATAGGCAAATGAGCAGTTAGCCATAAAAATACTAAGTGAATCCTTTAAATTTTGCATTATTTATCAAAGTAGTTCCTGCCACATTCCATACTTGGAACAAAGTCATTAGCTGGAGGAGTAAGTGGTTATAAGCTAGAGAGCATACATTAGGTTGACAATCTCCAAAGGTGAAGAACGTAGTGAACAAGTTTTCCAAAAGAATTTCAGAATTTTGAGCAATGCAACACAGCGGATAATTGAGCTTTTTTTCTCTCATAAACACAGTGTTAATTTTTCAATTATTAAAGCCTATGGTATTAATAAAACACTGAATTAAAGACTTCTTCTTTCTCAGCGATGATTATTAATTATGTTCTCATGGAAATCTGAGGAAGGCCATAGTGAAAATGGCCAAATGCTTGGTGTTAAAACAAGAATAATCAGCTGATTGCCAATGAGACTATAATTAAAATGTTAAATTGTTTTTCATGATTATTAAAAGTTCCAAACGCAGTAAAGTTCCTGATTTTATCTTCTTTTTGTTCTTAACATAGTCTTTATTGGAACCACCTTGAACCATATCATAAATTAATTTCCACATCCATTTTCACAAAATTGCAATTTGTAACAGCCAGTATCTGAACTATTAATGCAAAATAGAAATAAAAGGAATTGGCAGAAATAATTTCTGTAAGCACTCTGCCTGAGTTTCCAGTACTAATTTTTCAACATAAAACTAGATGTTAATGTCCTAACTTCAGCATGTACGGACTAAAATTAATGCACCACTAACAACTTGATTTTAGAAATAGATGCACAGAGTTTTTAAAGAAAAGCACATTTATGAGGCAAATACTGTTTGGCGTAGGACAGTGTAAAATGTCTCAAATGTGGCACTTCCTCAAAAATGTTTATGCACCAAACAACCCTTGTCTATATATCAGCATAAGAATTCTTCTCGTTGAAGAATGTCAAGCAAATATCACAAGAATTTCATAGCCCCTCTCAAATAAAATTGAATCACAACATGCTGTAAATACTTTCCTCTTAAAGTACAGATCTAAGAGATTATATTATTGGTCACACAAAAGTCTGTATAAATATACATGCTTGGTTTACCCGCATTGCAATAAGAGTTTGAGATTATGTTGATTATAAGCTGGCTCTCATTTCATCCAATGTTCTTCATACAACACACAGCATTGTTAAATCATTTCTTGGTCAGAAAAATATCCTTTATGCTCCCTGACTTTACTCCTAAGATTATGGATAACTGGCGCTGCTAGCAACTGTAAGCTTTGGAAACTTATGACTGAATTTTGCCTGATGCTTTTTTGTAAAAGAGTATTACACATACACGTCATATAGAAAAATAAGCTCTCGTAAGATATGTTCATTAAGAATAACTTATCCCCACCAAAACACAATTTTATTTTTAAAGAGTGGCAAACTTCTTGGCTCGTGGCTAATAAAACACACTTAGCAGTAGATGTGGAAACTGTGGTTCATTCTGAGGATGCTGCAACTTTTCAGAATTCTCTGCCTTGAAAATAGAATATAGGTTCATTGCTTTTGTAATTGCTTGTTTGCAAAATTAAACACAAAAGTATCTGGCTTAGGAGTGCTTTGGATACTAATGAAATACTGTTTGCAGTAAATAAAATTTAAGGATCATTTCTTATCGCAATTCTTTCTCTCAGCAAAATGTTTGTATTGAACTGTAAGAGCATAACTGCTTAATTGACAAAAAAAGAATGAAGTTAAACCAAACATGATTTAACCTACAATATAACTCGGGGAAACTTGTAAAAAATATTGGGCCCTCCTCAATTTGACTGGAAGGTAAAATGGCCTCATGACCCATCCAATTATCATAGGCATCACATGTTGTATCACTCCAGGTGTACACTGTGATATAAGAAACAGACTTAATCTTCTCAAGAGGCCCAGGAGACATGCTTGTTCCACAAGGCATTGGGCTTCTCAAGTGATGTACCCTCGTTTCCATTCCTGGCAATATTAGCCATTTTTCTGACCAAGAATATTGAGAAATTACGGTTGGCAGTCATGCATACGTTATAAGAAAGTGGTTTTATGCACAAAAATTAGTTATTTATATAGGTAATTTTAGCCACTTAGGTGCATGCAGGAGTACACATTCTGTTGTAATGATTGTCTAGTCTTTTATTGCTTTACAAGTCTAGTGTTAGAATTAAACAAGTACCTCTCGTTTATTTATTTTCAGATCATCTTCTTTTTGGGAACAGGATTAAATGAAGTATTAAATCTTCTGTTAAAGCACACATTTTGTGAAGCAAGACCAATACATAGAAGCTCTCTTTACACAGAATATGGCATGCCATCATCACATTCACAGTTTATGTGGTTTTTTGCTACATATATGTTATATTTCATATTTATACGGTGAGTACTGTAAGTTTAATTAGATTAAATGTAACATTTTGTTCAGATAATTATGGCTGAAGTACAACACAATTTATAGACATAAGGTGGTATCGACTAGCCAAGCCTATTGTCAAAAGCATTAGAGATGCAGAGACTGCCAAAACTAAAACAATAATAAAAACAATTAAAATACAGTGTTCAAGGAAACATTAAAACGTAAAAACTTATAAATGACTAGTTTCAGGGAGCATCTTCCCTATCATCAGTTATTTGGTCGATTGATGCTGTGGTAAATTCTATCAGTCAGTGTGTTGCCAACTGTCTTCTCTGTTATCTGCATGATGACCAAATGTCGTCTGCAGTTGGAGTAAAGGGTGCTAGGGTTGAGAAGCAGAGAAGGATTTTGTCACCTCAGGCAAGGCTAGACCTATACCTTGAGGAAGGGATGCAGTGCAGCACGGTCTCTATTGTTTCCAACATGAGCATCCCTGATGCTCTCTATCTGGCAGAACAGGTGGACATATTCAGAAAGGATGCCAGGGAAGAAACAGTTCTCTCCTTACAGCACATGAACCACTCACCAGGTCCTGTAACACCTGAAAGGAGATTGACAGGAAAATGCACGATAGTATAAAATTCACTTTTCAGCATTCATCTACCAACGTGGAAAAAACTTGAAAAATCTCAAAGTGGCCACTCCAACAGGAATGTTCAATTGCAAGACATTCGGACGTAAGCCTCAGACACTACTGCTTGGTGGGGAAGATAATAAATGGACAAGATTAGCTTGTATTTGTGGGTCAGATTGAATGTTAAAATAGCATCAGTTATGTTGGCAATTTTAACTGTTCCTTATAGTAATGGTGAATGTTATCATGTTTTTAGTCTTGTGAGAAGGAATAGAACCAACTTTAGTCAAAGTTTGGTGTATATTTGCCAACATTTTTACTTTCTCTACTACGTATAGTAAGTAGGGGAAGTATTGTATTCCACCCAAAAATTCGATACCGAGATTTCACCGGAAATACATGTTTTGAGACCCCCTGAATCCCAAAAAAGCATTTTTGGAAACATGTCCGTGTGTGTGTGTGTGTGTCTGTGAACATCATAACTCAGAAACGAAGTCAGATAAATACCAAACTTGGTATTTAGGTTCAGTATCTTCCAGAGATGCGACACGAAGGTTTTCAAGAAAATCCCCACCCCAGATTACCCTTTACATGGAACATTTTTCGAAAATTTTAATTTTCTCAAAAATGGCTCTAACGATTTTAATTAAAATATCATATGTTTAAAATATTTTCATGACAAATGAAATGTATATCTCGAATTTTCTGGGAATGTCTCCAGAAGTATTCTTCATTGTGAACGACTTTTGCATAACTGGTAAACCATAAGAGATAGACAATTTACTACACAAAAAATGTGGATCGCGTTAAAATACACAATTTATGTCATACATTTCTTTTTTGTTGAGTGAACCGTTTTCGAGATATTGCTTGTTATTCCCTTAAATTTTCCAATACTTATACTTTTTCTCAAATTCGTTATTCATTTTTTTTTGTCCTGGTAATGCAAAGAGAATAGAATACTCTACATAGCAACCAGCTATTAAAATAGTTGACTCTCGCTTAAAACCTACCAATTCCCCTTGCATCTACAAGAAAATTAGCAATAAGATTAACATCTTGATAAGCATGAAGCATACGGAGAATAAGTGTATGTAAAAATAGTTTGTACAAGAGTAGGGAAAGTCATGCGAGTGTAACACATCAGGTTTTTATAAAAGGAAAAGTATGTGCAAGTACAACCTGCTCCAGCTCCATCTTGATTCATGTAGGAACCATGTGTATAGATGCGTATCAATTCCTTTTGTGAATATTTTCTGTTAATTGTTTCTAGGCAGTGGCTTTTACTTCCACTGAATTTGTCTTTTTTGTTAAATATTTCATCCAGATCAAGAAACAACATTCACTTTAAGAATATTTAATGGGTTATACCAAGATATCAAGTTTTCTTTGTCGTGGATATTTCTAAATGTTTTTACTTGTTTTATGAATCCATTCAGGGTTTTTAGCATAGGCCTGAATGTAAGATTTTTATTTCTGTTCCATTTATATGAATTTGGGAGCCCTTTTAATTTTTCATGGGTTAAGACAGCTTGTGTTTCAAGTTCTGCTATGATTGGTGTGTTGGTAGTGATTGCATGGCTTCTATTGGGGTAGTTTCAACTCCACCTATGATGACTCTTAGTGCTTGATTTTGTATACATTCAATTATTTGCTTATTACTAAATGACAAGTTATTAGAACTTCACCACAGTATTTTAGGGTAGGTTTTATGTAAGTGTTGTATGGTGTGTTCAGTGTGTTTCTTTTGCTGCCCCAGTTTGTTCCTATAAGCCTTTTTAACAGCTTAAAACTATTGACTGCCTTTGTGCTTGTATGTTCAATGTACTCTTGAGTATCATGCACTTTCTATTCTAGCATTTCTATAATTTAAATTGGCTTTCCCCATAGGGTAAAAAGTTGAAATTTGTGTTTTTCTGTATTTACTGACATACTATCCTTCAAGTGCTTTTAATGATGATTGGATGGTATTTTATAATTTTTCAGATTTGTTTAATCTTTGTGAGGTCCAAATAGCCAAATGATCTGCAAACAGTGCTGTTTTAACTTCATTCTTTTAAAGTTGCTGTGGTAGATCATTAACATATAGTTGTGCTTATACCACCCCTTGTGATAGGTAGGAGATAGACAAAAACTCACTTCACAAGAAAAATGTAGAACTGTTTACAAGTTTAATTTAAAATAATTTTCTTTGTGGCATCAATCATATCCAAGATATCCATTATTATTGGTTTCAATTCTTCAGTTCTTGTCTTTTAAGTGTTTAGTCAGTTGTTTCTCAGATGCCATAGAAAGAGTAGGTATGAAATTTCAAGGCCAATATGTGGTGACTAGTTTTTAAGCATTTGACTATCTCTATTTCCTTTGTACCTATAATGAAATGTGTAATGAAACCATTTATGCAGACATATACAGGGCGAGTTTTAAGTCCACCGACAAACTTCAGGGGGTGATTCCTGACTGGAAATGGAGCACATCTTGTGTCCGGAAGTGGTAGATGGTACTCATGACTTTCTCACATAACTTGCAGTGTGCATTTTGTGTGTTGCAGATAGTGTGATTTAAGCAACATAGAAGCACAATGGTCCGCTATTCATTAACAAGCCGAGATGGTGTTCATGTATGACCAAGCAGGTGACCGTACCGGTCGAGAGGCAGCACTGAGCCACTTACCCTGTCAGACAGCACCACTCACATCACACAACATTTGGAGTCATTGTTTGTGTGTCCTTTGAGACAGATGAACTTTCAGACTGTGCATACACCAGATGTGGAGGAGCATGTTCTCCATGATATTGAGAACAACAGGCTCCACACAATGTAAGCCAAAGGACTGTTATCTGTATCCTACATGACAACAGCTATTATCCCTAGCACGTGTGCGGGATTATCATTGGCAGATTTTCTGATTTGTGCAACAGACCATAACCATTATGGGATTTTTGTCTTCAGTCCCCTTCTCCGATGTGACCTTTGGTAGAGATGGCATCATTAACCTGCATAATTGTCATCTGTGGGCTACAGAAAATCCTCACGGAATGGTTGAAGCATCTCATCAGCAGCGGTTCAGCATCAATGATTGGGCAGGCATTATTGGCGACTGTCTACTTGGACCAGTTCTTCTTCCGTAACACCTGAACAGAGAAACATATCTGTACTTTTTGCAAAACACACTCTTTCCATTGCTGGAGAATGCGCCTTTGGCAATATAACAGCGATGTGGTTGCAGCACGATTGAGCGCCAGCCACTTCTGCATTAATGTTCATTGACATATCAACATCATCTTCCTCAGACATTGGAAAGGACGTGGAGGCCCTTTTGCATGGCCTGCTCAGTCACTGTACTTAAACCCCCTGGATTTTTACTTGTGGGGACATTGTGACAGTGAGCCTGTTCCTGATGTACAGGCCCTTCAACAGCGTGACCACATGGTCTGTGACAATATTTGGACACAACCCAAAACATTTGAACAAGTAAGGCAATCTGTGATGCAATGTGTGAAAATGTGCATTGCATCCCATGGAGGCAACTTTGAACATCTGTTGTGACATGGATAGGATTTAGGCCATTTACTGTGTGCCAGAGCTCTTTGTTTGATGTCATTCTTCAGTGCCATCTACTGTGGAAACTATGCATTTCCAGACACAAGGTGATTGAACTTTTGTTCTCCATTTGCAGTCAGGAATCGCCCTCTGAAGTTGTTGGACTTCAAACTCATCCTGTATATGAGTTAAGTTGAAGTATGATAGAAGGATAACAACAATAGTATGTAGGAGCTATATAAAAATAATTTGATGTATTGCATTCACTCACTTTCTATACTTGCTCTTCTACAAATGTGTATTCTTGTATCTACTTTTTGTTAATTAAGATAAACATTGATTACACATTTTACATTTTTTTGTAGGTAAGGCTAAAGCATAGTCAGATCTTTTTAAAAAGCAGATCTCAGTGTGATGGCTTTGAAACTGACTTACTACTTGAAGGTTAAACTATTTGAAAATTCAAAGCAATAACTAAGAATATCTTGGAAATGGTTAGTGCCTCAAAACAATTTGGCATAAATTGTGTGTTTTAACAAGATCTACTTTTTTAGTGTAGTAAGTGTTTGTCTATTCCTTACGGTTAACCAATTGTACAAAAGTCATTCATAATAAACAGAACTTTACAGGGTATTCCCAGAAAATTCAAGTAATACATTTTATTTGTCATGTAAATATCTTAAATATGTGATATTTAAATAAAACTCATAAGTAATTTTTGAGAAAATAAAAAATTCCAAAGAATTTTCCATGTAAGGGGTAGTTTGATGTGAGAAGGTTTTCTTGAAAATCTTTGAGTCACGTCTTTAAAGATACTGAACTTAAATATCAAGTTTGGTATTTATCAGACTTTTTGTTTTTTTTTTTTTATTTGAAATCTAATCATCAAACTTTTGGGTTGAATACAATATCTTCAGGTCATTCCATGCCAAATCATCATAGCTGAAAAGCCGACCATCTCAGATCTTCACTAAAGTTGTAGAGACCACCAAGTAAATTACATATGTGAAAGAGTATACTTCAGTAGTGCATCATGCTCATACAGCAGGGTTGCAAACATGATGAAAATGATTAACATTTATGCTCGCAAGATCCACCAAAAAACGTAAATAACTCTGCTTCTAATTATGCTACAACTGTAATCTTGATCGTATTTTGAAGCTCATATGTCATTAAAAAGGTTTAATCCTAAAATATATAATTTTTAAGTCATGACCTTTGACCTTGAATATGAAAGAAAATGTGGGTTCAATATTTTTGGAAATAAAGTATGTTATACAGCTAAATATAATCTTTCTTTGGTGTAGGTTTAATCTTGGGAACATAAGAATAACATTTGAAATGCATGGAGATTAATATAATGCAGAAATATTTGCAAGTAGATAATATAATGGTGGCATATAGTGGCTACCAGTACATAAACTTTTCAGGAAACCAACAAGTCAGTGGCTTCTCCTTAATAATGCTGCTTCTGCACTTTGGATTTCTGTGGCATTTAATGTATATGTTCATCCAGTTGCAATACGAGCACCAGAACACTTGCACTGGGAATATTGCAAATGTCAGGCTTGTGAGGGTACGCAAATGATTTATCTGGACCTCTGAGATGGAGAAAACTGATTAACAGCTCCTGGGATGCTACATTCATCAAACAACCTAGCATTCTTATAGACACATGTCATAAATCCTTTTATTTCTTCCAAGGATGGTGTATCGCGTGAGAAGCAGACATCTGCTGAATTAATTTATTCCTTACCCCAGGTATGAATGCTTGAGTACCAAGAACTCGCTTGGCTTTTTCATGCCATTTGTGTAGTAACTTTCTGTTCTTCAAAACTTCATCTTCAGACACATACACAAAGTTCGGCAAAGAAATGTCACTCAGCTGGAATACCAAAATCAGCTTGAGAAGTTGTTCATGTTTTTGTATTGGCCTGCACAACCATCTGGAAAGTAATATATTTTGAATGTTTTGCTTCAGGAAGTGTACAAGGCAGTTCTGAAATGTATGCACAGCTACTGTGTGGTGTTGCAAACAGTCTGAAATAACCACCAAGTTTGTACACAACAAATCTTCTGTCTGTAATAAATAGCAATGGGTGAATGGTGGCTTGGGAAACCCTGTGCCTCATCTTGCAGTATGAATGAATAGTTTTCTGCAAAATCACAGTACAATAACTTCACCTATCTCTAGGTCATCTTTCAAACATTTCAAATATGATGACTATTGAACAGCAATGAAAGAATGTGTCTGTAGTTGAGTTAACTTGGCTATTAGCAAGTCAATGAAATCTTCAGAGGTATAATCACAGTTGTCTCAAGTGTGCATATCTGTTATCCATAGAGTGTTGGTAAGTAAAGAGGTGGCGCCCCTGGTCTTCCATGAATTTATTTAATTTGCAACCTTCCAACAACAGATTCACATTTTGATGCATAGCACAAACACATACTGTATGTATATCACTAGCTCCCACTAGAACACTTTGTTTTAGTTGCAGGGAGGCAAATTTTGAGAATCCTATCTTTACATTGGAGTGTGACTGAAGTGAGCATACACTTCTGAAAGTTTATTTAAAATAAGTTGCTTTTGTACATGTCCTTCTGTATCACCACTTTGCAGTGTAATAAAATTTTTTTTGCCAGGCATTATCCTGCTCACATCATCGCTGCAATAGAAGCCCACCACAATCTTAACAATATCAGGGTCTGAGCTCCCTCCTAGTTCAGGATTTGGTGATGATAAAACCCCAGACTTGCGTATGAACTCTTTTGCTATTCTAATCATGTAGTTACTAGCATGAGGAAATTGTTTCACTATTCTTCTGATGCTCCAAGAAGAAGAAAAAGAAGAGTCAGAATAATCACAGAATTTTTTGTAGTTTCTTCAACTGCTGCAATATGGTACACTGTTTATGATCAGATACAGCTCTTCATCCAGAACTTGCAAAATGTCCTTTTTAACCACTTGTGCAATTTTATTAGCTTTCCTTTTACAAATTGTATTCCTCTATTCTCTTTTTCTCTATAGGCAATGCTCCAATACTACTTAAACTTTCAGTTAATGACAGCAAAGCTGAGTCAGTGTTGTCCTCTACTGATGCGCTTGGCTCTTCTTCAGAAGGAGAAATATCCCTCTTAATTTGTTTTCAGCACTTGTCAAGGATCATCTGGTCATTTCTGATGTGTGGCAGAGCTTTTCGCCATTGTTTTCTACTACTTTTGTGTCTTTTAATACCAAATGGATTGCAACACTGTATCTTAAAGTACTTCTTCTCCATCGTCATATAAATGTAGTTGTTAAGTTCACCACCACCAGCAATAACATACCTCATAATACAGAGACATAAGCCACACTGGGAACTCCACTCTACAGACAAGTCTCAGCCTGCATAGGAGACAAGCCTGAGCCTGCTCAGAGGATTAGTTAATGCAAGAGTGGCCCATGTAGCATACTTAAACATCCGGTTACTCATGTTCCTAAAGCCTTCCCAAGATTAAACCTACATCAAAGAAAGATTATATTTAGCTGTATAAAGTACTTTATTTCCAAAAATATTGAATCTACATTTTCTTTTATATTCAAGCTCCAAAATCGTGACCCTTGAACTTAAACATCGTATATTTTAGAGTGAAGCCCATTATAATGACATCCCAGTTCCTTTAGCTTCAAAACAAGCCCAAGATTACAGTTACAGCATAATTACAAGCAGAGTTATTCATTTTTTTTGTGGGGCTATCGAGCATAAATTTTAACATTTCCATCATGTTTGCAACCCTGCAATACAAAAACAATGGATCACAGAGGACTAAAATTTGATATAGTCTCATTTCCATGTGTTCTGACAAAATTTCATGAAAATAAGGTTGAAAACCCCACTGTATTGTGATGATTTAGCACGACCCCTTCTCTACCTACTAGACACATGGGTGTAACATGTCAGATTTTATACAAGTAACACAATTTGAGTAGATAGTAGTTAAAATATGTAAGATGCTGATTGAAGTTATTTATAAGTTTGATTAGATTAATAAAGGGGTCCACTGTGGGCATCAGACACTGGTTTAGTCCATATATGAACACCCTTCATCTGAAAAATAAATATTTCTGAAAAAAAAAAAAAAAAAAAGAAAGAGAGAAAAGAAGCTCAGTTGCTGTGTATATATACAGGGTGAATCACCTAAAACTTGCACTGCAAATATTTCGGAGATGGAAAGTGCTATTGATATGCAGTTTTCACAGCATTGATTGGTAGTCAGGGGCTTGTACATTTAGCCTATAAACAGATTTTAATAATATTGAGAAAGTCTATTTTATGAGCAAACATACAATTTTTTAAACGGAACAATGCCTAGTTATATCAACAGAATAAAGGTAGGGTAAATTTGAACTGCTTTATTTGTTCAAACTCCCTGAGTGCTCTTCAAAGTATTCGCGCACTGTACACTTACTGCCCGCTCGTACAGCGCATTCATGACCTGCTCCACTCGCTTGGTGCTTCTGGCATCAGCGTGTCCTTTGTGTGGATTCCAGGTCATGTGGGCATCTCAGGGAACGAGTCTGCCGACGCCGCTGCCAAATCGGCGATTTTATCCCCCAGATTTTTTACCTCTGTTGTTCCCTCGTCAGATTTGTGTGTTATTTTACGTCACTGCATCCTCTTGCTTTGGTGCGATGAGTGGATGGCCCTGTGGGGGAACAAGTTGCAGGAGGTTAAACCTCTCTCGTGAGTCTGGGGTACCTCTTCTCGCTCTTCTCGTCGGGAAGAGGTAATTTTAGCTCGTCTTTGAATCGGACATTGCCTTTTTAGTCATAGATACCTGCTTAGTGGTGACCCCGCACTACTGTGTGAACAGTGTGATGTGTCCTTAACGGTGCATCACATTTTAACAGAGTGTCAAGTTTTAGCTCCATTGCGTGTTCGTGTGTCTCTGCCTGTTGGCATAGCCAACGTTTTGGCAGACAATGCGCATGCTGTAGAATGTCTTTTACGTTTTATCACTGACATTAGTTTTAGGCGATGCATTTGATGCGGTGAGCGTCTTTTAGCTGTGTGATTTTATATTGTCTTTTTAATGGGGGCTCTACTCCCCAGTGTACATGTGATGCTCATGTCCCATGCGTTCTACAGTTCTTGACACATTGTTTTACTCTTTTATGGTTTTGTTTACCCTGTTTATTGTGGTGTTTTTACAATTTCATGGCTTGTTTTATAGTGTTTTTAATTATGCGGTTTTTTACCCGTCTTTTATTTTTGGATTTTAAATTTTATACTTCGTAAGGGCACTGATGACCTTAGCTGTTTAGCACCCTTAAACTGCATCTCATCATCATCATCATCATCCTCCTACAAACATTTTGTTTAGGCTATAAATAAAATCAAACTTGCCTGTCACTTTTTGAATGTTGAGGCCCATACAGGAATCTCTCAGCCGTCTTCTCTTACATAGTATGAGATTGACACATCTTCATTTACTTTTATCGTGTTCCTTCCCTGTACATCTTTTAGGTAAGTTCGCGCTTCATGTATCATAGTAAGAAATTGCCCTGCTCAACTTTTGTCCAATTCATATACAGGCTATCTCTAAAATGAATAAGATCATTGAAATGCAAATGTCCTGCTTTACATGTTAGTTTTTTGTTGTTTCAATATGGTTACAGTCTATATTCAGATCTTCATTTGAGGTTGCAATCATGCACTTACTCTTTTGGTGTTGATGGCTTCGGTTTTGTCTTCCACTTTTCACTTCCTAAACTGTTTCAGAATATTCTGAATCATGTAACATCTTAATAACAATGTTCAAGTGTTCTACAACTACTGATCTTATATTGAAACAGTGGCTGAACATGAAAGAAAATTACGTGGAATAACATGCAATGTTGTCCAAAAATCACTTGCAAATAGTTGGTTTTTGTCGCAATTGTATGTTGATTTTTGTCGCAATTGTGTGATTGCTCAACAATATACACGTTTCAGTGTAAGGGCTATTAAATTTAACCTTTAAATAATAATGTGTTCTTAGTTTCTACCATGCAGTATAAAACAAGGATTAGTTGAGTTTTGTGAAATGGAGATGTCGAGTTTCATGAAAATTTGCTGTATTTAGGTGGCTCTTACAATGGCAAATATTCAGTTTTGTCATATTTTCTGTTAAACCTTGTATGAAGCTTATATTAAACCACCAGAATATGTTGAAAAACAAATTTTGAAAAAATGGCATTTGTTCAGCTTTGTTACAATGGTCCTCAATTACAGTGGACCAGTGAGCCATGGGTTCAGGTATAAAAGGGAGAGTGAATGGCCAAGAGTCAATGAATGCAAGTTGACCAGGCAACAGCTCTCCTGCGATACTGCAAGGTGATGTCTCTCAGGTGTAAGTGTAAACTCGTGTTATTCACTCTCCCTCCTTCCCTTCCTCGAGCATAGAGTGACTTCTGTCCTAATCTGATGATCCCATTCTGCATCTTCAAGCTTTTCAGGGTAACTCCTGATAATGTTTTTCTATGTGGAGCCAATTGAGGCAAGGACATTGCGTTCTCCTTTGTGAAACCTTCAAGTGGTAGATCCAGACACGCAACTAGGATGTCTATGTCCTGCCACAGGACTAACCATTGTGATCTCGACAGAGTTACTATGGAGGAGAACACCCAACGGAAACATCCCAGCTGGAGGTGCTACACATTATGATCGTGACGCTGCCCATATTCTACCCCGAGGACCCTGAGACCTGATTCCTGCAAGCCAAAGCCACCTTTTCGGCCAACCAAGTCACATCACAGACCACCCAATTCTACAGTGCTGGTTCAGCTTCCACACCAGGTCGTCATCCAGGTAGACGATATTGCTGCAGCACATGGACCGGACTCATATACAGCACTGAAGACCTGGCTCGTTGAAGTCTACAGTCAAGTCTGCTCAAAGAAATTTAAGAACCTCCTTGAGAACACTGGATTAGGTGACCAGAAACCCTCGCATCTGCTGTGTGTCATGCAGACCAAGTGGGAGGAGCCGTCACTAAACAATTCCTACAACTCCTTTGTGTTCAACTTCTGTCACTGAATGCATGGACCATACCCATGACCTTGGAAAACAAACTCTTAGACAAACTAGCAAATAGCTGACCAAATTCTCGAGTTATCGACAACCACACTAGCGCCCATCACCCAGGAAAGCCACCCCCTGGACTACAAAACGAAGCACACTCCGGCCGTCTACAGGAACTGGAGTGCTGACAGGCACCCTGAACAATTCAGCAGAGACCCAGAGAACAACAGACTCTGCAAATAGGACCTGCTGGTACCATCGACAGTGGAGGCAACAGGCCTGGAACTGCATACCACCCTGTCTTGGGGTGCCTATGACCCAGAACCAGTGACAGGGAAATGCATTGGCATGGCAAAGGAGGTGGACCTTGCTGTGGACAATGTCTCCAACTGCCTATTCATTACCTGCAGGGTTGTCCTTCATGGTGTAGTGGTTATGATGCTCCTCTAGTTCTTGAGGTTGCGGATTCAAACCCGGCGGAGTGCGATGGATTATTTTTGGCGTAAAAATCCTTAGCACGGCTTCCTTCGGAAGGGTGGTCCTTTGTCGTAGATTTACGGCATGTAAATCACCCTCAAGCCTGATAAAGAGGCATGTGAGCAAAATTACTGGTCTTTCACACCCAATATAGAATGGGACACTAAGGATCACAGCAGTTAAAGAGCGTCCATAAATAAAACTCAATTTTTTTATTACCTGCAGGGACCACCGGATTCCTTTCCTGGTTGATACAGGCACCTGCATATCCATCATACCCAACATCATATGGCAAAATACACCCATAGGATACAAAGTGTATGCAGCTAATGGCTCACCCATATTCAATTTGGGTCCAGAAAGCCACACTCAACCTTGGAACCTGATGTCCTTACGCATGACATTTCTTGGTGGCTGACATTCCCAAGGCATAATCGCAGCAGATTTCCTCGCACATTTTAACCTTTCAGTAAAACTCACATCCAAAACCCTTATGGACACCCTCAACATACAATCAACGGCACTATAAAACACTCCACAGTATCCCTCTCCATCTCAAATCCCTTACAAACACCTCCTGGACTCCTACGTGAAGATAACTACACCCACCACCAACAATCCATACAAGGACATTGGCATATTCCACACAAAGACACAACGGGAGCACCGGTCACATTCAAAGCAAGGAAGCTTCACCCTGGAACATACGCGAGGTTAAGGAGGAATTTAACAAAATGCTGGCAGAGGGGATAGTCCAGCCCTCTAAATCACTCTGTGCTTAACCACTATACATTGTTCAGAAACTAGACAGCTCAATCTGACCGTGCAGAGACTATAGGGTGCTGAACAGGAAAACAACACTGGACCAATAGGCAGTTCCCAAACATCTGGGACTTCAACACCCTGTTACGCGGAACCAACATCTCCACACTGGACATACAAAGAGCCTTCCATCACATGCCCATTGTTCCAAAGGACATACCAAAACTGTCATCATAACATTTTTGGTCTATTTAAATATACTCAGATGGGATTTGGACTCAAAAATGCTGCTCAGACTTATTGAAGATTTATGGACCAACTGCTATATGACGTGCCCATCACTTTCTGTTACCTAGATGACGTCCTCATAGCCTCCACAGGAATATGAACAGTATCTTGCCATGGTCCTATGAAGGTTCTCCAAGTGCAGCCAACACCTCAGCATTGCAAAGTGCATATTGGGACAACCTACAGTCAAATTCCTGGGACACACACCCTCAGCAACAGGCATTATTCCCCTTCCATCGAAGGTCGCGGCAATCACCGAGTTCCCTCACCCAAAGGACACCACAGGGTTATGACGGTTTCTGGGTATGGTCAGTTTCTACTGATGCAGTATTCCTCATTCAGCTGCCACCCAACAACCTCTGATCAACAAGACACCTATTACATGGACTGACACCCTGGACCAAGCATTTAGAGCTACAAAAGAAGGCCTGACACAGGCTATCTTTTAGCATACCCTTCAGTGGATGCACCACTCTTCCTCTCCAGGATGCCAGTGACATGGATGCCTCGGCGCCATCCTCCAACAAAACAAAAAGGGAGACAAACTGCAGGGGTTTTTCTCCAGAACCTTAATAAACGTGCAGAAATCTTACTCCACCTTCAATTGAGAATTACGGGCCATCTATGGAGTAATTTGACACTTCACAGTAATCACGGACCACAAACCTTTGACACATTCTGTTGTCCTCTGTGGTGTACTAGTTACCATGCTATTCTCTAGTTCCCGAGGTCGCAGATCCAAACCCAGCAGAGGGTGATGGATGTATTCGGGTGTAAAAATCCCTTGCATGTCTTCCTTCTAAGGGGAAGCAAAGCCAGTGGTCCCGTGTTGTAGATTTACGGCAGTCAAAGAACTTCAAGCCTGATAAAGAGTAAAATTTCTGAGTAAAATTTCCGGCCTTTCATACCCAATGTAGAATGGCTTGCTAAGGACCACAGTGGTTAAAGGGCATCCATAAATAAAACTCAATTTAATTTTTCTGACACACTCCATCAACCAGAATATAAAGAGCAGCAGCCCCCCAGGTTGAATCTGACAACTCAACTTTATCTTCCAGTTCACCACCAACATCCAATACTGGGAAGGAGAGAGGAACACAGTGGATACCCTATACAGGGTAGAGGAAATCAACCTAGCTGCAGAAACCTTAGTTGCAGCACAAGCAAGGGACACAGAACTGAGAAAATACATAGAGATGCATGCTAACATACAAGTTGCAGTACCAAACACAGATTTCATCCTGGTTTGGGATGTCAACGAGCAAAAACAGCAACCTTTTGTGCATGCACTCCTGTGAAGGCCAATTTTCGTCAAGCTGCATGACCTCAGGCATCTAGGCTACCCATAGGCTCATAACCGAATGGTATTTCTGGCCCGCCACGTTGACAGATATCAGGAAATGGATGTTAGCTCATGCACCAGAAGACAACAGGCGCAGTTCATGTTGCCACCACTGGAGATAAAGGACCACCTATGACAGCGGACCTTGGCACACAATGGCCAACCATGGTGATGAACTTATAGGTGCGATACGGCGGACTTACAAGATACCTTGTCCGCTCCTACCACTTCGAGGGCTGCTGGTGGCACCAATCCACTGGAAGCTCATCCTGGTGGACGTTCCAGAAATCTGCAAATGGAGATACCACTCTCTAAAAGGGAAAGAGAACCTCCCACCATACTATCCGGCATTTCCCAGGATACCGAGCTTCAACCCAAGTAGATTGACAGTGAAGAAGAGAAGAAGAAAATGTAGGACCCCCGGGCCCCTATCGTTCCATGAGGTGGCGTTATAGTGGGGAGACCTTTTGGGAACCTCCACAACAGATGAAACAATCTTTTTGGTCAAGTCCCTATGGACCAAAGTATAGTTAAAGATCGCCACACAGAAGCACTATTGTAAATAATTGATTCAATAAAAGAGATGGCGCCAGCATGCTAATTACAGTGGACCAGGTACAGGCTCAGGCATAAAAGGGAGAGGGTATGGCCAAGAGTCAGTCAATGCAACTCTCTCAACCAGGCAACACTTCTCCTGCGATACTGCATGGCAAGTGTAAGTGTAAACTCCTGTTATTCACTCTCCCTCCTTACCTTCCTCGAGCATAGAGTGACCTCTGCCCTAAGCTGACGATCCTGTTCTGCATCTTCGAGCTTATTAGGGTAACTCCTGACAGCAGTTCTGTGGAACCTGCTAAAGGACCAGGATTTCACCAGTTGACGATCCCACCCTGCATTTCGAGCTCACCAGATTAACCC
This sequence comes from Deroplatys truncata, assembly GCA_030765065.1. Taxonomy (NCBI): domain Eukaryota; kingdom Metazoa; phylum Arthropoda; class Insecta; order Mantodea; family Mantidae; genus Deroplatys; species Deroplatys truncata. The sequence continues at coordinate 12,750,762 of CM060982.1, read as the reverse complement.
CTGACAGCATGTCTTATCAGATCTGTGGAGCCAACTGAGGCAAGGGCATCCCATTCTCCTTTGTGAAACCTTCAAATGGTAGATCTGGACATGCAACTAGAATGTTTATGTCCTGCCAGAGGACAAAAAAAATGTATATAAATATTCCATTTAAAATCACAATTATCTTTTTATTTATTTTTTGTTTTATTATTGTTTTTATTACTACTTACTTTTATTAAGTAGGCAGTGCTAAGCTAGCAGTGGAGGAGGTAGGACGTTCAGTGAGAGAACTAGAAATCTGGAAGTAAGAGTGATCTAAGTAACTATGGGTGTGGAGTTATGCATATATTGGGCAAGAATTGGTCTTTATGGAATAAGACGATCAAGAGGTAAGAGGAGAGAGGAAAGGGAAGAAAAGATTAACATGGTAGCATTGGGAAATATAATTTTAATATTGCTCATAATCGGAGGAGTGGAAATGAACCCTGGACCTCAGGAATGGCAGGAAGTATTTGAAAAAATGCTAACCAAATTGGATACTATGGAGCAACAATTAAGGAATAAAATGATTTGAATAGCAGAAGAAATAAAAGAAGAAACAAAAGAGAGAGTTCAACAAATGTCGAGAGAGATAGAAGATTTTAAATTAAGAGTTGAAATGATGGAAGAGAGAAGTAGAAGTTTGAACCTGGTCTTTACAGGAGTAAAGGAGAGAAGGGGAAAATGGCCTGCGGATGAAGTAGAAATAATACTCAGAGGGAAATAGCGAGAAGGTATTGCTTGGATGAAAGCAGGAGTATGGAGGTTAAAAGGTTTAAGGAAGGGCATTCCACAAAATCAGTGTCCTATATGTGTTGGAAATGAAGATATGGAACATATAATATTTAAATGTCAAGGAACGGAAGTTTGGAGAAAACAGTATGGTTCAAAGTAGATAGAAATAGAGTGGTAGTGGAAATGTTTCAAAAAGACAGAAGATTGGGCAATTTTTATATAAAGTGAAAAATAAATGGCTATGTAAACAAGAAAGTATAAATAAGAAATTACTGTAAAATATGAGTATGACTGGCAAAGAACTAGGGCTGAACACCAGTCATACTAACCTGTATACAGCTTAGCAAATAAATAAGTAAATATTAAGTAGACAAAGTATTGCATTCTACCCTAACATTCAAAAGCAAGGTTTCACTTGAAATATAAGAAGAAAAACCTCTGTGTGTTTGTATTTTTCTTAAATATTCTCTTTTTGGATAGCATTTTCCATTACAACTTTAGTAATAATACATATTTTAAGAATAGTAGATAATATTTAGTATTTCCATTTTCCTGCCAGACAAAACAACTAGCCATAGTAATCGGCCTTGAAGTCCTAGGAAACACTGACAATCTGTCTGAAAAACCCATAGTTATACACACGGACACCAAAGTAACCATTTATCTTTTCCAACACAATAAGAAAAAGAAACATAGGAACCCGGACACTCAGTGGCTGGAAAAATCCATCTAACATGGGTTGTAGCATGCGTAGAAATTGCAGGAAATGAAGTGGATGTGTACTTGTAATTTTGTTATTTCTTTCCCTGTACCATAGGCCACTTGAGTAAGGAAACAAATTGTACGGGGAAAATGAAGAGGTGCAATAAGAATCTTGCAGCAAACAATCTGTAATATATAAATATATATTGAAAATTAAATAAATACTTGCAACGTAGTTAACTGGATTAAAAATTGAATGACTGAATAGAATCATTTGAAACATAAACTGAAATGTAAATTAACCAAGAATTCTTTCTCTCTTTCATATTACCTTACAAGTTATTCCAGTAACTTAAACTTAAAATGTTGGGTAAAGGAATTATAACGACACAATAGACAATGGTAAAAGCACTATACACCATTCCATAAAATAGAACATGAACGGTTAAATGGAGCTTGACCCTGGGCAGTTGCAACTTACCTCCAAAATTATACTTTAATATAAATTTAGTACTGTCAGTTCCAGTTCCTGACAAACCCAATACAAAATCATGTATACTAAATAAAACAATTACTCTATTTTACTGTTGATCTATTTGGCCATGTGCTACATTCTTGGTAAACTTATCTAGTTATGCTTGTTCGAGTCAAAGGATTAAACTGCAATTTAGAATTTAGAAAAATTACTTTTACTGAAATTGAACCTAAACTATTCTCATTGCAAGAAATTGCCAGCAGATCACACCAGTGTGAGTTATGCCAGCCCCTTTACCTGGCCACTTGGACTGTTAGTGCCTTCGGCTGGACCTATGTAACAATGGTCTGCACAATAACTTTTAGAACAAATGGCCCAAGCAACAAACCCTTTATGTGCGCTTCCCATCCCTCTGGAAATTTCCTTGGTGGAAGATTTGAGAAGATGTCTCACAGAGAACATCCTGCTTTGTTGCGGAATATATAAAGGAACTGCTGGCATGGAGTTGTGTTTGAGTACAGTCAGAGAGACAGTTGAGTGCAATCAACAACTGAGAGCAGTGAAGAAGTTGGACTACACTGAGTGTCTATGCGACACTAAGTTGTTCGGCAGCAATTGTAGTCATCATTTATTACAGTATGAAGTATTGCCTGTCACTACTATTTGTGGCACTCCAAAACAAACCATTATACTTTTAATCCCCCAATAGTGTTGTCATTTGTCTGCGAATAGCATCAGTTATGCATACTTAGTAAAAATAACTATATACCACTAGACAATTTTTTTTTCCCTGCTTGCCTCTAGGCATTGGATCGATAAATCTACAATCTACAAATAGCTTTTCCATTGGTTTTGCAGCTGTGTTACATGACAAAAGGCATATTTGAGTTTGTTGAGCTGGCATACATATATGACATGACCCAAGCCTTTGCTCGAATATCAACATCCATGCTTCTCCATATTGTGTGCTGCATTTTGAAAATAACTTGATGTGCACCACATGGCCCTGCATGGTAATAATGAAATGGTCAATTAACTAGTTTCTCCAGGAGTGCAACTTCACTTTTTTTTTTGCTCTGTCATAACAAACTGTTCTTTCGTAAATGATACAGGTTGCAATCTATCCTACATTTTATATTGGCAGTTATGGAGGTTCAGGAAAGGGCCTGATTGTCAGTCTTCAACAAAAATTCTGTATGTTCCAAGTAAGAACAAAATGTTTACATTCTGAATAATACAGCTAGCCCACTAACTTATAATAGATTAACATCTCTCTTCAGGTGTTAGCATTTTTGATGCATCACATACTACCTTTTGCCCTTCTAAATGAGCTTGAAGTAAAATGGTGGAAACCACTGTCCCCCATGCAGCTGTATGTAATATAAAAGGGAGGGAGAAATCCGGAATGGTCAGAACTTATGTGATATTAAGCCCAAGGAAAGCTTCTTCCTGGTGCTTTCCTGCCAAACAAATTTAATTCCTCTCTTTCTCAAAATATTAAACTTTGCCATCTGTTCCGCATACTGCAGAATAAACTTGAGAAATAATCCAACAAATCATGAAATCTGCTTTGCAGTTACAGGCTTGGGATATTATCTACTACTTTTGGTTATTTCAGGGTCAACCTCTACCTAAAATTATATGTCCTAAGAACTTCAAACTAGGAGTAGCAAATTTAACTTTATTCGGATTGATAGTTACGGCCATATTCATCGTTCTCATTAAACAAAACCTTCAGCTTACCACAGTAAGAATTTGACCGGGGTAATCATCACACAGGGCGCACCAGTGTTCACTGCTGTTTAGGTGACTGGTTAGCTGGCAGGCGCTCACCTTTGTTAAGTGCACCATTCATTACAGGTAAAGTGAATGCACCCAAAATTACATCTCATCATCTCTTTTTCACTTATTCTACCTCTTTTCTGGAGCACATGCATGTACTTGTTCAGCATGCAATGGAGGAAAGCAAAAGTAGTTCCAAGTTTCTCTAAGCATGAAGTAGATACATTAGTAAATTTAACATGCAATTTTTAAGAAAAGAGATAAAAGCAATAACTTAAAGATGGACACATGGGAAAAGCTGGCCTTACAACTGAATGGAAAAATATGTTGAAATATTATGGATATTTTCTTTTTCCTTTCTTTCCACAGTAATTAAAGTTCTATTTAGTTTAGTTGAAATCCACCCTCTGAAAGAGAGAGGCAGAAAAAAGAAAAATTAATTATCCGCAGGCAATGTTTGAACTCGGAGCCTCCTGCATATAGGGTGCACATGCTACCCCCACACCACGAAGACGACTTCGGCACTGACCTCGTTAAGTTACGATTCCTATGTATGTGCAATTGATGTATTCTAACATTCTTGGAACTATGCTTTGACTAACATAATTATATGTAACACCTTTGGTCAGGATATTTAATATACCTGTCGCATAAAAGCCTTAAAGCATTAAAAACTACAAAGGACCAAGACTGTTGTAACTTTATCAGAATGCATTCATTAGCGAAAGTGGGGTGTTTCTTTTGGTTGGGAATCCTAACATATACTGTTCGCTATTAACATTACAGCACAAGTGAAGTTGGAGATAATTGGCAAAAACCGGCTGTGATTTTTCAATGCACCACAAATGATCATTCATTGTGCTAAAGTCATTATTTTATCATGGTAAAATCTTGATCAGGAATGGTGCACACGTCCATTAAATGTGCTTTATGTAAGCAACTCAACACCTATAGTCCTCGTTTAGAGGTGTGAGGCGCTGACCAACTGAGTGGCCAGTGAGAGTTAATATAGATATGGAGACGGAATAGCACTCTCACCCAGCGTAAACATTGAAAGCGTTATTGAGGATTAATGGGATTGTTCTGGAAACTTCTTTCCCCCTCGCTTCTTGAACTCTGTGGCAAATTCCAGCTGCCATATAAACCAGCGTGTTCAGAGTGAGCCAGTTAGTCAGTGAGATAGTGAGTTGTGTCTTGTGTTTGACTCCCCATCAAGTGAAGTGGAGGAAAGAAGAGGTTGTTTCGCATGTATTTTATTACACTGCTATATCACAACAACTAGCGAAGTGAGAATTGAATTAGATCACAGTGAACTGACAGTGGAAACTGGACCAAGTCACACTGGTGTCAGGAGTGGGGTTTAAATGCCACGATCAACGAGATACTTAAACAATTATTAAGTGAAGTGTAGAGCATAAAATCTGCAATTCGAAGAATGGAAATAAATTCTGGAACGGAGGAGATGGGGATGGAAATGAAATCTGGTATAGAGAAAATATAAAGTGAAATGAAAATGGTTAATTTCGGAATGGGGATGATATAGATTGAAATAAAGAACAAAATAAGGAAAATTCCAACTCGGTTTTGCGTTACACTGTAAAATCTGAGATAAATGCTACGGTGAAAGACTTGAAAGATAACAATGCTAAGAAGTTAGAAGAAATCAAATTTGGCATTGAGGGAAAGATAAATGAGGTGGAAGAGCATTTAATCATGAAGAAAAACCATTAGACCGGCAGACAAAGGAAAATGAGACAATGATAGAGGCCCCAATGAGAGAGCGTTAGATGAACAAGAAAGACAATTATACCAGCAGACGAAGCAAAAAAAGACGATTATAGAGACCGCAATAAAAGAGCATTGGACCAGCAGATCGAAGAAAACAAGAAAATGATGGATACCACAGTGGAGGAGGTGCGCCACCAACGAGAAACCAAGCTTCATGCCAAAGTTCTAGAGGGTTCCACAGAGGCTGTCAGAGAAAATCCTTGTGGTGCTATTTTTATAGCTCCTATGGAGTTTCTCCCCAGCACAGGTTTCAATTTCATAAACTTCAGCCTGGAATATTATGCTATTTCTTCCCAGAGGGATAAAAATATTGCATGCAGGAGATTCCCCATAAATTCCAGCTCCTGATCCACTATCCAATCTTTGAACCATCTGTATGCCAGATCACCTCTTTAGTGTGACAGTGTCTTTTATCCTGATTTCATTCAAAGAAAATATTGAATGGTTTCTCAAAGGATAATTTAGGAAACATATAATCACTTCTCAAAGGTTGGGTTTTTTATTATATTAATGATTCTGGTGTGCCCACAACCAGTCCCCACAGTGGAGGGGATAATACCCCCCCTCCCTGTGGACAATCTCTGGATGTCGACACCTGTCTTGCTTCATTGAACATGGTTATGTTTATTTTCCTGCCTTTCCAACATGATTTTTATCCACCTACAACAGGTATCTTCAACCCCATGATTTTTGCTGCAAGTAAGATTGAATCTGAGGAAACATTATCAAAGGTCCCCTAATGCTATTTCCTGGCTTTCTAGTGAGTTTTCAATCCTCCACACCAATTGATGTAGGCTCTCTCACAGGATTTGCCTTGTTGATATGCATGTTGGTTTAAATCTAAGGGCCTCTGAATCAATGAGGTTTCCCTAATATGCTTATCAATTAGTTTCCCCATTATTTTTAACAAAAATGAGGATAAGCTGTTTGGTCTAAAATCTTTGGCCAGGGTGTAGCTACTGCACCCAGGTTTTGGAATGAAGACCACTTTTACATGCCTCCAGGTCATTGGCACATATGAAAATGCCAAATTAGCCCTGAATAGTCTACATAAAACAGGTGTGATGTATTTTTCTCCGTGCTCTGTTAGAGCAGGAAAAATTCCATCAGGACCTGGGGATTTAAATGAATCAAATGAGTTTATGGCACACAAGATTCTGTTATAGTCAAATATCTGAGATGCGATTCTCCAGTCATCCTTCACTATAGTATTCCAGAGGTTTACAGCTTGACAGGGAGCTCCATCTTCAGATTTAGACAGTAGATCATTATTCCAGCAGTCTACAGGCTTCCTGTTGGAGCTTAGAGTTAGAGGACAGTTACTATGATATGAGGAGATAATGGAATCCTGTAGTTGGTCAGATACCACCTCTATATCATATATATTCCTAATAGATGGTGAAATTCCCTCTAATGTCTGCACATACACTTCCAGTTGGTGTTTCTTGGATTCTGGTATAACACCGATGGCTTATCAGCTGTGCTGATTTCCATTCTGATGTACTGGACAGTGAGAAAGACAGTTCATCAGACACATACCAGTTCCCAACCTGAGCAGCTATATGGGGAGATCCGAGGGTATTGTCTATAACTCTTTCTGTCTCTGAGTAACAAATGTAGTTTCATCACGCCTATTAATAATAATTAGGTTTTTAGATATTGTATAATCCAGTAAAGACTCATCTCTCTTGTTTGTGTTGGTGCTGCTCCACATGTGTGGTGTACATTTGCATCAGCTCCAATAATAATTACAGGTTTTGTTGCCCACAGAAGGTTTCCAGTTCTGCCAGCTCTTCAGAGGGTGGCAGATCTAGTAAGTCATACCGCAGGTAAGCCGAGGCTAACACAATTTCCTTCATTGCTCCCGCAGTGTGATAAGCCAGTCTTGTCGCTACTAGGTCTCTTGCTACAGAATTCCCATAGGGTAAGAAATTTTAAGTCTTGTCTAACAAATATACAAGCCCTTACATTTCCAGAGTGAGTGTTATATATTAACTTACCTCTGTGGTTGGTTAGCCCTGCTGCCCTGCCCTTGACAAATCAAAGTTTCTGTATCAGGTCTACTCCAATATCTCCTGTCCCTGGGAGTTTTTGTAAACAGGCCAAAGCTCCTCTACTGTGCTGAAGATTTATCTATATTACCTTCAACATCTTCAGGTTTTGCTTTCAGCCCTATTACTTGAAGGTTAGCTGCTTGAATCCCAGATAGGGTTTAAAATCCATTTTTGTCAGTACCTTCAGAGAAAGTTCATCAATGGAAAGTACCAATATCATTCCATTGGACTCTTCTTTTTTATTGATAGACCAATCTGACCAATCGTTTGTCTTAAGCCCAGAATTTTGGATTTCTAGATGTTTAAGTAAGTCCCTTGGGTCCCTTCTCTTTGAGAAGTTTAACTGGGAACCATGCAACTACTCTTGTGGTTCGGGTTATATCCCTAGCAGTTCCAACTTGCAGGATAGACCCTTTCCAGGGTTTGATGCATGGCACCTTCTCCATCAGCCATTTCTTGGCTGTTTCATTAGCACAAGTGATATACAATACGCCCTTCTCAGCATAGCTATGCTTAAAATGGGGGCTTGTCCCTGGTTTAGCCTCCAGACTTTCTCCAGAATAGCTGACTGAATTATTACTGATTGATCCTCTGTCAGTTTTATTATTACTGACTGATCCTCTGTCAGTTTTTCCTCTGGATACTGTCCAGAACAACCGCCATTTTTAGGGGGGCCAAAACTTGACTGTAACTTGCCCCAGAAGTACTGGGTTTGGCTGCAGTCTGCTCTCCCTCTTCTGTTTTTTTTTGAACAGGCTTTTGATGCCCAGCTGGAGATGCAGTGCTGGTTTCAGATCTGTTCCTTTTAGTGCCTATCCTTTCTCCTTACCTGAGTTTTGTGATCCTGAGGGTTTAGCTATATCCCTCTGTCTCACCTCCTCAGGTTGCTTTGGCATTCATCTTGATTTTCTTGCTTTCTGGCTCTCTTTATGGTGAGTTTCCTTCTTTGAGCTCCAGATAGTTATTTCTTTTTCTGGGGTTTCTTTACTATGAAGTCCCCCAATTTTTTCAAGTTGTGGTGTGTCCATTTTGGTCCCACGAGTGAGGGGGATTTAAAGGTCAGCATCTATGGAGCCCCCTAGCAGATGTAAGGCTAATTATGACAGGGTTGCTCCTGGTGCCCTGAAAAGATTGTTAGCGACACCATTTATTTTATTCACCTTGGTGCCATACAGCCCTCAGCATGATGCGTCCCACCTTGGCTTTAGGTGGACCATTGCCCCAATAAGTATGAGCTCCTGTTGGGAAACGCATGAGGGTTGTCTTACTGAGATACCCTCTGAGTTTGGATTTAGGTTGTTAAGCTACCTCTTCGCCCGACATCTTGCTTGTAGCCTGTCTAGACCCTACCAGTGAAACTGCTGTAGGACTGGAGGTAGAAGGCATACATGCTGGAGTTGCGAGAGCCCAGACATCTAAGGATGCACCCTGCCAAGGACCAGGAAACTACTAAGGGCTGGCGTGAAGAGGGACAGGTTGGTCCGTCATCACCGCTTTACTTCATGTTGAACATTGGTGGGAACAGCGAGGATGATAGGACACATGAATGAATTCGGAACCTTGAGGCGGGATAAGCTAGAAGATTGACATATAGATCCAATCCTGACGGATAAAGATTCTGGCGAATGATCTGCATGGGCGGTCGTTGTTTTAAGGGGCCCGATCTATAAGAGCTATCAGGCCCAAAGGTACTCCCTGGTGGTCGTAAACAGTGTGTTGAAGACATTTTGGGAGTATGCAAACGGAAAAACCAAGGTGTAACAACTAGTCTACCTGAGGAACAAGGTAAAAGAAGTCCTTGAGGAGATCCATGCTGGTATTACCAGAGGCGCTTGGATGTAAAAAAGACCTTAGAGAAGCTACGTCACTGATTCTATTGGTAGTATCTTCAAAGTGATATGAAGAAGTGCCATCTGCGTGCAAGTTGCGGAACCCAGACTCGCAGCTGGGACCGAATGCCTCAGTACAACATTGGAGCACTGTTCAAAAGAATTGTCATTGACGTGGCAGGCTCTTTCCCAAGGACAGACACAGGTAATTACTACCTGCTATTGGCTATGGATGACCAATCAAGAGGCTTCAACCGTGGTTAATGCACTGGTGAAGAATTTCCTTTTCCAGTTTGAGATCTCCCGGGAGCATCACATTGACCAGGGGACTAAATTCGAATCCAATGTTATGCCTCGGGATACACAAGACCTGTACCACTCCTCTTCATCCAAAGTCAGATGGTATTGTTGAGTGTTGTATTAAGATGGTTGAGAAGCCCTCTGGAAAGTAGTATCCGCCCTCAGAGATCCTAGGATGTACATGTGCCGTTTTATTCCTCCTGGCGCACCGAGTATCAGTACACAAATTCACTGCCATGACCGCAGCCAAAATGTTATTTGGATGGGAGCTAAGGTGATCTGTTGTTCGGCTTGCTTCTAATGCTGACCAGCCGACAGGGGCACTAACAGACATTCTAGAAGACATCCACTATCTTGCCAGGGAGTACCTGAAGCTGACAAGTGACTGTTTGGCGAACAGCGCCAGATTCCAGAATGGTGATCTCTTATGGCTTTATCATCGTACAAGGACTAAAGGGAAGTCACCAAAACTGGGATGGCCCATATCAGGTAATCACTTGTATTAACCCACATTTGATGTTAACTCAAGGGAAGCTGATAGTAGTCCATCCTGATTGGCTGCTCCATATTGCAGAGGTGCTCAGGATGATCAGCTATGGCCTTGGGTGAGAGGCGCTGTCCGACTGACTGGCAGTAGAGATAACCCAGGATAGCATTCTCACCGCGTAAACACCAGAAGCGTTATCGAGAGATTGTTCTGACACCATCTCAGTTGTAAGAAGGGTTTAATGACGGTCAGTGTAGACTTGTGCCAGTGCACAAGTGTATTTTCATTTAAATTGAAAATGTTTTTGATTGAACAGCATGTGTTTTAGTGGGTAATGTTTTTTCAGCAAGGTGTTGAATATGCAGAAAGGTGAAACAAAAATTTTAGAGAGCAGTTCTAAATTAGAGTTTACAATTACTGTTTACAATTCAATAAATAAATTAATTTTGTGACATGGTTCTGTTCATGATGCTGCATGAAGTGGCAGACCACAATTACTTCTTTTGGGGTGCTGCAAAGTCAACAGTGTATAAAGATAGAAAGAATAGATGAACTGAAATTGGCAATAATAAGTCAAACTGAAATGGAATTGTTCTGAAATCTTCTCCCCTGCTTCCAGAACATTCTTGACTCTGGAAAATTCCAGCGGCTACATAAGCCAGTGTGTTTGCAAGTGAGCCATTTAGTCAGTGAAATAGTGAGTTGTGATGGGACATAAGTGCTGCTATTGCAAGATATTGGGTGATATAAATAAAAACAAGCAAGTTGAGAATCGAGCATCAGGTCGTGGTTTGGTATAAATAAAAATTTCCCCTCTTCAGTGAGCTATTGCTATCACCTACCAAGCTATTGCTCAGTGACCTTCACCACGACACATCAGCTGAGTAAACAAACATGCGATTTAATCCTTTACTGCACTTAAATATCCATATACTCATTCATGCTAATCATACTCACATTTATGAAACCTAATAGAGGTAGAGATTTTAAACAACACAATTGTAATCAAAGATTTCGCAAATTAAATAGACGTTGAGATTCACCCAACTTTCAACAGATAACGTTCATCCCCGTTCTAAACCCAATACCTCATTTCCGTATTTGATAGTATTACAAACATGTCACCAACTGATATATTGAAAGTAGATTATTTGTAGTTCTGTTTTTGTACCTTTATATTCATATCCTCTGTATCTATATAAAATATCACTTCGTAATTCCAAGAATTTGTAAGATGTTATCATGAATTAAAGTTAAACTGGATGAAAGAGTTTCATTTCGTTGAAAGTTAAATTTAAGTTTGATTTTATATGAAATTCTTTAGTTATAATCCGGTTTTGATTTGTACGTACATTTTGCTCTAAGTAAGTGTTCATTTGTATATCGCTTTGATTATATTACCAGTCTTCTGGTAATGAGAGCAGATCGCTATGACCTCACTCACATTTTGTTAGCGTTATAGTACCCAGATGAAAACACGTCAGGATCTTTTCAGTATTGTTAGAAGGTCCACCTCGTGTTTCATTTGCCTCTGGAAGAAAATGTTGCGCAACCTTTTACATTTTCTCTTTTAAATAACTGTTTCTATCTGCACACATCAGAGTCCTAGCATCTTGAAACAATTTTTAATTTCTCTATCAGTTATGTATAGCAAATAGAGGAAGTATTGCATTCTACGTAAAGATTCGATACTGAGAGTTCATCAGAGATATACGTTTTGAGAGTGCCTGAATTAAAAAAAAAACATCTTTAGCAAAAGGCGTGTGAACAGCATAAATAAAGAAATTAGTTCAAGCTTAGTATCCTCCAAGAAAATTCCTCTACACCAAAACTACCCCTTTTCTCAAAAAATGGCTCCAAGAATTTTGATTAAACTTCAGTATTGTTTAAGATATTTGCATGACAAATATAATTAGGTATATCTCGAATTTTCTGGGAGTAGCCCGTGAAGTGCTCTCCATTCTGAAACTTTTATGTAACTGCTAAAGTGTAAGAGATCCTACAAAATCATACTACGCACCTGTGTCTGAATAGCAAACTCAGAAGGGAAAAGTCGTTAAATAACAAGTTTGGTATTTAAGTTCAGCATGCGTCAGGAAGATTTTTCAAGGAAGTCCTGCCATCCCAAACTACCCTTTACATGGAAACTTTTTCCAAAATACTACGTATTTAAAATATTTAAATGTCAAATGCATATATTGAATTTCTTGGGAATATCCTCTGAAGTTCTCTTCATTCAGTGTAACTTCTGGTAAACCATAAGATAGGCAAAATCTTACTTAAAGAAAAAAAAAACAGGTCTCGTTAAAGCACACAATTTATGTCAAAGCATTTCTTTTTCCGTTCTTTTTTTTTCTTTTCTTTCTTTCTTTCTTTCTTTTTAAGTTAACCATTCCCGAGATATTCCTTGTTATTGGTTTGAATTTTCAAACACCTACTTATCATTTTCTCAAATGGGAAGTCGGTTTTCGATATTCTCTCATGGTCATGCAAAGAGCATCGAATTTCGAAGTCCTGATATACCCACATGCTCTTTAAAAAGCTGACTCACTTTGCCTACTGCATCATATAACAAAATTGTACATGTAAATTGAAGGTTTATCTGGATTAATAGGAAGAAGCTGGAATAATAAGCTTTTGTAAGTATAGTTTATAGAAGAATGATTAGAGAAAGCCATGTGAATATAGAACATAATTTTTTTTCTTTCTTTCTTCCGTGATCATCTGAAAAGAATGGAATTTCAAATCCATCAAATTAGCGACCTACATTTAAAAGATTTGACTATCGCTTAATTTACTGCATTCTTCTTATCCCTACAATGAAATGTGTAATGAAAGTTTGTCTCAATTAACAAGAAGTAGATACCAAGAATAAGGGTTTGTAAGAATTGTTTGTAAAAGAGTGATAGAGAAAGTCGTGTGAATGTGAGTCATGTGATTTTTATTTTCCTATTTGGAACTGTCATGTTCCTATCATGAACTCCGCCATGGTACTAAACTGCAGTTGAGCAAGCTGAGGTACCTACGGAGGTACCACAAGAAATAGCAAGCAAGAGCTTACTAAAGGCGAGCAGGACTTGTTTTTATTTATACCATATCTTGAGCAATAGCTCAGTGATCAAGGTCAGCAGGCTTTTCCTCGCGAGGAGGTTGAGCAGAAAATTTTTATTTATACGAAACCGAGCGATTGCTTGGAATTAGTGAGAAATGAGCTAATGCTTGATTTTATTTATACCACCCATTGTATAAGTTTTGTGTCGACTCCCCAGGGAGTGAAGTAGAGGAAAGTGCTTCATAGTATTTCATTACACCACTATGTCGCAAGAACTTGTGAGATGGCAGTGAAAGTTGAACTAGATCACATTATGAAGTGACAGTGGAAACTGTCAAATTTGTTGTCAACTTCGTGAAGTCAAAATATTGTGACCTGGACAAAGTCACAATATGCACAAGTCATCCATATGCACCAAATACATCATCTAATAACTGTGTCAAAAACTGGGCACCTACTACTAAAGAAGAATACAATTAAATTCAAGCAAATGCTGTGTACTTCTTTGAGCTTCCTACAAAGGAATTTGATAGAATGTGCTGTTCAATTCTAGCGCAGTGGAAAATTTTGCCTTTGTAAAACAGTGATAATTCAAGTGAGTGTAAGGCAATGGAGTAGGTCCTATTCTTATTTTGCTGTTTAAAGCTCAATCAGTAGCAACCCTTGCATTGTCATTTGATTTTGGAACTGAAAATACAGGACTAGAATAATTTCAATTTGATGTTCTAATTATACCATCTCATAACATTTTATCAATTTTCTGACCTAATATTTATAACTAATTTAATTGTGGGGTTAAGCAATGTGGAGGTAATAATCCTGGAATTGTATCTTCTAATTGAATCTGATACTCAGTCAAATTTGTATGTTTCAATTTTAAATATAAGACATCTGAAAATTGATCTAGTATTTGCCTGAAACTATTTTATTACTCTAGGGTTAAATGTTCTAAATCAATTTAGGCTTAAAACTCTCATCATTCCCAAATCCAAAATGTAACACACACTATTCACCACCGACTGGTGTACTTGCAGCCAGTGCTGTATTCCTAACAAAAATAGTGAGATCCCCACAAGTTAGAGTATCATTCAGATTGCTGCACATGTAGATTAGCCTCCTTGGATTGGTTGGCCTCAGCATGCCTATGTATTTTATTTGATACTTTGATGTAATCCTCGGGGTTCCATAGATATAGCAGAGGTGGTACCAACACAAACAAAAACTGGTTTCATGTTTTCAGGAATGTTGTCTAATCTCTGAAACCTTCCTTTACATCTAAAAAAGAAAGAAGAAAAGGATCACACAATTTTCTCCCTTCTAGCCTGGTCTCGCAATGTCACATGGTCATTTTTTACTGTCCAAAATATCAATCTCTTTTATGAAGGATTTGAATTTTTCATTGTCATAGGAAATTAGCCTTGCTTCAAATTGTCACTAAGACTCTAACACAACTGTTTGCTATTAATTAGGGAGTCATTCTGCTTGATTCTCTTCTGGGAACCAGTGAAACACCCTTCTGAAATAGCTTTCTGTGCTTCCTTCATGCAAGCACCTGGATTTCCTTCAATTGTTCAGTGGCCCATAATTTCCCTATGTGATGAAAGAATAGTAGCACTGTCCTTTTGGAGGCACTGTGAGAGGATACTTATCTCTTCAAGAACACCAGAAAGCAAGTGCACACGAACTCGGGTGTTTTCTGCAACTCTTCCCTTATATTTGATTTTCTAGTCTTGTCAGTTGAACATCTATTAAAATGAGCATGGTAGCACTTCCATACTGCTTGCACTGCTCTATTGAGGCCACCCAACGCACTGAGAGTACTTCATATGTCTTCTTAAGCTCTGCTCCTAACTCTTGCGGAACAGCTGACAGTTCATGTTGATTCTTTGGAGATTAATGGTACAATGTGTATAGCTTGTTAAAAAAGATGATAATATGTGTCACACCAGAAACCTTTTCAATTGCATCAGCCACCCCTAATTCAATGTCATTTGTTTGTTCTTACCTCGTTCTGGCATTGCTGCATGCTCTAATCAAATTGTCATTCAAACAATTGCTTCGAGAAAAAGGTTCAGCTTCTATTGTTTCCCCATTGTTTTTTGAAGTTCAGTGATATTCAAGAAGAAGGTATTTGCATAACTATCATTAATTTCTGACCTTAAATATACTATTAAAACTGAACGTTAAGATGTAGACTCATCAATGAATACAGAGATCTTGGAATTGTTCAATATTATGTACAAACAGAGCTTCTTCCTCATAGTGTCTGCACTTCAGTCTGTAATGTTGGCACAACTGAGCTTACTATCTAGTGTTTTGCCCATGTGGAGACCATTTTCAATTTGCAAATCCACAAGCTTGTGAAAGTTTAAATACAGTTTGTTATGGTTTGTCTTAAAATATGTTGTGCAAAACAAAATGTGCTGTTCAACTACAAGGTTTTCTAGAACACTATCTTGTCTGCAGGCAATTAAATTGGCTTCAGAATTCCTATGTTTATTAATCTTTTTTCCCAATGAAGTTAAGTGAACTTAGACAAACCAGACCTACTGAAATACTGCTCCATTCTTTAAAAATGTACATTCCCTATGATTTATCCACTCTTATATTCTGCACACCTTTACACACTGAGCACCCAAACTTGTCTTTCCTACATAATAACCATTCGTATTTTGCCTTAAATGCTCTCTATGTACTGTTGCTCCAGCAAACTGGAACTCCAAATGACAAGGAATTACTTCACTACTTTTATCTTCAGCAATACTTGTTCCGATGTATGTGGTGTTAGCAGTTTCACATTCTTTCAAAGCATGTGGATCATCTTCTGTAAGTTAGACTTGAAACCCCAGAACAAGATTTACTGAAATAATCCTTTATACTGCATTTCAGAATGAAGCATTACACTTTTCAATTACTAACACAATTTATACATTTATCACTTTTAAAACAATGTAACATGCCAGGCTCTAAAACAGTAAACCAATTTGTAGAAGTCAAGAGTACTGTCTGCTACAATGTCTATAACTTTACGTGGAAGAAAAGTGAACCACAATAACCCATACAATGACTAACGATTAAAGGTGTTAACAATCACACTGTAAACGCTCAGACGAAAGGTATGACATGACTGAAAATGACTACTGTTGCTGCATGATAATAACACCCATCATTTCAGAGGGTCAAGAGTCGACATTCGGTATTGTTATTGCATCATTTAGGAATGTAATATCAGCATAAGGAAGCAGGAAATGTTTTTATTTTATTCATATCTTATCTTACAGCTTAGGTTTCAGATAGAGTCAAGTTTGGTTGCATCATTAAATACACAACATCACTGTGATGATGAAGGGAGTTTCATTTTGCTATTGTGACAAACATGATAGTAATATCGCATGTTTAGTTGATATCCAACACCGTCTATACACCCTACAAACATTTAAATTGATGTATGTTTCTATAATTATGTTACAAGTTGAACAGTAATCTTGAGTGCTTGCATAATCTTGAGCATTTCTTGAATTTGTAGCACTGGTAATGGAACATATTACACAATGTGAGAAATTAATATGACAATGTACACTAGCCCCGGCCCCCTGCTCTTCGTGTTCATTGTTCTTTTTTATTGCATTGTTTGGGCTATTCAGCAATGCTCAGCTGGCTTAAAACAAATATGTTCTATGAGTTATAATTCAGCATTTAGAATGTTTTAATTAAGCAAGACAAAACTTAATTAGTAATAAAATAGTAAGGGGATGGCATCCACCCACATTCCCCCTCCAATATAGCCCTGCTTGCAGGTTTACCTTAACTTCTGGCTCAAATGTAAATTAAATATATCTACTTGCATTCTTCAAAACAACCTATTTTCATAATAAAGACTGCACCTAACATAAGTTGGACAGCCAAATTTTGAACTACATAACATTCTACGTTTCACCTAAAATGAGATATTTTGTAAAGCCAGTTCCACCATGCCCAAAACTTACAATGGTTCTGATGCAACACTGATACACTAGTGTGTGACCCAGCTTGAGATGCAAGTGTTTGTGCATTCACCAACGAAACTACACTTCCAGAATGAGTTCATGATATTGTGACGGAATGTCTATTTTACAAGAATGTGATAAACATAATTTTATAAAGTTTTAGATATTCATAATGTGCAAGCTTTTCTTTCCAACTCAACAGAAACAAAAGGCAACACTGATGTAATGTGTCCCATTTTCTCATTAATATGGGTGTTATTACATAACTTCTGTGACCTGACTAATCGTCCTTAACATAACCTATTTTGTGACAATACCAATGTACCTTAACAGGTTCACTTTTGGTTACATTATCATGTATTGTACCTCTGGCTGTATAGGTAAGCTTCAACACTACTTCATGTAATTGTGGAGAATTCAATTTACACAGTGCTAACATATGTATTTCAGAATATGTGGCATTCATGACTGTTTATTCACAGTTTTGTATACTTCACATGCTACCCAGATTGCTACCCAGATCATTTCCTCAATAAATTCTGCAAACATATCGTGCAGTTTTTGTCTCGTAAATATTGGAGGTCAGTAATAGATTATAATTTAATGGTGATAAAAGTACCTTCAGTAAGGTTTATGAAAACCTTCCCTGTAAATTTTTTGGTCATTGCTTGAACTATTTTTGAAACTGAAGTTGTTACGTAAGGATGAAATATCTGCAACAGCACTTGACCATCTACCCTAAATGCTTTTTGCTTGTTTGTGTGTTTTTATTAAACACTTATTAAATTTCTGTGTTCATGAACTTCTGAAGTTTGAGCTGGTGGTATTGTTTGCATAATCTGAGCCTGGTATAAGGAGGTCATAAAGTATCTACCTGAACTTCTATTGGTTGTTCTTTGTGTCCTTGAATATGTGGCAATTGTTCTTTAGACTGCAGGGTTTTAAGTAATTTGCAAAAATTAATTTAGTTGCTTTTATTTCACTGAGTTTGATACAAAGAAATTGGGTCATACTGTTCTGTATTGTCAATAACAAATGCCATGCTAGCCTCTAGTTCCCGAAGTCACGGGTTCAAACTTGGCAGAGGGTAATGGATTTTTTCGGATGTAAATCCCTAGCATGGCTTCCTTAGGAAGGGAAATAAAGCCGGTGGTCCCGTGTCGTAGATTTCTGGAACATAAATGAACCTCAAGCTGTAATTTAAAAGAAGTCAGCCCTATTTTACAGTATTCTTGTGCCAGTTTCAGAAGAATGCTTTTAGGATGCTCACATGTGCCATGTTCAGTTGTTTCGCTAACAGCCAAACTTGACCAGGTTGGTGATTCCTTCTCCTCGGATAGTACTATATGTAACAACTGCAGCAGTTCTGCACTTGCATTAAATTAGACCTCCAGAGCTCGCAATTCAAACTTGAGTTCCTGCTTATTCAGTACTTCTTGCAGAAAAGGAAGTTCCATAGTTATAAATATTTGAGATTGTACTGCTTATGGTGAGACCTTTCAATAATGATTTGAGTAAGAAAATGTGTTTAAGAAGGAATTGTGAAGAGAAAATAAATATAGATTCAAAATTACATACATACAGTATAATATAATTAAATCTTTATCGGCCTGTATTACGATCTTCGGTTAAGGTTTGGGGTAAGATTTACCTGAGCGTTACGTACTGCGACTGTATTACAATCTTTGGTTAAGGGCTACCCGGGAGTTATTTTTGGAGGTAAACTAACCACCACCTCAAGTGGTGGATAAAGATGATACCTTGGAGTTAACTCGTATTTCCGAATGAAACATGGCGTACCACCGGCAGAGATTGATTATTGAGAGTGATTCAGAATATATTTTCAAGTTTTTGGAAATGTTATCTATACATTAGAATAGTTCACTCCAACACCCAGTCTTAAATATTACTGTCAGGGCATAAGGAACTAACCATTGTGCTTGGATTGTTTTTGGAAGGCCAAACATTTTAGGTTAAATGACAAGCAGTGTGGGCAAAGGTAAACGTATTTTGCGTGTTAGTTTATATTTAGGTTGGTTTTTAAAATTGTGGAATGGCTTTCCACGTTAGTTTTAAGTGATATTCATGAAATGTTTGCATCAAAAGACTATGGTTTTCGGTTATTAAAGTGATATTCGTAAAACTTTTACGTCAAAACTCTTAACACTATTTTTAACGAAACTTTGAAGTGTGGCATAGTTTTCCAAATAGAATAACCAAGGAACGGTATTAGAAAGATGCAACAAACTTAAGAATATTGTGTTGAACTTAAATGTCAGGCAACATGTGTAAATCCGAATCAACATTAGAACCATCGATGTTGCTTTTCTATAAATATAATAGGTTTCGCGAACGGAAAAGCTAATAAAAAGGTAATTATAACTATTGTTTACGGTATCCTATTGTATCTCAGTAATCCAATAACGTACTAGAACCGCATCTTGTATGCTCAATGACATGTATATAAATTACAGTTTAGGTTATGTTCATGTCAAAATTCTCTAAAAAAATCTCCAAAACCGTTCACAATCTATAATAGTCTGTCCGCTCGTCTTGTTACTAATGACCAATAATGACGCTATAATGTTGCAGATTACCACGAGATAGCGTTGTATAAACAGTGAAATCACTCAGAAAACTATTGCCAAGGAGAAATACATATCTCTTTGGTGTTGCCAACTTCTCGCCCAGCATCATAAACCTTAGGGTTACTAACCATCGGTTGATATGCGTTTGTAATACGCGGCAATGCACCTAACCTTCAGGTAGCGATAACTGATAGGTTACAAACCATGACTTTTAACCGGAGATCGTAATACAGGCCGTAACTGGATCAAAGATTGAGTAACTGAATAGTAATAATATTTGAAATATAAATTAAAATGTGAATTAAGAATTCTCTCTCTTTTTCAAATTGGCTTTCCAAAAGTGTAATGAGTTACAAACTGAAATTAAAGTAAACAAAAAATGTAGAATAAAAGAATTGCAATGACACAATAGACAGTGACAAAAGCAGTATGTACTATTCCATAAAATGGAAAGTACAGCATGAAAGGTTAAATGTAGCTTGGCCCTGGCAGTTGCACTCCCATGCATTACCACAAAAAGTATTCTTTAATATAAATGTAGTACCATCAATTCCAGTTCTTGATGAACCCAATGCAAAATACTTAGTATGAATGAATGAACGAACGAACGAACGAACGAACGAACGAACGAACGAACGAACGAACGAACGAACGAACGAACGAACGAACATTTATTCCCACCTTTCTGTGATACAATGTTACAAATTAAACTTACAACTAAATGATGTTTTCTTTAATCTAGTGCGTCTATAAAGCTTTCGTATGTATGGAATAAAGCTACTGCTCACTTTCCAGGCTAAAACCATTCTGTTGCTCCTTGTCCACTTACCTCTTACACTTCCTAAAAATGTCCCCACATTTTAATCATTTCTGCTTTTGGGCTTGCCAACATTTTGATTCTACTACTTCTTTGTTCAACTTATCCCATTTTTTATTCCAAGTATCATCTCTCCACTTTTAAGCTTTTCACATTAGCCAATGGAAAATACTACCCAATTTGTCACACATAACGCATCTCCCCTAGCAATTATTTCCTATCTTTTTTAGAAATATTACTTCTGTGCACATCCAAGCAACACCTATTCTTTCAAATTGATTGCATATTTCTACATACTCCCTCCCCCAATTTCTCTTAACCAATTCATACTTTTATCCTCAAAAGTAGCCCATATCTTTTGTTTCTCTATGTCTTCATTCTCATTTCTTTCCAAAATCCACCATTATTGTTTTTATCTAATAGCCAAATATTCCTCATGCCAATTTCTTCTAACATATTTCCCATCTCACCAAACCAACTTTCTCTTCCTAAAACAGCTTTTTAGAACTGTGTGCATTCTTTTATTATATCGCTGTCATCTAGATTTAAACATCTGTACAGTATTTCAAAATTCTCTCCACTGTTATACCTTTTCTCTCTACCCTTCCTAGCTCTGCCACCACGCCCTTTGGTGAGCTCTTGGGTAGACCCAGAATTTCTCTACAAAACATTCTATGGACTAAATCAATCTTAAGCCATCCCTTTGTCACTTCCCAAATTTCTATTCCACATAGCACCTTTGACTTGACTACTGCTTCATAAAGTCTTTCCAGCCAATAATACTAAATAAAACAATCACCCTATTTTACTTTTGCTCCATTTGGCCATGTGCTATGTTCTTGGTAGACTCATCAAGTTACATTTGTTTGAGTTAAAAGATTAAACTGCAATTTACGTGGATGGAACAGTAAGTAAGCACAGTAATTTTTTCTTGCATTGTTATTTGTGGTTAGGATGTTTAAATTTCACAGAGATATAGTTTGAAGTTTGTGCTAGAGATGACAGTTTTTCAATCAGGTGTAGCTCTTGCAAGAGAACCATGAACAACAAAGCAAAAATTGCTTGAATGTTACTCTTCAAATTGTGAAGAACAACAAGATATGTGGGCAAAAGGACATAACCAAGTGGAATTTAGCGGAAATGTCTATCACACCTGGGAAGACACTCTAGCAACATCTCTAGATGGTACAAATTCTTTGACGAAAGCCATGAGAACCACCACATTCCAGACAACCAGTAAAACACAGCAGAATGTTGCAGCCATTGAGACAGCTCTTTTGAATGACTGGTAGATCCATCTGCGAACATTGTCTGAACAATTCAGCATTTCTTACAGTACAGTGTACGATATCACACTAAAATTTCATAAAGTTAATGCCCCCTGGGTTCCTAAGAACCTGATAGATGACACTTGACACATTATGTTGCAGAAGCGTATGACTGTAATTGTGATGAGTCCTGGGCATAGCACTACATGCCCGAAACAAAGCAACTTATATGGAATGGAAACACACCAACTACTCGGTAGAAAAAAAAAAAATCTGCAATCTGTGAAGAAAGTGCTTGTGACAGCATTCTGGGATATGCATGGTGTATTGCTGGTAGACTTTGCTGAATAAGGGGCCACTGTGAATACTGAAGGTTACAGTAAAACATTGGTGAAGTTGCATGTGCTGTTTGTGACAAACGCCATGACATTAATGCTGAAAACTGCTTGGTGACAATGATCGCCCTCATGTTGTGGCTTCTGTTCATGAGAAAATTACAAAATTTGGTTGGGAGGTGTTCCAGCACCCACTTTATAGTCCAGACATTGCACTGCCAGACTTTCATCTGTTTGGTTCCATGAAGAAATTCCTGGTCAGCTGTTCATTTTGACATAGATGCAGAAGTGAAACTGTATGTGTGAAGATGCTATACTCGAGGCAAAAGGAGTTCTGTGAACGGGGTATAAGTAAACTGGTGCCAGAAATGTGCAGAGAGTCTACGCGCCTGTATAAAAGTAGCTAATGCTGTGGGGTCACTGTTATTTAGTTTATTACATCTAACCTATTAAACTTCTTTTGAAAAAAATTACTGTGCTTACTGAAGCACCCCATAGAATTTAGAAAGTTACTTTTACTGAAATTGAACCCAAACCGAAGCATTCTCATTAAGAGAAATAACGCAGTAATTGAAATAGAAGTTTAATTGAAACAATCTCACCCATATACATCTCGGAATACGTTTGCCCAGCCTTGGGATGACATCATGCAAGTCATGTCTCCAGTAGCTAGTAGAGAGAGAGAGTGTATCAAAGAAAATATCAGATAAATATGAAACTTCATTCTTGATATTACTATTGAGAATCTTAATCACTTTGTTGGTGGAAAGCTACCACATGATTAAGTTTTTAAATCAAACTTCTATTTAAGTTGGATGTGATATGAATATTTTCAAGAAAGTCCTTCCACCCCAAACGATACTTAATATGAAAAAATAAAATGTGCATTTTTTATTTTTTCAAAAATGACTATAACAATTTTGATTAAAATACCATAATTTAAGATATTTGCATGAAAAATAAAATGCATACATTGAATTTACTGCAAATAGGCTGTGAAGTCCTATTCATTCAGAATAAACTTTGAATAATTTCATATAACTTGTAATCATTAAGGGATAGGCAAAAATTTAATACACAAAAAATGTTTCTAGTTTCAGTGTTGCTCATATGGAAACCAAGCAATGGCTTGACCCATTTATTAACTGGATGCAACCTCTGATGGTAGAGTGATAGTGAGGATGGTGACAGAATGAGTACCAAAAAATGTAGATCTCCTAAACACAATTTATGTCTTAATCTGCAACAAACAAAATGAAAATGGCTATCAGTTTACATATTTATCATTAGATATGAATGCATGCTGATATTACCCGGTAAAGAAACAAGACAGTAAAGTTACTAACCTTCATTTCTTAAAGAAATCCAGCAGAGTAGTCTGTTTCCTCCTGCCCGCATATCCGGCCTGTGTTCAATGTGATTAATGCTGCCGAGTAGCCCCTCATCAATAGGGAAGAAGCATAGGTACCGCGTTACAACATCCACTGCTGCCTCAAATGTTGGTACTGCTGATTCCTCTTCTGGTTGTTCAACAACATATTCAGTATCAACGTTTAAGTTTTTATATATATATATATACCAATTGTATTTCTCAGAATCTGGAACAGAAGAAAGGAACTTGGTATTGTTTATGAAGCTCACTATAACTTATATTTTTCATATTGTATTATATTTGCATTAAGTGATTTTACTGTTAACCTATTCCATTCTTGTGCCCACTGAGCACCCATGATGGGAAAACTCTTCTCTACATTGGTGTTATGACCAGGAATTGAGAAATAGTATCCCACAATTTTAGCAACTGTGAGTACTGCTCACTAGAAATGCAGTTATGTTTTGTTTTGTCAGGGTGTTTTTATTTACCACAAAATCGCAGACAGTCTGTGAAATCCATTGCATATAGCAACCCTATGTATATGGTGAAGGCCTTGTTTTCATGCAGTCAGACCAAAAGTAAAAGAGAGTGACAAAGCATATATCCTAACTCTTCAATATTAAAGATAAATTTGGATAGTTAAATAATTTGTATGATTTCCACAATAGTTTTATTTATGGAGAGATCACATAAACTTGCTTTAATCTTTTATTTTATGTTAAATGTCTTAATATGTTTTATATGGGTGTATTTAATGTGCATATGAGGGAAGTTTTCATTGCATACACATTAAAGGGATTATTACAGCATAAAATTCCTCTCCCTATAATAATGTTTTTAGATCATCTGTAGTCAGAGAGGAGATCTTTGTTATTGCATAATTTATAGCTACACTTGGAGAATGAATGTATATCTGTAAACTGCTGTCAGTTTTTAAAGCCATTAATGCATATTGTAATTACGGATACCATTATGCTGTCTTGTACCATTCCTGCCTTTGTGTTTTGTTTGATGTGACGAAAATCACTGTTTTGAATTTTTAAATTAAAAAACAAACAAAGGAATTACATTGATATCCCTTGTATCAGATGCTTTACCATAGGACAAAAGGTCCATTTTTATAATGCATAAATTGTGACCTGAAACTGGTATGATGTGCTTTCAATATGTCAAATAGAATGCTGATGGTTGTGAAGCCATTGGGTATATTTTCTTTTTTTAACAAATTATATATTGATAACCAGAGAAATGACTTTCAGCCAAAATTAATATTCCATAGCTTAAAATACTCATTAAAGATCTTTTGTGAGGCTCTATAATTATCATCAGAATATGGTTGTTACTTTTTTTAAGTATGCAAAACGACATTCAAACTTCCATTGATTCTCATTGATTTATTTATTTATTTACTTTGCTAGGGAGATGCTGCATAAAATAATAAACAACATTAGCCAGCACCATAACTGAATGACAAAATAACTTGCTCAGGGAGGGTGGAATTCTTCACAAATGAGTGTACATAGCATACAGACATATAGAAACAGTAAATTTATTTAGCAATAATTAGCTAAATTATATTTATCATAAAAGCAGTAAGAAGTTATGTTAATTTTAAGTAATAAAAGCTAATTTTATTATGCAAGTTATTTACTAATTAACACTCAAGTTTAATGGCAATGATATAATATCCTCGTATAAACTGAGAATAATTAACAGAAAATCCTTGCATATTTTACAAAAAAAAAATTAACAAAGGTATAAAAATTAACATGAATTTTAAAAAATAAGAAACAATTGCTCCATAATATTATATTCAAAAGGCTGAAAAATTATCAAATCATATCTGTTATTTGTAAGTACATAGATACAGCAACCAAAAACAGTATGTATGGAGGTTATAAGTTACTGGTAAGCGAGTAGGATATCAGAAATCAGGATTTGTATTTATTTAGTTTTAAAAGGGTGATTCTTGCTTTCTCATTAGTTTTTCCTTAAAAAGGTAAAATTACTTGTGTAAGTATAGTGATTGTTATTATACAATTATTAAATATCCTAAGTGACATAAGTTTTATGTGATTCATAATACACTACACAACAAAACATATTTTTTATTCCACAGGTTGCAACACATGAATAACAATACATTATTTGAAAATATGTGGAAGATGGCTATAACACTTTCCTGTGTTTTAATGGCAGCAATAGTAACCATGAGTCGGTAAGTATTTTAAGAGGGGGGATTACTGTCCATTCTCTTGGTTTAAACATTTAATATGAATTTTATTTGTGCAACACATTTGGTACGTGCAGTCATTGTAAATAGTTTCTGTTTTATAAATTATAAAGTTCTTTTGGATATCAGAATTATCAGTAGCATTTATGCAAGTATACATAAAGGTGCTACTTGTCAGCTCCTAGTTTTTGAAATAACATCAAGAAACAAAAGAAAGTTTCAAAATGTTGACTTTTTGTTCTTTATACCTTGCTAACATCATATTCTAAGGAATCTTAAGTGTTGAAGTCGTGTGTTAAACTGGATCATATAAAATTCATTAGTCTATTCAGAAGATAATGGGACCACTCGCAGTGTACAACTGTTTAGAACTGAGTGAGATTTATGGGTCTGCTACATGATAACTTTGTGGAGCAGGGTAAGCTTACTTCACAAGCTGAACAATTTTCATCATTTTGTGTTAATAAACCAGACTCACATTTCATATGAATAAAAATAGTTGTGCTCTTTCATTATGGGTAATTTTGATAAAAAAAAAAGCCTTGGCTGAAATTTGATAATCAAAACAAGAATTTGCCTTGTCATCTATTGCATATGTGCGTAACATTTTCATAAATTCTTTCAAGGTTGATGCAGCCTGTTTGGTACAAGCATTATGCAAACCATTGATATACCTGTGTTATTTGCTAACTCATCACCACACAAAATGCGTTGTATTTTAGAATGGTGTAACCAAACATTTTTATTTTAGGTTTTCTTCCTTAAGTGCCTAAAGAAAAACATGGTAGAGTCCAAGTCAAACCAAAATGACTCACCTCACCCATATATGGTGCAGTATCTACATGCTGCTACCACAAAGTCTTAGTTCCAAGAAAATAACTTCACCTTAGGTATGCTTAAGCAGCAGAAGTTAAAGATGTAATTAATCAATAGGTTATCATTTGTCAAGCGGAATAAAAACCAAGGTAGCATTTTATTTGTTATTGTAGTGTTACCCCACCACCGATAAATAATAATTTCACCACACGGCAACAAATAGCTTTTGATGCACACTATAATGCAGCAAGTAATTGTAATGTACACTAATGGGTAAATAATTCATTAGTAATATAAGTTCAACTGCGCATCACAGCAGCACTAATGTACAAATGGTTTAAGCTCAATAAACTAGATGGCGCCACTTGTCATTTGTGCTGGCAACCATTACACAGCGACCACAGATATAAATACGCCGATCCAGGCGACAGTGAGACAGCCAGAACTGACTCCTTGTCTTGGACGGTCACTAGCACAAGCTGCCGGGCTGCGAAGAACATGAAACAATAAAGACTCATATTTTGAGACCAAGCCTTTCAAACACCTCTATCGTATTCCTGCTCCCATGTACTCATCGTGACCTAGCTTCGCCGACGAACGATCCCGGGTGATGTTTGAGCTCAGTAGGCTTGCCTACTAGCGTGTCTGGCATCGTCAAGTGGTACCTGGCTGGGCCTAGCAGATCACTGACACCCTCTCGGACAGGTGTGATAACTCCTACTTGATCCCTCGGAGCCCCTTCATTCAGGGAAGCATTCGGGAAGAGTAAGCGGTGCCATAACCGGCCAATGGGCCTAATCCTTGTATCAGACCTCTGTAGTAACAACACGCAACCATGGATGATGTAAGGTCCACAACAATGGTGACCCAGACAACGCCACCCAGGAGGTAACCGCAACACAGTTGGAAGCAGTATGCGCCACTGCTACTCCTCTACCAGCCTTCTACAAGGAAGACCCAGCAAGTTGGTACCTACAGGTGGAAGCCATCTTCGCAGCAACATTGACACTTAGCGCACCTGCTTCCACAGCATCGTTGGACAACTGTCTCGACAGATGGTGATCCAGTTCACAGACCTGATGATCAATCCAAGGCAGCAACCATACCAAGCACTTGAGCATAATCTGCTCGAGATATACACCCCAACGAACCAACAGCGGTTCCAACAGCTACTTGAAGACACACAGCTGGGCGACCAGAAACCATTCCAGCTCCTGAGAGTCATGCAACATCAAGCTGGCACTACCACAACAGAAGAGCTACTACGCCTCCTATGGTTTCGCACACTCCCAGCACAGACAGTCCTTTTTAGCAGCAGGGAAGATAACTCCTGGACAGAATCGTCTGGATTGTAGACCAATCCATGGGTCACAACACAGAAGAGTAGCAGAAGTCCAACAATCCAATGCAAACCCAGATTGAGGCATTATCAAATAAGCTGAGGGCACTAGAAGGGAGAAAAACCACACAACCCCAAGCTACCCGACGGAACACCATTGAACGAACCAACGGCATCTGTGGTACCACAAGCGCTGGGATCTGGATGCACAGAACTGCGCACCACCCTGCCAGTTCACAGGCAACAATCAGCGGGGTACAGCACAGTAAGTATGCGGGACCGGCTGTGAAGACCTCTTCATCCGATGCCAGAAAAATCAAATTCCATTCCTGGTGGACACTGGAGCCTGCGTCTCCATCTTACCCAACAAAATCATCATAAAGAACCAGACACGCAGAGTACCAGGTGTACGCAGCAAATAGATTCCCGATCCGTACATTTGGCATCCAAAAAGCAACATTACCGCTAGGCACAAGCATATACACCTGGGAATTCCTGATTGCTGACATCCCAAAAGCCATCTTAGGGGCCGATTTCCTCACTCACTTCGGCCTATCAGTAGACCTTCACTCGTATCTACGAGACATCCCAGGCCATGAAATCCCAGGGTAAGTGGAAACCATATCAGACCAAATATCTTCAATTTTGCCACACCTTCCAACACTTAATAGAAGAATATATCAAATCACCCAACCAACTCCAAAACAAACCATACAAAGGCATTAGCATCTACCATTGTAGAGACAACAGGAGCAATAGCAAAAGCGAGACAACTACCCCTGTCATATACACTGCAGCCAAAGAAGAAATTACTAGGCTCCTGGAGGAGGGCATCATAAGACCTTCAAAATCACCCTGGGCATCACCCCTCCACATTGTAAAGAAACCAGACGGGTCCATCTGCCCTTGCTGGGATTACCATTAGCCTAATAAGAAAACTGTGCTTATCGATACACAGTCCCACACATCCAGGATTTCAACACCCTCCTCCATGAAATCTCCATCTTCTCCACCCTAGATATCCAGAGAGCTTTTAACCACATATCAATTGCACCTGAGGACATTCCCAAAACAGCCATCATCACCCCATTTGGCCTCTTTGAATACATCCGCATGGGTTTCGGACTACGCAATGCTGCACAAACATACCAGAGGTTCATGAACCATCTACACGACCTGCCATTCACCATCTGCTATCTGGACGATATCTCAATGGTATCCACGGCACCAGAAGATGAACAGCCGCGGACAGTCCAGTGATTCAGGAATATGGCCTCCACCTCAACATTGCCAAGTGTGTCATTGGACACCTGGTATCCAGCCAGGGTGCCTGACCACTCCCGACGAAGGTCCAGGCCATCACAAAATCCCCCCTCCACCAAAAACATTATGGAACTACGGCGGTACTTAGACATAATCAATTTCTACTGCAGACACATTCCGCAGGCAGCCTCCATTCAACAACCCTTAAATGCCTTACTACACAACAACAAAAAGGACAAAACACCTATCCAATGGACAAAAACATTCAGCAATGCCTTCAACAACACCAAGCAAACTCTGGCAAATGCCACCCTGCTAGCACACCCATCAGAACACGCGTCGCTATACCTATCGACAGATGCCGGTGACACGGACATCGGTGCTGTCCTGCAGCAACATCATCGGAGAAGCCTACAACCCCTAGGGTTCTTCTGCAAAACACTCAGCCAGACACAGCGAGCATATTCCACATTTGTCAGAGAGCTATTAGCCATCTACGAGGCTATTAAGCACTTCTGGAACCAGGTAGAAGAAAGACATTTTACCATCCTCACCAATGATAAACCTCTCACACCATCACACAGAACCCTAAGAACAGCACACCTAGGAGAGTCCGACAACTGGGGTACATCTTGCAGTTCTCTGCCTACAATTCAGTACTACGAGGGAGACATAAATACGGTAGCAGATGCCCTGTCCCGCATAGAAACACTAGACTGCATTGCCGCCGACTTTCTGGCTCAGGCACAGGCAGCAGATTCAGAAATACCGATATACAGTTTCACTCACGACAACATCCAACAAATACCTATCGGAGATACCGGCATTGTCACATGCGACACTAGCATGGACAGCAACAGATGTCCTCCATGGTGTAGTGGTTACCATACTGCCTCTAGTCCCGAAGTTGCAGGTTCAAACCCGGCAGAGGGCGATGGAGTGTGTTGGGCATAAAAATCCTTAGCATGGCTTCCTTCAGAAGGGAAAGCCGGTGGTCCCGTGTCATAGATTTACGGCACGTGAAAGAACCTCAAGCCTGATAGAGGCCTCTGAGCAAAATTACTGGTCTTTCATGCCCAATATAGAATGGGATGCTAAGGACCACAGCAGTTAAAGAGCGTCCATAAATAAAATTCATTTTTTTTCAACAGTAACCGACCGTTAGTCCCGCGCCAATGCAGGAGGACAGACTTCCAAAAATTGCATGGCATGAGCCACCCAGGGATTCACGCGACATACAGGCTCATCACATCCCGATATTTTTGGCCATCCATACACGCAGATATCAAAAAGTGAGCTAAAGCCTATCACCAGGCCAGATAGCCAAAGTCTATCGCCATATAAAAGTGCCACTGCAAGATTTTCCCCCGGCGACCAAATTCGAGCACGTACAAATGGACATCGTCAGCCTCCTGCCTCCTTCAAAAGGTCACACCTTTTGCTTAACTATGATTGACAGGGCAACCAGATGGCCAGAGTGCATACCTCTCAAACGGATAGATGCAGCCACCATAGCCAACAAGTTCCTCCAGCACTGGATAAGCCGCTACAGCACTCCAGCCAAAATAACAACAGACCAGGGAACCAGTTCAAGGCAGAGCTATTGCGGGAACTTACTCAGCTGCTGGGCTTTGAAAAATACCACACCAATGCCTATCCCCCCCCAATTAACGGAAAAATAGAGCTTTGGAACCATTGCCTAGAAGCTGCACTAATGGCTGCAACCAATCCACCTGCATGGATCGACAACCTGCCTACAATTCTTTTAGGGTTACGTACAGCAATCAGTGATGCCAACAACCAGTGTGCTGCAGAGAGAGGTTTGCAGCAACCCATCCGCCTACCCATGGACATCTTCGTCTCTTCAACTATGGCTCAGGAATCCCTGACAAGGGAAACCCAAGCCTGGCTGCAAGCGTGTAGGCAGAGCTACCTACCGGCAAAACTACAAACTACCATTCACATGTACTTCTGAGAGTAAATAGTCAGATGCAAATTGACACCACCATACCGCGGGCCCTTTCCAGTAATCAGCAGTGATGAAAAGTCAGTAGAGATTTGCCTCGAAGAGGCAACATGGCTAAAGTCTCCATAGAACGATGCAAAGCTGTCCTAGTATGGCCACTAGCACAAGCCAGTGGGGCACAAAGACACTGAAACAATAAAGACTCATCTTTTGAGACCAAACCTTTCAAACACCTTTATTCTATATAAAGAGAGTTGAGGGTTGTTACACTACATCACTAACAACCCTTAACTCTCTTTATCTTAAATTATGACCCATCACTGTTACTAGCTTCTAAATCTTCAAAATTAGTCAAAAACCTTTATTCTATTCCTGCTCCCATGTACCCGTCGTGACCTAGCTTTGCCAACTGAACGATCCTGGGCGATGTTTGAGCTCAGTAGGTTTGCCTGTTAGCATATCTGGCATCGTCAAGTGGAACCTGGCCAGATCTAGCAGATCACTGACACCCTTTTGAACCAGTGTGACGAATCCTACTCGATCACTCAGAAGCACTTGGGAAGAGCAAGCAGTGCCATAGCTGGCCGATGGGGCCTTCTTCATGTATCAGAACTCTGTAGTAACTACATGCAACCATGGACAATGCAAGGTCCACAACAGTTATTTAAAGCACATAAATTACGACAAATATATGGTGAATCTTACAATCTACTGGAGGGGGGTGATTTGTGCTACCTGGCAAGTTTTAAAGGCAGCAAAATCTTAAGATACTGAAGCTGGTTATCGAGACCCAGGAATAATAATAATAATAATAATAATAATAATAATAATAATAATAATAATAATATACGATCGAACATAACGACAAAAATGTGCTGAATTCATATTAGGAATGGGTTTTGTAGGAAAGACCGAAAAACAAGTTTTGTTTCCTCGAAGCAGATGTATTTACCTGCTTGGGCGACATCAAGCCTACCGGAAGTTTCGCTTTTGTACTCTGGCTCGGACGGGTAGTTTACAATGGTTTCAAAGCTTAGAAGGGTCAGAAAGTATATGTGCCTTATCTACGATCTAAGAATATTCGTGGGAAGATTTTAAAACTCAAAATAAGCTGTAAGAAGCAAATGTGAAAGTTGTCAAGTGGGGATAGCCAGTAATAAAATCATGAAACAAAAATGATAGCCAATCAAATGATCGCGTATGCATCACATGATACGTTTGAACGTAAAACAGAACGAAACATAAAGGTGGGGGAAAATTCTAGGTTTGGCGAAAGGTGTGAAAAAGGAAAAGAAACGCCGAGAGTCATTCCGGTACAAACTAATCACGAGGACGGTCGACGAAACGAAATTAGAAGAAAATAATCAGAAAATTTATAGTGTAAAAATGAAGTTGTGAAATCTAGGCAATTCGAGGGCTAGTCGGAGAAACACATAAGTAGCGACTTCGAAAGTGATAAGAATAACAGTGGTTTCGACGACGAAGGTGGCGGGTCGACCAGATAGGAATCTACGTAACAAAATAAAGAAATAACTCAAACTTAGCCGGCAGTATTATTAATATCATTAAGGCAGTGTCACCACCCCTGAAAACTAGAACCTCAGCTCTACCAAAAACAAATTCCAAATCCCTGCCGTCCAACCATCGAACCCGGGACTCTGAGTCCACTGAAGCAACTGCCAGGAACAACACAGATGTGTCAGAGGTCAGCGTCATATGGTGCCCACTACGTTGGGGCTCGAAATACTGCCAGCGGACAACACACCCGGAGAACCGACAACGGAAGGAAGTACAGAAAGACGACGCCGATGACGACATCAGCAACCACCAGAGTCGCCGGCAGCAGCAGAGTGTACCGATAGACGCGTGGCAACAAGCGACATCGACGCCGCTCCATTACAACAAGGAAGCAGGCATTCAGCGCAGATCATCACTGTTCAAAAAAATGTGTAAGTGTAGTGAAGTGATATGTGAACTAATACAACACTTCGCAGCAGCGCAACTCAGCACCGAGTAAGTGTTAACTGTATGATACATAAGTCAATACATTTTGGAAGGGAGTGTATATGCAATAGATATAAGTAAGCTGGTTTATGCATGTTCGTAAATGCTGTTAAGAAGCAAGAAATTAACCGGTAACGACATAGAAGATAATAGCAATGAACAAGGAGAAAATTTCACTAACAATAGCATGCGGGTAGGTGTAGAAAATGGAGATAGCGAAACATTAGAAAACCAAGTTACCGGATCACTTAACACGAGTGAAATGCTGCAACAAATGTTGGCTCAATTGAGCCTCCTAAACACTAAAATAACAGAACAAGAGCAAACACTTGGGCAAACACTGACTCAACGATTAACAGAACAAGAGCAAACACTTGGGCAAACACTGACTCAACGATTAACAGAACAAGAGCAAACACTAACTCAACGATTAACAGTACAGGAGCAAACACTAAAACAACAATTGTCCACCCAGGAACAAACATTGCAGCAGCAGATATCCTCACAATTATGCATCCAACATAAGGAAATCAGTCAGGGCTTAGAAAATAAAATACAGGGTGTCTTGTTAGAAATTAGAGCAAGTCAAAATGTAATCTACGAGGATGTAGAATATATAAGAAACGAACTAAAAGCAACACAGAATAGTGTAGAGGTAGTAAGGAAGGAACTTGGCGTGGAAATAGACGCCATCAGGGCACAACAAATTGTAAGTAATGAAAACTTAATATGTACAATTAGTGATAAGGCAAGGGAAGAAGCAATGACAGTCTGTGTAGCATTACAGAATAAGCAGCAGGCACTTGAAGCAGGGGTAAATGATGAAATTAACAAATTAAGGGAGGAACTGACACGGACCGTCAATGCTCGCAGGGACGCGCTAGAGGAAATCGAACCGCTACCCTAGGGAGCCACGGAGGCGCGAATTACCTCTCAGGTTTCCGCGCTTTCGTCGTTCCAGTGTAACAACCCGAGTAGCGAACCGAGGTCGAACAAACCTGCCTGCATTCTTTCGGCTCACCGCACACGGCAAGTGAAATGTCAAGCACCGCAGGGCCCCTGCAACAATGCAATATACCTTTACAATTTTTGAATGAACTGCCAATCCCCAAGTTCAACAGTGAATTCGATAATGCGAAGCAATTCATTAACGACCTCGAATCTTATTTCGTGCTTAGGGGAATTCCCGACCGTTTCAAAATGGTAATTATAAAAAGGAGCTTGATAGGCCCGTCCCTGAGTTGGTTTCGATTGACGGTGGGCGAGCATGCACAATATGAACATTTTAGGTCTGCATTTTTAGAAAAATATTGGAGTGGCGTTGCACAATACAGGGTGCGCGCAGAAATAAATAATGGCCGATACAGGGAAGAGAAGCATGAGTCGATGGTCGACTACTTCTTGCGACTCGGCCAATTAAGTCAACTCCTGGATCCACCGATGCCCGAAGGTGAATTTGTATCCCTCCTGACACGACACTTCCCAGACGTTATACGTCATCACCTCGTGGTAGCACGTCCGAGGACGCTGAGCGAAGCCCTAGAACTACTTACTGCTCTGCAGGGGTACGGAACGCGGGAAGAAGATAGGCCCAGAATCAGGACTGAAGGTAGACACATTGATCGGATTCATTCGCATCGTAATGATGGGACGAGGGCACAAGGTGCGTTGAACAACTATTCCACAGTCCGACAGCGTTATCAAGTGCCATTTACAAAAAATCGGGAGAGAAACTATAGGCCCTGGGACCAAACGGGCACGGGTAGGCCACCGAGGCAACATGAGTATCCCGTTCAGTACATGAGATTCTCCAGGTACCCAGCGAATAGTAGGCAACACAGGGGAAATAACCTTCATGGTGGAACAGCGGATAGGCCAAGAACGCCTCCGAATCGCCCAGAAACTCCCCCGAACCGACCTGGAAACACTCCGGGCAGGCCAAGGACACCTCCGAACAGGCCAAGAACACCTCCAAGCCGGCCAGCGACCCCACCCCGTAGAGATGAAAACCACGAGCTCTTAAGCAGGCCTACATACAGTCACGTCTTGACGCCGAGCAGATACCCATCACAGACACGACAGCCGCAAAATGTCGGCCGCGAAATGGATGACGCGATAAGTCACCTAAGCGGGGCAATGGCAGGACAAAGCATAGGCCAAGGGATAGGCTCCAGTCAAGGGTCGTGGCCACGACGGTCGGAAAACTAGAGACAGGAAGAGTCGTAGCGTTCCCAGGCTCAACCTCAGAGAATGCGTGCAGGTTCTCGCATTACACAGGGAACGAAAACAAAAATACAGAAGCAAATAGTGTAGGCCACAATATCAGCCGAAACTGTCATGACAAGGAATTCGGATACACGGAGATAAGTCAAACCCAGGAAATAACGGAATCTCCGAGAGTAGCGGCAGTAATCGAAAATGAGACGTACTTGATAACAATAGACAGTGGAGCCATGATCTCTCCGTGCAGTAAAGCACTCTTCAACCACCTCAGTGAAAAGAAAAAGAACTTACAGACACTACCCGTAAAGAACGCGTATTGCATAATGGCTGTAGGCCGCGCGAAACAAAAGATATCGCAGCAGTCGCAGACATTGAGATTACTACTTACAACCTAAATGAAAATAGTAAAACCACTATAAAAAAAGAATGTGAAATGGTTCTCCAAGAAATACAATCAGATAAACATAACAATTTCCCAACCAAACATGTGATCAAAACATTAAAATCAAAACCAGTAGTATACACAAAAGCTGACAAGGGAAATAAACTAGTTGTACTGCAAAAAGATGATTATATTGCCAGAGTAGAAAATATGCTGCAACAAGAAAATTACACACAAATTCAAGAAGACTCATTAAAATTACATTTAAAAGCCTTCAATCAAACCATCCAGGAAAGCAAAACTATAACAGACACTGATAAATCTAGATTAAAACCAGACCACCCCACTTTACCAAGAATGTATGCTCTACCTAAAATACACAAACCGGGTAATAAGATGAGACCAATCGTCAGCAATATTGATTCTCCTACCTACAAACTGGCAAAATGGTTAGTACAGAGATTCTCTTCACTACCAAAATTCAATAGCAAAAACATAATGAATTCAGAAGATTTAATACAGAAGATAAAATCCCTGGAACTCGAACCAGAAGACAGATTAGTTTCCTTTGATGTCACTGCACTATTTCCAAGTGTCCCTACAGATCAACTCCTGCGTCAATTAAAGAAATGGCTACAGCAGACTAACCTACTTGAAGAAGAAATAGAAGACTTCATACAACTTACCAATTTATGCATTGCACAAAATTGTTTTAGTTTCAATAAGAAGTTCTATCAACAACCAACTGGTCTAACCATGGGCAACCCACTTTCACCCTTCTTGGCAGATTTATTTATGAGCTACTTAGAAACACACATAACTTCCTTTCCATACATGTTTAAAGTTTGGCACAGATATGTTGACGACATCTTCGCTGTTGTCCCTAATAGGTTCATACAAGACTCCTTAGCCTTACTAAACCTACAGAACCAATCAATAAAATTCACCATAGAAATAGAAAAAAAAGGCATGCTACCATTTTTAGACCTAAAAATCATCAGAGAACAAAAGAACCTAACCTTTGGCATATACAGGAAGCCAACACACTCTACTAATTACATAAAAAATAAGAGTTTCAATCCAACACACACAAACATGCAGTACTAAACAGCCTAACACATAGACTGGTATATACCCCCTTAAATAAAAAAGAATACCAGTTAGAATACCAGCATATAGTAGACACAGCAATACATAATGGGTACAACAAAGCAACTATTAACAAAAAAATTGCAAAATTCAAACGACAGATGCACATCAGAAACACAACAAATCTCAGCCAGCAAGATAAAGAGCTAAAGTTCAAGAAATTCACATACTACCCAGGAACATTTCACAAATTTAAGAAGATTTTCATGAAACATAACATCAGCCTAGCTCCACAGAACAAATTTAACATAGAGAAACTACTTTGTAACAAGTTAAAAGACCCCATTCCACAAGACAAAAAAGCTGGAATCTATACAATCAATTGTTCAGATTGCAATAAAGTATACATAGGTAAGACAAAAAGAAACTTAGAAACTAGGCTAAAGGAGTACATGAGATGTATTAAATACAAACAAATGGACAAATCTGCAGTTTCACACCATTTTTGGATCACTAATCACAACATCAAACCCAATATTACATTAGTCAAACCAGCCAAATTTGCAGCCGAATTAGATGCATGGGAGAAGATCACCATTCTAAAACACAACACACATCTAATGAATTTTGATTTGTCACCACCAAATCCTCTCTGGAAGTACATTTCTCCACCACAAGATGCCACCACAGGATCCAGTCCAAAAAACGGAAACACCAACAACACGGGCCAGTCGAATTAACTTCTGAGGATGGGAACAACCATTTCCCGAAACATGTTAAGTGAGTAAACTTAAGTGATGTTAGTGTAACAATTCCGACTCACCTTTAAATAGATAAACATAATGCTTGTTTCAAGCCAATAACTTTAGTTTATTTGCTTGCTTTGGCGACTCATGAACCTCTCGGGTCAGTTATCTCCCTAATGATATCCTGAAAGTCACTGCTTGTGCGCTCAGTTAGGTTTTTTGCTGTTAGCCTACTTTGATAGCAACTACTGTTTTTATGCCAGAGAAACTTAATTAGACAACTTTGAATTAAATGCAATAGGAACGCATATATATAGCTCTACACCCAAAATGAGCATCCTACCATGCACAAGCTTATTTCTTTGCTTAAAGAAGCAGAGCTATTTCAGGGAAGCCTCTTTGAATAAGGTCCTCCATAATCTCGAATTTGAGTTCAAGACAATAAATAAGAGAACAAAAAATACTCGAAAGATCTGATATTGTAGCCCTAAGAGCATTATTTTTAACACAAATACAAAACAAAAACTTAAGGGAGGTAGTATTGCTTGAAACATGGTTAAACGTTGACCACACCGTATTAAAGGGCTGGACTTATGACAGTTGAAAGCTGCATGAAGTCACTCAAAGTACTTTATTATTGCCCATGCTGGAATATCTCATTTATTTTGGCCACTACTGCACTTCAATTGGAGAAGATCTGGGAATTGCCATCAGGATATTAACTATGGCCATTTCTACAGTTGCCCCGTTCCATATTGTCCAAATAGATCTGTGTCAGTATCAGACAATAGTTACATTCATGCCATGTGATTTTCCCTAATTGTTTGAGGTTAGAATCGCGATATTAACTGAAAAATTTTGTGTTACATTCACATGACTTTCTGCATCCTCTATTGCTTATTAGTGAGTATATAAGTTATTCTTACGAAAGTTTATTTTTCTGTCTACCTCATTTTAATCAAGATAAACCTTTCTGAAAATAGCTGCATTTCATATTTCATTGTAGATACAAAGGGAATAGCAATAGACAAATGTTTTAGAATTGGATGCTATATGTCGGCCTTAAAATTCCATATTCTTTCCATGACATCGCAAGAAACAATTGAAAATACACAGCACTTTAAAGAGTGGCTAAGTATTGAACCATTCAAACCACTAGTAATGGATATCTCAGAAATGGCTATTTTCACAAAAAAAGTTACTTGAAATAAATTTGTGCTTTAAAGAGCTCTACATATTTCGTGTAGTGTGCTTTCATCTATCACTTAACATTTACCAGTTATAGTAGATTATGCAAAATTCCTTCCAAATGAAAAGGATTTCACAGACTATTCTCATAAAGTTCAAGATATACATTTTATTTGTCGTGCAAATATCTTTAATATACAGTATTTTAATCAAAATGGTTTCAGCCGTTTTTTAGAAAATATAAAATTTCAAAAAAATGCTCCATGTAAAGGGTAGTTTGACACCCACACGCACACACTTTTTCTAAAAATGCTTTGTTTACATTTAGGGGCCTCAAAACATGCATTTCCGATGAAACCTTGGTATTGAATTTTTGGTTGGAATGCAATATCTTCACCTACTATGTACATGGTAGAGAAAGTAAAGTTCAGATGTAGAGGAACTAATGGTTCATCATTCAAAATGCATTATTTATAGAACTCATTACTAAGTTTAGAGGTGTTATCATTTGGACTTATATTAAAGGGTAAGGATGCAGCCTGGTAGAAAATCTGCAAGTAATTTAAATGAAATGCACGCTTTCTCCAGTCCCCAAACTGTGGCTATTGTAAGCTAACATAAAATGCATCACCAAAAATGCCAGTCTAAAGCCTGGAGTTATCTGTTTACATCACTTGAACTTATGAAAAACCACTGATGAGATTTGTAAAGCCTGAAAAGATACAGGAAGGAAGTACTTCTCAAAGGTTGATAAATTTAGACTTGGAAGATAGTTTTAACTTGATTTCACTAGAAAAAAT
This sequence comes from Deroplatys truncata, assembly GCA_030765065.1. Lineage (NCBI taxonomy): Eukaryota > Metazoa > Arthropoda > Insecta > Mantodea > Mantidae > Deroplatys > Deroplatys truncata. The sequence goes on along the minus strand of CM060982.1, from coordinate 12,711,119 downwards.
GTATATTGGTTATGGTGCAAAATGTATATTAAAACAAGTTAATTGCTCAGAAAAGGAAAAACTTATTTTAAAAATGATTTAAACAGTTTCCTTATCACCATGATAGAAAAACTCAGAGAGAAAAGTCCTTTTAAATCACATGTAGCAGGAGGCTTTATTGCCTTAGACCCAAAGTAATATTGCTAAAATTCAGTCTTGCAATAAAAAGATTAATATCATTCTTGAAAACCTGCACAACCATAAGATAATATGTGATAAAAGCGCTGAAAAGGCCAAACAATAGTTTTCTTTCCTAACTGAAGAAACTCAAAATACTGTAGGAGCCGACAAACAACTTAATAATTTCATTCTGACGCAATGGATCACAGGGGGAAGATAAATTTTTCTGCAGCCTTTTAGGAGAAGATAAATATGAAGATCTCTGGTCTGTAATGAATGAATCCCATAGTGGTGCATATGTTCAAGCAGACTTTTCTGTCAATAAGCATTTACTGGTAGAAAATCTTGTAGAAGAATCTCTTGTGTCTCAAAGAATTATAAAACACCTTTGTGGTTTGAAGAATGTGGCATACAAGTATGCTGACCTCATTCAGAGCTTCGAGAAGAAGATACCAATCTTATTTGGAAAATAAACACCAATCAGAAGAGGAAACAAGAAAATGCAGGAAAGGAAAATTGAATTACATTTGAAAGAGTGGAGTAAAAAAAATTCTGATGTATTACACTCACATGACTTTCTCTACTCTTATACAAACTATTTTTACAAACACTTATTATCCATATGCTTCATGTTAATCGAGATATCGAGATGTTAATCTTATTGCTAACTTTCTTGTAGATGGAAGGGGAATTGCTAGGATTTAAGCGATAGTCAAATATTTTAAGAGCTGGTTGCTATTTGGAGTATTCCATTCTCTTTGCATTACCAGGACAAAAAAAAAATGAACAAAGAATTCCCATTTGAGAAAAAGCATAAGTATTGGAAAATTTAAGGGAATAACAAGCAATATCTCGAAAATGGTTCACTCAACAAAAAAAAAATGTATATGACATAAATTGTGTATTTTAATGCAATCTACATTTTTTGTGTAGTAAAATTTTGTCTATCTCTTATGGTTTACCAGTTATGCAAAAGTCGTTCACAATGAAGAATACTTTTGGAGACATTCCCAGAAAATTTAAGATATACATTTTATTTATCATGAAAGTATCTTAAACATACGATATTTTAATCAAAATCGTTAGAGCCATTTTTGAGAAAATTATAATTTTTGAAAAATGTTCCATGTAAAAGGTTATCTGGAGTGGGGAAATTTTCTTGAAAACCTTCGTGTCGCATCTCTGGAAGGTACTGAATCTAAATACCAAGTTTGGTGTTTATCCGGCTTCGTTTCTGAGTTATGCTGTTCGCAGATAGACACACAGACACACACGGACACGTTTCCAAAAATACTTTTTTTGGATTCAGGAGGCCTCAAAACATGTATTTCCAGTGAAATCTTGGTATCACATTTTTGGGTGAAATACAATACTTCCCCTACTTACTATACGTAGTAGAGAAAGTAAAAAAAAAAAAAAAAAAAAAAAAAAAAAAAAAAAATGTTGAAATTCAGCAAAAGAAAAAAACGTAGTAGAAAGGATTAAATAACAACATTAATAGATTTTCCAAAAGTACATCATTTTGTTTATATTCTCATGTTGTATGACTGATTTATCTTCAGTATTAAAAACTATTAAAATTCATTACAAGAATTAATAGTTTAGCTCCACCAGAACAGTTTTGTGAATATTCTTAAACATTACCATGTATAATTAACTGTTTATATCAATAAGCATACTTGTTTTGGTATTGCCTGTTTAATCAGATGTTTGAAAAATAAAACACTATTCCAGTTGATTGGCCAGGGTCTCAAATTTTGGTAACTTTTGTAAATATACTTTGTATTTACATACATTGTAAACATAAGTTAAGTTTTTTTTCATTGTGGAAACTTTTGATCCACTTATTAGTTGTATTAGGCTACTCTAAGGGTTAAAAAGACTTTGGAGTACAAAATTATGAAAAAAGGAGGACAATTAGTAATTCCATGGCATACACATTTAACATCATTTTTTTTATCCCCTGAGAATATGGTTTAGGAATCCTATTTATTCTGCATAAGTGATAAATATACAGGAGAAATTCTAAATGAAATAAACAATACCTATATCAAAATGAGCATTTAGTTTATATTTCTGATAGCTTCATAAAATCACTTAGTAACTCACATTGATTAGTACTAATGAAATTACAAATACTCATAGATTTCATTGATGTTTTTCAAACAAAAATACAAGAGAAACAGTTAACAAAAATTGCTTTGTTTTTCACATATTTATATTTATCATTAGATGCAATTTGTTTAAGAAGGAATAGACTGTTTTTCAGACAACTGTAGAAATTTATGCATGTCATGCTTGAAGTTAAACTGAATAAGTAGTATTCCTTTCTACGAACAAAGCAACAATCTATTTCTTTCATTTGACCACTGAATATTCACCAGTGGGAAAACTCTTTCAACACTTAAGTTTAACCCAGGCAATGAAAACTAAAACTCACAAATTTTTAGTCGTTCTGAAAAGCATGCTAGATTCTTAGAGTGAAGTAAAAGGTCACCCCACTGAGAATCCATTTCTTTTGAGAAAAAAGTTATCACCTTGAGTGCTTACAAATGTTTTGAGTTCTTTGATATTGATCATCATCATCTACCTCTGTGCCTCGATCTTTCATCTACCTTATACAGGATTACTAATTATAAAAAGGGGTGAGCATTTTAGCACCTTTTTTTAATTTCATCCATTCAAAACATTAAAAATCTTGCATGGGCAAGTGTCCACTTATCCAAATAATAATTTCAAGATTGTTACTCTGTTGATACTTCGACAAAAATTTAGCAAGATTATATATGACCATGTTCTGTCATAACTGGATGGCAGATTTATATGCACAAAAAATCATGAATGTATGCATGCATTTTTGCAGTAAACAGGTAGGAAATAAGCTCTAAGAAAGGAAAAATAAGAACCAAAAATATTTTATTAGAATAATGAACTACACAATTTTCTTACACAGCTTGACTGGTTTTTATAAAGTAATAAATGTGTTGATTTTTAATCTTTTATTGAATATTGAAATTGTTTTAATATTTTAAAATTCAATTGAAAAATATTGAAAATTATATTATTTATGGCCATAAGTATTACTCAGTCTTTTAATGATCATTTTACAAATTGCTGTTATTACAATAAACAAGTTTTTTTAATATTTTATGGCAGGAAATTTCATCTCACAGACAGCCTGTCACTCACAGAATATGAATCAAAACTTTTTTCCAGATTGGCCTTGTATCACACTCTTTAACTTCTCTCTGAAGAAATGCTGTTCCTGAATTCCTGGCTTTGATATTTTCTATTTTGTGACGAAAGCTCTTTCCAATTTGTCCTGGCTCATCTTCAGCGATAACAGTTTCATACACTACAGTAGCTCCCCTTTTTCTTCCAGATGTGTGATTGCGGCCAATATTTTTCTAAAATAGCTTGTAATAAACAGTAATTTAGTCTGAATGCTCTTCTCATTGCAAGCATTCACTGTAGCTGCAATACTTGCTGTTTCACTTGTATTCAAAGCACCCTTTTTTATCTTCTAGGTGGTTGCTGTAATACAGTGGCTCTTCTATCCATGTTCGCCATTTAGTAAGGATTGGTTCTGAGGGGAAACAAATGTCTGGCTTCATTTTAGAAAACAACTTTATTTTTATGGAACCTTCACAAATACTTTGTTCACAGAAGAAATTATTCACTTAGGGGGAAGTTTGCTCAAATTTCCTTTGCTAATATGTATAGATGTCAGCTAAACAAGACATTTACACTGACCCTTTGGATTAAATATCTGCAAAGCTTTAACTCCCTTAAGCATTTATGATGCTGCATCTGTAACTATTAGCAATAATTTTTCTTCATTTTCATGAACAGGTCATACAACATGCAGTTTTCAACAATGACAGCAATGAACCTTCTGCATGAATCAGTTGTTTCATTTACCGATAACCAGAGATTGGAATCTTCACTATCATCACTGATTTCTTGGGGCACCTAAACTATAAAAAAATTGCATATAAATATTTACAAAGCTTTACAGATTTTGATCTGTTTTTGTAATTAAAATCTACCTCTTCATGAGGGGACCAATGTAATTTTTCTCCAATGTAGACTCATTGGGAACTTTTCCTCCACAATGTTTTTCCAGGAACATTCAAACTTCTAAACTGTTCAATTTCTCTAGAGGAATATTGACTGACAGTAATACCTTGCACAAATCTGTTGAAAAAACATAATTCCCATAGTTTCTTGCTGGAAATACATTTTATGGAAACAAAATGAATATTTCAATAAGCAGAGAAAAAACCTGTAATATATGAATCGTATGCAAATATTGGTTAAATATGCCCTAATCCCTTAAATATGCATTTATATGCACTATAAAACTTCTCCAGTTGATTTATCATATCATAAATCATCCCATGCATATGTTTAATTTTCAAAGAAAAAATACCTGCAACTATGCAAGAATCTGCCCTCTAGTGATAAATCTTTTACCTTAATGTGTATGAACTGTTCATTTAAACTTGCCTATAACGTTTTCCTAACAGAATTGAGGTAATCCATTACTCCAACAACAGAATTTTTTCTCTCTGGATATCTTTTACATTTTTCTGGAACACTGACATTAGTGAATATACAACTGTAAATAATTTCAAATATTTCAGATTCAAAATATGTTTAATTAACTTAGGAACTAAGTTCTGTGAAAGAAAATAGCATTTGAGAGCAGGTTATAATTTTATAATCCTATCACCAGCCGAGAATAGTGTTAGCCAAGGGTTTTTACAGTGTCCAAGCAAGCTCTGATACTCTACTGCTACAAAATTACAAAAGTCCTAGAGTTCTGCTGTACAAACTGTGTATCTTCATTGTTACTGCTTTGATATCTACAACAAAAGTTCACAGTCATGATGAAAACGATTAATGCAAAATGTGAGCCTGAGCAACCATACTTGGCCCTCCAAGCCTGCTTGTAACAAAGTGAATACATTATTACCTGGTTTCCTTTATACACCACCAAAATGTGAGCTGAGCAATCAACACCAACTAGTACTTGGCCCTCCAAGCCTGCTTGTAACAAAGTGAATACATTATTACCTGGTTTCCTTTATACACCACCAAAATGTGAGCTGAGCAATCAACACCAACTAGTACTTGGCCCTCCAAGCCTGCTTGTAACAAAGTGAATACATTATTACCTGGTTTCCTTTATACACCACCAAAATGTGAGCTGAGCAATCAACACCAACTAGTACTTGGCCCTCTAAGCCTGCTTGTAACAAAGTGAATACATTATTACCTGGTTTCCTTTAAACACCACCAAAATTAACTTTTACATTGTGTGCTGAAAATGCAACAATTTTTTACCGCAAACCACTTTTAAGCAGGGGATCCAATATGTACCCACTTAGAGCTCCTGCCTGGTCATTTGGAGTTGTTCTTAGTTCCAAAATCTTTTTTCAATTCCCCCAGCTTTAAAATCAAAATATTGCACAAGAATCTGGAAGATTTCAGATGTCCATGGTTGCTCTTATCATTTGAGAATCGATATTCCACTTAATGCCTCAATAACAATGATTGTTGCATGTGGAGCCAACACATTATTTACTATCACTTCCACTTCTTTTCCTTCTAACTCAAGATGCAATTTCAGAATCACTGAAAACTATTTTGTTGAGTTAGCAGTACAGTCACGCAGTGGTGATGTTTCACTATCTGAAACGCACAAGTACCTTCAGCAACGCTTACTTTTTCAACAAATGTTGTGTCTTTGACATTAAAAACTGAAGTAACCAGAACTAGTTACATTTTTCATGGAGAATTTATGTTTAACACTCACCATATGGCAATCCAAATTGCCAGAACTGTTGTTGGCAACAGAAATATAGCTATCCCACCTTGACACATAGCTTCATAATAGTCTGCCCTTTAACAAAGCTGGGATACTTTGCTTTAATATTGTCTCTGAACTTTCTTTTTCTTTTCAATGACATCATACTGTTTACTACATTGTATACAAACAGCACTAACTGCTACACACTACAAGAAACATGTGCTACTGCATCACAGAACAACAATCCAATGACTGCTACAAGATGCCGGGCTGAAAGCAAACAGCATGGAAAGCTGGCTTCTATAGGCAAGGATTCTCAACACTATAGCCAATATGACATGTCATGGAAATAAGCAAATATAAACAAAATACAGAATTTGACTTTGCTTTGTCATATAAAACTAAATAGGCCATTATTTTAAAAGCCAAAATTCCTTTTTTTCGTACAAAAATGTTTTTTTACTAAGAGTTAATTTCCAGCAGCCATGCAAATTTAAAATTAGCGTTTTGGCATATTTTCAAGTACCTGGAGGATGGGAGGACAAGGTTTAAAAAGGAGGACATGTCCTTTAAAATCCAGACATCTGGTAACTTGGTTACTGTTGTTCATTCATTTTTGTACTACAGTATAATATGCACATTACTGAGTTGCTCCACTAATAAGTTAATTGTAACTTTGTTCCTAGCAATTCTAGTTTATTTCCTTTTGTGATATTAAAATGGAATACCATTGTTACAGTTAAAACTCATTTTGTATTATCTACTCCATGTCATATGGAACTAGTTTTGAGGAAATTCTTTCATTCACATGGTACTGACATGTAAACTTACTAAAGGTAAACTTACCTTTACAATAACATTTGTTACATGTATTTATTGTTACAGTGCTGCCATCAATGTAATTGTGTTTTTCAGTAAACAAATAAAGAAAGAAAAAAACATGTAAAGAGAATTAAGTCAGCTATAGGGAATGTGCAGGCTGGGTTTTCTTTTTTCTTGTTATATAATGTAATGTTTGATGAGTTAATACATATACCTGGCAGTTTTCATGAGTCATAACATTTTTACAAGTAGGTCAGGTAAAGTGGGGGAAAATTGAGGGAAAAAAATTCTGATGAACTATGGTGCAGTATTAGGAATAATTAATAAGCACACAAAAAGTTAAGTTGCCATCAGTTTATATTTATACATGCATAATACAATAATCACACATAACTATGCATTGAAAGCAATTAGACTTAGAAAGTTTGACACTCCAACTGGGAAGCAACACATGGCTAGCATGAAAGAAAAATTGCTGTAACTATACTTTATCACTCAGATACATATTTACTCCATCAACCACATTTGGCTTGAAAACGTGCACACAAATGCATTTAAAGAAAGAAATGAAACCTCCAACAGTAAAAACAAATAAAGGATCTGTCCTGTAAGAAGGTAGAACATTGAGATCAGATTGTAAAAGGACTTGCCATCTGCATAAATTTGCTTATGTTACTGGTGGTTAAGCAGTTGCTGCACTCCAGTATTTTGGATTCAAGACCATGTTAGTGTGGCCAGACCAAATGCATAAAAACTTGAATTGTGTCTTTATTGTTTCAGATGTTTGCTACAAAACTGGTCTTTAGTTAAAAAAAAATGCATTTACAACAGTGGAAAAACAGTTAGGTGGTTTGCTTCCCACCAGATCAGAGGCTATTTGCAGCTGCAATTTACAGATTTTATGGGCTGTACAAAAAATTTAACTTTATACATGGGGAAAACTCTTGTTAATTTTAGATCTTAAGTTGCCTTAGACCTGAATTTGTCTGTTGTTGTTTCAATTATGTACACACCAAGAAATATAAAACATTGTTATTTTAATTCCCACAAAATGTTTCCTTTCATGGCCACATATACCTTTATTGACAATTAAAATTATTCATAATATATTATGTTATGGCAAAATGCTTCAGAAAATGATCTTGGAAACAATTAGCCATTACATGAAAATGAAGTTTTATTAAAAATACAGGCATCAGGAATAAGTTTATACCCAACAAAGCCAGTTGTATAATGCTGCAGTGTGATGTTACATAATACTAATGAAACCCTACATTACTAAACATAGAATCAGCCATTTATGTATGTGCCATAATACTGTTAGTTTTCTAAGCATTTAATCGCACAATAAACCATAACTTTTTTACTAATTTCATAGTATATTATTACTGAATAATTCTGTTATTCATAATGTTAACATTTATCAAGTAACAAAGAAAACATGCATTTTAAACAGTTCTGAATTGACTGTAAAAAAGAACAAGGCACACTGCAACATCTCTTTGCAAAGTTTAAGGGATAAGAAAAACTGTTGATGTAATTCTGTGAAATGGAGCAGAAAACATGAAAGCCATTGATAGAAACATGCATAACGTTTTCATGCTGTTATAAAATGTTGCATACACAGATAATGTAACTTGCATTTAAATGAGGATGGAAGATAAAACAGTGAAAAGACATTCAGTATGGAATTGAAATTCACTGTTGTTGTTTGAATGTGGGGAGTATAAATTTGTTTACAGTCGTATGCTACCTATGCTGTTTATAGAGGATTAGCTGGAAAGACAATAACAATCTCTCTCCCTCTCCTTCTGCACTGCATGCATCAGAAAGAGGAGAGAGAGAGAGAGAGAATTTTGCAGCTGTTGTGTTATATAGTTGAAAATCTCATTTTAAATGTCATTGAATTGACAACTAGTTGCAGTCTGTGTCAGAGCCTGTAGTCGTGGGGTACTGCAGCCTATTACCAGACGTGACCGTGGTGCAACAGACTGGGCGCACATGCATCTCAAAGGTTCTGCAGTAATAAACAAATAAAACAGTCTCATTTTTTATGTGGGTTGTGACACAGTGAGAAGCTGTTTTGTTGTAATTTTGTAGTGTTTTATCATGGCTAGTTATAGATTGACGATATTGAAGGGACTGCAAATAATGAGGACCAGTTTAACCTGATTTTTAGGTTAAATTCAAATACCTGCATTAAATAATTATGTAAGGAATATTGTGCACATTACAGAAACCGTATTTGCTGCAGAGAAGGAGAAAGTTATTGCAAAGAAACAAGAAGAGCAGGTTGAATTTGACATAGTTAGTTGAAAAGAAGATAAATACCGAGGACTTAATATATGAAGTTGAGAAAAAAACGTTTTTTGTCTTGTTAGAATGCCTTTCAAGCCTGCTGTCCCAAAGTATGTAGTGTAGTCTTTTACTTAGCCTAGGCAGTAACAAGGGGTTAGTGGCTTCTTACTCTATGTCTCCTCTTTTTAATTAGATGGACAAGAAGAAGGAGCTCCACACTAACGCCATATCTGACACTGACACAGTGTGCTAACTGTTCAGAAATACTGCAGGTGATCAACTAGTTGCAGCATCAAGATTATTACATGACTAGTTGATCAACTAGTTGTACTACACGGCTAATAGCGGCCTTAAAGGCAGATATGATCATTTTGAGGAGCATGTTTAGAACTGTGCTTTACCCAAAAGTAATTTTGCAGGAAAGAAAGTTTGATAATCCAGAATCATATGCTTGATGCAAAGTGATTGATCAAAAATGTTAATGGGAAGGTGTAAAGAATAAACTAAGTTCAAACCTCCATTGAAATAAATATGGGGTATTGTTTTGGAAATAATTGAGTCTGATTTGATTACTTAAAAACTAGACAGAGCATGAAATTTTAACATTTTGCTACCAAATTAAGATACTTTTTTAAAATTTGCTGTGTGAGAATCAAAGGAGTATAACTCCATTTTAGCAATTTTACAGCAGAGATGAAAGAAGGTGTTTTTAAATGTTATTTCAATTTTCACTGATGTAATACAAACTTTATTGAAAAATCTCTACACCACTATAGAGCACAGTTGAAAAACAGTCATATGATAAGATAACTTCAAAAATACTTCTTACTGGTTCACCGCTAATTGCTGTTTAATATAGTGCTTGGGAGATACAGCATTATGACTAAGCAAATCAATCAGAATATAAGTTTTACACTCTGGAGATACAGACTTGACTGAGAAAATGTGGTATAAAAAGTGGTATATCGGTACCAGATAAAAAAATTATATTAGTGAATTTTGGTACCAATGGCATTAGTATGTTCCCTTTTTTATTAACAAAGAGATCAGAGACCTGAGTATTGAAAATATAAATAGATTTAAGGACAGCCTAGCGTTGGTGAATTGGGAAACACTGCTTTGTAATACTAAGGGGCCAGCTGAAAAAGTTTTTGAGGTATTCTTTGCAAAATTTAATGATTTATTCAATTGCTCTTGCATAAAACAAAAGCGACTTATAAATCCTATTATAAAGAAAAGAACAATAAATGCATATGAGTGGTATAATTCAGAACTTGAAAGAATGAAAAATAAACTAATAATTCTCCAGGATATGTATAAAAAAAAAACAAATGATTTATTGTCAAATGTATTGAAAGATTACAGCAAACATTACAGGAAACAGCTAGTTGATGCAAAGAAAAATGCAAATCAGATACAGATAGAAAAGTCGCATAACAAATGGAAAGCAGCATGGTCTATAATAATTTCAGTAGCTGGTAGAGATAATAAAAGTGACACACATGAAGGAATAACTCCTGATGACTAATAATTCCTTTTTACAGTCAGTAGAAGACATAACTGTACAAATTCAATCATGTCCAGATACTGCAATGAGTTTTATAACGCCAGGAAAAGAAAACAAGTATTTTACGCTTAGAGAAGTAACATGTGATGAGGTCCTAAAAGTTGCTAAAAACCTAAAGAATTAAAAAAGCAGGGATATTTATTATCTTTATAGCAATCTCATTAAAGAAGTTATTCAGTATATATACCTTCCTTTGATCTACTGTATTAATAGATGTTTCAGCGAAGGCATTTTTCCAAAAGAGCTAAAAATTTCCAAAGTAACACCAATATATAAAAAATGTGACCAGTAATAATCCCTACAAAGGCAAAAATTATGGAATGCTTGCTATAAAACCAATTGCAAGGTTTTTTTGAAAAGCAAAATTTATTCTTCAGTAACCAATTTGGATATTGCAGAGCAAAATCAACAATTTTAGCAGTCAATGCATTTGTAGAAAATATACATAAAGCTTTTGAAAATGGTGACTTGGCTCAATGCACTCTTTGTGACTTGAGTAAAACTATGAATAGTGTGAGACATAATATCTTATTAAATAAAATGGAAAAAATATAGGATCAAAGGAAAAAATTTAAGTATATTTAAATCTTATCTAGAAGGTGTTAAACATGGAAGATTGTAAATATCAGCTAATGGAAGGCAATCCAGCATCAAAGAAGTAAAAATTGGGGTTCTGCAGGGCTCAGTATGGCCCTACTTTTTCTAATAATGATTAATGATATTTCAAAATGTCACATATAAAGAAGAACTAAGACGAGAACATAAAGGAGGAGTTAAAATTGAAAAATATAAATGGGACAAGCTTTTCTGAAGGAGTTAGGGCCAGATATGGGGTAATAAGGGAGGAAGAAGTGCTGAAAGAAAATAAAACAGAGGAAGCAGTTTTAAAGCTAAAAAGGTTAGTGAAATATGCAGGTGAAAGGATGAAAGTGAAAGATTGTATGGATGGGAAACAGAAGGGATGGTATGAAGAAGAATGTAGGAGGGCGAAACGAAGAGTTTTAAGGGAATTAAGAAGGTGGAGGCAGGGGGAAGGCCAAAAGGAAACATAGGAGTTTATGATTGAAAGGTGGGAATATAGAAACTTGTTTGATGCAAAGAGGTGAGAATGGGCAGAGAAAATGAATAAAAAGTTATATGAGGCAGCAACAGCTAATTATAGTAAAAAAATATGGCTTTTGTTTAAGAGAATGTATAAGGATAGAGCAAGAAAAAACTACATAAGTGCAGATGAATGGTTCAATTATTTCAAAAATTTGTTAGGAGGGGAACAATAGAATAAGCAAACAATTTGGGTAATCGAAAATAGCAATTATGTTGAGTATTTAGGCAAGTTGATAGAAATAGAGGAAGTAAGGGAACAAATTAAAAGATTAAAAAGGGACAGAGCATACGGTATTGATGGCATACCAGGGGAGTTTTGGAAGGCTTGGAGTCTAAATGAAAACTGTTTAAAATTGTTGGTTAGGATACTAAATGCAAATTTTGAAGGGGGGCAAGATTCCTAGGAGTTGGAAAACAGCAATAGTGGTCCCAATATTCAAGAACAAGGGGGAGGTGAATAACCCAGCTAACTACAGGGGGATTAGCCTGTTATCAGTGTTAGGTAAAGTTTATACAGGGGTCTTGGCTGAAAGAGTACAAAGAGATCTGATCTCCAGGCGGGTTTTAGGAAAAATAGGAGAGCAGTAGATAATATTTTCATAATAACCTCATGGTCAATAAATATCTCGCAAACAAAAGAGGAAGATTGTACATCCTATTCGTGGATTTTGAAAAAACTTTTGATACAATAAATAGGGAAGCTTTATGGGCCAAACTGAGTGTGAAAAGAATGAGTAATAAGTTTATAAGAACAGTACAAAGGATATATGAAAATAATGATTTTTGTATAAGATTTGATAATAATGTAATGATGAAGGAGATTAAAAATTTTATAGGTTTAAGGCAAGGCTGCAAGTTAAGTCCTATATTATTTAATTTCTTTATTGATATTTTAAAGTCAGTTAAACTGGAAAATGGCCATCCTCCAATAATTGGGAATGAGGAGATACCAGGGTTATTTACGATTGATTTGGTTATGGAATTAATAACCGTTGTGGGACTAAACAAAATAATTGGAGCAATAGAGAGGTTTTGCAACAAGTGGAGCCTTAGAGTTAATACAAGTAAAACAAAAATAATGGTATTTATAAAAGGATAACAAGCTAAGAAAGGACGAAAAATGGAGCTGGAAAGGAAAGGAAATAGAGATCGTTAGGAATTTTGATTAGGAGTAAGATTAAGCAGTAGTGGTAGATGGAGTGAACAAAAGAAACAGATTTAAGCTAAAGGAAAAGTGGCGATGAAAGCTATTAGAGCTTGTTTACACAAAATACCAGGGATGCAAGTAAAATGGTTAGAAAGAGTATATGGAGCAGTAGTTGAGGCAAAAATGCTCTATGGTGTGGAGATTTGGGGTAGAGAGGATGGGTGGGAACATGTTAATAAAGTACATAGGAGCTTTTGCAAATTAATTTTGGGTTTACCGAGAGCTTCACCTAATACCGAAATATTCATTGAACACTCTCTCTCTCTCTCTCTCTCTCTCTCTCTCTCTCTCTCTCTGTATAAGTATCATATGGTTCTCGCATAGCACAATTGCATTTCGGATTTTTTTTTTTTTTCCATTGAGATCATCAATGTAACCAGTAATCGCTGTTTACTTCCTTGAGATCGTCAATGTAATCTTAAGTAATCCATGAACGCGTCAAAAATATCTCCCTCTGAATACGATACGGTATTCTAGTTCAACCGACAGGTTAGTTACTCCATCCAGGTCGAAAGAGTAAATTCTAAACCTATATTTGTGCTCTATTTAATTCCGTAGTAACATACTACATGATGGTGCTCTCTGACATTTACTTCTGCAGTAATTTAATCTGGAAGTATCTGAAAGGAGTAAAATTCTTCAGAAGTAGTTTACTCTCGCGTGGAAGTCGCCGAGTGTTGACTTGAATAATAGTTTACTACGAAAGTAGAGCTTACTCCAGGTTGGTGCATGCCACTCTAAATGAAGTAGGTTGTGGAGATATTTGGAGGGATAGCCAGGTACAGGAGAAAGGGTGTTGGAAAAGAGTTAGATTGAGAATTAAAGACGTGGAAAGACAGGAAATAATTGGTAGTTTCAACTCCAAAAGTTCATTGTGTGTGAATATATAGAGTTTAAAAGGACATGGGAAAGGGAAAATTATGTTGATGTTTGTAACAAATCAGCAAGAGAGGGTTTTGCATGGACAAGGACAGGGGTGGTGAGGTTAAAAGGCTTATGCGAAGAAGAAAATCAAGGAAAATGCCCATTGTGTAATAGGAATTTTATTGGCATTTAATTTTAGAATGTGAAGGAACAATGAGCATGAGAAACAAATTGCAAAAAATCAAAAGGTCCAGTTTACCAAATGAAATTATAGCTATAAGGATGTTAAGAGTTAAATCAGAGGAAAGTTTAATAGAGATAGGAAAATATTTAGGTGCAGTGAGAAATAGATGGCTGAAGAAAATTGGAAATAAGGAATAGGAACAAAATGCAGACTGAGAAAGGAAAGTAGTAAATAGGACCCAATAGCTCGGTAACCATGGTGTTGGATGCTATGGGTCCTTAAAAATGCAGCAACTTAGCGAAGTGAGGAAAATGATATGTAAAGGGTAGCATGTAGGGATAGAATTTAAGTATTATTGAAATTGTATTTGTCAATGTAATTATCGAAGTGAAATAAAATATCTATCTATTTCAAAATGTTATCCCTGTCATACAGTTGTTTATGCAGATGATACATCCTTCCTTAATGTTCATAAAGACTTGAGATTGTTGATAGTCAGTAAATGAAACCATGCAGCAAGCTCAAATTTGGTTTAGAAGTAATGGCTTCCTTATGAATTCCAACAAAACTCAAAACATTACCTTCAGTTTAAAGCATATAAATGCTGCCAGTATGAAACTTCTTGGTATTGTAATTGATAAACTACTATCCTGGAATCCACATATAAATTTTGTATGCAATAAATTACCACACGTAGTATTTCTCTCAGCAAATTTAAACAAAAAAAGCACTGCCAAAAGAATTTGTTCAAATGGCATTTTTTTCATTCTTTCAGTCCATCCTAAGAGGCAGTAGTCCACGCATAGAGGAGATATTAAGAATTCAAAAAAAAAACAATAAGAATTTTGACCAACTCGAAGAAACTTGAACACTACAAACCATTATTTATAGAATTAGAAATTCCTATATATGATTATTTAACCTATATAAAGGAGAATTTGCATGACTGAAGTAAAGAGAGACATATATAAACACAATACACATAGTAGCAATAAAGTTGATATGCCATACTACAGATTGAAGACCTTTAAGTATTACAAGGCAGTAGACATAAAACTCTTCAATTCACTTCCCTTTAAAGTAACTACTGTAAATCTTCAACTTTATAAAGAGAAATTGTACAAATGGGTAATAAAACATCCTTTATGTAGCATACAGGAATTTGACACATTAAGTAAAAGTGATATGTAAATATGTTTATTAGTTTTGAGTAATACATAATGTATAGCTTTGAGCTTTGACGAAGCCTATTGCAATTACCAAATGGTGAATAAATTATTATTATAACAACTTCATCACAAACATCTGCGGTCTGAAACTTCAACTCTCTTTTCTTGAAAACCTGTGTAGAATGCATGGTACTGCTCCTTGATAATGCTGAAGTGTCAAAGATCCAATAGGTCTTCTATATTCTCTTCCTGGAGTTTTAGTGCCTTGTGATATTTTGATTCCAGCTGGAAAAAGTATACAAATTTTGGGATTTTCTGGCAAACTTTTGAATGAAAATGTTTGAAAAAGCTGTGACTAATATCACTTTTGAGATGTTGAAGCTGGGTCACCTTAAGCCATTGTACTTGATTTCCTTCACTGTCAGTTTTTGCTTTTCAACCATTCCTTCTGCATGGCGACGAAATCCAGGAACTCCTTCTGGTCCATTCATGACTTCATACAGCCTTTGTTTTGAAGTGGTCGGAACAACAGTAGACTACCCTGAAGGATCATAGAAGTTAAATTTTTTGCAGCCCTCTTTATACTGGCATGGACATTAAAGTGTGTTTGGGCTCAAAGAAGTATTGCTGTAACATAAGAATGTTCAGAGTTTGTACAACATGAAGAAACTTGCTGTTCATATTGACATTTTGATTTTGTCCTCTGCAGGTGTTGAACAAAATAACTGGATGACCATCTGCAATCTTCTGGAATTCTTGAAATGTACATGATGCCACTTCAGTTGATCTGCATTTAGCCACACCTTCATGCCACATGTAATTTCTAGCTTTCCTGGTAGCAGTATTGTATACTATGAGACTGTGTACAGCTAGTCTTCTTTTATAGCAGCTATGGCTGGACAGTACCTTACAGCTTCTAGGTCAAATTCCAGTAAGTGGAATTCTGCTCAGGCCTGCTCTTTCATTCAGTTTTTTTAGATTTCTAACTGCCTCTTTTCTCGTTAGGTGTTTAGAGTGCTGGTTTTTTTCTGCCTCTTGATTTCTTTCGGAGAGATTTTGAAAATGATAGCAGTAGTCGCACACTTCTATTCTAGGTACATGAAAGCCTAGGTTAAACTCTGTATTGAAAATTTCTCTGTAGAGCCAATATTTTTCAGCAGTAACCTGTTTCTTATGTAGGTCGTGCATTATTTGTAGATTCAGATGTAAGAACTGTTGGTAGTAATACGATGGAACATTAGGAAATGATTTGATATGGCTCCCCTAGCCTCGTCAGTCAGGTCTCCTGATGACAGCCTTCTATTGTCAACAATCAAAATCATTTCTTTTTTAATATAGACTCAGCTGAAAAAATTCAATATCACAGCCGGGATTTGAACACGACTCTCCCGCTTTCTATGCAGTTGTTCTAACCATTGAGCTACTGTGATAACATGCTGTTCAGACATTGAGTTCCTCAAATGACTCAAGAGGACCAGGAACAACTTGAGTCTGGTATGTAATTATCTGATGAACCCAAAGTAAACACTTGGAATTCATTACACTCTTCACCTAACTGCAGCAGTTTGTCTGTATTGTAATAACTATTTTGTATTACAGATGACGTTTTGCCATTCTTTTCTTCTGTAATTAGTAAAATAAATAAATAAGAACTAAGTTCAACCCTTGCAATCAAATTAAAGGTGAAGGACTAGCTGGTAGCTAAAACAGTAGTAACTTGGCTTACCTTTATTGGATATTGAATAACTCCTTTCATTGTGGTAATTCTGATTCAGCACTAAATCAACCATTTTCCTTCCTCTTGAAGTCATTTTTTTATTTAACAGAGAGTGCGCACTAACACTCAATAAGCAAAAAGTGATGTGACAATGAAAGCAGCATGATTAGGTCCACAATGCTTACAAAGAATAATCTATCGTCTCTCCACCACCTGATATACTCACAAGGAAAATGCAATAGCTTGAAACCCCATAAACAGTTCCGAGAGCTGATGGTTAGATGAATGCAGCAATTAAGATTCAGCAAAAAGTGAGATGTGCCGTGACATTTCCACCTCACATTGCAAGTGTCAAAAGCTGCTGGGCAAGCTAGTATTTCAGGTACACAGAAAAATAATGCACATGTGCAGGAAAACTATATGCAGAACAAGCAGATAGTGGTCTATGGTGTGTTAAAACATATTTCCAAAATTAGGTCATGAAATTAAGTCAGGAGAATGTAAGTGCCATTAATGTTTTGCTGATCCCAAAATTCAGACGCACTTCTTTGAGACAGAAGAACGAAGAACGTGCCAATACTTCTCTCTGTCTGTTAAATAAACTTGTAACTTGGAGATATGCAACACCTTATTCTTGCCAATAGAAGAGCTGCAGATATGTCGTTTTGACACAACATAGAGCTCATTACTGTGAGAACATACATTAAAAAAAAAAAGCCGAAAACCATGTTTTTGGAGATATGCTCATCTGGCTCTCACATGACAAATTGATAACATGCAAAATTGCCACCAGCACTTCTTTCTTGAAGTATGGCATGAAGTATAGCACAATTATTGAATTACAAAGCAGGAACTCATCAGTGTGGCAATAAAAATTATTTTGATTTCGTTAAAATTTTCACAGAACATTTTAAAATCCAGTTATGTAACATAAAACAGCATGGGATAAACATAAGCACTCTAGAGCAACCCACATTATGCTTTGTTTTTTATAATTATGCTATATCTTTTTTATGATTATGCTTTATTTTTTTTATAATGCAAATAAACTTCAGTATCTTAAATGAATTTTTTTGTGGCATAAAAGTAAGTTTATCTTACAAAAATAATATTAAGCTAAACAAGAACTCACTAAAATTGATACGGTAATTTGTATCACAAATTACTTTAATGTAAATAATGATAGTAATATGAATATGTATTTTTATGTGACATTGATTTCAGATGTTTATTAATTGTAATTATTATTGGTAAATAATAATATATGGCTTTACTGAAACTGTTAACAATAACGCAAGAATGCAGCGGTGGAGTGAGTTGTTTGTCATTGCCGGGAACCAGGAAGTTACGTAATGTTTCGCGCCTTTTTGGTAAAAGCTTCTAGAACATTTCCTAAAGTAATATGTATTAGTGGTTTTCATTGGATGTTAAAATAGACGCTAATGTTGGCGCGTTTTATTAGCCAATAGCAGTTCATTTATAATCTTTAGGCGTATCTTAAGGCAAGCCTATAAATAAGCCAGGCCGAGGTAGCGTGTCTCCCAGTTCAACAAGATTCTCAACACATTACACGTCGGGTCCCTAGTTCTACAAAATTCTCAGTACTCTCCACGTCGATCTCTCAGTTCATTTATTTCGTCAAGTTACGCGCAACAGAATTACAAGAATTATTATAAAGTATTATACAGTTAAATAGATATAAAGTTGAAGTACGTGAGTTAAAAGTGAGAAGTTATTACAAACAGTTTCAGTATGGCAATTATCCAGATAAATCTGTGAAAGTGTTCGTGAACGTGTTCTGCAATAAAGATTATAAAACTAATTTCTTCATCAGTATCATTTCTAGACAAAAGATTCCTTTCCGATTCACACCCTGCATGAGAAACATATTCGACCCAAAGAGCTAGCTGGATGATATTTAAAGTGAATTATTTCAAAACTGATGCAAATTGCTACGCCAGATGGAGCTAAACAAACCAACAAGGAGTGACGTCACAAGGAGGCTTCAACACACGTGATGTAAACAACATTACGTAAAGCAGCAACCGTCGCATATTGGCACCCATACGTGGGGCAGTTAAAGTTATGTAAACAAACATTTATATGCAACATTTGTACCGTTACATATTGGCGCATCAACGTGGGGCTAGATGACTAGGAAAGGAACAAGAATAACCAGGAAGTAGTAGAATTAACTAGGAATGAAGCAGAGTAACCAGGAATGCAGCAGTGAAATGATCTACAAGACGCAGATTCCAGAAACAACAAAAGGAACGACAGACCATACGGATGATTGGACATCGTAATTCCGAGATTACGAGGCAACAAGGAATTCAACGCAAAAACATCGAGACGACGTAGATTCATCACAACACAACGCAGAAGCGACATACAAACCTAGGAGAATGGGGCAGAACGCTGGACATCAAAGTAACAGCAACATACAGCATCACAAAGGTATCGTAATTTTTTTTTTAGACAACGAAAACAATGGCTACTAGCAATACAGAAGAAATAATGATGGAAGGAGATAGTGTAACAGTTAGCTGTAAGTCAATACAGGTTACAAAACAAAGCTCAAACAATGTAGAATTTGAGGGAGGAAATGTTAGTGCAGAAAATAAGAATAGAATAGCAGGAAATATTACTATTGATGCTGGTATGATGATGGAAATTATGGAAATGTTTAGAAATTTTGGTGAAAAACTAGATCAGAGAAGTGAGATAATAGAGCGGGCATTCAATCAAGTCAATGAAGATATGCAAAAGAATAATGAGAAATTAGAAAAGAAAATAGATCAAAATAGGGAAGATCTTGGTAAGAGTATTGTAGATCAAGTAAGGGAAAATATGCAAAAGAGTCATAAGGAATTAAGGGAAGATATTCGTAGGAGCTTTGAACAAAACAGGAAATCAATTGAAAATATTGGTAGGAGTAATGATGTATTAGAGCAAAAAGTAGATCAAAGCAGTAAAGAAATTGAAAAAGTTCCGAAGCTAGATAGTATTATGCCAAAAATGAGAGATGAAAATGAGGAAGTAATAGCAGGTGAAATAGGTGAAGTTTCAAAGAAAATGTTAGACATGAACATGGAAAGAGATAACAAAGAAAGTGAGGTTAATACTAAAAGTGAGGTTAATGTAGAATGTACAGAGTTAGGAAGTCAAATGAGTAGTATTTCAAGTGAGTTAAGAGAGATAAAAGAGGTTAGGAATGTAAATGTAAATGAGGCGCAAGTTAATTTCAGAGGGAAAATATCAGAAATACAGAATGAGTCAGAAATGCAAAGAAATAAATTGTACCAAGATGTTCAAATTGAAAACTCCAGTCCAGTACAGTTTAGTACAGATTTGTCAGAGTATTCACAAATTAAAGAGATAGTTGAAGAGTTAAAAATGAAAGTTGTTAAAAGATGTGTAGTTCAAGAAACTGTAGATTGTTTTCAAATGGTATCATGTGATGAAATTTCAAATGAATACAAGAGGTTATCCATTAACAAAAATTGGAAGGTTAGGTTACGGCTACGAGTAATGTTTAGCCACACACAATTTGATCCAGGAGGGTAAATAGCAATGAGATGTAAAGTAAATGCTGGATAGTTGAAGACGACTTGCAGAGAAATGTATTGGAACGTAAGAGGGTTAACTATTTATATATATATCATTTGAAAAGAGAAATAAATGATAAAATAAAAAAAAAAAAAAGAGAAATGTTTAAAAAAAATAAATAAATAAATAAATAAATTTTTAGTAACTGTAACAACATTTGAAAATTAAGAATGCAAAGATTGAAACTTAAGATGATATTAAATTAAAAGTACGTAAATACAATTCCAAGATTTAAAAATTAAAAATGCAAAGATTGAAATTTAATATGATATTAAAATAAAAAAAAAAAAAAATACATAAATACAATTCCAAGAACATTGTTAAAATAATGTATAAAATAAAAAAAAAAAAAAATTTGGTAAATATAATTAAAAATAATTAAAAACAAATACTAATGTAGCAAACAGAAAATGTGAAACAGTGCCTAGATTTAAGAGATTTAAATATATGTAGAGGGTGAATATTTTGGTAAATATGTATAATGATTACAAAAATCTTAAATGTATAAATTTTTGTCAACAACTTAAAGTAAACAATTTGGTAGCAGTAATTAAATAGTTTAGGGTACAGTATTTGCTATAAAAAAATTTGTGATGTCAGATTAATATCTAAATTAATTAAACCAGAGCCAGTAAGTAGTGGCGAGATAAGACATATGTCGTGTGTTAAATGCGTGTGAAGTGTCAAGTGAAAGTGATAGCGTGTGTTCCAAGATTTAGGAGACTAAAAACACAATTTTAAAATTTCTAAACAAGTTATAAATATTTATAATTATGTTTCTAGTGGGGCATATGATACGGTAATTTGTATCACAAATTACTTTAATGTAAATAATGATAGTAATATGAATATGTATTTTTATGTGACATTGATTTCAGATGTTTATTAATTGTAATTATTATTGGTAAATAATAATATATGGCTTTACTGAAACTGTTAACAATAACGCAAGAATGCAGCGGTGGAGTGAGTTGTTTGTCATTGCCGGGAACCAGGAAGTTACGTAATGTTTCGCGCCTTTTCGGTAAAAGCTTCTAGAACATTTCCTAAAGTAATATGTATTAGTGGTTTTCATTGG
Source organism: Deroplatys truncata (assembly GCA_030765065.1). Lineage (NCBI taxonomy): Eukaryota > Metazoa > Arthropoda > Insecta > Mantodea > Mantidae > Deroplatys > Deroplatys truncata. The sequence continues at coordinate 12,689,526 of CM060982.1, read as the reverse complement.
ATGTTAAAATAGACGCTAATGTTGGCGCGTTTTATTAGCCAATAGCAGTTCATTTATAATCTTTAGGCGTATCTTAAGGCAAGCCTATAAATAAGCCAGGCCGAGGTAGCGTGTCTCCCAGTTCAACAAGATTCTCAACACATTACACGTCGGGTCCCTAGTTCTACAAAATTCTCAGTACTCTCCACGTCGATCTCTCAGTTCATTTATTTCGTCAAGTTACGCGCAACAGAATTACAAGAATTATTATAAAGTATTATACAGTTAAATAGATATAAAGTTGAAGTACGTGAGTTAAAAGTGAGAAGTTATTACAAACAGTTTCAGTATGGCGATTATCCAGATAAATCTGTGAAAGTGTTCGTGAACGTGTTCTGCAATAAAGATTATAAAACTAATTTCTTCATCAGTATCATTTCTAGACAAAAGATTCCTTTCCGCTTCACACCCTGCAAGAGATACAAGTTCTACCAAGAAAAGATGATAGCTAGCCGGAGGACAATATACATAACCTTAAATTCTTTCAGAAACTAATTGATACAAATTGCTACACCAGATGGAGTTAAACGGACCAGACCAACGAATGACGTCACACAAGATGGCAACACGCGTGAAGTAAACATATATTTGCTCTCGCAAATTGGCTTCTAAACGTGGTGCTATAATAATGTCAAACACATGTAACATTAATGCCGCTTCAAAATAAGAGAACAATACTAAAGAATAAAAACCTAGTCATATGTGCCACACTCTTGAGGTTAATTAATTTTGAGGTTTAGGTGAGATACAAGATTTTCTTCTGTCACACATGAACCATTTAGAATTTAAAGTCCAATCAAGCTTAGAAAAGCCTCTCTCAACTGAAACAAATGATGGAGGAACCATAAATGCCAGCTTAGATATCTTAGCAGAATGTTTCTGCCAGAAGGATAAAGCAGTAAAAGTAAACAAATTTGTTGCATATGTTGATATTCTTCCACTGGAACATCAATGTTAATAGCACTTTAGTTCACCTGAAGTAAAATGGAAGAAATCTGCTGAGGAATGGTTAGTGTTGGATCTAAATTCTGAGCTTGCTTCTAGAAGTTTTTTGCAGGATGGCATCCATTCATATATCTGAAGTTTTTACATGCTACACAAGAACTTTGAACTACACGAAGAACTGATAATAGAAGAAGCCAGATCTGTGTTGCATCAATAATATCTGATTTCAAAACCTGTATTTGTTTACCATACCATCAGATTTCAGATATAGCTGTGAGTTGAAGTTGAAAGGTTTAATTTTCAACCAGTCATTTTAAATTTGCAGCACTGCCTTCACCATCTTCCAGATTGATGCATTGTTTAACTGCATCAAAATTGATGTGGTGATATTTTCTTTCCTTCCTTCAGCCATTTGCCCCAGTGAGTAATTGCAGGAACTGGAGGTAGATCAAATGTTTTTGATTCTTTTAAGCATTCCAGCAATCTCTCCCTTCTGACTGGAGTTTTCACTAAAGGAGTCTGAATAGCTGCAATGAATTCATCAGCAATTTTGAGTGAAAATGTAATCTCTTCAGCACAAAGACAACATATGAGCCCAACAGATAGAGTGTAAAAGCTGAGGTCCAGCCAATTGCATATATGTTGCATTGTCCACTATTAAAACAATAAAGTTAGACCTGTGAACACCAATAAGATATAGTGTGTCAAATATGAAATTTACTATAAAATCAACATTGCAATTTTCACAAGACAGGATTTTTTTTGCCCACAACACTGAATGGGGCAACAAGAACATTCACCATCTTACGATTCTTAATATCTGTCATTTCATCAACCCTAAATTAACAGAATTTTGCTCAATTTTAACTTGGTTTCCTGCCGGTCTTCTTCAGTACACTTGACAAGATATCATTGCAGAATAGCCAGTATCATACTTATAGCTGTTGCTATCCACTGACAAATTTGTTTGCTACAAAAGACATGGAATGGAATTCAAGCAGAAGTTACATAATGCTTTGACCATTTCTTTCATACTCGTATTACCCTTTGAACCTTCTTACGCTGCCATATGAGTTATAGTACTGTTAAGTGTAGTGCTAGGGCCACCTGAAGTTGAACCATATCCATCACTCTGTTTCTGAGATCTATATTTAAAGCTTTCCACATGCTTTTGCACTATAGACTTATTTTCAAATTAATGTACTTTGAACATAATTTAAGATACAAGAGAAGTATCTAACCTGTGGGAAACTCATGAACCCTTAAGAATTGCATTGACAGCAATTTTTGGCGTGCTGGTGTTCAATAGATGCAAACTGCTCCGATTCATATTCTGCATTGACCATAAAACCAAAACCTTAAAAAAAAAAAAAATGTTCATTGTTGAAATCCTAGCTTTTCATTGTTGCTGGAAATATTTAAATTTTTTAATTGAATCTATTAGATTTTAAACAGGCAGTCAATTGTTCCAATAATTATGCTTTATATTACATATTGTGCTTTTAAAACTTATTTTATCAGACCCTTAGATCTCCAAAATCATCTTCTGGGTAGCAACAACATGCCTGAAGTCTTGTTATGCTTTCTGTGCTTATTGTGTTCTACTGATCACACACATAATTGAGAGACATATGTAAAGCTTCATTTACACCAGGATAAAATGGCGTTTTACACAGTATTTAAGATCTCATAACAAATAGGTAATGAAATTATGGCACTCTACAGTGTTGTGCTCAAATGGGCGTGATACAGTTTGAACAATGCTTGCATTTTAAGTGCATGAGGTGCTTTATGTTAAATCATAATTTTATAATCAAGTAAAGATCACACATTATGACCACCTCATTTAACTTTCGTTATACATAAGCTTTCGTAATGTATGCAATTAAAATATCTAACAGATATAATGTAATATAATCACATATTTTAGCTATTACTCTATTATTTATAGATAACCTGGAGGACATCATTTGAAAGTGATCCATTGTTCAAAAGTGCTGACACAAGGAGGACTTTAGTTTGCATCTTTAATTACTCCTAAAGAAATTAATAATTTGTTGTAATAACTAACAATTCTTCTTATGAATCCTCAACTTTCACAAAATAAGTTGTATCAAAGCAACAATGCCTCAAGAAGAATGCTTGAAGAAAATGTTGCAGTAAACAAAACTGCATATGAAGGAGTGACAGTCATTATGATGCCAAGAAAATCCTTTCTTTTATAAATTGAGGCTAGAACCGTCTTTGTGGAGGCAAGGAGAGGGAGAGACACAGGAAGTGCATGGGTGGAATGATGGATCTCTTCTCAGGTCATGTTTTCCAATGCACAATAAAGATGCTGTTTATGGCTAAATAACTTTATTCACACCCACACTTTAATATTGTTCCCTTTAAGTCCCTTGTACACCAAACTTTTTTTTCAATTCAAGAGTTTACAAGAAAAATTGTGAAACATTTTTCAATATGTGACAAGATTGGACAAGACTTGACTGTCATAAATGTGTATTTACAAGTTGTCTTTTTTCGAACTGAAACCCTTCAGAACACATTAATAAATAATTTATCACGCACAAAGCAATTTACTATTTGCGTCACGGTATAAGAGTTTGCAATGAAATACTGTTCTATACCAATATTATGTTGCACTTTCATGTATTATTTCCAATGATATCTCATTATGATTATCATGTATTATTTCCAATGATATCTCATTATGATTAACACATTTGTAAATTCAGAGTTAAGTTGTATTATGTTAGCTGCCATGTTTAGTGTTTTTGAACTTCATGTATGTGTGTTTACAGAGTGTACCTGCAATACCACACTTGGAAGCAAGTTCTGAGTGGAGCACTGGTTGGTTTCCTTTTTGGATCATTGTGGTTTGCTATAACACACTTGATCCTTACGCCGTTATTTCCACTTATAGCTTCATGGTAAGCATCTCCCTTGTTGGAATTGTTTAGTACGCTGTTGCATAAGTAATATTGGTATATCATATCACTTAGACTTTCTAACATGTTTATTATTTCCACTGGAATATATTTACAAAGTTTTCAGCTTTTTTATATTGACATTAATATGAAAATTTCCCCAAAAAATAAATAGAGTAAGACAAAATGTTAATACTAGGGTGGAAAAAAGCATGTACATACCCTCACTTCACATTGGTTCTTTAAAGCAGAAAAATGGCTTAACACCAAAATCATAGTTTTGAGAAAAATGAGTTTTAAAGTGTTTATACTTGATTTTATCACATATAAAAACTTCAAACCAATGTTTCTCAAAACTTTGTTTTAAGACTTAATTAATTTTTCATCCAGTATCTCAGTTTTATGATATTGTTTACTTGGTAAAAAGGAAATATAGACAGTGCTGCAGGTGTTGGTACTGACTGCTGTATCAATGAAAAAGGACCAACAGAAAAGGAAAAAGGTAAGAACTACAATAGTATCATCCTCAGTTTTGTTACAATCTTCAGTATTAACAATGACTTTAAGTAATAAATTTGGGATATTCACAAGAAAATAATTTTCTTTCTTCCAAAAATACAATTTTAACACTGGATATTCTGATCCTCAACTTCTATATCTGTCTTCTTTTCCATATTAACTTCAAATTTTATAAAAATTTTCCTAAGGGTACTTGTTTGTGATTATATATAACATCCTTCTGTTTTGAATTTTTAACCACTCTAGCTAGAAATTACTTTTAACACTAGCTTATATAGGTAATCTTTGAAGTTTAGTACACAAGATGATATTGACTTTCCATCACATTCTTTGAGCTAATCACACAGTGAGAGGGTATTTTTGAAACTTGGCAAGCAACTTGATACACATGAATGGCATAACCTGACAGCCTGCAAGAATGGCATCTCTTATTTGAAAGCATAAGAATGATACATTCATAGAAGAAGAAATTTCAGGTTTTGAAAAAAAAAGTTTTGATTGGTGACATTGTGAGTGATGCTTTTGGAGTCAATTCAGATTTTTTTTTCGGGTTGTACATATGAACAAAATTCAGTTTTGAGTGTCGGTGAAAATCCTAGAGAATTAGAAGATAATGTTTTGCATACTATTTTTGCTGCATGTTTGGGTGCACAAGATTTATATTTTGTGATATAAGTAGATTAAATATAAATGATGTAATAACATATTTTAGACATTGCATTATTATTAGTTAAGAAAAAGCCAATACATTTGTTCACTTACCAACTACTTGAATAAAAATACTTGTGGCCGGATAGCAGATAAATGTGCATTTAAGAGGATTGTAGATGTGATTAAATAACAGTGTGTGAAGGTTTTCATGTAATGTTTCCAACTTAGCTATTTTGCTTTCATTGCAAACTTCATAACTTACTTTTTGGATAAATCACACTTTATTTTTTTCTTTGGCAGGAAGATATCAGAGTTCCTGCTCTTAAGGGATACTACCTTGATTCCCAATGTTCTCTGGTTTGAATACACTAACAGCAGAGCAGAAGCTCGTGCCCGAAGTCGCAAACTTGTCTCTATGAAGTCCCAATGACAGCTACTAGGTTTCCCAGGAGGAGCTAATATGGTTGGTGAAGGAGGCCTACTAAACAGCCTCCTACACTTTTACTGGACTCGCAAGCGGTAGTGACTTCCTTCATGTGGCAGCTCACTATATGCAGCAGCTTAAAGCACAACCTTACATAATGGATTGACCCATTTGTCTTAAAATGTATGAACTCTACATCACACTGCATTTATGATGATGATGATATCTGGATAGCAGTATTCCTTAGATATTTAATTTAGGAACCAATTAATAATAAACTGGAAAGGGTAAAAGAGGTTTATAAATAATAAACTGCCTTGCTGAACAATGAGAATAGATTGGTTTCACTTTTCTTTGCATTTTAGGTTGTGCAAGTACTTGGTGGTGATAATTTTCATGCCCTTGGATAATTTATTGCTGAATAGCAGTGTGCAAAAGTAAGGTTAAGGGTCATGCGTTTTATTATTGGGCTCAGAGTGTTACATGTTTTAATATTAAGCTGTGAAAATGTTTTAATGTCAGTTTGTATAAAACCATGTAATTAGTGGAATTTAACTTTTCAACTCTTGATAAAAAAAAAAAAAAAAAAGTCTGCAAATAAAGCTTTATCACATGACAATCCTTTAACATTAGCATTTTTCTAATACAATTTTTATGGTCCTTTGCATTCCTGTATGAAGAAAGTTTTCAGCTTTGAAGTCCTGTGAAGTAACTGCTGCTAGAAGTAAGTGAAAACACCCATCATTTTCTTTCTTTTGCAGAATATTTTGAGTCTTGTCATATTGTGGCAGATGATTAGTAGGGTACATCTGGATACCAAAATCATTTGATACCTTTCAGGTGTGGAATAAACTGTTACTTTAATAAAATAGTTGCAACTGTTGTTTCAAAACTAAAAATGTTAAGAAACAAATGTAAAATTGAAGGGACATATATGATTTGCATAAAGGAGCGATTGATTCTGAAATCGCTCATCAGTATTACTATTCAGAAAATGGAGGAGCATTCTTACAGAAGTCTATAAATGTAAAAATTTTTAAAAATGAATTACATATTGTATCTATATTCTGTATATATTTTATCTTCTGAATCAACCTATGAAATCAGATTTAGCAAAACTCAATTCTTGCCGTAATTAGAGATAGCCAAACATTCCAGGGTTTTTTCAAAAATGATAAATGTAGCCACTTGGTTAGAGCAAAACTTGATACATGCTTGACTTCTTATTTGAAATATTCATGATGCCATGTAAAATGTTTTTGAGTATAGTATAATTTTTAAGGAGAGCATTTTCCAGTGTTGTAATATTCCAGTTATTGTGTTCCCATGAGGTCTGAGGAGGCAGGGAGTGAAGTATGAATCCTTGCGTACTCATACATCTATTGGCTGCTTAAATTGTCATATGTAAAGCATGCAGTTTAATGTGAGCTCATGTTTTCTGCTTAGCATGTACCGCATACTATCATTTGTAGGTCTTTACATAAAAATGGAGGTGCCGTGATCTGGTTACAATACAAAGACATAACTCGTACCACTCACTTAAATGAGAAAATTCACTTTGAGAATGTAGTTAGTAACAGAGATTGTTTATCCTAGTCTTGGTTGTTTAATTATATGTATATATAGATCCCTTGATGGTGGTATAGGTAAGTGTATTTCTTGACAAACTCAAAATTATGTTGAGTATCTTGCAGTGTATAAAATTGCCATTAATTGTATGTAGTGATTTTAACACTGACGTTTTGCTAGATCATTCTCCACTCTCATAATGGCTCTCGTACAATCTAAAGCAAATTCTCCATAGTGTACATAGTGCAACACATACCATATTTACTGGCATAATATCCCCCCTTTTTTAAAAATTTTAAGGTAAAAGATTGAAGGGGCGGAATTATGTGATAGTAAATAAAATAAATAAGAAAAAGGTAAGTAAATTATGATGAGCAAATCAAATAGGTAGGTGCCCTAAAAATGAAACACAAATTTATTTTAAAAAGAATTATACACAAAAATACAACAGTAGTTGATACAATTTTGTGATATTGCCATGCAGCCCTGTGACCTTGTCCTCATTCCTGCAACACCGAAACATGACAAATGGAATGTGCATTAAGCTTAGTCAAATATTACATACCTAAATAAAAATAAACATCACCGTGCAGTGAACTTTCTCTACACCCATTGTTTTAAATAAAAACACTAGAAGTACCCTTTACATCCTTTGTCATATTTTATGGTATGTCAAAAAATATTGGTGACTGATCCGCATTCCCTATTTGTGGTAGCAGAAATTCATTTTTGTACCTCAGCTGGTTTACAAAACAGTGAGACTGGATCACTTTATCGTGTAGTCACTTGGCAGATGCTGGACTAGGGTCATTCGCCTTTTCAAATTAAGTCTCTTCTCCCACATAATCGGGTAATCCACCCCTGGCTAGCTTTGAATTTCACATGTTGAATACTGTGCCTTTTTGCTGCTTGCCTTGCTTTCAACTATAACATTTCATGTTACCACCATTTCTTAGTTCCACAACATAATCTAACACTTTTTGGTGAGGTTATTTGCCATTTTTTGGGCCCTGAAACGAATGACAGGTCAATTTTGCTTTTTTCAGTTATTCTGTCTGGTCCCTCCAGTAATAAATTAATTTGGGTTCTACACCAAACTCTCTTCCTGCATGCTTCACTCTGTTTTTCTCCATGAAATTAACTTCTTGAAGTTTAAATATTGTTGTGTAACTATTCTTTCTTCCCATTGCACACTACATATAACCCATAATGCTTTCAGGACAGAAAAAGACTGCCAGAAGTTTAAAACAGTTTTGAAATAGATAGTTGCTTACGTATATAAGGAGACTAACAATAACTACAATACTACTAACTAGAATAACAATTACTGCTTAAAGGTCAGGTATGTGACGCATCATGTGGGAGGTTGGCTATTCCAGGAATTCTAACAAACTAAGCTTCTGAAGGTTAAGGGATGTACAAAATGTTCACAATGAAAATTACTTTTGTTTGAAACTCTTCTAATATCATGGGGAAGGGGATTATATGAGTAAGTATGGTATTACAAATTCATCTCAAACATTGTCAGACCTGATATTTATCTTGTAACCTTCAAAATCTTTTGGCCAGAAATGTCAACACCAGAATCTCAGACATAACAATATATTTTTAATGGTGGAGATGCTGATAGCAATAATCAATTACCCAACAAGAATAAATTGGTCCAAAAAAGAAAATTTAATCAGCAAAACTTAGACTATATTAGGTATCTCTTAAACAATGAAAAATGGACTGAATTAGATAGTAACTGTGTAAATAAGAAACGTGTAGTTTTCTAAACATTGTAACCCACTATTACAATATAACATTCCCGTTGAAATTGCAACATTTTGAAAGTGTCTCTTGTAGATGAAAGCAACTGTTTAGAGAAATCAATATAACATTGTATGACTTGAACTTTAAATACTATTTTAAACAATACTCTAATGACCTAAGTAAACTCATTAATTAGGCAAAAAAATTTAATAATGACAACTACATTAAAAAAAACAAAAATGAGGGAAGACAATATGGGGCATAGTAAATAAAGTGACTACAGAAATAGAAGTACACCTAAAGTAATACCTATATACAATGATGAAACAATAGAAGATCCCCAAAAATAAGTGTCATATTCAGTAATTATTATGCTAGTATAGCAAAGAAATTAACGCAATCAGTTCCTCACACAGCAGTTAACATAAGTCTTCCCCAGAAAGCTAACAACCATGCCTATATTTACTTGTATCCCACATCTGAAGGAGAAATTCAACAAGCAATCAACTTTAACATAACACTTAATGGGAAACACAGTGAAGTAGATAAAATATTCATAAAAATCTAGTGGCAACACACTCTAACTTCACTCTTTCAAGATAATTAAATTTAACACGTTTCGAAGACACCTTGTCTTTATCATCAGCTAAGAGCCACTAACGAATCTGTCGGTTCTGGTGTAGAGGTCACCATTGGGCTTCCTGACGATGTAATTTTCGACTTGATGTACACTACGTGATCAAAAGTATCCGGACACCTGGCTGAAAATGACGTACAAGTTCATGGCGCCCTCCATCGGTAATGCTGGAAGTCAATATGGTGTTGGCCCACCCTTAGCCTTGATGACAGCGTTCACTCTCGCAGGCATACTTTCAATCAGGTGCTGGAAGGTTTCTTGGGGAATGGTAGCCCATTCTTCATGGATTGCAAAACTGAGGAGAGGTATCGATGTAGATCAGTGAGGCCTGGCACAAAGTCGGCATTCCAAAACATCCCAGAGGTGTTCTATAGGATTCAAGTCAGGACTTGGTGCAAGCCAGTCCATTACAGGGATGTTATTGTCATGTAACCACTCCGCCACAGCCCGTGCAGTATGAACAGGTGCTCAATCGTGTTGAAAGATGCAATCGCCATCCCTGAATTGTTCTTCAACAGTGGGAAGCAAGAAGATGCTTAAAATATCAATGTAGGTCTGCACTGTGATCGTGCCACGCAAAACAATAAGGGGTGCAAGCCTCCTCCAGGAAAAGCACGACCACACCATAACACTACCACCTCCGAATTTCACTGTTGGCACTACACACGCTGGCAGATGACGTTCACTGGGCATTCGCCATACCACACCCTGCCATCGGATCGCCACATTGTGTACCATGATTCGGCACTCCACACAATGTTTTGCCACTGTTCAATCATGTAATGTTGACGCTCCTTACACCAAGCGAGGTGTCGTTTGGCATTTTCCTGCGTGATGTGTGGCTTATGAGCAGTCACTCGACCATGGATCCAAGGTTTCTCACCTCACGCCTAACTGTCATAGTACTTGGAGTGGATCCTGATGCAGTTTGGAATTCCTGTGTGATGGCTGGATAGATATCTGCCTATTACTCTTTATGACCCTCTTCAAAAGTCGGCAGTCTCTGTCAGTCAGCAGACAAGGTCGGCCTGTACACTTTTGTGCTGTACATGTCCCTTCACTTTTCCACTTCACTATCACATCAGAAAGAGTGGACGTAGGAATGTTTAGGAGTGGGAAATCTCGCGTACAGACTTCTGACACAAGTGACACCCAATCACCTGACCACGTTCAAAGTCTGTGAGTTCCATGGAACGTCCCATTCTGCTGTTTCACGATGTCTAATGACTACTGAGGTCTCAGATGAGTACCAGGCAGTAGGTGGCAGCACAATGCACCTAAGATGAAAAACATGTTTGTGGGGGTGTCCAGATACTTTTGATCTCATAGTGTATTTAAAGATGAGATCCTTTTCCGGAGGGAAATTGAAATTCATTAGCTTCCTTTTGTTTTTTTTGTATGAGCTCGGTAAAATTCACAATGGAAATAGAATCGGACAACAAACTCCCTTTCTTGGATATAATAGTGATCAAAACTAACAATAAATTAGAGTTTGGAATTTTTAGAAAACCTACATATAGGGATAATTACATAAAGAATATAACCCAAGACCACATAAACATGCAATTTTCAACAGTTTGGTCTTTAGATTGGTAAACATACCTTTGAAAGATGAATATAAGAAAGAGCTCCAAAACATCATAGCAGTGGCCTACAAAAACAGCTTTGAAAAAGAATTAGTATACAAGATCATCCAAAAGTTTAAAAAAGATAAAGAAAGAAAGGAAATTACCACACTACAAAAAATGACAAGACAATAGTTTTAAAAAGTTCACATTTCATCTTTGGGCACATAAAAAATTCCAAAAGATATTCAAGCAGTGTAACATCAAACTAGTACCTATCAATAAACATAGTTTAAATAACATATTAAGGACAAACACAAAAGATAAAATTCCTAGAACTAAAATGCCAGACATTTACCAGATAAATTGTAGTGATTGCAAACTTAAATAAATAGGCTAAACAAAAAGGAACATATGGGGTGACACAAAGAACATTTTAGAAATATAAGACACAAAGAAACTGAAAAATCTGCCATCGCATATCATTTCTGGAATTCAAACCACAACATCCATAATGGAATAAATTTAATCAAGTTGATCCAAAATCCAATAGAATTGATGATATGGTAAAAACTCCTCATACAAAAAAACAAAAGCCAGCTAATGAATTTCAACTTCCCTCCGGAAAAGGATATCATCTTTAAATACATCAAGCCAAAAATGACGTCAACGTCATGAAGCCCAACGGTGACCTCTATACCACAACCGACAGACTCATTAGTGGCTCTTAGCTGGTGATGAAGACAAGTTGTCTTCGAAAAGCGTACACGTAATTATTTTGAAAGAGTGAAGTTAGAGTGTGTTGCCACTAGATGTTTATTAATAAGCAATCAACTGTATAAAAAACAAACTGCAGTGGTTATAATGGCACCCCTGATTCACTTATAAAACATTGTGGAAAATATTTTTTAAAATCATTAATGGATATTTTTAATTTATCCTTTGTAACTGGATACTTTCCGGAAGCCCTCAAAATTGCAAAATTAAGCCAGTTTTTTAAAAAGGGGGAAACAGCATGGTTAGCATATTGTAAGCCTATATTCATACTCTTTGCTTTCTCTAAGATAATTGAAAAAGTCATGTATAATAGATTAATACACTTCTTGAATAAGTACAATATTATCACCAACTCACAAGTTGTCCTCCGTGGTGTAGTGGTTACCATGCTAGCCTCTAGTTCCTGAGGTCGCGGGTTCAAACCCGGCAGAGGGCGATGGCTTTTTTCGGGTGTAAAAATCCATAGCATGGCTTCCTTCAGAAGGGAAATAAAGCCAGTGGCCCTGTGTCATAGATTTACAGCACATTAAAGAACCTCAAACCTGATAAAGAGGCCTCTGAGCAAAATTACCAGTCTTTCATACCCAATATAGAACGGGACGCTAAGGACCACAGCAGTTAGAGAGCATCCATAAATAAAATTCAATGTAATTTATTTAACCACACAATTTGGATTCTGGGAAGGAAAATCAATCAACTTGGCCATTTTCTCCCTATTAGAAAGAAATATTAAGTGTTAAACACAAAACGAACATGTAGGATTATTAATGGACTTATCAAATGCATTTGATACTGTAGACCATGGTATTCTCTTGCAAAAGCTCAACAGCTACGGTATAAGAGGAATGGCAAATCAATGGTTCAGAACATACTTAAATAGACCCCACTTGATGGAAATTGAAAACAAGCAGGTGATGTACAAATTTGTAAGTGTGGTGTCCCACAAGCTGCAATATTAGGGCCACTACTATTTTCATTGTAATATAATAAATTAATTGAATTTTATTAATGGACACTCTTTAACTGCTGTGGTCTTTAGTGTCCCATTCTATATTGGATGCGATAGACCAGTAATTTTGCTCACAGGCCTCTATCAGGTTTGAAATTCTTTTACGTGCCGTAAATCTAGAACACAGGACCACCGCTTTACTTCCCTTCTGAAGAAAGCCATGCTAAGGATTTTTACGCCCAAAAAAGTCCATTGCCCTCCGCTGGATTTGAACCTGTGACCTATTATTATAATCTTCCGTTTCACCTTGCACCTGCAAATAGTGTCCTATTTGCCAATGTACAAATTTTGTCTTCTGAAATAATAGTGAAACCTCATGACTGTTAACCTTAGATGTCATTGTCAGAATTAACTTGTTGGCTCAAATGTAACAGACTGGTTGTAAATACTGATAAGATTGGCTACCTTGACTTCATGGGCTCTCAAACTCAAATAATCAATATCAGATAATTATGAATACTTCAGTAATATGCAATCAAACTTGTACAAATTTCTTAGGTGCCACTATATATAAGGCTATCATAGAATGAACGCATACTGGCACTTTGTCAAAAGTTCAGTCATACAACATTTGCAATTAGAATGCTAACACAAGTCTGTAACATGGAGATTATGAGCACAATATATTTTGGTTATGTGTACACTGTTCTCGCATATGGGATACCATTCTGGAGGGCCACCAGTCAGTCTGCAGTGGTATTTAAACTACAAAAAATGAATATTAAGAACAATCATAGTAGCACCTTCCTCTTCCCCAAGTAAATTAATTTTCAGTGAACTTAACATATTGCCACTGCCGTGTGGGTGTGGGCGCGGGTGCGCGAGCGCATGCTAGAAGCAGTATCCTTTATCCATAATAATATGCATTGTTTTCAGAAAAATAAAGACGCGTGTTATGAGTTATAACACTCATAGTACACGTACAACTGAATTGATACATCTATACCACCTTTTAAATTAACAGGCAGAATGTTCAGTTGGAAAGTAAAAGAACTGTTACTGAAATACAAATTTTACAGTGCGGATGATTATCTCAGACTTAAGTTGTAAAGATTATGTATATTCTGTGTAAATAGTATGTAAATTTATTGATGAAGCCATGTTTACATACTGTATATTATTTAGTAAATATATTCTATTCTATCTGAAACGTGGTTGGAGATTGTACTCCATTGTGTGTGGGAAATAGTAGGTGGTAAAAATCAAGAATGAAAGAAGAGAGTCCTTGTAAAGTTAAATGTAAGACAACAGAGCATGAACCAAACATAAAATGCTCCCATGGTCTAGTAGACTCTTTGTACAGTCCAAAACTAAAGGAAGTAAGCAGTGTGAAGTGGCAAAGTTAACATATGAAGATAGTGTTTTTCACAGTAAATTAAAGACATTATACAAAATAGATCAGGACAAATTGCTTCTGAAGTTCATGACCAACATATCACCAAAGCATAGGGTGGTGGATAAGAGTCTTCAAAAGGAAAACAAAATGTATTAATAAAATGTCAGGAAAACAGATGGACAGATAGTACCTGTTTGTGCATCAAGTTTCAAGGTATAACTGGTTTCTTGAAGGGTCAGTTTTCTCTCCTGGCAAACAGATTCCATTCTACAGGACAAATTACCAAAGAAAAACAGAGGAGGAAATACTGCAGGTAAGAAGCATAATCTTAAAATAGCAGTAAAAAAAATGACAAAGGCACAAATGCAGAGAGAGCCACAATACCAGGGGAAAATTTAGTCAAAAGATACCTGCCTCCAGAATTCTGTGTTAAAAATGTGGATAAATTGCTGGACAAAAAAGAAAAATAAGAGACTTTAGACTTGCTCCTTGTCAAAGTATAAACATGTACGAGGTGTGATCAAAAAGTTTCCGGAATGGCTTCACAACAATGCTGACGCTGTTTTCTTTAATTCTTACCCAGACTGTACATGCAGTGTTCCTTCCCGATAAAAATGAAAGGTCACGTGACTTCCTGTGACCATGCAGTGACAAGGTAGACGCTCTGAAGTGAACACGTGTTTTGTATGTGCTGCAATTTTTCCATGTAACAAAAATGTCAGATTATGAAGAACAAAGAACGAACATCAAATTTTGCTTTAAACTCATTAAAACTGCAACAGAAGCCTATGAAATGTTAAAAACAGCTTATGGGGAGGAAGTTATGGGCAAAGCTCAAGCATTTGAGTGGTTTTCGAAATTTAAAACTGGTGTGACATCACTTAAAGATGCAGATCGTTTGGGGCAACCCTGAAAATATCAGTCGGGTGAGGGAAATGGTCTTAAATGATAGTCGCATTACAATAAGAGAGCTTTCTGACTCATTAGGACTCTCCTTTAGAAATGTTCAAAGCATTTTGAAAGACAATTTGGACATGAGAAGAATTGCCGCCATGTTTGTGCCCCGCTTATTACTGATGTAGAAACATGGATTTATGGGTACGATCCAGAAATGAAGCAACAATCTTCACAATGGAAGAGTCCTTCATCCCCATGCCCGAAAAAAGCCAGACAAGTTCAATCCAAAGTGAAGTCAATGATGATTGTGTTTTTACTTTCTCTACTACGTATAGTAAGTAGGGGAAGTATTGCATTCCACCCAAAAATTCGATACCGAGATTTCACCGGAAATACATGTTTTGAGACCTCCTGAATCCAAAAAAAGCATTTTTGGAAACCTGTCTGTGTGTGTGTGTGTGTGTGTGTGTGTGTGTGTGTCTGTGAACAGCATAACTCAAAAACGAACAGTCGGATAAACACCAAACTTGGTATTTAGGTTCAGTATCTTCCAGAGATGCGACACGAAGGTTTTCAAGAAAATACCCCCACCCCAGACTACCCTTTACATGGAACATTTTTCGAAAATTTTAATTTTCTCAAAAATGGCTCTAACGATTTTGATTAAAATATCATATGTTTAAGATAATGTCATGAGAAATGAAATGTATATCTCGAATTTTCTGGGAATGTCTCCAAAAGTATTCTTCATTGTGAACGACTTTTGCATAACTGGTAAACTATAAGAGATAGACAAAATTTTACTACACAAAAAATGTAGATCGCGTTAAAATACACAACTTATGTCATATACATTTCTTTTGTTGAGTGAACCGTTTTCAAGATATTGCTTGTTATTTCCTTAAATTTTCCAATACTTATACTTTTTCTCAAATTCGTTATTCATTTTTTTATGTCCTGGACATGCAAAGAGAATGGAATGCGCCACATAGCAACCAGCGTTAAAATATTTGACTCGCTTAAAAGCTACCATATTCCCCTTGCATCTACAAGAAAATTACCAATAAGATTGACATCTCGATATCTCAATTAACATGAAGCATATAGAAAATAGGCGTTTGTAAAAATAGATTGTACAAAGTAGAGAAAGTCATGTGAGTGTAACACATCAGATTTTTTGACATTAAAGGCATTGTACATAAGGAATTTGTGCCACAGGGTCAAACAGTGAATTAAGTGTTCTACAAACAAGTGCTGGAAAGATTAAGGGAGAATGTGCGATGCAAACGACCAGAGAAATGGAGAAGTGATGACTGATTCCTGCATCATGACAATGTGCCTACGCACAAAACCCTTTCTGTTCACCAATTTTTGAATAAAAATAGGATGAATACTGTTTCCCATCCCGCCTATTCTCCAGATTTGTCACCAGCGGACTTTTTTCTTTTCCCGCGACTTAAAATGCGGCTCCAAGGACACCGTTTTGAGGACATTGATGTCATCCATTGCGAATTGCAGAAGGCTCTGAACATGTTGAAAGAAGAAGACTTCCAGAGGTGCCTCCAGCAGTGGCAGAAGCGCTGGGACAAGTGTATCAACTCCCAAGGAGACTACTTCAAGGATGACAGTGCAGATTAGACAAAACAAATTGTTGTGTAGTATTTATGACGTCATTCTGGAAACTTTTTGATCACACCTCATATTTTACCATTGTTTCAACTTGTTTAAAATGTCCCATACATATTCCTTTTCAACCTCCAAGTTAGCCCTTTTGCAAATAAAAGCAGAGACAGGCTTGTCAAAACAAATGAAGTCAGAGCTCATAAACTCTGTGCACCAAATTTTGCAAAATTATTAAGGATGATAAATGAGAATTAATAAAGATATGTTTTGACATACAACAAAACCAACCATTGCCAAAATTATCTTTCATGAAAGTTAGAAAACCTGTATGGCTGTACAACCTGGCTGTCATGATTCATTCTAAACCACAAGGGAAAAAAAGGCATTTCTTTCTATACTTGTTGGAAACTCGGTGATCAAGAGGATGCAAGCAAGCCACATGTGTAGTATTAGATTTTTTATTAAATCTAGGGGAAAAAAAGTCAATTAATGGCCCTTCCACCATCCATCTGCTTTCTGATTCTTTGCCAGTTAGAACAAGAATAGCATTAAAACGGCTATACTCTTTAGATTTTTTGAAGTAAATCAGATGTTTTAATCGCTTTCTTTATTTTTTTTCAATACGCAGTCGTTATTTGGCTCCAGATCATGTTTTCCAAAGAATACAGAAGAGTCAAAGGCATATTGGCCTCCATTGGTTATTTAGATATAAATAAGAGAATCGTGGCACAATCAAGATCCTCAACAACGACTGGAAAATATTAAAGTCGGATGCTTAAAAGGTGTTATGATCGACATTGCCTTTCAAGTGGCTCCACAGTAAGTGAATACTTACGAAAAAAATTGATCAAACCTCATAATGTTTCTGTTGAAATGCATAAGCAGCATGTGTTCTAAAACCAAGAGTTAAAACATGCAGCACTATGTTAAATTCCTATGTTCTTCCAGAGGTCAACATGGTATGTAAACAAAACGTCTGATGTGATATATTCACATGACTTTCTGTACCTCTGTCGTTTATTAGTGGGTGTACAAACTATTCACTAAAGCTTATTTTTCTGTCTACTACATTTTAATCCAAATAAACCATTGCAGAAATAGCTACATTACACATTTTGTTATAGATACAAAGGGAACAGTGATAGTCAAAAGCTTAAGAACTGGAAAATTCAATACTGTTTCCATTCAGAGAAACAACTGAATGGGAACACAGGACTTCAAGAGAATGACCAAGTAATGAACAATTCAAACCTTTAATAACGAATATCTCAGAAATGGCTTATGACACAAAAAACTTATTTCAAATAAATTGTGTGTTTTAGAGATCTACATTTCTTGTATAGTATGTTTTTGTCTCGTTTACAAGTTATGCAAGATTATGTAAAATTCCTTCTGAATGAAGAGGAACTCTTAGACTATTCCCAGAAAATTCAAGTTATACATTTAAATTGCAATGTAAATATGTTTAATTTGTGGTATTTTAATCAAAATCATTGAGCCATTTTTTAGAAAATCAAAATTTTTGAAAAATCTTCCATGTAAAGAATAGTTGGGGTAGGTGGATTTTTTTGAAAATCTTTGTGTTGCATCTTTGGAAGGTACCAAGTTTGGTGTTTACCGACTGTTCATTTTTTAGTTATGCTGTTCACAGACGCGCACACACATGGAATTTTTTTAAAACTGCACTTTTGGATCTGGGGACCTCAAAACATGTATTTCTGGTGAAATCTCGGTGTCATATTTTTGGGTGAAATGCAATACCTTCTCTATCTACTATGTACGTGGTAGGGAAAGTAGAGTAGATGGTGTATTCATTGCTCTTAAACATTTTACATGTTCAACTAATACATTGCATGGGTCAGATAGACCATCCATGTTTATATAATACACGTAGTCCATGTGTTTCCTCTACATTTATTACACTGAACTTTAAAGGTAATGACAAAGAATTGGAAAGAAAAACAAACCAGAGAAACTAACAACAAAAAGCACACAGACAAAACAGAAGAGGAAGAAAAATAAATTTGATCACAAGCACATGCTATTATTCATAAAACAAACACACTACCCCTTAACCCTTGTCCCTCTTCCTTACATTGCGATCTGAGCTGCATAACCCCCCCCTCTAAACCAACAAGGTCTAACAAGCTTGTAACCCTCTCCTTGGGTTAACAAAGGAATCTGGCAGATACTTTCTCCTCAGCTGCTCTTAGTACAATGCACCAGAATATGAACCCAGTTTCTTCCTCTCTGCACCAGGAACATATTCTTATGCCTTCTTTGTTTACAAATTTCATCACTCGCCATGATCTCCACCTGAGCCAAGCAAGCCCTTGTTTGCAAACTCTATTTCTGAACTAAATATAGTGTTCTATACCCCATTCTGTTATTAGTTTCAACTGTAAGCTTAATCATACTTTCTCATTACATTGTGTCTGTTGTTGATCTATGTCTTTCAGTTGCTTCTGTACTTTTCTCCACACATTTGCTCTATTTCCAGGTCCTTCGGACCAAATCTTATCATCTCTCTTAGCCCTCTCTTGATTTTTGCTACCTATGTCTTGTCCTCTACCATTCTAAGCTGTTCCTTATAGCATACTGTTCTCATAAGTGATTAATCCCCTCTCATAATTGTAATCCTATATTTGATTGCCCATACCTTACATTCAATTGTTTTGCTGTATGCACCATATTCTCTAAAAAATACTGCAGTTTGCCATACCCCTTCCCACACGCAAGATGCCTTTTAGAAAACCTGTTCTTGTTCTAGCCTTTCCATGGGTTCCTATCGCCAAATTTCTGCCCCATACATCGTCGTAGATCTAACAAGTGCTCCATATATTGTCTCTAGTAGTTTTACAGGTATATCTGGGATTCTGCTCCGTGTACACAGAGTTTCTGCAGCTTTCATTCCTGCCTTGAGTTTTTTAACCTCAATGTGCTTAGTCCATCTTCCATTCATTGTAACAATCAAGCCTAATTATACAAAACTCTTTACATTATCCAGTTTCTCCCCCTTAAGTCCAGGTCTCTGTTTGGCTATATATCAAGTTGTTTTTAAATGTAATTGTTTTCGTTTTATATACATTAACGGTCAATAGCCATTTGCCACAATAAGTCTGTAGTCTGTCTAGTATCTTTAGCAACCCTTCCACAATAGTAGAGAAGTGTCATATTGTCTGCATATAAAAGTACTGGGATCTGAATGTTACCAATCTCAGGTGCCTCCAGGCTTTCTCTTAACAATATATCCATACGTCATCCACAAAGAGATTAAAGAGAAAGGCTGATAAAATACAGTCTTGCCTTTATGGTACTTGAAGCTCTCTGAAACTCTGTTCTTATTGTACTTTACACAAAATTCCACTCTGATTCATGGCCTGCAATGCTCTAATCATCTTTAATAATCCTTTAGCTTGTAATTTATACCACAAAGCATTGCAATTTATAGAGTCAAAAGCTTTCTTAAAATCAACAAAGGTACAATTTAATCTTCTCCACTTTTTTTAAACATCTGTTTTGCCCTTAGTGTATCCAAAATAAACACATTATCTACAATACTATACCCCTCCCTGAATCCAGCTTGAAATTCTGAAATTATATTAAACTGCCTTACCCAGCAAGGGTGATTAAAGTATTCTACCATAGATTTTCCCCATAATCGGCAACAGAGTTACTCCCCTATAATTGTTGGGTGACCCTGTTGCTTCTTTTCCTTTATAAATCAGATGAGTAATCCCAACCCTTCAGTTGCTGAATAGATTCCTCTATTAAAAAGTTGAATGTTGGATCATTATTGCTCAAAACTCATCAACATTGTGTGCCTGCGTTAAGCCTTTCGAGCAGCAATCCGTCACATCCCAGAGCCTTCCCATTTTTGAGAGTTAGCTGTGCATATGATCTCCTCTGCCGAAATCATCCCATCCAGTAATTGTGTAGTAGACGTAAAAAGCCCCTGCCCCAATCTCGATGTACCTCCCCATCTGCTTGGCTCCTCTCCAAACATCCCTTGAAGTAATTCACCCAGGTTCCTGGTGAAATTTCTCTGTGAGAGGTTTTTTAATAATAATAATATTTATTTATTGTCCGTAGACTTCATACAAGTTGCGGACATTGTCATACATTCTACATTATCAAATTACATTAAGTACACATTGATTTACATACTCACTATTTCCTTTGTGCAGTTTGACATTAAACAAGTCTTGGTCACTTATATTTAATTGCTATTTACATATATACAGTTTTGAGTTAGATTGTTTCAATCTCTTTCATTTATATAACATAACATTTTTACAAATCTTTATTCACTGTAATTAACTTCTGTTAACATAAATATCACAGTTCATCCACCCTATATAAACATTTTTGAGTTACAAATGCTTTAAGTTCATTTTTAAATCTCTTTCCTATATGTAATTTAACCTCCATTGGTAATTTATTGAATAGTATCAATCCGTTGATCAATGGGTCCTTGCAGCTATATTTAAGGTTAATGTGTGTCCTGTGATAATTGTCCTTACCTCTAGTATGATAAGTGTACACTGTTACTTAGCCCATTATTTACCTTTTCTGTTGCAATGACCAGGGCCGTATTTACAGGGAGGGTTTTTAGGATTCAAACCCCCCCTGAAACTTCTGACAATTTTATTTATTTAAATTCATAGCAAACGAATATGGAAAAATGTTGTTAGATAACAGTTGGTCTATTGCTAGTAGCACATTTACAAGAAAAAGGGAAACTTAATATCGTTGCCTTACATAAGTAAGGTGACCATACATTCCGGCTTTCGAAGCAGTCTCTGTGTTTTGTGCTGTAAGGTGGAATATCCTCATTCTGGTGAGTTTTTCTTGTCTACATAATGTCTCCAAGCAAGTTTCTTATTCATGTAACGTCTATATACCAAGGAGTAGGTACATGGTAACTGTGTGGGGTACTGTTAAGTTTAGATCTACTTGTGGAAAACCCTCCCCGAAATTTTTTTCTGGGTACGGGCATGGCAATGACTATTACCTTATATACATATAACCCCACCACTGTAAGAATTTTGTTATCTATAAATACATTTCTACACGATTCTGTTTTTGCTAGCCCATATATACATTGTAAGCATGTTTTTTGCAGTACCAATACCCTATTCATATTAGCAATGCTGGTACTTCCCCATAATTCTGTGCCATAGAAGATGTAGGGGTATATGATGCCAAAATGTAAGATTTGTAACATCTTTTTATCTAAATGTAATGATAATTGTCTTAATGCATATATATATATATATATATTAGATATATATATATATATATATATATTAGAAGTAATCTTTTTACATACATAATCAGTATGAGCTTTCCAAGTTAGCTTACTATCTATGTGTATGCCCAAGAAATTATGGTTGTCAACTTTTTCAATTTTAGTGTTATTTAAAAATACAACAATATCTGCCTCTTTATTAACATGACGATGTTCAAATAGGATCAGCTTACTTTTACAAGAATTTACTTTTAAATTTATAGTATTAAGGTAGTTTGCTAGCTGTTTTACAGAATGGGAAATTGTTTTCTCTGACTATGGGATTTATCGAGGCAATTCATTGAGGTATCATCTGCACAGGATATAACAGTATTTGTCATGATATTTGGTAGGTTATTTACATATACTAGGTATAACAGTGGCCCCAGAACAGACCCTTGTGGTATTCCAACTGTTACTTCTGTTTGTTCTGATATGAACTTTGTGTTTTTTATGCCTATTTTATGGTAAATTTATGTCAAACATATTTTGTTGCTTAGGTAAGACTTAATTATGTTTAATATTTTGCCTCTTATGCCATAAGATTCTAGTTTATATATTAGTGTTTGGTGTAGGACACTGTCAAATGCCTTTGACGGGTCAATGAAAATTCCTGCAGTATTCATACTCTTATCAAGATTTTCCAAAATTCCATGTATAAAGTCTGTAACAGCCGTAATTGTTGACAGACCTTTTTCTAAACCTACATAATTTTTGCTTATAAAATCAACCATTTTAAGTAATATAGTTTTCTCAAAGACCTTCCCAAGTACCGAAGTTAATGATATTAGCCTGTAATTATTGATATTATTTTTATCTCCCTTTTTGTACTCTGGTTTTATGATTCCAAGTTTTAGACAGCTTGGAAATATTTCTTCATTTATGGAGCAGTTTATTAAGTGGTTCAGGATCGTAGCAAGAGAGTATTTGCACTTTTTCAATATTTTGGTAGATATACCATCCCACCCTGAAGATGTTTGATCTTTAAAGCTACTTATTATTTCTTTAATTTCCTCTACACTGGTGTTGCTCATGAAGATGATATTTGCAATATTATTCTGCATTCTTTGTCCTTAAGTTTTTAATCATCTTCCATATTTCGGTAACATTTCCTTTCCCCTCAACATTCCAAATTTCACTCATCCTTTCAGCTTGCCAATCTGCCTTATTTTGTTTAATTATCTCTTTGTATTTCTTGCATTTTTCATTGAAGTCCGTACATTTTCTCTCGCTCCCTTCCCCATCTCTAAATACTTTTAAGTGCATTTTCTGCTTTCCTTTTGGCCTCCTTACACTGGCAGTCATACCAGCCACACAATTTTCCTCCAGGTTTACTGTTAGTTATTTTCATCATGAATGCAGCCCTTGATAAAACTTGTGTCAAATTATTTACTGTCAGCATGCTAGTTCCTCTTAAGCCCCGTTCGATGTTTGTTTGAAAGTTTCTGCATGCTCTGGTTTCCTTCTGTATTGACTTAACAGTCTGTCCCTTTCCTTAATCCTTCGCTGTTCCCCATCACCCCCCTTATCTATTTTCTCAAGATTTAATTCCAGCATAATTGGGTGGTGCGACTCAATCCTATTCCCCACCTGAAAACCTTCAATTTTTCTAATCAGATTCTGACTAGTTAGCATATAATCAATGATATTGCCTCCATGTTAGCTCTCCCTCTATATCCTGATCGTACTTTCCATTTAATGTTTCTAGGCTAGAAGCATCATAGAAGGCAACATGTCCTCTTCTGTTAGCAGTTACTACACGATCTTTACTTCATTGTGCTCCCTGAATGTCTTCTAACCCCTCCCTCCCCCTTCCAATGAAATGTTTTCTGCCCCTAAGCTCGCATTTAAGTCCCCCATGATAAGCATATCTGATTCTGTAAATTTTCTGATATCGCCTCTGTCAAATCACCAAAGAAATTATTTGCATAATTGGAAGTTACTTGCTGCTTATAAACCCCTATAATATTTATGTTCCTGACTCCAATTTTATGTCAATGATCCCCTCCATATCAAAGTTTAATTTCAATGTACAAGAAAGCAGCTGAGATCTAAATGCAATAGGAAGTCCACTTGGCCAACTCTCCTTTTGCCCTTTGTCTGCCTATCCCTGCTGAAGGCCTTAAAGCATTGTAAATTCACATTGTGCCCATTTTTCAGCCAAGTTTCGATTAAATATACAATGTTTAAGTCGTGCAAAAACTCCATAAAGTGATCACAATACATTCTTTTAGATCAACCTTCAGTGGGCCTGAGAGGAGAGTTCGATTCCTATTGTCTGTTTCCCTTGGCGAGGTGCACTTTTTTCTTACCTTCAATAGCTGGTCATAACACACTCAGCTCCATTGGCTCTCCTAATGACTGGACCCTCCGTGGGGGATGCCTCCTCCCTGGATCTTCCTTTTCGGTGGATGATGCTACTAGTTGCTTTCTTCCTTCTCTCTTGGGTTTGATTCTGGCTCAACTCCAAACCTCTTGGGTTGCTGTTGCCTTAGAGCTGTTTGCTGCCAATGCTCTGAGCTTTTGGGTTCAGTCCCAGTGGCACACACAATCTCCTGCATGGTCGTTTGTTCCAAGTTCAATCGGCTCCGTACTCGCCTGTTAATAATTAGCTTGTCAAAGTGCAGAACTGCCGACAACCCTGTCTTCTGGCATATGCCTTTTGAAGAACTCCCTTTCCTTGCGCACACGTTGGCTGTAGTCCTCTGCAGTGCTCAATCCTGTACCTCATAGTTGCCTTCATTTCGGATTTAAGCTTACAATCTGCCCAACGATACACTACAGGCCTCTTTCCATTATCCTATTCAATGGGCCCTCACTATGACTCTCAGTTGCACAACATTCTTGACTTTATCTTCAATCACCTCCCAATTCTCTAATTCCTCTTCTCTTACTCAATATATCACTAGATCTAGTTTCTCCTAGATTGATTTTCAAGGTAGTCAGGTTTGTTCTCCAGATCAATCCTTTCCACCATTCTCCCCACCCTCTCCTCTAATGTTATGCTCCCACCTATGTTATACTTGTGGAAGCCTTATTTAAGTTCAGTATCTTCCAAAGAGCAATATGATTTTCAAAAAAATACCCCCACCCTCGACTACCACTTACATGCAACATTTTTGAAATTTTTTAAAAAATGGCTCCTAACAATTTTGGTTAAAATGCCATATATTACAGATATTTACGTATATCTTGAATTTTCTGGGAAGAGCCGTGAAGTCCTCTTCATTTGGAAAAAAGTTTGTATAATCTTGCATAACTGGTAAACATTAAGTGATAGATGAAAACGTACTACACAACGAATGCAGAACTCCTTAAAACACACAATTTATATCAAATAACTTTTTTGTGTCATCAGCCATTTCCGAGATATATGTCCATTATTAATTCAAATTGTGCAATACTTAGTCATTCTCTTAAAAAGTCCTATTGATTTTTATTTTCTTTACTACATATAGTAAGTCTGGGAAGCATTGCATTTCACCCAAAATTCAGTACCGAGATTTCACCAGAAATGTGTGTTTTAGGTTCCCTGAAGAAAAAACAGTATATTTAAAAAAAGGTCTGTGTGTGTGTGTGTGTGTGTGTGTGTGTGCGTGTGCGTGCGTGCGTGCGTGCGTGCGTGTGTGTGTGTGTTTTGTTTTTATGTAAGTTCAGTGCCTTTCAAAGATGCAACATGATTTTCAAAAAAATCTCCCCACCTAAACTACTCTTTACATGAAACATTTTTCAAAATTTGTGATTTTCTCAAAAATGACTGAAATGATTTTCGTTAAAATATCATATATTAAAGATGTTTAAATGACAAATAAAATGTATATCTTGAATTTTGTGGGAATAGCTTGTGAAGTCCTCTTCATTCGGAAGGAATTTTATATAATCTTGTATGTCTCTTTAAAACACAGAATTTATTTAAAATAACTTTTTTTATATCATGAGTCATTTCCGAGATATCCATCATTAATGGTTCAAATTTTTCAATATACTGTCATTCTTTTAAAGTCCTGATGACATTCAGCTGTTTATCGCAACTGCATGGAAACTAAGGCCAGCATATAGCATCCACTTCTTAAACATTTGGCTATTGCTGTTCCCTTTGCATTTATAACGAAATGTGTAGTGTAGCTATTTCTGCAATGGTTTGTCTTGATTATTAATGAAGTACACAGAAAGATAAGTTTTTATACCAATTAATAAATGATACTGGGTAGAAAATGTCATGTGAATGTAACACATTAGATAATTTTTTTTTATCTACTACATTTTAATCCAAATAAACCTTTGTAGAAATAGCCACATTACACATTTTGTTGTAGATACAAAGAGAACAGCAATATTCAAATGTTTTAAAACTGGACCCTATATGCTGGCCTTAAATTTCTGTACTATTTCCATGCAATCGCAAGAAACAACTGAATGTTGACAGGACTTCAAGAGAGTGGCCAAGTAATGAACAATTCAAACCATTGCTAACAGATACCTCAGAAATGACTATGCCACAAAAATGTTATTTGAAATAAATGTTGTATCTTAAAGAAATTTACATTTGTTGTTTATTACTTAAGATTTACCTTTATACAAGATTATATAAAATTCCTTCTGAATGAAGAGGACTTCACAGGCTATTTCCAGAAAATACAAGACAGATATTTTATTTGTCATGTAAATGTCTTTGTATTTTAATGAAAATAATTAGAGTGATTTTTTAGAAAATCAAAAATTTTGAAAAAATGTTCCATGTAAAGGGTAATTTAGGGTGGGGGATTTTCTTGAAAATTTTCTTGTTGCATCTTTGGAAGGTACTGAACCTAAATACCAAGTTTCATTTTTTAGTTATGTTGTTCACAGACAGACATGTACCTTTTTCTAAAAATTGTTTTTTCTGGATGGCCTCAAAACGTCTATTTCTGGTGAAATTGCATTATGGAATTTTTGGGTGGAATTCAATAATTTCTCTACCTACTATGCATATAGTAGCGAAAGTAAAAAAACAGAATGTCATTAAGAAACTCATATAGTGTTTTGAAGTAACAGGACTTCTACACACTGTTCTAGCAGAGGTACCCAGACAAAGACCGGAAAAATCAGTTGAGAACATGCTGACGATGGGAACAAGCCGTCTCCCGAAACACGTTCAAGTAAGAATATTTTAGTGATGTAGTGTAACAACCTTCAACTCTCTTTATTTTAAATTATGACACATCACTGTTACTAGCTTGTAAATCTTCAAAATTTTGTGGTAATATTGATAATTTAATTCAGTTTCTTAGAATGTCCTTTTGCAGTCATAAATCCATGATAAATTACATTAGGTTCAAGAATACATTAATCATATTCACTTATTTCAGTATGATAATTTTATGACCAGTTGCTAACGAATACTTATATAGTGAGTGCATATTCAATGAATCTTGTGTTTTTAGTATTTGGTGTTTCCCCGATTAAATGTAGCTCATTTCCACAGTGGAGTTGGGTGATTTGAAACATTGAAGGCCTGAGTTTGGGTCTATTAAGGATGAGTTGCCTGGAAAAGATTTCTTTCTGGGTTTACCCCCATTCTTATTATACAGATGTTAGGTAAACTTCAGTTCATAGGACCCCAGGCTCACTTGGGAATCATTCCATTCTGCGTCTCTGCAGACTTAGAGTTGTTAAAGCAGTTACCCAAAAATTAAGTTGCACCTTTGTTTTATAATGATTATTTTTATTGTTAAGCTATGTCATGTTATACTAATCACCTTTGCATCAGCACTCAGTGGATAAAACGAAAGAACTTCACAGTTTACATACCCTCTTATTTCATTGATATTTTGGAACTTGCAACACCCTTTTGGTACCAGTATAGGAACGCAGTTTTCATCTTTAAATCATGCTTAGGTGTAATAATTTTATTGTTTTAATAGAGTGGCAATTGCTTATAGTGGGCAGAGCTTTTGTTGGGCTTGAAACAATATGGCTCAAATTCGCCCATGTTCATATTGACTTTCACAATACCACATGATTATTACACTTTGGTTCTATAAACTCTGCCATATCAGATGTCAAGAAAAAACAGAACCTGTTGATATGAGCAGATATATGGACATACAGAAAATGAAGTGGGACAAGAAAATTTGTATCATGCTTTTATGTTGTGTATTGTTGCTGAGTATTCTTCAACCTTGTCTCACCAAAATTGGAGGATTTAACAGATTCTAAGAAAGGATGTTTGAACTATTTCGGTTCGACATGGCTGCTTTTGTGTCTTGGTAGAGTTAACTCGCCAAATTCTAAAATGTTACGTAGCACATCTTAGCGCAAGAAAATGAATTTTGCTGCATAAGGTTTTTTTTTTCCTTCTTTTTTGAAGCCCACCATTTCATAGGCTGAGAATGGTGAAGATTTCATCCTAATGTTTCCTGACTCATGTTACCAATGTGGTTCACTAGCATAATTGAGATCATTCTTCTTTCATATGGAAAATGTTTTGTTGTAGGGACAAAACACTTTTCTGCTTTGGAATACTGAAAGTGCGAAATGCTTTGAACCCATTATGCTTGTTTAAGATTTTCTTTATAGTCATTTTTCCAGGATTTAAATTGTATGGGTGGTTTTTGTTATTAGGAAACTATGAAGAAACTTTTCCTCAGAACTAAAATTACAAGTGCATGAACACTGGAGCATTCTGCAAGTCACTGTTTGAAAGAACTACAGCACATAGTTGTGTGGTTGCAAATAGCGGAAGTAGCATCACAGAATTTGATACAGAAAAATCTTAAAAATAGATGCCTTGAATTTTGCATGGAAACACTGTTGTGTCTGGATTTTAAACCAGACTGCTCCTTAATTAAATGTAAATTAACAATATGTAATTGTAATTGGTGGTTACATCAATGCTCAGCAAACATGTGTTGTTTACACTACTGCTGTTTCCCAGTCATTGGATATTTTTAAAGCAAATAATGAAAAAAAAAGGATTAAAAAATGTTATGTAAATATTTTATTGGTTGATTTGAACTTCTGATTCCCAGATGATGTCTATAGACCAGAAGAAAATAAGTATTGAGCTGCAAATAATTCCATAGAATACTAGAGTTTATTACTCCATGCCTTTGTTACATGTGATTTGTCCAAATTAGTATGGAAACTTAAGTCAGTAATTCAATGTGAAGGGAAGGGAAAGTCTGACATTGACAACTTTTGAGTTACGTTAAGTCTCGTTAAATCAATGTTAAATAGCACATTTAAGCCCATGTGTTGTATCATGTCACAATACAGTAATGCATTATAATTCTTGCTTAAACAGTTTTCTATTATAGAGCTAATTAATTGAAATGGTAAGTTTGAAATACTGCCATTGCCAGCATGTGAATTGTAGATAGACAATATTTGCTAATTTGTGTGCCAATTGCCATATGAAAGCCTCTACAAAATTTGTTTTGGAGTTTGTCGTGTTTATAAAAGTATAGCCATAAAGGTCACTCATGTAGACTCACGCACTGTTCATTACCAACATAGATTAGATGATACTTAAGAAAATTGCAGTAAAAAATTTAAAAAAAAATAATATTGGACTTTCTTCTCTTTCATTGGCTTTAACTGCAGAAGTCAAGTTGCTAAAGTTTCTGTTGCCAAAAGTGAAAGCACAGTATGTTGGCCGATTTCTGCCTCCTTTCATTTTTAAGAAGCAGTTGTAAAAGGAGTAAATAGTAGCACAGCAGGCATGCAGATGTTATATTGGCTATTGTGGTGATCGCAGGACCATTGCCATTAGGTGCCATCTTGCAATTGATGTGGATACAGCAGGTCAGTTAATGAAATAGTTTCAGTTGTGGAACTGTTTCAGAGTGGCAGTTGATATTTTGTTTGTCCAACTCTGCTTTCAAGAATCCTCTAAAATGTGTAAGCATTTGTACCATTATTACTTATGTACATCCTATGATTGAATTAAAATTGCATATAGTATCTAATAATAATAATAATAATATATATATATATATTCTTAAAAATATTAATTTTTCATTAAATTCATATGAAAATTGAATAAATCCCAATATTGCAATATACAAGGGGTGATTAGAAGCAAAGGCTTGCAGTGAAACATGTACATTTTATTTCATACAGCCAACTGATAGTACATACATTAAGTTATTTTTTTATATAGTCTCCATATTGGTTTAGGCACTTGTTGCTTCGTGGGATGAGTTTGAATATTACCTCCTGGTAAAAATCCTGTCCTTGCATGTTCAGTCATGTTGTTGTGAAGCGTTTCACCTCCTCATCTGAAGTGTATTGTTGGCCTCCTAGGTGCGCGTTCAAGTGAGGAAAAAGGTGAAAGTCGCTTGGAGGGAGGTCTGGGTTAGGAAGGGTGGTCGATGATGTCCCAGCGAAACTGCTTCAGCAGCGTGGTGATCTTCTGGACTATGAGGTTGCATGTTGTAGTGAAGTAAGATGACACCCTTGGTGAAGAGTTCTGGCCATTTCCTCCTGATTGCTTCGCGCAATCATGTCAAGGTCTTGCAGTATCAGTCAGTGGTCACTGTGTGCCTCTTTCCAAAACTCCACAAGTATGATACTTGCACTGTCCCAAAACACTGTGGCCATCACCTTCCCGGCAGATGGCATCATCTTAAACTTCTTTGTCTTTGGAGAGGAGGGGTGTTTCCACTGTATTGATGACTGCTCACTGCTTGGGGTGTAGTGGTGGATCCATGTTTAGTCACCCGTGACAATGTGGTGAACAAAACTGTTCCCTTCTGTGGAAAACCATTGCAGACTTGGCCCCATGCGCTTCTCCTTGTGTTGGTTGGACAGATTTCGTGGAACCCATCGGGAACAAACTTTCTGGTACTGCAGAATATTGAACAATGTGACGAATGCTTCCAAATGACATTCCCAATTCTACCATCATATGTCGTAACATGATCCTCCTGAATCAGCTCCTCCATGCGAGCTGTGTTTAAATCTGTTGATGTCGTGCTGGGTCAGCTACTGCAATCCTTGGTGACATTTTCTCTACCAGCCACAAACTTTTGACACCATTTTGTAACATGCCAATGAGACATTACAGTCTCTCTGTAAACCACTGCCATCTGCCGGTGAATTTTGGCTGCAGTTACATGTTTTGCCCACAGAAATCGAATAACGGAGCAGATTACTTTATGAGACCAGTTTTCCAAATGAGTCTCCATTTGTGTTTACCTACAACTAGCACTGTAGGTGGTGGATGGCTGAAACTCTGCACAGTTGCCAACCATATGTATTGGAATTATCACACACTACAAATTTCTCGATAATGGATGAATATCCAGGAATGTCGGCCTTGAGGCCTTAGTTTCTGATCACCACTCATATATATATGTACTGCAGATATAAATAAGTAACTCACAGTCAACAACAACAGTAGAGAGGTTGTTCAAATGAAACAGGTTGATGTGTAGAAACGAATGCCATATGTATTGAACATCACATATATTGTGATGCTATCACAAACAGGGCATGCAGATGACAATTTGCTGGAGTTTACAGACAATGACCTTAACAGTTTAGGCAATTGTCACATCGTTGATCAAGTTTCTTTATATCTGCAAAAGATGCTGGTTGCTGTTAAAAGCACTTTTCCACAATATTGCATCCACTTGATTAGCGGTGAAACGCTTACCCTTCAGGAGCTACTTCAACAGACTGAGCACATGATAATCACAAGGAGAGAGATGTGGGTTAGCAAAAATTATACAGTGTGTCCAGTGTTGTGTCGGCAGCTTATGGATGTGGTTATCATGGAGCATAAACACACTTTGCTTTTGTTTGCTTTGCCTGTCATCAGTTTTGATGGCTTCTCAGAGGTTCTGTAAGGAGTTGTAGTAAGGCTGAGTGTTGAATGTGATACCAATAGTAGAGGTCTCGACATCAAAGAAAATGACAAGACCTTACCAGCCGCAGGAGATGGCCTTGCTTATGAAAAATATCTTCATTGTCAACTCCGAATGGTGTCATAATCACCCATCACAGTTTTCTCCAAGAAACACTCTCCACATGGTTTAAGTTGAGATGTTCCACGTTGCTTTCTGATTGTCGTTGAGGTCCAAGGGAGCAATTGGCAGCACATTTTCCAATACTCCAATTTATGGCACAAGTGTTTATGATGTCAGTATTGATAGCCATTGACAGTACACATATGGTTACAGTAATTGTCGTTCATCATTATAACCATAGCAGCAATCTTTTCCATATTGCAGGCACCCATCCCAGTCATGGAAGATGTATTTCTGCCCACTCCGAAATTCAGCACATCACTTGAACACTGTGCTTCATTTAAGCTGTAAATATTTCATTTAATGAAACACCTTTGCACAAATCATGTCCCTGTTTAGTCGGGATGCATTCATTATACACCTCTGTTGCTTGAACTATCTCTGATATACAGACTGAACCACATTCTGTGCTGTTGCAACAAATACCAGTCATGCTGTGCTGCCAACTTTTGGCCATTCCATTAATGTTGTCAGCTTTGCCAGTGTTTCATTAGAACAGCCCTTTTCTTTCATTAAACATCTTTTGCATTGTAATATTGTTAAGAAACCATTTACATCACAGTGTAACAGCTTTAACAGAGTTACAGATAATGCTAAAAGTGGAAATATTTTTATGTTCACTAATGAAAGGCCAATGCCACATTTTAGATGCTAATGTGTTGATACAAAAACACCTGTAATTTTTCTATGTCCAGTCTAATGTATTTGGAAAACAATTGTTGATTTCAGCATTTTTTATTGCAGCCGCATGTGTAGAAAGAGTATAATTCCAAAAGTGCTGTAACTTTGTGTACTTAAAATAAGTTTCAAAGACTGATATATGATGTTGCTCTCAGTATTTGCACAAGTATCTATATCATATTATGTTTATGAAAACTGCAGTCTTTTTAAACAACGTAATATGTCAAATTATATTTGACCTGGATAGAGAAATAAAAACAAATAGAAAAGTGACATAGCATCAAACACTGAATTCTAGTTTTAGATCTATAAAAATATCGTAAAAAGTCTAGATTCAAATTGACCTCTCTGCAGGTGAGTTCTATAGACTATGTGAATGCAGCAATGTATTTTTTGTGTTCCTTACATGAAATAATCAAGGATAGCTTTTAGGAAATGTCTCCAAGATTTCTAAATGATGATGATTATTATTATATCATTATTATTGTTGTTGTCATCGTCTTATTGGTACTTAATTGAGAGAGAGCAAGAGCAATCATGTGCACACATGTTGAGGGTGATCCTAGAAGTAATATACAGCATTACTTAGTTGCTACACATCTTAATCCCTTTGATATATGCTGGCTGCTTTCCAAAGTTACAGTATGTCATTTAATATTTCTCTGAAGTTTAACTCTCAGATACCTCAAGCCACAGTTGCATTCAGATCAATTAATGTTTTAAAATGCTGATTCTGAAGTGGATTTTTCATTTTGGGAATCATAATCAGATAGACTTGAGTGCATATTGTGAGCTGAGTGAAAGTGTGTTTCCCAATATGTGACCCACATGTTTGCATTCTCGCTAAGAAACTGTAACCTTATGAACTTGTATAACATTATGTGTTATTCTTTCATAAGTCATGTCTATCTCTCTGCACTGTAGTCCATAGTTTTGATTACTTTTCTGAAGTAATACAACCTTGATAAAAACATTTAGACCAATCAGGACTTGGTGCTAGAGTCCACTTTAATGTTACTAAAAAATTAAATTGAGTTTTATGTATGGATGCTCTTTCACTACTATGGTCCTTAGTGCCCCATTCTATATTGGGCGTGAAAGACTGGTAAATTTGCTCAGAGGCAACTTTATCAGGCTTGAGGTTCTTTTACGTGCCGTAAATCTACGACATGCAACCACCGAATTTACTTCCCATCTGAAGGAAGTAATGCTAAGGATTTTTACGCCTAAGAAAAAAATCCATCACCCTACACTGGATTTGAACCCGTGACCTTGGAAACTAAAAGCTAGCATGGTATCCGTAGTCCACAGAGGGCAACCACACTCGTATTTAAGGAATTCATGACTTGCTGTCAACATATGTGTACATAGTGTTTACCTGATTGATTCATTCATTTCATAGTCCATTTTTATTAACCGGTAAACAAGGAAGCTTTTAAGCAGTTGATTTAATACTACACAAACTTGTTCCAGATGACTCAAACTGTGATCACAAATGGTAACAGACCAAATATCCATGGATATAAATATTTTCCATATTAATTTAGGATAAACTCATTCCATATCTGAAATTTTGAGGTAGTTTTGGGATAAAGAATTTGTACATTGTATGTCACCAAATGTTAGGCACAAGTGCAACTCGTGGGGGTGGGCTGCAGTCCCCTCCTCCAGTCAGTTATTTAAATTTACAATTTTAAAAATAATTTTATTCAATTGATAAAAATCCTAAAGGGTGAAGTTGTAATTCTAGTTCCTTCCATTCCCTCGTGTGCTAGCGCACTATGTTTTGTGATACCTTTTCCCCTTCTGGGGCTGCATGCAATTTGATAGCTAGTGCTACTAGCAGAGAATTGGGGTGATACTTTCTAAGCAGAAGCTGGAAACAAAAAGTGACTAGCATTTTCTTGAAGGCTGTTATCAGTTTTCCTAAATGCGATCAGCAATAAAAATATTTATTTTATTCAAGTTCGACATGAGCAATTCAGTTCAGTTTTTAAAAAGTGTGAAGTTTAGTACCTTAACACTGAATGAAAAGTGTGAAATAAAAGCATGTAGGCCTACACCAGTACTGAATTGTCAGAAGCAATATATAAGGACTTTTAACTCGGATATGTATAAGAAATATCAATGTCTATGCAGATGTGACATTCAAAATACTCTATTTTGTTTCCCTTACCTCATTTTTGGAGCTTCAACTAATGCATCAAATATGAATGGACTGATAAAGGCATCTGTGATTTAAAGAGACTTCATGAAAAAACTTAAGCATGAAAAATCAGAGAAACATGTTAATAATGCTCTTGATTTAGCTCTTCTGGGATCTGTTGATGTGTGCCAGGGTTTAAGTAAAGCCTATGAAGATTGTATTCAGCGTCACAATGAACAACTTTCGAAAAATTGCAGGTGTTTTGTAGACTAATAAATTGTATAAAGTTCTGTGGATGAAATGAATTAACTCTGAGAGGGCATAATGAAAGTGAAAACTGAAAATTGTGGAACATTTTTAAATTTAGTTAAACAAACTAGCGAACTTCACCCAGTGTTCAAATCACATTTGGAATCCGCTTCTTCGTTCAAAGGAATGTCTAAAACTATCCGAGGTGATCTATTGCAGTGCATGTTAGAAATATGTAGAGAAACAATACTAGAAGTAGTAGCTGCATCTGATTTCTGGCAGTTATGCCTAATGAGACTACTGACACATCCGACGGATTTCAGGTTGTAATCATGTTGAGATATTGTAACTCGCAAGGTATTGTTAAAGAAAGATTTTGGGGCTTCTTTAACCCTCCAGGCCAGAATACAGTGTTATTTCACACTGTATACTTCAGCTGAAAGTCATTTTAAAGGATAATAAGAATAAATTGATTGGTCAGACATACGATGGTACATCTATCATGAATGGTGCCATTAGTGGTATGCAGACGAGGATCAGAGAAGTTTATCCATATGCATGCTTTACACATTGCTTTGTACACCAATAATGGAAAGGGCTGTCAAACAAAACACTAAAGCAAGGGGCTTGTTTGCAAATTTGCCTGCTGCACCTGCATCTTTTTCTCCATCTCCTCAAAGAGTCACCATTCTAGATTCTTGTGTAAATAAGCGAATACCTGCTGCTGGACCAACAAGATGGAATTTCCAACAAGGGCCTGTAAATACAATATTTGAGAAAAAAGATTCTCGTATCCATTGCTTCGAAACTCTTGTGGAATCTGAGACATCTAGTGACATCATGATTAGGTATCTGCACTGCTGAATTACCTCAAAGATGTAGAATTCAACTTTTGGCTAACTTTCTTCCGTCGCATTATGCCTCACATCAATACATTATATAATCAGCTTCAGAGTCGTCAGACAGATATGGTAATAATCCGTTCCCATATTTCCAACTTTGTTGAGTTATATTAGAAATACAGTATTGGAGAGATATGAAAACTGACTCTGAAAATGTCAACAAGCGGTGTCATGTTGATGAAAGTGAAACTAGAGTACTTGCAGCCAAGGAAGTCTGTGGTTTAATTATAACAATGGCTAATGACAGATTTTAGTTCGCAAAACATATACAGATCTCAACTTTGATTATGTCAGCTAAGTTCAGTGAAGTATTCCCAGAATCTGAATTGAGCCCTGTTCGACAGAGACATATTACACACTGAACTGTCAGGTTTTGTACACAAGACAAGCATTTTTGCCAACTACAAGTAATATAAGGTAAGAATAAATTCCTATAAATTAAAATTCGCTAAAGTTGTTCCAGTTTTCAAGAAAAATGATGCACATAATATCGACAACTACAGACCTATAGCACTACTAACTGGATTCTCAAAAATCTTAGAATCAGTCATGTACAACAGAATAGCACCTTTGCTTGAAAAATATGTGCTTCGAGATGAACAAAACGGGTTCAGAAAAAATAAATCTACATTAAACGCTTTGTATACATTCTTAAAGAGAATGCTAGAGGGAATAGACAGTAACAAATCCACGATAGGTATTTTCATGGATCTGAGTTAAGCGTTTGACTTGGTAGACCACAGTATTTTACTAACAAAGTTGGAAGCCTGCGGCATAAGGGGAGTAGCCCTCAATTGGGTCAAGTCCTACCTGACCAACAGAAAACAAGTTACAGTAGTAAAAAGTAAATTTGATGACATGTGAACTCTGACACTAAAATGGTTAGGTGTGGCGTCCCCCAGGGCTCTAATCTCGGCCCACTGTTTTTTTTTGTTTTTTTTGTATATAAATGACCTACCTCTTAATATCCCTCATGCAGAAGCCATATTATACGCTGATGATGATAACCTTATACTAACCGGAAATACTACTGCTGAGTTGCAGCATTATGCTGATAACATAATGTTAAATATGAAGCAATGGTTACACAACAATAAACTTCAACTCAATGCCAAAAAATCAAACTGTATGCATATCAAATTATCCAGAAATAATGCTACACCTGCACCGAAAATAATCTATGATAATGAAATGATAAACTATATTTCAGAAACTAAATTTCTTGGAATAACCATAGATAAAGTACTTAGTTGGAAACCACACATTCAGAAGACTGTGATGGAGCTTAATAAGGCGTACTATGTAATATATGTATTAAAAAGTATTTGCAATGTACGAACTCTAAAAATTGTGTACTTCTCATATGTATAATCCTCACTTACTTATGGCATTCCTTTATGGGGCTCTATGAAGACATTAATTCACTTTTCATACTACAAAAGAAAATAATTCAGTGTATGCTAAATTTAAACAGAACGTCATCCTGCAGACCATAGTTTAAAGAGCTTAATATCCTAACTTTACCCTGCTTGTATATATTAGAAACAGTGTGCTTTATAAATAACAATATACACTGTCTTAGCATTAACAGTTCTATACACAATTATACTACAAGGAACTGTAACAAAATACATTTAAATACTGCTAGAACTTCTAAGATGGTAAACCCTGTCCTGCATAAAGGTATAAATGTATAATTTAATAATTAATAAAATAAATCCAATTAACAAGGTCAAATTTAGAAAAGATACCAAGAATTTTTTGATTGCTCAATGTTTTTATAATCTGAATGACTTTTATGACTATTTTAAACATGATTTGTAATTAGTGTATATCATTGTTTATGGACTGTATATATATATATATATATATATATATATATATATATATATTTTTTCATTCATTCTTACATTTAGTATTCTTTGTTTATGGACTGTATATATATATATATATATATATTTTTTTTTTTCATTCATTCTTACATTTAGTATTCTTTGTTGACGAAACCATGAAATGTAATACTTTTCCTATGGTGAATATACAACACATGCACGCACGCATGAAATTTTGCATGCAGCCCCCCTCAGTAGATATTGCACCAGCTGCCATTTGCAATCTGCAAATATAATAATAAAAGACAATCACAGTTTGTTTTAAAACCTGTCAATTGAAGTAGTTTACTCCGTAGCAGATAGACAGTGAAATCAGTGTTGCCTATATGCTCTCTTGAAATGAGCATAGCATTGCACTGGAAGATAATGACTACATTGTTAAGATGTGTTTTGCAGAAACAGATACAGGGTGGAAATCAAATTGCTGGAATAAGAATTTGCGACGGAAATGGTTCTTACGTATTTTGTGTTTTTTGTAGAAAGAATGTGTTTACTTAATATTGGTATTTGTTAGCCCCACGTTGGTGCGGCAATTATGCGACGGAAATGTTGCTTACGTATTATTTATAGCGTAAGTTATTAGAACTTGTAGATCATATGTTGTGCTGCTTTACTTCACGCGTTGCCATCTTGTGACGTCACTCCTTGTTTGGTTCGTAGCTCCCTCTGGCGTAGCAATTTGTATCAGTTTTGAAATAATTCACTTTAAATGTTCTCCGGCTAGCTATTTAGGTCGACATTTAACTCTTGCAGGGTGTGAATCGGAAAGGAATCTTTTATCCAGAAATTATATTTAATGAAGAAATTGGTTTTATAACTTTTATTGTCGAACACGTTCACTAACACTTTTTACATATTAATCTGGATACTCGCCAAACTGAAACTGTTTGTAATAACTTCTTATTTATCACTTTTAACTCGCATACTTCAACTTTATGTAATTTTTTTAAATGTATAATACTTTATAATAATTCTCGTAATTCTGCTGCGTGTAACTTGACGAAATAAATGAACTGAGAGACCGACGTGTAGAGTATTGAGAATTCTGTTGAACTGGGGGACCGACGTGTAGTGTGTTGAGAATTCTGTTAAACTGGGGGGGAAGCTACCTCGAACCTACACTATTTATAGGCCTGCATCAAGATACGCCTAAAGATTATAAATGAACTGCTATTGGCTAATAAAACGCGCCAACATTAGCGTCTATTTGAATATCCAATGAAAACCACGAATACATATTGCTTTAGGAAATGTTCTATAAGCTTCTAAACGGAAAAAACGCGCGAAACATTACGTAACTTCCTGGTTCCCGGTAATGATAAACAACTCACCCCATCGCTGCATTATTGCGTTATTGTTGACAGTTTCAGTAAAGCCGTATATTATTATTTACCAATAATAATTACAATTAATAAACCTCTGAAATCAATGTCACATAAAAATACATATTCATATTACTATCATTAATTACATCTGAGTAATTTGTGATACAAATTACCGTATCAAATTCAACATGGGAATTGCTTTTTCTTGAATACTCTCTCCCCTATAAGAACATCACAAATGGAATGGAATCCAAAATCACCACGTTTATTTGTTGCTTACTTTTAGGTAAAATAATAATATGGCAACTTTTATCAATTCTTTACATCATTATTTTTGTTCCATTATTGTGGGCCATGACTCACTACAAGTTTGTAACAAATGAAAATCATTATATGAGAAATAGATTATGGGAGTCTTCTGCCAATAATGTTTTTGGTTAGCAATACAAAATGAGTAATATAGTGTGGAAGAAAACGTAATGTTTGTTAAATGGTACTATGATGGAAATTTCATTTAGTAATTAAGACAGATGTTTTCAACTGAGTTTCCTGAACACCATGTTCCATCAGAGCAGACTATCAGTAACATAATAAGAGCTTTTGAAGTAAATGGAAAGAAGTATAATAAAAAAACACACAGATCAAGAAAATACAAGCAGAAAACTCCCATGTTCTGTTTTGGATATGATGACTCATTTGTTACAAACTTGTGACATGGCCCATGATAAATAATTTTTATTTATTTATGGACGCTCTTTAACTGCTGTGATCCTTAGCATCCCATTCTATAATGGGCGTGAAAGACCGGAAATTTGCTCACAGGCCACTTTATCAGGCTTGAGGTTCTTCTACTTGCCGTAAATCTAAGACAGGGACCACCGGCTTTACTTCCTTTCTGAAGGAAGCCATGCTAAGGGCTTTTACATCCGAAAAAAATCATCACCCTCCGCTGGGTTTGAACCTGCGACCTCTGGAACTAGAGACTAGTATGGTAACCACTACACCACAGAGGACGACATAAACAAAATTAATTATCTAAGTACTCATATTATTTTCTTTAAAAATCAACAAGACATAAACTTGCTGCTTTTGGTTCTATTCCTCTTTTAATGTTCTCAAAAACATTCTTATTAATTTAAAAGTTAAGAAGAAATAGCTATGCCTACATAATAGTGCAGAAATCTTTCTTCATAGAAGATATTAGACACAGGCATCGTCATTGAGGAGAGACAGAACAAAGCCAACGAGGTGCTGAACGAAATAATGGAAACAGAAGTGATGACAGCAGATACCTGGAAAGGCCCAACTCAGCCACCTGTACACACATTTTGCTGCCCATGGTTTCCATGGGAAGATATGCCAGAAAAGATCATACCAAGGAGGACTACATCTGTAAACAATGCAACAAACCATGCCCATGTATCATTTAGTGAAGCAAAAACAGAACTCATCCACTAAGCACACTAACAAAAGACTGGTGAAAGCAATAACTCACATGTAATCTATATGTACACATTGTTTTAAAGTTATTAAAAAAAATTATTTATATATATATATATATATATATATATATATATATATATATATATATAACATTTATCTCTCAAATTCACAGGAGAGAGTATCCGATACATTTAAAACATATTTGATAAAATAATGCTCTTGTCTTGTTAGAAAGCATAGTAATTATTGTATATACATCTATAGAACACAAAGTGTTATCTGCGATTTGAATAACACCAGCTTTATTTACAAGCTCACAATTTTAAAAATATATTATTCTTAAAAAGGGCTAATATCCACTGTGTTAATAAACATGATAGTGAAAAATCTAAATGATTAAAACTTCAGAAAGAGAATGCATTTCCTTAACATATTTATTCATGAGAAATTTCTTATATTGATCTGAAATCAGAAACCCTTCTAAATTAAAATTTCTCTCTCATACAACACATTGAGCTTATTTTGCCCTAGAGTGAGGAAAAAGCTGAATGTGTCGTCAGCATTCAGCAATCTTCTTGAATAATGTCCATGTCAAGCTTATACCTGCCTCTTTTATGGCTAAAGTTTTCCATTGTTTGTAATGACTTTTGTCCATCATAAGCCCAGTTTAAGTCATTAAGTGCCTTCTCCCATTGAGGATTTTATATCACCATTTCATATCATTTGCTTCTATCTATAGTCATTTTACATCTTAGAAAACATCACAGAAGTTAGGAGCTTTTACTTTTCGTGCACTAAGTGCCTAATCTGAGGCAAGGTGTAGTTTAAATTTGCTGTAGGCATTATGTATAATATGTAGGTACATATAATATTAATAAATTGTATTTACACTAACAATTAAATGAACAATTCCCTTTCATATTATTGCTTTCACTACTTAAAAAGCAATTAGGGTATTGACATAAATATTGGAACAACCAGCCATCATCGTCATATTTTTATTAGCTTTGTACAGTTTTGCCATAACTGTGTACTTGTTTACCACTGACTTGTGTGAGGTTTGATTTTTCTAGTAATCTTGATTATCCCATCTTTTTGTTTGTTGGTTCATCCTACACGATTTTCTAATAATAATAATAATCTTTATTGCAGTCAATAGACTCTTTACAAGAGCATCTGATATTGTCAGAGCATTAATATCAAAAGTGAAGTTACCGTAATCAGATGGTAATTATTACAAGTGTATACAAAATATAATTACAGATATATACAAACATTGTAATTCTGTAATACTATATAGACACTTCTTAATTCAGTAGGATTTTAAAACACTTTTGAATTTTATATTTAGTTATTACTTTCTCTACTACGTATAGTAAGTAGGGGAAGTATTGTATTCCACCCAAAAATTCGATACCGAGATTTCACCGGAAATACACGTTTTGAGACTCACTGAATCCAAAAAAAGCATTTTTCGAAACATGTCCGTGTGTGTGTCTGTCTGTGTGTCTGTGAACAGCATAACTCAGAGACGAACAGTCGGATAACACCAAACTTGGTATTTGGGTTCAGTATCTTCCAAGGATGCGACACGAAGGTTTTCAAGAAAATCCCCCCACCCCAGACTACCCTTTACATGGAACATTTTTCGAAAATTTTAATTTTCTCAAAAATGGCTCTAACGATTTTGATTAAAATATCATATATTTAAGATATTGTCAAGAGAAATGAAATGTATATCTCAAATTTTCTGGGAATGTCTCCAAAAGTATTCTTCATTGTGAACGACTTTTGCATAACTGGTAAACCATAAGAGATAGACAAAATTTTACTACACAAAAAATGTAGATCGCGTTAAAATACACAATTTATGTCATACTCATTTCTTTTGTTGAGTGAACCGTTTTCGAGATATTGCTTGTTATTCCCTTAAATTTTCCAATACTTATACTTTTTCTCAAATTCGTTATTCATTTTTTTATGTCCTGAACATGCAAAGAGAATGGAATGCGCCACATAGCAACCAACATTAAAATATTTGACTATCGCTTAAAACCTAGCATATTCCCCTTGCATCTACATGAAAATTACCAATAAGATTGACATCTCGATATCTCGATTAACATGAAGTAGATGGAGAATAAGCGTTTATAA
The DNA here is from genome assembly GCA_030765065.1 of Deroplatys truncata. Lineage (NCBI taxonomy): Eukaryota > Metazoa > Arthropoda > Insecta > Mantodea > Mantidae > Deroplatys > Deroplatys truncata. Next base: position 12,646,755 of record CM060982.1, on the reverse strand, counting down.
AAATAGTTTGTACAAGAGTAGAGAAAGTCATGTGAGTGTAACACATCAGATTTTTTTTTACTTGCACTGGTAGTTTGTTATGAGTGCCAAGGAGCCTCTAATGGCCAAAACCTAGAATTTTATCTCTTTGACATGGCTAATATTCCAGGAAGTTTTATTTTCTAATTCATTCTGATTAGTTTGTGTCATAATCTCCAGGATTATACTACGTTGCATGCTCAACTATTTCAAAACTGGCTTGTTTGCTGTAGCATAAACGTTTGAAATAGGTAACTATACTCATTATGCAGTAATTGACTGCTGTAGTTGCCTTCATTGTCATTATGTGGCAATACTGTTGTCACAAGGCCTGTGGTATAATAAGCTGATTATAACATAATCAGTATTTTATTAGGTTTTACAATTGGAAATAGTAAGACATGCAAACTGAAGCCAAAAAAATGTGCCACCATTTCTCAGATATGAATAAAGCTTCTTGCCTATCCCAGAAATCTTTAATATTATCTCAACTACTACTTATACACACCAAGACATGAGTTATAATATTCTTTATTACAGCTTCAAATTGCTAAATTGCATTACAAGTGCATACCTATAGTTAAAACATTTTTAAGTACATAAACTTAAGTGAAGTTGTAAATTAAGAATTTCAACATTAGCAAAGTATATCACCACCCCTTTGCTGTATGACAAGGCTGCCCAAATGAGCGGAGGGTCCTGGAAGGTGTAGAGGCAGTAAAATTAGAACAGTGCATACATCACCACTTTCCCTCTTTTGTACAAATCATGAGGGACTTAGTGAGATCTGCTTGGGACCTTCATGATGAAAAATGAATTGATTTCCAAACTATTACTGCTTTACAAGAAACAAAGCTCAGCTTGCTGTACAAAATTTAACGTATTTATTTCATAAAATGCTCTTAATTAAATATGAAAGTTGTGATTTCTGTTTTTCATACCTCTTTGTAGAGATACAGAGCATGTTTCCTTCAAATCCATAAACTATTATATTTGAGTTAGAAAGCAATGCATCAATAAAACGACGTCATCCTCCATAGTGTAGTGGTTACCGTGCTAGCCTCTAGTTCTCGCGGTCGTGGGTTCAAACCTAGCGGAGGGCGATGGATTTTTTTCGGGTGTAAAAATCCTTAGCATGGAAGTAAAACTGATGGTCTTATGTTGTAGATTTACAGTATGTAAAAGAACCTCAAGCTGATAAAGATGTCTTTGAGTAAAATTACCAGTTTTTCACACTCAATATAGAATGGGACACTAAGGACCACAGCAGTTAAAAAGTGTCCATTAAAAAAAAAAAAAAATCAATAAAATGTGGCAAAGATGCCAAAAATTTAGAATTTTTGCATTTTTACTATCCTTATACCTTGTACTTTAATGTTGCACTGTTGTTTTCTCCATTTTTAAAGATCCACTTATCTGTTTAAATGGCCCCGTTCCATTTTGGTAAAGCACAGCTTTTTTTTCTTTTCTTTCTTTATACTCCGCACTTCTCCCAAGGTTCTATGGACATGGAACTTGTTGAGCAGCTATTAAAAAATTTCAAATTTGCAATTAAATATCCTCCATAATGAAGGTTTTCTTTTTTACTTTCTCTACTACGTATAGTAAGTAGGGGAAGTATTATATTCCACCCAAAAATTTGATACCGAGATTTCACCGGAAATATATGTTTTGAGACCTCCTGAATTCAAAAAAAGCATTTTTGAAAACGTGTCTGTGAACAGCATAACTCAGAAACGAAGTCTGATAAACACCAAGCTTGGTATTTAGGTTCAATATCTTCCAGAGATGCGACACAAAGGATTTTCAAGAAAATCCCCCACCCAGATTACCCTTTACATGGAACTTTTTCGAAAATTTTAATTTTCTCAAAAATGGCTCTAACGATATTGATTAAAATATCATATGTTTAAGATATTTTCATGACAAATAAAATGTATATCTTGAATTTTCTGGGAATATCTCCAAAAGTATTCATTGTGAATGACTTTTGCATAACTGGTAAACCATAAGAGATAAATAAAATTTTACTACACAAAAAATGCAGCTCGCGTTAAAATACACATTTTATGTCATATACATTTTTTTTGTTGAGTGAACATTTTCGAGATATTGCTTGTTATTCCCTTAAATTTTTCAATATTTATTTTCTCAAATGGGAATTCGTAATTCATTTTTTTGTTTTGGATATGCAAAGAGTATTAATCTGTGGAAAAGAGAATCGTGCTGCACCTAGCAACCAGCTATTAAGATATATGTTGATGCTTAAAGGCTACTGTATTTCTATATTGCCCTTGCAATTACAAAACAAGGGGAACATAGTACGCCTTAAGTTATAGTCAAATATTTTTAGAACTGGTCGCTATGTGTTAGTTAGTTAGTTAGTTAGTTAGTTAGTTAGTTTATTCATCCGTTAAAGTGGTTTGGTACAATGTACATTCACTATTGGACACGTCAAGCTATAAACATAAACAATAATAGGTTTTTGCAATATATACAATATGTTTTTACATTATACAATATGTTTTTACATTATACAATAGGTATTTACATGCTAAATACTATGGTTCATGATATACATTTGTGTTCAAGGAAATCATTAATAGAATAAAAGGAGTGGTTAACTAGATGTGCCTTGAGACTGGATTTCAGCTGGTTTACATTTTTAATTGCCTTAATATTACTTGGTAAATTATTATAAAGTTTAATGCCAGAGAATAAGATACTTTTTTGGTAGAGCGAGGTGTTGCAGCTGGTCACATGTATTTGTGTATTTTCCCTAGTATTGTGTTCATGCACCATATTATTAGTTATGAATAGTGAATCAGAAGCATTAATGTTCTTGACTATAAGCAGAATAACTGCATATATGTAAATGCAGGGAAGTGGGAGGATCCCCAGTTTTTTAAAGAGAGGTTTACATGACGACTTTGGGCTGACTCCTTCAATAGTTCTGATAATTTTTTTCTGTGCAATAAAGATTGACTTGCTTGTTGGAGACTCACCCCAGAAGACTACTCCATAACTTAGGAGTGAGTGCACATGTGCAAAATATGCTGCTCTAACTGTTTCTTTACTTGTGCATGTTGTCAATATTCTTAGCATATAACATAGAGAGCTGAGTTTATTATTTATGAGGCTAGTGTGGGCATCCCATTTCAGATTGCTTTGTACGCAGACCCCAAGGAATTTTATAGATTCTACTTTTTTAAGTGTCTGATTAGAGAGTTGTATTTGAGGGGCAAGATAATTTTTGTTCATATTTGTGTGTATATCCATTGCTACAGTTTTATTTGTATTTATAATAAGATTATTCAATGCAAAATAGTTTGAGATTTTCTCTGAGACTTGGTGAATAGAGGTTAGAAAGGTTTCTTTTTGGGTTGCCTTAACCAGGATGTTTGTATCATCAGCATATAAAATGGTTTTAGTACATGGATCATTTATGTGGAAATCATTTATGAAAAGAAGAAATAGGACAGGACCTAGTATAGAACCTTGTGGCACACCATAGCTTACTTGGAGTGGACTGGAGTGATAATAATTGATCTGATTATTTGATTTATTCTTTATTTCCACTATTTGCATACGACCACATAGATATGATTCTAACCATTTATTGGCCAACCCTCTTATGCCTAGAGCCTCTATTTTCGTTAACAAAAACTGATGATCTATGGTGTCGAATGCCTTTGTTAAGTCTAAAAATATAGCCGAGGCATGTTGCTTTTGATCAATGGCTTTAAGGGACGCGGTTATAAATGAGAAAATTCCAGATTCAGTTGAGTAATTTTTCCTGAAGCCGTGTGTAAAATGTAATTCTCTTTGCATGTCAAAAGATCGTTTCTGCAAATGTTTATCTTGATTAATATGAAATAGATGGAGAATAAGAGTTTGCAAAAATACTTTGTTCAAGAGTAGAGAAAGTCATGTGAGTGTAACACATCAGTTTTTTTTTGTCCTGGTAATGCAAAGAGAATGGAATACTCCACATAGCAACCAGCTCTTAAAATATTTGACTATCGCTTAAAGCCTACCAATTTCCCTTGCATCTACAAGAAAATTAGCAATAAGATTAACATCTCGATTAACATGAAGCATATGGAGAATAAGCGTTTGTAAAAATAGTTTGTACAAGAGTAGAGAAAGTCATATGAGTGTAACACATCAGATTTTGTTTTCTTTTCTGGTCCAAGTTCAAAATAAAATTTTATAACAAAATATTTGGTACAAGGATCATTATGTATCAGCATATCAAAAATTATTAATTCTAGTTAAAATAAATCTGATGTGTCACATTCGCATGACTTTGTCTACATGGTATTATTTTTATAAGAGAGCCTTTTTTTATATCTACTTAGTGTTAATTGAGAAAAACCTTTGCAGAAATAGTTTCATTACACATTTATTTGCAGATACAAGGGGATAGAGGAAACTGAATTGGTAGTCAGATGTTTAAAAACCAGAACGCTATATGATGACCATGACATTGTGAGAAACAACTGAATAGCCATAGCATCTGTAAAAAAATGACAAAATATTGAAAATTCAAACCAATAATAATGGATATCAAAATTCGTGGGCTTTCACAACCGGTGTCAATATTAAATAAAGTATTATCTGGGCTTGTGGAACGTGGTCTACTGGGTTCCTTCTTCTACCCAGATGTTTCGTTTGTGACTGTGGCAGACATGTTCGGTGAGGTCGAAGTGTTCTGGCAGAAGTTTCAACAGCGACTGCTTGGTGCACTCTGGACTGCGGTTATTATACCAGAGTTGGCAGGGAGGTCTGCGGTGATTGGTTTGAGTTGGCAGTGGGCTGAGATGGTAGATAGAGTGCTACATTCTGCTGGCGTCTGATTGGTTTGGATGAAATGCCTGACTTTGACTTTTGTTAGTGCTGTTTGTCATATTCTGTTTAGTTTTAGACCTTCATTCTTGCAGTTGATGTTGTTTTTATGCTTCTGTATTTAAATGGCTTCACAATATAAATGGAATGGTAATGAGAGGTTGATGCCAGGATATCTCATACTGAATGATATGTTCCATTCTTCGAGTATGGCATGTTCCGCAATTGCGAGTTCATTATGTCATTCCAATATATACTTTACCACATGAACAAGGTATTGTGAGTACTCTGCTGTGTACAGTGGATCTCTAGAATCTTTGGCTGAATGGAGTGTATTGTAGATTTGTTTAGTGGGCTTGAAGACAGTGTCAATGTTGTGGCATCTGAGTAATTTGCCAATGCGGTCAGTAACTGATTTAATGTACGGAAGAAAAGCCTTGACTTTCCTACAGCTTGCAGCTGTTTGTGTATTGGCGGAACTTCTCTTGCACTGCAGTGCTCTCCTGATTTCACACTGAGTAGCCATTCTCTTGGAGTGCTTTGTCTAAATGCTGAAGTTCTTGGTGTAGGTATTGCGGTTTACAAATGCATGTAGCTTGGTCTACTAGAGTTTTAATCATCGAGTGCTTTTGTCTCTGATGGTAGTTGGAATTCTTGTGAAGGTAGCAGTCAGTATGAGTCGGTTTCCGGTATACTTTGTGGCCTAGTGGTGCCATCCTCCTGTTCACCATGACGTCCAAAAATGAAAATTTACTATCCTGTTCTCTTTCCGTGCTGAACTGAATGTGATGATTGATACTGTTCACGTGGTTGAGAAATTATTCAGGGCTGGTTCTCCGAGGCTCCAAATGACGAACATGTCGTCTACATAGCATCACCAGCACAAATGTTTGAGTGGTGCTGAATCCAGTGCTGTAATCTCCTAGAATTCCATATAGAAATTAGCAATAACAGGGCTCAGTGGACTTCCCATTGTGACACCGTCTGTCTGTTCATAGAATTCGTGACTCCACTGGAAGTATGTAGTGCTTAGAACAGAGTGAAAGAGGGTTGCAATGTCATCTGGAAAAATCTGTATAAGCTGTGTTATAGTTCCATTGACTGGGGCTGTGGTAAACAATGATGTGACTTCAAAACTGAGAGTATGTCATTTGGGTTGTAGGCTGATGGTCTTGAGCTTTTTAATAAAGTGGAAGGAGTCTGATGCATATGAGGTTGCAGCATATTTGAGAGATATTTCACGACCATGTATGTTGGTGAGCCAATAAGCACTGACAATTGACCTTAGAGTCATGCCAGGTTTGTGAATCTTCGGAAGTCCATAAAGTCTGGGAGGTAAAGCTTCACTCCGCTTCAGGATCAGTTGATCACTGGATGGAATAGATGACAACTTAATGAGTTGGTCAGTTTTCTGAAGAATACGAGCTGTTGGGTCTCTGGAAAGCTTTCTATAGGTGTCCGGGTCTAAGAGCTCGGTCACCTTGTGTTCATAGCACACTTGTTCAGCACTACAGTGGCGTTTCCTTTGTCTGCTGCGAGTACAATGATGTCCTTGTTTGCATTCAGATTTCTAAGAGCTTTAAGTTCTTGAAAAGTGAGGTTGCTCCTAGGTAACTTAATTTGGAGAATTCTGGATGATTTGAGACTCAGATGCCACAACATTGACACTGTTTTCAAGCCCACTAAACAGATCTGCAATACATTCCATTCAGTCAAAGATTCTAGAGATCCACTGTACACAGCGGGAGTATACATAATACCATGTTCATGTGGTAAAGTATATATTGGAACCACACAACGAAGCATAAAAACTTGCATTAACAAACACAGAAGAAATTGTCATCTGCATCAAACAGAAAAATCGGCAATTGCGGAGCATGCCATACTCAAAAAAGACAACATATCATTCAGTATGAAAACACTGATATCCTGGCATCAACTTCTCATTACCATTCACGTTTATATCACAAAGCCATTGAAATACAGCTGCATAAAAAAACAACAACAACAACCATAAGGAAGAAGGTCTAAAACTAAACAGAATATGGCAAACAGCACTAACAAAAGTCAAAGTTAAGCATTTCACCCAAACCAATCAGACACAGCACTCCATCTACTCAAGTCCAGCCCACTGCCAACCCCACCAGCTGCTGGTATAAATGCCGCAATCCAGAGTGCACCAAGCACAGTTACTGTCAAAACTTCTGCCGGAACACTTCGACCTTGCCATTGCCACTGAAGATGTCTGCTGCAGTCACAGACGAAATGTCTGGAAAGAAGAAGAAGGAGCCAAGTAGACCAATGACCACAAGTCCAGATAATACTTTATTTAATAATGGATATTTCGGAAATCACCGATGCCACAAAAAAGTTTTTTGAAATAAATTGGTTTTCAAGAGATCTACACTTTTTGTGTAGCAAAGTTTTGTCTATCTCTTATGGTTTACCAGTAAAACAAATTATACAAATTTCTATCCGAATGAAGAGGGTTTCACAGGCTACACCCGGAAAATTCAAGATGTGCATTTTATTTTGTGTGTAAATATCTTAAACATGTATATTAATCAAAATGAAAGGGTGGTTTGGGGTAGAGGGATTTTCTTGAAAATCTTCATGTCACTTCTTTGGAAGATGCTGAAGCTAATATGAAGTTTGGTATTTGCTGGACATTTAATTTTTGAGTTATACTGTTCACAGATACACACAGAATGCTAAAATGCTTCTTTCTTTCTAATTCAGGGGACTTCAAAACATGTATTTCAAATAAAATCTCTATATCAAATTTTTGGTACCTACTAGTATGTACATTGGTAGAGAAACTAAAAAGTAATATATCAAAGGCAGTTTGATTTAACTCCAAATTTTGTAGGTTCCATTTGTTTTATGTTATGCATGCATGGTAAAATTTTGAGTTAAAAGAAAACTGTAGATTTTTAGTTTTTTCATGGATACAATATCTTAAAATCAGTGGGCTCAATTTGAAGCAATTAACAGAGTAGCTTCTATTAAGGTGTAAACTTCAACCTCACAGAATATAATATCTTGTTGTTGAGAAGTTCTGCTTAGCCCAGTCTATGTGGATGATGACAGAATTTGAAATGGGTAGCCGGATTGTCCTCAAGCTGGAGCTATTAAGCACAAACTTGCAAGAGCACCCTCCATCTGAAAAAGTACCTTGAATGTGCTGATCTAGCAAACTTGCAGCCACCCTGAAGCTAAAGAATAGTTTGTGTAGTACACAACATGTACAAATGAACTTAAACTTAACCTCACATCCACAGTAAAAACCTATGAAATTATGAAGATACATTTTCAAAACAAAAAGGCAAGTAACAAAGGAGACTAAAGAAGCATGAGTTTGCAATTATATGATGGTGGTTTTTTAAATCCAAAGGAGAATTACATTATTAGCAGCTGTTTTACATTGATTTAGTGTAGTCTGAAAAACATTCAAGTAACTAATATAAAAAAAGGGGAGATATGGAATGTGAGAATCTGGAAATCAGTATAGGTAGTCAAGGCAACATAAACAAGACATTACAGTAAAGATGTTAACAACAATCTGATTCAAAGTAATTTATATGGAGTAAATAATCTGGAAGGTTGAAATGTGAAAATCAATATAGGTAGTCAAGGCAACACAAACAAGTATTTAAGAAGTGTTTTGTTACTATTGATGAAGTAAATAAGGGCAGCAAAGTTGCTGCTAAATTATTTCCCTCAGAAAATAAATTAAAGAAAGCAAGGTAATACAAATACTTTTAGATTGTTTACTAAGCTTTTTACTTGTTGAACTGTTCCAGGTAAACCTGGATCTTTTGATGACAATATACATATTATACAATATGTGTGCCAAAACTAACAAAAAGTTTGGAGACAATTCTTATTTAAGTAGGTTTTAATTTGAAAAAAAAAAAAAAAGTCAAGTCTTCTGTCTGTTCCAGCTAAACACATACTATTTGAGCAATGCATAATATGTTTTGTATCTTTTCTCCCTTCATTCTCTCCTAGTTATTAAATTTTTACAACATATTGTATTAAATGCTTATCTTGACAATCTTAACAGTTTGGAGTTTTTATTCAGTTATATTTAAACATTTTCAGGTTATGTCTAGCAAGCAGCAAAAGTTTAAATAATAAAACAAAAATAGACAGCTATGTATTGTAAGCTGCACATTACCAATAATTTGCTGTGAAAAAAAAAAAAAAAAAAAAAAAAAAGGAACCTTGAAATACAGACATTTATTTTTTCCTGAATATGCTCAAATTTGTATTCATTAGAATAGGGTACACTTAATCTTTTAACAGACTTACCTGTACTTACCAAAAAGTGGAAATTTTGTTATGAAGCACAAACTAGTTATATCATGCCTCTTTCTTGCCCCATCCATAAGTATTTCTTTAATTTTTAATGTTACAATTAATTGAACTAGCAAAAGCAAATTGATTTGCACTAAATGAGTTTATATTTGTTGTAGTTACAAGCTTGCAAAAAGCACCAACTAGTGCATAAAGAGAATAAAATATTGGTAATCTTATTCCACTCTGGAATAGCTCTGCTTTGTAAAGGGATCCTTTTTGTGCTATGTTTGTTTTATTAATTACCAAATTATTTTAATTAATATCAGTTGGCTGCAAATATGTATGGAAAAAATATCTCTTAACTCCAAAAATTTTAATAATTCTAGATGGACAGTGAAGATGACTCGGAGAGAACACACAATATGTTAAAATCTGCAGATCCCCAAATGCGAATACTTGCTCGCCAGTTAAGAAGAGATAAACGTATCCAGAGAGCAGATGCAAAGAAAGAAAAAGGTAATAAAATTAACATTTTAGAGCTGGAGTTTCCAGAAGGTATTGTACTTCTAAAAGAAATTCCTGTGAGTGCAGAACTGTGCATTGAGACAACAAATTCAGGAAGTAAACTTAAAACTCAATTGCACCAAAGCACTCTGCACCTCTTAAAACTGTTAAGTAATGGAACACAAATGGTTAGTAATGTTTGGGTTGGAAATGATGCACGTGAACTTGCACGAAAAGAAAATGAGATGCAGAAAAGAAACAATCAGCTTAAAAAATTGGAAGAAGCAGCCACAGCTAGCTTGGAAAACTTAAACAGAATTGCAGACAAATGGAAAAATATTGCAGCCTCAAATGATCCACTGGATTTACATCACAGTTTGATAGAACAGACAAACAAATGTTATGAACTCATTGGACAGAAAAATCTTTTAGCTGAAGAACTTAGGTATGAGTTAGTGATTGCAGATAAACGATTCATTAAAGACAGTGTAATTCAGAAGGAAGATCTTAGAATATTAACAGAGCGAATTAATAACCAGATTTTGGTGATGAAGAGGGCATATGAGCAAGAACTGAAACTGATAGAGGGTGCAATAGAAATGGAACATAAGGAGCTGCAAGAGCTACAAAATAAGAAATGGAATTTTCTGTATAAGGAACAAGACAGAACAGAAAGAACAAATCTAGAGCAAAAGCTTGATACCATGGAGAAACAAGATGATGATGTAGAGACAATTTATCAGGTATATGAAGAGACCTTTAGAGCTACCAAAATCCAGCTTGAAACAGACATTCAAATACTGCAGCAAGAGCTTTCACGCATAAAACCAATGTGCATCTATAGCAGTGAAAAACTTGTGTATAATTATCAGGTACTGAAGAAGCGGGCTGAAGAAAGCATTATCATGCAAGCTGAACAGAAGCGCACACTGACTAAACTTCATGATACAGCAAACAATCTTGCAAAAACAGCAATGGCTACAGAAAGGGCAATGGAGGCTAAAATCATACAACTTCGAGAAGAATTATTAAAACTACAGAAGAAAACTACAGCTACTGAATTAAAAGCTGGGCATTTTATGAAATCTAATGATAGGCAGTACCTGCAGATTTGGAATTTAAATGAAAATAATGCAAAGGAAATGTTGAAAAAATTGCTAGATGTTGACAGAATTATCCACGAGCAACAATTAGGAGTGGAATGGGCACCACCAGAAAAGCAGCTTATGACTCTGCCAGAGCTCTTATCTTATCATTCAGGCACCTCTTTAAAAAAGCAGTTGTCAGAGAAAGAAAAATTAAATAATAATGTCAGAAAATTACAACCAGAAAGTGAAAAGAGCGTTAGTGTTTCCAGGAGACTCCTTAATCAAATCCTTGCTCTCCTAGCTGACAGCTCAGGTTTTCTTATGTCTAATCGTCTAAAGAACATTCTAAAGCCTTATACAAAATCAGATGAATCGCTTATAAACATTGAAAACATATTCACTGCTTTAGGACTTGAGAGGGAAGAGGACATTCACTTATTACAGAGTTTTTTCATTCCTTATGCTGTATGCCAGATATGTGATGAAAAAGAAACCATATTAATAAATGATGATCAACAAAATGTGATAAACGTCCAGGCATCTACATTAGCCCTTAGTAAGAGAAAAAGCTGTCTGGAAATCCATGCATTATCAATTAATCCTGTGTATGTTCTTATAGCACTTAACAATTTTGTAACTTCATTTGCTACTTTGCAAAAAAGGAAATCTATAGCAGCACTACCTCACAAACCAAAAACACTCCTACGGATATTAAATGCAGAAGATGTAGTGAAGTTCTGGGCCAGATTTCAAGATATTTTTCCTTCGGAGTGTGATAAATTGTGGGATGGGATAATTCTGGGATTACAGAAGTACTTGCATATTTTACAAAATAGGCATGAGATCAACAAAGAAGTGGAAAAGCTTCAAATTCAGAATAATGAATTGAAAAAACTCTTGCAAAATTATATTCATCCTGGAAGCAGCGAGAATCTTCAGCTAAAAAATGGTTTCATACCTGCTAAAAGTCGAATTTCACACTTAAGGAAGCCATAGTTTGTGGCAGAATAGTGTCACAGAACCCTATTACTCAGGTGGCAGTGACTGAGGCTTGCATTCGCTTCTGGGTTCCATTATCATTGGATTGGGTTTGTTGTGGTTTACCCAGGTTAGTAGGCAAATGCTGGAGTGGTTGCTACCATAAATGTTCCTTGATTTCCTCTCATGTCATTTACTTTAGTCTTTCAGGGTTGCTGGTCCTGGCACAAGGCTAATAGTGTGTGGTGCATACGGGATGTACTTTAAGGAGAGAACTGCTTTTTCCCTGGCATAGAACCTTCTGGCTGAACCTGTCCATCCATCCTCATAGATAGGGAGGGGGCATTAAACTGATAGGGATTTGGTTGTGATGAGTCTGCCACTATCAGATTGGTTGCCCTTTGTGCTCTCTCACCTCATCCTATCTTCCCAGTGATTTAATAGGTGCAATAGGCCTAGCCTTTTCCATAGTGCTGTAATCCTTTTCTGCTTTTTATCCCTAAGGCTAATAATGATATCTGTTTAATGAGTGTACCCATACACTATGATAGAGCATTTGTTGATCTGTTGGGTTCTTCCACCAGTTGATATTAGTGGGATGCTGCCCTTGTGCAATCAGCATTTAAAGTTCATAATGACTGTTGCGTGCAGGGACATATTTATTTGTTTGTGCCCAGTACAGACTAGGTTATGGCTTGGAATCAACACTTTTCTTCAACAAGTCATAACTGCAGAAGAATAATTAATATGATGTATAACCCTTAAAATCTATGAGTGTTTATCAATTGACCAAGGACAGTGGTAAAGCAGTAAGTTTTTAATCTAAAATGAAATTTAACATATGCAGAATTCAGGGCACCTTTCTATTTTGAAAAGTGTATGGCTGACTGTATAAATCCACACATCAGGAACCACAAGGAGGATTGTGGGATACTGCTTTACCTTGATCAGCAGCACAAGCTGCACATTCTTTTTCTCGAAGGCAGCACAAAGATTACCATCCCCATTTAGAAGCTGGGAAACCTATGCTTGGTGGGATCTTGATCTTGGTCACTCCTGCTGGTCTAAAATAATAACCATCATGTAACTTACTACAGGAATTTAATAGAACAGTTGGGTGCTAGAGCCCACATAAATTCATTGACACCTAATAGTTTTGCCTGATCATGCTATCTGTCGTTCAACTACTCAACCATTCTTGTTGCAAAGATATGGTCAGCAGACACTAAAACATCCACCAGCTTGCAGTTCTGACATTTCTGAAAGGATGAAGGGCTTGCTAAAATGTTGAAGACTCCCAGAAACATCTTAGCAACAATGGAATGTTTATAATGTGTAACGGTAATTGCTTGTTACGTAATATTTATAGCGTAAGTTATTAGAACTTGTAGATCATATGTTGTGCTGCTTTACTTCACGCGTAGCCATCTTGTGACGTCACTCCTTTGTCTGGTTCGTAGCTCCCTCTGGCGTAGCAATTTGTATCAATTAGTTTCCGAAAGAATTTAAAGTTTTGTATATTGTCCTCCGGCTAGCTGTTTAGGTCGACATTTAACTCTTGCAGGGTGTGAATCGGAAAGGAATCTTTTATCCAGAAATTATACTGACGAAGAAATTGGTTTTATAATTTTTATTGCCAAACACGTTCACAAACACTTTTTACATATTGAGATAGATACTCGCCAAACTGAAACTGTTTGTAATAACTTCTTATTTATCACTTTTAACTCGCATACTTCAACTTTATGTAATTTTTTAAATGTATAATACTTTATAATAATTCTCGTAATTCTGCTGCGTGTAACTTGGCGAAATAAATGAACTGAGAGACCGACGTGTAGAGTACTGAGAATTCTGTTGAACTGGGGGACAAGCTATCTCGAACCTACACTATTTATAGGCCTGCATCAAGATACGCCTAAAGATTATAAATAAACTGCTATTGGCTAATAAAACGCGCCAACATTAGCGTCTATTTTAATATCCAATGAAAACCACTAATACATATTGCTTTAGGGAGAAAACATTCCAGAAGCTTCTACCGAAAAGGCGCGAAACATTACGTAACTTCCTGGTTCCCGGTAATGATAAACAACTCACCCCATCGCTGCATTATTGCGTTATTGTTGACAGTTTCAGTAAAGCCGTATATTATTATTTACCAATAATAATTACAATTAATAAACCTCTGAAATCAATGTCACATAAAAATACATATTCATATTACTATCATTAATTACATCTGAGTAATTTGTGATACAAATTACCGTATCATATGCCCCACTAGAAACATAATTATAAATATTTATAACTTGTTTAGAAATTTTAAAATTGTGTTTTTAGTCTCCTAAATCTTGGAACACACGCTATCACTTTCACATAACACTTCACACGCATTTAACACACGACATATGTTTTATCTCGCCACTACTTACTGGCTCTGGTTTAATTAATTTAGATATTAATCTGACATTACAAATTTTTTTTATAGCAAATACTTTACCCTAAATTATTTGATCACTGCTACCAAATTGTTTACTTTCTTAAGTTGTTGACAAAAATTTATACATTTAAGATTTTTTGTAATTATTACACATATTTACCAAAATATTCACCCTCTACACAAATATTTATATCTCTTAAATCTAGGCACTGTTTCACATGTTCTATTTACTACATAAGTATTTGTTTTTTAATTATTTTTACCAATTTTTGTTATTTTGTGCTTTATTTTAACAATACTCTTGGAATTGTATTTATATATATTTTTTTTTTTTTATTTTAATATCATATTAAGTTTCAATTATTACCTTCTTCTTTTCAAATATTGTTACAGTTACTAAAAATTTAATTTTTTTTTTTTTTTTTTTTAAACATTTCTCTTTTTTTTTTTATAACTTATTTCTCTTTTCAAATGACATATATATTTAGTTAACCCTCTTACGTTCCAATACATTTCTCTGCAAGTCGTCTTTAACTATCCAGCATTTACTTTACATCACATTGCTATTTACCCTCCTGGATCAAATTGTGTGTGGCTAAACATTACTCGTAGCCGTAACCTAACCTTCAAATTATTGTTCATGAATAACCTCTTGTATTCATAAGAAATTTCATCTCCTGATAACATTTGAAAACAATCTAAAGTTTTCTGAATTACACATCTTTTAACAACTGTCACTTTCAATTCTTCTACTATCTCTTTACTTTGAAAGTACTCTAACAAGTCTGTACTAAACTGTACTGGACTGGAGTTTTCATTTTGAACATCTTGGTACAATTTCTTTCTTTGCATTATTGACTCCTTCTGTATTTCTGATATTTCCCCTCTGAGATTAACTTGCGCCTTATTCACATCTACATTCATAACCTCTTTCATCTCTCTTAGCTCACTTGAAATACTACTCATTTGACTTCCTAACTCTGTACATTCTACATTAACCTCACTTTTAGTATAAACCTCACTTTCTTTGTTATCTCTATCCTTGCTCATGTCTAGCATTTTCTTTGAAATTTCTCCTGTCTCACTTGCTATTACTTCCTCATTTTCATCTCTCATTTTTGGCATACAACTATCTAGCTTCGTAACTTTCTTTTCACTTTCTTCACTGCTTTGATCTACTTTTTGCTCTAATATATCATTACTCCTACCAATATTTTCAATTGATTTTCTGTTTTGTTCAAAGCTTTTACCAATATCTTCCCTCAATTCTCTCTTATTCTGATCTAGTTTTTGTTCTAAACTCCTATCAATATCTTCTCTTAATTCCCTATTATTCTTTTGCATATCTTCCCTTAATTGATCTGTAATACTCTTACTAATATCTTCCCTATTTTGATCTATTTTCTTTTCTAATTTCTCATTATTCTTTTGCATATCTTCCCTTAATTCCTTATGACTCTTTTGCATATCTTTCATATTCTCATTCAAATTTTTCAGCATTTCCATAATCATACTAGTATCAAGATTAACATTTCCTGCTATTCTATTCTGAATTTCTGTACTAACATTTTCACCCTCAAATCCTAAAAAGTCTGGGCTATTTCCTGTAATTTGTATTGGATCACAGCTAACTGTTACACTATCTCCCTCCATAATTATTTCTTCTGTATTACTAGCAGCCATTGTTTTTATTATCCTACCACTCCTAAGGAACATTTAAATTTGTTTACCTTTTTGATGCTGTATGTTGCTGTTACTTTAATGTCCAGCGTTCTGCCCCATTCTCCTAGATTTGTATGTCGCTTCTGCGTTGTGTTGTGATGAATCTACGTCGTCTCGATGTTTTTGTTATTGAATTACCCTGTTGCCTTGTAGTCTCGGAATTACGATGTCCAATTATCCATGTAGTCTGTCGTTCCTTTTGTTTCTGGAATCTGCGTCTTGTAGATCATTTCACTGCTCCATTCATTCCTTCCTGGTTATGTTGATTCATTCCTGGTCGTGTTCCTTTCCTGGTCACTTCGCCTTCCTTTCCTGGTTATCGCGCCCCACGTTGGGCGCCAATTTGTAACGGTAATTGCTTGTTACGTAATATTTATAGCGTAAGTTATTAGAACTTGTAGATCATATGTTGTGCTGCTTTACTTCACGCATAGCCATCTTGTGACGTCACTCCTTTGTCTGGTTCGTAGCTCCCTCTGGCGTAGCAATTTGTATCAATTAGTTTCCGAAAGAATTTAAAGTTTTGTATATTGTCCTCCGGCTAGCTGTTTAGGTCGACATTTAACTCTTGCAGGGTGTGAATCGGAAAGGAATCTTTTATCCAGAAATTATACTGACGAAGAAATTGGTTTTATAATTTTTATTGCCAAACACGTTCACAAACACTTTTTACATATTGAGATAGATACTCGCCAAACTGAAACTGTTTGTAATAACTTCTTATTTATCACTTTTAACTCGCATACTTCAACTTTATGTAATTTTTTAAATGTATAATACTTTATAATAATTCTTGTAATTCTGCTGCGTGTAACTTGGCGAAATAAATGAACTGAGAGACCGACGTGTAGAGTACTGAGAATTCTGTTGAACTGGGGGACAAGCTATCTCGAACCTACACTATTTATAGGCCTGCATCAAGATATGCCTAAAGATTATAAATGAACTGCTATTGGCTAATAAAACGCGCCAACATTAGCGTCTATTTTAATATCCAATGAAAACCACTAATACATATTGCTTTAGGGAGAAAACATTCCAGAAGCTTCTACCGAAAAGGCGCGAAACATTACGTAACTTCCTGGTTCCCGGTAATGATAAACAACTCACCCCATCGCTGCATTATTGCGTTATTGTTGACAGTTTCAGTAAAGCCGTATATTATTATTTACCAATAATAATTACAATTAATAAACCTCTGAAATCAATGTCACATAAAAATACATATTCATATTACTATCATTAATTACATCTGAGTAATTTGTGATACAAATTACCGTATCAAATGCTGCTGTGTTTGACATATTCCATATTATTGTAGTAGATGCACAGTTGACCTAGAGACTGGTTGAGAGAATTTATATTTTGTTACCGACTATATAAAAGCATAAAGAATATATTAAGGCAGTTCCTGATATTTTGTTTTTATCCTCTTATCTTTTAAGTATTACTTTCAGGGATGCACTAGAATAGGAATACATAAGAACACCATTCTACACTGCTTTGCACAGAAAAAAAGATTAAACTTTATTATGCGAAGCGATACACATTCCTTAACATTAAGGGCATGCGATATATTAAAATTTCATTTCTATAAATTGCATTAGAATCAAAATAAATATGTAATTACATATACAGAAGCCAATGTTAATTTCTTTGAACTACAGAAGTATGAATGTAAATAAATATGATAAGCAAACTTAGAAATAAAATAAAGAAAAATATGGTTTTAGCCAATATATATGTGAGAGTTTATGTGTGTTCACTGCTGCATGCTTTTTATGAATATAGTATAGGCAAATCATCAGTAGGTAGTCATAAAAATTAAAATTATGCATCTAAATTACTATTTATAAATATCACAATTTAGTAATATAATTTCATACCTTACAGCTTATATCTGCCAAACAACTTCCATTTATGCTCATTTATTAGAAAAAAAATCTGATGTGTTACACTCACATGACTTTCTCTACTCTTGTACAAACTATTCTTACAAACTCTTATTCTCCATCTATTTCATATTAATCGAGCTAAACATTTGCAGAAACGATCTTATTGCTAATTCTCTTGTAGGTGCAAGGGGAATATGGTAGGCTTTAAGGGATAGTCAGATCTTTTAAGAGCTGGTTGCTATGTGAAGCATTCCATTTTCTTTGCATGCCCAGGACATACAAAAAGAAAAGAAAGAAAAACAAAACGAATAATGAATTCCCATTTGAGAAAAAGTATTAAGTATTGAAAAATTCAAACAAATAACAAGGAATATGTCGGAAATGGTTCACTGCACACAAAAAATGTATGACATAAATTGTGTGTTTTGTGGTAAAATTTTGTCTATCTCTTACGGTATACCAGTTATGCAAAATTCATTCAGAATGAAGACGACTTTTGGAGACATTCCCAGAAAATTCTAGGTATATTTACCATGAAAGTGCCTTAACATATGATATTTTGATCAAAATCATTAGTGCCATTTCTGAGAGAAAAAAAAACTTCGAAAAATGTTCCATGTAAAGTGTAGTCTGGAATAGGGGGATTTTCTTGAAAATCTTCATGTCACATCTTTTAAAGATACCTAAATATCAAGTTTGGTATTTATCCGACTTTTCGTTTTTGAGTTACGTTGTTCACAAACACGCACAGACCTTTTTTTAAAAATGCTTTTTTTGCATTATGGGGCTTCAAAACATGTATTTCTGGTGAAATCTCAATATCAAATTTTTAGGTGAAATGCAACATTTCTACTTACTATACGTATTAGTGAAAGTAATAAGCTTAAGTAAAAATACTTTGTAAACCCACTAATAAATGATAGAGAGGTAGGGAAAGTAATGTGAATGTATCACATCAGATTTTTTTTCTTCTAGTTTACTGCTTTGCTGGAAACACGTGCTGCCTCACTTGTACCTTAATTTTAGCCTTATCCGAGTGCACTTCCGCTCGTTTATAATCACACCTTGCTTTATCCATACACATCAGTACTTCCGTTCGTATATATCATATCTTGCTCTGTGTTGTGGTTTTCGGTATTCTTGCTTGTATTACAATTAGCATTTTGACTGTTATTGCATTCTCATTTCTCTACTGCCCACAGAATATTTTTTATGTTCTTGACATGCAAAGAGAATTACATTTTACACATAGCAACCAGTTCTAAAAATATTTGACTATCGTTTAAGGCCTACTATGTTCCCCTTGTTTTGTATTTGCAAGGGCAATATAGAAATACAGTAGCCTTTAAGCATAGACATATCTCTTAATAGCTGGTTGCTATGTGCAGCACCATTCTCTTTGCCACAGATTGATACTCTTTGCATATCCAAGACAAAAAAATGAATAACGAATTCCCATTTGAGAAGAAGTATAAGTATTGGAAAATTTAAGGGAATAACAAGCAATATCTCAAAAATGGTTCACTGAACAAAAAAATATATATATGACATAAATTGTGTATTTTAACGCAATCTGCATTTTTTGTGCAGTAAAATTTTGTCTATCTCTTATGGTTTACCAGTTATGCAAACATCGTTCACAATGAATACTTTTGGAGACATTCCCAGAAAATTCAAGATATACAATTCATTTGCCATAAAAATGTCTTAAACTTATGGTATTTTATTCAAAATCGTTAGAGCCATTTTTGAGAAAATTAAAATTTTTTAAAAATGTTGCATGTAAAGGGTAATCTGGGGTGTGGGAATTTTCTTGAAAACCTTTGTGTCGCATCTCTGGAAGATACTGAACCTAAATATCAAGTTTGGTGTTTATCCGACTGTTCATTTCTGAGTTATGCTGTTCACAGACACACACACGGACATGTTTTCGAAAATGCTTTTTTTGGATTCAGGGGGCCTCAAAGCATATATTTCCAGCAAAATCTCGGTATCAAATTTCTAGGTGGAATGCAATACTTCCCCTACTTACAATACATAGTAGAGCAAGTAATAAAATCATATAGTTTGATCTTGAAAGTAAGAATGCTTCTGCGCCAACTGCACTCCTGATTAAAATTAAATAATACTTAATTTAATTTGTAATGAGAGTTTATTAATAGAGTATATATTCTTCTTTCTCTTACTTCTCTAACAATAACTCTTTTTAACAAAATCAATGAGTGCATTCAGTTTTGGGCTGCAGATCCAGATGATTATCAGCAATTAGGTAACAAGCATAAAACTGTATATTGGTATCATTTTTCTTGTCATGTTGAAGGGGACAAATTTTATAGAGCCTAATTAGCTAAGCTGTGTATGAATGCGTAAACGTTATATCTTATAAGTTTGTTATACTGAGGCATAATCAACTAAAACCTTTACTTATTCACCTAAGTATATCAATCAGCAGTGATAAGGGAGTAAGGTAAAAGATCATAATACCTTCATAGGAGCAGTGACATGCGATGACCATTCAGATAGCTAAAATAATATTATAATTTTTAAGTAAACGATAGCAAATCAAGGAACAGGCTTGCCTTGATAAAAAATCTCAACTGGTAGTAGTTTAAAAATAGAGGAATAAATATTAAAGTTAGAAATAACAACTGGTAATAGTTTAAATTGAAAGAATAGTTATTGAAATAGATGTAATATCACTATATTGAATGAAGTTACTGTAAGTAAAATTTTATAGAAAATAACTAATTTCTGGACTTAAGTTTACCTTTGACACTTTGGTAGATCACCTCTGCAATATCAACAGAATGAAATTCCATCCTCTCCTGGGAAACAAATCTGGTAACCACTTCCTTAAAGAACTGTTCTACTGTTCCTTTCATTTGAGTTCTCCTGGTAGACAAGCTTCAATTGAAATAATTCTAAGATGAGAAAGTGTCTCTTCTGCAATAGAATTCCAAGAGTTACTTATGATTCCCTTCAGCACTGAAAACAACCTTACTACTGAAGACATATTCACAGGAATAGTATACAGTAATGACATTAATAAATTAACTGCTGAAAACTTTTGTTTAGCATTGAATTAATGCTCAGTAGTTTTGCAAGTTCACTTATGGTTCTATTTCTAAACTCTTCTGTACTGTACTGTACACTACTGTTTTTTCAAATGGTGTCAAAGAACTTTCCATATGCACCTAAGAGACTTTGAAAGCTGTTTTCGGGGAAGTGGTTAAAATATTGCCCTTAGTTTTCATATGACAAATTTTAAAATTTTGATTTAGAATAATCTTGAAATCTTACATCCAGGTGCTTAGCAATGTTATCAAATGCTTTGTAATATATCCATTTAGAGTTTATATTTTTCTTCTTCAAAGCCTCTCCTACTTGGGACACAAACCTGTTGACAGTCATCACCTAACGTGGTTAAGGAGTGGTGAGTTTCTCGGATTTTGGTGGAGATGAGTATTTTATGGAATGTTTATAAGAAAAATTAATTTGAAATCTTCCAAAGGTGCCAAAAAGCCATTAACTAGTGTTAGAATATGTGACTCAATTTCATGAGTGTGTTCTAGCATAGAATTAAACACATCACAAAATTCAGTTCTGTTCCTGCAGACATTGTTTACAAATCTTTATGAGTATCCCATTGGACAGACATTTAGATGATGTTGCAAACATGTATCAACAAATTTAATACATTTTGGAGATCTTAAAAAAGGGGGGGGGAGAGGAATCTGCAAGTCCGTGAAGGAAATTAAAAGTTATTTTACACTCTGGTATTTGGCTGGTACTTTGAGACAAAACTGGGTTTAGTATATGGGCATAACAGTAAAAAAGGTTTCAGGATGCATGACCTTGATAAATGCTTGAACTCCATTCAAATCTACCATAGTCACCATGCCGTGAGATGTTTGTGCAATCAATTTCTGAGAAGAAGCATGCTACTTAGCTATATCACAGAATCCCAGGAATTTGCTGTTTCATCATGTTCTGAAAAGGCCAACTCTTGTTTTCTTGGAAAACTAACTGCATTAATAAGTCTTTTAAGGGTGCTTCTGTTCCACCGTACTTTTTGATTCTGTATAGGTATTTCATTTTTAAGCTGGTCATCGCATGCATTTTCTATTCTATTTTCCCCAAAAGCAGCTATAACTACAGGCAATTATAGATTGGTTAACAGACAATCTGTGCTCAGCTATTGACTTCGCCATATTTCTCAAATGTATACACCCAGCACTGTTACTGATACACTCAATATGCCAGCTTCAGTTGGTGCAGGAATGGCCCTTGACCTATGCGCAAGCCTCTTGCTGCTCAGTTGATTTGGCAGAGCTCTCAATGCTCTACCAATAATGTATTGTATTAGTTCTGTGTATTTGCAGGAACTGTGACTATTGAATAACCATGTAATTATGACAACATAATATACTATTAATAAATCTGAATATCATCTATAGTGGCAGCCGATAAAGGGGGACTGCAGCCCCCCCCCCCGAGCAAATTTAATGTTGTTGGCTTAATTGCCTAAATTGAATAGGTTACATCCGTATATATATATAGTATTTTTTCGGCATTTATAGCAAAGCCTCGTTCTATCGCGAACATAATATGAGCACCATTAGCACCATTCATTACAACATTGTTCATATCAGGCTGCGTGGCAAGTTCATATGTGAAGCTGCTTCTCCCTCGGAGGACTGCCAGTACAACTCGCTAACGTGCTACATATTGCTTCCATTTCCCTCTCTGGTTGCTCTGCTACACATTTCAGCTTACCGCGCATACGTCGTTTAGTGAACTGACTGGACTGCAACGTTTGCAGTCCCAAAAGTGGTGTTAAGTGCAATTTCGTGCAGATTTTCGTGAAATCAGACTGTTTGTGAATATTTTCACGGCAATTCAAATATTTTTGTTTCCTGACAGTAAAGTACAATAAAATGTGATTTTATGTACTGGTGTCAATGGTGTGCTTGTAACAATGAGTAATTCAGTCAAGTATTTAAAGTCGCTTTGTTTTGGCGCTTTAACACTGCAAGAGAAATTTGACTTTAAAGTGCGTGGAAGACCAACTCCTGTGTTAAATATTATTCAAACTGCAACAAGCCGCCAAAAAAAATATAGTAGGTGTTTCAGTGCTGAAATTTACACTAAATATGAGTGGATATGTGGCTGTGAAGTCAGCAATTCTCTTTTCTGTTTTTCTTTTATTTGAAATTAAAGACGACGCAGCCAACATTGCATGGGTTCAAAAGAGGGTTTCAGACTTGAAGAGACTATATGAAAAATGTCATAAATATGAAATGTCCAAAAACCATGTTAATAATATGCTTAATTTTGCTACACTTGGATCAGTAAATGTTCAGACATGTTTAAGCCAAGCCTATAAGGAATCAATAGATCATCACAACGATCAAGTCCAAAAAAATAGGGACACTGTTATAAAGATAATCAACTGTGTGAAATTTAGTGGTTATCACGAGCTACCCCTAAGAGAGCATGAAGGGTCGCAAAATCAAGGGGTGTTCAGGGGGTTGATTAAATATACAGCAGAAATTGATTCCCTATTTAGGTGCCATCTTAACCATTCATTTTTAAAGGTACTTCTAAGACAATACAAAATGAGTTACTTCAGTGCATTCTTGAAGTTTGTAAAGAAAACATCTTAGAAGAAATTGAAGCAGCAGACTATGTGTCTATTATGGCTGACAAGACTACAGATATTGTTGACATGTTCCAGCTTGTAATAGTCTTAAGGTATTGTAATGCCTTAGGTAGTCCTGTTGAGCGATTCTGGGGATTTTTTATTCCGAATGGGCAAAATTCCAATGCAATTGAAGTTGTAATTTCTGAGCTTGGCTATATATTAAAAGATAAGAAGAAGAAGCTCATAGGCCAAAGTTTTGATGGTGCAGCGGTAATGAGCGGGACTATCAATGGAGTGCAAGTTAAAGTTAGAGATGTGTACCTAATGCGTACTTTGTACATTGCTTAGCACATCAATTAAATCTGATAATGGAGAGAGCTGCCAGGCAAAACATGAAAGCTAGGATTTTCTTTTCAAATCTTTCTGCTATACCCGTCTTCTTTTCCCGCTCTCCACACAGTCATCAGTGTTAGATTCATGTGTTTAGAAGAGAATACCCAGTGGTAGATCAATGAGGTGGAATTACAAATCCAGGAGGGTAAATGTTTATGAAAAGAAGGAGGCATTGAAGGAATGTTTTCAAATTTTGTCAGAATCAGAGACTTCAAGCAGTGCGACAATAAATGAGGCATCTGCTATATTGGGGTATCTTGAAAATAATAAGTTTTGTTTCTGGCTTAATTTTTTCTATTTATACCTCATGTAGAAATACTGTACAATCAACTACAGAATTGCCACATAGATGCTGCCAAAGTTCCAGTGTACATGTTTACTTTCTCTGCTGAAATTGTAAAAGTAAGAAACATAGTGGAGTCCTGTGATTTGTCAGCAGAAAACCCACACAGAAGAAAAATTGTTTCAAACACACTGACCAGAGCAGCAGCAGCCAAGAAAGTATGTGAATGTGTGTATGATCTAATGATTAAAAAACCAAAAGTGCAAGAAACCCAACAACAAAAGTTATATGAGTTAACATTATTGCCAATAAATAATAAGTTCCAAAGGAAAGGCCACCGGTAAGACCAATGTAGTTAAAGGCAGGGTATAAATGGAACTAAAAAAAATAATCAATTGCAATTTCTTCACCTTAATCTTAACAGGTAACTTCTATCTTGTCAGTAATCCAGTCAACTTATCCTGTGTATTCTTGACCTGTTTTTCTGAATGAGAATCATGCTAACCCTATGCAAATTGAGCACAAAGCATACACATGCCAACAACCATCTTTAATTCAGATTGAACCTGTGTAAATAAGCATAATTTATTTTCCTTGAATCAAACCTGGCTTATATTTGGATTTATCCAGAATATTTTTCATAGATCTCTGTCAGTGATATGAAACATAATTGAGATTGTCACTCTGTGTTCAAAGTTATCTTAATAATAATAATAATAATAATAATAATAATAATAATAATAATAATAATTGTTGTAGCAAGTTTTATTCAAATAACATTAATGTTCCTCTTTATTTAATTCATTAATTAAAGATTATTTTGTTTCCTACATGTCATCAATCTCATATAAAAATGGGTTTCTTTTGGCTGCAGCCTGTCTACATTAAGTGTTTTTGCAGTACTATTTGTATTTTTTAACGAAATTCTATAACAGGCATAATTATTCAAAGTAATGAACAGATCAGCTTCTCCTCACAGGCAACAGAAAAGCCATTTAAACTATAAGTAAATCCACTCACTGGTGGACAAACAAGTTCATGGCCTCGTAAAGGTCATGGCCTCAAAAAGAAAACACAACTGCTTTTATTTTTCAACTCTATACAAGTTGGACCAAATATACTCTTAACTTCTTTATAACTTCACTATAAAATTATTTTACCAACTCTACAAAATAAGAGATTGTGTGACTTATGATCAGGGTTAGGATTGTTAGGTGCAAATTTCAGATGAAAAAAGGAAGGGTAAAGGTGCTCAAATAAGGTGAAAAAAGGGACAATAAGGTGCTGGTTTATTTAAGGGATGCACAACTGAAATTGCTATTTTCTAAACTACCTATTCAATTGGGCTGAAATTTTAACCGCATGTCAGTCTTCTTTAGATATAATTTTTTTTTTGTTGTGAATTTCAGTCCAAAATCTTAATTAGTTTTCAAGATATTAATTTTCAAAATATAAAATTATGGGTATATGCAAAATGCAACACATGATGAACTTAAAAAAAAAAAAAATTGTATGTTGCTTCTATGTCAAGGAACTACAAATCTGTCATATAATTTTTTTTCTATCATTCTTAGTTTAAGAGAAAAAAGAGCTTGGCAGTTTTGTATTTGCATTTTTTTGCCTTGTATGCATTGTTATCTTCAAAAGTTAGTAATGCAAAAGCTATTCATTACACAGAAAAATTATATGACAGTTTTATTTATTTGGGATTTTGAAATAAGCATAAAGCATGTCAATATGAATGGATGAAAACTACATCGTGTGGGACATTTGGAATATGCAGAAATGCTGAAAATAAGAAATGCCTTAAAATGAATTTTTAAAAATATAAACAGCTAGCAACCAAATGCGCAAGGGTATTTAAAAAGTCTCATAACGATCCTGAAGCGTTTGCTAGGTCAAAAATAAAAGTTGATTCTAAAACTACAAGCAATGGAGAATGTTTTGGAAACATAATTTGTTTTTTTTTTTGTTTATTTTTTTGTTTTTAATTTTTTTGAGATTTTGGGTTAATTTCAGTTGTGCATTTCCTTAATTAATTCAACAATTTCTCTTTCCTCTATTCTAATTTATTGAACTACAAACAAGTACATCAAATTATCACTCATCAAAAGAAGGAAAAAACATGAAGCTGTTGTACTTCAAGACATTAAGCATCTTCACATTTTTAAAAGTAAGTCTGTTTCTATTAGGAGATAGAATGCCTTTGTAGATGCTAAAGCTTCTTTCAACATCCACAGAAACCAGTGGGACAAACCTTGTATTCACTCGGAATGGCAACTCTACAGATGTGGCGAATTCCTCAATGTCTGGATTCTTCTGAAGACTAGATTCAAGTTTGTGTTTGGCAAAACCATTTAACTGCTCCCTCATGGAAGTGAAAATATCCCATTGTTTTTCCTTTTCCAAACCTTGTTCTTCCAATCATTTAATAGCTGCAGGCAGGTACTTGTAACTATGCACACAATATAGTTCTGTCTGCAAATTAATTATTTTCTCCGGTAACAGAAGTTGCTGTGCCTTGGAAATTGCACCTGCATCGGATGGATCCAAAGAAAGCACAAACTCTTTAATTTTGTCAAAATTCTCACACAACATAGCAGCACACGCAATCCAAGATCCCCAGCGAGCAATGACCGGAACTTTGGAAGGGGCAGGCCAGTGATTTCCCTGTAGTAAACAACACAGCTCGGAGCTTTCAGTAGAATCTTCTTCAGGGCAGAGATGAATTGATTTGCGATGTCGTATTCATTCCTTATGGATTCACAAACACTGTGAAGGGCATGAGCCAAGCATGTCACATGCTTCAAGTTAGGAAATAAAGGTTTCAATTGGTTAATAGCTGAAACCATGTATAGAGCATGGTCCATATCCACAAGAAGAAGTTTTTCAAACTCTATACCAGTAGGCCAGAGTTTTTTGCAGAAGTCCATAATGGATTGCATTACTGTACTGGCATTGGCTTTCTGCAGCTCGTACATTTTTAACAACATGGGCTTAACTTTCTCCCCTGCTAAGGGAAAACTAAAATGTTAAAAACATATCGTTCCACTGAGTCTATGGTTTCATCCACAATGATTCCCACATTGCAATCAGACACTTTCTCCTTGATTCTTTCTATGGTTTCTTGATAAACAGGCTCAATGTAGTATTCTTCTTAAAGTACTCTCATCGGGCATTGACATCTTTGTGTATTTTTTTAAGAAATCCCTTGAAGGCTGGATGGTTCACCTTATTGAGTGGAATTCCTGCTTGGGTAAGAGCTGCACACAAATCAATGTTTAATTCCTTCAAATTTTGGCTTTTTGAAGAACTCTGTTGAAACGCATTTAGTAATAGAGGTTGCCGTGATTTGTTTGCTTGAAGAGTCTTGTTCATTTGATGCTTAGAGCTGGAAATGTGTTGTTTGATGTGATCTTGCTGGTGTTTTTCATCTAACAAAATTCCTGAATCACAAATAGTACATCGCATAACCGTTCCATCAGTGTCTATGAAATGTTGTTTGAATTCCTCAGCCAGAACAATAAATCGAGCACTGGACGCCTTTGGCATGGTAAAATTTGGTACTAGTACGCTCATTTGGAGAGCTAACACTAGTTCATTTGCTAACACAATGCGACTGTCACACAACTCACTGTTGCGCCCATTCGCTGTCCACATTCTCTTATAACACCGTGACAATTACCAGAATGTTCTTATTCATGCTGGAACTTCAGTCTCAGCGATTTCTAGTAGTTTCAAGCAGAACCCAGTCTTAATAATTCTCAGAAATGCACGGGTGAGGTTACTGCCGTCTCTGCGTACCCAGCCTTCACCTCCATGCAAACAGATGACGTCTCTCACAGTAACAAACTCAAATTCATGGACAGCAGGCTACTGATTCTGGTGGGATAGAATCACTCATTGTCAATTGCATTATTGCAGGCTACTTATAGCGGTAAAGCAAGAGAAAGAGGTTTTCGTCGAACACACAATTATTTTCCATTGTTGCGGGTGTGCTTTCAATTCCCACGCGGCATTTACTGAAAGATGTAGGCTTACTATTTGCACATACACAGCAAGCTGAAGAGACGTTAATTGAAAGTTAAAGAGTAAATTGAAATGAAACTTAAAAAAAAGGGGGGATTATGGGCATGGTTGGGGGAAAATGGGATAAAGGTGCCAAAAAGGAGTAAAGGTTCCAAAAAAGGGAAAAAGGTGCAAGAAAAAATGCCTCTTTTTGCAACTAGAAA
The DNA here is from genome assembly GCA_030765065.1 of Deroplatys truncata. Classification (NCBI taxonomy): domain Eukaryota; kingdom Metazoa; phylum Arthropoda; class Insecta; order Mantodea; family Mantidae; genus Deroplatys; species Deroplatys truncata. Next base: position 12,618,405 of record CM060982.1, on the reverse strand, counting down.
CAAAATTTCACACTGTGATATCTTTCCACACAACTTTAACTTACCCTAAGAAAAAAGGTGCTCACCTAAAAATCCTAATCCTGCTTATGATCTATGCATCTGAGGTAAATCTATTTCTTGCAATCCATTTCTTTGAATTTGGGAAGAGGTAAAGTTCATGGAGCCAAATCTGGTGAATATGGTGGCAGCAGTTGAAAGTGCAAATCATGCAACTTTGCAGTTGCAATTGAAGAAGTGTTCACCAACGTCACACCCTGGGCATCACAGAAAACATCACCTTTCCTGCTGAAAGAACACACTTGCCTTGTTTGAAGCACTTTCACCCTCTTGCAGCCATTGTTTGGACTGTTGCTTCATCTCTGGCATGTGTTGGTGAATCCATGTTTCATTAACAGTAATGTTACATTTCAGAAAGTTGGTTGAGGTGCGTTTGAACATGCCCAAGAATATGAAATTTCCTTCAAATGCGCTTCTGATCAACAGTTAAGAAATTTGGCATCCATCGCTCTGCAAGCATTTTTGTGTGCAGATGATCATTAAAAATGCCACAGACATGATCTAATGAGATCTTGGCAATGTCAGCAAGCTCATGTACCTTGATTCTTGTGCCATTTAACAAGCATTATGGATTTTCATGATATTTTCTGTAATTGTAGTGGTAATGATGTAATGAATATTAATCATAAAAAATGGAAAAACAGCTATGTTTAAACTCTGCAGCCTATTTCTTCACATAGAAAATCATGGCAAAAAGTCTTTCAAAATGAAATTCAATTCCTTTTTCATTTGTCTGGCATTAAAACTTTTAATATGAAGTATTTAATCAGTGCACATCATTTCATTTTATCAATTCTCAGAAGAAACTTCAATTTGTTTATTTTGCAGCACTGTAGCAACCAAACAAATGAAAGCACAAGCATGTAATTGCATGCACCATTTAAAGGTTTGTACTTGAAAACTATTCTTGGTATTTAATACTGCCAGTGCCATCTCTGCGTCAGGGACCAAGAACTTTCTGAAAATTGAGTTTTATGAATGGATGCTCTTTAACTACTATGGTTCTTAGTGTCCTATTCTGTATTGGGCGTGAAAGACCAGAAATTTTGCTCAGAGGCCTCTATATCAGGCTTGAGGTTAATTTTCATGCCATAAATCTATGACACTGGCTTTACTTCCCTTCCGAAAGAAGCCATGCTAAGGATTTTTATGCCTAAAAAAAATCCATTGCCCTCCCTGGGTTTGAACCTGTGACCTCAGAAGCTAGAGGCTAGCATGGTACCTCTAGACCATGGAGGATGACAAGAACTGAATCACCCTCATACTTAATGGATCTTTTTTGAGTTCTCAGTATATTTTCCATTAACTTAAAAACTACCAAAATTACTCAAATTTAAAATTATAAGTCAGTTCCATTTCTGACATGGCTAAAATATTGGAAAAGATTTTCTATAAAATATTGATGCAGTAATCTTATATCATTGACCCAATGTAAATGTTGTAAAAATATATATCTGTATTTCTGGAAGTTGTTCTTTTTAACTTGTAAATAGCACCTTAGATAATAAAGGAAGTTTAATACAAACCATTTTTTATTTAACAAAGCTTTAGAGTTTTAAAATATGACTTACTAATTAAAAAATTAGAAAATAAATTAGAGGATACACTTTAGCATGGGTCAATTAATATTTCAGAGACAGAAAACAAATGACAGAAATTGTTTTTACCAGAAAGGCATATTAAAGAATATAAATCAAATGGTAAAACTATTAAATTTGGTGTCCTACAAGGGAACATATTTTGGGTCCAGTTATTTTCATATTATTTCTAACTCACATGAAATCTGATATTACTGCTAAAATAATTGAATCAGTTGGTGGAGAAAGGAACCAAGTCGTTTTTCTATACTTTTCAGGAGAGACAAAAAGCTGTTTAGTCAACAAAGTTTTATTTTTCAGAATTTTCTGTTTCATGTTTTACGGTATTCTTTATTGCAGTCGTGGTAATACATATAAATGTACTCACTTCATTGTTAGTAAATACTGCAAAGAGTATTTAAGAAAACAAGGGATTTAGTTCCTTTCTGCACTTGAGCAGTTTACCACAGTTTAACACCTTTATTAACTTCAAAATGTAGATTTTATTATTATAATACTAAGGTTTAGCACCTTGAATACCAGAGTTACAATAGTTATATTTCATAAACAAAACAAAAAAAAATGAAAGGAACATCAAAATTTGTTTTAAAATTAGATATGTTGGAAGAAAGATGAAGAATTTGTAAATAAATATTACATTCCTTTATCTGTAATGAATGTTTTACAAAATCACTGGCCACTGCAGTAGATCATAAGATTTTAGTGCATCTTGCCCATATACATATTTCACTAGGCTTTGTATATCCTCAATTTTTCAGCAAATAGAATGTATATGTCAGACAAATGTTGATGAATGGGTGTATCCTTACCAAGGCTGCTGTCAGCTCCGTCTGTAGGATGGGCAAGCAATTTCATAGAAGAGGCAAAGATTTTATATTTTGCACATGTGTCAGAATTTAGCACCCTCATAGAATATTACTAGTGGCATATCCTGGTGTTCTACCTAAGGGAGTCTCTCACTTTTAAACTGCATGTACTTTAACAATATCAGTGGTACAGTATAAAAGTATACATAAACTGTTTGCAGCCGTGATGACTACCAAGCTAAAAAAGCAGTGCAACGCTAGCGATTTTGCCACAAAGGCGAAAAGTCAGAAAATTAAATGTATGCAGCAAAACACAATGAGATGCTTCTGTTTTCAGTTCTTTTCTACCAAAATATGTTGATATGTTACTAAACTAAGCCAGGAGTTGTAGCTGCTGTTTATTTGTTTATTGTCTTATAGCTTCACAGTTTATTGTATGTAAATACAATTTTTCAACATAAAAAAGAAAATGCATAACTTCATTTTCTCTGTACCTCAGTGCAACTGCAATTTCCTTTCACACTTTGAAACGGAGCACTGCAACCACTTAAACTACTTATACCATACATTACAGAATGAATGACTATTACTCTGCAATGGATAGTCTTTCAAAATTACCGTATTTATGCAAATCTAATGCGCACCCCATATTTGAAACTTAAAATTATGAAAAAAAGGGTTTGTATCGAATGTAAAGTGCACCAATGACAGAAAATAGTTAATAGGTATTTTATTTAAATTTATTTAATACAACAATGGATTTATTGTATACATAAACCATCAGATTATAGAACTGAAAGTGCCCTATTGTTAGGCAACTCATTGTTAAAGAAGAAAATTAGTGAACATGAAATAAAAAAACTACACATTTGAAATGAATTTATTAATACAATACCGTAAATTACAAGCGTGAATCACCATTACTGGAATCTCTGGAAGTGTCCAGGTCCATTTCCTTTCTCACCGTCATCCTTGTCGTTCCAGAGCACGCCATCCTCGCTGCCACCTAAAGATTTGAAATGCAGCATTTCTTGAATGACTTTACAATCAATGGTGTGTCAATGACTTTCCAGGCAGCAGAAACCTAGAGTGCAACAGTATCAGCACGCTTAACTTTTCCTGTCGGAATCAATTCATGGTTTGGTTCACAAAACCATTTCTTCGTACTCCTTCTGAACAGAACCCCTAAAACTATACTAACGTCCGGGGGCTGTAATAAAGATGTCCTCCCTCCAGGAGTAATAGCAAGATCACTGCCTAGGCTATGTACCTCCTTTTTTACATCGTCAGTGAGATGACCACGAAATGCATCCAAAGCTTTGATGGTGAATTGGAAAGCCCATCGAGACGATGTTCCCACACATTTCGGATCCAGTCATCCATCCCTTCACTTGGTTTTGAATAATGACATCATCAGGAAACATTTTCGCACCCTGTTGTTTTGATGATAACTTCCTTTGTCCCCTTCTCACTAATAGTATAGTTCCGTGGCATATCAAACCAAATTGGAGTCATCAGCATTGCCTATTTGCCCCATTGAAATTTTTTTTTTTCCTGAAGTGAAATGACATACCGCTGAAACGTTTGTAGTTTGTCCTCAAAATCTGCAGGAAGCCTCTGGCACATTGTTGTATGGTGTCTTAAGATAAACCTGTCTGCGTATGAAACGATCCACTCATCCATGGCTAGCCTTAAACTCTTGCTTCGGAATACCAAGAACTTCAGTCTCCTCTTTAGCTTTCTTTTGTACAGTATCATAGTCACAGGTTGCCCATTCTTCCTCCTTTCACGTGCAAATTCCAACACTTTTTCTTCAACTTCAGGATGCCTTCCTTTTCAAGGTTCCGTAAATTTCTTCCTACTAGCTTTAGTAGCAAATAATGCCATTTTCTGTTTTCACCATAAGGGAACATTGCTCTCTGATACATTGAACTTCCTTCCTGCCTTTCTATTACCCGTTTTTCTGCATAAAGGATTACTTTTCGCTTTAAAGAAGCATCATAAGACGTTCTCTGTTTGCCCTTGCCCTCCAAATCGTAACTAAAATCGCTCAATAATAGGCCAATGATAAATGAGCTGCTAGCTTGTCACGAGTTTCCGGATGCATGTTAATGCCAGCAATCCATTGTGACATCATAAATGAAAAAATTGAATGAAGTTACTGACATTCTATGGAATGGATTTGCACTCGAATCTAAAGTGCACCACGATTTTGAGTACTGCATTTGGTCAAAAAAGGTGCACATTAGATTTGTGTAAATATGATATTTCCTTCGTCAGTTCATTTTTCTTCCTTAAATCAAATTCTTTAAATGTATGCGATGAGCTAATTTATTCTTTGGGTGGAAAACTTTCCTCACTTAAGCATGTTTGCTCCACAATATTGGAACTGTACAAATTTGTAACTGGCTTCTTTCAAACATGGTTTCTTAGTAAAAAACAAGCTTTGTTTGTGCATTTTACAGTAAAGTGTTATAGTATACAAAACCAACACTAAACGCACCAAGCACTTTATGCAGTACCAGTTGGCTGCCAAATGTTACACAGGCTTTTTAAATTTGAATGTTGAATTACTTAATTTACTTCCCTCCATTCTTTATGAAATTACTGTACAATCATCTGTAAGGTTGATGGTGAATCCTCTTCTTTATCCCTTATAGCTGTCTTACCTGATATGTATTGGTACATTCTAAAAGTATGGAGTTGAAAATAAGGATAGTAGTGATCTTTTAAAGTTGTAAGTGTCTGTAATTTATACTTGTACCTAAAGCGTAAGTGTCCAAAGTTTTGTCCAGATTGGTGAAAATATTTTGTTAAGGGGGTTGAAAAATATGAGTATGGGTAACTTTTTTTAAGTTGTATGCTATCCTATAATTTTTGCCAAGTCCTATAGTCCAAGTGCACAAATTTGTGCCATGGTTGACCAAGCAGTATAGGGAGTTGAAAATAAACTGAGGGTAGCTTTCAAAAATGTTGAATGCTGTATAATTCAATAAGATTTAGGTGGTTTCTGAAAATTATAACATAAACTATGAGTTTCGCCAACTCCTATTTATAATTGTGCAATAGCTCTACCATATAATTTAAACATAGCAGATTTCTACATAAGGGTTTGAAAATACGGTAAGGGTATTGTTTTTTAGAGTTGGTAGCTTATAATTTTCATTAGGTCCTATAGTATAAGCATACAAATTGTCATCTAGTTAGGACAATGAATGTTGATTTGTATCTTAGGGATTGAATGTGAGGGTAGCTTATCATTTTTGTGAGTTTCTAGAATAATTCAAATGTACTTGATTTTGTGAAAATCATGCCAAAAATATTACTTGATAACACTTCAGTGAAATATGTGGTGATATGAACAATGTACAGTCCTCCATAACCCTCCTAAAATAACTCAGTATTTTAAATATTTTATATAAACTTCCCCATTTACCCGTCTGGGTTTGAAGTCATTAAAAATCGATCATTTTTGCAATAAAATGTCAAAAGTAGCCTCTGGTATTCATATTTAACAAAACAGGTGTGATAATTTGATGACATGAATATGGAAAAAATACCCTTAAAACCCCCTCCCCCAGTTTTAAATTTTTTTGGAAACTCTGATTATCTGGAAGAATAGGGCTTTATCAATTGTGAAATAATGTTTAAAATTGGATGAGTGGTCTTTGAGATTACTTAACACACACACATGCACACACACCCACTCACACAATTTGTTTCTCTTTATAATATTACTGTAGATAATACTTAAATATACTGTTGATGTTTTAGAAAAATTATGGATTAACTTTTACATCACTGCTGCTCACTACACATCAACTCAATTATTATAGAATTTCCTCAATCTATGAACCTCTGCCAGGAAGGATGGTTTTCCATAAAATGGACGAGAACATGTGTTAACGAATGTGCTGTTTGCCCTGAAATGTATCCAGTTAGCATGTGTTCTTCTTTCGTTTCCAATTTGTTCATGTGGTGTATAACTGCCCTAAGTACCTATTGTAAACCATGTTGCTGAAAGTGTTTTGGACCTCACAACACCTATCCTCCCTTACCAACAGAAATGCAACGTCAGCAAACTTAGCATGTCAGTGAGTATACTTAGTTGCTTATAGCAAATTTGAAAGTAGCAAAGATTTTTCCTACAGAAAGTTTTGTCTAGAAGAGAAGAGAAGAGTTTTATATGCATGCCATGTCATTTTGCAAATTTTCTGCAGTACCACCAGTGAGATCTAAGTTTAAACACCACAAAAAGGGGACCAATAAGATAAATTGCTCTAGATTTTTATACATTTATGAAGCAAGAAGCAGAGGAAGCTACCGGCAGAGTACCAGAAGATTACAGAAAGGAATTGCTAAATGTGTAATGCTAAGTTAATGTTGTTTGTTGTATGGTAGCTCAGTTGGTTAGAGCAACTGAATGGAAACCGGAAGATCCATGGTTCAGATCCCGGCTATGGCATTGAATTTTTCAATTGTCTGATTCTACCTTTCTAACCTTGTCCTACACATGGCTTGTGTGGAAGAACAATTAATTACCAGAAATTGGTTAAGGAAAGAGTGGAAATGCTGCGGATATATCCCAGTAAACAATTACTGGAATTTTGGCAGAGGAAAGGCAACATAAAGGTGAGAAAACTTAATTCATCATGCTTGGTAAAAACCAAAAATCCTCTAACATGTCACTGCCATTGATAAGTGTATTATTTGGTGTACTATTCATGAATTTTACATTTGTCACAAAATATCTCCCACCCTGTCCAAATTACTGCCAGTAGGCACCGAAAAGAAAAAATAATTATCAAGGAGGCCGCAGCAGCTTACAACATATATCAGATACTCAGTGTTTAGATAGAAGAGAACAAGACATAATAGATGTGTACTAATAGAAAACCAGGATCTAACAAGTTTGTGTTTCCAGCATGATCCCTGAGAGGGATGAACCAGATCCGGACAACGATGTATGCAAGCATAGATGGGGTCCCTAATTGAATGAATCCGATGCCGGTCATCCCCCACAAGCCCCCTGGGGCCCAGAGATGCCGCTCCAGAAGATGGGTCCACTAACAGACAACTGACACTATGGGGGAACCTTTTCAAAGTGCACCTCTCCTCCCAACCGAAACAAACTAAACATCATTGCCTGGTCTTTCAACCCTGAAGCACCAGGAAATGATGAACAGGAAAGTTGCGATAGAAGAGAAACCACCCCAGCATTTGCCTACCAACCTGGGGAAACCACAAAAAGAAAAACCCTATAGTCAGAGTGGCCGGCATCAAACCTGGGACCTCCTGAATACGAGTCTCAAGCGTTACCATGGAGTCATTTCACCGGTAAAAGTGTGGTCAGGCAAACTATATTCCAGGATGGGTGCTGCCCGCCCTGACCCCCTCTGGCTCCATTCTTAGCAGTCTGGTAAATGAATTCATTATTCTAGGAAATTTAAAATGATTATTTCTTGGAAATTACTTACTAGCTGTTTCTGCAGAAGCAACGTTTTTCTTGAAAAACTGTGGCCACCATTTGTCAAAATTCATAATGCTTTATCTCTGAAACATGCCATTACTTAACTACAACAAGCTTCCAACTAAGCATCTGCACTCTCAATAATTACTGAGGAACAACAATGATGACACAGGTGTAATATGCCACCCATTGTTGAAGCACATTCTTACTGCAACAGGAGTACCTCACATACAGTTCTTACCAACCTTACTGAGGAGAAAGGAATTAAGTCACTGACATAATTCCTTTCTCCTGTTGATGTAGATACAGGAAGTGGATCTTCTCCACTAAGAAGTCATTAGATATAATTCCTTTCAACACAGGCCAATGTATTTATGTCACAAAAAAATGCAGAACTGAAAAGAAAATTACTTAGTTCCTTTCTCCATCAGCCAATTCAATTATGAAACAATTATGCAAAAGTAATAAGTGAAAGTAATCAAATGAAGACTCTCAAAACCCCACAATTATTAATATTTCAAATTGACAATAACAGTTTAATTGTTGAAACTGTTAATTCATTTTCATCTTTTCCTAAAATAAAATTACTTTGCTTACTGTAGCACTAACAGCTTATGTTAACTACTTTTTTACTTTTTCTACTACGTATAGTAAGTAGGGGAAGTATTGTATTCCACCCAAAAATTCGATACCGAGATTTCACTGGGAATATATGTTTTGAGAGCCCCTGAATCCAAAAAAAGCATTTTTGAAAACATGTCCGTGTGTGTGAGTGTGTCTGTGGACAGCATAACTCAGAAACAAACAGTCGGATAAACACCAAACTTGATTTTATTTAAAGGTGAGTCAGAATTGTTACACTAACATCACTTAAGTTACCTTAGTGTAACAATTCCGACTGACCTTTAAATAAATTCAATACACATCACTGTTTCTAGCTTCTTTTCATTACAATATCAACCAAACTTGATATTTAGGTTCAGTATCTTCCAGAGATGCAACTCAAAGGTTTTCAAGAATATCCCCCCACCTCAGATTACCCTTTACATGGAACATTTTTCGAAAATTTTAATTTTCTCAAAAATGGCTCTAACGATTTTGATTAAAGTATCATATGTTTAAGATATTTTCATGACAAATAAAATGTATATCTTGAATTCTCTGGGAATGTCTCCAAAAGTATTCTTCATTGTGTACGACTTTTGCATAACTGGTAAACCATAAGAGATAGACAAAATTTTACTACACAAAAAATGTAGATCGCATTAAAATACACAATTTATGTCATATAGTTTTTTTGTTGAGTGAACCATTTTCGAGATATTGCTTGTTATTCCCTTAAATTTTTCAATACCTACTTATTTTCTCAAATGGGAATTCGTTATTCATTTTTTTGTCTTGGATATGAAAAGAGTATTAATCTGTGGCAAAGAGAATGGTGCTGCACATAGCAACCAGCTATTAAGAGATATGTCTATGCTTAAAGGCTACTGTATTTCTATATTGCCCTTACAAATACAAAACAAGGGGAACATAGTATGCCTTAAGCGATAGTCAAGTGTGTTTAGAACTGGTCGCTATGTGTAAAATGTAATTCTCTTTGCATGTCAAAAGATCGTTTCTGCAAATGTTTATCTCGATTAATATGAAATAGATGGAGCATAAGAGTTTGTAAAAATAGTGTGTACAAGAGTAGAGAAAGTCATGTGAGTGTAACATCAGATTTTTGTAATAAACAACCATGTACCTATGTTAAAAAATGAAATAGAGAAGATATGAATTTAGTGACTAAAACTGAAATACATGCTTCCTGCTGCAGAATTTATCTGCTACTCTTGAATTGAAACTTTCTATAGTGCACTATAGAACAACATTGTGTCTCTGTCAAAAACATTGCAAGTAACTTCTGACATTGTGTTCTGCAAACAGGTCTTGCTTTTTAAGTAACATACTGAGATGATCAATACCTCTGTCAGCTCCTATACCCTATGCAGCATTTTTTTTTCCAAAAGCTAAACAAGGAAAGCAAAAAAGAGCATTGTGAATCCCATAGCCACACACCTAACTTTTCACATATACTTTCTTGCTAAAAGTTCTCTCATCCCTCAAAACCAAGAATTTATCAGGTTATAATGAAGTAACTTCAAAAATATTAAAACTATGTTCTGACAAGATTAGCAAACATAAGTCATATATTTTAACAGGGACATTTCCAGACGGGTTAAAATATTCTATTGCTACACCACCATACAAGAAAGGGCAAAAGTCACAAATATTGAACTATAGACTAGTATTGTTACTAACCGCTTTCTCCAAAGTATTTGAAAAACTAATGTTCAAACGAATATGTCACCATCTAAATAGAAATAACATTTTAGCAAAGGAACAGTTTGGATTGAGGAAAAAACTTGTCAACCAGTGATACCACTTTTGACATAACTAATGAAATTCTGAAATCCCTCGATAATAAATGTAACACACTAGGAATATTCTGTGATCTATCAAAAGCATTTGACTGTAAATCATAACATACTCTTATTAAAATTATCCTATTATGGCATTAATGGTAAAGCATATCAATGGATTGCATTATACTTATCAAACAGACAGCAAAAGGACATAATACATTCCGCAGATAATTACAAAACATACTCTGAATGGTCTGAAATAAAGCATGGCGTTCCACAAGTTTCGATTCCACAAGATTCAATTTGTTTCTAGTATATATTAATGATCTCCCCAAAGTAATAAATAAACATGCTCATCCAGTTCTCTCTGCAGATGATACAAGTATTATAATTAAGGGACATAAAATTGGTCACCTCTCAGAGTAATCCAATAGTATTTTCAGTATGCTACATAAATTGGTTTGATAGTAACAACATTCATATAAATTTTAAAAAAAAAACTGTATTCATTTTTGCACAAAAACTAAAAGCATTGCAGACATAAGTATTAAATATGACGGCAATGAAATCACTGAAACTTGCAACATAAAATTTCTTGGTCTTATTATAGATCATAATATGAATTTGAAAGACCATATTGATTACATCCTACCAAAACTAAGTTCTACACATTTTGCAATCAGATCATTAATTCATTTTACAAATAAAAGCATCCTAAAAATAGTATATTATGCTTATTTTCATTCAATTATGACTTACAGAATAATGTTCTGAGGAAATTCAGTAGATGCTAAAAACATATTTCTTTTGAAAAAAAAAGTAATAAGAATAATGGCAGGTTTAAAACAATCAACTCATTGTAAACCACTATTCAAAACTTTTGAACTTTACTATTAGCCTGTGAGTATTTTTAGCTCTACTTTTAATTGTACTCAACCACCCAGAAGTGTTAATAAAGGATTCAGATATATACAACAAATAAACCAAACACAAGCAGAATTTACGCAGGACAAGAAATAACCTACAGTTATTCCAAAAAAGAGTTTTCTGGCATGGTGTTATTTAATTCACTTCCATCATATATAAAAGAACTGAAAACTAATAAAAATAAATCCAAGTTAGCATTACAAAGATACCTTATCGCTCACACCTTCTATACAGAGGAGGATTTCATTCATTAAAAAAATAACTGTACTACTAATTTTACTGTAAACATTAATGCAGTTTTGAAAAATACTAAATATAATTATTTTTGTAAACATTTTGAATGTAAATAGCATTGATTTGTAATTTTTAGCTCTAACTTACTCTACATAAGAGTTGCAGTTTATTTTCCAAATGTGCACTATATAATTATGTAGTTTTGATGCAATCTACATCCTAGATTAGACTAGCACTCTCTTAAGCTGGCCTAACTCACTATTGGATCTACAGATTGATATGTTATATGATATGATACATACATTTCTTTCCACATTTACTCAAACTGCTTATGAAAATGTGTTTACAGCTTTAGATTTTATCTTCCCAAGTTTTGCAGGAAAATAGGAATTTGCTTCACATTTGATTTAGCTTTTGGATAAGTAACAACTCTCTGGAAGATGTTGCCATCTATTATATAAAATAGTGGACTTCATCTTTCTTAATGTTGTGCTACCTTTGTTTTATAAAAATAAATATCACAATTAATCCAAAGTCACAGCGTACAGTAATTAAAAAAATTTTAATGTTCCAGCATACCAGATATTTAATTCATAAGTATAAGTAACATGACACATACGTACTTTCTCTCTCCCTCTCTTTTTCCCCTATCTACCCTTTTTGTGGGAACATCATTTACTTGTACGTGGTGTAGCGGCACTAGTTTGTTAGCAGAACTGACTTTTAAAACAAGCACATTTGCAGCTCAGTCTTATGGGTAAAATTGCGTTTTGTAGAATTAGATAAAGAGTAACAAGATACAAGAACATTTTCCATCCAAATCCATTATGAATTAATAGATAATATTCACAATGGATTGTAGTCTCCCTGGAACCCAATTTTTATATTTATAGAGCTTCAAGGGAAACTATTAAGGAAGTAGGCACTAATTGTGGTGACTGTGTTTATTACTCCTAAGAGCAAATCAGTTTGTAGCTGTGATTTAAATATAAAGGGATTAGAGATAAAATCAAGTCATACAGCATACCCAAAAAGAAATATTATCAAACATTAATATAAAAGAACAGTGTAGAACAGTTTTATATCAACAAGTAAGGGAAACAACTGTTCACTTGATTGGACTTTGCTCCTGATCATACAGCAGGTAGACCAAGTGTGAAACAAAGCAAGCAATACTGGAAGAGATGTACCGAGCATCTCACTGCTTATGAGCTTCAGAACTTGAAGCTTCTCTAGACAGTCTCTGATGTAATCACATATATGCATGAACTATTGACTAGCTTGAGCTAGGAAACTTGCCTAGCTCAAGCACATACTGCTCCTTCTCTATTCTGAAGCACCTTTGTTCTAACAGCTCTGCTCTCTACCCACTGTGAAAAGATAAACCTAAGGCTCAAGTGCTCTGTAGCAATGATGGAAATCTGTATTGAACAAGACAAGACCCATTGTGAAAACATTTCAATTAACTTTCATTTCATTTTTAATAAAAGGTCCACATCGAAATAAAAATAAAAGTGAAATAAAAGTTGTTAATGTGATATGGCTCAGTAGCTCATAAGGATCTGGCACCACTGTTCTGTCGTCTATTCTATAATATTGTATAGGACGATTTTCCTTACTACAGTTCTCTATTTATAATGCAGAAATGAACTTAAGACAATGGGAAGAAATAATGAAAGATTTTCATGTAAACCATTATTTATAAAATTTTAATTTTACTGTTTCCATGTTTTATTTTAACAACATTCATCAAACTAAATTTGAACAATGGAAGAGACATATATACTTTTAATTAAAAAGATCATAGTCATGACACAAGACAGAGAAGAGGCATTCATAATCAGAGAAGTAGTCCAGTTGTGGTGTTGTTTTGATAAGATTCTGACTGACAAAGGATGAGTAATTTGCCAGAAATCACTTGCTGTCTAATTCAAATTTTTAATCCTTTTAAATAAATTCCATACATAGCACATTAATACAGGATGTCAAGCTCATAAAATATATTGTCTACAATACAGGTAATACTAATAATATTAACAAAAAGCAGAGATGTCAATAAATCATAAATAGGTACAATATTCATGATGTTAATTAATATATATATGAGGCTATTTTTTTTCAACCTCTGATGGGGCATAACAGAAAGACAAATGTGAATCACAAAATGGTTTTATTACCAGGAGTCAAGTACAGTCACAGTTACTTTACCACATAGTCACCATGAAGATTAAGACATTTGTCATATTAATAGATGAGCTTTCCAACACCTTCATCATAGAAGGTTGCTGCCAGTGTATGAAGATAGGTCTTCATGGTATCTTAAAGTTCTCTCTTGGTGTGGAAGCTCCGTCCTCCCAGACCTTTCTTCAGCTGCCAAAAATGATGAAAGTCACTCGGCACTAGATCTGGGCTGTATCCCTCAGTTTCCATTGCTGTTGGGTTACTGCAGCAGTGTGCAGTTTTGCGTTATATGAATCAAAACAATTCCAGATGTCAGCATACCGCTTCTTTTGTTTGGAATGGCTCTCCGCAGGTGACATAATGTCTGACCATACACATTTGCAGTGATCGTAGTCCCTGCAAATTCCATGAGCAACACACCTTTATGATCCCAGAAAACAATTGCCATGGTCTTCCTGTTGCTGAAAGTTTGTTTGAACTTTTTGGGTTTTTTGGGGAGTGTGTGTGCATCCATTGTTTGGATTGTTCTTTTGATTCTGCGTTGTCATTAAGAATCCACATTTCCTCCCCTGTCACAATGGAGTTCAAAAACTCTTACCCATCATCAGTGTAGCGTGTGAGTGAGGATAAGGCTGATGCCATGCACCAATCTTTGTGGTCCTCAGACAGCTGTTTGGGAAACCAGCCTGCACATAGTTTTTGATAGCCTAGGTGTTCTGTAACAATTATGTACAGAATTGATCTTGAAATGTCCGGAAAATCCACAGACAACTTACTGATAGTAAACCTCCATCTCTCTCAAACCTCTTGATCAACTTGCTGACAAAGGTCTTCACTACGACAGACTTACATGCTTGTCCACCTTCATTATAAACATCAGTTTGGCTTTCTTTAAATTTCCTACACCATTCATGCACAACACCCTCACTCATACAGTTTGCACCATGTTGCAATGACTTTCTACTGCACCTTCTGTCTGTAGAAAATGAATATGACACTTCGCACACTTGGCAGGAGAATCGATGAACCAACCATGTTGAAGTGCCTGTAGTTTGGTTCCAACTGAAGTATTGAACTTGACTTTGGTGAATGTTATGGTGGGGTAGTTGCACAGATCCACCTCCTTATGCTTATCTCGTCATGTAGCCGAGGAATCGGAGGTTGAAGGAAAAGTAGCCCTCGCACAATGTTAATGTTGATCAGCAATTACTATAACTAAATAATAATTTAAATACGTATATGACAATGAAATGAGTATTATTTTTAAATATTCATCAATTGTGTAAAAGCAGTGATGTTGCAAAAAATACCTTTACTTTGGACTTAAACACATTATACTTTTCTGTACTTTTTAATTAGGGAAACAGTTATAGAATGTTTTATTTATTTTGATAAGATGTCCTTGAGCATCGATCACATGGGCTAAACAGAGTTCATTTATTTCTGCCCAAAGAATATGGTAGTACAAATTCAAGGTTTTGTCAGGATTAACAATACATAATATAGAGGTTCAAAGTAATAAAGGCATACATAATAAAAAAGTATAGTGAAAACATGGTAAAAGTATGTTGAAAGAATCATAATAAGTAAGACTCACAAAAGCATAATCATAAATTAGTTAAAGGCGGTACAACACAGTGAAGCTCACAAAAGTATAGATACAATCAGTTGGCCAAAAGAAATTCATTAAGACTCACTTGAACATAATGTACAATTTCTAGATTCTAAGATGGCAAAATTTGTTTTTAATCAGTTACAAGTAATATTATAAACAAACATAAAGTAAAATTCTCAACTTAAAATCGAGCTATAACTAGTAATACATGTTTTGCAGGCTGTTACCCGCATCATTAGCTAGCACTGATTGCCAGATTCAAAGAGTTGTTCATGTGAGATAGCTCTAGGGTTGGTTTTATGAACTTGAAGCTTAGAATATCTTCTGGGATGTCAAAATTTACGAGTTGCTTCTTCTGTCTGTGTATGTAAATTTTCTCCCAACCCAGTATTATTTATCTCTTTTATTAATTGCATTTCACTTTTTATGCTGTGTTGCTCTACCCAAAATTGATGAGCAACTGCTGACTTGAGTTTCAGTTTTAAATTCCTGAGGTGTTCCTTCAATTTTGTATCTAAATTCATTTGTCTTACCAATTTACACAGTTTATTTTGTAGATTCTAGGCTTTTTTATTTTATGGTACTTTATGTATTTTCATACAACTGAATAGGTATTTTTTACACTGTATTTATTTACTGGAGCCAAAATAATGTTATAATTTGCAAAGATTCCTTAGAATTTTATGTTAGGTAGCTTTTGGATGATATGTAAATTTCTTAAAAACTATTCTTTTCTTTTTTTCTGAGGTGAAAATTGTGACTAGCTTAATTAAACTGTTGAATTTACTTATCACTAGTTCTTTCTAGAATCCAATGTTTCTGGCCATTGTTACTGTTTGTGTAACTTCTTTTTCATATCCTGATCACTTAATGATAGGTTCACCAGTATATATATATATATATATATATATATATACCAAACTAATTATTGCATGTTCATATGTCTTGGTGTAAACTGTTTGCTATAATGTAATTGTCAGTACTTAATAGCTTCTGTGAACTTTCCCATGTAATTTCTTTTAAATTAGGTAGAATTATCAGTCAGGTAATACAGATGTAGGCTAAAACCATATTTTGCACACAAACAGCACAAACAATATATTAAATATTGATAAACAATAAGTATCTAAATAATAACAACTAAGAAATTTGTAATGTTGTCTAACAGCCTTGTACCTTTCTTAGAATAGGTAGAGGAAGTATTGCATTCCAAAATTTCAATATCAAGAAATGCATGTTTAGAGGCTCTGAATTTTTTAAAAAAAAGAGGTAATTTAGAAAAATGTTAACATTTGTGCACATGCATGTGTGTGCATTCATATCTGTGTGAGAGCAAGAGAGAATGTTCAATAAAAAGGAAATCTTAAAAGATAGACATAAACTTACTACAGCATAGAGCTCATTAAAATATGCAATTTGTAATCATATTTTCTTGTAGCATTGGCCATTTCCAAAATATTTAATTTTGTAATTTTAGACCTTATGAATGGATATGTTTGAAAGCTTGCAATTATCCCCCCCTTTTCTGGTTTTACCATTGCAAGAGCTGTTTACCATGAATAATATCTCTGCTGTTTCTGCATGTTGAAACATTTTCGCTTTCTTGAAATGATTCCTAGGTAAAGATACATCAAGAGTGATGCCGCAAGACTAGAAGAACAACTGTTTACATTAATAGTATAATATATAATGAATATACATATGTGAAGTTTCCTTTGTTACAGATTTTAATTAATGAGCACTATATATTTCTTATTGCTCTTGGTATGGTGGTGTGCAGAGTTATAGGCATGTATAATATACTCTTCTTAATTCTGTAAGTTGTATTTATTTATTTATTGAATGTGTACATTGCTAGACCCTCTGGTATTGTAATTGTAAACATCTATGCTTTTTAGTGTAAACTATACAGGGTGAATCACCTAAAACTTGCACCACAAATATTTCGGAAATGGAAAGTGCTATTGATGTGCAGCTTTCACAGCATTGATTGGTAGTCAGGGGCTCATACATTTAGCATATAAACAGATTTTAATAATACTTAGAAAGTGTATTTTTTGAGTAAACATACAATTTTTTAAATGGAAAAATGCCTAGTTACATCAACAGCATAAAGGTAGGGTAAATTAGAATGTCAGTGGCGTTTGTTGCAAGATTCTAGTGCAAGTGGTTTATGAGAAATCTTATTTTGAAACTTTTATGCACTGACACTTGTACAACCTGTGGTAGCACAAACTAAAGAAAAACAAAAGGGAATTACAATACTTCTGTGGATTCTTACAAGTAAAGGTAACATAGCCCTTCAAAGGTTGTGTTCAAAATGACCACCGGCAGCTTCAATACATGCTTCCAGTCTGCTATGGGAAGACTGCTGCACACGTTCTAGCATTTTATGGAAATTTCAGAGCAGGCAGCAGTAATACATCATTTCATATCATCTGGAGTAGTTGGTACATCCTTGTAGACAGTGTCTTTCAGCCTTCCCCCCACAGAAAGAGTCTAAAGGGATCAGATCCAATGAACGGGCTGGCCAAGGTACGGTCCTCTTTTTCCAATCCAGCGATTTGGAAACAATCCATTAAGACAAGCTGTAAGTACTTCATGCACTATGGGCTGGACAGCCATCATGTTGGTACCACAGGTTCCTCCTAGTCTGCAAAGAAACGTCTTCTAGCATCTGTGGCAGATGGTCTGTCAGGAGGCTGCGATACTTGTGCAAGTTCATTGTTCCTTCTATGAACAAAGGGCCTATGAGCTGATGGTTCACTATCCCACACCACACGTTTAAACTCCATGGACGCTGACGTTCTACCTGACGAAGCCAACGGGGATTGTCAATGGACCAATAGTGAACGTTTCAGCGGTTTATCTGGTCATGATTAGTGAATGTTGTCTCATCACTAAACAGGATCTGGAGTATCATGTCTTAATGCCCATGTACAAAAGTTAACACGATTCTCAAAATCGTTTCCATGCAGCTCTTGATGAGAGAGATGTGATAGGGAGGAACCTATGTCGATGGAGAATGCGCAGTACACTTGCCTGACTTATGCCTCTTCCACGTGCAATTGTGCGGGAACTACTTTGCGGATCTAATGGAACGGCAGCCAAAACATTAATTTCTGCCTCTTCTCCAGTCACTTGTTTATTTCTGTTACGTTTTCTAGGTGTTACAGTACCACTTTCATAATTGGTTGAAGAGGTTGATAAATAATTGCCGAGATGGTTCACATCTATTTGGGATATGTTTCCACATACACTGTACAGGAACAAACTGCATTCTTCCTACACTCTCCATACACCATGAGCATGTCGGCTTTTTCTGCATTAGTAAACCCCATCTTCCACTCACGACATACTGCTTGAACTGTCACAAACTAACTGACCAGAAAGTCGCAATGCAATCAATGAACAGAAAACACAATGCAAACACACATAACAACATCTTACCTAGCAACTAAGCAGGGTGAATGGAACAAACAATTGTCAGGGTAGAAACTTTTCAAAATACGATTTCTCATAAACCACTTGCACTAGAGTCCTGCAACAAAGACCATTGACATTGTAATTTACCCTACCTTTATTCTGTTGATGTAACCAGGCATTGTTACATTTAAAAAATTGTAAGTTTGCTCAAAAAATACACTTTCTCAGTATTATTCAAATCTATTTATAGGCTAAATGTATGAGCCCCTGACTACCAATCAATGCTGTGAAAACTGCACATCAATAGCACTTTCCATTTCCAAAATATTTGTGGTGCAAGTTTTAGGCGATTCACCCTGTATATTATGCTAAAGTATATTTTAGGAATTCCTGAATTAAAAAAGTATTTACTTCTTTATACACATTTGTAGTGCAATATAAATACAGAAAATTGTATAATGTTTTTATTGAGAGATTTTGTAATACAACATTTTATATAGGTACTAGATCTTTACTGCAGACACCTCAGATTATATTCATGTATGAAATATTTGAATGAATTAATGCAAAGTATACCATTCTTAAGTAGTTGCTGTGGATATTATTATTTTGTAATCTGTATAAAATGGGAATTGGGGGACTTATTTTATTTGTTATGCATTGTACATGATTTACCCACATTGAGGTAGAGCCTAATTTTATGCCAACATAGGTGATATTGTTTATTCTTTCTATAGTCTGGTTATTAATTTTTACAGTATTGAATAAATTTGGAAAATAGATGTTTTCATAAAAAAGGATGCAGTTTGTTTTATCAACATTAATTGTAAGTATGCTATTGTGAAACCATTCCAACAAAAGATTAAGATCTGAGTTGCTCTATGAGTTTATGTTCACTTTTTGCAGCATATAAAAATCCTGTCATCTGTGTATAGCAATATTATACCTTGTAGTGGTAATTTTTGTAAATTGTTTATAAAACCAAAAATAAAAGAGGATCTAAGATTGAGGCTTGGGGACACCAGCATTTATAGTTAATACAGAACTGTTAACATCATTTATAATGATAGGTTGTTTTCTATTTTTTAGATAGCTTTCAAACTATTGTAATGCAATTCTTCTAACTCTGGCCTTTTCTAGTTTCTTTAATAGAATTTTGTGGCTATTAGATCAAATGCTTTTTTAAGAACAATAAATAAACCTGTAGTTAAACTACTCATAATATCAATATTATTTTCTATAGATGTGACAGTTTCAGTTGCTACTCCCATAGTACTTGGGTTTTTTCTAAATCCAAATTGGCATGGGTGGAAGAAGTCAGCATCTTCAACAAATCTCAGAAAACTTCCTTGAATTATAGTTTTAAGAAAATGTCGACAATTCTGGTACAATGGATATGGAATGGTAGTTGCCAGGATTACATTTGGATTCTGATTAAAAAATGGGGAGTAGGAGTTTTCAAATATCAGGAAATTATCCAGTTTGAATGGACAGGTTTAAGTTTTAAACATGTGAGACTAACAATGGACGACAGTAAAACCTTGATTATCCATCATTCAATTAACCGCTCAGCTCATTAACCATAATCATCTCTTTCTTCTTCTTCTTCTTCTTCTTCTTCTTCTTCTTCTTCTTCTTCTTCTTCTTCTTCTTCTTCTTCTTCTTCTTCTTCTTCTTCTTCTTCTTCTGCTTTCTTTATTTTTGTTAACATCTGTGTCAAATTTTGCAAAAGTTGCATTATTCAAGAAATAAAATATATGATGTGTCCTGGATATGTATTTGCAGGTAATTTGAGCTTACAGTTTGACCGTTAAGCTGTTTTACAGCATTGCAATCGGTCTCATCAAATACATAAATTTGTTCATCACATTACAATGGTTATTACAATGAATTTATATAATGATATTAAATAATAATTGGATTACAGCATTAGGAACTAAACTATTTACAATGTAAAAGTTATTACAATGAATATATATGGTGATATTATCAATCTTAAGAACTTTATATATATTTATACATACATTATTTACAATTTAGTTACTGCATTAGATTTATATAATGGTGATAAGTTAGTGAGCTAATTAACACTTGACAATACACATTTAGTTATATACTCATCTAAGTGAAGATTGTTGCATTCATAGAATTCTGCTATTGAAAAAATGCTTTATTTTTTAGCCATTTCACCAGAAATATTTTGTGTTTATGAATGGGTAGTCAGGTAATATGATACAGGAATAATGACACAAAATTCTATGTTACATCGTTTCCCATAAAAGCACAGCAACAATGTTAGGAATTTAATACAGAATGAGCATTTACTGTAGTCAGGAGGTTGTTCTGATACTATTGTCACTTAGTTATATACCTACAAAATTGACAAAAAAATGGATGCAAGTAAGTGCACACACTTTTATTGGTTTTATGAAACAAAGGTCTGTTACTTTGTAGCCATGCACCATGGACAACAACCACCTTTATTGCCATTTTTCTAAATGTACAAGAACTGTAACATAGCACTTGATGTTTAGCGAATTTTTTCTGTAATTGCTTATTAAACCTACTGTTTATATTAAGTAAAATGTATTATCTGTCATTTTCAGTTAACCGTCAATTCTATCTCCTCCATTATAACAGTTAATTGGGGTTCTACTGTATATTATGAGGGGCATTTAAATGAAACCTGGTCAGTGCATCTAACTTTGCTTTGCACGTAAGGTGGCACCATCTATTGGTAAAGCGACTGCAATGTGCGCAACGTTTGATGTTGCATAGCGACAGTGTGGTTTTACACCGAAGAGAAGGTGGTCACAGAAGTTATCGTCCACTACTGAAAATGAAGGCGAGTAAGCAGGAACAATGAGGAGTGATTAAATTTTTAGTGGCGGAGGGAGTTGGAGGCTGTGAAATGTATTGACGGATGAAGGCTGTGTACGGTGAGCACAGTCTGTGTCATTAAGTGTAGTGGAATGACGCAAAAGATTCCTTGAGGGGCGCGAGTTACTGGAAGACAATGCTCGTCCTGGACAGGCTCATCGTGTCATTACACCTGAAATGATTGCGGAAGTGAATGCTTTAGTCTTGGGCAACCGAGAATCACCGTGGATGAGATCCATCAATTACTGGGTACTAGCATAGAAACCATTCACATCATAATGCATCAACACCTGAAATTTTGAAAAGTTTGTGGCAGTTAATTCCCCACCAACTGACTGCCGAACAGCGCAATACTCGAATGGCATTGTCTTTGAGTCATCTGCAACGTTATCATGAGGAGGAATATGGCTTTCTGCCACATATTGTCACTGGTATCGAAACATGGTGTCACCATTTTGAACCGGAAAGCAAATGTCAGAGCAAGCAGTGGAAACATGAGACTTCGCCACCTCCAAAGAAATCAAAGGCTGTGCACACGAATTCTAGTAAGATCATGATGTCCTTCTTTTTTGACCACAAGGACCCACTGCTTGTTGAGTTCCTGGAACAGGGAACCACCATCAATGCTCAGCGTTATCAAGCCACTTTACAGAACCTTAGATGAGCCATCAAGTCCAAACACCCAGGCATGTTGTCCAATGGCATTTTTCTCCTGCATGATAATGCCCGCCCACACACTGCCAATGTGGTGAAGATGACATTGCAGCAGTTTCGATGGGAAACGCTGGAACATCCACTGCACAATTCAGACCTTTCAGCTTGTGACTTTAATGTTTATGGACCTCTAAAACAAGCTATTCGCAGACATCGATTCACAACGGACGACAAAGTGTGTGAATGGTCCAGGCCTGGATCCAACAGCAGCCTACTAGCTTCTTCAAAGATGGAATCGATCGGCTAGTGTTGCAATGGGATAAATGTGCCAACAGTTTTGGCGACTATTTTTGAGTTAATAAAATCGTTAGCTTTACTTTACACAAGTGACTGGGTTTCATTTGAATGACACTTATACTTAGGCATTTTCACATTCACATCTTTATTTAAATTGCTTTTCTTGTTTTTTTTTTCTTGAGCTACTTTCGTAATTTCTTTGCTTTTTGTTGGAATTAAAAATAGTGAGTAGGTAAGGCCACATAAAAGATTTTCCATTATAACATGTTCAAAGAGTCTGTTAATAATATTCATAAAGAAACTATTTAGTTCAGAGGCAATTTCATTTGTCTGAATAACCTTTCTTGAGTTGATTTCTAAGCATGATATGTGTGTGCTTCTGGACGCAGGTGTACATAAAATGCTTTTAACAACTGATCAAATAGCTTTTGAATAATACATATTTCCTAGTTTTTTTTATAATAATTTTTTAGCACATTTCTTTTTGGTGTAGTTAACTATATTACAGCACTTTCTGTATTTCTTTAAAATCCATGTAGAGATATTGGATTGCTTCATTTATCTATACAGTTTGTCTTTGACAAATTAATTTGTATAATTCATCGTCTCCAAGTAAATGCATTAATTGGTTTCTCTATTCATATATATTATAAAGGTGTCATAAGCAATATTTACGTAATTTTGAGAGGGCTGCAAGTCATCATTCTGAAAATGGTCTCCTAAATTTCTGTGGTATACTCAGGTAGGAATTCTGTTTTTTGTTTTGTGCATGATTTTACTTTTCCTTCATTAAGACAAAATGTCAGACACAATTAAATTATCATTACTGAAATCACTATATATATTAGCTAAGTTGTAGGTCATGTTTACAGTATTCATCCGTACATGATCTATCAATATGACTGCTGATTCTGACAATCTTGTAGTATATTTGCTATTCCACAAACTAAAATTGAAATTACTCATAATATCTTTACAAGTATTACTTAGGTAATGATATTTAAACAGATCAATATTTCCATCGCCTGTTAGAAGTTATTTATCTTAGATTCTGTACAAAAAAAAAGAAAAAAAAAAGACAGCATTATTAACATTTGGATTACAAAAAGCAAATATGTTCAAACTAAAAATATTATTGTTAAGTTATACATGTAAAATTTCATATAATCCTGAACTGTTGTATATTAAATCAGTTTGCCATTTGTTATTTATGCAAATACACTACCACCCAATTCAGTTGTAATCCTCAAGAGTGTTAAGCAAAGAATACTTTGTTTGAGAATCATGTAACCATTAATTAATTTTGAAGATTTAGAAGCTAGTAACATGATGTGTCATAATTTAAAATAAAGAGAGTTGAAGGTTGTTGCACTACATCACTAAAATGTTCTTACTTGAATGTGTTTAGGGAGACGGTTTGCTCCCATCGTCAGCATGTTTTCAACAGCAGGGTGTCAATAGGGTAGGCGAGACACCTGCTCCCTCAAGGACATCTCCTACCCAACCTCAAACCATCTCCATCCCTACCCCTGGCTTTGACCTTGCGGCGATGGTGGGGTGGTTTCAGCAGCTGCTGCTGAACTACGGCCGCCAGATCTTCGAGATCCTCGTCAAGTTCTTCACCGCCGGGTCGGCCGGCAAAATTCTAGCAGCTATGGAGGGACTTGCCCTTCTGAACTCCGTTATTCCGCTCGTGCAGAATGGCGCACAGAAATAGGTCTCGTTCCTCATTTCGGTTCGCGTTCTGGAACGCTTGCGGTCTAGCCGGTCAGGGGGGGGGATGAGTTCTACATTTTGCCCACTCCCAGTCATCTTAGTCGGCGAAGCATTTCTTCGTCCCGAAAATCGCTTCCGTCTTCCGGGTTACGTCTGCCACAGAACGGATCGCCAGGGTCGCCCGGGAGCGGCACGGCGGTCCTTATGCGGCAGAACGTGGTCCATCGCCCAATCCAGTTCCCTCCTCCTCAAACCCTAGAGGCCACAGCAGTATGCATGGATCTCGACGGAACGGAGGTTTTGGTGGTCTCCGTGTACCATCCTCCAGGTAGACAGTTTGCGCCCAATGAATACCTTACACTCCTAGCCCTATATCCCAGTGCAATTCTAGCCGCGACTTCAATGCCAAACATCCACGTTGGCATTGCGGCCGCAGGGCGGACGCCAGAGGCAATGCAATAATTCGCCTGATCGACGCGGACCCTCTGCTTCAAGTGCACGGTCCCTGGCAACCCACACATCATCCGCGAGGTGGAGGACTGTCTTCAGTCATCGACTTCGCGATCACCAAGTAATTCCCATATCTCACCCTCACGTCAATCAATGCACTACATTCCGATCATAATCCCGTGTTGGCAGAAATCAACACTAGGGTTGCCAGCGTCGACCCCTCGTTTCGCACACGAGAAGTCGACTGGGTAGGCGTTGGGAATTGCCTTCGCACTTCCATACCACCGAACCCCAGAATCACAGACATCCCGTCCTTGGAGGCAGCGGTCTCTTCCTTCACCTCCATAGTGACGCAAACTGCACACAACCTTTGGGGTTGTCTTTGCTCCAGCCCCCTACATCCCAACGTCCTTCCAGTGGACCTTGTGGTTCTCACCCGCCGTTCCTGGGATGCGCAGAGACTGTACCAGCGTCACCGCACGCCAGAGAGTCGGGCGCTCTTGCGGCGTCTACGCCGACAGGTCCGTCTCCCCCTGCGCGAGCACCATTTGCAAGCGTGGGAGGATACGAAACCAGACTGCGTATCGATGGTGACGACGTGTGGAGGATTGCAAAAAGCCTCCGAAATCGTCGAGGCCAATACACCTCTCCTCTCCAAGGCTCCCAAAGCCTCGCCTATGAACCCCAGGCCAAAGCAAGTGTGTTCGCCGATTATCTTTAACGTACCTTACGTCCGAGAGAAGACCCCCAAGACGACATCTTTTCCGAACACGTTCGTCGGGAGGTACGCCGATACTTTCGGCGCCCTGCGGACGACGCGGATCGGCTATCCATCATTCGCCCGAGTAAGCTCCGTGGCGCACTCGTGCGTCTCAACCCCAAAAAGGCGGCCGGACGTGACGGGCTAACCCCCCTCATCCTCCGGCACCTTCCCTTCAACGCCGTGCTCTTTCTAACCCGAGTATTCAATATGTGTCTCACTCTGGGTCACTTTCCACGAGAGTGGCGAGAGGCCCGTGTGATATGCATCTTGAAACCGGGGAAGGATCCGGTACATCCTTCAAACTACCAATCCATCAGTCTCCTCGGACCCTCTCGAAAGTTCTCGAGAGGATGATCCTCAACCGCTTGTCCCCACTTTTGGAAGACATTCAAGCCATCCCGGACCACCAGTTTGGATTTCGTTCTGGGCATACGACATCTCAGCCGCTGCTGCGAGTGATGGAGACGGCCGTCCTGGGTTTCCAGGAGAGTTGCTTCACCGCCGCGGCATCGCTGGATGTCGAAAAGGCCTTCTCAACGACATGGCACGCGGGTCTCCGTGCAAACTCATCCACCTGGGATTACCAACACAGTTTAACAACATACACAGTTTTCTAGGACACCGCACATTTAAAGTTTCAGTTGCGGGGAAAACATCTACACTTAGGGCAGTCAGAGGTGGAGTCCCTGAAAGCTCTGTACTATCCCCCACGTTTTTCAGCGTCTTCATGGCAGACCCTCCAACGCAGCAGCAAGTCGAAATGGCCCAGTATGCTGACGACGTGCTGCTGTACTGCTCAAACGAAAACCTAATCAGAGCCTTCAACCCAATACAGAGACACCTCCGCCTCATCCAGCAGTGGTTCCGGCGTTGGCGCATGTCCGTTAACGCGGACAAGAGCCACGTCATGCTGCTAACGAAGCGCCACACCCCGCAGACTGCCCCACATTTTAATTTCGAGGCCGAAGGATTGAATGGAGGAATCCTATAACCTACCTGGAAGCGAAGTTGGATAAAGGTCTAACTTTTCGCGAGCACGTCCGAGGCGATTGCCTCCTTGTACCCGATGCTGAGATCCGGGATGCCTGTTCGCCTAAAGATACACCTTTTCCGAGTTCTGATAGTCCCCCTCATGCTATACATCTGCGAGGTCTGGGACATGGTCGCCGACAGCTGGCTGCTATGACTACAACGGGCGCAGAATAGGGGACTCCGGTCCATCTATTCTGTCGGCCACGCCTTTCCTGTGAGACTACTACACGAAGCCTCATCTCTTCCATGTGTGGAAGATGAAATTAGGCGCCGGACCACTAAATTCTACGCCAGTTTATCAAACCACCAGAGTATCCTGGTCAAATCACTTGGGGATTACAACCCTAGAACTCGCCGTCTTTGGTGTCATCGGGTTCCCCGTATGGCATGCGGGCACACCAGATAACCAAGGAGTTACACCAACAGCAGCTAAAGCTTAACTCCATAGTAATCCTACCCAAGAGATGATTGGTCTCAAAATGCAATCCCAACCAAAGAAATTGATAAATACACACACACCAGGGTGCAGAAGGGCCGCTGCATCCTAACAGGCAGCTCGAGGAGCTACATGCTTTCTCCCTTCTTTCATTACTACCTAAAAATAAACCGTCATCCTTAACCATCATTTCCGACTGAAAATAATCATCCTGCGGTTAAACCTTGATGAGGGTGGGCACGCAGCAAAAATTTACTCGGGCTAAAACTTAGCCTGCCAACAGCTCGTCGTCGTCGTCGTCGTCATTCCCATTACGTTAAGTGCATGCCAATTATACCTTTAATTTGCCAGCATTTTCATGTCCCGTTAAGTAAAGTTCATCGTAATCCCGGTATTACAGGCGATCTTATAAATAAACGTACACCACGCGTCTGCTGGCCGTGCATTTCATTGCGTTGTTAGAGCGCTTTTGAGGTTAAGAGAAAGGTACCTTACACATATTAATATACACGAGTGTTCAGAAAATAAGAGGCAATTCTTCACTTTTACAAATTTCCAACACATTGTGTGTGGAATTGACTGCACGCATGTTACTATTTTGTACCCATCCGTGAATATGGTGAACTTTTCCGAAATCAGAAAGGGTATATCTCTATCAACACGCAAGTGATCTGCGATACAAAATGAAGATTAGAAACATCGTTATAGAATTTTAAGCTGCTCTTCAGTACATTTCCCGTTCGCTCGAATTATTAAACTGTCAATCACGACTTTCCAGCATCTTTGTAACACGTTTTGGCTTTCTACTTTACTTTTGTCTTCATTGAAAACATTAATAAAAATAATCTCCCGTGAATCAGGAACCTAAGCTTTTATATATATATAAGGTTCCTGATTAATATATATATATATATATATATATATATATTAACCCTAACCCAACCTGTAAGTTAGAAACGTAAGTAACTAATAAACCTAAAATAAAAAGTAATTAGGAACACACGCTGCGAGCGCTGGCGGTATCTCATTGGCTTTGAAGACCAACGTAATCCAGGTTACCGCGCGTTTTTTACACTCATATTGTTTAAACGGATTTTCTTTATTTCTACCAACAAACATTTGTCTCTCTCGCTCACGTTTCTCCCCTTTTCCTATCGCACATAACCTTATTCATGATCACATCAAGTAAATCGCGCAAACAAAACAATACCTCCGGGAGTAATGAGTTCTTACTTCCGTAGTCGTAACTAAAAGAGTAAATTGTAATTGAGCTCTCCAACGTTACTTCCGGAGTAAATTGCTCCCGTAGTAACCTACTTCCGTAGTGGGGACTTCTTTAGTAAACATTACTTCCGAAGCAATTTACTCCAACATGGTGCACGCCGCCCTAAGTTGTGAATGCAAGTCGCCACGCACTTCTATAAAATGCATCATAATTAGTATTTTCGTGTTTAAAACTTCAACAGCGAAAGTGTTGTTGCAGATTTGTTTGAATTTATGCCTGAAACAAAGAGGCAACATTAAAAATATTCCCATGCAAGTGGTTTTTAGGCAGTCCTCTTTCTGCTGCATTAGGAAGAGGCCCTTTTTGTTGCTGTTTCGTGTATTAGAACAGTGAAGGTAGTTATTATTTTGTTTATACCTCTTTTTACTTTCTCTCAGTGGTGGTTCTTGGGTGATCGCATACTCGCAACTGCACACCCAGATTTTTTCTTTATATGTGGGTTTACCCCACATGTATTTCAAGACGTCCACTATACGGACTTTCGTCTAATATTTGAATATGTGTTTCCCATGTGTGTTCTTTGTGGAAAAGCAATGCACCTTGTTAGAGAGCTGTAGAGACGCATAAGCAGCATTCTACGTATAGTGGGAAAAGCTTTATGGCACGGGGAAAGGTGCAGAGTGAAGTACAGTAGGCTCTCGGCTATCCGACTCGTGAATACCCGGCCTTCTTAAATGATAATGTATTGTAGTGCTGTACTTTTTCAAAGCTTTAGCGCAAGCGGGCGCCTGCTACAATCCTATGTAATCATTCAAAATGTTTCATGCGTCTCTTGTGCTTCTGGCACAAGTAAAGTCACAATTATAAAATACTGCATAGTTGAATACTGTTAATGTTGATTAAATTATCGGAAACAAACTCTTGAACAAACCAGACTTAGAAGTAGGGTTACCAGATGGCAGTCTTCAAAAATGAGGACCTTTCTAGATTCATACAAAAATTTGCAAAAGTGTTGTAGAATACTCGACATTTACCTAAGTCAAGTGGCATTAAGATAAATTATAATTTTTACAACTACACTCATATCGTCAAAATATTTACCATGTATACTGTACTGTATGATTCGCAACTGAAACATATATAATAGGTGGTATTTCATATAAATTTATTTAATCATACAACGCTACAGTAATTTGTGGCAGATTTTAATACAAACTATAAAAAATCACCATTAGTAAACTAGCCATTTTCATCTATATCATTATTCTCTGAAGTACTCAGATATTTATTTGTTGACCCAATTTCTGAAAGTAATTTCTTGTTTGCAACAAATAATCATAAAACTGTACACAGGAGAAATCCTCATAATTATATTGCACACTTATAATTTCCTTAACGGATTCAACACTGAGTCTATTTCTATCTTTGGTCCACCGACTGTTTACTAGTGAAAAAGTCCTTTCTACACCAACATTGTGACTAGGAATAGCAAAGAAAATCTCTACAAGTTTTAGTAGCTCTGAGAAACAAGCAACATTCTTTGTCTCTTGGGAATATTTACACCAGATATCATTTGACAACAACCAATTTCCTCCATTAACACTAGCGTGGTTCGTCGCAAACTTCTGAAAACTGCAGAACTGATCAAAGCACTTTATATCATCTATCTTAATATTAAGCGTATCATTTAGATTCAGAATTGTTTGATCCACATCTTCCCAGTTTGGAAAATTCTTCAAACGCATCCATGTAAACACTAAAAGCTCTTGATACTGAACCAACCATTTCTTAAGATATTTAATTATTGCACTATACACATGTGCTATTTCTCCTATATAATACATTTAGAACCATAACCTCCATCCCTCTTTTTTCTCATTTTTTTTAAGATTTGAAATTATGGATTTGTCTTTCTTGAAGAAAATTCAGCACACTCTCAAGAATATATACATATGCATATAAAATTTCTACAAACAAATTTCTCTTTTTCTATGGTTAAAATATGGTGAAATAATGGGTGATATTAATAAAAGCGAGCCAAGATTAAAACTCGCAATTTCTGAGCAATGACTCACTTCCGTATTAATAAAACGCAACGACTGAAGCTTAGCGTTATCTTCGACTTTTCAACGACTCAACCCCTCCTTCTAGCCAGTCACGGCTCTAGCCGTGGTATTAATAAAACGGAACTGTGTCTTCACTTTAAGAGCCATGGCTTAAGATTTATTAAGGCACCTCAGTAGCTGTCTCAAACTTGAAGGTGATGGCTCAGTTGCAAGTGAACGTAAACCTGAGAAAAGAAACATACTATAAAATGCGCCGGGATTATAAAAACTAAAATTATAAACAACTTTATAGGTTTAAGAAAGAAAACGTGAGGTGGCTCGCCCAGGATTTCCTTCCGAAAACTGCGGAGACAAGAGGAAAGGCCCTTACTAGAGATGGAAAAATGAGAATATTTTAACGCATTGGGGACCCCGGATTCCAGTCTGGCGTGCCAGAGGACGTATTTTGATTGATTAACGTAATTAAGTGTATATGAATTGATTCGCGCACCGGGTTGTCATCGTATATGTGTGTGTTAACATAAGTAAAACTATCGCGCTCATTGGTCTTAACCTGTCCAGCAGCGCTCCACCTTGTAATAAAAAAACCCAGCAGCCAGTTTATGTCTGGTAATAACAAGTTTCGACCTACATTTCACCCCCCTCCGCAACTGCTGCGTGACGTCACTAAATGTTCGTGCATGCATAACATCATTGAGAATCAGGGATTTAAAGTGCTAACAAAGGTTATTTGGCGCTCTAACGGATCGATGGATATAATTATTCCAATTAAGTATTTTTTGATTGTTACAGGGTAAAGAGTTGATGTCGATAAAGTATCCCACTCACCCTCGCAAGCACGCGAGCGCTCCCGCAAATCTTTTTTCTAAAACTTAACTATGCGATTGTTACGAGTGTATAATTATTACCACTAATAACACTTGTTTAACTCTGCTTTGAGCGAAATGTTTGGGCTTATAAGAATACTACATCACTTAGACGAATTAAACATGCATGACTAAAAGGCAGAGTTAGTATAAACAGCTACCTCGAAAATATACGCAAGACGCCCACGTATTTTAAAAGTGATATTTTCGGAAGCCTAAGCGTATACTCCCGCTCTCGCCAGCGATCTCACGCGCAACGAAACAGGTCATATTGACACAGCCCTGGTATACCTGGCCCGAGCAGACGGCCAGCCGCCCTTTCCACTCCTTAAAGCTCTCTGGCTGGCACGGAGGGGAGGTCCGCATGCGTACCTCGCTTGATGGCTTCCAAGAAAAAATAACATGGATAAGGTGAGCGTAAATCATTTGAAAGGAGGATAAGGAACTTCCCGCTTCAAGATTTGTTTTTATTTCTAAGGCTTGTTTAGACGCGGGGTTGGCTCTGGAAAAAAATGAAATATGTGGCTCTCTAAACAGTCAGGAAAACAAACAATTCCCTTTGTTGTTCTTTTAATTAACACCAGTTAGAGCGTTCATAAATAAAACCCATTTTTTGTATTCCCTCAATAAAATGAAAAGCCGCCTATAACAGATCCGTGATTGTTTAGACATGCAATGACTAAACCGGTATTGAATGCCAGAGGGAATCGCACACTGAACTCAAGCTAAAACATACAGGAGCTTTCAAAACAGGCATTTCCCCTCTTATAAAATATATCATAACACTCGAGGCAAAATACAGGGGACCTTCATGCACGCAGACTTCGAGAAGTAAAAAAATACACCCTGAAACACAGAACTTAAATACAAAACTCGGTGTAAATGTAAATAACATGGGGCAGGGACTTTAAAACAGGCAATGGCGCAGTATAAAAGAGTTGATGTCGATAAAGTACTGTGCTCACCCACCTCGGCACACACGCACACTCTTTCTGTCTCTCTCTCTTTTGCGCTAGCACATCGCTACATTAATATAATTACCGATACATTGATACGGGATGTTGGAGCGGCCAGCGATTTATACTGTGGTTTACACATCCACGGCAAAATATTTTGTGTACCCCCGGAGCTGGAGGTAAATCAGTGCTCGGAAAAATCCCGCTTTCAAGATATACATAGACACCAATCTTTACAGTTTTTAATGGAGGGATCTCCAAACAGCACGCTCCTGGAGCCCCCAGGGGTCTACTACGGTAGGCACGAAATTGCCGCTCCCGGCGTCCCGAGCCACACTCTCGATTGGGTTCATCTAAGAGGTGAGAGGGCTTATGCTAAATGCCCAATCAACTCTGGTCCACAAATGTGTTTGATACCAATTTCTAGTTACCTCCCTGAATACAGTCTGACGGATACCGCTGCACGGGACGGAGGGGGAGAGTCGCAAGGTATGACTGGGTAATGCGTAACTCCCAGCCCCTGAGTATCATGTAGGACTGTGTTCGTATCTGATGATAAAGTCAGTCCCGGGGAGGGGCCATTACATGAGCTGTTACACTCCTGAAGGCGATTGGATCCCTCTATGTGTTAATTGCGAGGTAAGATCCTAAGGTGAGCAAGGTCTAGGCCAGGACTCTCACCTAAGCTGGGGTGGCGCCCAGGATGTGAGCATGCCATCGGAGACATTTGGAATGGTGGAGGATATAACCGCTATGGATCCCAAAAAATCCAAAACCAAATCCAAGCTTAGTGGAAAAGAAGTAGTCGAGTCTTGTGGTCATCGCTACTTGGTAATTAATAGAACAGAGGAATGAAGAAAATTTACATCGGTGCAATCGTTTGTGGTTCAAAAGGTTCTCGATAAGTTTGCTGGTCCGGTTAAATTGTGTATTAGATCCCGTAATGGCGCGCTCCTAGTTGAAGCGCATTCAGCAAACCAGGCAGCGAAAATTATTAAAGCCAACATGTTAGGCAGCTATACGGTTAAGGTTTAGATGCACAGGACATTGAACTCCTTCTGCGGTGTGGTAAACACCCGTGCATTAGATAGTATGGCCAATGAGGAGATTTAGGAAAATCTTGAACAACAAGGCGTAAAATCGGTATACTGTGTCCAGCGGAAAGCAAGAGGTGAATTATTGCCTACTCGTTATCTGTTCCTTACGTTTTTCGGGTAGATCTTCCTCACAGGATTAAGGCAGGCTATGAAGTCATCGAAGTGAGGCCATTCATCCCAAATGCGCTGAGATATTATAAGTGTCAGCGCTTTGGACACATCAGTGATTTCTGTAGCAGTGAATCTACCTGCTTTGACTGTAGAGACGTCTCTCACGATGGAGCATGCACATCAGCTCCAACGTGCGTTAACTGCAGCGGAGAACATCCATCAATTTCCAGAGAATGCTCCCGTTTTACAGAGGAAAGAGCGTTCCAAGAGATCCGGTTAGGGAGAAGGTGTCCTCGGAAGCCCGGAAACTCTTGCGCATTCGCTAGCCCACTATCCCGAGATTCGGTACCTACAGCTCAGTTGCAGCCAAACCGGTACCGAGTCGGGATATCGCAACCCAAACCAGCGATATAAACGGGGCCACTATCTCAGAAAAGATTCTCGTTGCAGAGCACACCAAAGACTTCAAAATTAGCACTGACGACAGCATCAACATCTGCCAAGTCCGTCACTGGAAAGATCACACCAGTCGAATCACCAGCAAGATCGTCGACCTCAAATAATAGGACCGGCAAGCATTTAGTATATAATGCATCAGCAGTGAAATTCAGGACCAGTTATGAGAGAACCGGCTTTCTAAAGGAAGGCCATAAGTCTGCACCAAGTACAAATAAGGGTAAAAAAGATCTACGAGCATCTCCTCGGAGATCCTCCTCTGAGGTATCTTACGGGAAGGACTCAGATCAGCGATCATCATCTTCGCGGATCTCAACTTCCAATAGGTTCGAGGTTCTCGAACCGAGATTTTCTATTGGAAAGGGGTACTCTCCCGTGGAGGGGAGCAGGAGGCTTCTGCCCACACTAACAGAACGACAGTGAAAAAGAGGCAAGATAAATCCTCCATTAAAGGTGTTAGACCGACACCAAAGAAAAAGGAAAAATTGATTCGACCACCGCTTTCCACAACGTAGTAAGCTTCTACGATTAAGAACTTATCCCGTTATAATTCTAATGGCTATCCTTCAATTGAACATCCGTGGAATTAGAACACATTGACCAGAGCTTGAACTTCTGCTCAATAAGTATGAGTCTTTGGTCGTGTGTTTACAAGAGATTAAACTCCGTCCGCAAGACAGCTTTCAACTTAGACGATATACCTTAGCACGATGTGGTCTCACACCGGAAGAGGGTATTCCTGCACACGGCGGCATTATGATGCTCATCAGAGACGAATGTTTGTGGAATCTGTATCCATAGAGTCTGACAGCCAGTCAGTGGTTTTAAGGATTAAACTGCCATCCATCCGATTTACCATCTGTAACATTTACCTGCGTCCATCCGATGACCTCTCGCTAATGGATTTGGAAGATCTAGTCTCTCAGTTAACAACGCCTATTCTGTTGCTGGGAGACGTTAATGCCCATCACTCACTTTGGGGCTCACCTCAGGCTTGTGCAAGGTAAATTTATTGCTGATTTTTGGACAATAATAACCTAGCTCTTCTGAATACGGAGAGCCTACATTTCTTTCAGACTCCTAAACACATTTTCACACCTTGATATTGCAGTTTGTTCACCACATTTAGCATTTCCTTGTGATGAAATGCCATCTCTGATTTACACCCTAGTGACCACCTTCCATGTCTTATTAGTCCCTTAACACAAGATATAGTTCCACGCGGCTACCTAGATGGCGCTTAGATCAAGCCAACTGGAATCTTTACTCCTAGTTGGCTGTGTTTAATTACAATGAGCACGACTGTGTGGATGGTTTGGTCCAGCATCTCACAGAGAAGATGCTTTCTGCTGCTGAGCAAGCTATTCCACAGTCGACTACCAACCCTCGTCGATTTCCAGTCCCTTGGTTGACGGAAGAGTGCGGAAATGCCATTCGTGCTCGCAGGCGTGCCCTTAGGATTTCCAATGTCGCCCCACATTGGATAACTTATTTGAATCCAAGAAAATGCGTGCCAAGTCTAGATATATTATAAAGGATATCAAAAAGACATCACGGAGGAAGCTTGTAGCTTTATTTAATCGACATACACCTTCCTCTGTCATTTGGGATAAGTTAAGGCGTCTGGCGGGAAAATCGACAGTCATGCCAATTGCCGGTCTTAACTCAGCTGCAGGAGCTGTTGTTGATGCATTTGACGTGGCTAACACATTTGGCTGTGCTTTCGCTCAAGAGTCTAGATCAGATAGCTATTTGCCCGAGTTCCTTCCTGTTAAGACTCAGGTTGAATCTCAAGGTTTCCTTTTTCGTTCTGGAAATCTTGAGGAATACAATCGCCTCTTCACCATGGCGGAGTTAAAGCACGCGCTTTCATCTTTGCGACTATCAGCACCAGAACCTGATCGCATCCACTTACAAATTCTACAAAAGCTCTCTCCTGAAGGTAAGGCTTTCCTACTCGAGGTCTATAATCGTGTTTATGTTGATGCCACTTTTCCAGAAAAGTGGCAAGAAGCCACTGTCATACCCATTTTGAAAGCTGGAAAGGACCGTCATCTCCGTCCAGCTACCGTCCCATTTCCCTCACCAGTTGCGTTTGCAAGGTGATGGAACGCATGATCAATGGACGGTTGGTATGATGGTTGGAAACTCACAACCTGCTGACCAACACCCAGTGCAGTTTTTGGAGGCGCCGTTCAGCGATGGACCACCTTGTGTCGCTGTCGACACAGATCATGAACGGATTCATGATGAAATTCTAAACCGTTGGGATATTTTTTGACCTCGAAAAGGTTTATGATACGTTTTGGCGAGCAGGGATACTACGTTCCCTACTCGCCTGGAATATAGGTGGATGATTACCATTGTTCATTCAAGAGTTTATGAACGACCGCGTTTTCCGAGTAAAGGTCGGTTCGGTTTTTTCGAACCCTTTTGTTCAGAAGGACGGAGTACCTTGGGATCGGTACTAAGCCCTATACTGTTTGCTATAGCAATTAATTCTATCTCTAAATGTGTACATCCCGGGGTATCGTCATGCTTATTCGTAGACGATTTTGCCGTTTATGTACTTCTCTGCGTACGCCGTTTTTGCTGCCGTATGCAGCAATTCGTAGATAATCTCCAAGATTGGAGTTCTAAAAACGGCTTTCGTTTCTCAAATGAGGAGTCAACCTACGTGAACTTCTGGCGCCGTAGGAGACGATTACCACCTTCGCTCCGATTCAGTCCAGAGTTACTACCATTCGCAGACTTGACGAGATTCCTGGGGTTGAGGTTTGATAGGAAACTTAGCTGGTCATCGCATATAGCACAGTTGAAAGCGCGATGTGACCGTTCTATGAATATCTTGCGGATATTAAATGGCAAATCTTGGGGAGCGGATCGGACTATATTGTTGCGACTGTATCGCGTACTGGTCCGATCAAACATAGACCGTAGGTGTATCATTTATTCCTCAGCACGACCACGTGTGCTGAGGAGATTAGGCGCAGTCCATAACCGGGCATTCGAGTGGCTATTAGTGCTTTTCCCACTAGCCAAGTTATATTTTTTACGCCGAATCTACAGAACCTCCTCTGCGTTATCGAGGTGAAATCCTCTTGGGAAATTGTGGTTGTGCGCTTAAATGTATGCCTCAACATCCAACGTTCACCTCGCTTTCTCACACTGCACCGGACGAACGTTATAGGAATAGGAATACATTAATTCAAGGCCTGCAGGTGTTCGTTTCTTGGAGCTTCTAACAAAGCACGACATTGAAATGCCTAGTATGTTTGCTAAGGGGTAAGGATGTTCTCCCTTTGGTTATGTGCGACATCTCACGTAGATCTTGGGATGACGGTATACCGGAAGTCTACGATGCCTACTTTTAGTATCCGCACCTTATTTTTAGAATTTCTGTCTGGTTACAGTAACCGAAATTTGATGTACACCGATGGATCTAAGAGTACCAACAGTGTTGGATGTGCTTATGTTCATGGAACCAAACCTATACATTCGGTTTTCATGATAGCATATTCATTTAGAGTGCAGAACTGTATGCTATATACCAAGCCATTCTGCATGTGCGCCGTCGAAAATTGGGAGAATGTCTCATCTCGGTCCGTCACGTGTTGCTAGAGTGTATTGCTCTAGCACATCATCGGAACTCTCTGCAACTGCCGGACAGAGTTGCAGAGGTTTTAACAGATGATAAGCAAGCGGTTGATAGGATTTTTAATTTTGTTTCGAAAGTAAATTTCCAAATGCGGATTTGGTCATCTTAATGGAAGGTGTTTTATACTGATCGGTTTAATTTTATATATCTATATTTATGTGTGACTTATGCTATATTTCTATATTGATCTTTATCCCTGGCTATTGCTATGATTTTATAGTGATATATCTCTGGCTTTTGCTTTGAGTTTATTTATTTATGATTTATTTTTATTTGGCTTTGTCTCTGGCTTTTGGCGTGAAGTTTTCTACCGATCGTTATCTCTTACCTTTGCCATGATCTGTTTTAGAAGGGCGCTAATGACCTAGAAGTTGAGCGCCCTTAAACAAAAGCAAACCAAACCAAACGCTCCGGGGGAGATAACATCTGCATATACCTGCGAATGCTTCAGATATAACACTAGAGTGGATTTTAGCAATACACGTATTCAAAACAATAGCATAGTGTTCGGTAAGGAGAAATAAAGATCATAGAGAAGACTGACTCTGATCGGTGATATTAATACTGATTGAATACCGGAGCTCTATCGATACAAGGGCTTTCCTCACGTCTAAAATTATAGGATCCCCACATCGCTCCAGGAAAATTATATCAAGAGAAACAATACTTTCTTTTTCATTATTTTACCTAAAAGTATAGTTAAATAATTCACGCATTACGTTATTTATAAATAAATAATGAAATATGAGTCTCCTTAAACTGACACGGACAACAAACCATGTTTTTAAAGACATTTAAAAGGTGATTAATGTTTGTCTGTAATACCTGATAGAACAGGCGTATACAGGGACATTTGACTATCTTTAAACCGAGAGTTACAAGACATTATCTTTAACAAGTAACTTAAAATGAAATATGTCAGTCTTTAGACTAAATGTAAATAACAGTGGTCTAGCGGCTTTAAATCGTGCAAACACTCAAGCTAAAAATAAGGGAGCTTTTAAAACAAACATTCCCCTCTTAGAAAATATATAATGGCACTCGAGCTAAAATACAGGGGACCTTCATGCATGCCTTCCAGAAGTAAAATAATACACCCTGAAAGACAGAACTCGGTCTAAATGTAAATAACATAGGGAGGGGACTTCAAAACATACCCTTGCGAAAGTTGTTTTGATTACACCAGCAGAGAGGTCGAACCATGTGAGGACATCAAATATAAATTTGATATCCGTTTTAAAAATCTTTTTCTAAAGACGCACACCAGCGGTCTTCGAGAATTTCGACAGCAAGTTATACCGTTGTACACCTGTTGCAAAATATGTTGTATACCCTGAGGTTGGGGTACACCAGTTCTCGGAAAAATCCCGCTTTCAAGATATTCATAGACACAGGTATTTACAGTTTTTAATGGAGGGATTTCCAAACTGCACGATCCGGGGAGACAACATCTACATATACCTGTGGATGCTTCAAATATAACACTTAAGTGGATTTTAGCAATACACGTATTCAAAACAATAGCCTAGTGTTCGGTGAGGAGAAATAAAATCATATACAAGACTGGTTCTGATCGGTAATGTTTAATACTGATCGAATACCTGAACTCTGTCGATACAAAGGTTTTTCCCGTGTCTAAAAATTATAGGATCCCCACATCGCTCCAGGAAATTTATATCAAGAGAAACAATACTTTCTTTTTCATTATTTTACGCTAAAATTATAGTTAAATAATACTTGCATTGCGTTATTTATACAGCTACAGCTGTGCAGACACTCGAGCTAAAAGTACGAGAGCTTTCAAAGCAGTCATTCCCCTCTTAGAAAATATATGACACTCGAGGTAAAATGCAGGGGACCTTCATGCATGCAGTCTTCGAGAAGTAAAATAACACGCTCTGAAAGACTGAACTTAAAGACAGAACTCGGTGTAAATGTAAATAACGTGGAGCAGGGACTTTAAAACAGGCGATGACGCAGTATAAAAGAGTTGATGTCGATAAAGTAGACCGCTCACTCACCTCCGCACGCTCTTTCTCTCTCTCCTTTGCGTTAGCACGACGTAACATCAATATAATTACCGATTCATTGATATGGGATATTGGAGACGCCAGCGAGTGAAACAGCTGTTTATACATCCCTGGCAAAATATTTTTGTATACCCTGAGGTGGAGGTAAACCAGATCTCACTCGGGAAATCCCGCTTTTAAGGAACATTCTTAGAGCTGGTTCTTCCGGGGAAATAACATTTACATATACCTGTGAATGCTTCAAATATAACACTTAAAGGGACCTAGGACAGATTATATGATTTTGTACAATTTTTTTCAAACTTTTTAAAATTTTGAATATTAGTTTCCCTCATTCTAAATAGCATTATATGCAAATTTCAATAAAATTGATGAAGTTGTTTTTCAGATATGAGTTATTATCTGTTTTCTATATCACGATATTTGAATATTATGAAACACTCCTTGCGGGTCAAATTTTATTTTTCATCAGTACCACTTTGTCACATTCATATTTGAACTCCTAACAAATTATCCTAGTATTCTTTTTTATTTTGTGCTTTGAGTAACAAATTATTAATTATAATCATTAATGCAGATATTACAGCCTAAAACGTAAGAATTTTTAGGATAATAGCCCACTGTGTCCAAGTATTATAGTAGTCCAAAAATGATACTACAACTTCTTTAGATAAAACAGTAGGACTATTATGCCAAGTTTCATGCAAAACTAAAGAAAACTGTCCCGCATGGGACATTTGACATATTGAAAAATGTCGTTCCGAGAAAACTTAAATTTTATGTTGAAAACCTTTATACACGCTAATGTACCTGGTGTAAAGGGTTAAAATTGTCCAGAACCATAGCTCTTTCCCTCCTCCTTCTTCTTAGCCTCCTCTGATTGCAATTTCAACGCATTCTTCTTCTTTCTGGTGGACTTCTGCTGTCGTAATGCGGTTATTTTGAACTCCTCTCTTCCTCTTCTTGGGCGGAGCTTTGTCACAAATTATTTGAGCTGCTTTTTTTGCCTCTGAGAGTCGATGTCTATCATTTTTTTTTAAAAATACTGTCTTCATGTTTTGACCAGTTTTGATACCCATTTTTTGCATAACTTTAAGCCTACCACT
Organism: Deroplatys truncata; assembly: GCA_030765065.1. Taxonomy (NCBI): domain Eukaryota; kingdom Metazoa; phylum Arthropoda; class Insecta; order Mantodea; family Mantidae; genus Deroplatys; species Deroplatys truncata. Next base: position 12,577,884 of record CM060982.1, on the reverse strand, counting down.
ACATCCTTCAAGGATGCCCAATGAGGTGAGGTGTATTCTTCTTGGAGTAAGAATAAAAAAATGTTACTTTGGGGCACGAACCTCTGACTATGCAACGTAACCGTATCATGTCACAATGCCATAACACGCTTGGCCATCTGAACACATGATAGTTGTAGCATTGTCTGATCTCATTAATATTGTCTGCCTGATATTGTGTATGATTTTTTTAAACTTAAAAGTGTAAAATGCATATGTGCATTCAATCGAAACCTGTCAGCACCAACCATGCCGTCACGCTGCTTGCTTTAGTTGGGCCCTACGATCCTTGGTTTTGATAGGTTAGCTACTCCTATCGTACCTTAGACCGCATGGCCATAAATCCCGATGTCGAAGTCAAGTTGCAGATGGAAGCACATTGCAGTGTATAGCAGAATGTTCAATGCACGCACTAAAATTTACGGGTAAATTACTGTTAGAGGGCCCTCAAGAGCGATGCAAGCGATGTCTTATATGTCCTACAGATGTCACTGCATGTCATTTTCTAGCTCTAACGCAATGATGGCAAAATATGAATAAGTAATGCTGCCAAAGGCGGAAATACATCTGTGTGCGTTCTTAATTGAGGAATTCACGCAAGGTTAGCCATAGGATAGGTTTTTTTTATATAAGCTTAGGTTTCTGAATTCACGCAAGGTTAGCCTTAGGTTAGGTTTTTTTATATAAGCTTAGGTTTCCGAATTCACGCAAGGTTAGCCATAGGTTAGGTTTTTTTTATATAAGCTTAGGTTTCTGAATGCACGCAAAGTTGCCCTTAGGTTAGGGTTTTTTTATATAAGCTTAGGTTTTTGAACTCATTCAAAGTTTGCCTTAGGTTAGGTTTTTTTATATAAGCTTAGGTTTCTGAATTCACGCAAGGTTAGCCTTAGTTTAGGCTTTTTATATAAGCTTAGCTTTCTGAATTCACGGAAGGTTAGCCTTAGGTTCGGTTTTTTTATATACAAGCTTAGATTTCTGAATTCACGCAAGGTTAGCCTTAGATTAGGTTTTCTTATATAAGCTTAGGCTTCTGAATTCACGCAAGGTTAGCCTTAGGTTAGTTTTTTTATATAAGCTTAGGTTTTTGAATTCATGCAAGGTTTGCCTTAGGTTAGGTTTTTTGTATATAAGCTTAGTTTCTGAATTCACGCAAGGTTAGCCTTAGGTTAGGTTTTTTTATAAGCTTATTTTCTGAATTCACGCAAGGATAGCCTTAGGTTAGGTATTTTTACTTTCTCTACTACGTATAGTAAGTAGGGGAAGTATTGTATTCCACGCAAAAATTCGATACCGAGATTTCACCGGACATACATGTTTTGAGATCCCCTGAATAAAAAAAAAACATTTTTGGAAACGTGTCCGTGTGTGTGTGTGTCTGTCTGTGTGTGTCTGTGAACAGCATAACTCAGAAACGAACAGTCGGATAAACACCAAGCTTGGTATTTAGGTTCAGTACCTTCCAGAGATGCGACACGAAGGTTTTCAAGAAAATCCCCCCACCCCAGATTACCCTTTACATGGAACATTTTTCGAAAATTTTAATTTTCTCAAAAATGACTCCAACGATTTTGATTAAAATATCATATGTTTAAGATATTTTGATGACAAATAAAATGTATATCTTGAATTTTCTGGGAATGTCTCCAAATGTATTCTTCATTATGAACGACTTTTGCATAACTGGTAAACCATAAAGATGGACAAAGTTTTACTACACAAAAAATGTAGATCGCGTTACAATACACAATTTATGTCCTATACATTTTTGTTGTTGAGGGAACCATTCTCGAGATATTGCTTGTTATTCCCTTAAATATTTCAATACTTATTTTCTCGAATGGGAATTCGTTATTCATTTTTTTGTCTTGGATATGCAAAGAGTATTAATCTGTGGGAAAGGGAATGGTGCTGCACCTAGCAACCAGCTATTAAGAGAGATGTATGTGCTTAAAGGCTACTGTATTTCTATATTGCCCTTGTAAATATATATTCCCCTTACATCTACAAGAAAACTAGCAATAAGATAGACTCTGCAAATGTTTATCTCGATTAACAGAAAGTACATGGAGAATAAGCGTTTGTATAAATAGTTTGTACAAGAGTAGAGAAAGTCATGTGAGTGTAACGCATCAGAATTTTATTTTCTCTACTACGTATAGTAAGTAGGGGAAGTATTGTATTCCACCCAAAATTTCGATACCGAGATTTCACCGGAAATACATGTTTTGAGACCCCCTGAATCCAAAAAAAGCATTTTTGGAAACATGTCCGTCTGTGTGTCTGTGTGTGTGTCTGTGTCTGTGTGTCTGTGAACAGATTTTGATTAAAATATCGTATGTTAAAGATATTTTTATGACAAATAAAATGTATATCTTGAATTTTCTGGGAATGTCTCCAAAAGTATTATTCATTGTGAACGACTTTTGCATAACTGGTAAACCATAAGAGATAGACAAAATTTTACTACACAAAAAATGTAGATTGCGTTAAAATACACAATTTATATCACATACATTTTTGTTGTTGAGTGAACTATTTTCGAGATATTGCTTGTTATTCCCTTAAATTTTTCAATACTTATTTTCTCAAATGGGAATTCGTTATTAATTTTTTGTCTTGGATATGCAAAGAGTATTAATCGGTGGCAAAGGGAATGGTGCTGCACCTAGCAAACAGCTATTAAGAGATATGTATGTGCTGAAAGGCTACTGTATTTCTATATTGCCCTTGTATATATATATTCCCCTTACATCTACAAGAAAATTAGCAATAAGATAGAGTCTGCAAATGTTCATCTCGATTAACATGAAGTAGATGGAGAATAAGCGTTTGTAAAAATAGTTTGTACAAGAGTAGAGAAAGTCACGTGAGTGTAACACATCAGATTTTTTATATAAGCTTAGTTTTCTGAATTTCGGGAAGGTTTAGTTTTCTTTTTATATAAATTAGGTTAACTATCTACCAGTGTTACGGTAAAGGAACTTCTTTATTAAAAGTTTAATGGAAATAACATTTATATTATATAACAGACTTTCACAATGGCAATAAAAAATTACACTTCTGGCGGATAGTCTTTCGCTGCTTCTGTTAAGAGTTGGTGCATCTTGTCTTTTTTATTGTACGTGGGCTTGAACAAGTATTCAGCTATAGCCTGAAAAAATGTTGTCTTTTTCGTCCGAAAATGGGAATTGAATACTTGCAGTCTTTCCACTTGGACTCGATTGTGTTGGTATGTATACGGTATTTTCACAGCCTGTGCACGCCATTTTCTTTCCCGTTGTGTACAGACAGCTCTGAATGAGTGGCGCTTTCTTTAGCGGATATACAACATGAATAATAACAAGAAGAAGTAACAACAATCGCTTATTTGGCGGATTTCCACTTCTTAGTAGCGTTGGCACTTCCGAATGAGCGTCCACATCACCGTCAAGATAGCCACGTTTTCCGTGTTCATATAGCAATTCTCCTATGTAAGTAAAACAAAGGGCGGGTATGTGGGCACCAGACGTTAACCAGATAACATCTACTTTTGCATTCACTCCTAAGGTAATTATTTCCATGATTTCATGCTTCTTTCAGCATTTTAAATGAGGGTCCTCTAAGAGCAAAATAGCCATCCCATGTCAATCGAGTCTGTGTTCGTTCAGAAATTCTAAGCGAGAGAAGTCTTCTCGTTGTGGAAGATGGGGGGCGTGACCTTGCGCCACCATATTTAAATGACCAATTTAAATTGCTTACTAATCGTGTAACATACCATGTTATATATATATATATATATATATATATATATATATATATATATATCATTTTAAAGCTAAGGTGGTGTACTTTTTATAGAATGGAAAACAAAAAATCAATATTTTCGCGGAAATTCACTTCCCGGTGTCCGTGATCCTGTATCCATCCTCTTGGCACACTGACTATGGCGAAAATTTGAATGAGTTTTGGGAAAGAAAGTAACTATTTTGCAATCGAGAACAAAAATAGGCGTGGCAGCCATTTAAATTTCCGTGCATGGTTTTTAAAAACGCTATCAAACCCTTTACAAAGTTTGTATTACCATCAAACGCATTTAAATGTTTGCCTAACATTATAAGGAGTTAATTTTTGCAGAAATCACAAAACTGAAAATGATGGTCTTTTTGACTAAAAAATCTGTCTTAGGTCCCCTTAAGTGGATTTTTAGCAATATACGTATTCAAAACAATAGCCTGGTGTTCGGTAGGGAGAATTAAAAAATCATAGACAAGACTGATTCTGATCGATAATGTTTAATACGGATTGAATACCGGAATTCTATCGATACAAGGGCTTTCCTCATATCTAAAAATTATAGGATTCCCACATCGCTCCAAAGTGTTCATAAATAAATAGCTCACTTCTCTGCGTGTCTACTTCAAATTCGAGAGGTTCCAGTTCGCATCTCGGTTAGGTGAGTTAGCGGATAAGGGAAAACAGTCCTTATAAGCGAAGTTATATATTGCGTGGTTTTTAAAATGATTTCTCAATGGTCTGAAAAGAGCATACTTATCAGAACAAACCTCTCCACATAGACGATGCTGTGAATATCTTAACTTGTTTAGACGCGTTTATTTATACAACTGTCATATACAAGAATTGTTTGTTTCATAGCGATAATAAACTGACTTTGTATGGAATGTTAAACAAAGAAATGTGATTTGGAGAGGATGATAAGAAAAGTATTGCATTTTGAATTAAAATGGAAGAAAGAATTCAACTTAAGCACCTCTTCATTTCTAGGATATTCTCTTTAATATATATTGAAACGGGTGACCCGGAGCCAGATGGGGAAGTCTGTGTCGGAACGGGTTTCATAGTTTAATCTTGGAGAAAGAAAATCCATAACTAAGACCATCTGTAATCAAGAATGTGCTCTAAAACGACTACGCAACTAAGGTCATTTGCATGTAACACACTAACTAATCGAGCGGAATGATTCAGGCGATAACGTCTGTCATCTGCATACGGAGGTCGTGGATTTAATTCACGCAGGTGACACTCCTGACCTGGGGGGTCGCAGTTTCCGGTAATATTCAATGCTGAACACCGGAACTCAAGTGATACAAATGCTTTATGGATAAAGGAACATAGGTGTATATTGCATGTAGCTAAAATGATAGGATTGGCGAGGTGTTTAAAACATGTATTTTCACACACTCAAGGGAAAATACAGGGAACGCTTTCAAAACATACATTTCCTAGAAGATAAGGTCTATATAAGGTCCTGCATATAGAGCGCTGTCCTTAAACATCCGTAGAAGGAAGGGAAAGTAATTCGAGTGTATCACATCAGATATTTGCTTTATGTGTCATTGGGGTCAACCCGTTTTTACGGCTTGGTTTATAGATGAATGAAATACTTGATGAATAATAGCCATATTTAACTCTGGTAAAAGCTGTTTAAACCATGTTTTGATAAAACCTATTCCGCGGTAATGTGTGAGGCTTACATTCGAGAGGTCTCCGGTTCGATTCCCGTCTGACTATAGGATTTTACGTGCATTTTCCCAGGTTGACAAAGGCGAATGTCGGAGTGGTGTATGCTACCACGATTTGGTTTCCGTTTCATTCTATTTCATTCGCATCGTTCACGTGTGCTTCTAGATTTCGTTGCGTATGGCCGAATGCTTGCTCAAAGACCCTTGCTCGGTTGGCGGATCGTTCATCATCCTCGCTAGCTAGCTCGTGCCTCCACACACACGGACGCACGCACACACACGATCGAACATAAATACCTCTGAAGAATACGAGGTTTGGGGGTCCAGGAAGCATGCCAGGCAAAGGGCGGGGTCCCTAACTTTTAAAGATTCGAACCTGGAGTCTGTTCCAACCAACCTCGCGTCTACGGAGCCTGAGACTAATCGTTGTCTGGATGACGAATGTTTCCAGAGAGCATCCTTTCTCCCCCTGCTATGCATATGTTCCCTTCATCACCCTCATTCGAGATATATACATAGTTGCGCTTTATCAATTCATTCGCTTTAATTCCTTCAAGCTTTGGCATTCACGTATTCATTTAATTCCTTTTAGAGTTTCAGCATGAGCTATTATGGGAGAAAATCGATGCAACCGACTTATGAGAAACCCAATATTTCACCCCTTACACTCGGAGGAAGACGAGTGGTTAACTGCTGTATATGCGGACGGATGTTAAAGAATCGTTTTTTGTCAAGACTTTAGATAGATAGGGGGAAATGTTATATTGAATCGACACTCAGTCCTACATTTGAATCTACTGCGGTCTATGGAATCAGAATACAGCGGAAGTCGTGTGTTTACTAGTTTGACGTTTCCAGATGGCGAGAATTCAGGAATATCTACGCTAGATTTCTGACCTACACTTGAGTCTCCTGCGTGTGAGGAATCGGAATATAGTGGAAGTCGTGTGTTTACTAATTTGACGTTTCTCTATGGTGATAATTCAGTGATATCTACGCTTCAAAATACGAATTATAGGTGAGCTTAAAGCATCCAAAGTTATAGCATGACAGACATGAGAATGGTGTTAATGTATTTCGACGATAGTTAACAAGAACTTCTACTATATAAAATACTTTATCCAGGCATTGCTGGGATGTTTAATTTCACGGGTGGGAGGAGTGAGGTGAGGGAACATCTACAGAGTAGAGGGCAGGGCCCCTACCCCTCACTGATTAAAAAATTCCTTGGTGGTAGTTGATGCAATCTGTGGCTCCTCTCGAGGACTGCAGGCTTACACATCTCCTGAGAGGTACAGGATTCAGAGACCATCCTCTTTCCGTGGACGAAAGATTCAGAGAGCATCCTTTTCCCGTGCTATGCGTATCCCGAGGCTTCCCTTCGACACTTTCAACCCTGAAACAACCAAGGAGATTAAAGATGAAGTAAAATCACGATGTAGGTGAAACGGAGGGAGGAAAAATTTGGAGACGGAATGAACCTTCACAGCATTCGCCTAGCGATCGGGAAAACCTTGGAAACCTCCCGGGTCAGGAATGTAGGTTTCTGGGATTGAACTCTCGACCGCAAATGCAGACCACAGGCGTTACCGTCTGAGCCATTCCACTAGATTAGTTAGTGTGTTACACACAAATGACCTTAGTTGTATAGTTGTCTTAGAACACTATCTTGATTACAGATGGTCCTAGTTATGGATCTTCTTTCTTCAAGATTAAACTATGAAGCCCGTTCCGACAAAAAGACATCTCCCCATCAGGCTTTGGGTCACCTTATTGAATATATAACCCGGTATTTATCAGGCGTCTGAGCAAAACCGTGAACAAATTGGTTGATTGTCGTATAGGTGCATCTGAAGTCGCGAACTCGCAATTTTAAGCATATATAAGAAGCATAATCCGGCAAATGTTGCTTGCCATGTGTTCCTTGAAGGGAATTTTCTATAAAATTATCTTAACTTTAAGAGTACCCTAAATTGCCTACAAATGTTTTCCGATATGTAAGTTTAGGACCTCTGTTGACTCTAAACAAGCGATTGAGTCTAAACGATTTTGAGAATCATGTTAACTTTTGTACATGGGCATTAAGACATGATACTCCAAATTCGTCATGTATCTTGTTTAGTGATGAGGCAACATTTACTAATCATGGCCAGGTAAACCGCAGAAACATGCACTATTGGTCTGTTGACAATCCCCGTTGGCTTCGTCAGGTGGAATGTCAGCGTCCATGGAGTTTAAACGTGTGGTGTGGGATAGTGAACCATTAGCTCATAGGCTCTTTGTTCAAGAAGGAACAATGAACTCGCACAAGTATCGCAGCCTCCTGAAGGGCCACTTGCCACAGATGCTAGAAGAGTTTCCTTTGCAGACTAGGAGGAACCTGTGGTACCAACATGATGGCTGTCCAGCCCATAGTGCACGAAGAACTACAGCTTGTCTTAACAGATTGTTTCCAAATCGTTGGATTGGAAGAAGAGGACCTGTACTTGGCCGGGCGGTTCACCGGATCTGAGCGCTTTAGACTTTTTTCTGTGGGGGAAGGCTGAAAGACACTGTCTAAAAGGATGTACCAACTACACCAGAGGATATGAAACGACGTATTACTGCTGCCTGCACTGAAATTTCCGCAGAAATGCTACAACGTGTGCAGCAGTCTTTCCATAGCAGACTGGAAGCGTGTATTGAAGCTACCGGTGGTCATTTTGAATACAACCTTTGAAGGGCTATGTTCTCTTTACTTGTAAGAATCCACAGAAGTATTGTAATTCCCTTTTATTTTTCTTCAGTTTGTGCTACCACAGGTTGTAGAAGTGTCGGTGCGTAAAAGTTTCAAAATAATATATCTCGTAAACCAATTGCACTAGAATCTTGCAACAAACGCCACTGACATTCTAATTTACCCTACCTTTACTCTGTTGAAGTAACTAGGCATTGTTCCATTTAAAAATTTGTATGTTTGCTAAAAATACATTTTCTCAATATTATTCAGAACTGTTTATAGGCTAAATATACGAGTCCCTGACTACGAATCAGTGCTGTGAAAACTGCACATCAATAGCGCTTTCCATTTCCGAAATATTTGCGGTGCAAGTTTAAGGTGATATATATGTATATACACACTGCCGTTTGTAAAAATTGTAACGCAAAGAAGGAAACGCACGAATTCAATGAATTTAATAGCACAGGTTAGGCACATGATAAGTAATAAATGATAGACTTTTAAAATATATATTTTTCTAATATTTTCCCCATAAATGTAATAGAATAATTGGCCGAAATGAAGTAATGGTGGGTTTCTGTAAGTCATGCTTCTTTGGAAGTATTTTAACTATGGCGATTTTCCATGCATCTGGAAACACAGTATACGGTAATAAAGAATTGCATTAAAGCAAAATGATAATATGCACTATATTGGCAGAGATAGCATCCATGCCTGGGGTCCTTTATGAAACTGTCTGAACAATATGCTCCACTTCCTGTGCATTAAATGGCACATCATCTTGTGTGTTAGGTGGAGTATGAGACTGTTGGGGATAAACAGTTGTTTAACGTCGTCATCAGAGTCCACTGGGAAAAGAGCGTCACGCAACAATGATGTTTCGAAATGTGTTGTAGGAATCCATTACCTGCATTAACTGTACTGAGGTTTTGTTAAAACTCTCTGGCTTTGTAGAAAGTTTATATAGGGTTTTCCATGGATTTTGATTCTGTGAGGAACAGAATTCTTTCCAGCAGTTTGCCTTGGTATTTCGGATGGCATGCTTATATTCAAGCCTTACAGTATGATATTTTTATCGTATACTTGTCGCAGTGGCTCACATGCCATTATTTTAACTCTTCTGCTACAAGCTGGCAAGCGCTTTCTAAGTTGCAGTATCATTGGCATCGGATTTTTAAAAAAATAACTAATCACCATAAAAATACACATACCAATGTAACTTGAACCATTGTAGGGCTCCTCTTCCCTCCTTTTTTCTGCATCTCCGAGATTGCAGCATTAAGATTATGGTGGGAGATCTGGAATTGGAGTAACCCACTGCATCGTTGTGAGCCCGGAAAGTTTCACTATAGAGCACCGTGATTCGATAAGGTCTAGGCCAATACCGTGGCGGTAGCTCTAGCGGCCAACGAGGGAAGTTCCGACGAGTGACCTCCCGGCAGGCCTGGAAAAGGAAGAGAGGGACACGACAGCGTAGAGGCCGACTGTCAGCGTCGCCAGCAACACACATGGGTCAAATTGTGCAACGGCAGTATGTAATTCATTTTTGGAGTTGTCGAAATTTTAAAATCTTCCAAAAGTGTCCTGGTGAGTAAACCTTCAAAATTGTTGGTGAGGAAGGCAATAGCAGTGAGAAAACGTTTCGCTTGCACATAAAAGCACAAGACTGCGAAAAGCACGAGGAGGGAATTGTGTTTATACTGCTGAAATTCTTTCAATTCAGAAATGCTCTTAAATCAGCAATGTTTCTTAAATTATTAGGGAAAGAGCGAGATGTTATAAGTTTTGTTAAAATTGTAATGGCTTTCATTATAGTTGAGACTTACATATTATAGAAGTTTAAATTATGAATTATTATACGTTGTGAGAGGTAAAGTTAATTAAATAATTCACCAAGCCCAGAGGTTGTAATAGGGACATTAATTTATTGTCTAGATGGACAGACAGACAGATAGATAGATAGATAGATAGATAGATAGATAGATAGATAGATAGATAGACAGACAGACAGACAGACAGACAGACAAACAGATACATCGATGGATGGATGGACAGACGGACTGAAGGATGGATGGGTGGGTGGATGGATAGGCACGTGTTTGGTAAGCGTTTGCTGAAAATAAAATATAGATGTACCAGTTGCGTAGACAGAATATATTTTCACGCCTTATCCTTCATGCATTACTAATCAAGGGTCCGATCCATGTCCTTGGGCTGCCCACCAGTCAGGTGGCGTATAGCATGCATCATAGTGACCATTATTTCATTTTCTCTCGTAACCAGTAGCGTAAGGTATATAAAAATCAATAATAGTGGGGATCAACGTTTAAATGAAGTACACAGTCGCAGCACAATTGTAATAACATTTAGAGTAAAATGAAGTATAACATAACGCTAAATAATAATAGTAATCATAATAATATGCTACATTGATGCAGCACAAAAGTGGAAGCAGAGCGTATATACCGCGTGAGCCTTCTCATCCTGCGGATTGGTAACTAGGCAACCCTGCATTTTACAGTCGATGCGAAATGCAGGTGCTGACGCTGCATTCACTAGCCCACTGATTAGCGCTAGTATGATGATCGTTGTTGATGTGCTGTAGTAGCGCAATGGTTAGCATACTGGAAAGACATGGTGAATGTCGAAGGCTAAAATCTCTCCTGCGAATAAATTAATTTTTTATTCATTTCTGTTCATGTTTCGTGTACGTTCTAGAAAATCACTATTTCTTTCCAAATGAACTACCAAGTGGATTTACCTATAAATACGAAGTTCTAGCCGTTTGTGCTCACTGTGGAACAATGTTTTCAAAGAGAGAGTATCTGGACATGCTGATAGTATACGGCAAAGCGCAGCAGAGGCAACGGATCCATGTCGTCTATACCAACAGAGGTTTCCGCAGAGAACACTTCCTACAGATCACACGTTTTTGCGAGTTAAGAACCGCGCTCTGGAATCAGGAACAGTGTACAAGACACCACATCCACGAAGAGGTCACCCTGTCTGTGACCAAGAAACGACGAATCGCGTGACTGTTATTCAGCATTCACATTGTAGTACGAGGGACATTCACAGGCATTTCAATATTAGCCAATCTTCCGCATGGAGAGTACTACATCATGCAAAGTTTCACTATTATCTTCAACTACACCAGAAAATACTGCAACCGCACTGTCGACGGAGAGTGGCATTCGCTATGTGGGTCATACGACAAACTGAACAAGACCCACGTTTTTGGCAACTGTGTTATTTACAGACGAAGCAAGGTCATGTAAATCGGCACACCATGCATTACTGGAGCACTGTAAACCCATATTGGATGCGAGAGGCTGTGTTACAAATCCGATGGGGTTTCAACGTTTGGGCTGGGATATTCTGTGATCATCTAATAGGCCCGTATTTTTATCCTTCCCAGGTTTCAATATAGGAACAATTCCACACTGAGGGAAGCCTACCATCTTGCCCGATACGGTTATACTCCTGGAGGAGAAAACTGTTACCATCAGTAGACAGACGCTGGAGAAGTAACACGTGTACGCCATCGGGCCCAGGGGCAGAAGACCGAGAGGTAGTTAGGGCATGTACCAGCTCGCGCAACGAAAACGGACGGTTATAATCCTCCCTGTTGCCCGAGCAAAAGGAAGTATTTTGAGCTTCCATCGCAACCTTATAGGCAAGAAATCCAGGATGGTAATTGGCAGAATTGGATGTGGCTTCAAACATCGTGCCCAGGGTGTCTGCTATAACGGTAGGATCAACCAGGATGTCATTACCTATTCTAAGACCGGGTACAGTAGTGAAGTTGGATTTACCAGCTACACGCTTAAGTTTGTCCCAAATAACGGACTTGGGGGTAAATCTATTAAAACTTGCCACATAGCGGGACAAAGAGGCCTGTCAAGCCCTCGCACGCAGTTGTTTATAAATTATCAAGTTCTCTGTAGTAGGATGCCGCCTAAAGATTTTCAGCGCACCTCTTCGTTCACGAATTGCTGTCCAACAATCTTCGTTCTACCAAGGAACCGGTAGACGTTTGGGGTGGGAGGACGTATGAGAAATGGATCGTTTAGCGGCGGCCATTACCACTGAAGTCAGGTACGCTATCATGTGTTCAATAGTTGGAAATTCGCAGCTAGAGAAGCAGGCAAGACGTGAATAAAGTTCCCAGTCTGCCTTATTGAATTGAAACTTAGAAACACCAGTGGAAGATACAGTAGCTGTAAGTAAAGTGATGATGCACGGGAAATGATCGCTAGAATGCGTATCGGAAACAATTTTCCATACCAAACGACTAGCAAGCTGTGCAGAACAAAAAACTCAAATCCAAATAGGAAAGAGTCAGAGATGCGTCAGAGAGAAATGTTGGTTCTCCAGTGTTCAAGACGCAAAATATTGAATTGATAAATGAGGTCAGAAAGAAGGCCTCCCCTCGCGCAGGTCCGTGGAGACCCCCAAAGAGGATGATGAGCATTGAAGTCCCCAATAATAAGTAGGGTGACGGTAGTTGCGACACTAGATGAAGGAGATCAGCCAATGCGAGGGGAGAGGAAGGCGGAACAGAAATGTTGCAAATGGAAAAACGAAAGCCAGAAACAGAAGCATGCACAGCAAAGAGCTTGCAAGGGAATGTTGAGCGGAAGAGTTTCATAAAACACATCGTCGCGAATCAAGGTAGAAACTCCACCATGAGCAGGAGAACCCACCTCCGGGGCTAGATCGTAGCGGACCATTGAGAAACTGCGCAAAACAAATGCATCTTTAGGACGAAGTTTGGTCTCCTGCAAGTAAACGATAAGTGGTGAATGACGACGTAATAGAACCTCCAATTCAGCTCGTTGTGCCCGCACACCGGTTATATTCCACTGGAGTAGAGCTATTAGAAAGACGAAAAAGCAGATGTGTTGAAAAAGGCGTATGCGGCAAGAAGACACTTATGAAGCACCCTTGGCTACAACGATGCGGTTTAGCTTGAGCTTTTTCTTGCCCGCAGGCCTACGGCTCGTTCTGGTACGACCGACAACCTGGAAGCTATCCGCGTCACCGTCGCTAGTACCCGGGACAGAGTATGTCGTCCGAGTACGAGAGCGACTCGTGGGACGACGTGTGGGAGATTTGCGGTTGGTTCGGTCAGAAATAGTGCCAGAGGAGGAAGCTGAAATGGTCTGAATGGAAGAAGTAGCCTGTGTATGTGTAGTTGGAGAAAGGACAAATTCGGAAGCGGTGTCGCTTTGGGTGCCAACAGAAACACGAGAATGAGAGACGGGAGAGGTCTGCGCACGGCATCCTGCTCCCGAACGCCCTCAGAGACAGCAGCGAAGCACTTCAGGGAGGTAATCGGCTGTAGTTCGTCGTAACGCTTCCGGGTTTCTGGAAACGTTAGACGTTCCTTGATCCGTATTTCTTGGATACCCCTTTCCGCTAGAAACCTTGGGCACTCTTTGGAGTCGGACGGATGACCATCACCACAGTTAACACAAGTGGGGTCCTGAGCACACATCGACCCGTCATGCGCGGCTCTTCCACAACGCGGACAAAGAGGTTAGCAAGAACAACGCTGCAGGATGTGCCCGAACTTCTGGCAACTGAAGTAGCGCATTGGATTTTGTATATAAGGTCGGACAGATGCTCTCTCATAACCGCAGAAGATGTAGGTGGGTAATTCGGTCCGCTCAAACGTCAGAAACACCGCGCGGAGAGGAAACGGCTTGTCATCTCGTTTTCCAATGAGTCGAAATGAGGCAGTAACTCCTTGGACTGACAGGCAATTATCAATTTTCACATTGAAAAGGCCGTTCAAACTGGCGGTTGTTACCACACTTGGCTGCTGTTCATGGTTTTGTGTTTTACCACCGTAATGGGGTAAGAACCCAGGAGAGTTGCGTTCAGTAACTTCGCCGGTTGGTCAGTTCAGTTCAGTTAGAAGCGTGCCATTCCTACAACGGGTTGCGTTTTTCACTTTTACACAGATGCGATCTATTTCCTTTTTATATATAAAACGGACTGACAGCCTGCATCGTCTAACCTTCACAATTCAGCCGCTTTACAAAAATACGAAGTGTTGAGGAGGTTAAGCGCAGAGGAGCCATTATGGAAAGAGCCCCTGCCGGAACCGTCAACATCAGCCTGCCATCCGGGGATTAAAATGAAAAGACACTTAAATCTTTCGGTCTGTGCCGGCCTGGAACACCCATTCCAGGCCCGACCTCAAAGAATACCTCAGAGGAGGTATTCCAACTGTCACTACTTACCGGTATGCTACAGTTTCACCACGGGCAGGCCCGACTTCATGCCCCTTACACTGGAATAACTGCCAGTGGCCCCCACTTTAGGCCACGCTGCCTCAACAGAGTCAACGCGGATTCAGGGGACTTGTGGTTGATTACATCGGGCCCAAGACAGCGGTAACATGTCGAGTCCCCCCGGTCAACACAGCCACACGCGGCCACCGAACCGCCCGAGGGAACCCGGTCCCTATGGGGTTACGTGGGTGTACATGACAGTGGAATGGCTACGTACCTAGTGTCGCATGAAAGGGGTAGTGAGGAGGGTGCACTCGACCTTCATGCTTCAGACCTTTAGAGAGCACACAAGTTGGAAGCTGCGCTGAAACCGTGGGAACCACGGAAATAGAAAGGATCCTTGTTGGTGAGACAGGAGTGAATAAACCTAAGAAGCGTAAACCTAGTATAAGGAATAATGGTAGAAGAGGAAGAGTAAAGTAAATAAAGATAACATGGCTATTCCAGATGAGGGTGAGGGGATGATAAGTTGATTGGCTCGGACACATCGGGTACGCCAAACCCGTACTCACACGAAGTGAGCCCCTGGGGGGGCCCAACAGTGAATCGCCCTTTGATTGCTAGAAATAGATGTAAAGACCGAATGAAAATCGCGTGAAAAAATAGGCACGGTAAAACAGGAGTCACGAATCGAGATCTTTAGCCGAAGATTCCTCAAAAGTATGGAAAAGGGCACCAGTGCTACATTTTCCGATCTCGAAGATGTTTAACTGTAAACCGAAATACACAACGTTTTTCTTTTTTTAATTACATATACAATTAAATAAATTGAATTATATGTTTAGAGACTATAACTTGGTCTTGGCGTGTTTTTAATATTAATATTAACTGGGAAATTCAATGCCACAGTCGGGATTTGAAAACGGTTTTCCTGCACTCCATGTGGTTGCTCTAACCATTGAACTACAGTGACAACATGCCTTTGGGACAATGGATTTCCCAATTGACTCAAATTTTACTGCCCAACGAGCGATCTTACCTGTTTTGCGAGCATGTGAAAGCACACAGGACAGAGCTTTGTTATCAGATTTTAAATGAAGAGGACTAAGTTCCAAAATGCCCCAAAGCGTTTTACAAGCCGTTATCATTGCTTGGGCTGCTAATTCGTAAACAGAGTAATTATATTCAGCCTTAGAAAAGCAACGAGAAATATAATACATAGTACGTCGCGTATTCTTAAAATGCCCAGAAGAAATACTACCGCAATTGCAGAACGAGAAGTATTAGCATGAACAACACATTGCTTGTCAAAATTCGGCATATCTGCCACTGGTGGATTCTAGATTGTGGTCTTCAATACTTCAAAGGCCTTCTGATGAACAGCTGTCCAATGGAATGTACTACCCTTACTCCGAAGAGCATGCAACGGTTACGCTATAGAAGATAAATGATGTATAAATTTATAAAAAAGCTAACCATCTCTAAAATGGAAGTCAATTGTTCAAAGATGTAGGAACGGAAATATTTCTAGCTCCCGAGGTCCGGGTTCAAACCCGGCGGAGGGCGATGGATTTTTTCGGGCATAAACATCTTTAGCATGCCTTCATTCGGAAGGGAAGTAAAGCCAATGGTCGCGTGTCGTAGCTTCACAACACATAAAAGAACCTCAAACCCGATAAACAGGCCTCTCAGCAAAACTACTGGTTTTCCAAACCCAATACAGTTTGGACCACCAAGGATTACAGCAGTTGAAGGGCGTCTATAAATAAAAACTAAAAAAGGGAAACGCAGAACAGCAAACGTTCTTTCAGAGTTAACAGAAACACTTTGAGGTGAAACAACATGACCCAAAAAGGAAATTTGGTTAACGGCTAATTTAATCTTCGATGGTCTCACGGTTAAACGAGCTATACGTAAACATCGATAGACTAACTGAAGATGGCGCAAATGTGAGTTCAAATCTGGAGAATGATGGAAATAACTCAGTAAACCAAATACTATCCAGATTGTTGAATGCATGTTTAATATATATATATATATATATATATATATATATATATATATATAGGTAAAATTCTTGTCCAAAAACCACCAACGAACCTGAGCACCAGTAGACAATCCAAATGGAATGACCTTAAACTGATACAAATTCCATGAGGTTGCAAATGCAGTTAATGACCGAGAAGAGGGAGCAAGGGGAATTTGATAGTAGGAATGGTACTATCGAGGGTGTCCCAGACTAGGGTCGAGAGTGGTAAAGGCATGAGCATCTTGAATATAATATGCAGACGTTTGTTACTCTGGCAGTGGCATATCTGAATATGCGGATTAAGTTTATGATAATACTACACATCCGGCGTCATCATTTAACATCGGGACCAAGAAGCAAGGACTGGAATTTGACCTATGAGACGGTTCGATAAGGCCCTGTTGCAAAAGTTGAAATTTATAACACAATATGTCGATGGTGTAAGTTATAGCAATAGTGAGCGAACGAGTGTATCTTTGAAAAACTGAATTGAATACTCAAGCCGCATCACCGTACCAAGCGCCTCGGTAAGAACGTCTGGAAGTTGCTTAACAAACGCGAGAATTTGAGAGACGAATGTAAAACATAACATTGTGGAAGTATAGTAACGAAACAGACGGACGCAGAAAAGGCATAGAAGAGCCCAAGGAAAGCAGAATAAATTGTGGATGTGCAAACGGAAATAAAAGTGTAAAATATGAAAAACTATAGAGTTAAATGTGCCTTCAGTAAAACGGAGAAGCCCAAAATAAAAGTATAAGGAAGTTTCTCAACCACATGAAAAACTACATGCCACGAAAATTCATGAATCTTAATGTGAAGATGTACCGTACCCAAAATATCCAATACAGATTTTGACATCGTTGTGCAATGCACTGTATCTGGTTGCAAAACACCACGACGCTGTCCCGGAAGCGATCGCCAAAACCCCGTTTCCTTCAAATTAAGAGAATAGTCCGAAAAAATTAGCGCTTGAGTAGAAATACGCAGACAAGATAACTTAATAATAGGTAACGGTAAAAATGTACGACACGAATAGGTGTTACTGAGTTCTGAGAACCCATCTCCGATACCAGTCTTGAAGCTGGTAACTTAAACAACACGTTTGAGGGCGTCGTTGAAAACAAAAAAATGCCGCGAATGAAATTGTTTACGATAAAGTGATAAATACCTGGCAAAGAACTAGGCATTATATTGGTTGTTGGATGTACTCAAGAATTACATGAATGCGATTGTGGCAATAGGTTAGAATGGTTTATTCTTTAGGCAAACCAGCTATTGCAGGTAAAGTCGTATTCAAGGTAGAAAAAGTTAAATTTTGAATAGAATTCACCATAAAATCTAAATCGTATTTTGACTTTGGTAACGGCGCTAAAGTGCATTGAAGACGTGTAAAATCATTTACCCCAGAGACTGTAAGATTATGCACCTTTTGTTCTGAATCACGAAGTTTGAATATACGCACAAAATTCTTATTCTAAAAGGTAGCCAATCCTCTGATTCCTTCTGAGGCGCGTAATAATACTGTGACAAGAAAAATGCATGCGAATACGTAACGGAAAAGGAAATCCAAAACATGAGCATGGAAATCGACAAGTGTCTTCAATCTCCCAAACCATAGTTGTACTAATAAAGCGAGAGAAAATCCCACGCTATCAAAAATCATTTTATAGTGTTGAATTCACGATAATTATTGGAAGCTTAATTAACGGTGCTGAAACTTTACTTTTACTGCCTGTCCAGACGGTGTGGTACTCTAAGTGCGAAGTAAAGGTTTACTATGAAAGAATGTTCAGGAAAATGCTAAAAAGAGAAGTTCAGGAATGTTACTTTATTACCCCATAGATTTAAACAAACCGTAACAAAGATTTACTGGAATTTGAATATAATTTTGATTTTCTTTGTACGTTTCTCGTTTTCACTTGACAACAGTAAAGTTTAAAGAAGCTAACTCATTAAAAAAATTTTGCTTTCTATACCATGATTTAAATGAATTCTGTACAAATTGAATACTCGTGACATACTTAAAAATGTATACCACCTAATAATACACGCATAGCGCAGAACGCGGAAAGAGAATGCTAAGTATAATTGCCAAATTGGAGTAGCAAGAATTCAGATTAGTCCGAAATGTTGAATTTTGCCTACTCTCGCTACACGATGTAGGACGTGCCTCTACGTTATCTCCGTGCTTATCTCGGCGGCTTGACGATGTATGTCTGCCGACTGTCTTGGTTACTTCGGGACGTGCCTGTAGTCCACTTCATGTGTAGAATTTGACGTTGATGTAGAGTGACATTCGGCGCACTTGGGGACTAGCAACCACCTCTTAGAGAGAGCGTTGACTAATTTTGCATTTGAGTGTCTTATAAGAAGTTCTAATTTCCAACCCCCGAATGACGATGAAGGGATTAGAAATTTCTACACATATTCTCAAAATCTAGCCACTTAAAGCGTTTGAATTCATTCAGTGGCTAAACTCACACGCTTTTTATGCACGCTCTTTATCTGCTATGGTCCTTAGCATCCCATTCTGCATGGGACGTGAAAGACCGGAAATTCTACTCAGATGCCTCTTTATCAGGCTTGAGATTCCTTTACGTGCCATTAAACTACGACACAGGACCACCGGCTTTACCCACCTTCCGAGGGAAGCTATGCTAAGGAGTTTTACGCCGAAAAAATCCATCACCTTCCGCCGGGTTTGAACCCGCAATCTCGGGAACCAGAGGTACCCCTAGTCCCTGTAGGACGGTCTTCTAAGGTACAGTTAATTGATGAGAGGAAATTTACATGAGTTAAGGATGTTCCTTCTCTTTCTATTTCATGTGAGAATGGAAGACACCAATCCCAAACTTCAGATGGTACAGATATACTTACTGATAGGATGTGAAAAACGCTTCTTCTAAACATCAGGAGGCTTATTGTGTGACAAAAATAGGATCTTAAAGCTGAATACACGTGGATATCCCTCTGAATAGGTGGGAGCATTGTCTTAGCCAGGGGGTTTGCTGTGATAGAGTAACTGTTGGTTGAACAAATTGAAAAAGTATTCATATATATATTCCATTCGAACAATGCAGACTGAAAAGTAATTGTGGATTTTGAAGGCCAGAGATTGCAAGTCTAAGTCCAAGAGATCAGTGCCACAGCTGTTGAGAAGATATGTTGGGCAACCTATCCCAATTAGTGATGATCTTAATAGCCTATTCAGATTAAAAGATCCATTCTTTCCCTCCCCCTATTAATGCCACCAAACATTATATGCAATTATCGATTTCGAAAGCTACATACTTGTTCCCAAGTCCAAAATTATATAAGGTTCCACTAACATAATAAGCTATTGTTTCAGCTGTATCTTTGCCTCTGCTTTCAACATTTAAGACTTTAACACACAAACAACAATTTCGATAGTCAAAATAATGCAAAGGAATAGGAAATGATTTGACAGCTCCATAATTGTTGCATATGTGGAAACATCTAAAAAGGGAATGTTTTGTAATGATATTATCACACTTTCCACTGTATGTGGTGCCAATACAGGGTTCATCATGGCTTTGGTTTTGGTTTTAGCACATTACACTTTAGCAGCTATTGCAGAATCAGGAAATATATCCTTCCGTGATATAGGATTGCAATTCATTGAGTTTTACAAATCGTGGTGAGTTACAACATGAAATGCGAGGGTACCTTCAGCGGCAAAAACACTATCATCGAGGTCCGTTTTTGTTTCGACAAAATAATTCGCCGCTTTAGTGGAGGAATTCATTACTCTATAATTCCTAGAGTGATGGTCTGTGTAATTCTAGGTCTCTGGCGCCATTGCTTGCAGCAGAGACGAAAGTGCGGAGCAAGGCATTCATTCTGTTTCAGATTCTTCTTGTCCACGGCAAAAATGCGGAAATCTTTTTTGAAGATCGTCAGTAAACCTGTATTTTATCTTCGGCATTTTGAAGAAAATCTGTAATAAACATAAGTTTGTGCCAGGAAATTATTAGACCTACGATTAGACCTAGCGCAAAAGTTACATTTGTTGTAATGAATAATTCAGTAACCGTAACGTGTTCAGGGTTGTTATGTTTAAATTAGATACAACAAATATATAATGTGTTTGTAAATCACAGTCATTTAAATCTTGATTGTTTAATTTCTGATTCCGGAAACCAGTTTGTATACGATCCACGAGTACTGTGAAAATGAGTGTCAAAGGCGAAACCGGAGTCAAGCCGGAATTCAGTTCAATAAAAACAGGTTAACAAATCTATTATATTTAAAGGATTTTTGCCAACATATGAAAGTTAGATTTCTCAGCTGTTTGTATGAGTATAAAGAAGAAAATTGTTAACTTTTGTTTAAACTAAAAAAATGCTGATTACGCTTTTCAAAATTGCTTACGGACGGGGAGTTTTACTCGCAAAATAAGGACGTGTCCGCAAAAACGAGGACGTATGGTAACCCTATTGGTGGGGTATCAAGATAATTCAGCCTTCATCAATGACCACAGTATATGAAATTTTCTTTAGTTGTAAGCTCTATTATTTACTATTAGGAATGCAATATGCATTATGACTTAAATTGATAATTAAAGTTATGGGAGCTAAACACTTGTACTGAAATGTTAATTATATAAGTTTCTTTTTCAGAATATTTGGTTCCTACCTAGTGAAAGCATTAATTTATGGCTGTCTGAAAAATGAATACATACAAATAAGTTTTGATATTTTTGTTCTATTGTTCGCACAATTAATTGTTCATTGATTTGGTTCTTCTAGTGCCTGGTTGGATATGGTATCGTTCACAAATTTTGCACGCATGCACTAGCTTGCTCTGATTCATGGAAAGCCGCTGCAATAAGTGCTGCAACAAATCTTTATTCCAGCCGCTTCACAACCCTTGGCTTTTATTAATATGGAAACAGCTACCGATCCATGCCTAACCTGTACCATAAAATTCGTGAGGTTTAACTTATCTTTATAGGTGCCTAGTGGTTTTATTCTTTACATATAATATATAATACGTGATAGTAGACCTAAAGTTTGTCATGGCAAACGCAAAGGCTTAATATTTTCATCTATTAGCGATTTCTTGGAATATTTTATACAGAATAGATGATGAAACTAAACCTTACATTAGAACAAACATTATACATGTATTGAGATGTTCTTATACGTCAGTACGTATGACATTATCCATTTATAAGCTTTCGTCAAATTAATGACCTATTTAAGTATTTATTTCCATTTCCAATAACTTACGGTCTTATATGCAACTCGAGAATTATTAATAAATAATACACCTAGTGCAGTTTGGCAAATCTGTTGCCCTCAGCGAATAAATTATCAATCTTAATTCTCTTGGTACATAAATTATTTTAGGCACAATGCAATTGATCATAACATTAGCTGTAGTTGATCGTTAAGCCAAAATAATAAATTACACTCATGATAAGTTAAACTGATGAGGTTAGCCCACTTTACTGAAATTTCGGATATCTGAAACGGCCGTAAAATAAATCATGTTTAGATTTAAATATAAAGATGTAGATTAAAATAGCAATACATGTAACTCATATACATTTGGGTTTCTCTAGGTATATAGCGTTCCCATATTTCATACATATACTAATCCAGCTATATAATAATTTTGAACATTAATGTCTTAGAACTTAGTTTTAATCTTTAATTTTCCTTTTGTTGCTCTATTTCTTTTATTCTAATCATTGCTTACCAATAAGTAATGTTTCTAACCTACCTAGTCATTGCTTAAACCTGCCGTAGCGGTGGATCGAGTTTCACGCCATTTTAACGGAACATGTCTTGAGATTTGACGCGAAAGTTCGTTTTAACAACAAAAACATGGGATAAAGCTAAGACCAAGTCTTATGCCATTTTTAACACTTGGCCCATAGAAACAATATTTTTCACCACTTGCGCCAATATTTGTTAACTACTCCGTTTTAGTGGAAGTGGCACCTCCATTCTGTATGTGACAAGGATCTATCAGTTGGTAATAAGCTTGTATTTAGTGTCCAAATATTGTGTTACAAGTGCGACAATAAATGTAATTTATAATCACTATGCAGAAATCCCCCCTGGTGAATTTTCCTGGTTTGTCCTTTTTGTACAGTTAGTATGCAACTTGTAAATTTACAACAATGTGTATATATTTTAATACATTCTGAATAAATGTCGTGGTGAAATAAGCAGCACTCATGTGTTGAAACTAGCGGTTACTTTACCATCAAAGGTTTCATAATGACCTGTTCATGCACTTGGACCACTAATGTTGTGAGAACAAATGGTTAGATGGCGGGCGTTTATTTTGCTGTTTGTTAAAATTTAACGCTTCTGGTAAAATAATCCTGGATCCGTCACTGACAAAGTTTAGAATATGGTATAGAATTTCCCTTCATTTATACATGCGATTTCGTTTCGCACGAAAAGGGATAATGCATAGTTTATAATTGTCTATTTATGCATGCGAGTATCGCACTCTGTATTGTTGGTAAGCCAGCCCGTTTTTACACTTGGTTCGACAGCTAGAATAGATGTCTGTGTTGTACCTACTATTGCAAATATATATGAAACTCAGCCGAAACAGCGTATACAGGGAGCAGAGCAGCAGTCTGGAGGTTCTGTATCGGCTGTGTAGGGAATACGTAGAATTAGGTGTTATGGTTTGCTTTATCCAGTTTTCAGCAATGACGACCTTCAAGGATGGAACGCAGTTTTATTGCCAGAACTATAGTTGACAAAATATTTCCCTTTCTTTCTTTATTTCTTTCGGTTTCCTCGAGATAAAGACAGTTACGTACTGTTTTAAAGCATATGAACAGTGCGTCTCCACGAGGTTACTTTTCGTTAAAGTTATAAATATAAAGTCATGTTATGAAAATACACAATCAAATGAAAAATCATTTACACATACTTCTATTGATTAAAAATAATCAATATTTTTCAGGAAGTGGGTAAAAACAATTATGCTCACAGAATGCTATTTCAGTTCTCATCATAGGTACAACAGTGTCAAGTGAAACTTGACCATTAATGAGGTTTTGTGTGTTCCAAAAATTTATATTTGTCTCTCAAAACAGAAAATTGTCTGTGTTTTATCTTATAGGATGCCACAGACACCTGCGGGTCAAAACCTTTTATTTCTTGTGTACAGAAACTTATTTCGTTGGTTGCTGGAGCTAAGCTATGTTGTATACCTCAAAAATAGATTCTGAACAATAAAAGTAAATGATTACTGTCCAAAGTTGTTACCGATAGTCGTGCATAAAAAGAAACGAGTGGTGCATCACAAACTCAACTACATTTTTAAGGTAACATGCAATACCATCTCCAATTAAAACCAATGAAGGGCAATATTGATATTTGCAGCCGTTTGTTCAAATAAATATCCGTCTATTATTATAGTTAAATTATGAATTTGCTTGCAATGTGTCTAAGCTAAGAGGTAATTTCAAAATGTAAGGTTCAAGTATGTCTGTGCATTCTGTCACATGGAAAAATACACGTGGAATTAAGGCAAATAACATTTAATTCAGAAACGTTTGCAGACAGTAAAGTAAAGCATAGTAGAGCACAGTAAAGCAACATCTCAAAGTCTCGTCTTTTAAGCATCGTTTGACCAGTTTACTAGTTCGATTTCAGTTTTTGTAAGATTTTACAGGTTCTCTGGGTCAAAATGGACTTTTCTTAAATACGACTTGGCAGCTCTTAATATTCGCATTTTCGGCGCAAAGTAATTGTGTTAAAGTTAGTTTTATTGACCTTCTAATTGTGTTAAAGTTAGTTTTATTGACCTTCAAAGTCTATCTTACGATTACTGCTGCTGTTATTCTTCCCAATAATAGGAGTATAGGCCTAAATTAGGCAATTTAAACAATTATATTGTGTCGCCTGTAAAAATTAACTCAATCTACACTTGAAATATAGATTTGCATCCTTGTTTGTGATCTGCATTAAAAGGAAAATGCATAAATTGGCATATTTATTTCACTTTGAACAGAAATCACGATTGTGTGTCATAGCATAATTTCCTTAATAAAATCAGCTGGCGTGTGAAGTCCAGACCGCTACGAAAGATGGTGACTGCGTCGCGTGTTGCCAGTCATTCTCATGGAAAATCGTCTGAGTTTCTCATATTGGTACTGTGTGGAATTTGACTATTGCTACAAGCTCTTAACTCGGAGGGGGGAATACAGACGAATGGAGTGTACATCCATAAACAGTACAAGGTTCTCAGAAGTGTGTTTAAGAACCTCTTTGGGAAACTTGCCTCTTGTTATGATCCTTGAAATTTTCTGACTCAAAATATCAAATCGAACTCTTCATCTTTTTCTTCATTCTTGCAAGTATTAGGCCCTGCGGCCTGTTGCGGTCTCATTGCCATTTCTTTCTGTGTCGCCCTACGTTCCTTTTCCCTCAGGCTCGTCGTTTGAAGGCCATTTTGTGGATACTAGTTTCTAACATTCGTTGCAGATGTTCTCTCTAATTTACTCTACGGTTTAAAATTTTGTTATTTACTGCATAAATACCCAATTCCCCTCTTATTTGTTCATCTTTTATTCTGTCCCTTCTAGTAGAACCTCTAGCAGCACGGAAGAATTTAATCTCTACTACTTGGATGCGGTTCCATAATTGAACTCCTAATAAGAATTTCGTATATAAAATGTTCCTGATAAAACCCTGAAGGACTAAAATCAGAAAATTCACAAAAGGTGACACCGCAAACCACACTGAAAAATCAAAATCACAGCTCTGGATTTTCCAAAGTGGCAGTACGGATTCAACTGTCTAGCTCACAATGCGGCAACTTGACACACATATTGTCACGTGCTAAGTTGTGACACTGGGGGGAATAGCTAAATGAGGGATTGCAGAGATAGAGACAGTTATTAAAAGCTTAGCTAGAGCGATCTGACTATATTCTAAAGAGTTACATTTCTACCGTGCGATAGTTGGGTTTACAAGATCAGGGATGATGATGGTACTAGCTATCATTATTATTAACAATTTATTTTATAATGCTTACCTTGAGAAACGTCTCGTCGTGGATGAGGAGAGCCAATACTCAACACGACTTTGTCAAGCCGTTAGTGGTGCCAAGAGAAACCATTCGGAGCGGCCGTGCAGCGGCCGACGACGGGTACCATAGCGGTCCCGGCCAAGTTACAACACAAAGTCCCCCGAGCAGAGCTTGAGGGCTTGGTTATATAGACTTGAATGCCCTAGAGGGGTTCATTCTAATACTGTGGAAGCTATTACCAAATATGGTCTGCCACCGCCCTGGGTTTGAAATATAGCAGCCAATCATAGCTCGATACGTCAATGTTTTAGAACATTCTATGTGACGTAACGCGGTTTAAGGTGCAGCTAAGATCCTGCAGAAAGACACGTACTCCTCAGGAAACCATGACGTAGTGACATCCCTTGGAAATGTCAAGGGAAGTAGCAGGCCGCTATTTCCTGTCGCACAAACACTTACTAAGGTTTAAGAAAAGTTAAGAAATGTAAAATGTGATTCTTCGTGAAGTTAGAAACTTTAGTAACTTGTGACAGGAAAATAGAATAATGTCCATTAATATAAAATAATAATTACAATACGGATCTCCTCAGTCACGTTCGTGACATATCCCGCAACGCAAGAAATGGCGACGCCTGGCGCCAACCAAAACAAAGAAAAGAGAGCAAAGTGGAACCGATGCTCTTGTGTGTACAAATAAAAATAAGGGGGGACCCAACATCGGAAATTACAATCATATACAAAGAAAATAAAGTAACAGAATCAGAAATGCAAGGGTATAAGCAGGGCACATAGGCAATGACTAAGTAACAACCAAATGTCGATGGTGCTACTTCTGTTACAAAGACCTTTCGGCACTTATTATTAGTAATGGAGAAAGAGGGCTCCATAGCGAAAGAAATCCTCCACCACTGTAACCGTCTCCGACCTGGGACTCTGACTTCCGATGCGTTACCCCGGCTTGGGTGAATGGCCTATCTACATCAGTCTCACCCCAGGGTCACATCTCCCAGAACGTAGACAGAGGGACCCAATGGCCGCCGGAAGTCAGTAGCTCATGCAATGGCACCCGAGGGACCGCAGTTGAACAGCGGATACAAACACATACCCTACATGACGGCCCCGGGTGGTGGGGATGACGCCTGTACCCACTCACCCAGCTGCGCAACCAGTGCGCGGGTATCCGTCAGGCTATGTCCATGGAGGATTAAAAGAAAGAAAGGGCAAAATAAATCAAAGCTGTGTGGGCGTTTCGCACGCAAGGTAGGCCGGCGAGGAAGGAAAAGAGATGTGTGAATGAATGGTCGTGGTGCGAAATGTTCGTATGTAGAGAGGTCAAGAAAGAACGATGGCGAGGGGCGGCATGGAACGAAATGCAAGGAATGCACAACAGCCTACTTTGAGACCCTCGGTCACAAGGACGAACCCACCTCGATCGGGCGAGGGTGGAGGAATGATGATGGCGATGAGAGGCTCGGGCACCCCGGGTACGCCAAACCCGTACTCACATAAGGTGAGCCCCTGGGTGGAGGTGAATACGTATTTTATTAATACCCACTACTTGAGGATTATCGCACTTCCTAGGTCCTATAGGAGTTCTCACAGCTCAAGACAGCCAGCCGACTTAAGAGGAACGGAAGCTGTGTTATTTATCCGATCACCTTTCTTTCCCTTACCCACGTCTAGCCACCCGGGACCCGCCGTAAAACCCTCAAGATACAACAGCCCTTGTAGTCGTTTTACAGACGACTGTAACAGCTGAGGCCTGGAGAAGAGACCTTTCTATATTAAAGTTTCCTCTCCAATATCGTCCTCCGTTTTCTAGGGGTACCATGCCATCCTCTATTTCCCTTGGTCGCAGGTTCAAACTCAGCGGAGGGCGATGGCGTGTTTCGGACGTAAAAATTCTTAGCATGGCTTCTTTCGGAGGAAGTAAAGCCGGTGGTTCCGTCTCGTATATTTACAGCACGAAAACGAACCTCAAGCCTAATAAAGACGGCCTCTGAGCAAAATTGTCGGTCTTTCACGCTGAATATAGAACGGGAAGCTAAGTATCATGGTCGTTAAAGAGCATCCATAAATAAAACTCAGTTTAATTCTCTAGCTCCCGAGGTCACAGGTTCAAACCCGGCGGAGGGCGATGGATTCTTTTCAGGTGTAAAAATACTTAAGATGGCTTCCTTCGTAAGGGAAGTAAGGCCGGTGGTCCCGTGTTGTAGATTTACGGAACGTAAAATAACCTCAAGCCTGATAAAGATGCCTCTGAGAAAACTTTCCTGTCTTTCACGTCCAGTATAGAATGGAACGATAAGAATCATAGTAGTTAAGATGTGTCCATAAATAAGAAAAGCCCATTTCCTCCGCAATTTTAAAAAAAGACAGTTAAAGGGAGAATACTTAATGGGCCACCACCTGTGATTTACACCAGAAAGGGTAGTATGGTATTTGTGAAGAGACAGACTGTGGCAACTGTTGAATAAGCATCCCTTAATAACACATTAATACTGTGCTAATCTCAAATCGTATTACTCTCATTTCTACTTATGCTTACAATGCAGGGTCGATTTAACATTCAATCATGAGTTCCGACACATTTTTCTAAATCTCGAACACCAACTATGAAAAGTAGTTATTTTACTGTTAAACATAATCGTCAGGATACAGAGTTTTTCGGAAATTTTAGTTTTAAAAAACTTATGCTCAATCAAATCTAAAGCATATTACTTTTACTACTGGTGTACCTTTGATGAAAAAGGAACAGGTATTGGTTTACTGAAGCCACATCAAATAATCCACCATAAGGTCTAAGGCAAATAATTGTTCGCATCTGCAGTGATTGATGCAGTATTAATGGCTTACATGTAATTTAGAGTTTTGCAAATTATGTGTAAACAGGTTTAGTCCCTTTACCAGTAAAAGTTTAAGGGCACAATTAAGTTCCTTTGCGTGTAAAATGTTGAGAGCATAGTTAATTACTGTTGTAAGCATATCAAAGCCTTTTTTACGTACTTGCACTGGTATTGCAAGTTAACTGGGTCGGAGTATTGCTTGAAATTTGAAAAATATATGCATATATTTCAACAACGTTAGGGAGAGATTGTTGTTTTAATAAAAGAAAAAATGCCGGTGTAGGTTTGATATTTCCTCAGTCGTAATTATACTGATGTTAACCGTGTATCTTTCTTTATTAAAGCGTTACTGAAACATTTTATCCTGATGTTTTATGGCATATGTAACTATACGATTCATTTATGGCATCCGTGATGAATCCGTCCAGTATGGCGGCGGAGCTTGCAGACGACGGCTCACATTCTCAGTATAGGGTAAGCTATCCAGCTGTTATAAAAATCAATGCGTACGGCCCGAAAGACCATGCGATACTTTCTTCAGGACGTATGACAGAGTATTGTGCGATTGTCGCGTTGCTTGTTATAAATACTTCCATTTAATCAGTGTACCTTTACATCGCGTCGCACGACACGAAATCGCACATACCTCTATTTTCGTAAGAACCGACATAAGCGCCGCAGTCGGAAAAACAACTGAGCGCTGCAGCCCGTTGCTATGATAACAGCCACCTAATTGTCAGAGTTACGGACGCCACATCGCCACATTACCACGTGGTTATTCATTACTTGTATTCACTTTTCGCGTTACGCTCTTGGTCTCAACGATTGCAGTTACTGCCGTGTTTTTTCGATTTCAGTTATTTTCTTATTTGTTATGTTATTTGTTACTTGTCATTAGTTAATTGTTATTAATGCCTTCTTGAGATCCGGTGCGTAATTTGTGCGGCTGTAAAAATATTTCTCAGAGAGGTCGACCGAGGCTTCATCCTAAACTGAAAACTCGTGTTACTGGCCACGGTGTCGTAATCCAATTCCAGGGAAGAGATGTTAGTGTCTGTGAGAAATTTTTTCGAAAGAGAAACGAAAGCATCTGCAAAACCAATGCTCCGTTAATACCCTTCAACAAAATACGAGAACACACGGCAGAAGTTCTAGGTATCAGCAACAACAGTGTTTAGAGAATTACAAAGAAAGCTGTAATTCTCCAGAGGGTGGCAACTTATCAACTCAGGGAAACGCGAGAGGTAATTTATACCGGCAGTAACTCAGATGCTTCCCAATAAGATTTGATACGGCGTCATAGTTATACCTACTTTGCAGGAAGGGAACACCCTACAATTAAAAGGCTACTCATTTCATTAAAGGATGTGATTTATCTGACGGTTCCTATTCAACATTTTTAAAAGTGGTGCACAATTTGGGGTGTGAGTACAAAAAACTGATAGAAAGCGGTTGATGATGAGGGGAGACGTTAAAAGCAATTTTACGCAGCATAGCGAAGGGTAATTTAGAAAAAAATAGCGAACTGGTTTGGCTCGACGCGTCCTGGGTTGATGCTGGGCATACACAGACCAAAGATTGGACCGATGGTACCATCGAGGGATTGATACCTGGCCCCACCGGAAAGGGAGGTGACTAATTATTCTGCACGCGGAACGTCCAGTGGATTTATCAACGGTGAACTTCTTTTCAAATCGAGAAACGTAGCGAATTACCATGAGGAAATGGATCACAGAAAACGTTTTGCCACTTTTGAAGAACAGCTTCTGCCAAACAGTACAGAAAACAGCACAATTGTGATGAATAATGCTCCATATCACAGTGAAATAAGGCGCATATAACTGCCTCAAGAAAACCTGAGATGTTGGAATAGTTAATGAGACATGGGGGTACAAACAGATCCCAGTCTGACGAAGGAATCTTTGATCTCCATCATCAATGACATCAATCCCAAGACTCCAAAGTATTATATTGGTGAACTGGCAAAACAACATGGGTACAAAGTAGTATCGTTTCCGCTATACCACTGCACCTTCAGTCCAATCGAATTAATTTGGGCTCAGTGAAGTGTTATGTAGCTGCTCAAAATAAGACTTTTACCATAAAAGAAGTGGAAAAACTAGTACTAAATAGAATGGAAGAAAACTGAGTGCGGAGAATTGGAGGAAAGCAGTGTATCGCCTTGCAGAGGTGTTCAGAAAGGCCACAAAACTGAAGCAATTCTAGACAGTTCAGTAGATAGCTCATTTGTAAGCTTGGAAAATCGGTGATATTCCAGTAGTGGCTGTGATAGAGTTGATGATAGCCACTTCCAGCTGACTGAGACCATCTCCTTTGATTGGTGAGTTCAGGATATTTCTTGATCATGCATGTTGAATGTTCATTGCTCAGCTCCGTCTAGTTTTGGTAAAGTACTTGTACCCTTCATACATGTATCATTCAGCGTGCAAACCCCGATATGCAATTGTGAGCCTGCGTGCCATTTTTCCCTACATGGTAGGGCTGTCAGCATACTATGAACTACACTAAGTGACTGGGGATTAAAGAATTTTCTCGTGTTCGAAATTATTTTATGTATTTTTCTCAGTAGCCAATTAAAAGACAGTTTGATTCCTCTATCAAAGATGTAAAGCAATATGCTCGCTGAATTCAAAATATTTTGCAACCAGTAATTAATGAGGTCATGAAGTTGGGCTAGCTCTCCATTTTCGTACAAATGTCCATGTGTGACAGTAGCGTACGTATAAATTATTTAGTTTATGCCTATTTCTCTTACCCATTAGTTTCTTTACCTATCATTTAATTTGTGGTTTAGATGAAAAGCTAAAGGTGAAGCGCAATTGCGATTAACTGTGACCATTTCTTCGCATTTTAATCTGAACTTTTTTGGCGCTTCAAAGTGCATGCAAGACCGGCTTTTCTTTATTTTCTTACTTTAGCTCTCAGCACCATTACTTAAACGAACTGCTGTTAATTATTCATTGTTTTCATAAATATAATAAAAACTTAACCGTGTCTGCTGTCTGTGTGTTGTCTGTGCTGTCTTATTATCAAATCCTGATGTATGCACATGCCAGCTGAGCACTTACTGCTTACTGGCAACATCGCGATGTAGTTCGGAGTTTGGCCGCTAACCCGACATTACCCAGCTTACGAAAATAGGGATATACAGTATATGTACTCTAATTATCACCCGGTTTTTAGAAAAAAAGGAAATACTCGCTCTGACTCCGTGATCCATTACCTTTCAAAAAAAAAAAAAAAAAAAGAAGGGCCAGTGGCGAGTTCCTGGCCGTTTGCTGATTGGTTTTCCTGCTCCTATTGTACAGGATGTTTAAAAAGTAGAGAGAATAATTTCGGGTATTATACATTACCCATATGACAATAAAAAAACTCCATTACAACATACGTTCGGGAATGCTTGATTTCTGAGTTATGGCTTTGAAAACAGTGAAATTCACCGGAACGGTTTTCTTCCCACAGTTAGTTGCCGTGGAAGAAGATATTAAGATGGCACTCTGACAGTTCATTCCAGGCAAAGGGTACATTGAGTGTTGTGTTTGGCGTTCAACTGAGCGACATGTACTCAATCAGGAGCTGGCAGCAATGCACTTCATGTACAGTAAGGCGGACGGTGCTGCGCTGTCTCGTCGTTTGTACCAAGAGAGGCACCCACAGCGAGAATGTCCAGATTGGACGACATTTGAACGTCTGCATCGCCGTCTGTGCGCTCATGGGAAGTCTACATCTCCTGGCTTGTGGAGAGGACGACCAAAATCTACAATTAGAGATGTAGAGGACGAGATTCGGGATTCTGTGCACGTAACTTCTTGTATCAGTACACGAAGGTTAGCGTTGCAAGTGAATGTTCTTCACAAGACTGTCTGGAGACTGCTGCTCTCGCAACAATTTTATCCTTATCATTTGCAACGTGTATAGGCTCTGTCATCAGCAGATTACACTGCTCGATTGATATTCTGCCAGTGGTTCGTGCAGCACTGTGTTGTAAACCCGAACTTTCTTGCTTTAATATTATTTACAGATGAAGCAGGGTTCACACGAGATGGGATTACAAATTTCCACAATCAGCACGTATGGGCGTATGAAAATTGACATGCACTTTTTCCATCTCATCAGCAAGTGTGGTTCATTCTCAAAATGTGGCCCGGTATCATTGGTGATCTGTTAGTTGGACTACATGTCCTTGTAATAAACAGACTTACGGGACAGGTTTGCACAAACTTCCCATACCTCAAATATATGAAGACACTCCACGGAGCATTCGTCAATAATATCACTTCATGTATGATGGCGGTCCTGCAGTCTTCAGTCGTACCACTCGCGGGTACTTGGATCGAAGGTTTCCTGATCGATGGATAGATAGAGGTGGCCCAATTGCTTGGCCTGAACGTTAGCCTGAATTGAATCCTGTCCATTTCTGTTTGTGGGGCCATTTAAAGTCGTTAGTGTATTCGTCTCCGGTGCCTGAGATGGAATCTCTTCCGAATCGAATTGTGGCACGTTGTGAGGAAATACGCAATATCGCTGGAATTTGGGCCCGTGTTCGCACGGCCATGAGACGTCCATATGAAGCCTATATTCAAGCAGGGGTGGATATTTTGAACACTTCTGTAAAGAAAATCACCTGCGGTAAGAAATATATTCCAGTGAATATCAGTTTTGAAGGCCATAACTCAGAAACCCAGCGGTTCCAGACACTTGTTGTAATGGACTTCTTTTATGGTCTAATATGGGAAATGATACCTGAAATTATGCCCTATATTCTTGAAGAATCCTGTATAACGGATATTTCCAAACGTTCGTCGTAGTCACTGTCTGAGTCTTATAAGCTCATTAGAAATCGATCACTGAGCTCATCTGTTAAGCCGTCCTTGTCCCAATAAAACTGTTCAAGTCCTTTTACCCATGCTCGTACTAGGTTTTCCAGTTTTCCACTGACACCTTTTGCACTGTATAATCAAACAATTCGTTTACATTGCTGCTCTTAAACAATATATTGAGTTTTGGAACATAATTCTTTATCTGGGCCCGTATAAGCTCTATCGCGTTTAAGTCGCAATGATACGGCGGTAGTCGTAGGACGGTAAGACTATGCTCTTCTGCTATGTAATCATTTTTATGTTTGAGATTGTCGTTTTTCAGCTTTTCTAGTTCATATACTACAACTTTAGTAGAGTATGAATTAAATTCTATATTATTATTATTATTATTATTATTATTACTACTACTGCGGAGACAGGACTGCATTTCTGATTTAAGGTATGCCGAAGTAGCAGCCTTGTTTATTCCTATATAATCATAGGAAGCATTATCAAGAACAAGACACTGTTGGAGAGAATTAAACTGAGTTTTATTTATGGCTGCTCTGTAACTACTGTGGTCATTAGCGTACCATTTTATTTTGGGCGTGAAAGACCGGCAATTTTGCTCAGAGGCCCCTTTATCAGGCTTGAGGTTTTTTTGCGTGCCGTAAATATACGACACAGGACCACCGTCTTTACTTCCCTTCCGAAGGAAGTCATGCTAAGGATTTTTACGCCCTTCACAGGGTTTGAACCCGCGACCTCGGGAACTAGAGGCTAGTATGGTAACCACTACACCACGGAGGACGACTGTTGGGGAGAATGTTTAGCTATAATAATTGGTTAAAAACAGTTTTACTCTCTATTCTTCGTGATAGTCTACGATAGATTTCGAGTTAAAATTCAGCAAGGCGTTAAAAATGAAGACTGCTGAACACTCTGCAAGTAAATTTATAAAGCGCTGAACTTTTCCTATGGGATTTCGAAGATGGAAATTTAGTTCGTCTCCTTCGCAAATCCAAACATATTTGTGTGGTTAATATTAATCCAAGTTTCATCCAGTTAGATAACTGGACGACTAGGCATCTGAACTGCTTCATTGCCCGTAAAAAATTATACCATTTTGAAAAAATGTTGGGTATTTGCATTAAGAATTTTCTCCCGTTTGCGTTTTTTAAAACCTGAAATTTATTTTTCTTAAAGCTTTTCTTACAGTGCTTATGCTTCCATCGAACAGGTTGTTTTCTTTTAATGTCTTATTTATAGCTTGGTTGCTGACGGAAGGTATTCGGAGACGGACATGTCAGTCACGCGCTCGCGTAACGAAGAAAATGGAAATTCAACTTTGATGCAGTAATTTGTATCACAAATTATTTAAATGTAAAGAATGATTATAGTATGAATATGCATTATTATGACATTGATTTGAGATGTTTGTTGATTGTAATTATTGTTGGGAAGTAAGTTTATACTGCCTTACTGAAACTGACAATAATAGCGTGCACTAATGCAGCGAGGGGGTGAGCTGTTTATCATTATTAGAGACGAGGAAGTTACGTAATGTTGGCGCGTTTTTCTTTTTAGAATTTTCTGGAACATTTCCCTAGAGCATATGTATTCATAATTTTCATTGGATATAAAAATGGACGCTAATGTTGGCGCGTTTTATTAGCCAATTGCAGCTCAGTTATAATCTTTAGGCATATCAGGGTGTATGAGTATAAAAAGAGTAGGTTAGAGGTAAAGTTCTTCTGTCATTCAGTTCATCAAAAATCTTTGTACACTACACGTCTTCTTCGGTCCGTCAGTTCGTCGAAAATATTTGTATGATACACGTCGCCTTCAGTCCAGCAGAAATATTACACGTCGGCTATCGATTCACAAGTTACGCGTAGCAGAATTATGAAAAATCTAAAGTGTTGTAAAGTTAATTATACAAAAAGTTGAAGTACGCGAATTAAGAGTGATCAGTAATGAAGTTATTATAACAGTTTCAGTTTGGCGAGTGTCAAGATCAATGTGTAAATGTGATAGTAAATGTGTTCGACAATAAAAGTGTAAAACAAATTCTTTCATCAGTGTAATTTTTGGATAAGAGACTCCCTTCCGTTTACACAACCTGTATAAAGAGAAGTGCTTGACCAAAAGATCATAGCTAGCCGGAGGACAGAGAACCAAAATTAAATAAAATAACAGTAGCATTCTTTCAAACAAAAACCAATACTGCCGCAAATTGCTAACACCAGATGGAGCTAAGAAACCGAACAAATTAATCACGTCACAAGATGGCTTCACCACGTGGAGTAAACACACATATACAAATACATTAATAATACCACGGCAAATTGGCGCCCAACGTGGGGCTCAATAAATAAATAATGTCACAGATAATACCACCGCAAAATGGCACCCAGAACGTGGGGCAGAATAACCAGGAAGGAGCAGAATTAACCAGGAAGAAGTGAGATAACCAGGAAGGGGCGAAGGAACCAGGACGTGGAGCGAATGGAGAAGTGAACTGACTACAAGACGCAGATTCCAGAAACAACAAAAGGGACGACAGACTACGCGGATGATTGGACATCGTAATTCCGAGATTAAAAGGCAACAGGGGAATTCAACTACAGAACACCAAAACGACGTAGATTCATCGTAATACGACGCAGAAGCAACATATAATGTAGGAGAGAGGGGCAAAAAGCTGGACATCAAAGCAACATCAGCAGATAGCATCAGAAAGGTTAGAAAGTGTGATTTTTATTCTAAAAAAAGTGTAAAAATTTAAATGTACCTTAGGAGCGGTAGGATAAAGAAAACAATGGCTACTAATAATATTGAAGAAACAATGATGGAAGGGGATAGTGTAACAGTTAGCTGTAATTCAATACAGGTTACAGAAAATAGCTCAAACAATGTAGGATTTGAGGGAGAAAATGTTAGTACAGAAAGTTAGAATAGAATAGCAGGAAATGTTAATTTTGATTATAGTATGATGATGGAAATATTGAGAAATTTTGGTGAAACATTAAATAATAGTGTTACGAGTACAAATCAATTAAGGGAAGATATTGGTAAGAATATTGAGAAATTAGAGCAAAAATTAGATCAAAACAGGAAAGATATGCAAAAGAATAGTGAGAAATTAGTAATGAAAATAGATCAAAACAGGGAAGATATGCAAAAGAGTCATAGGGAATTAAGGGAAGATATTGGTAAAAGCTTAGAACAAAACAGGGAAGAAATTGAAAAGAAATTCATGGAGCTAGATAGTAGTATGAAGAGAATGAGAAATGAAAATCAGGAAATGATAGCAAATGAAATAGGTGAAGCTTCAAAGAAAATGTCAAAAATGAGCAGAGAAATATCAAACCAAAAAAGTGAGGTTAATAATAAAATAGAACATGTTGATGTAAAATGTACAGAATTAGGTAGCCGACTGAGTAGCATTTCAAGTGAGTTAAGAGAGATGATGGAGGCTACAAATGCAGATTTAATTCAGGTGCAAGTTAATTTCAGAGGGGAAATATCTGAAATTCAGAAGGAGTCAGAAACACAGAGAAATAAATTGTCTGAAGAAGTTAAAGATTTGTCTAAAGATTTGAATCAAAAGCTAACTTCTGAAATTAACAAACACCAAGCTGTTCAAAATGAGAATAATAAAAAATTGGAACAGACAATAGAAAATCTGCAAGGTACTGTAAATAGGTTAGAATTGAATTCAAGGGCAAATATATGTGATGTGAATGTATCAGATGTACAAAATAATGATAGAGGTAGTTCCTCAGGTATGACAAATAATGTGAGTGATGCGGCAGCTTCATCTATAGCTAATATGAAACTCAGAGTGCACAAGTAACACTAGAGAATTTAAATATGGCAGTAGGGAATTTGCAAAATTACAATCATATCTTAAGTGATTTTCCAATTCCAAAATTTAATGAAAACTCCAGTCCAGTACAGTTTATTGCAGACTTATCAGAGTATTTTCAAATTAAAAAGATACCTGAAGCATTAAAATGATAGTTGTCAAAAGATGTTTGGACCAGAAAACTTTAGATTGGTTACAAATGGTATCAGGGGGTGAAATTTCATATGAATCCTTTAAGAGGTTATTCATGAACAGATTTTGGAATGTTACGGTACAGCACAGAATTCGAGCAATGCTTAGTCATGGTCCATTTGATCCACGAGAGGGAATATCAATGACTGATTACTTACTGAAACATGCAAGTCAGATTAGGAACTTGTCACCTCCAATCAATGAGGAAGATTTTGTGAACTTGCTCACAAGGCATTATCCTTTAAGGATACAAAATTGTTTACTAATTGCAAAACCACGTAATATCTATGAGATGACAGAATTAATGACAGCTTTGGAACAACAGGAAGAAGATATATCTCGGGAGTGGGAGCATAGATTTTTAGATGTGCGAGATAGAAGAAATTACCAAGGTAGTTATCAGCAAAGTAGAGGACAAGACAGGCGTCATGAAAATAATACCAGACAACGGTATCAATCATACGTTCCACAATTTGAAAGATCGAGGATAGATGGGAGACCAGGTCGACAGGAACAAATAAACTATGTCAGGACAGAAAGATTGCCAGAAAGAGGGCGAAATTATGGAAGGCGGTACATTAGACAAAGGGGAAATTTCACTCACTGGAGGGAAAACAATAACCGGGAAAGATCTGAGGAACGGCAAGAAAATTATGTGCCAAGAGAACATAATTTCAGAAATCGTGGATTTCGAACTCGAGGAAGGGGAACTCAAAATAATGGTAGCGACAATGAGATAGATTTAGCTCCTGTTAGGAATGGCAGTCCTGTACGTGAACATGGAAATAACCAGGAAAACTGTTAATAGACTCCTGTGTAGTAGGTTCTCAGGACGTCTTTAATAATTCAGTATCCATTACCAATACAAATAATATGCCTACACACACACCCTGTAATAAGATTACAGCAACAAAAGATAAGGGAGAAAATTTTGAGTCACCTCATGTTAGGATGGAAATTGCGAAGAAAGAGATCATCGCAACTATAGATTCTGGTTCGTAAGCTTCAATTTGTTCACAGAAATTTTACATAAATTTGATTAATGAAGGTAACAAAATTATGGCTCTTCCTACTAGTAATTTAGTTTGTCGTGTTGCAATCGGAAGAACGACACAGGTCATAAAAATACAAGCTCTACTTAACATACCTATCGGCGGAGAGAATTTTGAGGTTATGTTTCTAATTGTAAACCATCTGATTTGTGACATAATTTTAGGATGCGACTTCCCTCATGAATATGAAGCAAGTATAGATTTTAAACATGAAGAGTTAAAAATGACAAAGGACGATAGAGAAATAAAGGTACCATTTATAAAAGAGAAAGTTTCTGTGATTGAGATGACAAAGGATGAGAAAAATCTTTGTGACCAAGAGTTTTTTGTGCAAATAACAGAGACCGATAGAAATAGTCAGATAAAGCAGGTAGTCACAGAATATGAAGGGAACACCACGCCATATTTTCAACAGCTAGCAGAAATGCCAGAGAAAGTAGAGAAACTTACAATCCAAACAAAAGACGACCATGTGAGCGAGACAGACAACAGCTGGAAAGAGAAGAGAAATGAGGAAATAATACACAAGTGTGAAGAAGCTTATAACATTACGATAACGCAAAAACAAATCCTTCATGATGTTTTGATGAACAATAGTTCAGTATTTAGTAATATCCCAGGCAGATGTAATGTATATCAGCATACATTTCAAGTAGAAGACGTACCACCATATAGACACAAGTATGACAATTTACCTATAAGTCTTCGGGACAAAGCTAGACAACTAATAAATAGCATGTTAGAAAATGGGATTATTGAGCAAAGTAATTCTCAATACATAAATTCAATCTGTTGGAGTATTAAACGAGATGGTAGTTTGAGATTAACATTAGACGGTAGATATGTCAACAAGTATATGAAGCCTGATCATTTTCAAAGTGAAGGAATTGAACAATTAATTACGAAACTTTCAAGAGGGAGATTTTTGACATCCATTGACCTCACTGCATCATATTGGCAAGTGGAATTAGATCCACAAGTGCGTGATTACACTTCATTTCAGTACTCAGGGATCCAGTATCGTTTTTGTGTAAATCCTTTTGGTTTAAAAAACTCAGGAAGTGGATTTTTGAGAGCCATTCACAGTATCTTTGGAAATTCTGCAGATGACTTTTTAATAAAGTATATTGACGACTTCCTAATCATTAGTCAAACATTTGAAGAACACATGAATAATGTCCATTATGTGTTAAATAAACTGCAACAACATGGTATGACTGTGAACATACAAAAATCAAAATTTTGTGTCAAGGAAATAAATTTTCTGGGTTATGTAGTGGATGAACGAGGTATAAGACCTGATCAGAAGAGAATAGAAGCAATAATGAAAATTCCACCACCAAGGAACGTAAAACAAATTAGACGTCTCTTAAGCGGTATTGAACTTTCAGAGTAAATTCGTACCAAGGTATTCGGCTGAAATAGAAACACCGCGGCAGCTACTCCGAAAGAACAATAAGTGGAAATGGACAGAGGATCATCAAAAATGTTTTGAGAGAGTAAAAGAACTCTTTGCTAAGTCCATATTACTCGAGAGGCCTAGAGAAGATTTGGAATATGAGATTTATGTCGACGCATCAATGCAAGGATACGCCGGAATTTTAGGACAGCGAGACATCAACAATGACTTTCACGTCATTAGTACAGCTTCTAGAGGACTTACAAATTTTGAGCGGAATTCTTCAGTGACTCAGCTAGAAATTGGAGCACTATATTTCTCATTAATTCGTTTTAAAACCTATATTTATCAGCAAAAGGTGAAAGTATATTCAGACCACATCAGCTTAACTTTCATACAACGGTGTAGATTATGTAGTGGAAAACTTGCTAGATACATTCATGCAATATCTGCATTCGATATTGAGATTATACACATTCCTGGCAAAAATAATACCTTCAGTGATTTGCTATCAAGATTAAACTACAACCCACAAATTCCCGAAAATGTTGAAAGGCCTAGAAATGAAGTCAAAATATTGACAATTGAAATTCCTTTAAGCAAAGAAATGATTATAAAATTGAAAAATATAGGGGAAATACAAAATGAGGACGCAAAATTATTAGAGCTTAAAGAAAAGGCACCACTATTGAAGAGGCAAAGAAAGAAATTGTAGCAATTCGGGATGGGACATTATACAAGAAGCATGGAAAAGAAGTGCCTAG
Source organism: Deroplatys truncata (assembly GCA_030765065.1). Lineage (NCBI taxonomy): Eukaryota > Metazoa > Arthropoda > Insecta > Mantodea > Mantidae > Deroplatys > Deroplatys truncata. Next base: position 12,537,440 of record CM060982.1, on the reverse strand, counting down.
TTGGAAGGTAATGGTTCCGAAAAGCATGGAAAAGGAACTAATTAAGAATTTTCACGAAGGGTTAGCACACTCAGGGACGGACCGGACAACTTCTATGATTTTAGAGAATTTATACATATCCAAATTGCGTCAGAAAGTTCGAAAATTTATATCGTGCTGCAACCTGTGTCAGAAGGCAAAGCAAATAAATGCAGCATATGCATTTGAGACTAATTCGGTTATAAGGGATAAGCCGAGATGCGTAATCAGTATTAATATTCATGGTCCGATGCCTCCAAGTCAATTTGGAAATAAATATATATTTGTCTGTTATGATATATTCAGCAAATATGTAAGAATTTACCCTTTGAGAAAACCTACAGGTTTAGCATGTTTGAATAGACTACTCAAGTCATATGTGATAGAGGAAGGACCTATCCAATCTGTATTGAGCGATAATGCTTCGTACTTCACAGGAAAAAATTTATGGATGGACTGAAAGAAAATGGCATTAAAAATATTTTTCGTCAAGATACAGACCGAACTCCAACCCAGTGGAGAGGGAAATTAAGGAAATTTCAAATTATTTAAGTGTGCTGTGTCATCGAAAACAAACCCATGGTATGGATACGTGAATTTCGTTCAGAATCTACTAAATGAAACCGTAAACAATGTGACAGGATACAAACCATGTGAACTTAAGTTAGGAAAGAAGATCAATACAATGTGTAAGAAAATTCCAGAAGCCATTCCAGATGCGCACTCGATACCACAAACAGAAGAAGAGATGTTCCGAAAAGCATTCGAGAGGATGAAGAAAAAGGCCATAAAAAGAAAAATTAAACATGAAGAAAAGAAGAGAAAGGAATGGAGGATCAAAATAGGAGATTTAGTTTTGGTTAAAACAAAGAAATTGTCGGATAAAGCAAATAAACTTTATTGGCGCATGTTTCTCAAATACCATGGACCATGTGAAGTTGTTGAAGTATATGGAACAAATACATATGAGTTATGTAATCCAACAACTCGAAAAAGCATTGGAAAGTTCCATATTGAGATGCTGAAGCCATACAACAATGACGATAATGGTGAAACAGAAGACAAAGATGATAAATAGTAAATGCTGGATAGTTAAAGACGAAATGCAGAGCAATGTATTGGAACGTAAGAGGGTTAATTATGTATGTATGTCATAAGAAAGGAGAAATAAATTTTGGACATAACTAAATGTTTAAAAGGAAAATAACATTTTATTAGTAACTGTAACAGCATTTGAAATAAAGCATGATGTTATATTAAAGTAAAGTACGCAGATATAATTCCAAGAGTATTGTGAATATACAGTACAAAACAACAAAAATGGGGTAAAAGTAATTAAAACAAATATTTATGTAGCAAACAGAACATGTGAAACAGTGTCTAGATTTAAGAGATGTAAATATATTTGTGTAGAGGGTGAATATTTTGGTAAATATGTGTAATAATTACAACAATTTTTGAATTGATAAATTTTTGTTAACAATATAACAGAGCAAACCAATTTTGTAACAGTAACTAAATAATTCAGGGTACAGTATTTGCTATAAAAAATTTGTGATGTCAGATTAATATCTAAACGCATTAAACCAGAGCCAGTAAATAGTGGCAAGATAAAAAAAACATATGTCGTGTGTTAAATACGTGTGAAGTGTTAAGTGAAAGTGATAGCGTGTGTTCCAAGATTTAGGAGACTAAAAACCCAATTATAAACTTTCCAAACAAATTGTAAATATTTATAATTATCTTTCTAGTGGGGCATATGATGCAGTATTTTGTATCACAGATTATTTAAATGTAAAGAATGATTATAGTATGAATATGCATTATTACGTGACATTGATTTGAGATGTTTGTTGATTGTAATTATTGTTGGGAAGTAAGTTTATACTGCCTTACTGAAACTGACAATAATAGCGTGCACTAATGCAGCGAGGGGGTGAGCTGTTTATCATTATTAGAGACGAGGAAGTTACGTAATGTTGGCGCGTTTTTCTTTTTAGAATTTTCTGGAACATTTCCCTAGAGCATATGTATTCATAATTTTCATTGGATATAAAAATGAACCCTAATGTTGGCATGTTTTATTAGCCAATTGCAGCTCAGTTATAATCTTTAGGCATATCAGGGTGTATGAGTATAAAAAGAGTAGGTTAGAGGTAAAGTTCTTCTGTCATTCAGTTCATCAAAAATCTTTGTACACTACACGTCTTCTTCGGTCCGTCAGTTCGTCGAAAATATTTGTATGATACACGTCGCCTTCAGTCCAGCAGAAATATTACACGTCGGCTATCGATTCACAAGTTACGCGTAGCAGAATTATGAAAAATCTAAAGTGTTGTAAAGTTAATTATACAAAAAGTTGAAGTACGCGAATTAAGAGTGATCAGTAATGAAGTTATTATAACAGTTTCAGTTTGGCGAGTGTCAAGATCAATGTGTAAATGTGATAGTAAATGTGTTCGACAATAAAAGTGTAAAACAAATTCTTTCATCAGTGTAATTTTTGGATAAGAGACTCCCTTCCGTTTACACAACCTGTATAAAGAGAAGTGCTTGACCAAAAGATCATAGCTAGCCGGAGGACAGAGAACCAAAATTAAATAAAATAACAGTAGCATTCTTTCAAACAAAAACTAATACTGCCGCAAATTGCTAACACCAGATGGAGCTAAGAAACCGAACAAATGAATCACGTCACAAGATGGCTTCACCACGTGGAGTAAACACACATATACAAATGCATTAATAATACCACCGCAACTTAAACCGAATAGAGCTAGAATTGGGCTATTTAATGGATCCAAATTCAAGATAGGACGTGGTGCCTCCAAAGAAACGTTGACAATGTCGTCGTGGTTTGTATTTGTGCTATCAGCGTTGCTTATCATCGGTGGAATTGAGCTGAGCCGATTGGAGACCGAAAATATAATGGGAATGTTAAAGCGTATTTGGACATTACAAATTTAAAAGAAGTGGAGAAGAGAATCGATGAGAAAATGGATGGGAAATTTGAAGGAATGAAAAGCATGTGGGAAAATTTGAAGAAGTCAACAGAGAATTGGTAGAATGCAGTCGGAGGATTATATGCTTGGTAAAAGCAGAGGATAGGAGAAGAAAAAGGCATGTGATACTTTTTGGAGTAGAAGAGCTGAGAGAGAAGAGAGTCCGGGAACAAATTGAAGAAGTCTTTCAGGACAAGCTGGAAATAAAACTAGGCGGATGGGAAATAACCGACGTCTTTAGAGTGGGTAGAAAGGTTTTGAACCCGAGACCGGTAATTGTTAAATTAAACACAATTAAAATAAAATGGACAATTCTATCAAACACCAGAAAATTATAGGGGACAAAAATATTTATAGAGCAAGATTATGGTAAGAAAGATAGAGATACAAGAAATATGTTACTTAGAGAAATGAAAATTGCAAGGGCCAGAGGAGAAAAAGCTTTACTAAGGGGACTTAACCTTTGGATTGATGGGAATAAAGAGGATACGTGTCAGTGTAATATGAGACGTATGTCAGAAACTGAACTTCAGGCACGTGGCGGTAAAGTGCAAGAAAAGTCTAAGGAAAGGGTAACAATCGCTGGTAGTGCGAGAGGAGAAGAGGGGAAGTGAGCAGCGTGCGCCACCAACAAGGAATATTCACCACCCAGGAATAAGTCACCAGTCAAGAAGGTGGCGCCAGAGAAACAGATGATCGAAGATACGTGTAGATTGGCCCTGGGAGCAGCTGCGAGAATTGATATATGGAAGGACACTGGACTTGGCATTGTATCGTCACCAGAAGGAAGAATTATATAAGTGGAGGATTATGCGGATGAGAGAACAGCTACCGATAGGATGACAAGGAGTAAGAAGAAATTGCATCAATTTAGATTTAAGAGAGAGGGATCTGAATAGGGAAAGGGACCGGGGGTTATTTCATGGAACATCGAAGATTGGTGGGAAAAGCTAAGGAACGGAGAAATTGCACGAATTTTAAACGTAGCGGATGTGATGAGAATGTTGAGATTTGGGTGATAAGTGATACGAATGTGGATTTGAGTGGATATGATTTTTATGGAAAAGGTGGTATTAAAAGGAAAGATAAAGGTTGTGTGTCAGGAGGCGTAGGTCTGTTAGAAAGAATACACAAATTCAAGTAAGTGTGTAAGATTTAGGTAATAAAGCAGTTCTGTGGTGTGTTCTAAATGGTTTATGGGAGAAATAAGGTGTTTGTGTTGCAAAGGTATATAACCCACCAATGTTCCTCGGAATTCTTTAATCCACATTTATTTAAGAGGTTAAGACAGAAAATGGAGGAATTACTAAATAGGCACTCATAAAAAGGTTTTATCATAATGGGTGGCTTAAATGCAAGAATTGGGGCAAGGCAAATCCAGTTAATAGATCTTGAAAATGAGTTAGAGTGTAAAGTGAGTGACATGGTCAAAAGGAAGAGCAAAGATAAATGTACGAATAACGAAGGCAAGAAACTAGTAGAATTCTGTGGGGAGTTCAATTTGGTGTTGTGTAATGGAGTGAAAGGTTAAGATGACGAAGGAGGGTTTACAATTGTAAGCAGAAATAGCCAGAGTGTTATAGATTATATTCTATACTCTTCAGATCTTGATGAATATTTTAGCGATTTTGAGGTGATGAATATAGCATGTTCTAGTAATCATTTCTCAATAAGAGTAACATTTCAGTGTATAAACAAGAAAAAGGTCTTAGAACAAGAGGGCATTGTAATTAAAAAATATAAATGGAGGGAAGATAAAGCTGGAGCATTTAAGGAGGAGCTGGGTAAGGAGTGAGGCTGGTTAAGGATAAGCGGTGTAGACGAAATTATAAAATAAAATAGAATTGAGGAAGCAGTAATGAGGCTGGAGGGGTTAATGAAACAGATAGGGATAGAAACGAGAATGAAAGACGTTTTAAACACTAAGAAGAAATGGCGATACGATGAGGAATTCAGGAAAATGAAACAGAGATTTTTAGGGGAATTAAGGAAATTGAGGCAAAAGGGATTTACAAGAAAGAGAGTTTTATAATTGAAACGTGGGAATATAAAATATTATACAAGTTAAAAAGAAGGAATAGGGGTAAAATGGGTCGAACAATTTTGAAGGCGGCAAGAGCTAGTGATTCAAAAACAATATACTCATTAGTGAAAAGAACATCCAGGGAGAGGGCTAGTGAAACCAATATAAATCCAGGAGTATGGTGTAGTTACTTTGAACATTTTAGGGACAAAGCAATCGAATAGCTTGTGTATAAGGAAATTAGAAAATATAGATTATATTCAGCAATCAGACAGCCAGATAGAAGTAAACGAAGTACGGGAATAAATAAGAAGATTAAGAATGAATAAAGCAAGTGGTCTAGATGGAATACCAGGAGAATTATGGAAGGCATGGAGCACAAATAAAGGCAGATTAGGATTACTAGCGAACATTGTAAACAACGTCTTTGTAGAAGGAACTGACCAAAGAGTTGGAGAACAGCTATTGTAAAATTAAATTGAGTTTTTTATTTATGGACGCTCTTTAACTGTTGTGGTTCTTAGCGACTCATTCTATATTGGGCGTGAAAGACTAATTTTTCCCAGAGGCCTCTATCAGGTTGGGGTTCCTTTACGTGCCGTAAATCTACGACACTGGATCACCGGCTTTACTTCCCTTCCGAAGAAAGCCACGATAAGGATTTTTATTCCGAAAAAATCCATCGCCCTACGCCGGGTTTGAACCCGCGACCTCGGGAACTATAACAGCTATTGTAGTCCCAATATTCAAGAACAAGGGGGTCGTGAGCAACCCAACGAACTATAGGGGAATTAGCTATCCGTCTAATATCCCTTCTAAGCAAGATATACACGGGGATTATGGCAGAAAGGGTCCAAATATGGACAGAAGTAGGACAATTTTCTCAGTTCCAAGCAGGCTTTAGACAAAACAAAAGAACAGTAGATAACATTTTTGTAATAATCACACTGGTAAATAAGTAGTTAGCAGAAAATAGATGGAGATTGTGCATGTTACATGTGAATTTTGAAAAGCGTTTGGATAAATTAATCGGGAAGCACTATGGTTCAAAGTGAGTAAGTAAGGTATGAGCATTGGTTTTGTTTTTTTTTTTTTACAAAGAATATACACTAACAATGATTTCTGAATTAAAATAATCAATAATAAATTAATATCCAAAATAATATGGGTCTTAGACAAGGCTGTACGTTAAGTCCTGTGTTGTTTAATTTATTTATAGATGACATTATTGAGGCAATTAACGTGGAGAATAGGCATGTGCCAATAAGTAATAACAATGAAACATCGGGTTTGTTATTCGCAGATGATTTTGTGGTAAGGTCTATATGCAATGTAGTAATAGTTAAATTAGACAACGCAATAGATATATTATGTAAGAAATGGAGTTTAAGGATAAATGCTAGTAAAACAAAAATTATGGTATTTAAAAAAGGAAACAAGTTGAAGAGAGACGAGAGGTGGCACTGGCAAGGAAGAGAAGTTGAGGTAGTTAATACATTTTATTATTTAGGAGTAAGATTAAATAGTAAGGGTAATAGTGATCAGAAGAAAATGGTGCCAGTTAAAGGAAAACTTGCCTTAAAAGCTGTAAGAAAATGTATGGACAAAATACCAAAGATGAAACCAAAACGGTTAGAGAAACTTTATATGGCAACTGCTGAGGCAAAGATGCTCTTTGGGGAGGAGATTTGGGGATTGTAGGAAGGATGGGTAAATATAAATGACACATAGAAAATTCTGCAAGCATGTTTTGGGATTGTCAAGAGCTTCACCCAATGGGATGGCACAGGCAGAACTACAAAGAATTGGAATTAGAGGAAAAATAGTGGAAAGAGTCTTGAAATATTCGACTAAAATAAGGACACCAGATGAGCAAATGTTCTACGTCAGTGTTTGATTGTACAAGAAAGACTTAATAAAAAAGATACTTGACTCAATAAGATAAAGGAAGTTATGGTGAAGAATGGTTTTGGAGATATGTGGGAAGATAGGGAATTGCTATAAAGCGGGTTTTGGAAAGAAATTAGATTGAAATTGGAAGATATTGCAAAACAAGAAATATTCGCAAGTTTGAATTTAAAAGTTCCTTGGGAACTTATAGATAAATGAAAGTGGACTGGAACAGGGAAACTTGTGTTGATATATGTGATAGATTGTTTTGCATGGGCTATAACAGGGGTGATTAAATTGAAAGGCCTAAGAATATGGAGCGATCTAGAGGAATGCCCTTTGTGTAATATGAAGTATGATAATTGGCACATAATTTTGGATTGTGAGGAAACTAAGATATTCGGGCAAAGAATTGGACAAATCTACCAAATGAAATTCATGGGTAAAAGCTTATGAACATAAAATCGCTAAAAAAAAACATAATAGAAGTAGGAAAACTTTTAGGTAGAGTAAAAGCCAGATGGGTGAGGAAAATTAGTAAGCAAGAGGGAGAAGCAAGTTAAATAATAGTATGTATGAATTTTAAGCTATAAATAGGACCCAAGAGCTCGGCGACTGCAGGGTTTGAGTCTTTTGGGCGCTAGGGGCTAAAGCAACTCAATGTAGAGATAAGAAGGTTAAATATACAGTTAAATTGTACATATTGTATTATGGTTTATGTTGATATAATTATTGTATTGTATCAATAAATTGTGTTTGTAGTATAACAATAATTACTTACTATTTATATATTCTAAACTAAGTAGAAAATGCGTTCTATACATTGAATAGACCATTATTCTAATCGCCGCGACACGAAGGAGTGGATCACTGTATTTTCGAATACTCTATTGCATCGTTTTTCACCGGGATCTCCAAAAGGCTATTGCTTACTTGCGCTTTATTTTGTTCTTTTAGAATGCTTTAACAGTGGGAGAAGATACAACTGCAGCACTTTTTTCGATTGTACTCGTCACCGAAATTGCTGGTTTTCTGTATTTCAGGGGTTGTTCGCCATTAAAGTTTCTCTGGACATTAACCATCACTTCCCCGCCATTTGAATTTATGTTTTCCTTTCATTCGAACGTCGGCAACAAATATTAAGAATACAATCAAAACAGTACACGCAACATTCGCAAAATCTAAAGAAATATGTCGCACATTTGTTTGATAATTACCTGTTTGTTGTTAACTGCTAATTTTATCACTTGCTCTCTTACAGAGAGCAGAATTCACATGTATCACAGTCGGAAACCGCCAGTGGTACTTTCACTACCAAGCAGGCACTGAATTTGGCAAAAAAATGAGGGTGTGAGGTGATGGTCAAAGTCGGAGGTTGGTATAACGTGCTTTCCTAACCCCACTAGCGCTTGCAGATAGCTCCCCGAAGTTGCCCGACGAAGTTCAAGCGAATGCCGAAAATGAACGAAAGGGAACGATCTTCCAGTTCAAGGGGGAAGGTAGTCCATCCCGGCACATTTTGCCCCCATTGGCTGTGGTCAAATACGTAACGTAGAACGTTGGCGCGCGCATTTCGACTAGCAATTGAAAGTGAATACATAGAGCCATGCGTTTCAAAGCATGAATTTGTACATACATAGTACAAATCGGTTTAAGTTCAGTACCTTCCAAAGATGCAACACAAAGATTTTCAAGAAAATTCCCCACCCAAAATAACCATTATACTCCTCCCCATTCCTGACATGTCTTTTGTGATATTGTCATCTTGCTACAGTGCCAGTCTCTACAGACATAGCAGGTTTGATATTGGACTTTAAATACTTAGGCTACCATGTAAATACTATTGCTGGATAGAAAGTAGTAGGAATACCGGTAGCACACAGTGATTGTATAATTGTTAGTCAATGGGATAGATGGATCTGTTGCATCCCAGTTTTATATGTTATAATGTGTTATGTATATGCAAACTCCACCATCTTCTAAATGTTTTCTTATACAGGGTGAAAGGTATTGCTTGAACTGTAATAAAATGGCTAATAGACACAGGCACAAGGAACTCCACTATGTTTCATTTTGGTAGGTTTAATGACAAAAATTGTATTGGACATATTTGCACTACTCATTATATAGAATCCATGATTAATGTACAGTTCAAGCAGCACCTTCCACCCTGTATACTGTCTTCCCAAATAATATCCATGCAGTAATAATGAGAATTTCTCGTTTCAAGTGATGTCTTTCTCAAATATGTCTTCAAGGTAATAGAAATTACATGGGAAATTGAAATTTAAGCATAACATAAGTATAAAGTTATAATTTCGAGCTTATTCAAAGTGAATTAATCATCATAATAGTATCAATCTCATGTAAAGAATTTATTGTAGGGCAGATTGCATGTGATGGTGATTAACACTTATTTGCTATTGTTGTCCTACTGTAATGAGTGTCGAGAAGTTTACTGTTGAAATGGTGATGGTTTACAAATTTTTCTCTCTTAGATAATGCATGATGGGGAGGAGAGCATCCCCCCAAAGGCTGTTCTTGGCTTTGGGTATGTTCCTACTTACTCTGTATACTACATAATTGTATGATGTGTTCAATTTCCCTGAGTATTGCTCACAGTGGAGCCAAATGAACAAACACAAACATCACTGTATGGGCTCCATTTGTTTTTTTCCCATATGACCTGTCAATAAATTTAAGGTTCCCATGTGCTGTAGGACCTCCACTGTGTTACATCAAATGTTATATATAGAACCTTTCCCAGGAAAAGCAATCAAAGTGTATTTTCTATTCAACAACCGTAAGTTTCATTAACTAGAACTGGCTTTGTGTATGCATAAGTGACTAAGTGCAATTACCTATAAGATCATTCCAATAGATTGTAATAACAGACATTCAAGTGGTTAGAATTTAATGGACATTTTAATTGGGTAGGCCATTCAAATGTATATTTATGTACGCACATGTTCCTTAAAATACCATACAAATGTATTATATACTATTATTAAATATGAATGTAAATGCAATGTCTCTAAATAATAACAATGTCTCCTTGTGTTTAACCATTCAAATGTATATTTATGTACGCACATGTTCCTTAAAATACCATACAAATGTATTATATAGTATTATTAAACATGAATGTGAATGCAATGTCTCTAAATAATAACAATGTCTCCTTGTGTTTAACCATTCAAATGTATATTAATGTAGGCACATGTTCCTTAAAATACCATACAAATGTATTATACAGCATTGTTAAATATGAATGTGAATGCAATGTCTCTAAATAATAACAATGTCTCATTGTGTTTAACCATATCACACCCACCCTTCATAATTGTCAATCACTTTAACATGTAGTTTAGTGTGCCAGTATTAATTGTTTTTTCATATGTTGACTGCAGAAAGAATGTAACAGCACATGCTGATTTATAAATTTGGGTGGCTGGATGAGACACTCGTTCATTAGTATTGCTCTCTGTCCTCCATAGTATTTTTAATTTTAATGTCCCTTGTAACTTCACAGGTTTACAGAGATTGGAGACCGGGGGGGATGACAATGATGAAGATGGTGCAATTGATGGAATTATGGTGGGGAAAACCAGAGAACATTCATTCTAAGTGCCATTTTATCTACCACAAAATCCCAACTCTGATCCCTAGGATTGAATCCAGGCTTTTTGTGAGAGGCCATAGTGCTACCCAATTAGAAGTGTGAATATGAGACAACATTTAAAACAGAGATAGCATTACTCAATACTATCAAGTAATGAAACGAAGAAGTTGTTTTACAAGGCAGCTCCCACTATGACTTCACAAATGAGGTGTATGTAAATAAAGTAGATACTTAAAAAAGAATAACTATTTCAGCAGATATTTTGCCATGCAATATATATTATGCATTTATATAATTCAAGTTGGGTGTTTTGTCATAAATATGGTAGCTGACATTTCGATATGTAGAAATCATTCAGCAATAATGTGGTAATACACAAGTTTTATGTAACTATTTGTGCTTCCAAGGCCAGCGCTTAACCGAGTTACCCAGATTGACAAAAAGTCAAGTTTATTTTTATGGATTGCACACTAATATCGTAAAACGAACAAGAGAACTCATGCTCAAAGGTTATGTCTGATACCTATTTCAATTTTGAATGTGATGTAATGATAATAGTTTGGGATCCATAGTTTGATTTTGGATGTGTATTAGTGTTGTGCTCAAACACTATTTCCTGCTGTTCTACCAAATAAATAAATTAGGACATAATGCTCTTTTCATTGCAAAATAACTTAAAGCATTTCATAAACAGAAAATTCTCCATATGTACTGTATATCTTTGGGACTTTTTTGTCAATCTGGGTAACTCGGTTAAGCGCTGGCCTTGGAAGCACAAATAGTTACATAAAACTTGTGTATTACCACATTATTGCTGAATGATTTCTACATATCGAAATGTCAGCTACCATATTTATGACAAAACACCCAACTTAAATTATATAAATGTATAATATGTAATGCATGGCAAAATATCTGCTGAAATAGTTATTCTTTTTTAAGTATCTACTTTATTTACATACACCTCATTTGTGAAGTCATAGTGGGAGCTGCCTTGTAAAACAACTTCTTGGTTTCATTACTTGATAATATTGAGTAATGCTATCTTCATTACTTGATAGTATTGAGTAATGCTATCTCTTTTTTTAAATGTTGCCTCATTCATACTTCTAATTGGGCAGCACTATGGCCTCTCACAAAAAAGCCTGGATTCAATCCTAGGGATCAGAGGTGGGATTTTGTGGTAGATAAAATGGCACTTAGAATGAACGTTCTCTCGTTTTCCCCACCATAATTCCATCAATTGCACCATCTTCATCATTGTCATCCCCCTCCCACCAGTCTTCAATCTCTGTAAACCTGTGAAGTTAAAAGGGACATTAAAATAAAAAATACTATGGAGGACAGAGAGCAATACTAATGAACGAGTGTCTCATCCAGCCACCCAAATTTATAAACCAGCATGTGCTGTTACATTCTTTCTGCAGTCAACATATGAAAAACAATTAATACTGGCACACTAAACTACATGTTAAAGTGATTGACAATTATGAAGGGTGGGTGTGATATGGCTAAACACAAAGAGACATTGTTATTATTTAGAGACATTGCATTCACATTCATATTTAATAATACTGTATAATACATTTGTATGGTATTTTAAGGAACATGTGCCTACATTAATATACATTTGATTGGCCTACCCAATTAAAATGTCCATTAAATTCTAACCTCTTGAATGTCTGTTATTACAATCTATTGGAATGATCTTATAGGTAATTGTAATTGCACTTAGTCACTTATGCATACACAAAGCCAGTTCTAGTTAATAAAACTTACAGTTATTGAATACAAAATACACTTTGATTCCTTTTCCTGGGAAAGGTTCTATATATAACATTTGGTATAACACAGTGGAGGTCCTACAGCACATGGGAACCTTAAATTTATTGACAGGTCATATGGGAAAAAAACAAATGGAGCCCATACAGTGATGTTTGTGTTTGTTCATTTGGCTCCACTGTGAGCAATGCTCAGGGAAATTGAACACATCATACAATTATGAAGTATATGGAGTAAGTAGGAATATACCCAAAGCCAAGAACAGCCTTTGGGGGGGGATGCTCCCCTCCCCATCATGCATTATCCAAGAGAGAAAATTTGTAAACCATCACCATTTCAACAGTAAACTTCTCGACACGCATTACAGTAGGACAACAATAGCAAATAAGTGTTCATCACCATCACATGCAATCTGCCCTACAATAAATTGCTTACATGAAGTTGATACTATTATGATGATTAATTCACTTTGAATAAGCTCGAAATTATAACTTTATACTTATGTTATGCTTAAATTTCAATTTCCCATGTAATTTCTATTACCTTGAAGACATGTTTGAGAAAGACATCACCTGAAACGAGAAATTCTCATTATTACTGCATGGGTATTATTTGGGAAGACAGTATACAGGGTGGAAGGTACTGCTTGAACTGTACGTTAATCATGGATTCTATATAATGAGTAGTGCAAATATGTCCAATACAATTTTTGTCATTAAACCTACCAAAATGAAACATAGTGATGTTCCTTGTGCCTGTGTCTAATAGCCATTTTATTACAGTTCAAGCAATACCTTTCACCCTGTATAAGAAAACATTTAGAAGATGGTGGAGTTTGCATATACATAACACATTATAACATATAAAACTGGGATGCAACAGATCCATCTATCCCATTGACTAACAATTATACAATTACTGTGTGCTACCGGTATTCCTACTACTTTCTATCCAGCAATAGTATTTGCATGGTAGCTTAAGTATTTAAAGTCCAATATCAAACCTGCTATGTCTGTAGAGACTGGCACTGTAGCAAGATGAGAATATCACAAAAGACATATCAGGAATGGGGAGGAGTATAATGGTTATTTTGGGTGGGGAACTTTCTTGAAAATCTTTGTGTTGCATCTTTGGAAGGTACTGAACTTAAACCGATTTGTACTATGTATGTACAAATTCATGCTTTGAAACGCATGGCTTTATGTATTCACTTTCAATTGCCAGTCGAAATGCGCGCGCCAACGTTCCACGTTACATATTTGACCACAGCCAATGGGGGCAAAATGTGCCGGAATGGACTACTGTCCGTGAGGTTTAAGTTGTCGTGTCCCTTTTAGACAGAGAAAGGAGTACTCACCATCTCGCTCTCGCTTTATGGTGACGCAGGCAAAGCAGATACACCAGCCAAACAAGCATCAGTGGCGGGATGCCCCTCCTCCTCGGCGACCGGTTGTTGTTCATTCTCCGATTCACCATCAGAGACTTCAAACGAATATTCGTACTCATCTTCCGATTTCGATTCTTCTAAATTTATGACTAATCTGTCCGTAATTTCATCTACCAGACCGTCTTTCTCCCAGTAAAACTGTTCAGTGCTTTGTACATGCTCACACGCCCTTTTCCAGTTGTCTGGAGTCACTTTTGTAATCGCATTATCAAACAACGCTTTTACATCACCACTGTTAAATGAAATATTATGTTTGGCAACATCGTTCTTGACTTGCGCCCATATAAGTTCTATAGCGTTAAAATCACAGTGATAAGGTGGCAACCGTACTATGGTATGTCCATGCATTTCTGCTAGTGTATCTATTTCATAAACTTTGAAATTGTCTTTTTTCAATTTAATTAGCTCATATAGCACTGGTTTTGTCGCTCGGGGATCAAACTCAATATTTCTATTACGGAGCCATTCCTGCATATGGGATTTCAGTGAAGATGAAGTGGGTGCTTTATTAATTTCTATGGAATGATAAGGGGCATTGTCCATAACGATGACACTATTAGAAGGAATGTTAAGTAGCAGTTTATTAACAAACCAATCCTTGAAAATACTGTTATCCATTTCTTCATGGTAGTCTTTACTGGATTTTGACTTAAAAGTTAGCAAGGCATTAGGAATGAACCCTGTTGAACATCCAGCATGTACAACTATAAATCGCTGTCCTTTGCCTATTGGTGTTTTAAGAGGGAAATCATTTTCATCACCGTCACACTTCCACACCTTATTTCTCGTATGGTTTATATTTACCCACGTTTCGTCAAGGTACACTATAGACCTACCAGTAGCCCTCAGTTCCTTCATTCGTCTTAAAAACTGAAATCGTTTAGAAACAATATCCATTCGTTCCATTAAAAAACGTCTTCCTTGCGAATTTTTGCTATAACTGAAATTAAGCTTTCTAAGAATTTTTCTTACCGACCACACGCTTCCTTTCAGTAAGTCTTGAACTTTTAAAGCCTCATAAATGGCCTGCAAACTAGGCAGAAAGTCCGTACGATATAGCGAATAGATTGTTCGCTTAATAGCAGCTGTCGTGAATGAGTCTATTTCTGTTTTTTGCGATCTCCTATTCGAGCGCTTCTTGCCTGGAGTTTGCAATCTACCGCCACTAGCTTCAGTATTTTTGTGTTCTTTTAAAATTCGCTGGACGGAACGAGCAGAAACACCTGTAGCAGCAGCAGTTCTCTCAACTATACTAGTCACTGAAATAGTCGGCTTTCCACATTTCAACGCGTCACATTCATCACTGAAGAAACTGTGAACTTTACTACCATTTCCCTACCATCTGATTTTAGAACTTTCCCTCGAGACCCAATTTGAAACAATACAAATACAACCAAAACTACTAGAAAATAATTCAACATTATATCCATATGCTGTAACACTGAAAACATCTTGCGTATCGTGTAAAACACAAAACACAAAACACCAAACTCACAGTTCGCAGCTCATACGCCACTGTAACCTTCAGTCAGCATACAATAGAAGCGGAAGGATACGAGCTTCTGCGGGTCTGGAATTTCCACAAATCGCAAGAAAGAAGTGGTTGCTGTTCCACCCCCTGTTCTAGACAAGGACAGCACTCTGTGTGAGACAAAGACAGTAGAAAACCTGCCAAGTTAAACCTCACAGAGTCTACCTTCCCCCTTGAACTGGAAGATCGTTCCCTTTCGTTCGGCGTCGAACTTCGTCGGGCAACTTCGGGTAGCTTTCTGCAAGCGCTAGTACAAGATCCGAGATCAGTTTCGCCAACTTAGCTATTTTATGGCTAAATCTAGCATTTTTACAGTAGCGTTTAGCCATATAATATCGTAAAAGGCTTATAGCCTGAAATCTGGCCTATTTAACAAACGCCTTGGCCAAAATCTAGCCTAAATAGCATAATTTCATCTGCACTTTAGCTATGCAATAGGAATAAATGGTTACGATGAATCCCCAGTTGTATTATGTTCCTGTGAAATATCTAACAAACCACTTAACATTGTTAAACACAAAATGTATGACCGCTTAATAGAAAATCCTATTTATGATTTAAGTGAATTCTTTGAAAATCATATTGACTAAATATGCTAATTAGTAAAATAGATAAAGACTATATATATATTCAAAATATGTACTAATCATAAGGTCGACTTTGCGCCCAAAATGTATTAATTTTTACCCTTAGAATTGGTCAGTTTTTACATATTTTACCTAAAGAATTTCAGTAAATTACATATTTCAGTATCAGTTATATTTAAAATACGCTGTTGGTGCATAGCAAAAACATACCTTATTCCATTTCAATGTTATATTAAATAAATTATTGTTTTACAATATTTAAATATTATGGAAATATCTAATCAATATAAAATGTCTTTATGGGGCTTCTTAACTTCTGCAAACAAATTATGGGTAGTTTTAAAAGCCAATTATATCTAGCCATTTTTTGTTAAAAAGTAGCCATTATTCCGAGGAAGTGTTGGCAACACTGCCCGAGATATTATTCGCCGACAGTTGTCAATCAAGAAGAGTAGCAGACGTAAGAAGTAAAGGACTAAAAGAATAAGGGTTCGTGAATGCTACTATTCTTTATAAACATAGAAATCGGGGTTTTAAATCATGTTTCATTATACTCCTAAACAGAAACAAGGTAGTTATGTGATGTGTTTAATCATACATGAAATACGCCCAAATGTTCACGGCTTGTTCGGCTATTTGCCGTTTAACAACTTTAGTTAGGTACAGCATACTAAAATAATGTGTGAAAAGACAGCTCGCAAAATGATAACTAGGTTCCATCCATATCACGGTGGAAATATAGTTTTGTATGACGATAATACGGTAGCTTACAGAAAAGCGAGTTTTGCAAACGCCTTGACATTTAGTGAGAAGCCTTTGCTCCCGGGAGAAATATTTCTTTTAGAAATTGAGAAGAATGAACGCGGATGGAGTGGCCACATGAGATTGGGCTTAACACAACTGGATCCACAAACAGCTGCAGGAGCAGTTGGCGGTTTACCTCAATATGCCCTCCCAGATCTTGCCAACATGGGAACTTCATGGATTTTTGCAATTACTAAGTCACATAACAATGTCTATGAATATGGAGCACTACCAGATAATTCTGCAACCTCTCCTCTGGAGAAAAAGGTATTAGGCGAAGGTCATAATGTACGAACTTCAAGGGGTTGTATACCACGTAGTCTGCTTCGACCATCAGCCTCGAGCCCAGCAGAAGATATACTTCCAACCGATGTGGGAAGTAGAATAG
This sequence comes from Deroplatys truncata, assembly GCA_030765065.1. Lineage (NCBI taxonomy): Eukaryota > Metazoa > Arthropoda > Insecta > Mantodea > Mantidae > Deroplatys > Deroplatys truncata. The sequence continues at coordinate 12,520,346 of CM060982.1, read as the reverse complement.
GTGTTGTGTATGTGCCAAGTTCCACCAGTGGTGAAAGTGATTTAGCAGAAATGCATTTCATAATCAATGGAGAAGACCAAGGTCCTTGTACTAAAGATATCCCATATAAAGATGGTCCATTGCATGCTGTCATTGATGTCTATGGCACAACAAAACAAGTGAGGATAGTACAGTTGTATGGAGGTGAGTAGCAACAGTATCAAATTAAGTAAGATTTGTGATAACCAGTGGCAGCTCGTGCAAAAAATTATCTATGTGCTACAATAAATAAAAAATGAATAGAAAACGAACCCACAGAAAATGCAATTATGAAAACAAAATCTAGCACTTAGTGACAAAAAAATTAAGTGCATACTTTGCTGCTTTCTGTTGCAGAATAATAATGCTGCAATATTAGCATTAATAATTAACTAAAATCAACCACATTATTTATATTTTTCATTTGCACTTTCTTCATTAGTATCTTGCACTCTCCTAGCCCACGTATCACTTTTTCCAAGTAACAGACATGGAAAACAAACAAGTATTCTGAACAGCACACCCAACTGTTTACTACACCTTTATATTACAATTTCTTGTATACTCAATTATTTTTCCCACCATTTAAATATAGAGTAGGTGCACCTTATTCTTTTACATACACTTTCTCCTCCAAGACTTGAAAACTATATCTTCAGCAGATCTACAGAATTCAACTTGTTGCTTGTAGAATAGAAAAAGGTGCACACGTTTAAACAATTCCACTAACACATCACCCTTGCATGCCCAACTCTTGACCGACTGCTGAAGGAATCTTAGGACACTCAGAGGGGAACAGGAGAAGACTGGTGCATATGCATTCATGCTATAAAGGGAGATGTAGGTTAAAAATGACCAAATTTTACAATTTTTAAAAAAGGATTGGATAAACTTTGTGCAATACTTCAATATTGGATTATGGCCGGTATCACTATATACACGTAACACAAGCATACACTGTATGCTTTTTATTGACTTCAACGCATTGTTACACATAATAAAGAACAAATAACAGTGGCCTCAAAGCGTAGCCGAGGGATATTGTTTAGAAGAAGAGGAGTGTAGCAGTTGCAGCCGGCCGCAACTGCAAAGCGACGACAGGGCGTAGCCGAGGGATCTGCACTCTAAAACTTGAATTATTCATGTTGGCTGCAATTCCTTCTAAAAGCTGCCAAAAACGATGATATAAGAACGGCTGCATAAAAGGGCGGGTGGGTAGGCAATATATTACCCCTGGAGCAACATCTACTACACCAAAACATTCACCAAGAATTAATAACAAAAAACCCTGATTTCATAAGTTAAAAGCTTGTATTTTCGCCATAATCCAGTATCGAAGTAACTCCAAACTTTGATATTGGATTATGGCCGGTATGACTATAGATCATAACACACGCATACACTGCACAACTTTTATTGATTTCAAAACATTATTGCATGTAACAAAGAATAAATAACATGGTGCTTTAGTTATTTTCATAAATATATGGCATATTTTGTCACTTCTGTTCCATGTTACTGACTCTCAGAAGTCGCATCGCATGCATCTCACTCGTGGCATCATGGGAACATTGGTTGCATTGTCTTTTTACTGCCAACATTTGAAATCCCAACATGCTGAAAACTCGATTGAGGTCCCTCAGCCTCAAGACGTAGCTGAGGGATTGGGGGACCTCAGTCCCAAAGTGTAGCTGAAGGATGTTTTTTAGAAGGAGTGGAGCAGTTGCGGCCAAAGGCCTCAACTGTGAAGCGACAACAGGGCATAGCCAAGGGATCTGCATATCTAAAACTTGAATATTTCACGTTGGCAGCAATCTGTTCCAAAAGTTGCCCAAACTTGTCAAAGACGACTATATAAGAATGGTCTCATAATAGGGAGGGCAGGTAGACAATATATTACCCCTGGAGCAACATCTACTACACCAAAACGTTCCTCATTAACCAAGAATTACTGTGGGTAGCAAAAAACCCTGATTTTTAAATTAAAAGCTTCTATTTTCACCATAATCCAATATCAAAGTAGTACCAAAAGGTTCAAGGTAAAGTATATAGTCTTGGGAATACTCCCTAAATTGTATGGTCAAATTGTTATCTGAATGGGTTATAAAGTTTCAAGAGCTGCGCACTGCCATAACCCCTTTTGACTTAAATGTTTTCCAGCCACTATGCAGTTACTTACTATTTTTAAAAAAATTATGCCTTCTAGCATGAATGGTTTCTCTTTATATTAGAAAGTTTTTAGCAGGCATATCCACTTTATTTGAAGCAGCAAGGTGCTTACTTAGCTGATTTAGAGAGGGAATTAGATAGTTCATAAAGTTTTATTGGATGTGGCATGTGTTTGCAAACTTAAGGACTCAATTTCTTAAACTTATATTTTTCTACCTTTAGTTAATATTCTCTCAAAAATTATTAGAGAGAATGTAATGAAAGTTCCCACAATTCTTTATCATTTATTAATGACAGATTCCTTGCGGACGTTTTGTTGCTATATGTAAATTTATAGTATTTGCTCTCTAAACAGGAATAATCATTTTCAAAGATTAATAGTACTAATTTTTTTATCATCTTCTTAAAAAAGTAAATCAATATTTTAAAAATGTGTTGCAGGAATTTGCCATTTAATGTGGAGAAACTATGTGCAAAATATCAGTTCCATATCTGTAATAATTTTTATAATTAAATGCCCGTTATCATTATTCCATGGTAACTCAGGTTATATGTGACAATGGTACATGAAAATAAAGAAATCTGATGTGTTACACTCACATGACTTTCTCTACTCTTGTACAAACTATTTTTACAAACCCTTATTCTCCATCTACTTTATGTTAATCGAGATAAACATTTGAGGACTCTATCTTATGCTAATGTTCTTGTAGGTGTAAGGGGAATATGGTAGGCTTTAAGCGATAGTCAAGTATTTTAAGAGCTGGTTGCTATGTGGAGCATTGCATTCTCTTTGCATGTCCAGGACATAAAAAAAGTAAAGCATTTTTGGAAACATGTCCGTGTGTCTATCTGTGTGTGTCTTGTCTGTCTGTGAACCACATAACTCAAAAATGAAAAGTCGCATAAACACCAAACTTAGTATTTGGGTTCAATATGTTCCAGGGATGTGACATGAAAGTTTTCAAGAAAATCCCCCAATCCAAACCACCCTTACATGGAACATTTTTCGAAAATTTTGATTTTCTCAAAAACGGCTTGTAACGATTTTGATTAAAGTATCATATGTTTAAGACATTTTTATGGCAAATAAAATGGGTCATATGAATAAAAAGCAAGTACTTACTCAAAGTTTATACTCATGAGTATGAACACTTTCTGAGATTATATACTCAGCTCAATGAGAACATACTTGCTTTCATAAGAATAAAAGCCTACTACCTCATACAAGTATATATTCATCCTCACAGCCATATTGTTCACTTAAATCTAAGTATATACTCGTGTCATCTACACTCTTTGACCATATACTAGCTTTGTTGAGTGTGTGGTGATGTGTTATTTGGCACTCTGAATTAGAGGAGTAGATTTTGTTGTATTTGGTTCTGTCACATCTGAACTGCTCAGGAATTATTCTGTGTTTTATAACAAGTTTCAGTGGGAATGTTAGAGAAATATTAGGTCCTTTAAGAAATGAAAAAATAATTGAAGCAACACCACGAAAGCATAGCTGTAAATGAAATTAGCAAAACAACAAATAAAATGAAATAGGCAAAATTTTATTATCAATAAATCGGGCAAAAAGAAAATATTCATGGATTCTTAAGTCATAATTATAAGGTGCCAGATGCAAATTCAAATCAGACTTGTTTCTAGAATCCGGGATGTTTACACTATTTTTCTACAAAGCAGTTTTGTTATAGGTAACCTAACTTCTTAAGCAACTGAATTTTGGGGTTAGGATTTTACATAGCTTAATTAATAAATCTGACTTTCAATAATACTTCTAAGTTATATTTTCATGCAGCAATACAGGATTTTGAAACTCCTTGAATGTTCATGGCAAAGTTAAAACCAATAAATAAAATGGTTATAAACAAAATTAAAGAAATAATTGTGGATTGGAAAGTCATAGCTCATGAGGTGCTGGATGAACTCATCCGACTGTTTTTAAAATCTCAGGATATTTACACTATTTAGGTATACTGTGAAACAGTTTTCTTATAAAGTTATGAGTAGGTATCTGGATTTTGAAGTTAACAATTTACATAGTAAGGTTAATTAATAAGCTTGACTTTCAATGCTATTTCTAGGTTATGTTTTTCTGAAACAATGCAAGATTTTGAAACTTCTTTAATACATATAGCTTATGTTTGTAACTTTTCCATGAGTACTATACAGCTCATAAGCTGTGCCATTCTCTTCATATTTAGTTTTAAGTAAAAAAAATCAATATATACTTAGAAGTGAGCATGCATCTAACCATGCTCAGCATGAGAGGAGAATGAACACATAAAACTGAGAATATACTAGCTATTATTCATTCCAAATAAGAGTACATACTTTTGTAAGATGGGTGCCTGAGTATGTTCTACTTTGCTTCCATTACTTGAGCATGTTCTCAAAATGAAGTAGATACTCAGATGGTTTTATTCTTAACAAACCGAGTATTTACTTGAAAAGGTGAAGTATCTACTAAATACTATTTTTATTCATATAACCCAATATATGTCATAAACATTTTTTTTGTAAAGTGAACCATTTTCGAGATATTCCTTGTTATTTCTTTGAATTTTCCAATACTTACACTTTTTCTCAACTGAAAATTCGTTATTCTTTTTTTTTGGTTCTTGACATGCAAAGAGAATTACATTTTACACATAGCGACCAGTTCTAAAAATATTTGACTATCACATAAGGCTGTATGTTCCCCTTGTTTTGTATTTGCAAAGGCAGTATAGAAATACAGTAGCCTTTAAGCATAGACATATCTCTTAATAGCTGGTTACTATGTGCAGCACCATTCTCTTTGCCACAGATTAATACTCTTTGCATATCCAAGACAAAAAAATGAATAACGAATTCCCATTTGAGAAAAAGTATAAGTATTGGAAAATTTAAGGGGATAAGCAATATCTCAAAAATGGTTCACTCAACAAAAAAAAATTATATGACATAAATTGTGTATTTTAACGCGATCTACATTTTTTGTGTAGTAAAATTTTGTCTATCTCTTATGGTTTACCAGTTATGCAAAAGTCATTCACAATGAAGAATACTTTTTGGAGACATTCCCAGGAAATTCAAGATATACATTTTATATGCCATAAAAATGTATTAAACATATGATACTTTAATCAAAATCGTTAGAGCCGTTTTTGAGAAAATAAAAATTTTCGAAAAATGTTCCATGTAAAGGGTAATCTGGGGTGGGGGGATTTTCTTGAAAACCTTTGTGTCACATCTCTAGAAGGTACTGAACCTAAATACGAAGTTTGGTGTTCATCCAACTGTTCATTTCTGAGTTATGCTGTTCACAGACACACACACGGACATGTTTCCAAAATTTCGACACCGAGATTCCACCGGAAATATATGTTTTGAGACCCCCTGAATCCAAAAAAAGCATTTTTGGAAACATGTCAGTGTGTGTGTCTGTAAATAGCATAACTCAGAAACGAACAGTCGGATAAACACCAAACTTGGTATTTAGGTTCAGTATCTTCCAGAGATGCGACACGAAGGTTTTCAAAAAAATCCCCCCACCCCAGATTACCCTTTGCATCGAACATTTTTCGAAAATTTTAATTTTCTCTAAAATGTGTAACGATTTTGATTAAAATATCATATGTTTAAGATATTTTCATGACAAATAAAATGTATATCTTGAATTTTCTGGGAATGTCTCCAAAAGTATTCTTCATTGTGAACGACTTTTGCATAACTGGTAAACCATAAGAGATAGACAAAATGTTACTACACAAAAAATGTAGATCACGTTAAAATACACAATTTATGTCCTATACATTTTTTTGTTGAGTGAACCATTTTCCAGATATTGCTTGTTATTCCCTTAAATTTTTCAATACTTATTTTCTCAAATGGGAATTCGTTATTCATTTTTTTGTCTTGGATATGCAAGGAGTATTAATCTGTGGCAAAGGGAATGGTGCTGCACCTGGCAACCAGCTATTAAGAGATATGTATGTGCTTAAAGGCTACTGTATTTCCATATTGTCCTTGTAAATATATATTCCCCTTACATCTACAAGAAAATTAGCAATAAGATAGAGTCTGCAAATGTTTATCTTGATTAACTTGAAGTAGATGGAGAATAAGCGTTTGTAAAAATAGTTTGTACAAGAGTAGAGAAAGTCATGTGAGTGTAACACATCAGATTTTTTTTTATTCAGGGGGCCTCAAAACATATATTTCCGGTGAAATCTCGGTATCAAAATTTTGGGTGGAATACAATACTTCCCCTACTTACTATACATAGTAGAGAAAGTAAAAAGCATGTCTGGAAACATGCCCGTGTGTGTGTCTGTCTGTGAACAGCATAAACTTGGTATTTGGGTTCAGTATCTTCCAGTGATGCGACACAAAGGTTTTCAAGAAAATCCCCCCACCCCAGATTACCCTTTACGTGGAACATTTTTTGAAAATTTTAATTTTCTCAAAAATGCCTCTAACGATTTTGATTAAAATATCATATATTTACGATACTTTCATGACAAATAAAATGTATATCTTGAATTTTCCTGGAAAATTCCACATAGCAACCAGCTCTTAAAATATTTGACTATCGCTTAAAACATACCAATTCCCCTTGCATCTACACGAAAATTAGCAATAAGATTAACATCTCGATATCTCGATTAACATGAAGCATATTGAGAATAAGTGTTTGTAAAAATAGTTTGTACAGAGTAGACACAGTCATGTGAGTGTAAGACAGATTTTTTCAGTCAGTTCACTGCCATTTTGACACATGCAGCATATTATTAAAAATATAAAGATAGTATTCAATAATGAAAAACATAATATGTGTTATATATAATTTTAAGCATTAAACTGCAAGGAACAAGAATAAATAAAAACCACAATTTTGTAAATTTTGGCACTTTTGACTTAATGAACTCCCTTAATGAACCCCCTTAAATCATGAGATACAATTATCATGGGAAAGTGTTTTCCAGAGTGCCAAAGAGAAGTGGTGAATAAACTTACTTGAGAAGCTCTTCCAGTAGAAGCTCTGAATCTCATCTTGTGCAATACAGGCGAAGTTTTTGGAGAAGTCTACTGGAAGTATGGCTAATTTAGGATTGAAAGTAGGAGAAGCTTCCTATTCTTGGTATGCATTTGCTTGAGTTCTTTTTAAATAATTATGTTCAAAAAATTGTGGCGTCATCTTACAGTGTGCTTGGCTAGTTCAGTGATTGTTCTCTCTTCTACTACTTTCCTCCGCTTGCCATCATTTTGAATCCACACATTTCATTTCACCATTGCTGGAATATCAGTGTTTTCTGATGCAACATTTAGTTTGGTATCAATAATACTGTTGCATTTTTCACATCTACTTAACTAGCAATTTTCTATCTGTCGCATCTCTACACAATATGAAGTCGAAGAAATTATTGGTATTGAAAGAAAATCTGGTATTGCCTTATGGAAAGAATCAATTGCAGATATATAATTCTCATGATACCTGCAGAGGCAAACTATGTGAGGCAGTTTGTTACTTAGCAGTACATGCTGAGGGCTTAATGTAGCAAATTTACTTTTGCCAATTATTTTAGCTTTCTCAGAGCAAAATAAATCATGTGTCTCCATGATTGAAGAAATCAGATGGCGAGTTTGCCTTTTTACTTTCTCTACTACGTATACTGAATAGGGGAAGTATTGTATTCCATCCAAAAATTTGATACCGAGATTTCACCGGAAACACATCTTTCGAGGCCCCCTGAATCCAAAAAAAAAAAACATTTTTGGAAGTGTGTGTGTGTGTGCGTGCGTGTGAGAGAGAGAGAAAACAGCATAACTCAGAAACGAACAGTCGGATAAACACCAAACTTGGTATTTAGGTTCAGTATCTTCCAGAGATGCGACACAAAGGTTTTCAAGAAAATCGCCCCACCCCAGATTACCCTTTACATGGAAAATTTTTCGAAACTTTTAATTTTCTCAAAAAAGGCTCTAACGATTTTGATTAAAATATCATATGTTTAAGATATTTTCATGACAAATGAAATGTATATCTCGAATTTTCTGGGAATGTCTCCAAAAGTATTCATTGTGAACGACTTTTGCATAACTGGTAAACCATAAGAGATAGACAAAATTTTACTACACAAAAAATGTAGATCGCGTTAAAATACACAATTTATGTCATATACTTTTTTTTTGTTGAGTGAACCATTTTCGAGATATTGTTTGTTATTCCCTTAAATTTTCCAATACTTATACTTTTTCTCAAATTCGTTAATCATTTTCTTTTGTCCTGATAATGCAAAGAGAATGGAATACTCCACATAGCAACCAGCTCTTAAAATATTTGACTATAGCTTAAAGCCTACCAATTCCCCTTGCATCTACAAGAAAATTAACAATAAAATTAACATCTCGATTAACATGGAGAATAAGCGTTTGTAAAAATAATTTGTAAGAGTAGAGAAAGTCATGTGAGTGTAACACATCAGATTTTTTCCTTTGTTCCATCTTTATTTTTCGCATCTTTAATCTCTGGTCCTTTACATCATCCGTTTTGTAAAAAGCAAGAACCTTACTTATTGTCTCATATTTTAAAGCATTTTGGTGTATATTTCTTGTTGAATACTTTATTGGTCAATGTTGCTCTTGAGCAGCTTTCTCACTATAGCCTTCTTTTTGCATGGAGATTTTGTTAATTGTCTATTTATACGAGCAACTGCTTGACCCAAAGAACAGTTTCATATGCAGGACTTTCATTTAGTGATACTTTTTGCTCTTTTCTTTTGTTTTTTGTATTTGGGCATTATTATTATTTTTTTTTTTGATTATTTTCAATTTAAGCTCCCTTTGCTGCAAGGTTTTTAATGCTTCTTTTCTCTTCTACTGCTTCGTTTTTCTATTTGTCTGTGGAGTGCTTTATATTTTTATATCTCCCTTCTTCTTTCAACTTCTGCTTTCCCAGCTTCATTTTTTCTGCAGCTGTAATTTCACTATAAAATACACTCAACCTGCTATTGACAGATATTTACATTATTATCCCATTGAACAAGTACAGTTCAACTGTACTGTATGAATATGATTAACATCCAACACAAAGTTACAGGGTAAGTCAGTTACACATTTCAATTGCAAAATTGATACGATAAACATTTGTTTAAAGTCCTGTTTTGTGTAAAATTGAATAAAGTTTGTACTATCATTGTTATAAAATATAAATGATCATGAATCATTAATTTTTACTTTCTCTACTACGTATAGTAAGTAGGGGAAGTATTGTATTCCACCCAAAAATTCGATACCGAGATTTCACCGGAAATACATGTTTTGAGACCCCCCTGAATCCAAAAAAAGCATTTTTAGAAACATGTCCGTGTGTGTGTCTGTGAACAGCATAACTCAGAAACGAACAGTCGGATAAACACCAAACTTGGTATTTAGGTTCAGTATCTTCCAAGGATGCGACACGAAGGTTTTCAAGAAAATCCCCCCACCCCAGAGTACCCTTTACATGGAAGATTTTTCGAAAACTTTAATTTTCTCAAAAATGGCTGTAACGATTTTGATTTAAATATCATATGTTTAAGATATTTTTATGACAAATAAAATGTATATCTTGAATTTTCTGGGAATGTCTCCAAAAGTATTCTTTATTGTGAACAACTTTTGCATAACTGGTAAACCATTAGAGATAGACAAAATTTTACTACACAAAAAATGTAGATCGCGTTAAAATACACAATTTATGCCATATACATTTTTTTTGTTGAGTGAACCAAGTTCGAGATATTGCTTGTTATTCCCTTAAACTTTTCAATACTTATTTTCTCAAATGGAAATTCGTTATTCATGTTTTTGTCTTGGATATGCAAAGAGTATTAATCTGTAGGAAAGGGAATGGTGCTGCAACCTAGCAACCAGGTATTAAGAGATATGTATGTGCTTAAAGGCTACTGTTTTTCTATATTGCCCTTGTAAATATACTTTCCCCTTACATCTACAAGAAAATTAGCAATAAGATAGTGTCTGCAAATGTTTATCTCGATTAACATGAAGTAGATGGAGAATAAGCGTTTGTAAAAATAGTTTGTACAAGAGTAGAGAAAGTCATGTGAGTGTAACACATCAGATTTTTATTAAACTTTTGACAAACAAAAGAGAAAATACTGACGATGGGAACAAACCGTCTCCCGAAACGCGTTCAAGTAAGAATATCATAGTGATGTAGTGTAACAACCCTCAACTCTCTATTTTAAACAAAAGTTTGTTTGGTAGTTCAGGTTACAACTGGAACATGCTTAAAAAAAATTAATATTGTGCAAATAGAAAAAGCTTTTGAAATATTATTGGTAGCTATTAAAACAAAGAAAATATTGAGGAAATTTATAGCAAAGAAATATATTTTTAAACCCAACTTTCTAGATGGTTATCTTGTTTAATAAAAGCATGGGTACTAAGGCAGAAAATAGAGGGAAAAGCAAATCTCTGTATCAAAATCAAGCCAGATAACTAAATTTACTATCTTGTCTGTCCAATCAAATAAAAATATTACTAAACTGATATGGACTTCTATTTTCCTGCTACCGTGTCACTATTATCATGGAATGAAATGTTAGGTTAGGATATAGCAATTTATAACTTCGCACCATGCAAAGCAAAGATTCTGAAAAATTTATGAAACTTGTAGGCAATTATTGTAAACCACCCTACAAAATTTCAAATTTTTAGCTAAACACCTTTATGATTAATGGTAAATTTCATATTTGCTATCACTTGGACCTACATCTCCCCATAAGAGTAACGTGCGTTCTTCAGGAGTTGCTGTAGCAAACTAAGCATCCGAGACAAGCACAATAGTTTCTAGTTATTTAGAAGAGTGCGCTACAAGATATATTTTCTTCTGGTTTGTTTACATAATGGCACACAGTTCAAAGAGGATAGGGGTAATTTTGGTGTGCTATAGCACATTAGTCATCCCTTTTTCACAACTAAGGTTGTTTGAAGCATCGCAGAGAATATTAGGTATGCCCTTTTAATAGGACATAGCGTTTTATGCACAATTTGTTTGTTGTATTGCTGATAACACTGGTTGGCACCAAAATCCTCTTGGGGAATAAAAGGGGGTCATTCTTATGGTTTTTACGACGTCGAATCTGAATTTGAAAACCAAATTGCTTTACCATGTACCAGTTTTAAAAGGCCCGTAAATTTATATAAACAAAATTAAGATTTTTTGTGTACATTTGAAATTTTGGCTGATAATTTGTTTTGATCTCAGATTGGGTTAGTATGACAAATGATAACATTATATGTTACTAAAACAAATAAATGTACATTCCAAATATGCATAAATAGGGCTAATTTCACTTTTATCACCAAAAATACCAGGTTACTTGCATCTAGAAATAAACTACTACTGATGTCATGCAAAATCTATCAACATTGTTACAAATAAATTAATTGAAATAGTTAAATAATACTCATAATGATGTGTAGCTGAGCTGAAACATTTCAGTTATGAGGCATGCTATAGCTCACGTTACCAAATGAGGCAAAAACAGTCCTTAATTTCTTCATAATTTTTAGATTTCTTGTTTTCCAGAAAGTTGCAACATGCATTCCAGGCTCTTCTCTCGATTAAATTCAATGTATGTTTAAATACGGCATCCTGAAATAGTTGTTTTATTGGAGGTCCAATGAAAATGCGCTCTTTTATTTTGGCCTTGGCTAATTTATGGAAACTGCTTCTTCGGGTAAGTGAGTCCCGAACCTTCTGTAGCCATTGCCTTCACAGATTGTTTTATTAAGGCAATCTTAATGTGAAGAGGAGACAATATAATTTTTACCCTGTCGATTAAAACTTCATGTGCCACATTTTTTTGACCTAGAATGTTTTCTTTTTTTCACAATATCCTTCACGCGACTGTCCCACTCACACATGAAGCAGTTGAATCTTATACCCATGTTGTAGGCCCATCAGGTCAGCTCCTGTGCTCCATTGATGGCCTTTGTAATTATTTTATGTAAAAGGTGTTGCATATGTTTCCTTCATGTTAACTGAATGTGCGAGAGGAGTTGACGGATGTATGTTACCAATAATACATATGCTTCCTGTTTGTTATCAGAGAGATTGCGGAGAGTCACACTTTTTAAGTTCCCATTGCAATGTCAAGGTATTTAGTCAGGCATCATTATGAAGCCTTTATAATCCTATTTAAGAATTAAATTATTCATGGCAATTATTATTTTTACATTAAAATGAAAATCATAGAGACAAATTGCTAATAAAATTTACCCAAAATGCACTTTTTTCCAATTTCAGAAGTAGCTGCCCCCAAAACGGTACATGTTAGAGAAATGTGGCTAACATATTTGGATTCAGCGATATCGAATACATAAGATGAACATAATTTCTTTCCAAAGAGGGATTTTTAAAAATTTTTTGCCAACCAGTATAAATTCAGGGCCTGGCTTTGTTACTGCACCAGGGCAAACTAAATTTAAATTTTGCCACTCCAACTACAGGTTGCAGGTTCAAACCTGGCCTAGACTAATGGTTTTTAAGTGTGCTTAAAAGTGACAGCCCCATGTTAGTAGATTTACTAGCATCTAAAAGAACTGTGGGGCAAAATCCAGCACACCTGCAACGCTGATATGGTACTGCCAATTGAACAACACCGTTAACAAGCATTCATTTGCAAGGTATTAAGTTTTTTGACTGTAGTTTATAACTGTTGTGGTTAATGGGAATCTTAATATTATGTGTTCCTCAAGCAATGTTCTATTAACACAGTGAAGTGTTTATTATTTGTTATTTATAGTACTTGTTGCATAGAAAGTAAAACAGCTAGAATTACAAGGTGCTTGTAGAAATCATCTCACCCATTGTCCTTTCAGTTGTTAGTGATACATTTCACTGACACTTATTCAATAATCTTTAGAACACATAAACATGGTAACTAAAACAAAATACTCTCTTGATCCATATGTCCAACTTTTACACTTGATACACTGCATCCAATTTTCTCAGATGTCTCCAAAACACATAATGAACTTAACAGTGTCTTCTTTTAACCCATTATTTCCCCTAAGCTCCAGCTGCTTCTTGACTTTTCATGACCACCCTCTGGAGCACCTGACTTATGTTTAGCGTTCTTGAACTCTTTCAAACTTGCTGTGTTCTGGTTTTAATTCTCTTTAGCTGTGATCTTTATCTCCACTAATGTTTTTTGAAAGGTGAAGATGTCAGGATCTAATTTTTCTGATGTTTTGGTTTCCTCTTCTTTACCTCAACTTCAGAGGCCTTTGTTAAAGTAAAGATAAGCGATTCCAAGTGTTGGAGATACTAGAATGGCTGAGTTTTTAATATGGGTCATTGACCAGAAGTTTAAGGTACAGTCTGAATGGACCCAGCAGATTGGCTGAAGTCAATGGTGATGAAGGGTAGGTTTAGAAAAGTGACTGTAGTGAGAGCTGATGAAGGCCAAGGTTCAGAGAAGATGGTTGAATTGAGAGCTGATGAAGGTACAGGTTTGGCATAGGTGCTTGATGCAAGATGTGATGCAGGTTGCAATTCTCATAATGTGGAACTGAACATATTTTCTGTTGATTGTTCCAAAGTTGGAGTATTTTGTTTGGGTTCAGACACCTGTAAATGCTCAGCAGGGAGGAAATCAAGGTCTGTGAATATACCTGTATTTAAAGGCCAAAATCCTGACTGCAGAGTGGAATGTAGGCAATGTTGAAAGTCCAGCAATATTTCTTCAAGAAATTTTCATTGAGTAATATTTCCTCATCCACACTCTACACGTTTGATTGTAGGTAGCTTTTAAGGCTGCATTACTGTCATACCTAAGGGTTGCAGCTTGCATGTAGTGTATGAAGGAATGCTTATCATATGGACATGATGTTTTCTTGCAAACAAAATAACCTCCAAGTCTTTCTGGTTGCAATATTGACTATTGAGTACGAGGAGTACTGTCTCTTCCTTAGTTGCAAGTTCTCTCGACAAAAAGGTCCCACCGCTTCAAAAATGCCTTTGCTGGTATCTAACCACTTTCCTCAGCTGTGAAAACACTTCCTGAAGAAGCACTTTTCTTCAAGATGGCATCAACTCTAGATTTGTTTGGGAGGAATAAAGATATCAGCAGCAGCATTTACACACAGCAGAATTGTCACATTTCTCCCCCTTTCCCCTAATATGATCTTATTTGTTTCTTTCCCCTCTGAGAGATATCTTTTAGACTGTTGTCATCCACAACAGAAATGCCTGTTTCATTACAACTGTGTATTCTGTTCACCCTCTGGAGGCTTAAAGATTCTGGCTTGAGAGAGAGGGAGAGAGAGAGATCAGGATATCTTGCATGAAATAGTAATAAAATTGTTTTCTAGAAACCTTTTTGTTTGTTAAACTGTTGAGACATCTTCAAATGTTCAGTTACAGCAAGCATAAATTGTAAGAATATCTTTTAATTGAGGGACATGAACTTATTGTCTAAATTTTTCATGTAATTCACCCATTTTTCCATTTCTTCATCAAAAGCTCTCTTGAATCTGCCCAGCTGAGGAGCTTATATTCTTTTCTGCAAGTGTGCTTCAAGGTACAGAAAATGCCTCAGCTGTCTCTCTTGCAATCATAACCTTGCTCACAGCTAATTTCTTCATTCCATTTTCCTCATTTCGTGCCATTTCAGTTTGAAAGGAAATGTTCTAAACATTGAGATTAATTCTGAAAGACAATCGGATGGCCGGTACTTTATGACAAAGATGTGATGGGATCTATTCATGCTGGTACATTCTTTTGTACGATTATCATGAAAAGTTTTTTGGATGTCGTTCTTTATATAACACAGATAACCAAAACATAAAAACAAAATTAAGCATTTACCTTAAACGGGCCTAAAATATCAAGCGAGATGGCTCTGTGATAACATGTGAGGCTCACATTCAGGAGGTCCCATTTTCAGTTCCCATCCTGACCTTGAATTTTTTGTGGTTTTCCCTGGTTGGTAGGCGAATGTTGGTGTGGTTTATCATATACCACGATTTCCTTTCCATCATTTCCGCTTCGTTCTGCTTCTCATCTTTTAAGTGTGTTTCTAGGTTTCGTGGCATATGGCGGTGCCAGACAGATGATGCAGAAGCTTATTCAGTGGAAAGAGCACTCCTTGTGGACACTGTTTGGTCAACAAGTCATTCGTCAGCCTCTCTAGGCAGCTGCAGCGGTGGGACAGGTCTTTGAGCCTGGAACTGTAAAGGACTTCCGCACATCTCTTGCCTGCTTAGGATCAGACGATGTAACTACAAAATCATTGATTTAAGACATAGTCATTTAAGCTTTATGCTTGCAATAAATGCACTTTGTCACATTGTTTAATAGGCCTAATCATTAAAAGATCACAGCACATTTGATTTTCTGTTGTGTATCATCTTCCCTTAATTAAGGCATTCCAATATAATTAAAATATTTTTTTTCTTTAACTGATTACTTTCCTCTTTGTAGGATTTACATGCTCAAGAACATAATTAAAATTAATGATAATCAAAAAAATATTAACTAAAATATTGTATGCACGTACGTCTCTTTGCCTCTAAATATTTGCATGTAGATAGGTTCCTCTAACCCTAAACCAAAGGCAGTGCTGAAGTTACTGTTAGGTTTACAGGCTGTAAGAAGCATAACTCAAGTCACAATCGATCTCTGCTTTATTAATCATTTACATTTTATGAGATATGACTATTTGAGGGGTGTACACTTTTGAAGACTGACGTGTATTTTGCCTACTCTGGACTGCAGAGCTTTACTGCACTAAAACTTTTCACTCACAAAATCTAAAGCTTAGCATAAAACCCACTAAATTTGAGGCAGTAGAACAAAATTAAGGTGTCATTGTTAATTAAATAAAATAGACAAACTTTAGGAACTTGTTGACATAAATAGTGAAATTAAGTGCAAGAATTAAATACAACAGTATAGAGTGAAAACCCAGCTGCGATTTTCATTCTGAAACTTCTCCCAAATTTTCTTCCCTGTCTTCTGTGTCTTGGGCAAGACGTCATGTTTGTAAGTCCTTCTTAAATTGCGTGTTATATTGCTGGTATTATACCCTTGCGACATAAGTCAAGCAGAATTTTCCCCCCCTCTACACTTGTATTGAGGGGGTTGTTGTTGTTGTTATTATTATTGTTGTTATTATTATTATTATTATTGTTGTTGTTGTTGTATTATGATGTGTTGAGGTGCCTCATAAGCTGCAGATAACAGCTGCTCTTCTATTAAATTACTTGGTCATTGCTGACTGTTCAGCCTCTTTTAAGGACATGAAATTCTGGTTCATCATATGAGTATTTAAAAATCATTGTGTGATATTCATAGAAACTAAGCAATTGTTTTTGCTACAAATTTGTTGGAAAATCTAACAAAAGCTTTGATAGATATGCATAATAATAAGAAGTAGCAATTGCTTTTACTTTAGCAAAAGCTGCATCATGTCTGCCAGGTTAAGTAAAAGTTTTGACATACAGCAGTTGTTACGACTGTTATGCATAACATCTAGGAATTGTGTTTACTTCATAGCAAATTGAAGCCTGCTTCAGTTGTACCTTCGCTAGCTTAGCAAAAGGTTTTTCATAAACACAAGTGGCTGCATTTATGAGTATCTGAGAAAGGAAGGTCTACAAACTTAGGAGGAGTGCTGAAGAACAGGATTTCAAAAAGTTATATAGATTTAGCAGTGAAAATGTTGCATGGTTAAATGATTATTTTCTGGGAGAAAATGATGAAGCGCGTGGTGGAGCTTTGAGCAGTCAGCAGAAAAATCAGGACTTTTGAGAGTCCTGGGTTTTCAGGTTGGCATTGGAGAAGACATGGTTGTACATCAAAGTACAGTTACGCATGTAGCAAATAAAATTGTTGAAAAAACTTGCTTGTGAATGCTGTTTCCTTCAGATCAACAGAATATGCACAATGCTAAACTTTAGTGGCAGAGGAAGTAAAATTTTCCATCTGCAGTATGAGTTCTCTACTGCATGCATGTGAAGATTGCAAAACCAAATCATCAGGGATGAATACCTTGATTGCAAAGGTTAGCCAAGCTTTGTTTAATACTGAGGAATGGTTCACCAGTGCTGATATTCAATGGCCTGGGTCAGTGCATGACAAGCATAGGGCATAGCAGTGCACTGTGTGCAGTAATGAAAAGAAGCATAAACACCATGTTGATGAAGGCTATGAACTAGCACCTTGGTTAATGGTTACATATTGGAATCCTGTACACTGCAAGAAATTGCATTTAATAGACTCATAAAAGCAGAATGGGGTATAATCGAACATTGTTTTGGATAGTTAAAGAAAAGGTTTTTAATTCTTCATTGTGGAGTAAGACTGAATTTAGTGCTCACACCAAAACTAATCATCCTACATAACGTGGCCAAGTACTTGGTTTCGATGACCTAGGTGTTGATGGGGGTGATTTTGAAAATTAAAATGGTGGCAATGAAGCTGCAGCATGTGCAGAAGGAAGAAGAGAACTAAAGGAAATTGTATATACTTTGTAAATCAGTTATCTAACTGAAAAAAAAATCACTCAGACCTTAAATCAACTTATCATATTTGAAAATTTTGCTGTAAATGAAATATGTTTTAAAATAAAATTTATGGCAGCTTTAGGGATAGTTACTTTTGTTTTTTTAGAAGTTCCAGTTTTGTTTTAAAAATAATCGGTTTCAAACTCAAACACATGCTGACACTGCAGGTCTCTCAGCTCTGCTTTGTTACTGATGGTAGAGATGGACCCTTGTTTCCTATCACACCTCCCTGACATGTACCTGTGCCTGCAAAAAAAAAAAAAAAAAAAAAAAAAATTCCTTCCTTGTCTTCAAAGTTTCAGAAAGCGTGCAATATGTAACAGAATAAAAATGTATATGTTATATAAAAAAAAATGTTTCTTTCAAAATCTTACTTGGTGTCTTGTTTAGTGTTGGATTGTTATCTGCTGACATTAATGGAAATAATTGTTGCTGCCATTGATTCAGTTTAATTCTTTTGTTTCGTTTTGCCTTCATGTCGGTCTTCCCTTTCACTATAGTTAGAATTCATCCTTTTGCCACAAAGCTGCTCAATTTCCGTAATTACTTGCTTAATCACTGCCTCCTCTGGTTTTAGTTTTGGAACTTACGATTTGTTTAACAACACCAATTTTTCTTTAATTACACTAAGAGACAGATCATTGAACCAGTTGTCCACTTTACATTAGAAACGTGATATCTTATCAAATTTAACAAAATGACTCAATTGAGTGACAAGGAGGCGTACAACAAAATGCATAGGATGTGTTTGAAATGAAGGCAGAGTCCATCTACTTGCATGGCACAATTGGATTTGTGCATACGTGCTAAGGGAATATCACCTGCTGTGGCCTGGTAGCTAGCAAGCAATTCCTACGTATGGCTAGCATTTGCATTTAAGCAAAAGCATGCGGTTTATACATGCAATCCAGAGCAATTGGTTTAGATTCCATCATTTGCTAGATTTTATGCATACCTGCCATGTGTATGGCTCACATTTGCGATATTGGATCCACAACTTCTTCATGCAATGTACCTTTTTCTGTTTTCTTCCTTTTTCTTGCTTGTCTTCATTTCCTTTTGAAGCTTGGCGAGGTCCAAGAATTTTGATTCATCCATCTTGATTACTGTGTGCTTTGGTGATGTCATGCACACAGCTGTGGATCGAAAATGTTGATATTCTTACTTTTTCTTTCTATTGTGGCATGAGCGGAATCCACTTCCATTTGAGAATGACCAGGCTTAAAGCAGCACTGGTTAATCAATGATATGGCTGAGGTACTAACAGCATAATAATACAGGCTAAGACAAAATAAATGAGCAATAGCCAGAGAGGGAGTTCAATTCGGAAAACCACGGAAGCATTCGCTGACGCTGAGTTCATAATTCACAACTTAATACCATCCTGCATTCATTTCAAAGCCTATGTGATAAGTGGGAAGATGCCTTTCAGTTGAATTTTATTCATGGTAGCCGAGCAGTGAAATATATATGAAGGGTCCATGGGAAGAACATGCTAAGTCACTTTTAATCATTTTTGTTTTGTTTTTTATGCCATCTGTTAGAGTAAACTACCTTTCTAGTACTTCAGCAAGGCAAAGATCCTGCTTAGTCACTATATACACAGGCAAAAATAAGTGGGGTATAGGGAAAGAACATGCATAAAAGTTTCATGTTGGTGACATGGCCACAGTGCTGGTTTTAATTTCCCTCCACTTTTCCATTGTCATTATGAGAGACAATTGTTGAGTAAACTTTAGAGGTTTCTATGACTGTTTAAAGCTGTTACTTTATGCATACTGTCTGAACATAGGCTGTTAATTGAACTACCAAGCACCAAGAAGAGAAAATGTTTGGCCGGATGAGTGAAGTTCAAAAGAAATTAAGGCTGCAAAGCCATGAAACAGGAAGTGGTTGTAAGTGCAGGAAAAGTGCTTTGATTGAGTAGGTGAAAACCAAAGAAAAGGCATAATTAAGAGAATGAATGAATTTAAATTACATGATGAAATCAATTTCTATCTCAATGGACTTATTACTATTTTCCCAGTGCAAAAAAGAAGCCCATGAAAAGATGATGCTGCTTTTCGAGATGCTTCATACAAATTTAGGGTTAGTGTGTTGCTGATGGGAAAGTACAGGGATGTATTGTGTGTCAGAAGGCATCCATTTGCCTACATAATATTGGAAAAGCTAAAATTGATTATATAGTCAAGGCCTTAAAGCCTATAGCTCAAGCACCTTGTGATGCTAGAGGAAAACATTTAAAGCATCAACATAAACTAGATCCAGAGAAGCTTAAACTGGTTCATGACCACATAAATTCTTTACAACATAGAACCAGTCACTACAATAAGAAGAAGTATCTTAAATGTTAAAAAATTGTTTATAATGTTTCAGAAGATTCATCCCGAGCTATGCATTGCCTATGAAACATACAGAACGGTTTTCAACAGAGATGTTCATATTTCATTAGGGTATCCACGTACAGGCGCATGCAGCATGTGTGATGAGTACATTGTTAGAAAAAAGGCATTGGAATTAACACTCCAGAGAGAGAAGGAGAGCAATAGCAAAAATATAATAGAAAGGGAAGTCAAAAACACTGAGTGAACTACATCTATGGAAAAGTGAAACATTTTAGGAAAGGAAGAGAACCTCAAGAGCCAGAAATTTGTTACAAAAGAAACTGTTTTGACTATTGCAAAAATGTTATGTGCCCAACATATCAATAATGACGTATACTACAAGCAACAACTTTCACAATGTATCTTCAGCATCCACATGTATCCTGAAACCGTTGGTTAAAGTTTATTTCTTTTGTGATTCTGTTAGTGGTCAGAACAAAATGCCACTGTTTGCAGATTTTTCCATAATTTGGTAAATATAAAAATCTGTCTTCCAATAAGAGGGCATTCTTATTTAGAATGTTGGCTTAATCAACTATAGAGCTAATGGTGATTGGGCAGTACTAGACAGAAACCTATGCTGTTTGATGTAATAGAAGTTAATGATGAACCAGAACTGTTGAAGAAGCAGTATGTGTCCTTTGCAACTTGACCTATCAGCGAATTTGAAGCCTCAAATTGTCATGGGAATTTAGCATGCTTCTGAAACACCTACAAGGGACATGGGAACAACACAACAGAGGAGGAGACTGCCCAGCTTGCAAAGAGAATTCCTGATGCCAGATGTTGCTTACGAAGGTGTGATAAAAGCATTCCACATCTGATTTTGATTTTCAAATTAATTTTTAAAACATGTATGTATACAAGAGATTTGTCTAATACTTATGTATTGTCGTCCTCCGTGGACTAGTGGTTCCGTGTTAGACTCTAGTTCCCAAGGTTGCGGGTTCAAACCTGGCGGAGGGCAATGGATTTTTTTCGGGCGTAAAAATCCTTGGCATGGCTTCCTTCAGAAGGGAAGTGAAGCCTGTGGTCCCATGTCATAGATTTACAGCACGTAAAGGAACCTCAAGCCTGATAAAGAGGCCTCTGAGCAAAATTCCCGGTCTTTCACGCCCAATATAGAATGGGACGCTAAGGACCATAGTAGTTAGAAAGCGTCCATAAATAAAGCTCAATTTCTTATGTATTGTATATTCCAATAGGGCCATTACCAATACCCAAAATGAAGTATGAAAATTTGCAGATGTTAAAATGAGGTCCAAAGTCACAACAGTTCATCTGTAGATGATGGAGATGGAAAGAAGATAGCTTTAACTGCAGAGACTAACTTTTCTTATGTTTACACTTTTGTGCCATAATAATTTTTTTACAGTGATATAATAATTATGGTGGTGGTGTGCCTGAGTGGTTAGACAGCTTGCCTTTAACCAAGGTGGCTCAATCCCAAGGAACCACATGTGGGATTTGTGGTGGACGAAGTGACATCTGGGCAGGTTTTCCACACCATTTATCCTACCAATTGCTCCATCACCTTTCCTTGTCTCATACCAGGCTTTGGGCTGATCACCCATCCTCTCTCTGATCCATAGTCTGTGCTCCTGACAGACACCCACTTGGGGGCATAAGCCCTAATGATGGGGAGGGTAACCAGATAAAAAAGAAGAAGATATAGTAATTATTAATTTATTCACTTGATCAGGAGTCAAAACTTAACATGTTCTTTCACTTTCTTTGTTCACATTAGGGAAGTGTATGTCAAATATCAGCAAAGTCGTTTAAGATAACTCTGTGAGAACTAATTCATTCATATGTGCGCATTTTCTTCCAATTTAGCATGTTTAAAGTTAATATATATAAATTAATAGTTTTGATAGTTTTTTAAAGTTAAAAAATACTCTCCTGTGAAATTTATAAAAAGCGACTAAGCATGTTCTTTCCATGGACCGTTGATATGTCTAGTAATTGGAACAATCTGGGTTCGAATCCATGGTGTATATATTTCTTATTATTATTTATGTAAATTCCAATGTGATAAATATATGGCAGTGCTGTACATTTTCCATGCATAAGATTTTAAGACATTGATGCATAAATCAAACAAATTACTCTTTTCGTTTTCAAAATAAATGCAATATTAGTAAGAATTCTAAAGTGAAAAACTAAACCAAATATTTAATTGACTTATTCAGCCATGAATGGCACTGGCATGATCATGCATGTGCATCTCATAGCCCTGGAGTTCTAAAATTAAATTGAGTTTTATTTATGGATACTCTACTACTATGGTCCTTGCTCAGAGTCCTCTATCAGGCTTGAAGTTCTTTTACATGCCATAGATCTACTACATAGGACCACCGGCTTTACTTGCCTTCCAACGGAATTAATGCTAAGGATTTCTACGGCTGAAAAAATTCATTGCCCTCCGATGAGTTTGAACCCCCCTCAGGTACTGCCATGATATGTTAGCAGTCTGCTGATATAATCAAGGCTTCTCAGATATTCTTCCTCCTTCACACTGTTGCTTGTACAACTCATACATCGTCAAATTCAAATCTGCACATAATTAATCAGTTCCTTTCTTTTGTAGTATGAAGGGAGAGTAGGTATAAGAGGATAAGACTTCTCTTGTGTCTTCTGGTCTCTTTTTACCGGTTCATGATATCCTCTTCTTTCCTTCCCAATTATATTGTGCTCAATTTTTACTTTCTCTACTACGTACAGTAAGTAGGGGAAGTATTGCATTCCACCCAAAAATTCGATACCGAGATTTCACCGGAAATACATGTTTTGAGACCTCCTGAATCCAAAAAAAGCATTTTTGGAAACATGTCCGTGTGTGTGTCTGTGTGTGTGTGTCTGTGTGTGTGTCTGTGTGTGTGTCTGTGAACAGCATAACTCAAAAACGAACAGTCGGATAAGCACCAAACTTGGTATTTAGGTTCCGTATCTTCCAGAGATGCGACACGAAGGTTTTCAAGAAAATCCCCCCACCCCAGACTACCCTTTACATGGAAAATTTTAATTTTCTCAAAAATGGCTCTAACGATTTTGATGAAAATATCATATGTTTAAGATAATGTCATGAGAAATGAAATGTATATCTCGAATTTTCTGGGAATGTCTCCAAAAGTATTCTTCATTGTGAACGACTTTTGCATAACTGGTAAACCATAAGAGATAGACAAAATTTTACTACACAAGAAATGTAGATCGCGTTAAAATACACAACTTATGTCATATACATTTCTTTTGTTGAGTGAACCGTTTTCGAGATATTGCTTGTTATTTCCTTAAATTTTACAATATTATACTTTTTCTCACATTCGTTATTCATTTTTTTTATGTCCTGGACATGCAAAGAGAATGGAATGCGCCACATAGCAACAAGCGTTAAAATATTTGACTATCGCATAAAAGCTACCATATTTCCCTTGCATCTACAAGAAAATTACCAATAAGATTGACATCTCGATATCTCGATTAACATGAACCATATGGAGAATAAGCGTTTGTAAAATTAGATTGTACAAGAGTAGAGAAAGTCATGTGAGTGTAACACATCAGATTTTTTTTTATATGGTTGATTTTACAAAAGTCTCTGAAACATCCAATGTCTTTAGAAAGAATGTCATACACACTTGGATTTTTTCATTCTCCTTAATTAGAAAGTACCTTTTGCTCATATTCCTTTGTGATTTACCTGCTCTTCCACCAGGTTGTTAAGATAAAGCTTTTGTAACTCAGGAGACCCAAGTTCCTAAAAGCTATGCTGAATGTTGCGTATACCATATTTATTGAAATTAACATTTCATTATCTGATACATTTAAAACAATCTTTTTCTTTCATGCTTTTCTTGCAGGAATTTCAACATTTGTTGTAGAAATATACAACTTTCTAGTTGCCTATTCATTGTTCTATTTCTTTTCCATTCCTCTGGAACTGTTGTCTTCTTTCATTTTCTTTACAATGGTAGCAGCTGCTGTGTATTCAGCCCTTCTTCTGAAGTAATTTTCCCCCAACTTTTCAGCAAATCTTATGTCTCGTTGTTGTGCATCTCGTTTTGTATTCTCAGATGACTTTCTTTCGTCTCAACTTAGAATTTCCTATACTGCTATCTGTGAAAGAATACAGGAATTGTTATCACCTTCTTGGCTAGTTTTTATTCTTATTGCCTTGACATTTTTTAAACCTACTTACCACTGTCATCTACTGGATAATCAGGATTGTAATTGCTATCAGAACCCAAGAATTCCCTTAGGAGCTCTTTATTGCTTTCTTCTTCTTCTTCTTCTTCTTCTTCTTCTTCTTCTTCTTCTTCTTCTTCTTCTTCTTCTTCTTCTTCTTCTTCTTCTTCTTCTTCTTCTTCTTCTTCGGATCTTTCAGTTATTGTGAATTTGCTCCCTTTAACTTAGTAATCAATAAAGATAATACCAGAACATTAGGTTATAGTAATAATAATACTCACAACATTCACCAACATTTCTTTGATTCTTCTACACCATCAATACCATTCTATCTTCCTTACTCTATTATCACAATTTTTATTGCCTCCTACCTATTTTTAACTTTAATTGCAGTTGTTAAAATGATTAATATTTTTAAAAGACCCTCACATATTAATCAAAGAATGAAACAACACTGACTTCCTTTAATTGGAGCCATTATTGAGCATTATTGCTCATAGAACAATTGGCAACAGTTGATAAATCTTTGTCAATAGTGGTCCCAGTAGTTGGCAATTTTATCTTAAAAGGATGAATCAGCTTTTTTGCCTATTTGATCTATGCTGTAATTAGAGTGCAGTGATAGACTCATCTGATGGAAGGAGCTTATTCCAAGTTTTTGCTAGTGCTGTGTGCTTGACAGTAGCCCAAGCTTCTGCTGCATGTACACAGCATCCTTCAAGTCAACTTTTTGTACGGTTGCTGAATTGTTTTTCCCCAATCTGAATTACATAGTGCTTGTGCAAATTGGAATTTGCCAACTGGATTGCTTTTGGTTGATCAGCATTCACATAATCAATGTTCTATTGTAATTCTAATTTCCATGGGATGACCACACAGCTGTGTGCTGTTTAACTACAGCAGGGCTCTTTGCTCAATTGGCTATTAAGAAGCAGAATCATATAGACAATCAGAGGTTATTTTGCCTCACATTTTCATCTACAAATTCGAGGAAACTTATCATCTACCATCCCAGAGGAAAATGTTAAAAAAACAATGCAGAATACCGGACAAATGAATCTGCATGCATTGTGTCATGTTGGTGTTGCATGTCATGTGATGGTCTAGGTGTGTTGTGGCGGATCGATGTAACATTAAACACCCAATAGTGTAAGGATGTCCGTAAATGCAGCCTTCTGTGAGGAATAGATATCCTAATGAAATCATTGAATTCCATCAGGAACCATGCTCCCAGGTTTCAAATCAGCTCTTGCAATTGGAAAATATCACAATGATTGATTGGTCTCCTTGCTCACCAGATTTGAATCCCATTGAAAATGTGTGAGAGAGATGAAAAAAAGTGTTTGTGTTAAATTGGGCTGCAAAACCGTGAAAGGCAAAAGGTGCGATGGAATACAGGATGCTGTTTGAAGGAAGCACCCTTTCATCAAAATCTGACTATACTGGCTCCATTCTAAAAAACACACTTGTAACATGTGTACACAGGGTGTTTACTGGTAATAAAAGTAATGAATTGTAACAAATTTAAAGCTTTGAGGAATAAAGTGTAATGAATTTTTTGTTCAGTTCTGGCACTCATAATTTAATAAGGTCTGGAGCAACATGGCTGCTGCTATCGATCAATTTAGAGCTGTTTTCAAAAACACACACTGCCAACAGAGATGCAGCATGCCTTCACTTCCGTTTGTGATGCATTCTGTTTTTGTATGTTTTGTGGTTGCTGTATTGCCAAGCGAAGGAAGCGATAAAAATTTGACAATATTATTTACCTAGTCTTGTTGTGTGAAGTGAAGCATCAATTGTAAAGCTTTGCTCAAGTGACTGATGTGCGTAACAGTTTGTTATTGTGTAGCAACTATTAGTTTGACCATGGAAATAAGTGAAGTGTGAAGATTAGTGGTCTAATTTAGTGTAATGGTTTAAATATCTACGTTAATTACATACAAACCATCAGACATGCCGGGAAAAAGCTATTTTCAATGCACGTGATTAGCGAGTGAAGAATTCAAATTCTGGCTGAGACCAGTTGATGGACATAAATATGATGCTTACTGTTTGTTGTGCAAAAAAAATGTTTGACATTGGAAAAAGTGGCATTTACAATATATGACTATACATAAAAGGTAAAAAGCATATGGCATTAGCCAATCCCTTTAACTCCGGTACATAGCAGAAATTTGTGTTACATGACTACATTGTCTTTAAAGTGCCCAGCAGCAGTGGCATTTCTAGGTTTTTGCAATCTGATGAAGCTTCAAAGGCTGAGATTCTATGTTTAGCACATA
Organism: Deroplatys truncata; assembly: GCA_030765065.1. Classification (NCBI taxonomy): domain Eukaryota; kingdom Metazoa; phylum Arthropoda; class Insecta; order Mantodea; family Mantidae; genus Deroplatys; species Deroplatys truncata. Next base: position 12,493,729 of record CM060982.1, on the reverse strand, counting down.
GTGTTATGTCTAACATTTCATTACCTACAGTAGTGTCTTCAGTGGATTTATTTCCGCCTCAGAATATGTTGTTGAGAAATGTTAGGGAAAGTCCTGTGTTTGCTCTATCCATTGATGAAGAAGGCCTCAGTGATAGTGCACATAAAGAGCAAATGGATATTATGGTGAATTATTGGGATGATAATTCAGGTTTAGTAACTACTAGGAAAATTAACATCTTCAAATATAAATGAACCATCTAATAGCTTTGTTATCTGAAAATAACCTTGCATTTGAAAAGCTTATTACAGATGGCTCTAATGTAAACCAAAAGCTCTTGTCCAATCTAAGAAGTCACATGAAAAATAATTTGATTTCAGAAAAAGTTGATGTTGGGACATGCTTCCTCCATGCAGTAAATGAAGTATACAAAGCTGCATTAAAAAGCACAAGCTGAGGAGTTGAGAAACTTTAGAAGTCCTTATATGGTCTTTTTAAGAAGTCCCCAAGTTGCTGAACTGCATTCATTGCTGCAACTGGGTCTTTAAAATTTCCTAAAATGTTCTGTGCCATAAAGTCAACAGAGAACTCCTCTGTTATTGAGAAGCCTTGAAATGCTGCCTCACTTGAAAACATTTGTGTCTGTCTCTTCCATTGATTCCCACTACTTTTCCATAGTTAAAAAAATCCAATGAATGTTTCTACTCTTCCAGCTAAGCTTCACTTTTCAATGATGATTTCTAAAGATTTGGAATTGTTTTTGGAAATTTTCCAAGCCAATAGGCCACTTCTTCCATTTCTTCATTCTGAAATTCTGTTACTCAATAAAAAATATAGCAGGAAATTCTATGAAAAAGAGTGTAATGGATACAGTGTCATCTTTTAAGAAGTTGGCTGAACTTAATTTTTACTCCAAAGATCTTTTTAAAAAGATGGAGGAGATTGATATAGGTTTTGAAGCAGCTGAAAGCAGTAGATACTTATAAAAGAATATTGCAGGAAGTTCATTATTGACATTGTCACGAAACTTCTTCAGAAAAGTCCTCTTAACAAAAGGTACATATGTTTGTTTCCTCTTGTCACCTAAACTAACACCAGAGCGGTTAATTTATCATAATCAACTCTCTCCCTCTGAGGGTCATGCATTTTTTCGTTGTCATCCTCTGTGGTTACCATGTTAGCCTCTAGTTCCCAAGGTTGTGGGTTCAAACCCGGTGGAGGGCAATGGACTTTTTCAGGCGTAAAAATCCTTAGCATAGCTTCCTTCGGAAGGGAAGCAAAGCCGGTAGTCCTGTGTCATAGATTTATGGCACATAAAAGAACCTCCAGTCTGATAAAAGAGGCCTCTGGGCAAAATTACTGGTCTTTCACCCAAATATGGAATGTGACGGCACTAAGGACCACAGCAGTTAAAGAGCATTCGTAATTTAAAAAAAAAAAGAGTTTTTCGTGATGACGAAATCCTTTTGCGAAAATGAAGTGGCAAGTTTCCAGAATATACTGCAAAAGTTCAATGGAAAGTGTACTGACTGGATGCTGTTCTAAATGAAATGCAGCAATATAGCACATCATTTCATCACTTTGTGAAAATGGTACTGGTGTGGAAATGCTGCTGTTGAAAGAAGTTTCTCATTCAGCAATAACTTCTTAGTGTAGAACTTGGAAGACAACACTCTTATTGCACAGAGAGCAGTTTATGACTGAATTTTACAATTACCTGGTAAGTTAACCACAAACATTTTCTGTGTGTTGCTCTAATGCTTGTTGCAGGGTACAGTTGGGAAGCTCAGTTACTTAGATGGTCTTGGAATGAGCATCACTAGTGAAAGGGTATTATTAATTTTGTTGACTTTGATTTTAAGTTAAAGGGCTTTAATGCTATTAAGAAATGAGGAGATTCTTTAGAATTTTATATAGAGTGGAATAATTGTTTCTTTTTGTGCAGCATCATTATGATTTACTAATTTAATTTAAAAAGTTAGCTTTCATCACATTTTTAATATATTGCGCTTTGCTTAATTTTTATATTGTTGTGGCCTTTTACACTCTGTATTCAACTAGCATTCAGGAAAGTGATAATAGATTTTCAACTAGATTTATATTTCTTGTTATAGGAGGAATTCAGGATGTGAGAATAGATAGAAAAATTATAATAAACTTCAGGAATTCCTCCGCCGAAGAAGGGAAGAACTTTCATTAAAATGAAAACGAGAAGAAGATGCTCAGGAAGAAAGAAAAAGGACAAAGATACAGTTAAAAAAAACAACTGCTTTTGGAGGAGAAAGCCCACGAGGTGTCATCAGTTGACAAACAAATTAAAGTTCTTTTTTAAACAAAATGTGTTAATGAGATCAGTGTACCATTTTGGACATTTCAGTTTTGCTCATTGTTTAATAAATTTGGGCACATATTAAAATTGATTTCTTCTTTATTTACTGAACAAAAAGATTTTCATCTGGTGGGGTCCATATGTCCGCATACGGAATATGCCTAATTGTATGTTTAAATGTTTACTTTCAGAAATAAATTACTTTACTATGTTTAAACTGAAATTAATTATTTAAAAGCATATACAATTTGGTAAAATTTTAATACAGTGAATTGTGTCTGATGAGCGTCCACAAAGGACTGAAACTGGCAAATTTCTGTTCTGCTGGCGATGCATCAAACTTTGAATCATACTCGGGTACACAGGTTTGTTTCATATTTATTAACATGTTAATATTTCCACAAGTATGCCTTCTTAAGACCTTGTTGGTCCGCAAGTCAAAAACTCAGTTGGTTATTATTCCTTGACCTGGCTGGTAGTCTGAGAAGATATGTTTGCACCAAGAAAAGTTTTGCTGGTAGTTGAGCAGATTGTGTTTGAAGATAGCATACTTAATTTTGAATATGAGCAAAGCTTTAAATGTTCTCAATAATTTTGTGCAACAACAAATTATTGACCAGAGGTAATTACGTAGAAGAACTTTAGTGTGTAAGGTAACTAATTTTTACTTCACATTCTCAGTAGACATCCTGGTACAGCATATATGATCTAGCAACTGACGGTAAAGCTAGGGTGTTGTACAAGATTTGAAATACCAGTTTGCATAATAACAGCTCTAGTTTCTATCTCAATAAGTTATGCTCACTTAAAATGGATGCCGAGAAGACATATAAAGACCACCTTAAAATCCTGCATTCAAACAAATGCACAAATTTAAAACACCTGCTTATTTACATTAATCAGGTTCATATTTGTGTTTGCTGACAGGTAAGACAGCAACTCCCAATTGAGAAGCTGAGTTTCATTCTTAATTGTCATCACTTAAGTTTATCACCAAACTGTGGATGGCACTATCCATGAGGTTATCCAGATGGCAAACCTCTTTTCTTCTTTGATTTTATAATGTAATATTTATTGACTGCCAGGATAATTACAATCGTATTGGGAGTGACTGCTCCTGGCGCTGGCCATTTTATAGTCATCTATCTCCTTTCCTTTGGTAATAATAATAATAATAATAATAATAATAATAATAATAAATTAATTTATTGAGCATTAAGTTATTGCATGTTAGACTGTCTTCTCTATTTGGCCCTGGTCATTAAGATGGGCAGTCATATAAATTACAATTACATGTTAATACAATTAGTAATTCTTATATTTATTTATATATACATTATTTTTCCTCTTAACCGTCCATATCCATTTATTTCATCTCTTTCTGCCTATTCATTCCATACTATAAACTTTCTTTTCTCCTGATCTCTGTTTCTTTGCATTCAAATATAATATGTTGTATATCTTCTCTTCCCCTGCCCTTTTGATCTACATTAGATTTAAGTTCATATTTTTTGTACATTGATTTTATACCCTTCCATATTTTACTCACATTATTTTCTGTAATAATTTTAGTTAATTCCTCTGCTTATCACTTTCTCCTATTCTAAAGTCACCCATTATTATAATTTCTATGTTCAAATATTTATCCTTTAACATTTCTGTGTCTTTCTCTAAAAGTCCAGGATTGTGAAATTGTGAAGCAGCCAGTTTGGCCTTCACAATTCCAAAATCCCAATCCCCTTATTGACCGCTATTGTGATCTTGTTCTGTTACGAAAAGGTGTAAACTTCTCTAAAGTTTTTTACTTCTCAGTTTGATTCCCTCCTGATTTTTGCATTTCTTTCTGGAGCACCAATATACTTCCATGCGGAGATGATATAATGTTTTCTTCCCCTTCTTCCTCCGAATACTCCCCACTTTTCCAACGATTCTCTCCCCTTCCCTTCCCTGCCCTGCCATATGCTTTTTTACACTGCACACTGTTGCCACGCCTCTTTCCTCTTCTCTGCAAGGATGCATGCTGCTTCCCTCTCCTCTCTCCCCAGTGACACAATGTTTTCTTCCGTTCTTTCTCCGAATACTCCCCGCTTTCTTGGCAATTCACTCGACTTCCCTTCCCCGCCACATGCTTTTTTCATTACTCACTGCACACTGTGGCCACACCTCTTTCCCCTTCTCTGCAAGGACACGTGTGGCTTCCCTCTCCTCTCCCCCCAGTGACACTATCTTCTTTGGCAGTGACGTATGCCGTGACGTTACTGGGCTTTCCTTCCCCTCTGGTTGCTTCATACATATGTTGTGACGTACCTTCACCTGTTATATTAACATAATTTTCCTTTCATGTTGGATCTGTCTTCTTTCCTTTTCTTAGCTCTCTTTGATTTTATGTTTGATGTCAAACTGTCACATTTCTGCTGACACCTACATCTAAAATCTGATGTACCTCTTGAGCTGCAAAGTTTTGTTTCTTGTGACATAGCCTTTAACACTGCCCCACCAGTTGCATTCAGTTTATTGTGATAGGGCAGCAACCTTTCTATTGTAAAGCCAGATTTCCTTGCAATATCACATACTTATTTTCACTTTCATCTATTATATTTTGAGCCAACGTTAAAAGTTCTACTTTGAGATCACCCTGTGATACCATCTCATCAACAAAGCTGTGCTTTTGCCACCGAGAGTGTGGACGACAAAACAGGTTTAAGCTGTGTTAGACATTGCCCATAACAATAACACTCTCGAATTAGAGTATCAGCAATGTATTCATGAACCATGATTGGAGAACTTCCCGTGCTCATGGTCATTACTGGTTTTTGTAGACTCAAAAATAAGGGCCTCCAATTAATAAAACCAGTGTCACTGGCTATAGGTAGGAAAATAACTTTTTTAGCCTTTTCAGTTGGATTACACAGTCCCTGGCAAGTGCCAGATAGAAAAATGAGCTTGCTTTTTAGCTGTTATGTTAGTGTCAACTTTTGAGGTGTAATGACCCTCATTAAGCCAGATCTCATTCAGGTAATATATATCTTTCTGTTTTCCCTCCTGCAGTGGGGTATTTTTCTCAGATATTTATGTCCCAGCAGCAGAATGTCTCCCCTATCCTCGATAACATTGACATTTCTTTTCACAAAAGGAAATTCCATTTGAACTAATAGCAAAGAGTAGAAGCACATTTGCTTGAAGTCCAGTAAATCAAGGTTGTTGTTGTTGGCAGCACTTAACATTTTGCGTATTGATGGTGGCTTATTGTCAAAAGGAAAGTTATGCACTTTATAGCAAATTGCATGCTTGACAAAATCATCTACCTTTCCTAAAACTGTTTTAGGCTTCTTCCCTTTTTACACATTGTCCTTTAATTCTTTTCACACATGCACTACACAGGCTTCTGAAATACTGATATACCCTGCAGTTAATTTCACTAAGTTGTTCACTGGAACACTGGATTTATGCTCTATTAACTTGTGAAACACACTTAAAATAATTTCTCACCACTTTTTAATAGTTTACCTGTAGAGTGCTTTTTATAATCCTGAATGCCACCACATTCACACCAGCCAGAAGCTTGCTGCCATATTCCTCATTGACATTGAGTTTGTTTTTGTTCACAATAAACTGATTGGTCTCTATTTCCAAACAACAGTGAAAATGCAGTATATTTTAATGAAATCATTCAGCACATCCATTGTCCATTTTAAAAGCAATAACATAATTAACATGGGATGTATTTTCAACTCTTATGCTTAGTGTTGTGGTCAGGGCTAGTGAAAGCATTTACTGTGGCCACTTGCTTGGGCCTGCTTGCCTTTGTTTACCCCAAGTGTGTTTCTTATTTTGGGAAGAGTATAGCCATTTGACTTCATTCATGCCCCAAAGAATGAGGGCAGTACTAGAAGTGCAGGATTTACACTCCTGGTATTAATTTATATTTACAACTTTTACATTTAGGAATATTTATCTATTTCATATTTAGTTTGAAATGAAAAAGAGTATTTCAAATTGTATGTGTAAGCATAAATGCCTTAAAATCAAATAAGCCTCTACAGTTGGAAATTATATTGTAATACACATAATAAACATTGAATTTATCTGCAAAAAGGGAATAAATACTTATGCGTGTGATGGGAACCTTGGCAACCCTCATTGCTGAGTAACTTATTATAACAGCTTGCCTGTCAGCGCTCATTCAGCGGCACAACTCAGTGAATGGTGATAATAAAATGAAGCTAAAGGCTTGCATGCCAACACTCACCAGTGTGAACCAAACACAGAATGGAATTAAACTAGACAAATATATGCTTCGAGAGGCTGTTTTTTTTGGGGGGGGAGGGATCTTTCTTGGCTGTACAGATGTTTAGTAGCTTTTGGTGATTTTTGCACTGTCATTATTGATCTAGTTCTTGATTCTGCACAGTTTGATATGATACCCTTCATTAATTTTGCCACAGTTTACATACAGGTGCTCATAAAAAAAAATCTGATGTGTTACACTCACATGACTTTCTCTACTCTTGTACAAACTATTTTTACAAGCGCTTATTCTTCATCTACTTCATGTTAATAGACATAAACATTTGCAGACTCTATCTTATTGCTAATTTTCTTGTAGATGTAAGGGGAATATATATTTAAAAGGGCAATATAGAAATACAGTAGCCTTTAAGCACATACATATCTCTTAATAGCTGGTTGCTAGGTGCAGCAGCATTCCCTTTCCCACAGATTAATACTCTTTGCATATCCAAGACAAAAAAAATGAATAACGAATTCCCATTTGAGAAAATAAGTATTGAAAAATTTAAGGGAATAACAAGCAATATCTCGAAAATGATTCACTCAACAAAAAAATGTATAGGACATAAATTGTGTATTTTAACGTGATCTACATTTTTTGTGTAGTAACATTTTGTCTATCTCTTATGGTTTACCAGTTATGCAAAAGTCATTCACAATGAAGAATACTTTTGGAGACATTCCCAGAAAATTCAAGATATACATTTTATTTGTCATGAATATATCTTAAACATATGATATTTTAATCAAAATCGTTAGAGCCATTTTTGAGAAAATTAAAATTTTCGAAAAATCTTCCATGTCTGGGGTGGGGGGATTTTCTTGAAAACCTTCGTGTCGCATCTCTGGAAGATACTGAACCTAAATACCAAGTTTGGTGTTTATCCGACTGTTCGTTTCTGAGTTATGCTGTTCACAGACACACACACGGACATGTTTCCAAAAATGCTTTTTTTGGATTCAGGGGGTCTCAAAACATGTATTTCTGGTGAAAAGTGGGTATCAAATTTTTGGGTGGAATACAATACTTCCCCTACTTACTATACGTAGTAGAGAAAGTAATATTCGGTCAAAGTTCAACTCAAACTTCTAATTTCCTAAAAACAGCATTAAACATTGAAGTAACAATAAATACAAACAAATGGATGTGTTTTGCAATAACAACAAAAGAATAATTCTTCTAAGCTACAACTGCTGTTATCAAAAATATTTGTGTACAGCTAGAGTTTCAAAGTCACTTAAATATTTGGGCAACAAAAATATATCCATATTCCTTTTGCACTGGTTAAATTTAATACTTCATGGGGTATCCTTTAAGCTTGTTTACTTCTAGTAGGCGTGATTTCATATTCAAAATTGTTTTCCTCACATAGGTAGGCTCAATTTTAACCCATTCTTCTAGCAGTCTTTTCTTAGAGGAAATGGGAGAATTTCCAATTCTTTTATTCAACTCCTTCCATAAATTCCCTATTGGGTTAAGATCTGGACTCAGGGGAGTGAATGAGATTTATATAACACTATTCCTAAACAATATGTGCCTGATGCTTTGGGTCATTTAATTGATAGAATTTAAATGCATTTCTTATCCCTAATTTCTCTGCACATTGGTAAAGTTTGAGGTACTGATGTTTGTCCATGGTGTTTTCACTGAAAACCAAGTTTCCCACTCCACCTGCTGATATGCACCCCCAACACATCTTTGTGTTTTACTTTAGGTTGTGAATTCCTTCTCTATGAACTGTGTATTGAGTTTGCACCTCCCTTCTGTATCAGATACATAAAAGGGACTTTCATCAACACAGATTACATCGTTCCACCATTCTGTAACCCTTTTACAGTATTCTTTAAAGAACTGCAACCTCTGTGCTTACTTTTTATTTACATAAGCTTTTTTCTTGCTGACCTTCCTTTGTAATAACCCTTGTAATTGTTTCTGATTGCACATCTTTGCCAGGTGCAATTTGTTAGCAAGTTTTGGGGCTTTTATTTTAGGATTAATGATTACCTTTCTCATAAGCAGTCTCTGTTCTCTTTCACTCGGCTTCTGTGGACATCTTATTTCCACATGTACCACTTTTTAGTGCAGTCATTCCATGCCAAATCAACACAGTTACCATCTGTTTATGCAGTGTCTAAAAATGGATGCAATTTAGACACTAGCACTAAACATTGTTTCTGTAAGTGGCCCTTAAGTTCTTTTTGGATGTTACTTTGTTTCTTGGTGCTGTGCTCACAGTGCACAAGTCACCTAGCTGTTCTTTCAATTTGCACTAGTTTTATATTTAACTACTTCTGTGTCATTTCTTAATTCTAATTGTGCTGTCTGAATTTCCTTGGCTACTACTGCTTGTTTGCGTAAGTGAGCTTCTGCATGATAGTTTAACTTGCTCCTCCAAATGTTCTTTCATTTCATTAGTCAAGTACTCCCTCATTTGTCAGATTTTTCATGAGATTATTCAGTTGCCCCTCTAATTGATCTGTTCTAACTACTTTCCTATGCATTTAGCTAATGACTCAAACTATTTACTGTTTATTTGGTTCATTTTGTTATGCATCTGCCTAAAATATATATTGTTTGTGAATGATGTTGTCATTTGCCAGGATCATATCAGTGTGCTGGAATTTTGTGCTGCAGGAGTCTTTATATGCTAGTAAATCTACTAACATGGGGCTTGTCACTTTTAAGCACACTTAAAAAACCATAGGTCTGGGCCAGGCTTGAACCCATGACCTTGGGATCAGAAGGCCAGCGCCTAACCAACAGAACTGACATGTATCTCCCTGCTGATATTTTTCGTTATTTTCCAATTCTTACATATATTGCTACTTTATTCATCGATCTTACTACTTAACTGTTGAAAGTGATCACTTTCCATGTCAGTTTGACTCTGTTATTTGTACATCTGGCTCCCTATCCCTTACACTAGCATCTAGGTAGGTCACTATGTATGCTACTTCTCATCCATTTCTTTTGTGTGATATTCTGACTCACTACCTATTTCTCTAGTAATTAACTTTCCTTTTCTTAGCTCACTTCCTAAATTATCACTTTGCATGCTTCTTGTACAGTAATACTCTTTCTATGTTCTACTATTTCAATGCTTAGATCTTACTTTTAATCTGCTTTTCTGGATGTACTGGGTTTGAGTCCTAATGAAGTTCTTGAAGTGGTGTTCGTATTCCTTTTTCGGAAGAGATTGCACTTTGATGTTTTTGTTGAACTCTGCCCCTGCCTCTGACATATCTATCTCTTGGCTGGGTGTTGTGGCCATCCTTCTCCAGTCCTCGTTCGAAGCCCTGTGTGCCAGCACCATTTTTGAGGTGAGTTACCTGCTCTGCTGAGTCATGATTGCAACAGTATTGAGTCTGAATCTTCTGTCTCTTGTTCTCCGATGCTAAAGTCCAGTTTGGAGGTCCCTTCAATGGCTGTGATGTTCTGCTTACGCTTTTTCCTAGTAATTGTACCTCGACCAGCTGCTAGGGTTCTGGGTTAGAGGATGAGCACGGGCTCTACTTCCTTTGTAAAGCATATTGTAGACGTGTGACAAACCAACAGTTTAGGCATGCTTTCACTTAACTCACTTTTATTAACCTTGAACATTACAACTATAATCCAGTAAACTATCTTCTCACTCTTTATAATTCTACTTGGTTTAACTTCCTTATTTCCTCCAGTACTTTATATACCAATGTTCAAGTTTTACACATGCAGATCCTAAGACTATGCCCTGCTGTCGCTTTGCAGTTGCAGCCGAGCAACTGCTACACTCCTCTTTTTCTAAAGAAAAGAAGGCGGGGAAGTCTCGGCTACGTTTTGCGGCTTAGAGCCTCAACGTTGATCTATGCTCCGTTTTCCGGTGCACATTTTGCTTTCAGTCCTCACGCACCTAATCACCCATTATTTTGTGTTCTTGGTTAAGGCGGTGGAAATAATTCAGAATTTGTATTCCTAACATGTTGAACATATACAGCATTCGCGATGATAAATACTAAAAACGTCGGCGTATTTTAGTTACTATGTCTACAGGTTCTTCAACACTTTACAACTTTTTCTGGCAATTTGTCACCTCGGGCATAGCATGTTTGCTTAGACAATGGTCCTTTGAGAAATGCCTCGAATCTTCTGTTTGACTCAATATTTATTGGAATCGTCTCTTAAATCTCTCTGTTCCCTTTTGGATAAAATTTTCGTGTCCTTGAATGTGTGTAGTTTTTAGGTAGCTCAGTTCTGCACATGTATTGTCTAGTCCTAACATCACATGACGTATTTCTAACATGATGTTTCTTCCCCAAAATATATGCTGGATCATTCCTCCATCCTTGAACTTGGTCATGGAGAATGCAACTTTTTTTGTTCACAAAATTTGGTGAATCCGAACAGTTTTCTAGTATTATTCTACACACACACGCACACACGCGCGCACACCTACCCACTCTCATTTAGTTTTAATACCCTTTATAACGGTCTTAACCTAAGCAAATTAGCATGAAAGGATTACAATTTTGGTGATAAGTAATATACTGCAAAATGTTTACTTATAGATATCTGTCATCTGACATGTAATTGTGCATATCATTATCCACAAGGCGAAATAACAGTCTCGCTTTCCAATGATATGTAACACAACCATATTTGTACTTTTTAACTTTCAAGGCCATATGAGTGGTCCTTTGACCTTGAATTTCTCAAAACATATCCCCCCAAAAAATGAAAAAAGAATTGAAATCGGTTTAATGGTTCTCTATTAATGCTTATATATCAAATTGGGATACAAGAAATATCATGATGTATTGTTAATTTTCCATACATAAACATCAGAGTTTTCATTTTAAGGAATCCTACAATTTGTTAACAATAATCAATTTTGATTCAAATGTTCATTCAAGCGATTAGAGAGGTCTCGTATTTGACACTCTAGTGAGTAAAGTGATAGTGAAAACTGTACTTAACCACATTAGTGAAGTGACAGCGGAAAGTGGACAAAATCATATTGGCATCAGGAGCAGAATTTAAGCGCCAAAATTATTAGCCTGAATGGAGAAGATGAAGACAGCAATAAAATCTGTACTAAAGAAAATGGAATCTGGAACGGAGAAAATGGGAAGTGAATTCCGGAATGGAGAAGATATAGACGTAAATGAAGAGTGTAAAGAAAGAAACGAATAACGAAATGGAGAAAATGAAATCCCAACCCGGTTTTGACATTGACAATGTAAAGTCTGAGATAAATACTACGGTGAAAGATAGCATTGTAAAGGAGTTAGAAGAAATTAATCTGACATGGAAGTTAAAATTAATGCGTTGGAAGAGCGTCTAGATCGGTCGGAAAAATGGTTAGAGCAACTGACGAAGGAAAGCAAGAGAACGGTGAACGTCGCGGTGAAAAAGATGCGCCGCAATCTAGAACCTAAAATCCATGACGAAATTAGAGAGGGTTCCGTAATGCTAGAACCTGAAGCCTCCGTTTTGGCGGTCCTACGCCGTGGGCGGTGTTCAAGCGGCAGTTTGAGGCTATTGCTACCCACAATGGATGGGCGTCATTGGACATAGCTTTTCGCTATCCTGCAGGCAAGGCAGCCGAGGCCCTTCGCAACTTCTCGGCCGACGACTTAAACTGTTGGAGGGGCGTTACGAAGAACATTGCCTGGTCACTGCCGCTTATTAGGCCCAGTTGAACGTAAAGAGTGCAATGACTGGGAGGTAGAGCGTCTGGATCTGGATTTACCACCAGATTATATTTCCATGTCTTTACCAGGGGGATAAGAGACCGAGAGATGAAACAGCACCTTTTCTTAGCGGAACGCCGTAACGTCGACGACGCCCTGGTGGCTGACTTCCGAATTGAAGCAGCAGAGATGACCGGAAGAGCCACCTTTGTTCCGGACGCGAAAGACAGGAACCGGCGCAAACAACAGCTTAACCGACGTAGAAGTGGGGCGCTGGAGATCTAAGGGCAAACTATGAGAGATCAGGAAAATACTAAGAGCCGACTTGAAGATGACCACATTGGCGCCATTACCGCCTTCCCCTCGCTTCACCTGAACACTGGGCGGGAAGACGCCATACTAACGTAGACGCTCCTCACGAAGATCGTGAAGATCTAGGCGAAGGAGAGTGTTGCAGTCTTACGCCGGTCAGGTTCAACCTTTAGTCGGTTGGAAAGAAGAGGCCTGGAGCAGGGAGCTACCGATCCTTAACCCCCAGGGGCTCACCTTATGTAAATACGGGTTTAGCGTACCCGGGGTGCCCGAGCCACTCATCGCCATATTCATCCCCGTCCGGTCGAGGTAGGTTCGTTCTCGTGACGGGGGGACACAAGGTAGGCTCTCGTGCGTTCTTTGCATTTCGTTTTATGCCGCCCCTCGCCATCGTTTCTTTCTTGTCTAGTCTATTTCCGACCATTTCGCACCACGACCATTCGCACATCTGTTTTTCTTTCTCGCCGGCCTACCTTGCGTGCGAAACGCCCACACTTGGTTTGTTTTCCCATTTTATTTGTTTTAATCCTCCGTGGACGCAGCCTGGCGGATACCCGCACACTGGGTGCGCAGCGGGTGAGTAGATAATGGCGTCATCTCCACCACCCGGGGTCGTCATGTAGGGTTTGTGTTCGTATCCGCCGTTCAACTGCAGTCCCGCGGGGGGGGGGCATTGCATGAGCTGCTGACTTCCGACGGCCATTGGGTCCCTTTGTCTGTGTTCTGGGAGGTGTGACCCTGGGGAGAGACTGGTATAGATAGGCCACTCACCCAAGCCGGGGTAACGCCCGGGAAGTCAGAGCCCGTGGTCGGAGACGGTTGCAATGGTGGAGGATTTCTTTCGCTATGGGGCCCTCTTTCTCCATTATTAGTAACAAGCGCCGAAAAGTCATTGGAACAGAAGTAGCACCACGACATCTGGTTGTTACTTAGTGATTACCCGTACAGAGGAAGGACAATCTTTCGAGAAGGTGAACCCTTTTATAATCCAGAAGGGCATTGACTCAATTGCTGGTCCGGTTCATTCCTGCACTCGACTACGAAACGGTTCATTGTTGGTTCAGAGTAAATCGATCAACAAAGTAAGACCTTGTTGCGCACCACGCTTCTCCACGGTTATCCCATCCGTGTTGAGAAGCACCGCACCTTGAATTCCTGTCGAGGCGTCGTCACCACTCACAGCCTTGACGGAATGTCGGATGATGAACTGGTCGAATATCTTTCCGACCAGAAGGTAACAGCGGCTCATCGAGTGCAGACTAAACGCGACGGAGTGTTGGTACCAACTCGTACCTGTTTCTCACGTTCGATGGCGTCGATCTGCCAACTAGTATTTCAGCAGGGCACGAACGTATTGCTGTGAGGCCCTATATTCCTAGACCTCTGCGTTGTTTCAAATGCCAACGTTTTGGATATACGCAAGTCTCTTGTAAGAGTGCCGTTAGTATTTGTCCTAGTGTAGCCAGCCGTCACACGATGGTACCTGTACATCAGGATCCATCTTCGTTAATTGCAAAGGGTCTCATTCTGCGTCATTTGCCGACTTTCCGCGGTACTTGGACGAGAAGGCGATCCAGGAGATCCGGGTAAAAGAGAAACTCTCCTTCGCTGAAGCCCGGAGGCGTTACCATGCGCGCCAACCTTCGCTCCTGCGATCGGGTACATTTAGTTCTGTTGTTGCCTCGCCAGTACCCCGGAAGGATGCTGAAACACAGACCTGGACCATGACTGCATTGACCGCCACTACCATCCGGCCGTCCGTTTCTGGCACGGTTATCAAGCCATCTAAAGCTGGTCCTAAGGTTCTGAAGTCTCAAGGCACTGAAAAGAAGCCAAAGCAGAAACTTCGTAGTGAAGATTTTCTTAAAGAACCTCCACGTGCGCCGTAAGAAAAGTTCACCTTCTCCTCCTCGGAGGTCGCATTCCCAGGATGCTCCCGGGAGAAGCCGCGCTCAGCGGCACTCTTCACCCATTGCCACCCAGAACCGATTCTCGGCGCTTTAATCGGTTTCTGGCACTGAGCGCGTGGGCCCTCCCTTCGAGGAGCCTATGGAATCTGACCAACTCCATACCAAAAGCACGAGCCCCAAGGTTAAGCAAATGGTTATTTTGAGCCGCCCTTCTAAGTAGACAGTTTATCCCTTTTATTCATGGCTGTCCTGACCTGGAATTTACGTGGTGCCCGATCGCATTGGGCACAACTGCAACTTTTATTGCGTTCCCATTCACCTATGGTCGTGTGTTTGCAGGAGACCAAGCTTCGCCCTCACGATCCTTTTGATCTCCGAGGGTATACCCCGGTTCGCTACAATCTTGTACCGGATGAGGGTACTCCTGCTCATGGAGGTGTCATGATATTAGTGCATAACGACGTTCATTTTCAGACTCTCACACTTACGTCCGACTTGCGAGCTGTTGCCAGAGTTCAACTACCCGGCTTTTTCTTTTCTGTTTGCTCCATTTATTTGCCTCCGTCGTCTCCCCTAGCTAACGCGGACATTCGAGACCTCCTGTCCGCTCTCCCAACACCATTTCTTCTGCTGGGAGATTTTAATGCCCATCACCCTCTGGAGTTCGCCTAGGGCTTGTGCAAGGGGAACGCTTCTTTCCGACATTTTTTCTCAGTTCAACCTCTTCATCCTCATTACAGGTGAGCCTACTTTTTCGGATTCTTCTGGTACATTCTCTCACTTGGACCATGCCGTTTGCTCCCTCCAGCTTGCTAGTCGTCTGCAGTGGAACGTCGTCGCTAACACCTACTCCAGCGACAATTACCCCTGCATCGTTTCTCTTTTGTCTCACTACGTCCAGCGTTCCAGCGTACCTACCTGGATATTCAGAAACGCCGACTGGAGATTGTATTACAGCCTCGTGTGTTTTGAGGACCAGCCCTTCACTGACGTTAACCAAATGGTGCAGCACCTTACCTCTACGATGTTATCTGCCGCCGAACGCACAATTCCCCGTTTGTCCTCTCACCCTCGGCGTATTCCTGTTGCGTGGTGTAACGAGGACTGTCGGGACGCCGTTCGTGCCCGTAGAACTGCGCTTAGGATATTTCGGCGGCACCCTACACTTGATAATTTGGTTACTTTTAAATAATCGCGTGCCAGGGCTCGTCGCATTATTCAGGATAGCAAGAAGGCGTCCTGGACTCGTTTTGTCGAGTTTTAATCGCTTCACGCCTTCCTCTGTTGTTTGGGATAAATTTCGTCGCTTCTCCGGTAAAGCGTCGCATTGTACTGTGTCTGGCCTTCAGGTTTCCAATGCACCATAGTGGATCCGGCTGCCATTGCTAACACTCTGGGTACTGCCTTTGAGGCTGTTTCCAGTTCTACCCATTATTCCGCCCGCTTTCGCACTCTCAAAAACCGGCTGGAATCCGAGACCTATAATTTTCGGTCTGCTAATAAGGAGTGTTATAATGAACTTTTCACAATGAGGGAGCTGGAGCATGCTCTCCATTGTTCTAGGCACTCCACTCCTGGGCCGGGTGGCATTCATGTCCTCATGTTAAAGAACCTTTCAGCAGACAGTAAACTCTTTCTCTTACAGGTCTATAACCGTATTTGGTAAGACGGCCTTTTTCCTTTCGTTTGGCGCGAAGCCACCATTGTCCCTATACTTAAGCCTGGGAAGGATCGCCAACTACTTTCCAGCTACCGCCCTATCTCTCTCACCAGTTGCATTTGCAAGGTGATGGAACGTATGATCAACGGGCGGTTGACATGGTGGCTTGAGTCTCAAACTTCTAGCGAACGCTCAGTGCGGATTTCGTCGCCATCGCTCTACCGTTGACCATGTGGTGTCTGTTGACGCATATTATGAATGGATTTCTGAGAAAGTGTCAAACAGTGGCTGTGTTTTTTGACCTGGAGAAAGCTTATGACACTTGTTGGAGGGGCGGCATTTTACGTACACTCCAAGCATGGAATATCCGCGGTCGTCTTCCCATATTTCTTCGGGAGTTTATGACGGATCGCGTCTTTCGTGTACGTGTGGACTCGGTTTTATCTAGTAGAGAACGTTCAAGAGAACGGTGTACCGCAGGGCTCTGTATCAGTGTCACACTTTTTGCGATTGTTATCAGCCCCATTGTTGCGTGCCTTCACCTGGTATTTCATCGTCACTTTTCGTTGACGCTATTTATTGCAGTTCAGGGCGGACCTGTGTGCTCGAACGCCGTCTCCAGAGGTGAAGTAACGCCAGCGGCTTTAATTTATCCGCCGAGAAATCTGTCTGTATCAATTTCTTGCGCCGGAAGGCTTTCCCTCCGCCCTCTCTCCATCTTGGGCCGGTTCCGTTTGCAGACGAGGTGAAATTTTTGCGGTTGGTCTCTTATAGAAAGCTGAGCTGGACTTCGCACATTTCCTTTTTAAAAGTGCAGTGTGACCGTTCTCTTAATCTTTTACGTGTTTTAAGTGGCACATCCTGGGGAGCTGATCGGACCGTCCTTCTGCGTCTTTATCGCAGTTTGGTCCGGTCCAAGCTTGATCGGGTGCATTGTCTATTCATCGGCACGTGTATCTGTGTTACGTCGCCTTAATGTCATTCACCATCGTGACATAAGAGTCGCTACAGGGGTGTTTCCAACCAGCCCTGTTCCCAGTCTGTATGCTGAAGCTGCAGCCCCTCCGCTGTCCTTCAGGCGTAGGATGCTTTTGTGCAACTATGCATGTCGACTCAACTTACCTGACCACCCGTCCTTCGAGTTATTTTTCGAGGATTCGCTTGATCGGCAATATTTAATTAGCTCCTCTGCATTACTCCCTCCAGGGGTTCGATTTCGACAGCTTCTTCGGCATCTGGACGTTACGCCCAAGGGGAGAAACGCGTTTTCCTCCATGGTTGGACGCTGAGGCCAATTGTCACCTTGGGTTAACGTCGATGCCAAATAATGAGATCCTTTCTTCAGTCCTTATATCCGCGCTTTAGAACTTCAGGCGCAATTCGGCGACTTTCATTTTGTATATACTGATGGGTCTAAGACTGATGTTGGAGTAGGGTGTGCCTTTGTTTTTTGGTCAACGTAGTTTTACCTTTCATTTACCCGGGCAGTGTTCGATTTTTACCGCCGAACTTTTTAGTATTTATCAGTCACTTTTATACGTCCAGCGGCACGACATACGGCACTGTTTTATTTGTTCAGACTCCCTGAGTGCTCTTCAAAGTATTCGCGCGCTGTACACTTATCGCCCGCTCGTACATCGCATTCATGAGCTGCTCCACTCGCTTGGTGCTTCTGGCATCAGCGTGTCCTTCGTGTGGATTCCAGGTCATGTAGGCATCTCAGGGAACGAGTCTGCCGACGTCGCTGCCAAATCGGCGATTTTATCCCCCAGATTTTTTACCTCTGTTGTTCCCTCATCAGATTTCTGTGTTATTTTACGTCACCGCATCCTCTCGCTTTCGCGCGATGAGTGGTCGACCCTCCCGGGGAACAAGTTGCGGGAGGTTAAACCTCTCCCGTTAGTCTGGGTTAGCTCTTCTCGCTCTTCTCGTCGGGAAGAGGTAATTTTAGCTCGTCTACGAATCGGACATTACCTTTTTAGTCATAGATAACCTGCTCAGTGGTGATCCGGTACCACTGTGTGAACAGTGTGATGCGCCCTTAACGGTGTGTCACATTTTAACAGAGTGTCAGGTTTTAGCTCCATTGCGCATTCGTGTGTGTCTGCCTGTTGGCATAGCCAACGTTTTGGCAGATGACGCGCATGCTGTAGAATGTCATTTACGTTTTATCCATGACATTGGTTTTAGCCGACGCTGAGCGTTTTTTAGCGATGTGATTTTATATTGTCCTTTTTAATGGGGGCTCTACTCCCCAGTGTACATATGGCACTCATATCCCATGCATTCTACAGTTCTTGACATGTCGTTTTACTCTTTTATTGTTTTGTTTACCCTGTTTTTTGTGGTGGTTTTATAATTTGATGGCTTGTTTTATAGTGTGTTTGACTGCGGTTTTTTACCCGTATTTTATTTTTGGATTTTAAATTTTATACTTTGTAAGGGTGCTGATGACCTTAGCTGTTTAGCGCACTTAAACTGCACTTAGTTTCAAGAGAGGTATGTCATACTGATCAACTACTGATGTGTCAACTCGGCAAATAAGTGTTTGATCCATACAGTGTAGATGTGTTACATCAAAGATAGCTGCTTTTTATATTTGTCATTTTCCAAACTCATTATTTACTGCAGCATGAATATCAGGAAGGTGACCATCAGAAGAACAGAACCATTTTGAAGATGCATAATTATATGTGACATCGATTTTTGGAGGATCACAACTGAAATAAAAAAAATCTGATGTGTTACACTCACATGACTTTCTCTACTCTTGTACAAACTATTTTTACAAACGTTTATTCTCCATATGCTTCATGTTAATCGAGATATCGAGATGTCAATCTTATTGCTAATTTTCTTGTAGATGCAAGGGGAACATGGTAGGTTATAAGCGATAGTCAAATCTTTTAAGCGCTGGTTGCTATGTGGCACATTCTATTCTGTTTGCATATCCAGGATATAAAAAATTGAATAACTAATGAGAGAAAAAGTATAAGTATTGGAAAATTTAAGGAAATAACAAGCAATATCTCGAAAATGGTTCACTCAACTAAAAAAATGTATATGACATAAATTGTGTATTTTAATGCGATCTACATTTTTTGTGTAGTAAAATTTTGTCTATCTCTTATTGTTTACCAGTTATGCAAAAGTCGTTCGCAATAAAGAATACTTTTGGAGGCATTCCCAGGAAATTCAAGATATACATTTTATTTGTCATAAAAATATCTTAAACATATGATATTTTAATCAAAATCGTTAGAGCCATTTTTGAGAAAATTAAAATTTTCGAAAAATCTTCCATGTAAAGGGTACTCTGGGGTTGGGGGGATTTTCTTGAAAACCTTCGTGTCGCATCCTTGGAAGATACTGAACCCAAATGCCAATTTTGGTGTTTATCCGACTGTTCGTTTCTGAGTTATGCTGTTCACAGACACACACAGACAGACACACAAGAACACACACGGACATGTTTCCAAAAATGCTTTTTTTGGATTCAGGGGGTCTCAAAACATGTATTTCCGTTGAAATCTCGGTATCGAAATTTTGGGTGGAATACTATACTTCCCCTACTAACTATACGTAGTAGAGAAAGTAATAAATTAACTCAAAGCAATTATTGAAAGAGCCTATTTTAGACTCCAAACATCTGTGCTCTAGTTACCATTTACAGTATATAACATTGCCTTTCTCTTCTAGGCTTCTAGTGTATCTTTTTTCTATCTTTGGTTGTTAACACATAGCTTTCGCATATTATTTAACATCACTAAATACAAATTTGTACTTTTCTCTCTTTTCAGTGGCAACATTGCAGAGTGCGTGCAGAGATGCCATTCTACAGCATATAACCAAAACTGCAGTTTCTTCCCTTCCTTTACCTAAAATGCTCAAAGAATATCTTTTGTATCAGTCCTGAATCAGAGAAACTGCTCTCTTATTGCTGTTAAATCATGTCATGTTACCTTTATAATTAGTATTTCTTCCTAGTGTGATAAATAGACCTCGGAAGTTCATGCACGTAAAAGTGCCAAATAATTTTGAACATATGAATTAAAATGGGCTTAAATGTGCTCCAATGTTAGTTGCCAAGCACATCTCCAGCAACATATGGCTCATGAGAGGGCTTATGGCATGATGCCTTATACTGCTTTGTTACACTGTTAAAAAAGTGAATGTAAACAAAGAATTTGCTGAAATGCAGTACAATTTATGAGACAAAATGCATAGAAAATAAAAAGAGCAGGTGAACTGAGTACATTCTCCCAAATAGCATGCTTTTCAAAGTAACAGAAACTTGAAATATACATTTCTGATATACATACAATGGTTGAATTTTATTGACAAGCTAAAATGCAGGATAAAATAATGCAAAAGTAGACTAAACATGAATCCTGTCTACGACATTGTTTTGAGTTCTTATAATGTAACAAAAACTCAGTCCTTATCTTCCCCCTAAGTTACCTAATGTTGTTTGTGTACTAAATGTGCCTCCAACACCTTGATTATAGTTATATTATAAGTCCAGTGCCATTTGATCATTCATACTTCTAATAGATCTAAATCATGTTGTTCGTATCTTCCTTAATTATTTTCCTAGCTCTCTCTGTTAAAAACTCTGCAAATTACATCCTTTTTTCTATTATAATCTCATTTCCATGTGTCTTGTTTCTGCACAGTGTGCTACCAGTTATATACTCTCAATTACCACATAAGGTATATGGTTTCACAGGTGGTTTAATTCATCCCATAAACCTCTTAGTTTAGTTCCCGAGGCCGCAGGTTCAAACCTGGCAGAAGGCACTGGATTTTTTTGGGCATAAAAATCCTTAGCATGGCTTCCTTCAGAAGGGAAGTAAAGCCAGAAGTCCTGTGACCTAGATTTAGGGCACATAAAAGAACCTGAAGCCTGATAAAGAGGCCTCTGATCAAAATTCCCAGTCTTTCACATCCAGTATAGAATGGGACGCTTAGAACCATAACAGTTAAAGAGCATCCATAAATAAAATTCAATTTAATTTAACCTCTTAGTTTTACTATTACACTTCTGCTTTCAAAACTGTGTGTAACTCAAGTGAAATGTTCTGCATTAAACTGGAGATTAAATGAGAAATGTCATTTCTCTGTATCTTCAATTCATCTCAATGTTTTCAAAAACCCTTTCTTCATATTCACTCTCTTCTTTTAAAACCATCCTATTCAGTCTCATTTTTATTATGTTATAAGCATAGTCATTACTGTTATTAAATTTATTTTATTGAAGTTATTCTGCGGGTTCTTATGCTTTATGCTTTGCAAGTTCTCAGCAATCATAATTTAATGTATAGCAGCCCTAGATCATTTGTGTGGGTTTACCTTACTCTTTTCTCTAGAATGATAAAGTTTTCTCACCAAGTGGACTTGAAGGTCTCTTATTAGAGTTTGAGAAGCAGCCCAATGTACTTCATAATCAAACTGTGATGATGAACTGTTATTGATTACTAAATTGACCTCATGACCAGTGGATATCCAAATTAACCTACTACCTGCTGATGTTCCCATTTGGGAACAGGAAATAAAATGTTTATAAATGCATAATGAAACAACTAAAAACATCAGTCTCTTGCAATTATGTTTTATTAAGATCCAAACTTATTTATAAAATATTTTAAAGCCCTCTGAATTTGAAAAAATAGACCATATAGAGCAACTTAAAATATGTAAATAGAAAAATTGCACCAGCTTACATAAATTTAATGTTATGGCCAATTAAATGTAGTTTTAATTGCAGTTTAATAACTTCATAATAAAGATGTTAAACCTTTTGGAAAATCAATAATTTTTATGACAAAACATTGAAGAGCAACATATATTTTGGTGTTCCCAGATGGAAACATTGGCATTTAGGAATATCTAAATGGTAAGTACTTCATTATATGATGAACTCAACAAGAATTTGCAGCAATATGGGGTTTTTCATAAGAAGCTTAGTATTGATGAGGTATTATAGCTGTCATTCTTCCAAAATGTTTATTAAAAGGAAACAGATACGTTTTAGTTTCAAAGTATGCATACTGTGTTGGATATAGCTATAACAATAATTTACGGAGGAAAGAGTGATTTTGATAGTAGTTCTCTTCTGTGATACCAAGTTGTTATGAATTTACTTTCTGCTGTTCCCGATCTTCTACAAGTTTAAATATGCTGTGATAATTTCTTCTTGCTGACAGAATTGAAAGAAAAGAATTTCAGAGCCACAGGATCTATAGGGTCAGAAAATGTCCTAAATATTCTGAAGGAGGAGCGATGAATGTGTAAGTGGAATAATAATGCTGTAGTTACTTTGGCCTCAAAACACCAAACACATATGTTAGAGGAAAATAAAGTTATTTTTTAGAAAATCTAAAAGGAGGATTGATGTTGCAGAGCCAAACATCACAAGGAATTGCAATGTGGGAATGGATAGTGTAGATGTTCTATCAACTATCATCCTCAACTACGAAGCTAGAAGTGGTGGTGGCAGCTCTTTGAATATGGCAGTTGTGGGTGCTTGACAAATCCATTGTCAACTATATAGACAAGAGCATCTGGAGTTAGGAGAGAAGTAACCATGACGACTAGATCAGGATCTATGGCATACCCAACTCAATTAGAAACACTGATGGTCATTATTTGATTGAATCCAAATAAGGCAGACGTGTAATAAATATATACCTTTATTGTTTAACAAGACAATATGTATACTTCTTGAATGTCTTAAATTTAACTTTGAGCACTATAGTGCAGTTCTTCAGATTTTAATTTAACCTAAATATAATTCTATTTCATTTCAAAATATGTTCTGTACAATTTTGTAGATAAACTCACTATCTTTTTGGATAATTTCATAAATTAATCGAATTCTGTATAAAAAACAAGTTTCTCTAAGATTTCCATTCCAACTGTCAATGTTCCTGAATGGGAACAAGAAAAAATCTGGCATAATAGTTTTCTAAAATTCAATTATTTTACATATATGTTAATTATTAATTAATTGGTCTCCAGCATAGAAAAACACCAAAGCCTCTATCTTTCTTATTGGAACTGAATTTGGCAGGTAAAAGGTTAAGATTAATTTGCTTATATTCCCAGAATACATGGTGACAGAATCCATTCTTGCCATGGATTCTCAAAACATGGCACCTGTAAAAGGCCTCATATATACCCCATCATTCAAGAGACTTGTTCTTGGAAGGTAAGTAAAAAATATGCCTGATTTGCCATCAAGCTGGTAGAAGCTGTTAAATAAGCCTGGATGTTAAAGCATTATCTACAACTATGAGTCTTGCTTCTTTTGTTACCATAAGAAAACCTTCATAAAGCAACAATAATTTAAATAGTATGTTGTAGGATCATGAGGGTAGCGACAAGATTGCTCCCATTATAACATTCATATATTTTTCTATCACTTAACTATGGTAGCTAGAGGAAACACACAAGGACCTCGTTTATTTGTTTATCTGGACTAGGTGGAACTGGGGGTAATCCGAATTAACAAATGCAAAATAGCAGAACAAGAATTATTGTTGAAATATTTTAACATCATTTTTCACTTATCTCCTTTGGTGCATCCAACTTACCTCTGTTGATATGATAGCACGTTTATTGATCTAGTTCTTCCTGAAATGAATGTAGAATATAATTTCTTGATAGGTAGTAAAATCAGTTCAATACATAATATCAGTATTAGTTTTCATTATTTTTATAGTTTATTATTAACATACAATAATGTAAGAAAAAATACAGGTATTGCCACTATGATCAAGGTGGATATCTTTTTTAGTACGATATTGAGCCATTACATTTTGACATACAAAATATAAAACTTCTGGTATTTAATTGTTTAAGATGACATTTTAAGGGTCTTAAAAGTTCACTGTTTTTATGCTTCCTCAATCAAATCAGGATAGATGTTATGGTGGTGGTTTATTTTCAGTGACATCTAAAATTATGAAATGGGGGATAAATTAAAGGAAAGAGGTCAAAAAGGTTTTTCTTCTTTTGTACAGAAATGCTTAGTCTCCTTTCTCTGACTTTAGAAAAGGTTTTACTTTGACTGTTGTCAACAAAGAAATGTCTAAATTTAGCATCTTCATTCAAGGTAGTCTTGAAATATATTTTTTTCAAAATGCAGCCACATGAGTTCATGCCAATTCACTTTATTATCCGTTAGATCTGTGTAACTGTAATGTAGCCTTTAGCAGTCCTGCACAGTCAAATCATTTGTGAGTTTTAAACAACCATTGGCTTTTTCTTCTCAATCTGGCAAATGAGTTGAGCCTAGTCATTGGGGGTGGAGAATAAAAATGGCAAATTTGATTTTTTCTGTTTAGTGATACTGTGGTTAGTGGGTATGTCTTGGTTTAAGAAATATATGATCTATTGGGGTTATTAATAAAAATGAGCCACAACAAGCTGCAGCTTAGAATTCCTGAGCTTCAGCTCAAATTTATATGAAGAAAGCCAAGTTTTGCTTGATCTTTTTCCTTTCATCAACTCCTCCTCCTAGCAAACTATAGTTCCATTAATGGTATTAATAAAACAGGCTTCTGGCTTCATTTTAGCAACTATGGTTTATGATTTAAGTCACCTCAGTATATGTCTCAAGCTAAAAGTCAATGGCTCAGTTATAGGTGAGTATTAACCAACAAAGAATCATATTGATGGTTTTGCAAAAATAAATTGTGCTAAAACTGAAATTAATTTTTATTTGTTCTTAATCTTACCAGTTAATGAAATTATAGAAGAATTTGACTGTCCGTGAATAAGTTCCAGGCATTTATTTTCCCAGCAATTATTGGTTTGTAGTCTCCTTCACAAATTTGTCTTCGCTTTCACATCTTTTCTTCCAAGATTTGATCTTCTGTTACAAGAGAATTAAAGTCATCTGTTAGCATCTGCTGTATGTGTACAATTATGGAAACCTTTGTCTTCCCTTCAGGCAGTTGAGATTTGCTTTAAATTGTGGACAGTTAGGAGTTCCATAAAGATAGACTGAAATTGAGAGCTTTTTTTCAGGCATTTCTGATTATTGTGTTTGATTACTATCACTTGAATAATAATATGCTCAAATCATTTACATATCTAGTCAACAATTTTGTTTTACTACAATTAGTATGGTGCAGGGAGTGGGGAACATAAGCCAAGACTCGATTTGTGGAGTGCGCTTTGTATGAGGGGAAATTATTATTAATACCAAAACACCATCTTGCAACACTCCTGTTTACTGCTCATGAAATGGCGGTTGCTCTTATTAATACCAAGTATTGTGTTCAAATGCGAGTTCTGCAAGGCCACTGCTAAAATTTGGTTATTGTTCTCTCCCTGCAAGTATCTGAGTACATGATTGATTTGTGGCTTCAAAGTGACAAATATTTGTAGAGACAAGCGTTCACTTCATTGTCACTTGCATTCCACAAGAAACATAATCATGGGAAGTGACATTAAATGTCAAATGGCACTTGTAGAATGCTATGAAGTGCTAACCAATGGTGTGGGAAGACACGGCTGCACATCAAAAGTGATATTCTTTTTTAGACTTCTGATTAGATATGTCCTTTGTGTTGTATGCTAAATCTGCTTCTCTGTGAAGTTTTTAAATTTCTTTCTCCAATTTTCTTTTATCTTTCGAGGATTGTAATGGTGCAGTAGTTGTATCATACTTTGACACATATCCTTCAGTATTTTATGGACAAATTCAAATCGTGGAACTGTTTACTGTGTTCCTGGCATTTTTCTTCATGTAGTATCATACAGCTAAGGTAGTAATTTCTTACTGGTATCTCCTCTTATGTAATGCCTTTCATATTAACAAGGCTTTGTTTTCCATGTGCTTCACACTGATAATAAGCATGTTTTGTGTTTATCACCATCTCAATGCATTTATTGGTTTTTACCAATGTTTTCAGAAAGCATCCCTTGTGGGCTTAAACACTAGTGTCATAAAGAACTGTAATTTGTCAATAATGAGACCTTTCCAGGCCTTAATTCTTAGGCTTGGAGTCTTTTTTTAGACCTATCTGTAGCAAAATGACTGCATAGATTGTCTTTGTTCTTCTGATACATGTTCATTGCATTTCATTCTCCACTGACTTGGTTGTTTTATTATCTTTGAGGTATTATTTTTCCTTTTGGTTGTTGTATATTCCTTTCCCAGTAGTTTTCACTCTCCTCTCTTTCATTATTTGCCCAGAGTTTTTGAATGTGCAGTTCTTGCATATTTTCTTGTCATGATCAGCATATTGTTGCATTTCTTCATGTATTGTAATTTTGTTGCTATCTCTCTAGAATCCTCACTTTGTGTAGAATTAAAATATAGGTTTATTGGTCCTGACAACACTTCAGTAACATGTGAATCCAAGGCAGTTGTTTTCAGTTCTGAAATGACAATTTTATTCCCAAGGTTGATTTTCTTTTATGAAAGTCTTATCTTTGAATCTCGTAGGACACACCCATAAATGGAATTGGAAACTGACTGCTGATCCAGGAGTATCAACACTTCATTGACAACTCCAGGTGCAGTTTTGGGAATGGCAGCAGCTCACTGTGGCAATTGTTGTGTGACTTTACTTACCATAAGAAATTAAAATATACAACATTCAAGGCGGCATAAGTCATGATGAATGACATCCCATTTTTCACGAGCTGCAGATGCAGTTTTAAAACTTCACTCTTTTGGTTCAATTGCATATCACAGCACAAAAAGAGTTAGACATCCCATTTGGATCATTTTGTAGTGTTATAGAACTTTGCATTGGCAACACAAGAGCTAATTTTTGCCAGTACCTAACTTATCCCCTTATTCACATTCACCCACAAAAACCAATGCACTACATTCACATCATTATGGTTTATTTTTATATCCTTTCTACAAACAATTGTTACAAAAGCTTATTTTACTAGCTACTTTAAGTTAATTGAGATGAATGTTTGCAGAAATAATTTCATTATGCATTTTGTTGTAAGCACAAGAGGCATGCAGCAAGTTGAAGAGATAGCCAAATCTTTAAAACAGCATTTGCTGGCTTTCTAATTTCATACTGGTTGCATTACATTGTGAGAAACAAATAAATAATGATAGCACTTAAAAATATGTAAAGTATTGGAAAATTCAAACCAATAGCAATGAATATCTCATAAATGGTTAATGTCACAAAAAATGCATTAGAAATAAATTAAGTTTTAATTAGACCTACATTTTTTGTGGAGCAAGCTTCTGTCAATATCTTTAGGTTTACCAATTATAGAAATTGATACAAAATTCATTAGAATAAAGAGGACTTCATAGGGTTTTGTAGAAAATTCAAAATGTATGAGTATTGTAAATAATATTAAATATAGCATTTTAATAAAAATCATTAGATACTTTTGACAGAAAAAGTTGTTTAGTGTGGAAGTATTTTCTTGAAAACATTCATGTTACATCTTCAGATGATATTGAACTTAAATACCAGGTTTGGTATTTATCCAACATTTCGTTTTTGATTTATATTTCTCAGACACACACATACACACCTTTTCCTAAGAGTGCCTTTTTGGCTTTAGGGGACAACACATTCTGGTTGACACGATTAAGTCCGAGCAGTAATGTTTTCCTTTAGTTCCATTGTCTTGCACAGTGTCCTTCAAGCTACCCCACAAACAAAATTCTCATACAGTTAGATCTGGCAAGTAATAGGGCCATACACCAGCACTAAACATACTATTTTGAAACACTTCCCTGGTTTCCCTCTTCTGCTGTATGAGCAGTGACTGAATGTTGCTGTAACCACCCATAAATGTTTCTTTTCTTGTAAGCTGTAGAAAAATGTCATTTCGTTACCTCTCTGAATTCATTGTCTGCTCATAAAAAATACATCCAATTATATGTCTTGCGTTAACAGCATACCAAACTTCAACTTTCCTGTTATAATAAGGAACTTCTTGTATACAATGTAGATCTTCAGAATTCCAGTACTGACTGTTATAAGTTGTACACGACCATTTAGGTAGAACCACACCTTATCGATAAAGAACAGAAGCTGTGGGTAGATTAAACCTTCATCCACTGTTGAAAGGAACCATTTACAATAACAAATTCATGCTATTGTATCACCTTGTTTTAAATAATGAACACATTGTACACTTGTAAAATTTTAATTTTAACAATTTTGTTGCTGTGTAAGTAGACACCCCTAAAACCCCCATTTCTGCAAATTTTGGAAGTGATTTTGTTGATGACCGTACAAGAATAGCACCAATATCGTGTAACTTTTCCCTTTGTTAAAACTGTACATTTTTGTTCATGTTTTTACTTTCTCTACTACGTATAGTAAGTAGGGGAAGTATTGTATTCCACCCAAAAATTCGATACCGAGATTTCACCGGAAATACATGTTTTGAGACCCCCTGAATCCAAAAAAAGCATTTTTGGAAACATGTCCGTCTGTGTGTCTGTCTGTGAACAGCATAACTCAGAAACGAACAGTCGGATAAACACCAAACTTGGTATTTAGGTTCAGGATCTTCCAGAGATGCGACACGAAGGTTTTCAAGAAAATCCCCCCACCCCAGACTACCCTTTACATGGAACATTTTTCGAAAATTTTAATTTTCTCAAAAATGGCTCTTAACGATTTTGATTAAAATATCATGTGTTTCAGATATTGTCATGAGAAATGAAATGTATATCTCGAATTTTCTGGGAATGTCTCCAAAAGTATTCTTCATTGTGAACGACTTTTGCATAACTGGTAAACCATAAGAGAGTGACAAAATTTTACTACATGAAAAATGTAGATCATGTTAAAATACACAATTCATGTCATATAAATTTTTTTTGTTGAGTGAACCGTTTTCGAGATATTGTTTGTTATTCCCTTAAATTTTGCAATACTTATACTTTTTCTCAAATTTGTTATTCATTTTTTTATGTCCTGGACATACAAAGAGAATGGAATGTGCCACATAGCAACCAGTTCTTAAAATATTCGACCATCGCTTAAAACCTACCATATTCCCCTTGCACCTACAAGAAAATTAGCAATAAGATTAACATCTCGATTAACATGAAGCATATGGAGAATAAGCATTTGTAAAAATAGTTTGTACAAGAGTAGAGAAAGTCATGTGAGTAACACATCAGATTTTTTTATTTTGCACTGATCCAGCAGAATCAGATTTTTTTTGCAACCTTGTGAATTGCGGTTCTGGAATGAGGCACCTCACCAGGGAAGTTTAGAATATATTCTGCACAAACATATGTGCTGATTCATGCTTAAAATAACATTTACGTATAAAAATGCATTGCTGTAGAGTCAGTTGCCTGTTCATTTTAGCAAAAGAAGGTACACTAATGCAGAGAATGATGCTGCTGCAAAACAAAGCAACTTCAAGGACAGCAGGTTGTGTGAGCTGCCGTTTGGAGTGGCCGAGGAGCTAAACATTTAACAGCTGGGAAACCTTTGTTTGAGCTCCCACTTGAAGCTGCCAATGAACAAAACACTGCGTGAGTGGGAAACTTTATTCTAATGCACTGCGCTTACTATAGGTGAGCAGTAGAGAAAGTAAAAATGAAGAGGATTTTCAAGATAATCCCCCCACTCCTAAACTACCCTTTTAATGAAAAATTATTCATTCTATTTTATTTTTTTCAAAAATGGTTCGAACAATTAAGATATTTATGTGACAAATTGTATATTTTGAATTTTCTGCAAATTCCCTGTGAAGTCCTCTTCATTCTGAATATTTTGTACAATTTTATATAACTGGTAAACCATAAAAGATAGACAAAAAGCTTACTGCATAAAAATGTAAGAGTCAATTCAGATGTAAAATATGTCAAATAACTTTTTTTTTCCAGCATTGGCCATTTTAAAAATATTTGTTGGTACATCTTTTAAGTTTTCTCGGATTGAACTATCATTGGTATCTGTGAAGCATCTTGCTGATTTAATTTTCCTACACAGGCTCATTAGTAACAAAAACCTGACGATATCCAAACATTTTTGTTAATCTCTCTATGTGAATTACAACATTATGTGAAGTTGTAATGGGCAGAGAAAGTTGTGTGACTGTGACATTTGATTTTTCTGTCTACTGTTCCTGAGACAACAGCAGTCGGAAAGTCTTCAGCTAGAGTCAAACAGTGTTGGAACTGAGGTGCTTGTCTGCATATTAAGTCATCTTTATGGACATACATACATTGGCAAATCAGTTAGCACAGGTTTACCTCTGTGTTGGAGTCCTAAGAGCGTAAGCGTAATTAAATCACATATGCATAGATCTAAACATGTACCATTGCAAACTTTTCTTGTTTGCTTACACACCTTATATAGCCATGAGCTTCAGCAACACGTCAGCAATGCTTTATTTTGTTAAGAACACAATGAATGTACATTCTCATGCAAATTTATAACAGTCAAACACAAACAAGCTCTCTTTATGGAGCAAAGAACCTGCATACTATCTGTATTGCAATGGTTATTAAAGGCACATATCTCACATTTCATTTATCTGCAGGTAACAATGATATTAGAAATGTATTTTTGAAGCATTGCAAAATCAAATAAAATTTAAGCATTGCTGACTGAGGTCAATAAAACATGCAGTATAAATTTATGCTTTCATTTTTAGTAGACAAAACATGAAAGTGAAGGTAACATTTCCTAAATATGCATTTTAAATAAATGCATGTATTTGCTTGAACTTCCAAGGTATAGTGATAAATGTGTTAAGATTAATTATAAAGGAAAGAAATGCTGAAAAGGCTAGAGTTTGCAACAAAGACTGTACTTTGCTGTAGAATTATATTCTTTTCATAAATGAATGTAAATAAAGTGTTCTACGATAATCCTTTTTTTTTCCCTATCTTCCCCCCCCCCCCTTTCATCTCTATTCCCCTTCTATAGTACTGTAGCCAGAATTACTACTTAGGAGTTTTGTGAGCTACATAATTAGCTACCACAGTAGTTCCAGATATAAACATGTCTATACACAATTATATTACTTCTGCAAACTTTTTGATTCAACAAGAGACTTCTCATATGTTAAGAGGTTTATTCATTGTGCAAAAATGCTTAGTTTATAGTTCCAGTAAAGAATAATAGTTCTTGTTTTATTTGATAATGGAATCAAAAATGCTCTTGATTATATTGTTGGTGTTAAGTAGCATTGTGTTTCTGAAATCAGCATTGTAAGCTGTTGTTACAATGCACTGAAACAGTAAAGTTGAATAATAACATTTCTTATGTTCAGTTAATATGACAGAATGGCTCAGACAGTCTGAGGTCTGGAGGTCACAGATTCGATTTACATTGGAATGGCTCCTGACCTTGGGGGTTTCTTAATGGTTTTCTCAGATCATTAGGGAAATGCTGGGTAGCATATATACTTCAAATTTGTTTATACCTTATTTCCCTCTTCATATTTTAGGGTAGCAGGGCTTGGTGGAGTTGACAATGTAAAGTGTACCAGTGAATGTGCTTTAAAGAGGGAACTGATTCTTCCATGGCATGGAACCTTTTTGTGAGAATGGGGAGAGGCAGCCAGGAATGTTCAATATG
This sequence comes from Deroplatys truncata, assembly GCA_030765065.1. NCBI lineage: Eukaryota > Metazoa > Arthropoda > Insecta > Mantodea > Mantidae > Deroplatys > Deroplatys truncata. Next base: position 12,462,025 of record CM060982.1, on the reverse strand, counting down.
GAAATGTTAAGAACCCTACCTACTGTGTTTACCACCCTCAGATCTAGCTGCTCCTCATACACACCTCAAAGGTTTAATAGATGCAGTTTTGATTGCAATGCTGAAATCCTCTTTTTATAATTCCTATGTATTAGATGAAAATAAATTAAGCCTTTATGTAAATACAATGAATATGGCACCTCCATATCCTAAACTAAGCGAGTTACTGTTTCTCAGTTGAATGAGCACGTGCAAGATAATGGGTGGTATAAATAAAATGAAGCATTGGATATCTTACTAATTCCAAGCAGTTGCTTGGTGTCCAATAAATTAAAATAAGTCTGCTCACTTTTAATTGCTTACTATTTCTTAGACAAAATTGGAAAACAAAATTCACTGGAAATGTTTTGAGGTCCCTAAAATCCAAAAAGAAATGTTTTACTTTCTCTACTAAGCACTATTAAGTAGAGAAAATATTGCATTACACCCTAATAGTTGATATTATGTTATGAGGCCTTTTGGAAAAAAAACACTTTCCAGAAGAAAAAATTTGTGCAAACAGAACTGCATGTGAACCCAAAAACAAAATGTTGGAAAGATATGAAACTTGGTAGGTATTTAATTTCAGCATTTTCCAAGGATGCAGTATGATTTTCAAGAATAACCGCTTAAGCCAAATTACACTAAACATTGAAAATGTTTAATTATTTTCTTTTTTAATTTTCTTAAAAATTATTTTTGTTAAAATACATGTTTTAAGATATTTACATTCCAAAAAAAAAAAAAACAGTATGTCTTGAATGATATGCAAATAGTCTGTAAAGTCTTCCATTCTGAATGACTTTTGTATAGTTAGTAAACTGCAGAGATGGAGAAATCTTAGTACACAAAAAGTTTAGATCTAGTTAACCTCTATATTTCCAAGTTTTTGGTCACGATATTGTAACTGGGTGCCAAGTTAGCTACAAGCCGCTGGGATGAGCGCATCCTTACCCCTTCTATCTGGCCATTGGGTGGCCCTTTAAAACCATTGGTGCGTGCAAGAAACTCGTGTGCTGCTGCCCTGCAGTTTGGGTATCTACTCCAGAAGATTCCTTTCTGCACGTTCTAGGTTTGTGGGAGCTGATGCGGTTGGACAGTTCAGTTAGTTACGAGGTGGTAAAGATGGTCAGCAAGGTTGTATTCGGGGGGGGGGGGGTGCTGCGGATCCGGACCCCTTCCCAAATTCTCACTCTTGCTTTTATATATAGTATACATCTACACACACCAGAAAATAGGTGAACGTTTAATGTATAGGGGCGCAGCATGTTCGGACTAAGCCATCCAAATTTCCATACTCTTGCATGTATATGTAGTACACATCTACACACACACGCACAGGAAAATAGGTGAAAGGTTAATGTAAAAGTCATATGATACATATTTACATCAAAGCTGATATCTTTTATATACTGAGAAAAACTATATTACAAGGCAGTCAATTTTTCTACACGAGATAATGCGTGGTATAAATAAAAGCAAGCATTAGCTCATTTCTCACTAATTCCAACCAATTTCTCGGTTTCGTATAAATAAAAATTTTCTGCTCAACCTCCTCGCGTGCAAAAGCTTGCTGACTTTGATCACTGAACTATTGCGATTTGGTACAAATAAAAACAAGTCCTGCTTGCTCTTAGGAAGTTTTTGCTGGCTATTTCTTGAGGTACCTGTGTAAGTACTCCAGCTTGCTCAACTGCAGTTTAATACCATGGCAGAGTTCACGATGGTGGTTCCTGAACGGAAGATAATGTATACAGGACAGAGACTCGGATGTGAGCAGATACAAACTGTTATACCGTTTTGAAAGAAAATTTATACTGGCTTGCACAACATTTTCTTCCAGAGGCAAATGAAGCACGAGGTGAAGCTCTTAACAATGCTGAAAAAATGCGGACTTTTTTAAGATATGTAGGAGATACTGGTTTTCTAGCTGGTGCTGCGGAGGATCTCGGTGTTACACAGGCTATGGTGTCAAATACCTTCTGGGAAATTGTTAAATACAATGAACACTAGGGTGCAGTTTCCTACAACTGCTGCTGCTCTTCAGGAAGCCAAGGTGGAGTGGTCAGAACGTTATAATTTCCCTGATGCAATTGGGGCAGTGGATTGCACTCATATTCTAAGAAGGAAACCAAATGTACACAGCGACGAGCACATCCCAGCATCAATGTGCAGGCTACATGCAACACAAGTGAAAGATTTACGAGTATTTTTGCCCGGGTCTGTGCTCGATTCTCGGATATGGAAAAATTCAGATGCTTACACAGAGATTACCGGTAATGCTGCTAGGGGATTCAGGTTGCACCATGGTTGATGACTCCTTATCAAAATCCTACTACTCCAGAACAAATAGCATACAATAGATCATTACAAAGAAGAGGGCAATCATTGAACGATGTTTCGGCCATTCCCCATTTTACAAAATATGATAAATTTCACAAACTTATGAATAAATCTCATCACTGTACTTCTGTCTGTTCTTTTGTTGCTGCTCTTGAGGAATAGAGATAGTTTACATGGATATACATAAGAGAACGAGTGGAGACAGAAAATGGGGCGTATAGACAAGAAACAATTATTGATAAAATGTGAGATTGCAAAATTCCTAAAAGCTAATTGCTTTCAAGTGTAAGGTTGCAAAAACAGCAAATAAGTACCTAAAAATAAGTTTTCAAAATTTTTAAATAACTATATACCAAAGTTAACACAATTTACTAATTGCACCTAAAGATTCATAAAATCGGGAAGCCAATCTCCACTTTCTCGTTCTCACTTTTCTTTCTGCAGTAGTAATGCTTCTTTTGCAAGCTTTAAGGCTTCAATTTTGAGTTTGTCTTTTTCTTCTTTACTTTTGTTTCTTACTTCTTTACTGTAAGCTGTTTGAGCAGAACTAACCTCTGCAGTTCATTATATACTTAATTTTGCTGTATCATCAATGGAATCAGCTGATTTCCGCTTTCCTGTAGATTTACAAGGCGCTCTGTCGACAATTGATTCCGTATCAACACTTGGAATAGGCTCCTGGAGATTAGCTGCTGTCGAGGTGGAATCCATTGCTTCAAAGCCAACCTGAAGTCGTCCTAAAAAGATTAAAAATGTATAAATTAATTTTTATAACATAATTAGATTAATATAATAAATTGGGAAAATAACGTGTTTAGTTTTTCTCTGGTTCTTACCTGTCATTGTTGTTATCGATGGGTTTGACTCCGCCTGGAGGATATCCAGCATCTCCTTTAAAACAATTGCCAGTTCATTTCAAGTTACCTTTGGATTTGATTCTTGTTTTCATGTTGCTTATTTTTTTCAGTATTTGCAGTTTGGTGATTGCAATTTTAAACTCCTCCTCCAATTGTTGCTTTACTGCAACTACTGCTAAATGTTTTTCTACGCGTGCTTCAGGTAGCTGTGCCTTCATTAGAATATCTTTATTCGCTTTTAACAGTTGAACAAAGCGTCTCATAAATGCACGGCTTTCTTCAACCGTTGCGATTGAAATGTGTGCTGCAAATGTAAACTTTCTTCTTGGAAGTATTTGTTTCTATAGCTGTTTTCATGTTGCAGGAGCATACCTGATATGTTTTCATCTTGCCTTGGTATGATAACGTTACACAAAATACGAGTGAGGTCATAGTGATCCGCTCTCATTACCGGAACACTGGTAACATAAAGCGATGTACAAGTGTGCACACTTACGAAGAACAGAAAACTCGCACAAATCAAAATCGGATTATAACTAAAGAATTAATTTCCTATAAAACTGACCTTAAATTTAACTTTCAACGAAATTAATTTCATTTATACCGCATTAATTTTGTTCATTATAACACTATAAAATCTTGGAATTACTTATTGTGATATTTTGCTTAAATTTTAATCCCCTAGTTGCAGAGGGTATCAACATAATGATGCAAAAACAACTACAAAATTATATATTTTCAGAATATCATTTGTTAAGTGATAAGTTCTTTGCCAGTAAATTAAGGAAATTAGGGATTGAATTTAAAAAGGGGATAAACGTCATGTGTTGAAAGTCGGGTGAATCTCAATTTCTATTTTATTTGCCAAATCTTAATTACATTCCTGTTCTTTCCAATCTGTATCTCTGTTAGGTTTATTAAATGTGGCCATACTTAACATGAATAAGTATATGAACATTAGAGTGCAGCAAATATTTAAATCGCCTCCTGACGGAAGCATGGGCATTTTTGTTTACTCAGCTGACGTCATGGTGAAGGTCACCAAGCAATAGCTTGGTGGGTGATAACAATAGCTCAACGAAGAGGGGAAATTTTTATTTATACCAAACCACGACCTGATGCTCGATTCTCAACTTGCTTATTTTTATTTATATCATCCAATATCGACATCGAGATATCTGTACTCAGCTATTGGCAGCACTGGTATTTTGAGCGTTCAGAAGCATTGCGGCATGGCATGCGGGTCTCCTACACACACACACACACGTCGTCCTCCGTGGACTAGTGGTACCGTGCTAGCCTCTAGTTCCAAAGGTCGCGGGTTCAAACCCGGTGGAGGGCGATGGCTTCCTTTGGAAGGGAAGTAAAGTGGGTGATCCCGTGTCGTAGGTTTACGGCACGTAAAAGAACCTTAAGCCTGATAAAAGAGACCTCTGAGCAAAATTACCAGTTTTTCACACCCAATATAGAATGGGACGCTAAGGACCATAGTAGTTAAAGAGCGTCCATAAATAAAAATTTCAATTTCCTACTCGCACTCATCCAACTGGGATTACCCACTCAGTTACACAACATAATACATAGTTTCCTCAGACACCGCACCTTTAAGGTCACAGTCGCGGGGAGAACATCAACACTTAGGTCAGTAAAAGGCTCTCTGCTATCCCCACGCCATTTAGCGTCTTTGTGGCAGACTTTCCAACACAGCAGCTAGTCGAAATGACCAGTATGCTGACGACGTGCTGCTGTTCTGCAGCAACAAACACCCAGTTCCTCCGAGTGGTGCCGATGTTGGCGCATGTCCATTGACGCGGACAAGAACCACACACCCCCCGCAGGCAGCCCCAGATACAGCGGCCTTAGGATCGAATGGAGGAATTCGATCGCCTACTTGGGAGTGAAGTTAGACAAAGGTTTAACTTTTCGCGAGCACATCCGGGATCTCGGCCCGGGCGCAGGGGACAATTCCTTCCTTGTAAAGTCCGGGATGCCTGTTTGCTTAAAGCTAGTTTTTCCGTGCCCTGACACTCCCCCTCATGTTATACGCTTGCGAGATCTGAGGCATGGCCAAAGACAGTTGAATGCTATGGCTACAACGGGCGCAAAATAGGGAACTTCGGTCCATATATTCTGTCGGCCACTCCTTCCCGTGAGTCTGCTACATGAATCTCTTCCATACGTGGAAGATGAAATTAGGCGCCTAAATTTTACGAGAGCTTACCTAACCACCAGAGTCCCTGGTTGGACATCTTGGGGTTTATAACCCAGAGCTCGCCGACTTCGGCGTCGTCGGGTTCCCCGTATGGTATGCGGGCATACCAGATAACCACGGAATGTAACCAACAGCAGCTAAAGCTGATTGGCCTCTAAATTACACACCCCCCAGCCAATGAAAGATGAGCTTTGTTAAACTACTTCCACCAGGTTGCAGAAGGGCCGCTGCGTCTTAATAGACAGCCTTCGACGAGCAACATGCTTCCTCCTATCATGTCACACCACTCTCATACAAAAACGCCATCCTTAAATATCCTTCCTAAAAATAAAACATTCAGCCGTAAAGCCCTATTGAGGGTGGGCACGCAGGAAAAGCACTCAGGTTGAAACCTCAGCCTGCCAGCAGCAGCGAGCGAGCGTCAGTGTGGTATTCTGTTGCGGCGAAAGAAGGCGTGCTTCTTCAGTCTGCATTTAGTTAATGTTTACTGCCTTCAAATTAAAGGATTGACAATGAAGCTCCGGTTATCTACAGGACAAGATTCAACTGCCAGTTATTTTAAACCATCGAGTTTTAAAAAGGTTGAAGAAATTAAAATGTTGGTGTTTCCGTCACTCAAGATTCTACAGGTAAGGAAAGCTGTTCTGTATGTGTTGTGATAAGGCTAACATTGTTGCTGGTGAGAACAGCTCTATGTCAGATTTTGAGGCAGTATTTTATATCACAACACTGTGAATGCCAGAGTTATTGTAGTGTAAATTAACATTATTGTATGACAATGATTTGAGATGTTTGTTAATTATAAGCATTGTTAGGAAATAAGTTTACACGGCCTCACTGAAACTGACAATAGGAGCGGGTAACAATGAAGCGATGGGGTGAGTCTATTATTAATTAGAAGAGACAAACAAATGACGTCAGGGTAGCAGGCACTTTCTTTAGAAATGGAGGGAATATCTTCCCTAGAGCAAATTTTTTTGTAATTTTTATTGGCTGACGAAATAGACGCTTTATTAACCAATAGCAGCTCTATTATTATGTTTAGGCATATCGGGGTGAGGGAGCATAAATTCTAGAGCCAAGACAAGTATCGCGCAGTTCTAAGAAATATCTCTCGCGAGTTACACGTCAGGCATTTCTATGGAAGCATTCACGAAGTACACATTACGCAATTCTACAGAATCTCTCGCGTCGTAAAGTTAATTACACAATGTGAAATACGCGAATTAATAGTGCGCGGCAAATAAGTGATTGTAGTTACATTCGAAAATATAACAGTTTCAGTCAGGCGTGTATCAAGATTAAATATGTGAAATTAATGAAGTGTAAAAACAAATTCTTTTATCAGTGTTATCTTTTAGTAACAACTCCTTTCCGTTTACACACCCTGTTCAAGAGATATTTGCTTGACTGAGTAATAATAGCTAGCCGGAGGACAAAGAACCCAAAATTCAAAATAGTAAAACAATAACATGCGCATAACAAAAAGATAATACGAACAGAATACCGCGACAATTTCAAAGAAGCTCACGAGGGCACAGAAACAAATGACGCATACGTAGAAATAACGACTTCGGTTATATTGCATACGGCTTATTTCATATCAAGAATGGTCCTTCAGTTGAAAGCTTGGAGAGTTTAGAAGTAAAATTGTATGCAATAAATCTTGTCCCAGAGGAAGATTTTGTTTTCCCAGTTGCAGCAGTAAGGAAGAAAAATCTGCGCTTTCAGGTTAAATGACTGAGAACATGCAAGTGACTTGCTTATTCAAAAAATGTATGACGGGGTATTTTATAAATAGTGTAGCATTTCGCATGAAAGCCGTAGGGAATGAACTCCAGGAAATAAATCGGATCTTTAGTTTCTAAACAATTTGCTGAATGGAAAATTGCTACTGAAAAGTTTGAAATCCATGCCAATACTATAGAAAATGCTCTGCTGCTGTACGCGCTTTTCAAACCTTGTTCCTATGAAATCGAAGAATGTATAATCTTCTGACTGATTCTCAAAGAGAGAGAGATTCAGGAGAATAGGGAAGTTCTTAGGCCGATCATAGAAACAATATTTTGTGGAGAGCAAGAACTCCCATTGCGAGGTCACGAGGATAGTGGTCCCATTTTCGTTAGAAAAGAACGTAATAAAGAATGGAAGATTTCGAGCTTTTTTAAGATACAGAGGAAAGGGAGGTGACGCAGTGTTACGGGGTCATTTAATGAGGAGTCCCCCTCAGAAAAAAAACAGCATATTAGTTCCATCATACAAAATGAAGTTTTTAACATTTTTGGTACTATTATTCATGAAACAATTGTTGAAAAGGCTAATAATTCAGATTTATTTACCATATGTGCCTATGAGAGATTAGACATATCAAGTATCAAACAGTTTTCTCTTTGCGTGCGGTATGAAGACTAAATTACATTCATGAAGGCTTTCTAAGTTTCGCACTTGTTAGCGATATCCCTGTTGAACATTTTACTTCAGTATTGCTTGATCAATGCGACAAACTTAGTCTTGATATGAATAAACTTGTAGACCAAGGCTATGAGAAGCCAGTAATTTGAGTGGAAAGCTTAGTGGTGTTCAGTCAAGATTGAAGCAACTGTATCCGAAGGCAATGTATGTGCCAATCATCGACTTAATATAGTCCTTTCTTCTTCTATGTCGCTAAGTAGTGTTAGAAACTGCCTTAGTACAGTAGGTGATATTTGCAACCTGTTTTAAAACAATGCCCGTGGTGCTTAAGTACCTAAGGAAAATATTAATAAGTGTGCACCTGAAAGCAGTTTGTGAAACACGTTTTATTGAACGACGTTTGTTGAAATTTTGGAGTCCATTATTCTAAGCCAGCTGAGATTATCAGAATCTGAACGATCTATTTCTTTTCATGCAAGCTCCCTTCTAGTTGCAGTAGAAATGAGACTTTCTTTGTTGCTTTGTTTATTAGTGAACAGCTTCTGAATTTCACATTGCCATTATCAAAATATTCACAGAGCCCTGAGCATGACTTGGTTTCTTCTCTTGCTTATGCTAAGGAAATTGTTGAACAACTGCATTGTCTAAGGGAGAATCCAGTAAATGCCTTCGGTCATATATTTCAAAGTATAATTTAAATATCAGGCAACATCAATTCAGAGAAGTAGTTCCCAGAATCACAATGCTACAAACAAAGCGAGCAAACTATCCGCATGAAAATGCACAAGATACTTCTGCAGGTCTGGTTTCATTCCTTTTGTTGGCTGCTTAATCAGTAGTCTACGAAGCAGGTTCCTGGTAATCATTAAATTTTCACTTCCCTGGAATTCCTCTGCCTAGGAATGTTCCACCAGAACATGATAAACTTGAAAATGTATCCTTATACTGTGACAATGAGGCAGTTTGGTCAGCTGTGAAAGCAGAATATCTAATGTGGTGTCAAAAAAAGAAAGAATACAATTTGTCCATCTACAAGTCTTTGTGTATAAAAAGTACTTGATGAATGCAACGTTCCTTTCTTTCCAAATATCATCGACAAACTTCTGAAAGTATTAGCCACACTACCAGTAGGTATCTACTGGAAGTGTTGAAAGATCGTTTTCGATCATGAAAAGGAGAAAACTTACCTGATGAATAAGACTGGAAATGAGCGTCTTAGCAGCATGGCTCTTCTATCACTTCACCATGATACAAATGTCTCTCCTGATGAAGTTCTCAACACGATGGCTCAAAAACCAAGAAAATTTGACTTTTTCTATTATGTCACAAGCGACCAACGCCGAAATTGTTTTTAATTGTAGTAATGTAGTTGTGTACTAACAGTATCTATGAGAATTATACTATTTTAATAGTCTGGTTTTTTTGGAGTTAGAAGAAAGTGCAAAATATACTTCTGCAGCTCTATTTATAAGAAAGACTTGATGGATACAGTGTGCCTCTTTCAAAAGTTCTACAAATATTGGCAACATAACAAACATTAAGTGCAATATAATTTTCTACAACCAAGACAGAAAAATTTATGTGAATAAGACCTGAATTAAATAAATACCCCCGTGGCTCTTCTATCAGTTGATTGGAGCCCTGTAAACCAGCAAGAATGTACTTTATTTTGTACTTTCATATAAGTAAGAAGGTTTAGAGTACATAAGTCCCTTTTAAATTTGTATGTGTGTGTATCCTTTATCTACCCTTTTCGTTAGTTTTTCTAAGATTGGATGGACAGGACCCCCCCCCCCCAAAGAAATTCCTGCATACGCCGTTTGTGGTCATTGTGGATGCAGTTTAGTTGTTCGTTTCTACCTTCGAGCGTGTATACAGATAGCGACTGACCCGACCCCTCCTATGCTGAGACTGATTGAAACAAACATCAAAGTCACGTAACAAAGATAAGAAAGTGCAATGACCCAGAACGTGATAATTAATTCATAAGCCATTACGAAAAGGGGTGACGAAAATGTAAAAGTAAAGCTTAATTTTCGTATCGATGAGCAAATTGTGTAAATGTAGGAGTTCCTAGTGATATATTTTTAATATAGAGCACTAAATAATGTGCACCGCATGTTTAAACCCGGAACCTGACTTGCAAACCTTAACGTAGAAGATAGGTTATATAATGAAAATCACATTAGTTGTTTAGTGGCGAATTTAAATATATACAATGATAAAGAAGCTGTTAGTGCTTAAAACTTATTTATAAGCTAACATGTTAACTTACTGAAATGTGGGTTTATGGTATTTGGTGTTGAAATATTCTTTGACATTAACGAGTGTGTTGAAAAGTTTGTTTATGTGGATTGCACTGTGATAAATTAAAATGAACTTGAGAAGGTTATGAAAGTTATTGAAGGTAGGGTTCATCCCCTAAAGCGAGATCATTGCTGTTATATGTGACAGGCAAAAGGGTAACCTAAGAACCTACTAAGCTCTTCATATGTTAAACCAACTAAATTAATTTATTTCTTTGCATTTTTTGTTTGCCGGATATTATTTATAGCTCCTACTTGTATGTAGAAAAGCTGTCGTGATTTCACTTGCATTTATGTCATTTTTAATTACAGAATAATTTAGGAAGTTTCATATAACGCAGTTAAAGTTATAAATGAAATTTAACACCCAAAACATATCTACACGAATAACATGAGGCCTTGAGTCTCATGCTGTTTCATTTGGCATCCCCATTAATTCCAAAGAGCAAATTGACCAAAAGAAACAAATCTGCATCTTCTTGAGAACAATTTTTGTTAACTCAAATAATAGCTCATATTTTGTAAAACCGACCTAAAAAGAGACTCAAGAGTTCTACACTATTTAGCTTGACATCGTTAATTTCCCATATAAAAAGGGCGAAGGAAATCTGTAGCTTCTAAGGTAGGCTTCTCTCTCTCTCTTTCTTTCTCTCTCTCTCTCTCTCTCTCTCTCTCTCTCTCTCTCTGTCTCTCTGTTTTGCACATTTGTATTTAGGTGGAGATTGGGTACAAGACTGTCATAAGGCGTTTAGAGCCTGAAAGTCAACAGAAGGCAATCTAACCAAGTACATTTTTCTAGATTCTTAATTCCTTTTTAATTTCAGCTTTTGTCTTTCTTTCCTAGTACAGTTGTATTAAATATTGATGTAAAATTGTACCCACGTCTTCTTTGTTAAAGTAATGGACTGAAAAATTTTGACACATTAATTTTGGGGAAAAATGGACCAGCACTACTTTTCTACTGTGCACTTAAAAATGTGTACGTATCTGTGAAAATAAATGCCAAACCCATTTTTACTTTCTCTACTACGTATAGTAAGTAGGGGAAGTATTGTATTCCACCCAAAAATTCGATATCGAGATTTCACCGGAAATACATGTTTTGAGACCCCCTGAATCCAAAAAAAAAAAGCATTTTTGGAAACATGTCCGCGTGTGTGTCTGTGAACAGCATAACTCAGAAACGAACAGTCGGATAAACACCAAACTTGGTATTTAGGTTCAGTATCTTCCAGCGATGCGACAAGAAAATCCCCCTACCCCAGATTACCCATTACATGGAACATTTTTTGAAAATTTTAATTTTCTCAAAACGGGCTCTAACGATTTTGATTAAAATATCACATGTTTAAGATATTTTTATGACAAATGAAATGTATATCTTGAATTTTCTGGGAATGTCTCCAAAAGTATTCTTCATTGTGAACGACTTTTGCAACCATAAACCATAAGAGATAGACAAAATTTTACTACACAAAAAATTTAGATCGCGTTAAAATACACAATTTATGTTATATACATTTTTGTTGTTGAGTGAACCATTTTCGAGATATTGCTTGTTATTTCCTTAAATTTTTCAATAGTTATTTTCTCAAATGGAAATTCGTTATTCATTTTTTTGTCTTGAATATGCAAAGAGTATTAATCTGTAGCAAAGGGAATGGTGTTGCACCTACCAACCAGCAATTAAGAGATATGTATGTGCTTAAAGGCTGTAAGGCTGTAAAGGTACTGTATTTCTAAATTGCCCTTGTAAATATACATTCCCCTTACATCTACAAGAAAATTAGCGATAAGATAGAGTCTGCAAATGTTTATCTCGATTAACATGAAGTAGATGGAGAATAAGCGTTTGTAAAAATAGTTTGTACAAGAGTAGAGAAAGTCATGTGGGTGTAGCACATCAGATTTTTAAATATATTTTGTAGTCATAAGCTGTACAATAATATACCATAGACTTGTTGGCTTGTATAAATGTTCATTTCTTTTAACATTCATACATTAGTTGGCCCGAGCCTAGTCCTCCTATATAAACAGTCCTGATCATGAAAAGAAGATGGCGGCTGTACTGGTGGAACTAAGTGTCTGGCCCAAACAAGGTTATGTTTACAGAAGTATAAGTACCTCTCCTTAATGGCCACTGTACAAAAGTAAAGCAAATAAATACAAACCAAAATAATTTTTAAAAATGACAATATACCACCATTAACAATGTATTCTACAATTTCATATTTTAGGAAAAAAAGATAACACATGTTTTTAAATTATTCATTAAAAATAATTGTTAAACAAAATTCACAAATAATTTCCCTATGTAAATGTTTGTATCTTACGGTTTTTCACACTGTTTGTTGATTTATATTCATTTTTCGTTTTGCAATACCTATTTAACAAAATATTGCTGATGATGATGTTGAGTGCCTCAGGAATTTTCATGAGGCAATTGCCACATAAGCATGCTATTTCCATATCCCCATATGATATAAATACTTTCTGAACTATTATTGTTTAAGAATTTCTCTGGGACAATCTTTACAGATAAAAATATACTCATACTTCTCAGTAATCAATACTCTAAACAATCTGTATGCTTTAAACACAATATCTATAGTAAATTCTCAAGGCCATTTGAAACCAGTCTGTTTATGCCAGAAAAATACTCCAGTAACTCTTCGCTGGTATATAATTCTGTACACTCTTCTCTAATTAGGTGATACTTACAATTTTCACAATTCATATTAGGGAGCATTTTGAAAGCCCCAGTACAACATACCCAATAGTATAAATTAATATTTTCTGAGCACTTCAATTTACGTTAATGTAAACGATTCTTCCACAACACTTTTTTTATTTATTGTTCTGAACATAACAGACATAAGCCTAATTACAATATTCGTTACAAAAATATAGTAACATATTTCATTTATAAATCTAGCATACAGAAAAACAAGCACGAATTATAAATAATAATAATAATAATAATAATAATAATATTAATAATAATGAAAGTTCGGAAAAGAGGAACAACTAGAATAGAAAAGAGAAGGCGGCATGGTAATTATACAATTATTTCTAATTTAAATATTAGTATTAATCTAGAGAAAAAACAACTATTGAATATAGCATTTTTGAACTGAGTTAGGCCCCGCTGCCCTTTTGGGATTGAGGCGCCGGAGTGCGCCCTGGATCTCAGAGGGTCTTATGACTGGATATCGATCCGCATCGTCGGGGGGTCGTCGAAGAAATCGGCGTACCTCCCTCCGAGTACGTTCGGAAAAGGCATCGTCCTGAGGGTCATCTCGAGGCCGCATGGTCCTCTCAAGATAGTCGGCAAACACATTGGCTTTGGCTTAGGGGTGGTAGGCCAGGTCTTGGGTGCCTTGGAGAGGGGAGGAATATTGATCTCCACGGTTACGGAGTTTTTTTTGGCAATCCTCCACACATCACCATCCTCGAGGTTCATACGGGTCATGTGTCCTCCCACGCTCCCACCCTGTGCTCGCGTAGTCGGCGACGGAACTCATGGCGCAGGCGCCTATGAAACACTCGGTTATGCGGCGTGCGGTGACGCTGGTAGAGTTTACGTGCCGCCCAGGAGCGACGGATTAACAGGTGAAGTTCCAGAGGTAGGACGTCAGGGTGCAAGGGAGCTGGGGTGCTAACGGTAAGGTTATGGACCGTTCGTACCACGATGGAGGTGAAGGAGGAGACCGCCGCCTCCAGGGTTGGGACGTCGGTGATTCTAGGGTTGAGTGGAAGGGAGTTGTTGAGACAAACCTTGACGCATTCCCAATCGACTTCCCGGTTTTGAACCGGAACGCCGTGGCTGGCAACCCTGGTGTTAAACTCGGTTAACACGGGACTGTGGTCTGAGTGTAGTGCGTTGATTGATGTGAGTGAGAGATCAAAGGGGAAGTGCTTGATAATCGCGAAGTCGATAACGGTGGCTCGTCCTCGACCTCGTGGATGGTGGGTTGCCAGGGGCCCTCTGCTCTGGAGTGAGGGTCCGCATCTATCATGGTATAATTTCATTGCCTCGTCGACACGACGGGGGCCGCAATGCCAACGCATGTGTTTGGCATTGAAGTCTCCAGCCATGATAACGTTAGGATGTAGGGCGAGGATGGAAAGGTAATTGTTAAGTACGAACAGCCTTCGGGGTGGGTGGTAAATAGACACCATCATGACTTCTGTACCGCCGAGATCAATACAGGCGGCCGTGGTCTACAGGGTTTGAAGTGGCGGAAGTGGGATTGGGCGATGGACAACACTGTTTATTACGAGAACCGCAGAGCCGTCTCCTCGGCGGTCCATGCGGTCAGTCCTGAGGCAGCTGAAGCCCGGTAGGCGGAAAGGGGTATTGGGATGGAGATGTGTTTCCCCGGCTAGAATGAGGTCCAAGGTATATGAGCCAGCAAAGTGTTGAAGCTCATTCCCCTGATCAGCCATGCCACTCGCGTTCCAGAACGCGAATCGAAAAGAGATACGCGACCTAATTTGATTCACCATTCCGGGTCGTCTGGATGAGTGGTCAGAAGTGTGAGCCCCTCCATGGCAATAACCACGTTTGCGGCCTGGTCGGATGTTGACAGGAACCTGACCAGCAGGTGGCAGATGCCCTGGCCGTGGTTCTGCAGCCACCCTAGCACATCAGAGAGCTGTGGTGCAGGAGAAGGGGTTGGGGCTCGTCTCGGGAGAGGAGTGGGAGGATTGGGCAAAGGCGCCGGTGCAACGCACACCTTATCGGCCCTCGATCGACGTGGTGAAGTGGAAGTACCACGCTCACATGGGGGCTCGGAGTCCGAGTCCGGTTCGCGAGCTGGGCGACGTCTCCTTGTCCTAGCAGGGCGGGTGGTTTTGGGATAACTGTAGCTGGTGTTTGCGCAGTTGGGGGTGACTGTGTGGGGGCCCGTGACACCGCAGGTCCACTGGAAGAACCCTTTACAGCTGCTGCGTAGGAGCGTCCTTGGCGGCGAGCTGGTTGATCCTGTTGGCGTGGCGGCGCCGGTGCTGGCGGATGCTGTTGAATTTCCTCCCCTACCCTAGGGGCTGCTGGCGCAGGTGGTCTCCTGGAGGCGACCACTGCCTTTCTTGTAGGGCATCCGCCGTAACACGCCACATGCTCCCCCTTGCAGTTTGCACAGGTGAGAACCTCGGCGATGGTTCGGGGACAGACATCTCTTGGGTGGGCGCCTCCGCACCTCAAGCAGCGCAAGTTGCAGAAGCAGAATTACTAGATTGGTTAAACCCCAGGCACCGGTAGCATTGTGGGGGCCCCCAGAGCCATTGGAATGTTCGATATGTACCCGGAGGTAGCAGATGGTGGAAACACCATCTATCTTTGCCTCCTGGTCTCTTGACCGCTCCACGACTACTAAGAATGGTGGGAGGGGTGAGGCCTTGGCCACTTGGAGCTGGTCGGGTGAGCTGCTTCACCACGCGTGGGATGATGCCCTGGCGGGTGTCCCTCACCGAGGTGTCCGCTGGTAGTCCTCTAATGACCCTGCGAATGTCACGGGCCTTATCCAGGCCAAAGGTAAAATGGGAAATGCCCCTCCTACCCAGTTGTTTAAGTAGCGTCGAGTAATCCCCGGCCTGCTTAGCCTGATAAACAAAGCGGCTCTTGTTCCGCCTCACCGTGCACGACCCGGTCAGGGTCGGCATGACTTCCTTGAGAAAGCTTACCGACCCCGCAAAGTCGTCCACGATGATTGGCGGGACGTGGTCCGCTGCCCACCGTTCTGGGCGGACCCAGAAGTGGCAGGCTGCTCGGACGCTTCAGATTGGCCAGGGGGCACGCCCCCTGCAGCCAGTCGGGAAGCACGCTTCCTTTTCCTGAAACTACTTCACGAAAATCTTCTTCTCCAGCCGTGGAAAGGCCTCATCCTCCTCCATGGAGGAGTAGGTTGAAAGATGTGAGTCTAAATCAGCTCGATCGTCGTCGGAGCGGCGCTCCAAAATTTGGTCTATCCGAGTCAATGAATCGTCCCGAGAGAGGCCCTGGTTGCTTGGTAGCTTGGACTGGTCCAAGCAGCGCACCTTGCATTTACCGCTTTCGCGTTCCTGGCTAAGTGCTCTTTTCTTGCCCTCCAGAGCGGCAGAGCCACCTGATTGGCTGCACCAGTGCTGTTGCTGGCAGCGGCAGTTGCCACCTTACCGGCAGGCCCGCTGAGGGCTTTGACAGAGGAAGAGGTGGGTTTTACTTTAGGCATTGTAGAACAGGTACAGGGCACTGCACCCTAGGGTGCAGCACACAAAAACACACTTCGGTTTACCCTCACCTGCAGGCAGCTGGGGGCTTACTAGCACGACGAAACAGAGGGCCGGACACCAAAAGGGTGCGCCTTACCGTTCCCGGGGGAAGGTGGCTATGGCCTTGTTCACCTGCCCGCTGCCTGATGTTTGGCCTCTGGATGTTGAAGAGGCCTTCTGCGGATGTTGTGGTTGTCGACCGGCTGTCTATAATTGGCAATCGCAGGTCTCAAGTTGTCCGTGTTGCTGCTTAAACCAGGTTAAGCAGCATTGTGCACGAAAAAAAATTTATGCCGCAGTGAGTCAGCATTGGCTCGAGACCCATTATTTGTCTCGGAGTGTTGCTGCTTGCTGCTGCTGCCGCCATCTACCGCCGATCACACCAGCTCCTCGGTGACAGTTCCAGAGGCTTATATAGCTTATCCTAAGGCGTTGTCCGAATGTTGTCATTTTACCTTATAAGGATTCCACAAAGGTTGAAACGTCCTGCCCCATATCCTTCTCATAGGGATTTCTGTAGCCGCAACATGTGGCTAACAGGAAGATTAAAGTTTAAGCTGTGAACAAGCGTTTCTACCGTTCTCACAGGAAAATGTCAAATATTACAAAATATTAAATAACCAAAGACAAAAACAAGGGTTGAAGAAACCTTAAAATAAGGGTTTCCTATGTAACGTTATATTATTAAAGAAAATATAATTTCCCTGAGGTACACCAGGTGTTTAAAACTAAACATCTGCTGTTATAAGTTTCCCAGCGAACTTACTATTTCTGCAATAAAAGTGTGGGTGGTCTGGGCACTATACATGTATAAAACAAAAATAACAAAAGTCCTAAGTTGGAACCTTGGGGATCCCTGAATTAACATTAAGCTGGCGTGACACGCAATTTTTATAATGCACTACCCGTGATGGGTCTTTTAAGTATGATCGAAGTATTTTCATTAATGGTAGTGAAAAGCTCAATTTCAATAATTTAGCAAGTAAACAGTCATGATCAACTTCATCGAATGCCTTTTGGAAATATATTACATCTACTTGTTTAAACCGGTCTGGTTCTAGTGATACAAACTTAGTAAAATTTAAACATTCGTAACAATAGATCTTTTGGGCATGAATCCATAATGAAACGACGAAGTTTCTAACTTATTGTGATTAAATATGTGTGTATAAATAATGCTTTCAACTCAGCAATGGGCCAATAGTTGCTTACCATATTAGAATTTTCTGGTTTAGGAATGGGAATTACTTTAGTTTGTTTCCACACATTGAGAAAAAATTCTCTGATTTAGTCATAAATTAATGCTAGAGGATATAGTAGTGAATCACTACACCGTTTAAAATGTAAGTCGGTATTCCATCAGGCCCAGCAGATCTTTTATTTTTAATGCAAGTTTTACTTAATTTTCACTTATTTGGTTTATATGAAAAGAGCCCAAAATGTTGATGGTATTGTTGGTTATATGAGTATACTTTGAAGTACTACTTGAGTAAACATATTTAAAGCAGTCAGATATCCGTTAATAATTTCGTTAGGAGTTTTTAATATTTTGTCATATTCCATCTCTCTGTGTGTCTGAACATGTTTGTGTCTGTTTTTTATAAACTGCCAGAAATTATAAGTGTTAAGTGACAATTTATTTTCAAATTGCTAAACATAATTTCTAAGAGCTATTTTAATTTGACTTTTTAAATTTTACGAATATTTTTATAACACTACATATAATGTTTGACACAGTTTTATTTTTACGGTACCTTCTTTTAATCTTATGTTGTTTATTATTTCTTTGGTGATATTTATGTTTATACTGTTTTCTTGTGGGTTTGCATCTCCCTAATATTGAGTAAATTTTGTCATAGAAAATTGGCACTAAATAATTAACATCTTGAAATAATGCTATATAATCCCAGTTACAATCTTTTATAAGCTTGTACATGTTAAAATCTGCTTTATAAACCTTGTAGCTGCTTGTTATCTCTATGACACTTTTTACTACTTTCTCAATTTTAAACATTAAATTTAGAGCAAGGTGGTATAAGTCTATGGGTACCAAATAGTTGTCATCTTTTGCTTTAAGTGTTGTTATATTAGTTGGAATTAGGACCAGGGTCCTTCCACATATATTTTTTACGTTCACAGACCGCATGCTGGTAAAGGACAACAGGTTTTAAGTAGTTTTGCTTTATTGCTACCTTTACTGACATCATAAGTCGTATCATATATTTCAGGTTAATTAAAGTCACCGGTAATACTTACACGTGAGTTTAAAATTTCAGGAATTTGTTCTATCTGATCAAAATATTCGTTGGATGTATTTGTGTTAGTATTTGGAGAAAAATAAACCGTGTTTATAATGAATTTAATATTATGGTAATAAAGTTTTATCCAAATTGATTCGTTGCTGGTATTAAGAGAAGGAATTTTTCCGGATTAAATATTGATTTAACTGCTATTTATACTCCGCCACCAGAATTTTGCAAATTTCTGTATTTTCTAAACACTGTATACCTATGATTAAATATTTCCGAGTTAAGCATACCATTCAGTAACCACGATTCAGTTGTACTAATAACATCATCATTTAAGGAAATTATGCTAGCGTAAAATTCATCCTCCAACATCTCCAATGTTTCAGTAGAAGCCCTGTCTTTTGAGGCAGAATTATATGATTCCATAAACATTTTCAAAGTAAATTTTCTAAACTTAAAGGAATTCATTTCCAACGGGCTAAGAATGTCTAACTTTCTCTCAGACTCCAAATATTGTGGTTTCCTCCACTAATTTATCTGTACTTCCAAATCGAACCTCTAAACGGCCAGTCTGCAATTTACCCAATAAAACATACTTAAAAGAGCACTGAATAAGACGGTACTTGAAAATTTCAACTAAAGCAATTGTGGTTTTACACAATGCAGTGAATGTTTCATTAATTAACTTTCCACCGTTTTGCTGTTGCCAAGATTTAATATACTCACTGAATTTAACAATAAACTTTATTTTCTCATCCTCCACACTGCTTACACAAAATGGATCTCTAAGGTTCCTACCTCTCAGTGGACATTTTACATTTACTATTATCCACCATTTAATGAACAAGGACAACAGAAAAATAGTTCCCTTGAAATATTCACCATTTTTCCTACACATTTCCTCAAGTGCTTTAATATTCTTTTCATCAAAACTTTTAAGAGCTATACCACATTTTGTCTATCTATATTTGTGCGGCACGACGATTTGTGACACAAAAAAGGTGCTAATTTGACAGAGGAATTTTTTTTCCATCTCACATAAGCTTTTCAAACCTGAAAATCTAGCCGCTATTGGGGCACCCAGAGGATCAGTGCGTTTGGAATATAGAAACTTTGATTTTTATCCTTTTGATTAATCCAATTATTTCTCATAGTTTTAAAAAGAAGTACAGTGTCATATAGCAATAATAATTGCTTATGTACATCAACAGGATTTGGAACACTAGCGTTCAGTACATTATTACTCAGAGCTACGTACATATTTCTTTTCATCCTACAATTGTCAGCTATTAGGCATAACATATGAAAAATTACCTCTTTCAAAGTTCTTAACGCAACACAGTTGTCTGAAGAAGAATGTATGCATTCAAATTCCTTATGGGAAATAGAGCTACAACGTCTTTCATCTTTGGCATAAGTGATGATATGAATGTTTGCAGCGTTGTAGCATTGCCACTATTTTTGCATGCCTTACCTTCGACCTTGCCTCCTTTATATTAAAGTTTTGGGGCGATGTAAATTTCATCAAGTAAGAGGCCAACAAGTTTTTAATTATCCTCCAACAACTGAAACCTCGCTTTTGAGTAATTCACTTGGGTAGTTTGAATGCCTGTGGTGTTGTTTCAAAAGTCACCAATTAGTCTTTTTAAAAGACAAGGATTGGGGCAAAGTTAAAATGTTACTCTTGCTAAGAAAGCTATAAGCCCCTGGATAACAATAAAACATTTTGGATGCCTATTATAAAATGTCTGGATTGTATCACTGCTGTTTCTTAGGCAAGAATTCAACCTGTGAAGTAATAAAAATTTAGCTTCCACTGGAAGACATCACTATTTTTACTTTCTTGGGGTTGAATATTTTGAAGTAGGTACACCACTAGTTACAGTTTGCTCTCCTGTGGTAGCTCCTGAAATTCAAAATGGGATACCAGAGTGTGTTCATTGTTAAACTAACGCCTTTATAAAAAAACCTGCACTTTTAAGGATTTGAAAACCTTAAAATCAACAATGCTTTCAGGTACAGCAGTAAAATCACTTTCTTTAATTCTTATAAATGTAATGCAATCTTCATTCTGAATCGTTACAAATGGAAGCATATTCTTAGTTTTTAAACCACTTTGAAAATAGAGTGAACTATTCTGTTCCCACCACACTTAAAAATGCTCTTACATTCTGCATATGGACTCCCCCTTCTTTCACTAGCATTTCTTCGAACTGAAGCAAATGTAAAGCCATGTTCATATACCGCATAACCTTAAAGAACTATTAATATTAATTTAAATAATAACCTCGCGCAATTCTGCAATAGGTACATAACCTTAAATGTAAATACATTTCGCAAACTGGATTGCGTCATTTCTGATGAAATAAACTCAAGCTAATGCTTGTACCACATAACTATTAAATCATTACCTCCGCAATTCCAAAATAGGTAAATATACTATGTGAATACATTTCGTAACGGGCATTACGTCATTTCTGATGAAGTAAACCTAAGTATTACATCATAACTTCGGCAATTTCACAATAGGTAAATAACCTATATGAATATATTTATAAGGATAATTACGTAATTTGTCATGAAATAAGCTCAAGCTAATGCATGTTGTATTCACCACTTAACTATTAAATCACAAACTCGCGTAATTTCGCAATAAGTAAATAACCTTAATATGGTTATTCTGTATAATAGCGGCCTATCTTCTGCTAGCAGCGGCCTGGGCATGGATTAAGGAGCAATCCCAGGCTTCCTGGTGGTCCATTCCCAACGGCATTAGTTAGGTATGTTCTTTACAGTTAATGTAGATATCTGTTGCATTATTGTGCATTTTTATACCTCATGTTTTCATGCGCTTAGTGAACCGAAAATGTTATCAGGTGAAGGAGAGGAAGGTCGATCCACAGATAAAAAAGTGTGAGCAAGAAGGGGGAATTATACACAAGTGAAAAAATCTGATGTGTTACACTCACATGACTTTCTCTACTCTTGTACAATCTATTTTTACAAACGCCTATTCTCCATATGCTTCATGTTAATCGAGATATCGAGATGTCAATCTTATTGGTAATTTTCTTGTAGATGCAAGGGGAATATGGTAGCTTTTAAGCGATGGTCAAATATTTTAACGCTGGTTGCTATGTGGCGCATTCCATTCTCTTTGCATGTCCAAGACAAAAAAATGAATAACGAATTTGAGAAAAAGTATAAGTATTGGAAAATTTAAGGAAATAACAAGCAATATCTCGAAAACGGTTCACTCAACAAAAGAAATGTATATGACATAAGTTGTGTATTTTAACACGATCTACATTTTTTGTGTAGTAAAATTTTGTCTATCTCTTATGGTTTACCAGTTATGCAAAAGTCGTTCACAATGAAGAATACTTTTGGAGACATTCCCAGAAAATTCGAGATATACATTTCATTTCTCATGACATTATCTTAAACATATGATATTTTAATCAAAATCGTTAGAGCCATTTTTGAGAAAATTAAAATTTTCGAAAAATGTTCCATGTAAAGGGTAGTCTGGGGTGGGGGGATTTTCTTGAAAACCTTCGTGTCGCATCTCTGGAAGATACTGAACCTAAATACTAAGTTTGGTGTTTATCCGACTGTTCGTTTTTGAGTTATGCTGTTCACACACACACACAGACACACAGACACACACACGGACATGTTTCCAAAAATGCTTTTTTTGGATTCAGGAGGTCTCAAAACATGTATTTCCGGTGAAATCTCGGTATCGAATTTTTGGGTGGAATGCAATACTTCCCCTACTTACTATACGTAGTAGAGAGAGTAAAAAGTTGGTGAAAACAAACTTTTTCCGAAAAGTGGTTGGAAGAAAAGGAATTTAAGGCTAGTTATATTCTCAAAAAGGTTCCAAATATAAAGCAAAGTGTAAGTGTTGTGATAAAGTTTTAAATGCTGGCAGAGGTGAACTGTTGAAACATAAGAATACTGTGAACCATGGGAAGAATTAAGTTAAGTTTAAAGGTATGACACAACTGACATGTTTTCTTCATTAAAAAGTGACAAAACAACAATTGCAGAACTTCGATTGTCTCTTTTAGCTGTAGAACATAATTTTAGTTTGAATTCTATGAGCACATTGTGAAATTATCACAAAAAATTTTCTCGGATTCCAAAATTGCTTCAGATATAAAGATGCAGAAAACGAAAGTTACCAATGTAGTAAAAAATGTCATGAGCGAATGCGTGCGGAATAAAATTAATAAACAATTGAAGCAAAAGCTTTTCTTAATATTAACAGATGTGACTACCTATGTGGCAGGTGATCAAAATTTATGAATTTTGGCTGAGTATATCAATGATGATGACATTACTGTATCAGTGCTGAGGTGAGAATAGGGGCAGAGGGTGCAAATGTTGAAAACCTTTACAAAAGTCTTGAAAATTGTTTAGGTGAACATAATCTTTCAGTAGAACAAGTAGTAGGATACTGCATTGACAATGGCATTGACATTGGCAAAAAACAATCTGTAGCAGCCAAACGTCTAAAAAAATGTCTGAAACTGTAATTATGGCCTGTATTTGTCATATTGTACATGTAATTGCAAGTGCTGCTTGTAATGAAATATAGAAAAATGTAGAGCCACTTCTTCATTTGGTTTTCACATACTCTTCAAGGAGTCCAAAGAGACAGAAAACACTACAGGAACTGCAGGAGTACATGAACGTAGCAAAACAAAAATGCTAAGTCCAAGCAGATCAAGATGGCTGTGTGTCATCCTGTTGACAGAATTCTAAAGCAGTGGCTGTTTTGTGGAACTTGTTTTCAAAGGCGGTGGTAGAAAGTAAGAAGACAGTAGCAGAAATAATATTTAATGAATTAGATAATTTGTTCACAAAGGTATATTTGCAATTTTTAATTTTGTGCTGCCAGATTTTAACTCCTTCAAAGCTATCTTAAAGTCTGACAAAGTGCTTATAATTGTATTGGGATCAGAATGTGAACTATTTCTGCGACTCGTTGGCAGTAAATTTATGAGGTCTACTAAAATTTAGGGTGATAATATCTTCATGTGCAACCCCAAACATCCTTCTAATTTGTTGCCTACAAAAAAGTACATCTTGGTACAGAAGCTAAATAATTCTTGCAGTAATTTCAGAAAATGTCAAATACAATAAATCAAATATTTTCACTTTTAGACAACGATGTTTAAGATTGTTAATTCCAGGAAGCCATCAACCGGTTTTCGAAGCAAAATTACGTTATTTGTCGTAAACTCCAATCATTTGAACCTTTACTAGCATTGAACCGTAGGTCAGCCGCACCCAGAGATTTGCCACACGTTTTAATAAACACATTTAAAACCAATTTCAATGAAACAAAATCGCTGGATGAATGGAACAATTTAAACCATTACTTTTAAGAAAGTGAAAAGTCAGAAATGCTAAACTTTTCTCCTATAAAATTTGGGATAAAGTATGACAGTGTAAGAATTATGTCAGTCAGTTTGTAAACATAAGTATCATAGCCAACATTGTACTTTCTTTACCGCATTCAAATACCGCGGCTGAAAGAATATTTTCAATGGTAACCCACATCAAGACAAAAGAAAACGAAATAGAATTGCAACGGACGCATTGGAGCCATTAGTTAAACTCGGCATGAAAAAGCAGGGGAATCATTGCTTTGACTATGGCATCCCCAAAGATATGTAAACTTCATTCAATTCCCGGTACATAGGCTTACTCTTCACGTTCAACAGAAGCCATGGTCACTGTTATCTTCATATGTGGATATCAGCAGCGATGGAGAGGACTAGAATAGCGACACCAGGCTTTTGAGGACACTTCCAGAGGTTCAGATTAATGAGTTATTATTAAAATTAAATAATTTTGTATAAGTTACTTTGTAATATTACTTAGTACTTATTGTACCTGTCACTTATACACTCCGGAAATTCGAATGTAGAATTTAATATGGTGATAAGGAAACAGGGAAAAAATAGGTATATTAAGTAGGAACCTTTAAGTTGCAGCTAGGTATTTCGTCTCACACATCTGGTAACACTGCTTTAGGCGGATTTTCGAAAATTGTTGGGTAAGCATCTTCGGTAAGCTTCAACTTCTTTCGAGGCAATGTGGTGGAACCATCTTCAGAAGCAAATTTGTCCTGAACGAACAATATAGTTCTCTGAAAAATGCATTATGCATACCACAGAAGATGCAGTAGGCGGAAAAAAACCCTCTCAATGTATTGATCGCATTTATGTTTGTTCCCTGGCTTCATCACGAGGAAAAGAGAATGTAACTGTAAGTTCATCTTTATAATAATTAGATTTACAACATACAACACAGCAACTGCGCGCCATCTGAAATATACAAGGTCACATCAATTAATACATGAACTTTCAACGTTTAACATACCGTACAAACTTGCTTATTTGACTAAATATAAACTAGTTACCTAGTGATAATTTTCTCTTCGTAAAGGCGCAGAGCACTACTACTGGCGCCTACACTAGTAATCTTTGTATCGCTCATAGCAGCATGATAGAACAATGACTGCGAAAAGTCTGACAAATACGAACACTTGAGCAACATGTGCTGGAGGGGCTTATTTGATTAAATATAAACTAATTACCTTGTGATAATTCTCTTTTCGTAAAGGCGAGGGGCACTCAACTACCGATGCCTGTATTTGTAACCTCATATCGCCCATAGCATGATAGAAAAAATTCTGATGTGTTACACTCACATGACTTTCTCTACTCTTGTACAAACTATTTGTACAAACGCTTATTCTCCATATGCTTCATGTTAATCGAGAAGTTAATCCTATTTCTAATTTTCTTGTAGATGCAAGGGGAATATGGTAGGTTTTAAGCGATAGTCAAATCTTTTAAGCGCTCTTTGCATGTCCAGGACATAAAAGATCTGATGTGTTACCTCACATGACTTTTTCTATTCTTGTACAAACTATTTTTACAAAGGCTTATTCCCCATATGCTTCATGTTTATCGAGATGTTAATCTTATTGCTAATTTTCTTGTAGATGCAAGGGGAACTGGTAGGCTTTAAGCTATAGTCAAATATTTTAAGAGATGGTTGCTATGTGGAGTATTCCATTCTCTTTGCATTACCAGGACAAAAACAATGAATAACGAATTTGAGAAAAAGTATGCGTGTTGGAAAATTTAAGGGAATAACAATCAATATCTCTAAAATGGTTCACTCAACAACAAAAATGTATATAACATAAATTGTGTATTTTATCGCGATCTACATTTT
Source organism: Deroplatys truncata (assembly GCA_030765065.1). NCBI lineage: Eukaryota > Metazoa > Arthropoda > Insecta > Mantodea > Mantidae > Deroplatys > Deroplatys truncata. The sequence continues at coordinate 12,436,113 of CM060982.1, read as the reverse complement.
TTGTGCAGTAAAAGTTTGTCTATCTCTTATGGTTTACCAGTTATACAAAAGTCGTTCACAATGAATACTTTTGGAGACATTCCCAGAAAATTCGAGATATACATTTCATTTGTCATGAAAATATCTTAAACATATGATATTTTAATGTAAATCGTTAGAGCCGTTTTTGAGAAAATAAAAATTTTCGAAAAATTTTCCACGTAAAGGGTAATCTGGGGTGGGGGATTTTCTTGAAAACCTTCGTGTCGCATCTCTGGAAGATACTAAACCTAAATACTGTGGCATGTGCACAGATAATATGACAAGACTCTCTCTGGGCACCGAAGTTAGAGACGGCAGTTTGCCTGTGAGTAGGGGTGAGTCAGGGGAACCAAGTGTCAAGGGAGGGGATAGCGTTACTGACGCCCGAGTTTGGCGTGGGTTTTTGTAACAGTCAGCAAGTAAGCTTCGTGTGAGACAGACGGGAAACTGCTAAAGCACGATGTCCTCGTCGGCAGACAATGGGCAAAGGAATGTAAGTATCTAACTTCATCCATTAAACTGTGTGCCATCCACGTTTGAAAGTTTTAATTATGGTAGAATAGAATCATTCCTCTCCCTTAAGCCAGGTATTATGTTGGTATAGCAATTATTTTGGAATTTTACTTAGCTGCGTTTCCCCCGTCGTAGCCTCGCATTTGAAGTTCTTGTTTGATTTACCGGTGCCTTTTGCAAGCGAGTAGCTCCCATCGGTATTTGTAAAATAATTTAAAGAGAGGCATACGACAATTGGTGTGAGGCGCCGAGTAATTGGAGGGCCAGGCAGAGTTTGGTTTTTTGTGAGATTTTCAAGTGTAAAATTTTTTTTCCCTCTGAAATGTAACGGTTTGTGGTCCTCCACGTGGTCGCGAAAAATCTAAATTTGTTTCTGGCTTAAGGGTAAGGATTTTTATGCTTTAATTTGTGAGTCTCTTATTCTAAATTTTGTTACTGTAATTTCTAAAAGTCTCGTTTCTAAATTTTAATTTTGAGTTCACTTTTGTATTTTTCCCATTGTCTGCCGGCGTGACGCTAAAACTTCTGACTCCATTTTCCTACTATTTTGGCTTCATTTCCGTTAAATTGTATTGCTGTGCTAAGTGGTTCGTGCTGGTTATTTTCAAATATATTTTTGTGAAAGTTGAGTTGTGAAACGAGTGAGATATTTGCAACTTTGAAAATGTGCTCGTCACGTGTTGGCCATCTAGGTGAAAATATTGTTTTCTGTGCTTATTAGCAGTGGTTCTGGAAACTTATAACTTTATATTCCAGTGATTGTGATTTCTAGCTGTTTACTATACTTTTGTGGGACATTTTTCGTGTAACTTTTATGTACGCACGTGTGTTATGTAATTCCCGCGTGGTCATGCATTTCAGCACTAATTCTAGCTTGTGAAACCAGTCTTCATCAGCACGTGTTTTGGCGCGTTTATTTGCGTGTGTATATCAGGTCGGATGCATTTGTTTTAAAGGAAAAAAATCTGATGTGTTACACTCACATGACTTTCTCTACTCTTGTACAATCTATTTTTACAAACGCCTATTCTCCATATGCTTAATGTTAATCGAGATATCGAGATGTCAATCTTATTGCTAATTTTCTTGTAGATGCAAGGGGAATATGGTAGCTTTTAAGCGATGGTCAAATATTTTAACGCTGGTTGCTATGTGTCGAATTCCATTCTCTTTGCAAGTCCAGGACATAAAAAAATGAATAACGAATTTGAGAAAAAGTATAAGTATTGGAAAATTTAAGGGAATAACAAGCAATATCTCGAAAACGGTTCACTCAACAAAAGAAATGTATATAACATAAGTTGTGTATTTTAACGAGATCAACATTTTTTGTGTAGTAAAATTTTGTCTATCTCTTATGGTTTACCAGTTATGCAAAAGTCGTTCACAATGAAGAATACTTTTGGAGACATTCCCAGAAAATTCGAGATATACATTTCATTTCTCATGGCATTATCTTAAACATATGATATTTTAAACAAAATCGTTAGAGCCATTTTTGAGAAAATTAAAATTTTCGAAAAATGTTCCATGTAAAGGGTAGTCTGGGGTGGGGGGATTTTCTTGAAAACCTTCGTGTCGCATCTCTGGAAGATACTGAACCTAAATACCAAGTTTGGTGTTTATCCGACTGTTCGTTTTTGAGTTATGCTGTTCACACACACAGACACACACACGGACATGTTTCCAAAAATGCTTTTTTTGGATTCAGGAGGTCTCAAAACATGTATTTCCGGTGAAATCTCGGTATCGAATTTTTGGGTGGAATGCAATACTTCCCCTACTTACTATACGTAGTAGAGAAAGTAAAAAGAAGGAATTTTTTTTTGTGCTACGTATAAATTGCAAGTCTGTATTCTGCTCCTTTTGAGATAATGTTAGCGGTGGTCACAGTAGGTGTGACGTGGTTTTTTTAACTTCCAGTTCGAGGTTTCTCACTGAAGACATCATTTTGCTTTTCTTCCATGTGTTCATTCTGTTAAAAAATCTTGGTATTGTGTACAAATGGTTTCCGTGGCATGCTTGTGTAGACCGTATGTTGGTATAATTTTCTGATATTTCGCCGCGGGCGCTTAATTGTAATATTTCTGGTACTGTTTTATTTGGCTATGTTCTGATCTTCCTACTTAAATTCATGTGATGCTATAAGTGTTTAGTTTGGTGTAATCTGTATCGCTTTGTCATACTGTTTATTTACTGGTTGTGTTATTTTTTGTGCTGCAATCATGCCTAAGCGACGTACTACGCAGAAATCTGATATGGCAATTGCTCCAGTTAGCGAGCATAGTGAAGAGGAATCTAAGTCCAGTATTAGTACGCCTGTTGTTGTTCAGTTATTATCAGTGATGTCTAACCTGCCCGTGCCGCTGAGTACAACGCAGTCAGCTATGTGTCGCTCGGTCATTGACCCCTCTCACGTTGAGAATTCCAGCAAGTTGTCGGCGTATGAGTTACTTCAGAATTTTGAAATGTTCGCTACTACTGCTAATGGCCGCTCTGAGGAAATGATAATGATGATAATTTTGCTTCACCGTTGCCAAGTTTGGTTTATTTAATTCCGCAATGCATATTTTAGGGGAAAATCTTTCGCAGTTACTCATGTAAGTAAAAGTTTCAGGAGCTACTACCAGCCTTGCCAGTATCTTCACCTAATTAGGTTTGATGTGCTTCTAATATGGACCAGTACGATGTGGATGTTGATGAACCAGCTGTACGTGTGTTACCAGGTTTTAGAAAATTTGCGCTGGAATTTTGTGGTAAAAAAGAATAAGAAAAAACCATAACCTGTAAGTATGTAAACATTGTGAGTGCTAAAGTTTGGACGAATGAAACAGTTTTACAACTCACACAGGTATGCTAAATTTTTATTGTTTCACTGACTGATGCTTAATTAAGCTTTGCTTTTCAGGAATAACATGTGCTATGAATGTCTCTGCTAAATTAAAAGTGTATTATTATTGTGGGTGTAACTAAAATTTTGAATTATGTTTTGGGAACTGCAAATCATTTGTTTTGTTGTTGTGTTATGCTGCAGGAATGTGTTTCATGTGTACTATGTGCTTAATTGAGCTTTCATTTTCAGGAATGTTCTGTGACAATATTGTTTTGAGTAATGATGTGATGTTGTTTTGTTGCATTCGATTTGATTTGATATGACTCGATTTGATTTTGGGTTTCATAATGATGCTCTGATTTTTATTTGCAGAAAATTACTGCAAGAATAGTGTGTGTATGTATGTGTGTATTTGAGGTTATGTGCTAATGTGAGAGATGAGAAGAGATGAGATGATGTCAGCTTCGGTGATGTGCGTAAGAGTAACCCCGACGGTGCTAATGTGAGAGATGAGATGAGAAGAGATGAGATGATGTCAGCTTCGGTGGAAGTGCCACAGTGTAACCCCGACAGTTGTTGTATGAATGTGTTGATTTTTCAGGAGGGCTACATGTACCTGGAAAGTTGATGTGATGAGTGCAGAGATTTTGCTTATTGGTGTTGCTGTAACGTGCCCAGTATAGCGTGTGTGATGAATTCACACGAGAGATTAAATGGATGGAAGTGATTGTAATGTGAATAATTTTTTTTTTCTGTTTATGCAACAAGTTTATTACCATCTTAGATAGCAAATTTTAATACCAACTGTTTTCCAGCTTAATTTTGATTTGGAGGATATGGATGCAACAGTATAATGTCATGCTATTTGTGTCATTCCTGAAATAATAATGTGATTTCTTGAAGGTTATGCCTATGTTAGATGTTTTGAATTTACAGCATGTTAAATGAGACACGTCAGTGAAGATGTTTTGTTTTGAAGAGAAAATTGAAAGTTGAGATAAAGATGTTAATGACTGAAGTAATGATGCTGATTGAAATACTGATGATGATGATGATGATTATGATTGAGTTGATGATAATAATGAGATGAGGAAGATAGTACTGTGGACGAGAAACTGTATTAGTGACAAGAGTATGACAATAGTAGTTGAAAGCATGTCACGTGGTGTAGTTTGGAGATGTATTGTGGATGTAGTTTGTAGTAATGCATACAGTAGTTTTCAGTAGCTAGCTAAGTGAGTGTTGTGTGTAATTTGGGCCATGGTCAGTGTGAATGAGTTCATTTCATTGTCATGTGTGATTGTCTTGTAAGTGCACTTATTTTCTTTTGTTAGTGATACCAGCTGGTTATTAAGATTTAATATTGGGATCCCAAATAATGTTATGTTTTTTCTGTCATGTTAAAGTATTCTGAGTATGTTTTAATGTTTTATTTGGATTCTGAAGCATTGTGAGTTAAATTTTGGATGGCAACTCTCTATAATATCTAGTTCTTACGCCAATTTGTACTTATTTTTTCTCTTTCTTTGCCCCATGTCAAAAGAATTTTAGTGCAAGCTTTTCAACCTTTCAAATTTTTAATTGTACATGACATACCATTCTTTTTATGTGTGATTGTTTGTTGGAGCACCCTTTTTATTCTTTTGTGGTTTTGTTGTAGTATTTTGCTGTGGCGGAGCTCGAGAGAATACAGGAGTATCCCCGTGGCACACCAGAAGTCAAGAAACACCACAGGGAAGCTGTCGGGCAGCCACTACACTGCCGTGGCATAAGGAGCCACTGTTTTGGGGGGCAGTCCAAGCCAGCGACTGCCCACCCTGTTGTCATCACCAGAGACCTGCAGTGATAATTCTACACCAGGACAAATCGTCGTTGTGGGCACTTTATAAATTCACCCACAAACAGTTTCAAGGGACCATCAAGAGCAGTTGCAGTGTAGTGTGCGTGTGAACTGAGGCAGCGTGGTGTGTGTGCGTGTGCCGGGGTGCTCAAGCATAAGTGCAGTAACAATATTATTCGATAGCACTCAAGATTCTCGAGACTCCACTACGCCCAGTAATATTCTTTGTCGTCGTCTGGGTGTTTATCACACATGTGTATTTTCTTATTGTATGTCATTTTTTGTTATTTTAATGTCCTTTTATTGTTTCTATTGGTTTGCCTTGTGTCGACGAGGGCGTCGATCTCGGTGGCCAGGGGGAGATGTGGCCTGTGCACAGATAATATGACAAGACTCTCTCTGGGCACCGAAGTTAGAGACGGCAGTTTGCCTGTGAGTAGGGGTGAGTCAGGGGAACCAAGTGTCAAGGGAGGGGATAGCGTTACTGACGCCCGAGTTTGGCGTGGGTTTTTGTAACAGTCAGCAAGTAAGCTTCGTGTGAGACAGACGGGAAACTGCTAAAGCACGATGTCCTCGTCGGCAGACAATGGGCAAAGGAATGTAAGTATCTAACTTCATCCATTAAACTGTGTGCCATCCACGTTTGAAAGTTTTAATTATGGTAGAATAGAATCATTCCTCTCCCTTAAGCCAGGTATTATGTTGGTATAGCAATTATTTTGGAATTTTACTTAGCTGCGTTTCCCCCGTCGTAGCCTCGCATTTGAAGTTCTTGTTTGATTTACCGGTGCCTTTTGCAAGCGAGTAGCTCCCATCGGTATTTGTAAAATAATTTAAAGAGAGGCATACGACAATACTAAGTTTGGTGTTTATCTGACTGTTCATTTCCGAGTTATGCTGTTCACAGACACACACACATACACACACACGGACATGTTTCCAAAAATGATTTTTTGGATTCAGAGGGTCTCAAAACATGTATTTCCGGTGAAATCTCGGTATCGAATTTTTGGGTGGAATGTAATACTTCCCCTACTTACTATACGTAGTAGAGAAAGTAATAAGTGTGAAAAGTATGAGAAATGCGAACACTTGAGCAACATGTGGTTTCAGACTTCCACGTCCGCCATTTTACAGTCGATATGCTCAAGGAGACGGACTGATATTATAGAAGGACTTACCTGAGCTCTATCGAAGGCTATAGAGACAAACATTTATGCTCGATGCCGGATTAGAACCCGCGACCCTTTCATGATGGAACGTTAACCCCAAACGCTCCAGCGATCACGGCTACCGGGCCGGCTAAATCTTAAATTGAATCGAACTATAGGAAAAAATCCCGCGCTAAGCGATATTGTTTGTTTCAAGCATGGCTAACGAGATTGACAGGCTACGATGCGAATTAGAGTTACGTAGTAATGGTAGTCTGAAATATGGCTAACATTGAATAGGTTCGTGATATTACTGTGCGTTTACCAAGTATTTAACGAGAAACTTATTTGTTTATTTAGAATATGGATATATTAGGCGACTGCAATTTCACTTCATCGGGCCACGGCTGATATCAGCTCGTGCCGTAGCCGGTCTATCTGGGTTTCAAGGGTGTGACGTCATGCATGCTCTATCTGTATGCATGATCGAAAGTTTCTATGCATCGTTCTGTTCCGGGGTTGTGTCAACCGTTACTTTATTAGGTATTACAAGCTGGCCTCAAGCTGGTTAAAAACGCGAATACAACAGCATAATATATCCACCTAACCTCAATACATTCAAATTTTCCCTATAAACACGTGTTGAAGAAGAGCTTAAGTTGGGAGGGGGAGAGCGAAATACAGACGCTTCGGCTAGCGCCTTCTCTATTGCAATTGTGAGTTGATTTTAGACCTACGTGTACTTATTTTATTTCTATAACGGACTGTGTGTTAGGAAATAGGATTAGCCAACATTGGAACTTGGTCACGAAATCTGAGCCAATCATCATATAGTACCAATAGAGTAAACTCAAGACCAATGGCTGGCGATATGTGACGTTATCACCATCTAGCGTAGCCCTGTGGACTACGTACGTCAGCTAATTTAACTAAATGGAAGTGATACTGTGATGTACGTTGTGATTTCGATTAAAAATAAATATTGCACACGTTAATTTATGCATGTTTCTTTTAATGCAGGTCTCAAATAAGGATGCAAGCGTTTATATTTCAAGTGTGAATTGAGTTAACTTTTACAGGCCACACAATTAATTGTTTATATTAGCCTTCATTTATGCCTACATTAGTGGGAAGGGTATCAACTCCAATAATTGCAAGATGTTTTGAAGCCCGATGTATCATCATCCAGTATTTTTGCAGTGCTGCCGAATAAAATATAACTTTAACACAATTGTTTTGTGCCGAAAATACGAATATGAGGTGTAGAACTGAGAAGGTGTATTTCGAAGAGAAACCAATTTTAACACAGAAAATTTGTCAAAACTTAGAAAACCTGAAATCGAACGTGTGTACCGCTCAAATCATGCTTAAAACACGAGACTGAGATATCACTTTACTCTGCTACTCAGGAGTTTGCAAAAGATTCTGAATGAAACGATGTTAGACTTTCACTCCATATTCATTGTGGAATGTGACAGAATGCACAGACAAAAAACAAGTGTAGGTAACTCACATTTTGAAATTACCCCTAAGCTAAGCGAAAAATTGCATGCAAATGCACCGTTTGACTAGAATCATATACAAATACTTATTTGAACAAACAATTGCAATTCCCCATGTTGTACTTCATTGATTTAATTAGAAAGAGTATCCCAAGTTACATTAAATATGTAACTGAGTCTGTGGTGCACCACTCGTTTCATTTTATGTATGATTGTCAACTACTTTGGAGAGTAATCATTTACTGCAACTGTTCAGAATCTGTTTTGAGATACACATAACTTTAGCTCCAGGCAACCAATGAAATGAATTTCTGCGTACACAAGATAAAAGGATTTTGATCCTCAGGTGTCTCAGGCACCCTATAAGATAGAATAAGGACAATTCTCTGCCAAGAAAGAGAAATATAAATTGTTAGAATACACATAAATAATCAACATAAAACCTCATTCATGATTAGTATGAAGTTTCAATTCATATTGCAGTATGTATGATTAGAGCTGAGAAATAAAATTCTGCCATTACAATTATTTTACTCTTTCTGGAGAAATGTGTATTTTGGTTTAATGAGGATATATATGTACACGATTTTCATTTCTTTGGAGTGTTTTAATAATATGTCCTTATATCTGAAACTTTAAGTAAATGTAGCCTTCTGGAGAGACACTTGTCTTATGCTTTAAAGCATTATTAAATTGTATTTATCTCGAGAAAACTGAAAAAGAAACGACATGGTTTTGCTAACAATAGTTTTCGCAATAAAACACCTTACCGTTCTCGAAGGTTGTCATTGCTGAAAATTCGATAAATCAAACCTTAGCACCTAATTCCCTATGTTCCCGATATTGCTGATATAAAGCATCCAGATCTGCGCTAGAAGCGCTAGTATTCCACATCTGCGCATTTTCGGCAGTTTCCTGTATTGGTACTGTGTGGTATTAGTTTGAACTTTCCGGAAACTGTCACCTATGAATAAAGACTTTCAGTAAATTTAAACTCTCCTAACAAAGTAGTCTATGAAACGTCGTCACTGAAAGAACCGTTTATGAATGCCTTAGGCACTCAGAGTAGCACAAACGTTACACTCAAAGTTACTGTTAACACCATTGCTTATTAGATATTATAAGCTGGCGCATCGGCCTGAGAATTGACAATAAAGCACATTACCGCTTGACGCCAATTTTCGTCGATAGAGGTGCACGACTACTCCATAAACTTCTAGCAGGCAGCTAGAATAATAAGGTCTTGACGACTTATATAAAGTATTCTTTATATATTTAATCTTCGTGATGCTATATAGCACTTAGATGGGTCTTTATTGGTTGTGGATTCGAATAATGCAGTAATAAACGGTTCACATTTCCGTTATAAAATATGACGTAAATATAACACTGAGATTCGTCCCCAAGTAACTTTCTCTTTCTCCCTACTATACCGATCCAAGTATATCACAAATCACAAAACGGTTGGAAATACGTGCATTGTTTTGAGCTTTCCAATGAGCATATATTTTATTATATGCGAAACCCTTCAGTTGAACCATAGTTTACATATTGTGCCCTCTAAACCATAATTTGTAAAATTTGCACTTTGTCCATAATTAAATAAAAATGCTTTCCTTTTGGGGCAGCAGGGCCAAAGACCATGGTCTGTAGTACGCATTTCAAACATAGGTACTGATTACAGCAACAGCACATCTACAAAATACTACTTACTTCCGTTGTGCCATTAATGTTTGGAGTTTTCTCACAAATTGTTCAATCTTCAAGATGCGGAAACAAAAAAGAAATAAATAGAAAACATTGAAATGGGAAACGAAAACTGTCACATAAAGAAATCTAAATATTCTGTACCAATTGTATGAAGTACATTAATGTGACATTCAATGATTCTTCTATTGCACATTGTACATCCAATGTGACAATCTCCGCAGCGGGGAGGGGTCCTCTGGAGTGGCCTAACAGTGCGTAAGCCCCTAACTTTGTGGCATCGGCAGGTGGTGGATAGCCGGCACCTAACCAGCGGGTCGGTTGACTACTGATACGCTCAGTCACACCTGTCTCCGAATAAGGAATAAAACACCGCTACCCAACCCTAAGGCGTTATGCGATCCATACCAATGGGGTGCATGGCACATTGGAGACGAGTCGTAAACGGAGTCTCTGAGATACATAACGACCTCTCAGAGTATATAGTCTTACCCAGGCATGCGGGACTATGCCTGGGCGGACCTGAGTTATCCTTAGCTAATCGTGGGAACAACTGCAGATAATGTTCCATTAAAGATGGACCTGTATTATGGGACCCCAAAAGAACCCAAACGGAAGTTCAGGCGACTGGGCCCTCGAAAGAAGACTTCGCCGTAGAGACCAAAGAAAGGGATACAGGAACTATAACTCCCGGAAACGTGGAGAAGTAATCCCTGTATCTAAAACCGGATGCTCCTTTTAGGGACACCGGACTATCTAAAATGTAAGCGCGGAGGCCGGGGCCCCAGTAGGGAACCCGGTCCCGCGAGATGCCCCTAGGATGGGAGAACTGCGACTCCCGAAGATGTGGAAATGCAGGTCCCGCCTCCTGAAAAAAGATATACAGTTGAGGTTTTGGGGGAACTGAACAGAGCTATCGGTACCCTAAAACAGAAGCCTAAAAATGACAGTGGAGCAGAGAAGAGGATAAGAATGGCTAAGCGACTGGCCGGGAGAGTAGGGGAAGCAATGTGTCTCTAGTCATAGGGACCCTACGGAAGTCACGTCCGGGCCGGAATCAGACCTTCTCGAACATCTAAAAGGAAACGCACGAACGCAGAACAGAAAAATGAGAGGCTAAGAAGGCGAGGACTCTTTGGCCTATCAGTTACTCTAAGACAGCGCAATCTGGGATTAAGGTGACTATCGTTGATGTTGGCTTCCCCCAGGTCGTTCTGACAAAGGAACAGGGCAACCAGGTCCGAGGGCGGTCGATCAGCTCATGGATGGGCTCCCTAAAGAGGGGGAAGACCTGCGGTTCAAGGGAGCTCTAATAGTAGTCTGCCACAACGAGGTTTCCTCGGAGTGGCTGAAAGCAAACATTTCTAGTTTTCTGGCATGGGAGGGGTCCAGGCTTAAGACAGTGGAAATGGACGTACTGCCAACGTCTGGTTCCCGGATCCGGAGGTGAAGAATGAGGCTTGGGAGGCAGAATCCGGGAATTAACTTCAATCAGTGGAGGGTCTATGAGCGCAAGGTAGACAGTGACTCTGCTGATACTATGCTCAAGAGAGGATCGAAATTTTTCCGCGGCTTGGTCCAGGCCACTTTTTCATTGATGTCGTCTTCCGTGGTGTAGTGGTTACCACGCTAGCTTCTAGTTCCCGAGGTAAACCCGGCAGAGGGCAATAGAATTTTTCGGGTGTAAAAATCCTCAGCGTGGCTCCCTTTGGAAGGGAAGTAAAGGCGGTGGTCCCGTGTCGTAGATTTTCGGCACGTAAAAGAACCTTAAGCCGGATAAAGAGGCCGTTGAGAAAAAATTACTGGTCTTTCACGGCCAATGTAGAATATCACGATAAGAACCACAGCAGTTAAAGAGCATCCATTAATAAAAACTCAACCCTTTTTTTCGTTGATCGGAACCGCTGCTCAAGAAGGAAGGAAGCCGGTGGGTAGCCAATAATGGATGTCCGGTCGGACACTCATTGAGGATTTCCAGTTTGGAAGCGGGATTTATATCCGTGAGATAACCCAACAGAGTACCTGGGGATCTCAGGAGAACCAGATTCGACCGGAAAGTGTTTGTGGGGCAGGATAAGCCGACGTGATTTCATTCATTCAGTATAACCTGCAACACAGCATAACTGCCTCACGAGTACTCTCGAGTAGCGCAACGAGGTATGCCGATGTGATACAGGAACCCTGGCTTCAACAGGGCTGTAACATGGGGCTAAATATAAAAGGTTTTACTATTTTCGGCGCTTTTTGTGAGGTAAAACCTAGAGCATGTGCCATTACCAGACTCATTAATACCTGAGCTCTACCGGGATTTCTTACTAAAGACCTGGCTGCAGTCCTAGTGAGGTATGGGGAGGGCGGAATGCGATTTCAGGTGGTACTATTTCCCATATGACCCCGAGGAGCCACCTCCTCCTCAGCAGTTCAAAGACCTTTTGACTTACTGCAACAATAGAAGCCTCAACCTGATGATTAGCTGTAACTCCAACGCCTATCATAACGTTTGGGGCAGTGCGGACGTCAACGGTAGAGGGGAGAAGCTGAGTAACTGAGTCCTACATATCTTGAGATTGCGAATCATGATGATGCCAATTATCAAAGGAAGGATGTCCTAGACGTGTCAATAGTGTCCGTTGGGATACTAGAAGATATTAAGGACTGGAGGGTCTGTCTTGAACCTTACATGTCTGACCATAGGCACATACGCCTTAGTCTTGGGGGAAAATGAAAGGACCGCCTGTACAAGAACCCAAGGAGGACCAATTGGAATTCCTTTAGAAGGGACTGGAAGGCGGGCTGAGGAATGGACCCCAGGCTAAGCTAAGGAATGCGGAGGACCTGGAGGTTTATGTGGGGTTTTTCACAAATACTCTCATATCCTCCTATGAAAATAAACTGCCTCTTCATACATGAGGCTCAGGGTAAGGATAAATTAAGGTGGAATTATTTTAAGTTACACAAGAAAAAAGACACGAAGGCTATACAATTCGTATAAGGCCAGTAAGTTTCAGGAAACTTGAAACTCTTATAAGGAGTCCCGAAGATTATAAAAAAAGAAAAAGTAATCAGGTAGACATATGAGGAGTCTTGGAGGCTCCTCTGTGATAAGGTTTAGAAGTAGTCGAGTGCTGCTCTCCTGCAGAAACTAGTGGTTTCCGGAGCCAGGGCCACGCTGGCCTTCATAGAGCACCCCTCCGGTGCTATGACTCAGTCGCAGGGGGAGATTTTGAGCCTGCTGCTTCAGACTCCCTTTCCGTAAGCTTGCATTCCAAATCTAGAACTATACTCTGGTAATGCTCGCCGGCCTTCGAGGAAGGCTAGGCAGTTGCCTCCAAAATTGTTACTTTTAAAAAACTAAAATGGGTCATTTATAATTTTGAGTCCTATAAGAGCAAGGTGCGGATGGGAACTTCCCAGCTAAGAGGGCTAGGACATTTTTCATCCTACTTAGTGAGAATATACAGGGCCTGTCTGGCTATGATGCACGTTTTTACCATCATCAGTACGGCTATTTGCCGGGCAAATCCACAAACACGGCGCTCCATCAGCTCGTGGTGAGGCTGGAGAGGGCGCTTAAAATTAAATTGAGTTTTATTTATGGACGCTCCCAACTACTTAAGCGTCCCATTCTTGGGCGTGAAAGACTGGTAATTTTAGCACCCGAAAAAAAATCCATCACCCTCCCCCGGGTTTGAACCGGCGACCTCGGGAACTAGAAGCTAGCATGGTAACCACTACACCATGAAGTTGGAGAGGGCGCTTGAATGTGAAGAACTCGCCATGGCAGTTTTCCTAGATATTGAATGCGCCTTTAATGACTTTAGGCGCCATTCGAAAATATGTGGAGAGCAGAAGAGTCAGTCCGGTTGTAACGGACTGGATTATGACCTCCTTGGAAGGCTGCGGCGACTCTGGGGGGATGTCCGTGAGAGCGACAGTGCCCCGAGGGTGCCCACAAGGGGCGGTTCTGTCACCTACCCTGTGATGTCTGGCGGTAGATGTACTGCTGGATAGACTAAACAGGGAGGAATTCGTGCTCAACGCTATGCTCATGACATATGCCTTGTAGCAAGTGGAAACTTCCTGAGCAGTTTCGGGACTCCCTACAGGCTTTAGAGGAACAGTGTAGAGAAGCGGACTTCTCCGTTAACCCCGACAAGACTGAAAGTATGACCTTCACAAGGAGGAGAAGGCTGTCAGGTTTAGTAGAGCCCCACCTAGTTGGGAAGAAGTTGAAGCTTTCCGGAGCAGTCAAGTGTCTAGCAGTTATTCTGGATGCTGGACTGAGCTGGAAAAACATGTTGGCTATAAAGTTAAGAAGACCGACAATGCTTTGTGGGTCTGTCGAAGATCAATAGGATTGAGGCGGGGCCTAAGACCCAAGATGGGTTATTAGACCTACAATAACTTATGCGGCACTGGTTTGGTGGCCTGCATTTCTGGTGAAGGCAGTGGCTGCTAGGTTGGATTCGCTGCAGAGATTGGCATGCATGATAATAATGCGGGGTGCGCACGATTCCTAAGTCTGCCTTACAGATTTTTGTGGATCTTCCTTCTCTGCGCTTGTTTGTGGAGGAGGTAGCTAGGATGAGTGCGCACCGCCTCTGGACTTAAGGGGTGGTGTTTCACGCTGCCCCAAAAAGGACACTCACTGATCATTTCTGAATTACAGGAGAAGTGATCTATAACCCAGATGAATCGGGGATCTGAGGGGACTGGGTATAACCTAAGTCCATCCTACTCTGTGGTAATATCATACAAGGAGGAGCGGAACCCAGAGACTGGGTCTCTCTCGAAGGTTCCCGCCTCGGTGACAGGATGGGTCTGGGGACTATAGTCCTAGAACCAGGCTTATCATTCCCCTTGGGCAATTTTCCACGCTTTTCCAGGCTGACGTCATTGGGATCGTAACCTGTGCTGTGTATATTTACATCATGCAATGCAGACGAGCAGATGTGTACATCTGCTCGGATAGTATGGCAGCTTTGAAAGCCCTCAGGACGGTCAAAACCACATCCAGACTGGTGTGGCAGTGTCAGGGGATGTTGGTGGGACTATGTACCAGCTGCCTGGTTACACTTCTTTGGGTACCCGGACATGCTAGTATAACAGGTAATGAGAGGCAGACGCTCTAGCGAGGAGGGGATCGGGACTCCATTTTATTGGACACGAGCACTTCTGCGGAGTGTCTGCTAGAAATGTCAAGTATGGGAATACCCAGCTTACAGCGAGAGCTTATCTTGAATAAGCAAACCACTGCCAGGCAGGCCCACGATTTTATATCTGCGCCTGACCGGAGAGTGAGTGACTTTCTCCTGAATTTATCTAGAGCTAAGCTCAGAGGGGTTATGGGCGGTCTTATGGTCTACAATACTCTGCGCAGACATTTATGGGTCTTGTGTAGGACCCTTTATGTACGAAATGCGCGAGGGACTTGAGACCTCACAGCATATACTATGCGAATGCGAAGCGTTCGCTATGTATAGGTATGTATCTATGAGGTCCTTTTTCTGGAACCTGAGGGTATGAAAAAGGATATGTTCCGATTTGTACGGGCCATTGAACTAGAGTAATGCCAGTATATGAAGCAGAATGGGCTCTTGAGCCTGCGTACACGTCTTCTTCTTTTAGAGGTCACTCATTTATCATTATCATCAACGTGACAATCAATAACACTTCAGTTTGCGAAACCAATGCAGAAAATTACAGATACACAATACTCTATTCAAAAACTAAAGTAATTCCTCAATGCTTTAAAATACAGCACTAAAAGCTGGTTAGAACATTTAGAAAAGTAAATCAGGTAATCTCAAGACTTAAAACACACCACAGGATTTAAAACGGAAGTTCTGCAAGCTGAGAATCATAAACCAAAACAAAGAAATTAACCGGCTTTTAAAACAGCTCAAGAGGAAGTTTAAAATACTCCGTGACTTAACAACAGCAGCACGTCTTAATTTGTCTTCCAATCAAGGAGCGGATTAATAGGTATGTTTATTCTTCAGAGGGTACAAATCATTATTTTCAAGCTTTAACATCTAAATGCCACTTATATGGGTCCATTATACATCACCAACTGCAGTTTTTTCAAACACTGCTAATAATATTAAAATAACACTGATTGCTGTATATGGTGTTAAATTAGAAGTTGTAAGGAAAGTTTACAAGTTTTAACATCCAAATGCCACATATGTGGGTCCATTATACATGCCAATTACAGAATTTTCAAACACGATTAATAATATTAAAATAACACCGATATAACCCGATTTCTTAATAAATTTCATATTCTGCATACAATTCATTAGCATGCTTACGAGCCACTTTAACCCATAATATATCCCTTAATATTGGATTCATTGTGCATTACAGCACAGAGAATATACGAAGGTGTTAGGTGTTTTGCCTCAACACGATTAGTAACCCTGAACAGACACAAACATACTCTCAATTTTTTTTAAGTTCCACTAGGTAGCTAGAATTCGTAATTAATTACTCACTTTGAAACTCCTGTAATACACAGCAATTCCAACATTCCAGACTTTATGTTATGATGGAGCGATCCTAGAGGCAATAAGTGAAAATACGTCCAGAGATCCAATCATAGATTAATACCGATCAAGATTGAGGCCAGCTTGTAATACCTAATAAAGTAACGGTTGACACAACCCCGGAACAGAACGATGCATAGAAACTTTCGATCATGCATACAGATAGAGGATGCATGACGTCACACCCTTGAAACCGAGATAGACCGGCTACGGCACGAGCTGATATCAGTCGTGGCCCGATGAAGTGAAATTGCAGTCGCCTAATATATCCATATTCTAAATAAACAAATAAGTTTCTCGTTAAATACATGGTAAACGCACAGTAATATCACGAACCTATTCAATGTTAGCCATATTTCAGACTATCATTACTACGTAACTCTAATTCGCATCGTAGCCTGTCAATCTCGTTAGCCATGCTTGGAACAAACAATACCGCTTAGCGCGGGATTTTTTCCTATAGTTCCATTCAATTTAAGATTTAGCCGGCCCGGTAGCCGTGATCGCTGGAGCGTTTGGGGTTAACGTTCCATCATGAAAGGCTCGCGGGTTCTAATCCGGCATCGAGCATAAATGTTTGTCTCTATAGCCTTCGATAGAGCTCAGGTAAGTCCTTCTATAATATCAGTCCGTCTCCTTGAGCATATCGACTGTAAAATGGCGGACGTGGAAGTCTGAAACCACATGTTGCTCAAGTGTTCGCATTTCTCATACTTTTCACACTTATTACTTTCTCTACTACGTATAGTAAGTAGGGGAAGTATTACATTCCACCCAAAAATTCGATACCGAGATTTCACCGGAAATACATGTTTTGAGACCCTCTGAATCCAAAAAATCATTTTTGGAAACATGTCCGTGTGTGTGTATGTGTGTGTGTCTGTGAACAGCATAACTCGGAAATGAACAGTCAGATAAACACCAAACTTAGTATTGTCGTATGCCTCTCTTTAAATTATTTTACAAATACCGATGGGAGCTACTCGCTTGCAAAAGGCACCGGTAAATCAAACAAGAACTTCAAATGCGAGGCTACGACGGGGGAAACGCAGCTAAGTAAAATTCCAAAATAATTGCTATACCAACATAATACCTGGCTTAAGGGAGAGGAATGATTCTATTCTACCATAATTAAAACTTTCAAACGTGGATGGCACACAGTTTAATGGATGAAGTTAGATACTTACATTCCTTTGCCCATTGTCTGCCGACGAGGACATCGTGCTTTAGCAGTTTCCCGTCTGTCTCACACGAAGCTTACTTGCTGACTGTTACAAAAACCCACGCCAAACTCGGGCGTCAGTAACGCTATCCCCTCCCTTGACACTTGGTTCCCCTGACTCACCCCTACTCACAGACAAACTGCCGTCTCTAACTTCGGTGCCCAGAGAGAGTCTTGTCATATTATCTGTGCACATGCCACATCTCCCCCTGGCCACCGAGATCGACGCCCTCGTCGACACAAGGCAAACCAATAGAAACAATAAAAGGACATTAAAATAACAAAAAAATGACATACAATAAGAAAATACACATGTGTGATAAACACCCAGACGACGACAAAGAATATTACTGGGCGTAGTGGAGTCTCGAGAATCTTGAGTGCTATCGAATAATATTGTTACTGCACTTATGCTTGAGCACCCCGCACACGCACACACACCACGCTGCCTCAGTTCACACGCACACTACACTGCAACTGCTCTTGATGGTCCCTTGAAACTGTTTGTGGGTGAATTTATAAAGTGCCCACAACGACGATTTGTCCTGGTGTAGAATTATCACTGCAGGTCTCTGGTGATGACAACAGGGTGGGCAGTCGCTGGCTTGGACTGCCTCCCTAAACAGTGGCTCCTTATGCCACGGCAGTGTAGTGGCTGCCCGACAGCTTCCCTGTGGTGTTTCTTGACTTCTGGTGTGCCACGGGGATACTCCTGTATTCTCTCGAGCTCCGCCACAGCAAAATACTACAACAAAACCACAAAAGAATAAAAAGGGTGCTCCAACAAACAATCACACATAAAAAGAATGGTATGTCATGTCCAATTAAGTATTTGAAAGGTTGAAAAGCTTGCACTAAAATTCTTTTGACATGGGGCAAAGAAAGAGAAAAAATAAGTACAAATTGGCGTAAGAACTAGATATTATAGAGAGTTGCCATCCAAAATTTAACTCACAATGCTTCAGAATCCAAATAAAACATTAAAACAGACTCAGAATACTTTAACATGACAGAAAAAAACATAACCTTATTTGGGATCCCAATATTAAATCTTAATAACCAGCTGGTATCACTAACAAAAGAAAATAAGTGCACTTACAAGACAATCACACATGACAATGAAATGAACTCATTCACACTGACCATGGCCCAAATTACACACAACACTCACTTAGCTAGCTACTGAAAACTACTGTATGCATTACTACAAACTACATCCACAATACATCTCCAAACTACACCACGTGACATGCTTTCAACTACTATTGTCATACTCTTGTCACTAATACAGTTTCTCGTCCACAGTACTATCTTCCTCATCTCATTATTATCATCAACTCAATCATAATCATCATCATCATCATCATCATCAGTATTTCAATCAGCATCATTACTTCAGTCATTAACATCTTTATCTCAACTTTCAATTTTCTCTTCAAAACAAAACATCTTCACTGACGTGTCTCATTTAACATGCTGTAAATTCAAAACATCTAATATAAGCATAACCTTCAAGAAATCACATTAATATTTCAGGAATGACACAAATAACATGACATTATACTGTTGCATCCATATCCTCCAAATAAGAATTAAGCTGGAAAACAGTTGGTATTAAAATTTGCTATCTAAGATGGTAATAAACTTGTTGCATAAACAGAAAAAAAAATTATTCACATTACAATCACTTCCATCCATTTAATCTCTCGTGTGAATTCATCACACACGCTATACTGGGCACGTTACAGCAACACCAATAAGCAAAATCTCTGCACTCATCACATCAACTTTCCAGGTACATGTAGCCCTCCTGAAAAATCAACACATTCATACAACAACTGTCGGGGTTACACTGTGGCACTTCCACCGAAGCTGACATCATCTCATCTCTTCTCATCTCATCTCTCACATTAACACCGTCGGGGTTACTCTTACGCACATCCACCGAAGCTGACATCATCTCATCTCTTCTCATCTCTCACATTAGCACATAACCTCAAATACACACATACATACACACACTATTCATGCAACAATTTTCTGCAAATAAAAATCACAGCATCATTATGAAACCCAAAATCAAATCGAGTCATATCAAATCAAATCGAATGCAACAAAACAACATCACATCATTACTCAAAACAATATTGTCACAGAACATTCCTGAAAATGAAAGCTCAATTAAGCACATAGTACACATGAAACACATTCCTGCAGCATAACACAACAACAAAACAAATGATTTGCAGTTCCCAAAACATAATTCAAAATTTAAGTTACACCCACAATAATAATACACTTTTAATTTAGCAGAGACATTCATAGCACATATTATTCCTGAAAAGCAAAGCTTAATTAAGCATCAGTCAGTGAAACAATAAAAATTTAGCATACCTGTGTGAGTTGTAAAACTGTTTCATTCGTCCAAACTTTAGCACTCACAATGTTTACATACTTACAGGTTATGGTTTTTTTCTTATTCTTTTTTACCACAAAATTCCAGCGCAAATTTTCTAAAACCTGGTAACACACGTACAGCTGGTTCATCAACATCCACATCGTACTGGTCCATATTAGAAGCACATCAAACCTAATTAGGTGAAGATACTGGCAAGGCTGGTAGTAGCTCCTGAAACTTTTACTTACATGAGTAACTGCGAAAGATTTTCCCCTAAAAATATGCATTGCGGAATTAAATAAACCAAACTTGGCAACGGTGAAGCAAAATTATCATCATTATCATTTCCTCAGAGCGGCCATTAGCAGTAGTAGCGAACATTTCAAAATTCTAAAGTAACTCTTACGCCGACAACTTGCTGGAATTCTCAACGTGAGAGGGGTCAAAGACCGAGCGACACACAGCTGACTGCGTTGTACTCAGCGGCACGGGCAGGTTAGACATCACTGATAATAACTGAACAACAACAGGCGTACTAATACTGGACTTAGATTCCTCTTCACTATGCTCGCTAACTGGAGCAATTGCCATATCAGATTTCTGCGTAGTACGTCGCTTAGGCATGATTGCAACACAAAAAATAACACAACCAGTAAATAAACAGTATGACAAAGCGATACAGATTACACCAAACTAAACACTTATAGCATCACATGAATTTAAGTAGGAAGATCAGAACATAGCCAAATAAAACAGTACCAGAAATATTACAATTAAGCGCCCGCGGCGAAATATCAGAAAATTATACCAACATACGGTCTACACAAGCATGCCACGCAAACCATTTGGACACAATACCAAGATTTTTTAACAGAATGAACACATGGAAGAAAAGCAAAATGATGTCTTCAGTGAGAAACCTCGAACTGGAAGTTAAAAAAAACCACGTCACACCTACTGTGACCACCGCTAACATTATCTCAAAAGGAGCAGAATACAGACTTGCAAGTTATACGTAGCACAAAAAAAATTCCTTCTTTTTTTTTCCTTTAAAACAAATGTATCCGACCTGATATACACACGCAAATAAACGCGCCAAAACACGTGCTGATGAAGACTGGTTTCACAAGCTAGAATTAGTGCTGAAATGCATGACCACGCGGGAATTACATAACACACGTGCGTACATAAAAGTTACACGAAAAATGTCCCACAAAAGTATAGTAAACAGCTAGAAATCACAATCACTGGAATATAAAGTTATAAGTTTCCAGAACCACTGCTAATAAGCACAGAAAACAATATTTTCACCTAGATGGCCAACACGTGACGAGCACATTTTCAAAGTTGCAAATATCTCACTCGTTTCACAACTCAACTTTCACAAAAATATATTTGAAAATAACCAGCACGAACCACTTAGCACAGCAATACAATTTAACGGAAATGAAGCCAAAATAGTAGGAAAATGGAGTCAGAAGTTTTAGCGTCACGCCGGCAGACAATGGGAAAAATACAAAAGTGAACTCAAAATTAAAATTTAGAAACGAGACTTTTAGAAATTACAGTAACAAAATTTAGAATAAGAGACTCACAAATTAAAGCATAAAAATCCTTACCCTTAAGCCAGAAACAAATTTAGATTTTTCGCGACCACGTGGAGGACCACAAACCGTTACATTTCAGAGGGAAAAAAAATTTACACTTGAAAATCTCACAAAAAACCAAACTCTGCCTGGCCCTCCAATTACTCGGCGCCTCACACCAATTGTCGTATGCCTCTCTTTAAATTATTTTACAAATACCGATGGGAGCTACTCGCTTGCAAAAGGCACCGGTAAATCAAACAAGAACTTCAAATGCGAGGCTACGACGGGGGAAACGCAGCTAAGTAAAATTCCAAAATAATTGCTATACCAACATAATACCTGGCTTAAGGGAGAGGAATGATTCTATTCTACCATAATTAAAACTTTCAAACGTGGATGGCACACAGTTTAATGGATGAAGTTAGATACTTACATTCCTTTGCCCATTGTCTGCCGACGAGGACATCGTGCTTTAGCAGTTTCCCGTCTGTCTCACACGAAGCTTACTTGCTGACTGTTACAAAAACCCACGCCAAACTCGGGCGTCAGTAACGCTATCCCCTCCCTTGACACTTGGTTCCCCTGACTCACCCGTACTCACAGACAAACTGCCGTCTCTAACTTCGGTGCCCAGAGAGAGTCTTGTCATATTATCTGTGCACATGCCACAGTATTTAGGTTTAGTATCTTCCAGAGATGCGACACGAAGGTTTTCAAGAAAATCCCCCACCCCAGATTACCCTTTACGTGGAAAATTTTTCGAAAATTTTTATTTTCTCAAAAACGGCTCTAACGATTTACATTAAAATATCATATGTTTAAGATATTTTCATGACAAATGAAATGTATATCTCGAATTTTCTGGGAATGTCTCCAAAAGTATTCATTGTGAACGACTTTTGTATAACTGGTAAACCATAAGAGATAGACAAACTTTTACTACACAAAAAATGTAGATCGCGTTAAAATACACAATTTATGTTATATACATTTTTGTTGTTGAGTGAACCATTTTAGAGATATTGATTGTTATTCCCTTAAATTTTCCAGCATGCATACTTTTTCTCAAATTCGTTATTCATTGTTTTTGTCCTGGTAATGCAAAGAGAATGGAATACTCCACATAGCAACCATCTCTTAAAATATTTGACTATAGCTTAAAGCCTACCAGTTCCCCTTGCATCTACAAGAAAATTAGCAATAAGATTAACATCTCGATAAACATGAAGCATATGGGGAATAAGCCTTTGTAAAAATAGTTTGTACAAGAATAGAAAAAGTCATGTGAGGTAACACATCAGATCTTTTATGTCCTGGACATGCAAAGAGCGCTTAAAAGATTTGACTATCGCTTAAAACCTACCATATTCCCCTTGCATCTACAAGAAAATTAGCAATAGGAGTAAAATTTTGTCTATCTCTTATGGTTTACCAGTTATACAAAAGTCGTTCACAATGAAGAATACTTTTGGAGGCATTCCCAGAAAATTCGAGATATACATTTCATTCCTCATGACATTATCTTAAACATATGATTTTTTCATCAAAATCGTTAGAGCCATTTTTGAGAAAATTAAAATTTTCGAAAAATGTTCCATGTAAAGGGTAGTCTGGGGTGGGGGGATTTTCTTGAAAACCTTCGTGTCGCATCTCTGGAAGATACTGAACCTAAATACCAAGTTTGGTATTTATCCGACTGTTCGTTTTTGAGTTATGCTGTTCACAGACACACAGACACACACACACACACACAGACACACACACACACACACACCCACCCACACACACACACACACACACACACACAGACAAACACACGGACATGTTTCCAAAAATGCTTTTTTTGGATTCAGGAGGTCTCAAAACATGTATTTCCAGTGAAATCTCGGTATCGAATTTTTGGGTGGAATGCAATACTTCCCCTACTTATTATACGTAGTATACAATAATACAAATTACTAGATAAACTTACAAATAGTTTTGAAAATTTAAGGTAAATGCAAATGTAACTAGATCTGTAAATGCTAATCAAATGCATTACAATAATACAAGTGAAGAAAGAAGTGTAGCACCTTTGTTAACTAAGAACACAAGATATGCTACTGCTTTTTCCATAGCATCAGCCTCTCAAACACAAAACAATAACGATACCACACATGTGCATGTACCAAATCAGATGTCAAACTATTATTCTGTGCTTAATGAATTACCTCTACTTTATTTGAATGCTTCCTCAAGTCCAGTACAATTTATACATGATTTAATAGAATATTTTAAATTGAAGAATGTGCCTGAAGCATTAAACATGAGACTTGTTTTAAAATGCTTCCATAACAAAGCTTTAGAATGGTTACAATACTAGCAGACAGTGAAATGAATTTTCAAGCATTTACAGTTTTATTTATGAATAAGTTCTGGAATGCTACTGTGCAACATAAGATTAGGGCAAGTCTAAACAGTCTTGGCATAAAAATAAAAAAAAAAGGAAAATAAAGTAAGCAGGTTATGTGTGGCACAAGAGAAAAAGAAAATGAAGTATCTGGAACATAAAAGGGGAAAGCAATATAAAGTACTATTTATAATAGCACCTTACCAAGTGTAAGCAATTGTCAATATAACAAAAGAGAGTTTAGATAAAAAGATGTAATAGAAGTAACTCCATTGTTAGTAAGAAAAACATAATAAATCTTAATAACAACTGCAATTATATTGTATAAGATATAAATTGTTAGAAATTGTAAGAAATATAAAAATGCTTTAAGAAATAAGTTGTAAAGAGAGGGTAACAAGTGTTAAAATGCCTATTAAGTATTAAATGTCTAGCAAATAAAATACTTAATAGTGGATGTTTTAGTGAATAAACAAACTTTATTCAGGTCACTCAACACCAGATCATTGACCTTACACCAGTTCGTTGTCCTTAAAGTGTCAAACATGTGGCAGAACAAATATGAAGTGCTCTGCTATACACAAGTGTAGTGAAAAACCAGTGAGTGTTAAATAAAGGTGACAGTGAAAAATGGTAAGTGTTATAATAATAAGTTATGTTTCTTTCTTTCAGGAGACTATTAGATCATATTTAAAAAAATATATGGAACAAAACAAAAAGAATAATTTTAAATATTTCTGAAAGGGGGCAATTTGAAGCAGTATTTTTAACATTTAAATGATATCAATCTGATTATACAATAAAAAATATAATATCAACACGCCTTAGAGCAATATGAATATAAATATTATATGAAGTGTATGCAACAGTAATTGTATTCATGTTTATATTATTGTGTACATATATAATAATGTTATGTGAATATATTACATAATTTAATAATGTAGGAGCTTTGAGAATAGAAGCCGAAAGTTGCTAACAATGAGGTAACCTTGAGACAACAATAAATTGGAAAGTTTAATAATCATATTAATAATTCTTGGAACAATAATGTAATACTTAAAACAGTTTATAAATAGCCAATCAAGAACTAGAAAAGCTGAAAGTCAAATACTAGTATCCTATTGGAGTAAAATTAGCCAATCAGAGACTTGAAATAGAGAAATTTACAAATTTAAGTGGTAAACGCCAGTTGCTTTGCAGACAGTGTACCCACCCACATGCTAGATGGCAGGTTACCTGAGCAGTTCATTCACTCGTTATGTATTCAGTGTGAGACGAAAATTCATTAGAGCGAGAATTTTAAAAAGTGTTTCATGTTAAAACGTGCAAATAGTTAATAAATAATCTCACAGCTCTCTATATAAGTGAAGTGTTATTTAATCGTGTGAAGGATTAATAAAAGGAGTGAAGTAAAAATTATAATTTGTGTAAGACTACATTCTTTGACCGCACTGCCCCTGTTAAGAATTACATGTTTCTTCAAATTAATACTGATGCAGCTGAGGCAAACATAAATGTATATAATATTTAAAGAAAACATTACAAAACAAAGTTGATTGCTGAACGTTTATGGCGAAGGCCACAGGAAACTTTGTAGCATACGTGGTGCAGTTACTTCATCAAGTTTGGCCCCCAACAGTGGAACTACGTTACAACAATACAACCTTCAAATTGGCACTTAAACGTGGGGCCAAAATAGGCAAGAAAAAAGAAAAGAATCGACGAAACTACAAGAAATTCAGAGAACTTCAAAATCATCAACAAGATCACCTAAGGACAGTAACAATTCTTTCAGCAGTACAGGGGACGCAATCAACAATTCAACAAGATTTTAGGAGGGAACACCAGAATAAAAGGGTTTACTAACTCAACCAGAACAAAAGGTCAGAAAGTTCCAATAATTTATATATATAAATGTCAAAATAGTTAAGGAAATATATATTATTATTAGCTGAAAGTAGGAGATTACAATTCAAAATAGAACAATCTTGTAAAGCACTTCAAAAAGATATAGATTTGAAAGTAAATAAGGGTACTAAACAGCTAGAACAGAAGCTGTCAAATCACATTTATAAAAATCTAACTGAAATGGAGTTGAAACTAACTAATACTAAACAGAGTATTTGTAATAAGTTAGATAAACAGGGTGAAGAATTAAAAACAATGGTAGAAAATACAAATGCAGATCTTCTTGCAGGTACAAGTAGATTTAACATGGAAAATAAATAAAATGCATGGAATGGCTAAAACAAATGCAGATACAATTACAGAAGCAAATACAGGGCAGGGACAAGTAATGTCAATGATAAACAAAATTAATGATAAAGTACAGGAATGTAGCAAAGCACTACATAAACTTACAAATAGTTTTGAAAATTTAAGGTAAATGCAAATGTAACTAGATCTGTAAATGCTAATCAAATGCATTACAATAATACAAGTGAAGAAAGAAGTGTAGCACCTTTGTTAACTAAGAACACAAGATATGCTACTGCTTTTTCCATAGCATCAGCCTCTCAAACACAAAACAATAACGATACCACACATGTGCATGTACCAAATCAGATGTCAAACTATTATTCTGTGCTTAATGAATTACCTCTACTTTATTTGAATGCTTCCTCAAGTCCAGTACAATTTATACATGATTTAATAGAATATTTTAAATTGAAGAATGTGCCTGAAGCATTAAAAATGAGACTTGTTTTAAAATGCTTCCATAACAAAGGCTTAGAATGGTTACATATACTAGCAGACAGTGAAATGAATTTTCAAGCATTTACAGTTTTATTTATGAATAAGTTCTGGAATGCTACTGTGCAACATAAGATTAGGGCAAGTCTAAACAGTCTTGGCATAAAAATAAAAAAAAAAGGAAAATAAAGTAAGCAGGTTAGGTGTGGCACAAGAGAAAAAGAAAATGAAGTATCTGGAACATAAAAGGGAAAAGCAATGTAAAGTACTATTTATAATAGTACCTTACCAAGTGTAACCAATTGTCAATATAACAAAAGAGAGTTTAGATAAAAAGATGTAATAGAAGAAACTCCATTGTTAGTAAGAAAAACATAATAAGTCTTAATAACAACTGCAATTATATTGTATAAGATATAAATTGTTAGAAATTGTAAGAAATATAAAAATGCTTTAAGAAATAAGTTGTAAAGAGAGGGTAACAAGTGTTAAAATGCCTATTAAGTATTAAATGTCTAGCAAATAAAATACTTAATAGTGGATGTTTTAGTGAATAAACAAACTTTATTCAGGTCACTCAACACCAGATCATTGACCTTACACCAGTTCGTTGTCCTTAAAGTGTCAAACATGTGGCAGAACAAATATGAAGTGTTCTGCTATGCACAAGTGTAGCGAAAAACCAGTGAGTGTTACATCAAAGTGACAGTGAAAAATAGTGAGTGTTATAATAAAAAGTTATGTTTCTTCCAGGAGATTTTTAGATCATATTTAAAAAAAATTAAAGAAGGAAACAAAAAGAATATTTTTTAAATATTTCTAAAAGGGGGCAATTTCAGGCAGTATTTTCAACATTTAAATGATATTATAATGATTATATAATGAAAAATATAATAACAACCCGCCTTAAAGCAATATGTATTAAAAATTATATAAAGTGTATGTAAAAGTATTTGTATTACTGTATTGTGTTCATGTATAATAATGTTATGTGAATGTATTACATAATTAAATAATGTAGGTGCTGTGAGAATAGAGGCCGAAATCTGCTAACAATGAGGTAACAAGGAGACAATAATAAATTGCGACTATTGGGGTATGACATCTCAATACAATTTGAGATCTCCTTGTGGTTTACCGGGAAAAAATGCGAGTCAGCTGGAGAATTTAATGGCGTGCCGGCATGTTGCCATGGTAGCTCAGTGGTTAGAGCAACCGGACAGAGACCGGGAGATTCGTGGTTCAAATCATTGAATTTTTCAGTCATCTGATTCTACCTTTCCAACCCTGTCCAACACACGGCTTGTGTGAAAGAACAATTAATTACAATAATTTGGAAAGTTTAATAATGTTAGTAATAATTATTGGAACAATATTGTAATATTTAAAACAGTTTATAAATAGCCAATCAAAACCTAGAAAAGCTGAAAGTCAAATACAAGTATTCTATTGAAATAAAATTAAACTTGAAATAGAGAAATTTACAAATTTAAGCGGTAAATGCCAGTCGCTAGCAGACAGCGCTCCCAACCCAACAGTTCATTCGTTCGGTACGTATTCAGTGTGAGACGAAAATTCATTATGCTGAGAATATTATAAAGTTTACATGTTAAAAGTTGCAAGTAATTAATAAATAATCTTACAGCGCTCTATATAAGTGAAGTGTTATTTAATCGTGTGAAGGATTATTAAAAGGAGTGAAGTAAAAATTATAATTTGTGTAAGCCTATATTCTTAAGCCACATCACCCCCTGCTAAGAGATACAAGTTTCTACAAATTAATACTGACGCAGTTAAGGCAAACATAAATATATATATATATATATATATATATATATATATATATATATATATATATAATATTTAAAGAAAACATTAAAATACAAAGTTGATTGCTGAACGTTGGGGCAAGGCCATCGGAAAGTTTGTACCATACGTGGTGCAATTACTTCATCAAGATTGGCTCCCCAATAGTGGAACCACATTACAACAATACAACCTTCAAATTGGCACTTAAACGTTGGGCCAGAATAGGCAAGAAAAAGAGAAAAGAATCGACGAAACTACAAGAACTTCAGAGAACTCCAGAGAACTTCAGGAATTCTGTAGTGCCCCGATGGTTCAAATCCATGGACCGCCGTATACAAGATGATAGCTCGCCAAACGGGAGGGCAGTTTTCCCTCCCCACACTTAGAAAGAAGACAGAATCTACACCGACGACATCCTAAGCACACTAAGATATGCTTCACTCCTGTAGACAGTGAAGAGGACGACACCGATCAACATAAAGAACTTATGAGTGGATCAGCACAACTGATGGATACACCAGACTACAAGGAATTTACAACTGCAGAAATAATGAGGGTTATAAAAAGTTTCAAACCGAAAAAGACACCGGGAGAAGATGCGATAACAAGCGATATCTGCTCATTGCCTTCAAGAGCTTCCCACAATTCCATACTTCGATGTACAACAAGCGCCCGAAAACTAGTATATTCTCTGTAAGATGAAAGCGCTCAGTGACAATTCCCTTTGTCAAGCATGGTAAAGCGGAAAGTGAAAGTGTGACAAAATGTAGACCAATAAGTTTATGAATATAAATGAAAAAATCTTAGAAAAGCTTATGATAAATAGAATAACGCACCACATCAAATCGCGAAACCTGTTTATACAAGGCAGTATGGATTTATGACCAAACAAGGTACTGCCGATGCAGCTATGACAGTGAAAATATTAGTTTAAAATAATTTACAGTAGTAAGGATACATTATTCCAGTAAGCCTGGAAGTTAAAGGTGCTATTGACGCTGCCTGGTGGCCTAGCATCTTAAACAAATTAAGAAATGTAAAATGCCCAAGCAGCTTATACTACATGAATCACCTAAAACTTGCACCGAAAATATTTCGGAAATGGAAAGTGCTATTGATGTGCAGTTTTCACAGCATTGATTGGTAGTCAGGGGCTCGTACACTTAGCCTATAAAAAGATTTTAATAATACTGAGAAAGTGTATGTTTTGAGCAAACATCCAATTTTTAAATGGAGCAATGCCTAGTTACATCAACAGCATAACGGTAGGGTAAATTAGAATGTCAGTGGCGTTTGTTGCAAGATTCTAGTGCAAATGGTTAACGAGAAATTTTATTTTGAAGCTTTTGCGTACCGACACTTGTACAACCTGTGGTAGCAGAAACTAAAGAAAAACAAATGGGAATTATAATACTTCTGTGGATTCTTACAAGTAAAGCTAACATAGCCCTTCAAAGGTTGTGTTCAAAATGATCACCGGCAGCTTCAATACACGCTTCCAGTCTGCTTGGAAACACTGCTGCACACGTTCTAGCATTTCAGCGGAAATTTCAGAGCAGGCAGCAGTAATACGTCGTTTCATATCCTCTGGCGTAGTTGGTACATCCTTGTAGACAGTGTCTTTCAGCCTTCCCCCCACAGAAAGAGTCTAAAGGGGTCAGATCCGGTGAACGGGCCGGCAAGGTAGGTCCTCTTCGTCCAATCCAGCGATTTGGAAACAATCCATTAAGACAAGCTGTAAGTACTTCATGCGCTATGGGCTGGACAACCATCATGTTGGTACCACAGGTTCCTCCTAGTCTGCAAAGAAACGTCTTCTAGCATCTGTGGCAGATGGTCTGTCAGGAGGCTGCGATACTTGTGCAAGTTCATTGTTCCTTCTACGAACAAAGGGCCTATGAGCTGATGGTTCACTATCCCACACCACACGTTTAAACTCCATGGACGCTGACGTTCTACCTGACGAAGCCAACGGGGATTGTCAATGGACCAATAGTGCACGTTTCTGCGGTTTATCTGGCCATGATTAGTGAATGTTGTCTCATCACTAAACAGGATCTGGAGTATCGTGTCTTAATGCCCATGTACAAAAGTTAACACGATTCTCAAAATCGTTTCCATGCAGCTCTTGATGGAAAGAGATGTGATAGGGATGGAACCTATGTCGATGGAGAATGCGCAGTACACTTGCCTGACTTATGCCTCTCCACGTGCGATTGTGCGGGAACTAATTTGCGGATCTACTGCAACGGCAGCAAAAACATTAATTTCTGCCTCTTCTCCAGTTACTTGTTTGTTTCTTTTACGTTTTCTAGGTGTTACAGTACCACTTTAACGTAATTGGTTGAAGAGTTTGATAAATAACTTCCGAGATGGTTGACGTCTATTGGGATACGTTTCGGCATACACCGTACAGGAACGAACTGCATTCTTCCTACACTCTCCATACACCATGAGCATGTCGGCTTTTTCTGCATTAGTAAACCCCATCTTCCACTCATGACTTGCTGCTTGAACTGTCACAAACTAACTGATCAGAAAGTCGCAATGCAATCAATGAACAGAAAACACAATGCAAACAAACACAACAACATCGTACCTAGCAACTAAGCAGGTTGAATGGGACAAACAGTTGTCGGGGTGGAAACTTTTCAAAATACGATTTCTCGTAAACCACTTGCACTAGAATCCTGCAATAAACGCCACTGACACTCTAATTTACCCTACCTTTATTCTGTTGATGTAACTAGGTATTTTTCCATTTAAAAATTGTATGTTTGCTCAGAAAATACACTTTCTAAGTATTATTAAACTCTATTTATACGCTAAATGTACTAGCTCTTGACTACCAATCAATGCTGTGAAAACTGCACATCAATAGCACTTTCCATTTCCAAAATATTTGGGGTGCAAGTTTTAGGTGATTCACCCTGTACAAGTTATCCCAAGATTATTTCAAAGATAGGATGGCCAGCCTTTGCTCTGATGAGTTCAAGATGGAAAACAAGTTAAGAAGGGGTGCCCACAAGGGCCGTGTTGTGGACCCAGATTCTGGAACATTCTATATAATTCTCTGCTCAATTTATAAGTCTGTCAGTGAACAGAAGTAATTACTTTTGCAGACAATGTGCTAATTATGACAAAGGGGAAGAGTATACTAGATGCTGAACATTTTACCAAATAGAATATGAGGAAAACTGAATTATGGGCCAAAGAAAACAAAGCTATTGAGCAAGTACACATATCAAATACTTTGGCATATAAATCAACAAAACGTTCAGATTCAACCATTATGTTGATCATTACATGATGAAACGAAAAGCTTAATACACTAACTATCCCAGTCTGCAAAATTCACTTGGAGGCTTGGAAACAAAGCGTTACACACCAAGTATAAAGGTGCTATAGAGCCAGGAATAACATATGGAGCTCCATTTTGAGGGGCTGCCCTGCAAAACCGAAAGAACTTAAGAAAATACAGATAATACAGAGATTATTAAATGCTAATATTACAAAAGGGTACAGAATTATTTCCTATTATGCTTATTGTGTAGTAGCTGGTATTGAACCCATTGATATAACCATCAGTGTTAAAATAACACTATTGCTGCTACACACGAACAAGAAAACTACGATGCAACCTTGTCACCAAGTAAATGACAACATCCTGCAGAAATGCCTGACATTATAGAAGCTCAGGATACTACTGATTATGTCTTCGGATCCATACAATTGGGAGTAAAGTAGGAGAGAAGTTTGGAGATGCAGCAGTGTTGTGAATAAATGAAGAATCCATTTATCAACTGAAATATAGATTGGATGGTAAGTGCTGAAGCAACCAGGCAGAACAAATAGCCACATTGAAAGTGCTACAAGAGCTTCAAAGCAACAGAGACTTGACGATTGAAGAAAGGACAGCAGCAATTTACTCTGACAGCAAAGTAACCCTAGATATATTGCTTAACAGCAGCAAACATAACTCAATCGTGGAGGACATTACAACCACTTTAACATCCCTGCAACAAAATCAATGAAAAAATCCACTTCCGAGTGTTGAAGCGCATGTAGGAATACTGGCAATGAGATGGCTGATATTGGCCTAAGCAGCTGCTCAAGATGGAGGACTACCGATCATCTACAACAAGATTCCCAGATCTACGAGGTGTGGCAATAAAGAAACCGGACTGATGCTCTAACTCTTTATTGAAAAACTTACACAACTGAAATGCTGTCCCCTTCCCAATCCCTGCATAGCTCCATACAAATTTTCCACTGTTGGTAGCAGTGCTGCAAGTCTTTTTCTGTTGTGCTGTTGAGGAGTCTCATCGCTTTTTCCTTCACTACATCCACGGACTCGAACCTGGTTCCTTTGAGCGTAGACTTCACTTTTGGGAAGAGAAAAAAGTTTCATGGTGCTAGATCAAGCAAATACGGTGGATATTCCATCACTGGAATATTGTTTTTCGACAAAAACCTCTTCACAGACATCGCGTTATGGGCCGGCGCGTTATCCTGATGAAGAATCCAAGAGCGATTCTTCCACAGATCTGGTCTCCTTCGTCACACACGCTCACGGAGGACCTTCAGAACAGTTGTACAATAAACTTGATTGACGTCTGACTTCAGGTACCCTTCAGGCGGTCTTTTCGAACAACTCTACCGACCATCTCCACATTCGCTTCAGTCTTAGAAGTGGAAAGACGGCCCGATTTTGGAATTGTCTTCGACGACTTCACTGCCGTCCTTGAACCTCTTAACCACTCGAAAACTTGCGTACGAGATAGACACTGATCACCCTAAACTTGTTTCAACAAATCGTAAGTTTCTGTAGCGGGTTTCCAAGTTTTGTGAGGAATTTGACGTTAACACGTCCTACTTTAGAGCGTAGCATAATTCCGACGGAGCTCAGATACACCACCCGCCCGCCCCCCGCCCGCCCTCCGACTCACCCGCCCACCCATCCACCTGCCTACCTACATATCTACTAAGAGGTATAACTGTTTACAGAATATAATAATTCATTTAATTAGTGCGGGCGGCGCCGTGGCCGAGTGGTTAGACCGCTCGCCTCCCACCGAGGCGGCCCGGGTTCAATCCCAGGGACCTGCATGTGGGATTTGTGGTGGACGAAGCGGCGTCTGGGCGGGTTTTCTCCGGGTTCTCCGGTTTCCCCCGCCATTCATTCCATCAACTGCTCCATCATCACCTTTCCTTTCCTCCATTTCACCAACATTTCGTTTCATCTACTTCCTTCGTCCCATACCAGGCATCGGGCTGATTACCCATCCTGGATGCTCTGTCTGATCCATGAGTGTCTGCTCCTCGACGGGCCACTGACCCCAGGCACCCGCTGGGGGGTGTAAGTCCTACATAAGAGGAGGGTAAACAGATATTGAATTTAATTAGTGCAGAATTATAAATGCTATGTGAGATTGTATTAGTATAAAAAATACATTGTTATATTGAGAAACTAACTTCTTTATAAAATAAAGAATCAACCAACTTGAATTTCGTCTGCAGTTGTTTAGCATTACAATAACTCAATAGTGTACTATTTGAAATATCTAGTCAAAGAGGATAAAATAATTGGTAATAAAATAAAGTTATTTACACAATGTGTATGCTAATTGTGACAATCTTAATTCTAATAGATTGAAAATGAGAATGTATCACATGTATATAACCAAAAAGGGTGTGCTTTAATCTATTTGAACAGTGTTTATAACAGTTTTATATCATTGTCCTCATCATGATCCAAAGTAGTATTTAAGGGTTAACTTTTCAAAAATGTTTGAAAATGTTGGTAAAAGTCATTGGGTCTGCAATTTGTGTTTATCCACCCCCCCCCCCTTGAACAATGGTATGACTACATCATATTTAAGTATACCCGGCAAAATTTCATTTCTGAGAGACTCGTTAAATATATGACATAATGGTGTAGTTATTGCAGAGAAATTTCATTTCTGAGAGACTCGTTAAATATATGACATAATGGTGTAGTTATTGCAGAGAAACAGGCATTTAGGACTTTACACGAGATTTCATCATAGCATGCTGAGTGTTTTGAGCTTTAATGCACGGCAAATTTTTGTTATTTTTGTAGGTGTACCCGTGCTCCACACTAGCGTGAGTTTGGGGCCCTACTTAGTACCCACTCCTTTAAGAATCGTGTCGGCGTGGAACTGATTTTAATCTAGTAATTCGCAATTAGGATAAAGCTGTAGCCCCAAACAATCTGTGGTTAATTTTAGGTTTTAAATTAATCATTGATACTAACGTGCATAATGGGCTATACCATTTTAACAACGGTTCTAATAGGGCGCAGAATAAAGAAACTGATGCATTGCTTTCGCATGACTTTCTATGCTAACTATTTTACAAAGTATTCTTACAAAAGTTTATTCTTTTATCTACTTCCTGTTAATACAGATAAACCTTCATTACTCATTTATATATTTCGTTGTATGTGTAAGAAAATTAGTCTAATCCTTTTAAAGTCTGTCACTATGTGATAGCTAAGAAATGCTGTTCCCTTGCATGAAGACGAAAAAGAAAAATAAATGGTGATTTGCAGTTGAGAGAAGTGTAAAGTATTTGAAAAGTTAAAGTGACAATAAAGAATATCTCGGAAATGGTTAACGTCACAAAAGAAATTATTTGGTATAAACTGTGTGCTTTAACGAGATCTACATTAATTTACTTCGATCTCTTATGGTTTACTAATTATACAAAAGTGATTTGGAATAAAGAGGACTTCATAGGCTATTCCCAGAAAATTCAAATTATACATTTTATTGGCATGAAAGTAGCTTAAATATATAGTATGTTTATCAAAATTGTTAGAACCATTCTTTTTATTAGAAAATTAAGAAAAGTCAAAACTGTACCATGTCAAGGGTTCTTTCGGCATTTCGTGTAAATCTTTGTTGTATTCTTGGAAGAGCTGGACTTATATTCCAAATTTGGTATTTATCCGACTTTTCATCTTTGAGTCATATTGCCCACACACACGCAATAACGTGCGCGCGCCCGCACATAGACACACACCGAGCGCGCATTTTTCATAAAATTGCTTTATGGGGGCTTCAGGAGACCTTAAAACCCGCATTTCCGGTAAAATCCCGATATATAAATTTTTTCTGCAGTACAATACTTCCTGTATGAGTAGGCGTAGTGGAATTAAGAATATAAATATCTCGCTTATTATCCAATAACCATAATATTTCTGTTATCTATAAAATTTCGATAGATGAATATTAACAAGTTATGTGAGTTTTTCGTTGTTATTTGTATGTAAATCAGTAATTACATAAAACTATAGTTTTGATCATATATCAAGTATAAGGAAGAGCCACAAGTTTATGGATTCTCAAACCCTTTACCTATGTTTTTTAAAGTTTAGAGAGTGAGGAGAAGAAGAATAAAAATAAAAACATCTGCTGCTACCACAAAAACACAAGTAGGGCTGTGGGTCCTGTTAGTTTGTAATAAAACTGTAACTGAAAGTGATTTGGAAATTTTTAATGAATAATAATTGGTATAAAGGTTATCTTGAAGCTAAAAGTGGCATTTTAAAAATATTTTCTTGTATATGTACATATGTAACCTCTTAATGGAAGAATGGTTAGAACTAGTATACAACACATCTTGGGTACCACTTAGAAACGGAGCTATTTTATTTTCTATTAATTTATTTCTTCTAAAGGAAGCGGTTCTAATGGGGAACAAAATAAAAAAAAGTAATTATTTAAATGTAATAAGTCAAATACACACATTATATGCTTCACAAAAATTGTGACTTATGCAGAATTAGTATCTAGGACCTTTCCTACATCACCAGCTCCTCCCGACAAGATTTCCTTTTTTGTTTTTTTAAGTGACAAAATTACCTACATAAATATAATGTTTCTGACAAGTTTTATTGCTTGATTTTAATTGGATGAATGTTTATCAAGCTAATAGCAATCTTTTGTTAGGTACTATCACTGGTGTACGCAAACATATTACCATGAGAAACAGTATAATTCGATTGCATTGCAAGCACAAGGAAAAGACATAAATATGTGTATTGTTAAATCTTCATATTTTAATTTATTATTCTTACCACAGCAAAAGAATTTTATTATCACTTTTCAAGTAAGTTGCACAGAATGAGGAAGCTGGAGAGAGGAAAGGTTAGGGAAGGAGGGAGAGGTTGTCTTGCACCAACAGAATAAACAATTATATATGCATTGACAAAAAATAAATGTTGTATTAATAATATATATTGGTGCAATCCGGTGTAGCAAACCTTTACATTTTTTCTGGATGCTAGTAGATTTTCCATAGATATTCATTCAATCCAGCACCAAATTATTGAGTGCTACATTCACTCTTGAAAAAGTACTGTGTTCAGCTATTTGGATCCCATGCCGGTCCTCAATTATTGCAACAGTATGATAACAACAAACTAAAATCTCATTTGGGGGTTATGGTACGAGTTTATCAAAGTTTGCTTTTAACTGATAGAGTGTCATAACTTAATTAGCAAAAATCATCAGTTGTTTTGACATCACATTCATTTAAAAGCTGAGGCACCTTGAAAATGTAAAGACATCTAAAAACATCTTCTGCAAAAATTTACAAATTTTGAGTTAATATGACACTGTTGTAGCAAATGAGCAATATTTCGCTTGTACAACCCTTGTAATAACTGAAGAGCAAATGAGAAAAGGAATTGCAACTCATTTTTGTAAGCATTAAATAATTCAGTTGTTCAAACATTTTATGGATTATAATTATATTTGCTAATGAGATTAACAATTAACATTGTTACAGCCACGTTTACTGTAACTTCACATAAGAAGAAACATGAGGGTATCATTGCTAAAAGCAGAAAAATATTCAGCCCAGCATATGTTGGTTACATTCAGACATGTTAACATGCTAAAAATGTTTGTGGTAGGACTATGTTATACAATACTAAATTATCATAAATTGGGGAGGCAGAAGTGCCTTCTCCCAAAATCAGTACCTCTGCTTATATTACTTTCTGTTGATTATAGTTTCAGCTTCCTCTCACAGTAAGACATGTAACCATGCCTAAGCCTAAATATAATGATTTGCAATACTTAAAAAAATTTGTATTGAAGAAGCTGCAGGCTTTTATGTCAATTTGTCTTATGGGAAGTATGATGTGAAAGGAAATGTTAGACTTTTCACTTTTGGGGGGGGTCCTAAGGAAGTTAATCATGATATCAATATATCAAATGCGATGTGATATTAATATGCAACAATATAAGACTTCATATTTGGAAAAGGAGTTAATTCTCAAAAAGATGAAGACATTTTGCCAGTTTGTCTTCCTGAAATTAATGAGGCTCTCAACTGTAGAGCGAGACTCAAACTCATCATATTATGTTCTTTGAAATATCAGAAAATTTATTTGGCTTGCTACAGTTTTGTTTATAATAAGCTGTTAATGATTGGTTCTTCTGAATGTTAATCTCTTTCCTATGCAAGTTCCATAATTTGTGTATTTTTGTATTTTATAAATATATTGTTAAACGTATTATTTCTACTCAAAAGAATTAGGCCATGTTTTAAATGCTTTAATTTGGAATTTATGCTGTTTCAAGCATATAGCTTTATTATTATTATTATTATTATTATTATTATTATTATTATTATTATTAGTTTATTTGCTTACTCTAAACAAACATCAGCTTAAAAACCTTTAAATGGATGCAGGGGCCCTAAAATACCAATTTAAGAATACGAGCTATAAATGTTACTGAGAAATGGCACTAATAATGTTAGCAAGTAGCAATATAAATCCATACATTAATACCTGAAAGTAAATCATTCCAAAGCAGCAGCACAAATACCCAACTTGATAAACATTAAAATAATAATAGTATCATTTACAAATGTGTACAACAAATACATTTTTGAGACACAAATTAGTTGCTAAGTATAATGTAACATTTTCATAGTCTTTAAAATGTTAATAACATAAGGTTTATTGTCTTGCACGGAATTTTAAGTTCTGTTATACAATTACACATTAACTGTCATACAGTGCCTACCTCAGCAAACCAATAAAGAACTTCACAGAAAGGTGAAAATGTGAAAATTTCACATTATTTTAACCACCAATGCCAAAAATCCCTTACACATTCTCTCCACAAACAGTAAAAGGCTTAAATTTAATTATTTACACTATAGATCTGTGAACTGAAAATGCTTTGCTAGTTGCAATTACTGCATGTAAGAAATATTACAAATCCACGTGTAAAATCGTTGTATTAGAAGTGAAAAATGCCACGAAATGCTAATGTTGTAAATCTTGCACAGTCGTAAGTTGTTTCTGTACAATTCTACTCTCATTCTCACATACGTAATAGTAAATCTGCCATGTTGATAGTTTTTGGTTTTATTTACTGTTACTATTATTGTTGTTATTATATATATTGTATATATATTGTATATATATATATATATAAGTTTTCAGACATTCTGCTGTGTGTTACTTATCCTTAAAAGCTTTACATTATTAAACTTTACATTATTACTATTCAAACGTTCCAGCTAATTTTCTTGTTCAATTCAAAAATTCTTGTTCACCGACCTATTGAAAAAGATTTATTAACTTCTTCGTTAAGTAGAGCTTACACCTCGTCGGTTTATGTTATACTTTGCGTAAACAATTAAAAATACGCTTTCGTCATTAACAATGGTTTACATAAAGTTTCTATCTCCTGTGAATAAGTTGAGCCATTGGCATCAACGCGTGGCAATTCCGTTAGTTTATGCGATCGTCACTAGGTACCACTACTAAGCACTAACTCTCTATGTTCTAAGTACAGCAAAGTTCAGCGCGACAGCCATGTTGGGCTGAAGTCTCGCTTCTCTTTCCCATATACAAGTAATGCAGACTGGTTGCACGATCTTAGAAAAAACCGAAATAAAACACAAAAATCATACACAGAAGCACACCGATACGTTTGTGCACAACTTACACATTTCCGGCATTAAAAACGTTACTACACTTAGGTCTGTGTTAACGCCTTTTCGCAAATTACTGTTGTAAAATAAATTAATCCTGCCTGCATGTAGGGGACTTGCAATGACATCCATGAAGTTATCCTCTTCACATTTAAATTATAGGATAAAATAATAATTTAGAAATGCTTCGTGGCATTATGATGACTATTAACAAACCTTTATTAATTACAGAAGTGATTTGAAGAAAATACTGTATGACACTTTTGGTATTCGTAAGGAAATCTATTCGTAAGGAAGTGTTATCCTTCAATTAAGCCGAATTTTGGATATATTAAATTAGGTTAAGAAAGAATAAAAAATAAACTTCTTTTTTCCCTATGTAAAATTGTACCTACTCCAAATGAAATCATCTCACCCTTCAGATGTAAATTGGTAACTCTTTGCTCTGCTGGCGGTGCAACTAATTACGAGAGCTGCAAATTTTTGTGTAAGATTTTTGTTTATTACTATAGATCCCTTTTAGAAATTCTTGTGCAATATCAGGACAAAACGTTGAAGATATTACACAAATTTGTAGAATTGCCAGAAATATGGAAAATTAATAATTCTAAGAAAAACGTATACTGGATTTCCTGTAAAAAATCTTAGTATTTTACACAAGCATAAAAGTAAAATGCTGTTTTTTCTGATAACTCAAATCAGTTGACGATACTTGACTATACTGTAATATTCAACATTTTTGTTTTGTTTTGTTTCATACCCTGCCATATCGACGGCCTTTTACTTTGTAACATATAACACATAATATATTTTAAAATATTGTTGAGCCTGGTATTGCACATTATATGCTTGAATAGATTTCTACAAATTAAATGCTTATTGAATACAGTTCAGAAAAATGATAATAATTACAAAATAAATCTTTAAAATATGCACAATAATATTGCAAATAAACACAGTTTATTAGGTTAGGATCCAAAAGCATGCTGAAAGCGTCAATAATCTCTTCTGGTTGGACATATTTAACTTCATGCAACTGTTGCCTCTAAATATAAAAATGCATTTGATAAGTAGAGTGGAAAATTTAAATTTAGCACCTTATATATATATATATATATATATATATATATATATATATATATATAAGTTAATGCATTCATACTTTTCAAGTTGCGACTACAGTGAAATCGTGAACATAGTCAATGCTAGCTCTGATAAACTGAATAAAGAAACCTGTGACACCATTGCTTTACTAACAGTCATTAAACAAATAAACAAACTATAAAACTGGTTGCGTTTTTAATAAAATATTTGAACAAAATTAATAGAATTCAGATAGGTTGGTATTAGAATCAGTAAAACAAAACAACAGGTTATAAGTATACTACTGTTTATAATACACATAATTTTGAAATGTTACATTCCAGAAGCACAAAACGATTGAAAGTGCATAATATAAATATTTAATCACTTATGAAATCCAGTATTAAATAAATACGGTATAGGTACTTAATTCCTCTACAGAAGTCCAGTACTTTCTACTGATTTTGGTCAACCGAATCCTTCTTCTTTCCAAGTATCGAATTTTGATGGTAACCTATATAATTTAATACCTTTTGTGCCCTCGTAATGCACCCGAAAGCACAGAAATCTGGCATTTTCACTCATAAATCAGCTTCAACGCAGCTTTTTCCTCATGTTTTTACTGAGGCAAACAGACCAAGATGACGCGCGAATACCACGTAATCAGCTCTCTGCCATTCGGCAAGCCGTATTGGCGGCATTCGCAAGATAAATCAGTTGCTGTACTTTCTATATTAACTTTACTAACTCTGGTCTGCCTCCAGACGCTAGTAAATTCAAAAACCTAGTTTGGGTATGATCCTTTCAAGTAGTCTAGTGCTTCCTTACTGCTTCTAGTGTTTATGTTTAATTCATTTGTAATATTTATTTGTCATAATTCTTAATGATAGTAAAGATGTCTTGCGTAAAGTGGATACCAACAAAATATATTATCGTTTTTCTAACCAGTCTCCTGTTCCAAATGACTGCATACGTTATGAATATCAGCCAGACTTCCCGGAGATGGAGCCATTGTTTGTTGAATCCACAGAAAATATCATGATAAGCAAACAAGAAATATCTGCTGCAATACATAATATCGCATTGACACTGCATCCGGGCCTAATCATGTGCTAATAAGAGCTTTCAAAGATGACATATTATGACATACTAGCTGTTATAGCCTCCTACGTGTTAGCACAAACTGTTGTTACACCCTGCTTAAAACAAGCTAGAACTGGTTTAATATTCAAATATGGAGACCCCTCGGATCTGTCAAATTGACGACCGATAGTCATATGCTCGGTAATCAGGAGGATAATAGAGCGAGTACCAGATAAACGTCTTAAAATGTAGACTGATTTCAACGAAAATCAAAGAGGTTTTACGAATCAGCCAGTTGCTCAAATCAGTACTATTATTTTAGAATTTATTCTCACGTCTGCTAAAGCTAACAAGAATGATGCCACTTTAGTATTTATTGAAATTAGTAAGGCGTTTTACAACGTGGCGCACAGATATCTCGAAGAAAACCTTGTGTCACTTTCACTACCGCCTATGATCATGAATCTCATCATGGAACTACAGCGAAACGGTACTACCCAAGTCGAAGCTACTCATAAAAAGTCAAAAGCCTATTATCTTTCAACGAGGGATCTTTCAATGCAGGGATCACCACTTTCTCCGAGCTTATTCAACCTAGTTACAGATTACAACCCTTAAAGAATTACTATCGAATGAGAATATTACAGAATAGGAATGCACAATTAGCCCTTATGTTCCCAATTTGACGGTTATGGAATTTGCAGATGACACTCTCAACATACACTATGTGATAAAAAGTATCCGGACACCCCCCAAAACATACGTTTTTCATCTTAGGTGCATTGTGCTGCCACCTACTGCCTGGTACTCATTGTTCGCGACCTCAGTAGTTCTTAGACATCGTGAAACGGCAGAATGGGACGCTCCGTGGAACTCACGGACTTCGAACGTGATCAGGTGATTGGGTGTCACTTGTGTCAGAAGTCTGTACGCGAGATTTCCACACTCCTAAACATCCCTAGATCCACTGTTTCTGATGTGATAGTAAAGTGGAAACGTGAAGGGACATGTACAGCACAAAAGCCTACAGGCCGACCTCGTCTGTTGACTGACAAAGACCGCCGACATTTGAAGAGGGTCGTAAAGAGTAATAGGCAGACATCTATCCAGACCATCAAACAGGAATTCTAAACTGTATCAGGATCCACTCCAAGTACTATGACAGTTAGGCGTGAGATGAGAAACCTTTGATTCCATGGTTGAGCGGCTGCTCATAAGCCACACATCACGCAGGAAAATGCCAAACGACGCCTCGCTTGGTGTAAGGAGCGTCAACATCACAGGATTGAACAGTGGCAAAACGTTATGTGGAGTGACGAATCACGGTACACAATGTGGCGATCCGATGGCAGCAGTGTGTGGGTATGGCGGATGCCCGGTGAACGTCATCTGCCAACGTGTGTAGTGCCAACAGTAAAATTCGGAGGTGGTGGTGTTATGGTGTGGTCGTGTTTTTCCTGGAGCGGGCTTGCACCCCTTGTTGTTTTGCGTGGCACGATCACAGCGCAGACCTACATTGATATTTTAAGCACCTTCTTGCTTCCCACTGTTGAAGAGCAATTCGGGGATGGCGATTGCATCTTTCAACACGATCGAGCACCTGTTTATACTGCACGGGATGTGGCGGAATGGTTACACGACAATAACATCTCTGTAATGGACTGGCCTGCACACAGTCCTGGCTTGAATCCTATAGAACACCTTTGGGATGTTTTAGAACGCCGACTTCGTGCCAGGCCTCACCGACCTACATCGATACCTCTCCTCAGTTCCGCACTCCGTGAAGAATGGGCTGCCATTCCCCAGGAAACCTTCCAGCCCCTGATTGAAAGTATGCCTGAGAGAGTGAACGATGTCATCAAGGCTAAGGGTGGGCCAACACCATATTGACTTCCGGCATTACCGATGGAGGGCGCCACGAACTTGTAATTCATATTCTGCCGGGTGTCCGGATACTTTTGATCACGTAGTGTAGCAAACAGTGAAAATTCTGCAAACTCTCTAACCAACGTCGCACTTAAAAATTCACTGAAATAGGACTAAGTATTAACACCAAAACGTCAAAATGCACATCAATTAAAACGGGAAATATTCAGTACCAGCCTCTGATTTTGAATCATGGTGAAGTAATTCCTTTAGTTACTATAGATGAAAATATCTTACACTTAGGTGCAGGCTTTCATAACCTCGCACTTTTTCATGCCGGAAAAACATGGAGCAATTAAGAAGCAAATTAGATTGTTTGGCAGTGATACCTCTTCTACAACCCTATCAAAAATTCAGAGTGCTATTTGTCCAAAACACATTTATTCGTTTCAAACTACACCCTGAAATAGAATACCAGGAACTTTTCTTAAATATACTGATATTATGATATAAAACACCCTCAAATGTATATATTATAATACAGAAAACCTGGTACGTGGAGAAAAGTATAAAGGTATGCTTTATTTTTATATCATTTATATTTTTAATTAGTATT
The DNA here is from genome assembly GCA_030765065.1 of Deroplatys truncata. Classification (NCBI taxonomy): domain Eukaryota; kingdom Metazoa; phylum Arthropoda; class Insecta; order Mantodea; family Mantidae; genus Deroplatys; species Deroplatys truncata. The sequence goes on along the minus strand of CM060982.1, from coordinate 12,392,260 downwards.
GCTTTTTTTGTTGAATAAGCTTAAGTTGTGTATTTGGATATGTTTTATTTACCATATGGTTTAACTATGTTAAGATTTTGAATTTGCGTTTTGATAATTTTAGCTGACTATTTCGAATCCAATGGGAAGCACTCCTATATCGTTTGAAAGCGTAGAAAATTGGAAATTTCCGGGATTGTTCAAGTAACAGCTTATAATATCGCTGGCGAAATTGACACTTGCCTTTTACAAGCTTGGCCTTTAATTGATGAGTGCCACTCTTCGCAGCTTAAAAGGATTACTAAGGGAGAACGAATTCAAAGCTTGGTGTTCTCACCCTCAAAAAGGAAAGGGTGTAGTTCTTTATAAGTAGTTTACCCCTGCAAACAGTTGGATCCACAGACCAAATAAATAAGTTTAGTTCTATTTATGGACGCTCTTTAACTAATGTGGTTCTTAGAGGGACCAAGTAGTGGTGAATGGAAGGAAGGGCTGAAAATGACAGCAAACGTTTGTCCAGCTAGAGCAATACCGGGCACATTCCAGGACAGCAACCACTGCCGCCGCTGTGGCAGTCAGATAGAAACACTTGCATGTGTCTTTGGGTCCTGTCCACATGGAAGCCTATTCAAAAATGTGAGACATCATCAAAATGATTGCCAAAGCCCTTAAACTGCAAAAGTAACAGGTTTACGAGGAAGTCCATGGTATTGTAGAGAATGGATCTAACAGAAGAGTCGAATAGCCATTAAATCTGGCTTATGTTCGGGAACCATCATAGATGCTACCTTCAGATGGGAAACAAGCAAAGACCAGCCGGCTAAAGTTCACAAAGAAAAGTGTACAATTTACGAACCAAAGTACAATACTTCTGCAATAAATATCATTTTGTTTCAATTGACGTTGTTGGATTACTAATTGGAGCCAGGGGTACTATCCCATGTACTTTTATAACGTTTTGCAGAAAATATACATAGATTAAAGAACTCACTTATTAAAGCAGTAGCCCTAAATGTTCTTAAAGGGTCACCAGATATATTGAAAATAATTTGTAATATGCGTAAATTTATTAATCTCATATACACATTTGTTAAGAAATAATTGTGTATATATGAAGCTTATCCACTAATTCAACCGATAGGTCGCTAAACATTTTCAGTTGGGTCACGAAACCTTGAATTGCAAGTGTAAGAATAAGCACTGTGTGCAAGGGCAAGCATTGGCGATTATTGGGAATTTGATAACTAATGGCCGATCTCACCAGCAGATGCTAAATTTTAACACAATGTCAAACTAATTTAACACTGAAGATAACGCAAATTCCATTTCATTAAACAATGTTAACTTTATCAACGTGTTAAATTCTGTGTTAGTTAATATCGCCACACCTGGTGTTAAGGCATAACACAGTAATTTTTCAAGAGTGAATGTAGCACTCAATAATGTGGTGCTGGATTGAATGCATATCTATGGTAAAGCTACTAGCATCTCGAAAAAATGTAACGGTCGGCTGGACCAATACATATTCTTAATGCAACATTTATTTTCGTAATGTTCTGACATAGTTATATGAATAAATTCCTTTTAAATTTGTCAATGCATACATAATTGCTTATTCTATTGGTGCAAGACACCCTCTCCCTCCCACCGATCCTAAACTTTCCTCTCTGTCCTTCTCTTTCACTCTGTGTAACTTATATGCCGATGTTTTGAAAACCGACAATAAAATTCTTTTTCTGGGGTATTAATAATAAATTAAAATACAAAAGTTTAACAGTACATAAACTTATGCCCTGTCCTTGTGCTTGCAATGACATCGGAACAATACTGTTTCTCGGGATAAATGGTTTACATGCACAAATAATTAGTATAAAATTGCTATTAACTTCTTAAACATTCATCCATTAAAATCAAGTTATAAAACTTGTCAGAAACATTACATTATGTAGATAAGTTTTTCACAATAAAACAAAACAAAATAAACAAATCGTGTCGAGAGGAATTGGTGATGTAGGAAAGGTCTTAGGTACTAATTCTGTTGCAAGTTACAATTTTTGTAAAGCATACAATATGTGTGTACTTGACACCAATGTTTATCACATTTAAATAACTTAGACCTTTTTTATTTTGCACCCCGTTAGAACCCCCTCTTTTGGAGGATATAAATTTATAGGAAACGAAACAGCACCTTTTCAAAGTAGTTTTTTTGAAAGGGGAGACAGAAGTGGAGTTGGAGGGGATAAAGGGTTGGCTTATTTCGCCGGTGAGAGTGAAGGAAAATAGGATAGTGATCGTGAGTGGAGTCCCGCTAAAAGCACCTCCGGTAGTACTGGGTGAAGGGTGTGAATGCTACCGTCTATGTACTGGAGCGGGTGTCGGAAGAAGTGTCTAGGTGCTGGTCATGGCACTGGGCCCTGGCCAGCACACGTAGGAAGTGGAAGGAGAATGCATGAGAAGGAGTAGTAGGGAGAAGTTAGGGTATTTAATATCGGTGGCTCTGCGTGTAAGTTCTCTGATTGCTGTTGTCTTTCAGTCGTCTGGCTCTTTCTAGTTCTTCACTGTGTAGTCGAGCTGATACCAACCATGCAGGTAGCGGATATCGTGAGTCATCTAGCTGGGGGTATTGACGTTCTGTTGTAGAGTACTGGTGTCTGTGGAATGGCGCTGGATGTCATTCAGGTAGTTGTTGGTCAGAGGTGATGTTCTGACTCTGTTGTGTTGCGGCGGGCCCGCTCGTCTTGTGAGGTGCGTACTGTCGCGGCCGTCGGTAGGTTGTTGAGTTCTTCGGTTGGGCGTGATGCGCTGCTGCGTTGTGGAGGTTCCGATGAGGCCGATGCCGGAGTATGCTGTTCGACTGAAGTAGTTGTCACAGTGGACTTAGATGCAGTTCCGGGCGGCCGAGTGGTGCGGTGATTTAGAAGTTGAGTCTGCAGTTGATTGAGTCCATCTGCCAGGACCTGATGTGTTGCGTTAACGGCCTCCTGTTGTGCTTCCCAACGGTGGGTGAACCGTTTGAACGTTGTTGTCAGTGCTGCGGTGAGTTAATGCAGGTCCTGGAGTACAGTTTCGAGTGTAGTCAGTCTGCGCAGGTTTGACTCTGCGTGGGCAGCGGTGTTTGTCCTGATGGTCTCTTCGGTGGTGGTCAGTCGTGCGGCGTTGGTCAGTACCTCGGCATGGATACCCTGGAGGGTGTCCTTTGTGTGATGAGCGGCGGTGTCAGCCTGTGTTGGAGCCGGTGTTGCGAGCGTCGGAGGAAAAACAGGTGGTCGGCGGTTCCGTGGATATCTAGGGCACTGCGACTGACCCGTGAAATGGCCATGGCCATTACAAGTCGCGCAGTATCGGCGTCGGAGATCGTGTCTGGTGCACTGTGCGTCAAGCTCGGTGCACCGCAGTAGTGGCTACGGGTAAGTTGTATATTGGTTCTGACCATTCTTGCAAGAAAAGACTACGTGTGTACATATACAAGGAAATGTTTTAAAATGCTGCTATTAGCTTCAAAATAACTATAATATCAATTATCATTCATTCAAAATTGCCAAAACATTTTCAGTTACAGTTTCATTATAAACAAACAGAACCCACAGCCCTACCTATGTTTTTGCGGTAGCAGCAGATGTTATTTTTATTCTTCTCCTCCTCACTCTCTCCTTCTACCTTACCCACTTTCTCCCTCCCTCCTTCTCTCCAACTGTTCTCCCTTCACCCCTTTTGCCTCTCACTAAGCAGCATGCAATCATGCGATATTCTAAAATCCTGTAATAAAGTTGAATTCTCTGAATGGTACTAAAATTAAAAAAAAAACATAGCTAAAAGCTAGGTGTATTGGGTGAAGCTCAATTTTCAAGTTCTCGCGCATGCGCACTGGACAAAAACATCCGCATGTCGTCGATGGTAAGGTGTTGGATTGGTGAGAGAGGCGGCAGGGTTACATATACGCGATAGCCAATAGAAACATTAGAGCAGACGCTGTATCAATCACACTCTTGCGCGTGTTTATTTGTCCACTAAATAATTAAAACACGGTGTAACAGTCACACAACGTAGTTTTTTATAAGGTGTTTATCTGCCCACAAAATAATTAAACATCGGTGTAACAGTCACATGACGTACGCTTTAATAATGTGTTTATCTGTCCACTAAACAATTAAACAACGGTGTAACAGTCACACAACGTACGTATTTATAATGTGTTTATCTGTCCACTAAATAATTAAACAACTGTGTAGCAGTCACACGACGTACGCTTTAATAATGTGTTTATCTGTCCACTAAATGATTAAAACACGATGTAACAGTCACACAACGTAGTATTTATAATATGTTTATCTGTCCACTAAATGATTAAAACACGGTGTAACAATTACACGACGTACGTTTTTATAAGGTGTTTATCTCTCCACTAAATAATTAAAACACAGAGTAACAGTCACACAACGTAGTTTTTATAATGTCTTTATCTGTCCCACTAAATAATTAAAACACGGAGTAACAGTCACACAACGTAGTATTTATAATGTGTTTATCTGTCCACTAAATAATTAAAACACAGAGTAACAGTCACACAACGTAGTATTTATAATGTGTTTATCTGTCCACTAAATAATTAAAACACAGAGTAACAGTCACACAATGTAGTGTTTATGTGTTTATCTGTCCACTAAATAATTAAAACACAGAGTAACAGTCACACAACGTAGTATTTATAAGGTGTTTATCTGTCCACTAAATAATTAAAACACGATGTAACAGTTACACGACGTACGTTTTTTTTATAAGGTCCACAAAATAATTAAACAACGGTTTAACAGTCACACGACATTGGTTTTTGGTAAGGTATTTATCTGTCCACTAAATAATAAAAACACTGTGTAACGGTCACACGAAGTACTTCTTAAAATACGAGTTTATCTGCCCACAAAATAATTAAAACATGGTGTAACAGTCACACGGCATTTGTTTTAATACGCGTTTATCTATCCACAAAATAATGAAACAATGGTGTAACAGCCACACGACATTGGTTTTTGTAAGGTATTTATCTGTCCAGTAAATAATGAAAACATGGTGTAACGATCATTCGAAATTTTTAATATGAGTTTATCTGTCCACAAAATAATTAAAGCACCGTTTAACAGTCACACGACGTAACCTTTATAACTGTTTATAGGTTCTGCAGTCTTTTGAGGGTATTCTCTCTGTACATCCACATAGCTGGATGCATGTTCTAGGCTGCTGCATGACCGTAGAACTCTTTTAAGTGTCCTCCACGATCATTACTTGCTCTGTGTATGAAACCTCAGAGGTTGGAAGTCGGCGGCTGGAGCTGGACTCTACCACTGATGAATCCAGCTCTGCGGATTAAATTCTCCCCTGGGTACCCAGAAAAGATCCCTACTCCTGGGGGGTAGACAAAATTTCTGCTGTGGTGTACAACCCCGTGGCTCCCGAAGATAGTATTGCATATCCGGTGTGCCCTCCACTCATCCGTGACCAGGAAGGTTCCGGGATCGATGTATTGCTAGAGAGTTGGCAGCAGGGTTTCCCTGGTACGGTTCGGCACCAGGAGTTCGAAGTGGAGTTTGATTGAGCGGCTTATGCCACCGAGCAAGCAGTGATCCCGCCACATATACTAGCGACCAAAGTTGTTTCCTTTTGAAGAGGTGGGTTTCATTCACTTCCGGGATGTCCTTGTGGCCACTAATTTGGCGGAAGTCGTGCCACGTGATCTTGGTGGCAAGGGCACATCGCGGAAATAGCTGCTCTAGGCTATGGTGGTGTCATGCGCTAGATCCTGCTCATCATTATTTCGGACAGGGTATGCCCTACCAGCCGCAGATAGGAAAATAGCACCACAATATTGGCGCCAATTCCCCCGTTGAGACGTACTCGTTGAATTAGTGTATTATTTGTGGCCTCACCACGGCGGTTATTGGTGCATCTGAGCCACCACCCGAGACCTCGATTGCCCAACTTGACCGTTGCCATCTGCGAATTGCATTGAGGGCATCGTCGGCCTTCATTATGTCGGCGATTATCCATTTCTTCTTCCTTGTGTGGTATCACCCCGTAGAGCTTCAGGATGTCCAGGCCGTGTTGATTGGCCACCCCTTTCTCTTCTTCGGTAAAACAGTACCCGAAGCGGGCACCTAAACTGCTCAGTTTCGCGCGTTCATAGCGTAGCTTAGCTTTAGAAGAATTGAACCGCATCTCTGTTTACTGCTGACCAGAAATGGTCAAGTCAGTGTAAGGTCTTCGAGCGCTAATGGGCTCCATATGGAGCAAAACGCCTCATGGAAGAAGGGGACTAGCAATGAATGACAGACAGGCATTGTCGACATCAAGCTAAGTAGATGAGGAAGGCAGCACTAAGAGCTCCTAATGGTTGCAGCTTGCAAAAGCATATTTTTTTAAATTTAGAATAATAATTGGTGTTGAGAAATGAAACTTGCGATCAAAACTGCAATAAATTCTCACCAACCACAAATAAAACCCACATAACCATCACACACTATGTAAAAAATAAAACGTATTAAACAGACATAAACTCCTCACCAGCCGCAAGTAAAACCCACTGAGTGGAGAGGTAAACATGGTTTAAAACATCTACATTAAAGTCCCAAATTCAGGTTAGTTGCAGTTGTTTTTTCCATAACATAGAGGTTCACTTGCTTTGCAGGTATGCCTGTGGTTTCCAGAACATTTCGCTCATAATAAAGTAAATATGACAGGTAATCATGATTATATATAAAGTTAAAAGAATGTTAGAAAAATAAATGCGCATATTATTTGTCATCCATCTGTGAAGCACGAATAGGATTATAATCAAGATAAATATATTTATTTTTTCCACATTTCTTAAACAAACAAAAAAACTACAACATTTTATGTATGTGTAAAATTCCGTTTCATTGGGTAACAACAAAAAGGTCACCTTACATTTCTTGAAGATGCTGGACAAAACAAATGGAGCAAAACGTAGAAAACAGGCGCGGGGTTCTTTTAGCAAGTATTTTTAATGACAAGCAAAGCAGAGTCGCACCGGAGTTGGACTCGTGGATGCGCTGAGACCACAGTCCACTACATGCTTTCACATTCACTACTATGTGCTTTCACTTTCACTGACAAGGCAGAGCATTTGCGTCGCAGAGATGGGAACTTGGGTCAAACCAGTGCGCATACGCTGGGACTCGAGATAGCTGGCAAGCAAAGCAGAGCTGGGCACTCGGTTCAAGTAGTGCGCAAGCCCCAGGACTCACTTGCTGGGAAGCAGAGCGGAGTCGCTGCGGAGATGGACATTTGGGTCTAAAAGATTTTTAATCATATCAAAGGACGACAAAATAATGTAAAGAACTAATCGTTGATCGGGTTGTACATTGCTCCCAAAAATATTTGGTTCAATTTTAAGAGGGGTTTAAAGTAGAAGTTGTATGAATATTGTATGTAGAAAAGAACTTTCTGTTCAGCCTAAAAGCGAAGGTAGATATCGAAGTTCATTTTTTTTATTCTGCAATCTCATTTTTGACATCCCTTGCCTTGTCATTCAATTCTTATTTTCCCATTTCTTGAGCCAATCTCTACTGTTATCAACAGCTTTTTGGTACAGTTTTTTAAGAGATGGTATTAAAAATTACATTGTGGGAGTGTTAACCGTGTATGAATAACTAAGCGGAAAGATAAACATGTATTAAAACGCACTCGTGTGACTGTTACCCGTATTTTATTTATTTGGTGGACAGATAAACACGTTATTAAAACACACGTTGTGTGACTGTTACACAATGTTTTGATTATTTTGTGAACAGATAAGCACGTTATGAAACTGCACGTGTGGCTGTTACACCGTGTTTTAATTATTTAGTGAACAGATAAACGCGTATTAAAATCGTACGTCGTGTGACTTACACCGTGTTTTCATTATTTAGTGGACAGATAAACGCCTTATAAATACCAACGTCATGTGACTGCTACGCCGTGTTTTAATCATTTAGCGCACAGATAAATACGTTATAAAAACGTACATCGTGTGACTGTTACATCGTGTCTTAATTATTCAGTGGACATACGTGAACACGTTATACGATTGTACGTTGTGTGAACTGTTACGCCGTGTTTTAATTATTTGGTGGACAGATAAACACGTGGTGTCACTGATATACCATCTACTCTAGCGTGTCGTCCTCCGTGGACTAGTGGTACCATGCTAGCCTCTAGTTCCCAAGGTTCAAACCCGGTGGAGGGCGATGGATTTTTTCGGGCATAAAAATCATTAGCATGGCTTCCTTCGGAAGGGAAGTAAAGCCGGTGGTCCCGTATTGTAGATTTACGGCACGTAAAAGAACCTCAAGCCTGATAAAGAGGCCTCTGAGCAAAATTACCGATCTTTCACGCCCAATATAGAACGGGACGCTAAGGACCATAGTAGTTAAAGAACGTCCATAAATAAAACTCAATTCAATTCAATCTACTCTAGCGTTTTTCATGGCTATTCGGCGTGTATGGTAACCCTGCCGTCTCTCTCAGCAACACGACTTCGAGCCAGGGTTGCCATGTCTACTGATTTTGCAGGAGATTTCCTGCTTTTTTGCAAATCTACTGCTCTACTGCTAAAACACGAGCGAACCTCAAAATCTCCTGCTTTTTACTTCTTTATTATTTTTAAACTTTGTTTTCCCTTAAGATCGTAGAAATTGCTCTTCTGGACGTTTTTATCATGCAAGGCACTTGTACTCGTGTACAAAAATGAGTGATTCATTTCGTAATCACTTGCATACACAAACATTATACCATATCTGGTTGCGTTATCGTAAGGGAACTTGCTATTGGAAAAACTATGATAGATAAGAAAGTGGAGGGAAAACATATACACTTTTAAACCGGACTCTTGGATAACGAATAAACAATAACATATTCAGCACACACCGGAGAAATTTCTCAAGCCTACTTTCCTCATAGTAACTGGCTGGTATACAGATATTGACGTTCCCGGTAGCTTATTTAGGCTACTTGTTATTTACCAACTGCGTTTATACTTCTCGCTTCAGTTTATACTGGCAGTAAATCTTGGGTGTTTATGTGCATACACGTGCATTATTTAGAATAAGTGTCTATTTATCCCACAGAGACTTATCGCTGATGCCTTTAGTTTGTTCCATCCTCTTTCCACCTCCCCTAGCATAACAGTTGCAGATTATCTGTGTTTGGTTTAACAAATTAAATAGTAAGATTACTGTGGCAAAATATAAATTAATTTTTCAGTTGCAAGCAGATAAGTTTAGTGGCAGGTTATCATCTTCTAAAAGGGGGTCTAATTTTGCATTTTGCAAAGTGTGTGATTATAATATAAATATTGTATCAGGTGGTAAAACTGCTTTGGAGAGACATGTAACAATAGAGAAACATATTCAGTGTGCTAATCGGCTAATTGGACAGAAAATTCTATCATTTGCACATCAGTCCACCACATTAACTACCAAAGTAAAAGAAGCAGAAATTCGTCTTGTGGCTTTTCTAGCAGAACATAATATTTCTTTTAATGTCATGGAACATCTGCCCTCTCTAATTAAATCAATATGTCCTAATTCTGAAATTGCAAAAAGGATAACCTGTTCTCGAACAAAAGCAACAGCTATTCTTAATAATGTTTTGGGTCTAGAAAGTAAAGAAATGCTATATTCAATGCTTAGAGAATATAAATTTTCTCTAATTGTGGATGAATCTACAGACATTAGTTCTAAACATTTGTGTTTGGTTGTTCGGTTTGATTCTGGTATTTGCAGGATTTCAGATTCATTGTTTGATCTGATATCTGTTAGTAATACTAATGCAATTAACTTTTACCAGAGTGTGGTAAACTCTTTTGTTTCTAGGAATATTCCTTATAAAGACAACCTCATTGGATTAGCCGCAGATGGAGCTAGTGTTATGATGGGTAAAAGACATTCTTTATCGGTTATTCTAAAGAATGATATACCACACTTGTTTATAATGACATGTGTTTGTCATTCATTCAACTTATGTTCATCCTATGCTTGCACTAAACTTCCGCGAGAACCAGAAGATCTGGTTCGCGATATCTTCAATTATTTCCATGCAAGTGCAAAGCGTGTAGAAGCTCTCAAATAGTTCCAAACTTTTGTGAACACTAAGCCACACAAACTACTACAACCAAGCCAAACACGGTGGTTAACTCTCGAGTTAGTCGTTTCTCGTATATTAGAGCAGTATGATGCTCTTATTCTTTACTTCACCCATGCTTCTTTCGAAGAAAAACTGCAAGCAACTGAGGTAATTCTCAACAAGCTGAAATCACCATACAACAAGTTATATCTGGAGTTCCTTCAGTTTGTTTTACCTGTTTTTAACGGTTTAAATAAGCAAATGCAAAGCGAAGAACCCCAAATCCACAACCTGAAAGCTGATGTTGTTTCTGCTTTGCGAGCTATCCTTGACTGCTACATTAAACCTGAACATTTGAAGTCCCTTGAAATAGATAAAATTGAATACAGGGATTCCAGATTATTTCTTCCTGTGGAAAACATGTATTTTGGTGCCAAAGTCTAAATATCTAGGACAAAATTATCTCTGCCGGACAAACATGTGCAAGTTCTCAAATTACGCTGTGTTGATTTTTACATTGAGTCAGTTTGCCAGATACTAAGCCGTTTTTCATTAAGCGGTTCCCTTCTTACATTGTTATAAGTGTTAGAACCAGCTAAAATCCAAATAGTACAGTCAATTGCACCACTTGCTTCTTGTTTTCCTAATTTGGTGAAACCCGAAGAAATTCAACAAATAGATACTGAATGGAGGCTACTGCGCAACACTGACATTGCATGTGGTAGTGACGCTACAGTGCAAGAATTTTGGACCCAAGTAAAGGAAAAGAAATATGCCAATTCAAAACATGTTTTCCCTCTTTTGTCCAAATTTATCTGGTGCCTTTTGAGTCTTCCCCACTCTAGTGCTACAGTGAAACGAGTTTTTTCAACTATAAATCTAATGAAAACAAAAGTAAGGAATCGGTTGTCAACCAAAACAATGTGCGGATTGTTACATGCAAGCAGATTTGTGTCAGATTCACAGTGCAATTCTTTTGCAATTTCAAGTTCAATGTTGCAGAACGTCAAAAGTGACATGTATGACAGTGATTGACAATAATGTGTACATAATTGGATCCTCAACTACTACTGTGTGCACTACAGAAGGATCGACATAAATGGTGAGTGCTATTCCAATTTTAATTAGTATTATGGAAAATTTAATACCGAAGTAGGTGTTCGGAGATTGTCTCTAATAATAATAATAATAATAATAATAATAATAATAATAATAATAATAATAATAATAATAATAATAATAATAATAATAATAATAATAATAATAATAATGCCATAAATATGTATACACAAAGCAAATTTGCCGGTTAAGTGAAATCTACTGCTATCTCCTGCTTTTTTCAAACCAGATCTTCTGCTTTTACTTCGGCAGACCTGGCAACACTGCTTCGAGCATGTATACGGATAGCGCATGACATAACTCTTTTCAAACCAACATCTGGATCAGCTTGCGGAGGTACAAGTAGTGCATATAGGACAAATATAGGAGTTTTGCTGTAGTTCTCTTAAATTCAAGATGTATCCTTATTGTGCAGCTTATGGTTGCAAGGAAGCATTCCGAAAACTATCTAACATTTCTTTTCACAGATACGTACACATTTTAAAAAACACAGTAAGAAACTAATGACAATCCATTTTTGTCAGAATTAAAGTGTCAAATCTGTTCAGTCTATTACTTTAACAAAGAAGACGTAGTTCTACAATTTTTGCATTAATATTTAAGACAACTGTACACAAGAAGAAAGACAAAGCTGAAATTAAAAACAGTTAAGAGTGTAGGAAAATATACTTTGTTAGATTGCTTTGTGTTGTTGACATTCAGGTTCTTAACACCTTATGGCAGCTTGTACTCATGTCTCAGTTTAAATGCGTTCATGTGAAAAACCCAGAAAAGAAAGAAATAAAAAATTAAAAAAAACTGTTGCCATAGAAGCTGCCGATTCACCTCCTCCCTATCTTATTTAGGAAATTAACGATGTCAGCATAAACAGAGGACTCTTGAGAGGCAAAAAACATCAACCAGCTCTTTTGTTTAGATCAATTTTACAGAATATGAGGCAGTATATGGGTTAACAAAGATTGTTCTTAAGAAGAGGCAGATGTTTTGTTGTCAATTCCGTCTATAAAATTAATGGGGATGTCAAATGAAACACCATGGGATTCAGAATCTCATTCTGTTCTTCGTGTCATATGCTTGATTTGGGTAATGAATATCAATTATGGCTTTAACTGCTTTATCTGAAGCTTTTATCTATGTTATAATTAAAAATGTCATAAATACAAAAAAATCAGAACAGCTTTTCTGGATACAAGTAGGAGCGATAAATAACAGCCTACATAGAAAAATGTAAAGAAAAAGCTTTATTTGTTTACATGGTTTAGCATTTGAAGAGTTTTGTAGGTTAATTCTTAAGTTCCCGTTTGTTCGTCACATATAATTGGGGCAATCCCGCTGAAGGGATGAACACCATCTTTAATAACGTTTCATAATGGCTTCTGAAGTTCATTTTAAGTTATCACGGTGAGTTTTTCAAAACACACTCGCTAATATTTCAACACCAAATAACACAAACTCACATTTTAGCAGGTTAACATGCTAAGCTATAGTCCTTTTCGACAATATCCTCTTACAGTGTGCCCCACGGCGATGGATATGATGTCTTATATTGCCCAACAGATGTCACACTATACCATGCACTAGCTCAACACATGTCACGTATGTCATATGTTTATGCTGCCAACATATGACAAATTAATGCCGCCAAAGCGCCGCGAATGCGGAAACGACCACAGAGTGTAGCCCAGGGATCTTAGACAACCTGTGCTTAAGAATTAACGGAAGCTTACGCTTACGTTAGATTTTTTTATGTAAGCTTTCACGGAAGGTTATATATCCTTGTTTTAATTTGTTACCAGTGGTAACATCAAAGCACGCGACGTTCCTAAACTTACGTTTCTGATTCACGGGAGGTTAGGTTAGGTTTAGTTTTTTTTTATATAAGCTTACGTTTATGGATTCACAGAAGGTTAGGTTAGGTTTGGGTTTTTTTATATTTATATAAGCATAGGTTTCTGAATTACCTTTATATATCCTTGTTTTAATTTGTTACCACTGGCTACATCAAAGCACGCTCGCTTCGCTCGCGTGCGTTCCTAAGCTTACGTTTCTGATTCACGGGAGGTTAGGTTAGGTTAGGTTTAGTTTTTTTTATGTAAGCTTACGTTTATGGATTCACGGAAGGTTAGGTTTAGGTTAGTTTTTTTATATAAGCTTACGTTTCTGAATTCACGAAAGATTAGGTTTAGGTTAGTTTTTTTTAGATAAGCTTACGTTTCTGAATTCACGAAAGGTTAGGTTGAGGTTAGTTTTTTTCATATGAGCTTACGTTTCTGAATTCACGAAAGGTTAGGTTTAGGTTAATTTTTTTATATAAACTTACGTTTCTGAATTCACGAAAGGTTAGGTTTAGGTTAGTTTTTTTTATATAAGCTTACGTTTCTAAATTCACGAAAGGTTAGGTTTAGGTTAGCTTTTTTAGAGAACCTCTACTTAAGGAATCAATCAGCCTTGCTGCACCTTCAAATTCATACTGTAAAGTGTCTTTTAAAATCAATAACTCAATGCATTTGGGGCATATTATACCATTTGCTACCTTGAGAGCAGCATAATTTGCAATGTAAAACATGATAGGCATTACATCATTATCCACTGGTTTTGGAATTTCAATTTCTATTTCACAAAAGGGCAGCATTGATGGAACAGTTTTCTTTTCAGAATCTGCGCCCACATTTAAGCTTCTTACTGGAATGTTACCATTTTTTAATGAAAATGAAAGCAAAGTTTTAATTCTGATCTTTTTCTCATTCTCATATAGCTGTTGGAGAGAGATAAAATAATTACTGTCAGACAACTGGCGGTAAAGACTGAATCGCTCTTCAAGAGATTCTGTTTGAAACTTGCCAAACAGAACATAGTTTACTTTTAATTCTGTTAGAGCATATTTTGCTAAACCATAAAGTCCTGAGCATGTCTACTTTATTGCATCAAATGTGCACCTAGACAGCCCTTGGTAAACATTCCCCCTACAGAGATGTTCCCAATTGCACAACCATGCTGAAAATGTATTCAGGAAAAGAACAACAAATAGCGGTAACAACGGCGCATCGCATTTTTAGCTGATTTCACATTTTCATTTACGTTGGCAGTACCCACTTTGCATGTAATTTTTCGCAAAATGGCTACGTTTGTTTACTTCCTGAGGCGATTTGCCTATATAACTAAAACACCTAAAACGGGCGGGCAGGTGGGCGCTAGCTATACATCGTGTTCTAAGCTCACTCTTAAGGTAATTTATTCGCTTTCCTTTTGATTTTATAAGCATTTTCTACGGGCATACTATAAGACAATATTAGCCCATTTTCATTTCACTTTTCCATTACGGCTTATGGGAGGCATTGCACTTTTCTAACTTCGTCACGTGATTTTAATGTTGGTTTCAGTCACAGCATGGAAGAGGTCTAGTCATTCGTTTTCTATTTGCAATACATGCACAAAACCGCACGATGACATGCGGATGTTTTACCCAGTGCGCATGTGCGAGAACTAGCAATCGAGCTTTACTCAGTAGACCCACTCTTGTCGAGTATTTTTAACATCGGTTGGTGAAGCCGGCCCTAAGTATTGAATTTTTTAAGTAATTTTTAAAACTCCTTTGATTTCTACAGACCTTAGTTGCCTCCAAACCATCTTTATTTTCTAAATACTATACTCACTGCATAATGGTCCTATGCTATTGGTGTCTGCGAATGAAGAAGAAAGCTAAAGCAGCAGAGCCCTCTCGCTCTCTGCTAATGGCAGTTTTAGGACGGATAGTTTTATGATATATTGTTCAGTTCATCATAATCGTCATCGACTTCATGATATAGGCCTTCTGGTCTGGCCTGTTCCGATTCTTGATTTCATCGTCTTCTTGGTCCTCCTAGGGATCTTCTTCCTACAGGTGCATATTTCCAGACTATTTTGGGTATTGGGCTTGAAGAAGTTATAGTGATGTGAGAAGCCCCACGTAGGTGCGTCACTTTGAAGAAGTTAAGTTCTTCAAACTTGTAGAGATGTCCCACGCTTGGAGATGTTTTAGTTTAATTTAAACTGCCATGTAATGAAGATATACTTTGAAGTCGGTTGATGCTTGTTGCTTGGGACGCCAAACTTTGAAGTGGTGGAGATGATGTTTGTGTTACGTAATACGCAATGTTACGCAGTGTTGCGCAATGTAATTTTTACGCAGAAACTTGAAGATTTTATATTTAATTTGTTGCTTTGTGCGTAGGTTTCAATTAATTAAGCTTATGTAATATTATTTTAAATCTTCCTCGGCTGCTTCAGTCGAGCTATAGAGACATAAGGTCTTGTTCAGGTCGTGATATGACAAAAATTAAAGATGTCACAGAATTACTTTTAAATTTCACTTCTTTTTATTTCTTTATACTTTCACATATAAAACACTGCACTTTATAAAAGAAACTGTGAGGAACTTTACACATTCTTAATGTATTTACTATAACATCTTGCTCGCGACTTTTCCATCTGCACTCTATGAACCCTGGTCCGCGACTAATTCATTCATTCATTCATTTTTATTCAATAAATTTGGCCTGGTGCCGGTACATTGGGCCCGGCTTACAGGCATTAGTTTACATAGATTATATTTTACATATTTTACATTTGATGATTTTAGGTTTATACATAAAGATCCATACAGAGGCCAGCGTTAGGCCACCGAGAACAATCTCAGTCTGTATTTTTTTTTTGGTTCATATTCTTCTTTGTTTTGAATTTTTTTCTCTCTCTCTCAATATATACATATGTACACACTCACACACGCACACACACTCACGCACACACACCTGGCCATGCCTAACACGTTCCAGTTCAACCACACGGACTCACACGAACTATTTACACTGCACTACTTACACTTTGTACACTATTTACAGTCCGCGGTTTTGCTGTGCGGCAGCGTGGCTCATGATGTTGTTGATGCGGCGATCGTAGGGGCCTCTGCCGTAGGATGGTGCAGCCTGGGGCCTGATGGGATGGGTGCGCGCAGAGACGAGCCGTGAGTTACCTAGAAGTGTCTGATTCTTGCATGTTTCCTATGTTTCGGTTCGCCCCTGCCGATGCCGGAGATAAGGGAGTTTGAATTCCTCCTGATGCGCGCCCATACAGAAGTTGCCCGTTTTGATATTAATTCGGGAAGGAGTGGCATGTTTGCTTCACGGTGAAGGATGCGGTTGTTGGTGAGGATGGGAGTTCTGAGGATTTTTCTTAGGGAAAGGTTTTGGATGGTTTGGAGCTGTTTTAGGAGGGAGTTGGAGGCGTTGGCCCAGGCTACGCAGGCGTAAAGAACCACCGACAGGATGAAAGATTTGTACAAGATTAATTTAGATTTCATTTGTAGCTGTTTGCTACGAAAGATGGGGGCGCATAACTTTAACCGCTGCCGCCCTTTGTTGGCGGTATCTTTCAAGTGGGTGGTCCACCGCAACGTGCGGTCCATTGTGACGCCAAGGTACTTAACATGCTGACGGCAGTGCAACCTTTGACCACCGACCGTTAGGTCCATGGCCGGGAGGCGCAGCTTCCGAGTAAAATAAATCAGCTGACACTTGTTTGCATTAATTTCTATTTTCCAATCATGAAGCCATGAGAGGAAGCGGTCAATGTACCGCTGCATTTCTAGAAGGCCGAAACGTGGATTTTTGTGGTGGTTGTAAATGGCAGTGTCGTCAGCATACATGGCGACTTTGCATCTGGCGTCCACAGGAAAGTCATTGGTGAAAAGTATATACAGGAAGGGCGACATGATTGCACCTTGAGGGACGCCAGCCTGCATAACACGCTCCTGAGATGAGGAGCGGCCCACTTGGACGTAGAAGCGCCGGTTTTCTAAATAATTTTGAAGCAAAAACATGTAATTCCGAAGGCCGGGAAAGTTGTGGTGCAGTTTGTAAAGAAGGCCATTGTGCCAGCACCGGTCGAATGCGGCTTCTACGTCCAAAAATAACGCCAACGTTGAAGCCCCATTGTTAAATTGCTCGGTTATGTCATCTGTGAGGCGTAATAATTGTAATTCAGTGGAATGACCTTTTCTAAAACCAAACTGAGATTTTGACAAATCATGAGTTTCCGAAACTTGTTTTTGAAGTCGACAAAGTATAAGTTTCTCGAGCAATTTTCCAATAGTAGACAGGAGACTAATGGGGCGGTAATTTTGAGGTTGCCTGGTGCTTTTCCCTTGCTTCGGTAGCATAATTACCTTCGCTCGTTTCCAAGTGTCGGGGAAATAGTTATGCCGCAAACAGGCGTTGAAAATCTTAGTGAGTTGCACCAGGGCTTTTCTCGGGAGATGTTTGAGTTCCTCATTAGTCACCCTGTCCGGGCCGGCGGCTTTCCCATTAGGCAATCGCCTAATGAGCTTGTACACTTCCTGCGGCGTTATATGGGTCAGCTGTTGCTCTTGCTTCTGTGCCACCCAGTTTTGTACCCATGACAGAACCTCCCGTTCTTGCTCGGGGTTCGTAGTTGGGTTTTCTTTGAATCTGTCTTGGAGACAGTCGGCGAATATCTCGGCTTTCTCCTCACCGGAGAAGTGCAGGCCGGGGGAGTGTGAAGCGCCTCAGTGCTTGAGTTGACGCTAGAGGAGACCTTAAATGCCCTTAGTAATTTCCATAAAGAATTGTCCGAATGTGTGGTACTTAACATTTTATTTTCCCACTGTTCAATTTTGTTCAGTTGAATTTGTTGCCGAATGATGTTGCGTAGCCATTTTGCTGCAACTTTGTATTCGGGCTGGCGGGTAAGCCGCCAAAGTCTCGTCAGGCGCCGCCTCCTAGCAATGAGCTGCCCCACCTCCGGGTACGTGCAGAAACTGGGTGGACTTGTGGTGTACGTGGTAGCGTTTCTTTTGGCCGTGCGTAGCGAGGCAGTGAAGTTTTCAATGGCGGCATCAATGTCTGCCTCGCTGTAGTATGACAGCTTAGGCTGAGCCATCCTGTGCATGTCTAACGTAAATTGCTCCCAGACGGTCTCTACTCTCCGCGGCGGGCCGCTCCAACCGGCCGTGACTGCGCCGCAGATTTCAAAATGCACAGGTAAATGGTCAGAGTCTAAGCTGTGATACACTGTGATATTTTGTGAAAGAGCCGCATTTTTTGTCAGTACGAAGTCCAAAATTTCAGGATCAAAGTGACCTGTTTTATGCCAAAATGTGGGTTCTGGGGGGAAGTGAGCCTCAATGTCGTCATTTTCAGTTATAAGTTCCACCAGGAGATTTCCAGCCGCGTTTGCTCGGCGGCAATGCCACCAAGGGTGCCGAGCGTTGAAATCTCCTGCAATTATAACATGCTCCTCTAAATTGAGGATCTGTTCGAGGTCTCGAAGCAATATCGGGGAGTTAGGGGGCCGGTAGAGCGCTACCAACATCACCGTTGTAGTTTTTATACGTATTTTGAGAGCCGTGTACTCTAACACTGCCGAGGCTGGCAGCGTGACAGGAGCATAAGCAACAGTGTTTCTGAGCAAAATGGCGGTGCCACCCCCCTGTCTGCCAAATCTGTCGTTCCGAAAAATTTGATAACCCCTGAGCTTGAATGTGTGCTCCTGTTTTAATTTTGTTTCGCAAATAAATGCGACATCAATTTTGTTTCGCCGTAGGTAGTTTTCAAGATCGTGCTGCTGCCGGTAGATGCCGTCGGCATTCCACAGGAGCGCGCGAGTTAAAGTTGTACCTCCCCTTACAGTAGCCATTTACTCGAAAAGTGTAGAGAGGAGGCATAAGATGGCTT
Source organism: Deroplatys truncata (assembly GCA_030765065.1). Classification (NCBI taxonomy): domain Eukaryota; kingdom Metazoa; phylum Arthropoda; class Insecta; order Mantodea; family Mantidae; genus Deroplatys; species Deroplatys truncata. The sequence continues at coordinate 12,373,316 of CM060982.1, read as the reverse complement.
CAAGTTTCTCCCAGGTGCCGGTGCAAGCCTTGAATTTGGTGATAAATGGTTTCACCTTCGGCAAAAGTGCCGGGATGTTAAGGGTCTTGAACAAATCTAATAACTCTTTCAGCCCACCCAGGTCACCGGATGGCGCCTGGGAAAGGGGGGGGGGGGTAGTGGAGGGGGTACCAGTTGGTGGTGGCACGGTTGCCTTTTTCCCCTTGGCGGCGCTCGCGAACGAGACGCCGTCTTTCACCAGGGCCGGGTTCTGAATGGGTTTTGGCCCTGGCTTAGCACCTGGAGATGCCCTGGCCAGAGATGCCAGTTGGCGGCGGTGGCGTTCGTTACGAAACGTCTCGCAACCGCGGTAGCTGGCAGGATGCGTCTCCCCACAGTTCGCACAATGGGGTACGACGTCCTGCGTGGCCTTTTTGGGGCAGTCAGCTAGGCGGTGGAGGCCACCGCAGAGGACGCACCGGGAGGTCATATTGCACATTCTGTAGGTGTGCCCTAACTGCTGACAGTTAGAACATTGGGTAATGTGTTGGTTGGTTTTCAGGACCTCCACGGTGACCATCATATGGCACACCTCTCTTTCCTGAAGCAATTTTTGATTAGTGGTGGTTCTTTCTAAGGATACCTGAAAGTTCGGCAGAGGCCGGCCGCGGGATCTCATTTGGCGCACCTGGACGCCGGTGTAACCCTTCGCTTCAAGGCTCTCCCTGACGAAGTCCTCCTCCAGGTCCTCGGGGAGCCTCTTGATGACATAGCCGAGGGGCTGGTCGCTTCGGGGTGTGAAACTGTAGCTCTCGATGCCGGCGTTCTTCAGGTGCCTCATGGTGGGGATGGCGTCTTCCTTGCTGCTGAGGAACAGCTTCAGCAGGTGCGGGTGTTTTGGAGCTTGTATTTGTCGGCCTGGAGAGAGTTTCGCAGGACGTGCAGGACCTTTGTTGCGTGCTTGTTGTCTGGTATTATAATCCTGGGTGGTTTCTGTGACCCCGGATTGTTGGTGGCCGCTGTTGTGGCGGAGGTGGAGGTGGAAGGTTTAGGTTGTGTGGAGGTGGAAGGTTTGGGTTGTGTGGAAGTGGACGGTCGCGGTGATGTGCGCGCCGGCCTTTGGGTTTTGGGTTGAGGAAAGGGGGGAAGAGGAGCTGCAGCTGGTGTTGACTGGTCCATCTCATCGTCACTGCTGTCCGCGGTGTCGGAGAGCACCGCAAATTTGTTGCTGGTCGTGACTGGTGATGGTTCTAGGTGGCGGGTTTTGTTCTTCTTTTTACCAGGTTTGGGGCCGGGGCGCTCGGTGTCTGAGTCGCTCTCCCGGCTGCTGTAGAGGTGAAGTGGCCGCTTGCGCGCTGGCACGGCGCGCCACCCCTCACCCATCTCAACCAGGTTTCTTTTCTTGGCGTTTAGTTCCTGGTAGCAATAGCCCAGGTCATTTACTATTTTCTGGTAGTTAATTCCCTCTTCCATAGAGGAAAGCAGCTCCCGGTAGTATTCGACCTCCTTCTCCAGGTCGCGGACTTCGCTCTCCAGTTTGTAGAGCTTCCTGGCCCTCTGCCGTTCCTCAGCCTCGCTGTGTTCCATGTCTGTGTCGTCTCGCTGCTGCTTCAATGTGGATGCAGCGGAAGGGGCGTGGCCTCCGGCTGGCTGAACTGCTGACTGTGTAAAAGCGGCCGGTTGACCGCCTAGTTCGTCGTTGGCTGGTGGTAGTGAAGGAGCAGCCGATGGTGCGGCTGCCGCCATCGTTAAGGTTAATGCTCCCCAGTCGCAGGTGCAGCTGGGAGCGGCTTGCTATGCGTGGGGACGTGCTGGCACGTCTCACGCCACGTTCACTTGCTTTGAATTTAGCACTTTACACTGTATCCAACACGAAACACATAGAACATACACAATGCACAGGCACAAAATACAGCTTTTGTCACTTCACACGTATTTACATTGCTGCACAGAGAATGCAACGGTATAATATATACACTGTTTCGGCGCGTGGAAATTAAATTCACGCTAAGAAATGAAGCACAAGTCCCCGTCAGAGTGACGGACCGCGCAGAAAACACAGACAGTCTGGCGCAGCTGCTGCCGAAAAAGAACTCTGACTGGTCGCACTCACTGTCTCGCTCCTGATAAAAAACTGACTCTGACGCCCCCGGTCCCGCGACTAATTCCAGCGGTAAAACCTTAAAGCTTCGGTATTGCCAGTCTCTTATTGGCTAATTCCAGTCCTATAGAATTTAAGCATTCAAACTAAAATTTTTCTTTACTGTTGATTGGCTAATTCAAAACTGTAAGTGAAACTACATCATTACCGATCTTTTCATGACCAGTACTTTTCAGAACTCTAAACACATTATTGTCACAAAGTTACATTATTACCTCATTGTTAATAACCTAAAACATTATTCTCACAGTTTTTGTACTATTAGAGTATATAAACATTTACATAACATTAATAAATATGTTTACAATAAAAAATAAGTATTTGCAATGACTTACATACAATTTAAATAATAATTATATACATATTGTTTTCAAGGTGGGCTGTTATTGAATTTAATTATAATAAAAATACAATTAATATTATTCAGGCATTAAAATGCTGTCTCAGGCTCTATTCCATTCTATCTAGATGTTGAATCCATTTTGTTATATAGGTTTTAACTTTATCTAGGAGGGGTATAATTTTCAATTCTTTCATTTTTAATGTGATCTTTTAATGTGCATTCCTTTAATGCTCTCAAAAATTTCATTTCATATGATTTATTTTGCTTTCAACCCTTTTTATTCAGCACCCAACATTCACTGCTGTATAATAATATTGGCACAGCCATTGTTTTATAAATTATTAATTTTATTGTTTAGTTGAACACCGAATTCCGCCAATTCATAAAGAAACTCTGCCCCGAGTTCACATCTGCCTTACAATTGTCACTCATCTGTGTGGAGCGCAGGTCATAAATGTGTCTTATTCGTTTTTGTTCATAAATATGGATCAATTTGTTATCAGAACGAATGTTGCTGTATCTTCGAGTGAGCCAAAATTGCCCTCACTGGAGCCGGATGATGCCATCACCATTGACTTCGACTGCTATATGCAACACCACGTTAATACCTTAAAAAGTAACATAGATGACAAAAAGTCTCGGGTGGTCGAAAGTACGACGAAAACTATTTGAGTCTTGGATTTTAAGCTCATGAGATGGAAGGTGTAGTGTTATTCCCCAATGTGTTGTTTGTGATGAATTATTAGCTAACGAAAGCTGTAAATCATCCATCATTGGAACATGCAACATTTGGAAACTAAACATTACAATTTGGAGGGAAAATCTATGGATTATTTTCCGTGCTTGAAATGATTTTTGCACGGAAGGAAAAAAACACAAATTTTGAAAATATATTCCAGTGTTTCACAGTCTGCACTAAAGTCTTCTTTTCTGATTTGGTGTAGAATTGCAAAATGCTTGAAACTATACACTTCTGGAGAAGAACTGATTTTACCATCTGCCAATGACATTTGCAACGAAATGTTTGGTGAAAAGGTAGCGGACCATTTAAACTAATTTCCGCCTCTGATACCACCGTCGCACGACGCATTTCAGCAATCAGTGATGATTTAAGAAATCAGTTGGTGTTACGATTGAAATTCGTTAGATATTTTATACAGTTTGGCGAAACTACTGATATTGCTAATGAAGCTACAATAGTTAATTGTGTGAGATATTTCTATGAGAATGAAATTCACGAGGATTGTTTGTTCAGTACAGCGCTGGAAACTAATGAAACCGGAAGGGACATTTCTTCGGCCTTAATGAACATTTTTACCGCAAACAGTCTGATCCCTAGGATTACTTTGAATAACTACCGATGGTGCTACAGTTATGCGTGGAAAACGTGTTGAAATGGTAAGTTGTTTCTGGAAATTGTACCAGTGTTGATGTGGATGCGCTGTATATTGCATCGTGAAGCATTGCCTTCAAAACAAATGTTAGCTGAACTTAACGATGTTCTTTCACAAACTGTAAAATCATTAATTACATTAAAGCTAACGCATTAAATTCACGACTGTTTGATGTGTTATGTTCTGAAATGGAACCGTTGCATAAAGTTTTGCCGTAACACCCAAAAGTTCACTACACAGAAAGCTATCAAGAGGAAGATGTCTACAGGAAGGTTTTGAATTACGAGGCGCACCCAGAAAGCAAGTTTCCCGATTTTGTTTCCATTAGACTAAACGTATTTAGCCGGGAAAGTTGCACATGTGTAACAGATCTATGATGTATCAATCATATGCCGGCCGAACAGGTCCCACCTGGTGCAAGTAGCGCGGCAGTAGTGGCTCAAAATGGCGGCTCTCATTCGTTATCCCCCGCCTGCGAGGTTCGGTCAGTGATAAAATTCCTTACTGCACAAAACAGCGCCAATCGAAATTCATCGTCAGCTCTGTCAGGTCTGTGGGCCAACATCATGAGCAAACAGATGATGTGTCGCTGGTGTAGGCAGTTTTCCGAGCACAAAACGAAACGCTTAGGAGCAGCACTGACATTTCTGCAGCGGTATCATGATAAAGGCGACGAGTTTCTGGACAGGATTCTCCACGATTGAGACGTGGACTTCGCACCTTACCCCGGAAATCAAGAAGTAGTAAATGCATTGGCGTCACAGTGGACGATCAAGACAAAACTCAAACAGACTGTGTCGGTGCAGAAAATGATGTGTACGGTGTCTGAGACAAGAAGCGCATTGACTGCTCATTGACTTCCTGCCCAGAGTTGAAACAGTGAACGCTGACCGTTACTGTGAGACACTGCGGAAATTGCGACATGTCATTCAAAACAAGAGGCGTGGAATGCTTACTACAGGTGTTGTCTTCTGAGACAGTTTCAACTTTATTAATACTTCCGACTACGTACTTATGCGAAAAGGGTTTTCAACAATAAACTTAAAAACAAGAAACAGGCTTGAGGTAAACGAGACTTACGTGTGGCTTTGTATTAATTTCTACCCAGGTGGGATCATGTCTGTAACCAGGTCCAAGGACAGGTATTTAACTCAAGGCATGCCTGTATTATGATTATTGTTAATTTAATTTTCGGGGTGTCTTGGAAAATTGCTTACATTTCATGTGGGTAGCAAGTGAAAAAAGGTTGAAGACGACTGCACTAAATCGCAGTTACTACTTATCATAGATATCTAACAACGCTACTTATTAGCTTAAGAAACTGAGAGGTTTTGTTAAACTTTTTTTTCACGTATTCAGTTTCGTTGTTCTTTTTGCAAAAGACGGAGTTATGCACTGGAACGTCTTCGTCCTCATTATCTTCCATGTCCTTCTCGGTACTACATGAACCCAAATTGCGAATTAATTAGCTTTACGCAAGGCTTCTTATTTTACAAATAACAATAAGCACTTGCCTAGCAAAACAACAGTACTAATAACACCAGAAAGATTGATCTTCAGCTGAAGGAATGTCAAGTTTATCCTCCAGTGAAGCAATGCAATAATATTGTTATACGTTGTACTGCAACTATACTTCACTCCCAAAATTCTTCTTTGTTGGAACGGTAGATGAATATCACTTACTACCAGTTTTTTATTATCACTACCTTTAGCATTAGGCCTATTTATGGAGGGACTGATTACTTGCTCTCTTGTTTAGGTTAATTATAAATTTATCCATATTCATTAAATGCTATAATACCAAAAAACTATATTCAGTAAAATCCTTTTTTTCGCCAATCTCAATAAGATCTCATATGGAGAGGAGCGGTTTAGAGGAATGACACATACATGCATTGCAGTTTTCGAGCTTTTGATGTGCGCACAAAAACGAGAGGTACATGCTATGATATGCATATATAAAGTATCTAGTATACTCCTCATACATCCAGCCAGTTTAATCCAGTTTATTTTAAATGAGTTATACCATTTTCTTAAAAGGCTGACAGAAAAAAGAAAAGAAGAAGCAATAAATAACACAAATTCAATGAAATTGTTATTTTTAGCAAATTTTTCAGATTATAATATAGTCAAGAAAACTGTGACAAGTGACTAAAATGTGAGGATATTTACATCAATCGGAGTGAGATATATCCAAATTCGGGGCATTTCTCTAGAGAAATTGTCAATTATAGAAATATACGAGAAGGATGTTATAATTGCATGCATTTATAGGTGACCAATGGAGAGTTTGATGCAATTCTAGAGAGATTAGAAACGTTAATTGATTATTATGCAACAAAAAAAGTACTGGTGTTGTGTGGGATTGGAACATTGAATGTTTAGTAAACAATGAAAAGTTAGTTAAAATGGAAATCTTGTTAAGCTCATATGGGTTAGTAAATACAGTAAGCACAGCTACTAGAATTATTGAGACAAAATCCTTAATATTGGATATAATAGTGATTCGAGAGAAAGAATATGAGCCAGCAATAATTATATATAGAGGCTTCTCAGACCATTAAGCACAAATATTACAAATAAAAATATTAAATCCTATCCAAGATAGGAGGCTTCAAGTTCAAATAAAAGAATTCAGAGGAAGATATGGACAAATTTGTTTACCTATTACAAACTGAAAAATGGGAAGGTGTCGAATAAGGAAATGATGTTAATAGTAAGTTTAATGCATTTTAAAATATTTTATATAGGTTTAATATAGCTTTCCCCTTAAGGACTAAGTATGTTAAACAAAATAAAAATAGTTGGATAACCAAAGGAATAATAATGTCAAGTAGGAAACTAAGATTGTTATGCCTTCATAATAGCCAAGGTCAAGTCAGTCAGGAACAACAGGAATTTGTATAGTATAATATATATTTAATTTGACCCTACTTGTAGGTTCCCATTAAAAAATAATTTGACCCTAAAATGACTATCATAACGTCCTCCAAACAAAACACGACTAATGGCATTTGCTTTCCCCCATGCAACTTCAAGCAACTTTTATTAAAGACATTTCTTTCTGCAATGCTTAGTTTTGAAGATATTGTACAGTCTCAACTTAAATGGTCCATCCTGTATATATATTAAGAGAGGCAAAAATAATGGATAATGAAACATTCATAGCAAGATCAAAGCAGCATAGAAAATAGTTAACAAAGAAGCAAGAAAATCCAAAAATAAAAACCCTAATATAAGAAATAAACCCTAAACAAGGGAAATTGAAGCAACATCAATCATTCGTAGGATCCTTTAACTTATATATTTTAGAAATAGTAAGCAAATTAAGTAGAGCTGGCATTTATCCTCCCTTTAGTACAAATGCAGTTGGAAATATAGGACATGTAAAATAGTAGCATGTTCGTTGACCCAGGGACCGAAACAGAAATATTACATGTGGTGAGAGGAATGAAAAATAAACACTTAGCAGGAGTGGACGAGATTCCAGATTGGGTTATTAAACGGTGCATGGAACATATAAAACCCCCACTAAAAAGATTTATAATGCATGGTTAGAAACAGGGATTTCCCCACAACAATTAAAAATCGTAAGCGTAAGACTACTACACAAGAAAGGGGATAAACAAGATATCGAGGGTTAAGAACGGAGAACACGTATCTGACGAAACACACATTTTACAAGAGAGCCAAAAAACTTCATAATATCTGAGTAAATTAACCTAGAGGTTTGATTTTTGCAGCTATGATATTATTCTATCTGTTTATGGTTGTAGGTTTTCATTTTGATATATTTTAGTAAATAAGAACCGTTTATACACCTACGAACTTTATGGGCATGGGCTTTTTTCAGAAAGTAAGCAGTTACGAGGTATCCCTATTTATGATAAAGCATTTATTAAAGCTTACGCTTGAGTGTTTTATTTATAATGCTATATGAGACTTGTACAGGTATTTTTTCATTTTAATCGATGCAACTTAATATGCAACTTAGTACAATAATTTCATTTAAAGAACACAAAGGAACACTAAAATAAGAACAAACCTGGAAAAAAGTCGATGAGTGTGGGGTATATTGTCGTAAAAAAGGTGACAGTCTTTTGGAATAACGTTCTTTAGTTCCTACAGATGCAGTCATTTGCTCTTCTGTATTTGAAGTGGCTCCTTGTATAAACTAGGAAACTGTCCCCATGTTGGTAGATGAACCTTATTTGGACGCTTTGGAATGTCAAGGTAAGGGACATCAAAGTCTAGCCTGATGTGAATAAATCCATGAGGTGTATACCTTATTTCTCTTGATGTAATTAACAGTAGGATCCTCTACCTTGCGACCTGGCCGTATTGATTTATATTTCATCAAAGACCGCACTGCAAAATTCTTCACAAAGTCATGAATCAAGAAAAAAGTTTCATATGGAAGTGGCTTTTTCCTGGATTGCTTTGTTATTCTCACATAGGCATGTGGCAAGTAAATTTCTTGATTTTTCTTTTCCCTTCTATGGTAGCATGAACGGAGTCACACTCCATTTGAGTATGACCTTTCTCAAAGAACTTCTGATACACTGTAACATTGTTATGTATAGCAAAGCTTAACAAAGCATTTGATATTACAGAATGGCGGTTCTGAAATGAACATCCATCACTATAAATAATAACGGGTACTGTTGATTCTTGGAAGTTTTCTGTCAGATAGTCCAGAAGACAAGTTGCAAATGTAGATGCTGTCAGTCCTGCTTCATTCTCAGAAAACCAGTAACATTTTGCTTCATGTGTGTTTAAGTCATATACTGTGTAATTATGGCAGGCAAGTTTTGTTTTGTAGTATAGAGCACTAGCTTTTAAATATGATCATACTTTTACAGCTTGCAGATCTACTGTCAGTACGTGACATTTACTATTTTTTGCATTTTATTTGTCTCTCCCCTTTTCTTTCCTGGCACGATCCTTCTTTTCGATATACTGTTTCCAAGTCTGTTCATCAATGTTCTTCGTCTTATACTCACAACAGGTATTCCATTGATCCTTTCTTGGAGTATACAAGCTCACATCCAACTCGTTCATGGCGGAATCAAATGTAAATCTACTAAGTACTAGTCTCTGACTCTCTTCGCGTTTATTCCTGTATTGCCTATAAAGGTCACTGACTGACCACAATATTGGCTCCAGGTAAAGCTTTGCAGTGTCTTTCCTGCAGTAATGCGAAGGCAGTTTTGACAGAGAATTGATGTACTCTGCTAGAAATACTCCGTCCGGTACCCTGGGAGAATCCATCTTGTATTTTCTCGCTCTCTCTGATAAATCTTGAACTTGCAACTGTGCCACAAACTGAAGATTTTACACAATAATGAACACTCCACTCTTTAAGATCTAGAGTGGAGAGAAACATCCCTTTGCAGACAATGTATTTTGTTCCGTTTCTCAGTTTCGGTGAGTAGGAATAGGTTCCACTCCGCCTCGAATCCCCTTCTATGGTACTTCGCCGTGAGGTTGTCTGCGAGACGAGAGAAGCTACATACACTTTACATTGATCCCAGTTCATATCTTTCCAGAATGCTTCAAATATTGTTTTTTGATCTTCAGAAGCCTGAGCACACTGGCGAACTTTAAATTTTAAGCACATCTGTGACATACAGGTCGGTCCCATCTTCCTGGCCTCTCGCTGAGCATCTTGAGTATCCTTTTCATGTTTCTTTCTATGATATCCCAGATAGCTTTCTCTCTTTTCACGAAGGATCTTATTCTTGTTTCCCTTCCACTCGTTTGGAATTGTCATACCTCTTCTCTTCCTTTTGCCCTTGCTCACACCATTTCTTTTAACATCTGAATCTATGCTATTTTCATTATCGGTACCACATATCTGCTCAGTATCTCTCATTTGATCATGTGTAGCATTTCTATTACTCTCACTGCAAAGAAATTAGTCAGGATCATCTACCTCTTCCTCTTCATCATGAAAGGTATCGTATCTATCACATTCAGTTGTTTCTCTATCATTACATTTGTTACTGTCTTTGTGATTATCAACTAATTTCCCCTCCCCAACATCCATTCTCTACATTTTATTTTTTAAAGCAACAGCATCACTTGGTTCAGCAGAAATAATAGCAAAATAGTTTTGGTCATCAATAACAGGTAAATCAAAGACAATATTGTCTATATCACTCAAGTTCTTTGCCTCAGTTCCTCCAACCAGTTTTAAATTGTGGTCCACTAGAGGAAAGCAATCATCAGATGTAATGGGTGGAATTCTTGTTACCTAAGTAAAGCATTCAGAAATATTAATATTTCTAAGTGGGCTTAATCTACTAAAGACAAATCATATGGCTTTGATTGTACAAAGCATTATTTTTCTAATCTAGTTAACCTTGTGGTACTTATTGGTGGCATATAGTTGTGCTGACTTTAGATTAACCGGCATATAAATATTACTTTTGGCACATGTGCTCATGATTATGCCCAGTGACAATTTTTAAATATTTATAGTGGGTGAATTGGTTACTAAATAGTTGATAACATACACACAAGCCCACTCACATCCACACACCAGACTCTGAGCATACCAAGGAACCTTCTTGCTTTAAAAATAATGTCTGGAGCTGATAATCGAACCCGTGATGCCTGTTGCAGTAGGCGGGTGATCTACCGACTGAGCTGTGGGTCAAGTAAGAAGTTTCATTCATTAGAAACATAAAATAAAGCTTACCAAATCATTATCTCTGGAATGCTGTGGCTCCCCTTGCAGTATAGTTGAAACAGAACTCAGCATTGCTGTAATTACGTAACTCGATAAGGATCAAGTCTCGTTAACAAATAAATTCAAAATTACACAATAATATATTATAAAGGAACAAACAGTATAACAGTAGCAAAGATGTACTGACTTTGATTTTCAAGCTCAGGTTGAATGGATTTGTTTAATAAACTACTGCTTTCTTGTTGCGGGCTCACATTGTGATTTTCAGACTCATTGTTGCTTAGAGTTAACATTTAACATCTTCGTTGCACGAAACTTCCTGAAAATCATTACAATATTATTCCATTGCAGTGAAGTTAGAATCCTTTTAAAAAGAATATGTTATGAACACAACTATTAGAGAATATCCCATTATGACAAGTGCAGAAAGATAATTAAATGCCATGAAATACCAGTATCTGCTCTTGTAAACATGTACTTTTAATAATAATAATAATAATAATAATAATAATAATAATAATAATAATAATAATAATAATAATACCATGTAACCGCAGGACAATGAATAAGAATGTTTTAAGTTAACAACAAATATTAATACTGCTTTTACGATGGAAATGGTCTATGCATTTATGAAAGAATATGTTATAAGGAGAACCACAATGGATTTATTTACGTGAAAAGAGCGTATTTCTGGTAAATAACATGAAAAGAAGTCAGCCAGTATCTCATCAACTTGGCGCGCACTATACAATCCGCTGACATCAGCCGTAGATACGTGTTGTTCGCAGATAATTACTCCGTTCTCTAGATACGAGATGTCCTTTGTGCTGTAGTTGCTGTTCTCTGGTTGGTTAATGAATACGAGGTCTCCGCAGAAAGATACGCAAAATCTTTCAGATGTAGTTTGCACTAAAAGCTAAAATTCCAGATACGAGGTCTCCGTTCTTAACTCTCGATATGGAAAATTATCGTCCGATATCATTATTATCTGCATTCTCAAAGATTTTTTAAAAGTTAGTATTTAGATGGGCGGCGCCGTGGCCGAGTGGTTCGACCGCTCGCCTCCCACCGAGGCGACCCGGGTTCAATCCCAGGGATTGCATGTGGGATTTGTGGTGGACGAAGCGGCGTCTGGGCGGGTTTTCTCCGGGTTCTCCGGTTTCCCCCGCCATTCATTCCACCAACTGCTCCATCATCATCTTTCCTTTCATACATTTCACCGACATTTCGTTTCATCTACTTCCTTCATCCCATACCAGGCATCGGGCTGATCACCCATCCTGGATGCTCTGTCCGATCCATGAGTGTCTGCTCCTCGACGGGCCTCTGACCCCAGGCACCCGCTTGTAAGTCCTGGGGGGTGTAAGTCCTACATAAGAGGAGGGTAAACAGATAATGAATGAATGAATAGTATTTAGATGTTTAGTTTTTTTCTATCTAAACATAACATACTTGCAGATGAGAAGTATGGTTTTAAACAAAACAGATCAACAGAATTAGCCATATGCACTCTATTAAACTTTAGCAGAAGAAGTAGGTGACCAGAAATTTTCAAGTATGGGTATTTTCCTTGATTTATCAAAAACATATAATATATGGATCATATTATTCTGCTTTCTAAGTTAGAAAAATATGGATTTCGAGGGAAAATTAATGGCTTGCTAAAATCATATTTAACAAAGAGACGACATATAGTAGAAATGGGGGTAGTAGAAAAAATAAGATGTCTACATATAGACATATAGAAAGGGAAATTAATAAAGGTGTGCCACAAAGCTCTATCCTTGGTTCATTGTTATTTCTGTCGCAATGATCTGCCATTATCGGTTAAACAGACAGACACCATTCTTTAATTACACAAATATGACAATAAAGGGAACAAACCCACGGAGCCTACAGGCAAAGATAAAACGGGTAATAATTTAGGTATATTCTTGGATGGAGGCAAATAAGCTAATAATTAATGAAGGGAAACCAGCTGTTATATATTTTCATACTTGTCAGGCATATCATAAACTGAAAGTTTATTAGAATACCGAGCATTAAGTATGACACAAACACAACAATTTTTAGGAATCATCACAAATGAAAACTTGAAATGGAAGAATCATATTGAAAAATTAGCCTCCAGACTGAGTTTCGCCTACTATTTATTAAGGTCTTTCCACAATAAAGTAAATCTAAAAACTTCAAAGTGTTTATTATTCAAATTTTCATAGTCTCTTGTGATATGGCATTATGTTTCGGGACACATGTAGTGATAGTGTGCAAATATTTAATTTACAGAAAAAGCAATTAGAATAATGTGTGATAAAAAAAAAAGATTTTGACGTGTCCAACAGCAAATGAACAAAGAACAATAAGAACAAAATAAATCTGAATCTGAATACCAAAAAATAAATAAAATGGGATAACATCAAACAACGATCTAGGTTCTTAATTATGTTCAATGTCACAGCTGTTTTGAAAACCTTGAATTGCAGAAATCATTCAATCATTTTTCCTCTTCCTGATCGATTGTCTTCCGTCCAAAGGGCAGACCATATCTCCCTTTTTTCTGTATGTATTGTATGATTCTATGGGGAATTTGTGTGATTGGTTGACAGTGTGATGTTCTGTGGTTTGACGTTTCATTATACCTTATTGCAAGCTTAGGGAGAAAAGGAAGCTGAAAGAATACTTGAGAGCGTTTTCGCATGAATTGGCGGTTATACAACGAGCTTCATACTGTATTAATTCAGATAGTGGAAATGTTGAGGTAAATAGAACAAGCTGACCTAGTTCTCAATGTTCCGAGTCCTTGACCTGCAGCAGTTATATTGTTTTGTTTTTTTTTTTCACTCCATAATTTATATAATACTTTCTCCATTCCTACGTGTTTAATAAACATAACCAACATCCAACTGTTATCCATAATTACGGTTTTGCAAGATGTTAATACCTTCCTTTAAGTCTGAATGTTAAGGACCTAACCCCTTTGAAAGTAACATGTTAATGTTTATCACCAATATTTGGGAATATAATTACTTTTGGGGTTGCTTGTAATTTGTAACGTTTCTGTATGTCTGATCAGTGATGCGAGGAGGAAATGACTTGAAAATAGAACACATAGTAGGGAGAATGCCACTAGGTTATGTATGAAACCTTATTTGGATCCACTCAAGGGGGAGGAAAATAGTCAGTTGCCGTTTTTGTATTATGACATTACTTGTTTTAACATTGTATATTATGTGTTCACTGAAATTGAATTGAAAATGTGTACTTCCGCTGGAAAGCAAAAATTGTTAAAGCTAATCTTAGCATTTGGAAAACATTTTCAGGCTGCAGCTGTTATGATTATCTTAATGACATACCTATATAACCATTACTGTTAGCTTTAGAACATCCATTTTCTGAAGATTAGAACTTGTATCAAGCAGTAAAATAAAGAATTATAATAACTGGGAAAGCAAGCTGTATACAGATTCCATTCCTGTCGTGAATGGTAGATCTCTCTCTCTTTTTTTATGAACAAAATAAAAGGAGACCCTTGCAAGAATTCCCCTTGTAAACAATGTTGAATTTTCAATGTCTCCCTTTCTGTATTCATTAGGCCTGTTTTCCCAGAATATAAGAGGGCTAAGAAATAAAGTACGTAGGCAGATGAACTAAACATGCAGATTGAAGATATTAACTAGGATGTTGCAATTGGTTATCAGAACACATGGCATAAGCAGAACTGAAGTGTGTGAACTTCAACAAATGCAAATTACATTCTGGTCTTTATAGAGGCAATTTAAGCTTTAGAGGTTGAGTATTTATGTTAAAAGTACTCTTAAATTTACCGTTGCATCATTTTGCAAGAAGGAAAAACTTGAATGCTGAGCAGTAAATAGAATTTGGTAGTGATACATTTGTTATTCTAGCAATATATAGGGCTCCAGTGGGAAATTTATTTGATTTGTTGTATAGGTAGTTTGGGGGGGGGGAAATAAATTGTAATTCTTACAATAAAATGTCAGTTTAATAGCTTTTAGTGATGTTAATATGAACATGTTAGCTGATAGTTAAGGAAAGACATGCCTCACTTCTGTACATTTAACCGGGAATATGTTGTTTGTTTCCCTACAAGAATTTACATTCTGTAGCAACAGCTATAGATGAAATTTTTCTAGACACAAGTAAAGTTTCCAATTACAAAATATTCGCTATTGAACTGGTCTATCAGATCACAATGCTCAGGGATTAGTAGTGGTTACCTACCACGAAAGGCAAGCGTAAATAAGAGAAAAAGTAAAATTAGTGCTAGAATAACAAGTGATGAACAGTTCAGTAAATTCCAGCAAGATCTAAATAATGAAGAATGGAATTCTTTACATTTTGGCCTGCAAGCAAATGATGTGTTTAATGTGTTTTCTTAAAATGGTAGTTATTATTTGAGGCAAACTACCCTAAAAACCAATTGTTGCATCCATAAACCTAAAGAATAAGCCATTGTTAACTCTAGTCATAAGAAAGTCTTACGTTGAGATACGTATACTTGCAGTATTGCACTAATATAAAATGTACTACAAAAAATGTAAAATGCTTAGAAAAGTGGCCAGTGAAGCTGAAAGGAAATCACTTGTTAATTATCAATCATTATAATAACAAATATGGAACATAATAAAAATAGAAAGGATGCTCCAGATCGGAATATTTCTAAAATAACTATTAACAATGTTAATTGTTCTTCCATAGCAAGTGCTTTTAACTTTGCAGCTATTACCTATTAATTACTCTGCTGTGTAAATAATATATTACACTTTTGTATTAATGTACACATAAATTTGCAATTGTTAATGTATTGTTAACAGGTCACTGCCAAATGTGTGCATCTAACTGTCCCTCATACAAGTCCCTGGCCTCTTTGAGATCTCAAGAAGTAAATAGCAGGGAAGACAGATCCGAATTGAATACAGCCGGGGCGGGATGTGGCTGGATGGCATACTGGTTCTTTTTTAAATGCCTGGAAACTATTGTGCCACCTTTTGGTTATAGAGGCACCATCCTGTATGGATTATTTTCATTTCGAAAA
Organism: Deroplatys truncata; assembly: GCA_030765065.1. Classification (NCBI taxonomy): domain Eukaryota; kingdom Metazoa; phylum Arthropoda; class Insecta; order Mantodea; family Mantidae; genus Deroplatys; species Deroplatys truncata. The sequence continues at coordinate 12,357,686 of CM060982.1, read as the reverse complement.
ATAATGTGATTTATTAATGAAATTGTATATTCCCATTTGGTAAACTACAAATGCAGATCCCCCAGGGGCTTACTTCGATAAGTACAGGATTGGTGCTGCAGGTTTTGGGGGTTGGGTTGGTGTCTACAGCCCTGCCCGTAAAACTGCAACTTTCTTCATTCTTTGAGTGTGGACAACCGTTTTCAGAAAAGTTTGACAGTCGTTGATTTGAAGGGTAAATTAGAACTTGTGAGTGCCCAGCAAGAATGAAGTCAGCAAAGAGATGATGACAATGTCCTGTTTGTATCCCATTCTGTGGAGAACTCCACGTAATTGATAGGTTTTACATAATGAAATGGAAGAGTTTTCGGAAGTAGAGAGGTTTGAATTTTCATTGGAAGAATATGCCAAACGAGAATACTTGGAGCATATGTTGCTCATAATCACCTGGGAAGATACAATGTGGACGAAGTGTAAACACAAAAAGAGAGAGAGTGAGAAGCAGATGAGGCAGCAAAACTTGGTGTTTGTTGTGTAGTGAGGGTATCTCACTGGAGATAGGTGTGTAGAAATCAATCTAGGCTAGTGGACTGCTGAGGCTCTGGGAAGGACTCATGGAAGTGTTGTTGACAAAAATCCTTGGACTGACCACCAAAGTTTTTAGTGGACTTGTCAGACCTATGTGTCTTGACTTTGGAGATTTTCCAGAAGAAGCTTCTGAGTTGAATGGAATTTAATAACCCATTGTTGTTTGCTTGTTTTGAATTTTCTTAAATATTTTGCTACAAAGTGTACTGAATTCAAATGCATCATTTTGTATGTTTCATTTTTGTTCCCATCTCAATCTTGTGGTGTTCACAGTTTGTATTGTTTTGTACCAGGATGTAAATAAATATGTAGCCAGAGTGTGGCGCTGATGGCGCCACCCAAAAGCTATTATTACTACTACAAATGTAGAGTAGCTCATTGACTTCTAGTTTCAAAGATACATTGTTTTCTTGTAAATGTTTGCTGCCATCTCTGAACAGCAGTCAGTTTCATTACATGGGCAGGTCAGATGTCAATGTATGTGATCTGGAGCCCAACAAACATATGCGGCAAACTCCATTGAAATAAGTGCCTAATCTGCAATAAGAAAGTCAAACTAAGTGAAATGTGCATGTGGAAATACTAGGGTTCTCTAAGATTTTCATTAAAAACTGGGACATTTGTAAAAAAAAAAAAAAAAACATCGAAGCTTCTGGGTAATTATCCACTTCTCATTTTAAATATGGCTGGCATTTGCAGAAATCTTAATATTTAAACATGTATATAATGACTATTATAATCTGTTAAGTGTAGGCAAATAAAATTTAATATAAAAATTATTTAGATTTATAAGCATGATCAATATAGCAATAGACACAAATGAAAGGAAAATTATTTAAATTTGTGATTTTCTTAACATCTCGGAAAAAATTAACCCTGCCATGTTCATAAATGAAATTTTAATAATTAGCAAAATTGGCTATAAATAAGAATACAGAATTTAAAATGTAATCAACTACTAATTTGAAATTTGCTTAACACATACACTTACTAATTGCTATTCTTTACAATCTTCAAAACAGATTAATCTCTGGTACAATACTTGGTGGGTTTCTTCAAGCATTTTGTTTTCTTTTCAATATTACATGGTACTGAATTAGATGGGTTTTCACAACTATTAATACTTTAATGGTCTCAACTTTGTTTATTTCTCCCATCAGTCCACATAGAATTTACTAAAGAAAATGTAAGTTCTACGGGTGCATTGCCTTTTGGCAATTTCAAACAAAAATCTAGCACATTTGTCATACTTTTAACATTTATGTTTTCAGCTCTAAAATACGTCATCAGATCAATCCACTTTGCACTCACACTTCGACTGCTCACTTTTTCTATAATTTGCTGATTTACTGTCCAAATAATTCTTCACACATGAAAATTCATCAAATAGTTCATCTTCGTTGACTGAAAAATTTGGTACAACTGTCTTTATGAAAGAACAGGTTTCTTTTAAAGAATGCCACTTCAGTTCATATTTCATTTGATACAATACATAGATTGAAATGGTGTCAAACATCACTCCTCAATATATGCAACAATAGTATAATTGAAGTTAGTGTAGTATTTGTAGAACTACTAAAAAGTTGTATGTTCATTATTGTTCAAACCCGGCGGAGGGCGATGGATTTTTTCGGGCGTATAAATCCTTAGCATGGCTTCCTTCGGAAGGGAAGTAAAGCCAGTGGTCCTGTGTCGTAGATTTATGGCATGTAAAGGAACCTCAAGCCTGATAAAGAGGCCTCTGAGCAAAATTACCGGTCTTTCGCACCCAATAACTATAGAATGGGACACTAAGGACCATAGTAGTTAAAGAGCGTCCATAAATAAAACGCAATTTAAATTTATTTTAAGCTGATCAGTCACAAAAGTGGTCAAACATATTTCAGACTTTCTCAAATTTATCTTGTTTAATAAACTGTTGATTTCATGCGTCCATTATTGCTGACTTTTTATCCATGTATTTCATTCAATTTGAAAATAATTTCAATTGACTAACAAGGAAATGGGGAATGTTAAGTGAAGATGAATTTTCAAAGGAACTTTTAAATGTGACAGCACATTTGTCCTCAGATAGGAAATATGACTTTGAGTAATAGATATGTGTCTATAATCCTCGCCACAGCGGCAGAAGTGATAACCATCTTGTTTCCGTGAGGCCTAAAATCGTTTTATATTCTGTTTCTGCAAAGTCACTCAATTCTTACAGTATAAATATGAAAATATTGGTATATTTTATTAACAATAAGTTGGCAATCATTTGGTAAACAGTCTGCTCCAGTCTGAATTGGATTATGCAGTATATTGTCGGCTTACTTTTAAAACCTCGTATGCCTGTTCCAGACAGTTTTACAGGAGGCTAAAAAAACTATTTTGCATCTCTGTAAAACCGCTTTTGTTAGTCAAATTCTTGTGAAATGTCTTGTAACATTACAATTTACTAATTTGATGCATCATTCTGAATGTATAAATATTGTTGACATTTTTACGAGACTTGCAAGGTTTTATTAATCAAATATTGGAATGACTTTATTGACTTGCAGGATTTTATGAGATTTTATTAGGCTTACAAGGTTTTATTAATAAATTTCCCTTGTACACGTTATTGACTTGCAAGCTTTTAGCGGTTTTACGAAATTTACATTGTTTTATTAATGAATTCCTGGATGTAATTATTAACTTTCAAAGTTTTGAGTCCGATATTTAATGAACTCAGACTTGATTTGGTATTAACATAGTCTTATACATGACTGCCTTGTCAAGTCGAGTTTGAAATGTTGCTTTATTAATAGCTATTGTGTAAATGTTAAATTTTGGGAGTTGAAATTATATTTTTTATTTGGATTGTATAATAAACAAATATGAGTTATATTTAATTTCATATGTAGTAACATCAGAAAAAGCATACAAATAATTATATTTTAACCATGTTTTCTTGTTAACTGTTCTCTAATTATATAAACTTGCAAAAGTCTGTTATGAAATTGGTGCTGTGCAATGTATCCTATTCATAAGACAAATTGTCATAAAATGAATGGAAGGCTTTTGGAACCAATGGCTTCAGTGCCTGCAAGTCAATAAATTTGTTTTTTCTTAATCTTCAGATGAGCACTGTACAGACCAGCAACTATCATCTCGGAAGATTTTTCACTACCACTTTTTCTTCAGGTCCTTCCACTCATCTGAGAAGAAAGATAGAATTATAAGTGTTTATTCAAAATTTACATTTTTTTCGAGATATATACTTTATTTAGGTTATTTACCTTTGAAATCAACTTTGAACTGTGCTCTCATGTCGGGGCAGTACTTCAGGCAACACATGTTGTTGACTGTAGGCTCTCCTTTCTTAATACCTGGACAAATAGAAGAGTATGTCTTCAATGAACTACAATCCTGAAGGTATGGCTTAGGTAATATACTTTGTATGGTGTAGGTTTCAGTCTTACTGTCTTAAACATGCAACATAGCTTGCAAGTGTGTATATGTCGTGATTTTATAATTTCCTCTTTATGCAAGAATGCATTGAATCACATTCCATTTGTGTGTGGCCTTTTGACAAATACTTTTGAACTATAAAGAGGCTCATCTTGTTAGCCAAATCAGGTAGCGCATTTGCTAGTGTCACATTTCTATTCTGATAGCCACAACCATCACTGTAAAATATTATTTCATCTTCTTTGTCACACATTACATGTTTTAAGATGAAATCACACAGAAATGTAGCAAATTCATTAGCACTGAGCCCTCCTTCACTCTCGTGCCATACATAGCAATAGCCATCTTCAGTTTTCACATTATAGATTTGAAGTTATGAACCTTAAGCTTCATTTTATAATAGATGGCAGAAGCCCTCAAGTTTGGGCACAACAATACAGACTCTAGATCCATTGTACACACATGCTTTGCAGTTCTTTTGTCTCTTGCTGATATGTGAATTGTAAGTATCCTCTGATATGTTTCCAGAGTCGTAGCCACAGCAAAGATCACATCTATATTTTATTGGGGCTAAAGAGGCTTAGATTCATATTATAAAATACCTTATGAAATGATTTAATAGACAATGCCTTAACTTTCTTTCTCTCAGAATATTTTTCATATTCCCTATATAATGCTGATTTTGAATTCCATAATGTCTCTAGATACTTTTTTTGAAGACGTAGTTGTGAAATAATGAGATTCCATCTTTGGGAGCTCTTCAAAGAATGATACAAATATTTTCTTTTCTTTGCTCACCTCACATTTTCTTTTCTTTGCTCACCTCACATTTTCTTTCCTTTTCATATCTCACATACCCATTTTGTTTATTTGTTGTATTCGAGGTTCCCCCTTTATTCACGGATTTATCACTTTTATACCCACTTTAATCCAGTTTAGGACTGTCCATTCCCCAATAGATAATGTATTGAGGGACATTTTCTTGTAGACCCTTACCCTTGTACTGTTTTTGTGTAAATGAAAACTAAAATTGTTTGTTCCTCTGGAAACTTAAATTTTCTTATTTTTCTTGCCCTTTGCATTATGTTTATATATGAGATATTGCACCATGACTTTTTTTCATCCGACTTCCTCCAGAAAGCTTCAAAGTTCTCTTTCCTGTCACTATCTGTTAGAGTTTTGCAATACATCTTCTTGGACTTGCTCATTTTGCAGTTGCATATAGTTCCCATTACCCTACTTGGTTTTTCAATACCATACTCCCATTTACTTCCAGATCATTGGCAATTATTGTCATCGGAATCTGGTTCAGGTTCACCCCCAATTAATGCAACTAGACTGCTTAATTCATCAACAAAAAGCTCCCCTTGAGGGATATCATCTAATCTATCTCTGGAGAATTTAAATTTACTTTATTTACTCCTAAAGGTGACAGTTCTAAAATAGTATAATGCTCGTCTTCATTTACTTGTAACTCAACACCACCACTCCTTTTCTCTGTCAGAGTTTCTCCAATATTAAGACATTTCTCATTCCACTCCATACTTAGAACGGTATGTTTTTCACCTGTATTTTTATTTGAATCTAAACCATGAAGTTCCTTTTCAATCTTTTCAGCATCTAAATAATAATACATTCGCTTTTATTTGTTTGCTCAACTTTTGAAGAAAATTGGGATTCATTCTCTTTATTTTCATTTCTCTCAATAGTTTCTGTAGTTAAATTTTGTCTATGTTCTCTAGCCAACGGTACTTGTATTCCCAAAATGTTCAACATTTTCTGAGCTCTGGAACTCATTTTCGGTTAAAAATGAACAAGAGAGAATGCAATGGTACGTAATAGAAAACAAACTTTTGCTTTAAGTAATTATATTAATAGTATTCCCATTTGAATATTGTATCCTACTAATTAAAACCAGGGATTGAAACGGAAACCTTTACCAAAGAAAATGCTAATCTAACCAGCTGAATGAAAATTTTTACAAAACGGAAAGCTAAGAAAACCTCAAATTTAATCAACCGAACCTATCACATTATTTCCCACTCATTATTTTCATATTTTGATTTATATCCATCAAAATATTTACCTATTCAGATTTAAAATTGCAATATACCTACTTGGGGAGTTTGTGAAAAATGTAATCAAACTACACTGGCTTTCTTCATTCTTTCTTTTTATTAACATTATTATATAAGACTTAAACAATCATTAAGTAAATAAATGAATTTTTTGTTTTTCTTACAGACGTTTAATAACTTCAATGGAAACTGGAACATGAAGGTAAACTCCATAAATTAGTAATCAAATTCAAAATACAAAAAAGTTAGTTTGGTCATTTCCGCACTACATTAAAATCAGTGTAAAGTGAAATAATGATTAATTAGCTTATCAATTATATAGGCTGTGAAACAGCATTTCCGTGTAAAAAAAAAGGTACTATAATTATACTAGCTGTGTAATAATGTTGTACTCAAATGCAACTGCAAACTGTAGGGGTGCTTGCTGCTACAAAATGTTTCCATATTTGTTATTGATACGTTGTTTCTTATTTCCTTCGATTTTCTTTTTCTTTATGCAGAATACTTCATTACACACTAAAATTGACCAGAATGGTATACATTCTTTCTTACACAAGGGAACGGAAGACATCCAAAGTTTTAAGAAACAGAACTGGATTCTGTTTTGTTCCCCTCCATTTCAAGGCCTGATTAAAACTTACCTTCACATTCTACAAAGTCTTAATTTACCTTAACTTGTTATAATATGAGTATTTACTATTAAAATGTCGGAATTCTTGATGTACTAATATGAAATACCATGTCACAAACCACTCACAGAATGAAGTTTCACACAAAATAATCACTCATTGACACAGTAAGATGAAGTACACTCTTACAATCAACAGCGTAATTCAACATTACTAAGAATGACCGCCAGCTGGAAAAGTGTTTGTTGTTTTTAAACCAGATCAACTGTATAATAAAATAGCACCTCTCATTGGACAAAAAGGAGACAGCCTAAAACCCGAGATCACAAATGCATCATTTATTATTATCGGTTTATTTATTGGCTACAATCATCTCTCTGATATTGGGTTATAAGAAAGAAAACAGAATTGCCATTCTTATTGCAATGTACTGGATTTACAGGGTTAAAAGCAACAATTTTCTTAGTAAAACCTAGTATGTCGGAATTCAGGAAGAAGTTAAGACTTAAAAGTTTTTAAGATAACACTGTTCATTCATAAAGCCTTGTAAGAAATGGAGACTTGCGAGTTTTTAAGGTAACACTCATAGGTTTAGAAAAATACAAGGTTTACGTTTTATTAAATATAGTGTTAATATAGTGTTCGGACTTACAAGGTTTTAAACGACAATAGAGCATAAAAAATTCTAATTAAAACACTCAAAATCTCAAAATGGACCAAAATCAAACTTACGAGGTTTTAGAAGTAAGCCGATGATATGTACAGGACACCCAATACCTATCAAGTTGTTTGTTACCTTTTCTTGTAGCTTATGATATAAATTGTTCTTTCCTTTTCTTTTTCTTTTTTTTTTTTCACCAAAATTTATGTTTGTATTGTCAGCCGAAATAGCTACAACTTTTTCATAAAGTTCAAACCTTTCTAACACTTCTAGCACATAGGAAAGCAGCATGTCATACATTTCTCTATTCAAAATAATTGACTGTATAACTTCTACCATAATCCCTTGTTCTGGCTTATTAGTACCCAACAACAATTGGAGCCATCTTTTGTAGCAGTATCTCCTCCTGTCTGATGTTGTTGTGGTTTTTAATGCCCGTTGCTCGCAGCTTACCTTTCTACAGCCTCCGCGTTGACTCCAGATGTTCGAAGTATGCTGGTTCTCTGCATTTTTTTTATCCTTAACTAGCTGAAGTAATTTTTAGAATATGTGAGAGCATGGACTTTTCCTTGGTAAAGGAAGCGTAGATCTCGAGTGTGGTAAAGGAGAGAAAATAGATGTGCTTTAGTTACAAAAAGACGACACTGCTGTTTCTTTTATTTAGTTATTTCTGGTGGTACACAACACTGACATTGTCGCCGTTAAAACACTGTCCACTGCTGTTGAAACACGGCGCTGATATGATGCAAAGTTTATATATTTAATAGATCTCTTTACGCGTGGCGATTCTTAGGTGTGTTGCGAAAACTGTCTTAATTCACTTTTGGCGCGAGATCTCTCACATATCCAGCAGCATCTTTCCCTGTCTGTAATTTAGAAAATGAGCCCTGATTTTGATCCTAGCAGATCTATTTATAGTCGCAGGCTTCTTGGGCTGCTTCATTTCCTATTGGTGCATTTTTAGCGCCACTCAACGCGTCTCACTATTTCATATAAATTTACAGGGATCTCATTGGTCCAATTTTAACATAAATCACGGCTTTTCCTAATTTTACCATTAAGCTTGTTGTCTCTCTCACTCTGGTCACGGCAAATTATCGTACAAAGGAACAAAAGCTCTACGCCCTCGCTGTATGAACAATATGTTTGCTACCAGAGAGACATCGTCTAACCAGACGTTTTGCTTCGAAGACACTTTTCCTGCAGCTAAAATATCTCGTCATGGACAGTATTTCAACATAGTGCTTAAATTATTTACATTAAACAATTTATAACTCCTCTAATATTAGTAAACTAAACACAAACATATCGTTAAATCACCCTTCTTAAGCTACACCGGCAGTAAAAGAAAAATATGTGTACATAGCATAATTTAACCTCACTAAAAATTAATTATTCAAATTATTAATAATTACATAACTCGGGCTCGGCCTAGAGTTGCCGTTTCAAATTGCCCTGTTCTGCAAAAGAATAAATTTTTCAGCACTTGATACAATTTTTTCCACAATACTTCCTCTGAGTATATACATTTTTTTTTCGTTTTTGTTTATAGAGAACCCTTCGCTCTACCTGTTCCTTTGCAAGGGTTCTGACAAACAGACAGTGTTTGCACTTGGGTCATTCCCTCTTATCCTTTGTTGTGGGTTGTCCATTCTCTCTAAAGGGAAAATCCTTTTAAAACAGCTTTCTGAGAGGCATTCTCTCGCACATACACTTTCACTCACACGAATAACTTGTAGTGCAGACAAATATGCTAATACCCAAATTAAGTTGTAACAATTAAATCTATTTACATACATACTGATAAATAATAATTATTATGTATTTAGTTATTTACTTATTTCTTTACTTATCGGGTGTATTACCTTTACTACTTATTCATAGGGTTGCTACCTCATTTCGAGTAGAACTAACCTGATTATTTTCATTCCATTCTTCACCCTTCTCATTCTCTAAGCATTTGTACGGTTTGAGCAACTGTTTATGATATCTCCCTATGATCTTTGAATTCTTTATTTCTTGTAACTCAAATGTATCCGATTCAAAAATGTTAATTACCCGGTATGGACCTTTAAATAAATTTTCTATTCTATGATACCTTTTGTTCAGAATGCTAGACTTTTTCTTGTCCCGTACCAATACTAAGTCTCCCAGTTCGATCAACCAGTGTTTTGCTTCTTTTGTTTAAATTTTTCCTTCCTTTTCTGCGCCTTCAACATTCTTTCAAAAGCTTTTTTAAACATCTCTTCTTCCGTTAGTGTTTTCGGATCTTTAGTTTCTAGTGTCTGTGGTAATTCCCCTTCAAGTGTTTCCATTAACTTCCCCTTCAGCTCAATGGACTTATAACCGGTAGTAGGGCTTACACTTTCATTTAAAATATTTTCAATACGCTGGTAGTGATTTGCCCAATCACTGTGTTTTTTATGGGCCAAAATTCTGAAATAAACAGAAATGTCCCATATTATTCTTTCACAGGGATTGCTTTGTGGATGGTATTTTGAGCTTTGATACAATGTGATTTCGTTTTCTTTTAAGGTGTCTACAAATTTTCTGCTGGTAAATATTGAAGCATTATCGCATAAAATTGCATTCATCTTTCCAAATTGTGGAAAATATGACTTCATTATCTTTCTTAGGCATGTTTCACTTGTAATCTTCCTGACAGGGCAGATTTTCATGAATTTTGAAAATACATCTATTAACACTACTATATACCTAAATCCAAATTTACTACTAGGCATCTCACCATGACAGTCCAAGGTCACTAACATGCCTGGTTTTTCTCTTAGGATGGAGTTTGTCTCGTATTCATATTGAAGGTTCAATGGCTTTGCTTTTTGGCATTGTAAGCATGTCGAAATTATTCGCCTTACTTTATGATGTAATTTTGGAATATACAGATTTTCTTGGATCATTAAAGCGGTGCGTTCTGAGCCAGAATGTGCTAAAGCTTGATGAAACGTGCTTATGAGTTCATTCTCCATGTTCTTAGGTATATATGTCTTCCATTTCTGTATTTTGCGGCCATGTAGTTTATATAACATGCCCCCTTTTACCCCTATGTTTCCCTTGATATTTTCAGCTATTTCTGGGGCTTTTTTTATTAATTTATTTAATTTCTCATCTTGTCGCTGATGGTCCCCTATTCGTTTTAATTCCTATATCAATCTTTTGTTCAAGGGTATTTCGATGCTCATTAATGTTACTTCATTTTTAGGGTGTTCTATTCTCTCCGGTATTTCACTGTGGTTATGTAACCTAGACAGCAAGTCACTAAAAACATTTGTTTTTCCTGGAATGTGTTTCACCTCAACATCATACGAAAGAATCTCATGGATGTACCTAGATAATTTACTACTCGTAAGCCGGCAACGTTTCATAAAGGAAAGACTCACATGATCGGTGTATATGACAACCTTCTGTATGATCTGAATTTCTGTAGTGCGTAATACACAGCACACATCTCTAATTCGGTGACCGAAGCATTTTTCTCTGTCTGACTTAAATGTTTTGACGCGGCATTTATCACATTGATTATCCTCATCTGATTGGGTCCTTTTCCGAATGATTTTGAATCTTAGTTATCAGTTCTCCTAGTATAAAATCATTTTTGAGCCCTGTTTCACATTTGCTATTTATTTGAGAATTTTGTACGCTTAGAATCCGCTCCGAGCTCCTGATTGGATCCTGTCTTAGTTTTCCGGGTTATCGGAATTAATTGGTGCTCCGCTAGCCTCTTCTACATTTCCGTCTCTCTGGGTTTGCCTATAGTTTCCTCGGCTTCCTCTAAAGTGTCCCCGGGAAAGTCTCTCTCTCCTTTCGTCTCTCTCTGGGTAATTCTCATCATACCTCTCTCCTACATCGCTTTCCCCTCGGTTAGAAAAATAATGTTCCCTGGGTCTGTTTTCATTATTCCTGCCTCTCCTATAGTTAAAACGGCCCCTGTATCTTGGTCTGGTTTGGATAGTATTGATGTGATACTGGTTATCACCTTCCCGCCGGAAGCGGTTATTTTCCTGGTTTCTGTTTCCAGATTGTGGTACATCATTCCACTCTCTGGGGTTATAGTTCCCTCTCGCGTTTCCTCTCCAGTTCACATTCCTTGTATTATCCAGTGGTGGTCCAACTGTATAATTTTGTCTGTGGTTCCTACTACTTGTCTCGAATGATGATACCAACTCAATCAATCGGGAATGGAATTTGGCTTCGCAATGAGTAGGCAATGGTGTATGTCCGGATAATGGGGTATAATCATGTTAATGAAATCCCTCTCACTTATGGGTGGCTTGAATAATCTGCAACTTTGTGCTTTAGTTAGTAAATAATCTACCATGCTCAGGATTCCGCGCTCGTCATATTTACCATTAACTAGGATAGATCTCACCTGGTTCTGAGTATTAGTACTCCAATACTTATTCAAAAATGCCCGTTTGAAATACTCATAATTATTATTCTCCCCCAAAGTCAATCTTACCCATTGAAGAACTCTTTGACGTAAACCTTTACGAACAATTAACATTTTTAGCTCGTCCAGAATTTGCTTTAAACGGAAATATTCCTCAAGGTCATTTAGATATTGTTTTGGAGTATCAGCTGAGTTTTCCTCGAAAGTAGGTACCCCTATCTCATTTAACAAATGATAGTTTGCATTACTTACATGGTTTGAGGTACATTGGTGCCCTGAATTGAAATTATATGGGTTGGCGGCTGGACTTTGACCTCCATTTGCCTCCCTGAAAGTGGTGCTAGTTTCACTGGGTGTACTATCATCACTCTGTCTCACACCTATACCAAGTCTACCAATAGAGCATTTTAACTCCTCTACACAATTTTCATGTTCTTCAACCCTCTTCACAATTTCATGATGATTTGAGAGCTGTTCAGTTATTTTTGATGAAAGTTCATTATCTTTCCCTGATCCTTCTCTACCACTGTTCGAAATTCTCTGAACTCCCTTTGGATTTTGATTCTAAGGTACTTTGTTATTTTTCTAAAGAAACATTTACAGCTCTTAAGTCATCATCCAATTGCTCTTTTATGGCTAAGCTGGTAACACTTAATTCCGTTTCTACATCCCTCCTTAGTTTTTCTACATCAGTTCTTAGACCTAATTGTCCTGCCTGGATTTCCTGTACTACCTTCCCTTGTTTGCTGAGTTTAGAGTCCAGCTGACTTTGTAATCTGGCGACCTGTTCACCTAAATATTCCCTCATCTCCTGAGCTAGCTCCCCTCTCATTTTTCTGTTCTCCTCTTGGACATACTTCCCTATCTGGATACTCCGCTCATTTAATTTCCCGTCTAAATTCTTATTTTGTTCACTCAGTTTTCTTTCTAAGTCCTTACTCTGCTCACTTAAGTTTCTTTCTAAGTCCTTACTCTGCTCATTTAATTTCCCTTCTAAATTCTTATTTTGTTCACTCAGTTTTCTTTCTAAGTCCTTACTCTGCTCACTTAAGTTTCTTTCTAAGTCCTTACTCTGCTCACGTAAGTTTCTTTCTAAGTCCTTACTCTGCTCACTTAAGTTTCTTTCTAAGTCCTTACTCTGCTCATTTAATTTCCCTTCTAAATTCTTATTTTGTTCACTCAGTTTTCTTTCTAAGTCCTTACTCTGCTCACTTAAGTTTCTTTCTAAGTCCTTACTCTGCTCATTTAATTTCCCCTCTAAATTCTTATTTTGTTGACTCAATTTTTCTAGGTTATTTACTCTGCTCACCTAATTTCCCCTCTAACCTCTGACTTTGTTTGTCTATCTTTGTGCTTAAGTGTTGAAGGAATATCATCAGCTGGTTCTGACCTGGGTCAATGGCCTGCTCAATTGGTGGTTGTCCTTCCAGCCTAACTTCTACCTCTGTTTCCCCCATATTTCCTCCATCTGGTGTTATACTGACAATGGCCTCCCTATTCAGTTCTTCCACATTTTCCCTTGACCTACTCATGGTTCCGTTAGAAAGTTCTACCTCCCTAGTAATGACTTTACCCCCTCTCAATAACATGTGTTCACAGATACTGAGTAACTATACTGAGTAACTACTCTGCATACCTTTTTGTTTGTTTGTTTGTTTGTTGTTTTTTTTTTGTATAAATGTTCTAACCTGTACTTTCGCCTATGTTAATTGATGCATCCCGGGTTCGAATCCTGGTGAATTTCTAGAAGCGATGTTCTTAGCTGTTTTGTTATCCCACGTAGGTAGACTAGAAGTTCGCATTGTAATTTTGTTCTGCTGTGTCCCTTTCCTCTGAAGATTCTTCCTCTATGCGTTGTTTCCTAGTCCTCTATTCGTGCCGTTCTCCATTTGTGCCCCACATTGTTGGCGCCAGTTTGTGGCAGTATCTCCTCCTGTCCGATGTTGTTGTGGTTTTTAATGCCCGTTGCTCACGGCTTACCTTTCTACAGCCTCCGCGTTGACTCCAGATGTTCGAAGTATGCTGGTTCTCTGCATTTTTTTTATCCTTGGCTAGCTGAAGTAATTTCTAGAATATGTGAGAGCATGGACTTTTCCTTGGTAAAGGAAGCGTAGATCTCGGGTATGGTAAAGGAGAGAAAATAGACGTGCTTTAGTTACAAAACGACGACACTGTTGTTTCACAACACTGACATTGTCGCCGTTAAAACACTGTCCACTGCTGTTGAAACACGGCACTGATATGACGCGAAGTTTATATATTTAATAGATCTCTTTACGCGTGGCGATTCTTAGGTGTGTTGTGAAAACTGTCTTAATTCACTTTTGGCACGAGATCTCTCAAATATCCAGCAGCATCTTTCCCTGCCTGTAGTTTAGAAAATGAGCCCTGATTTTGATCCTAGCAGATCTATTTATAGCCGCAGGCTTCTTGGGCTGCTTCATTTCCTATTGGTGCATTTTTAGCGCCACTCAACGCGTCTCACTATTTCATATAAATTTACAGGGATCTCATTGGTCCAATTTTAACATAAATCGCGGCTTTTCCTAATTTTACCGTTAAGCTTGTTGTCTCCCTCACTCTGGTCACGGCAAATCATAGTACAAAGGAACAAAAGCTCTACGCCCTCGCTGTATGAACAACACGTTTGCTACCAGAGAGACATCGTAAAACTAGACTTTTTGCTTTGAAGACACTTTTCCTGCAGCTAAAATATCTCGTCATGGACAGTATTTCAACATAGAGCTTAAATTATTTACATTAAACAATTTATAACTCCTCTAATATTAGCAAACTAAATACAGACATATCGTTAAATCACCCTTCTTAAGCTACATCGGCAGTAAAAGAAAAAGATTTGTACATAGCATAATTTAACCTCACTAAAAATTAATTAATCAAATTATTAATAATTACATAACTCGGGCTCGGCCCAGAATTGCCGTTTCACTTTACATCCAAGTGGTTGGACGAATCTATCATTACTGAAATTATCAAGCTTCTTGTAACTCTTTAATAGCTTGTTGAATTGCAAACGGAGCAATGGCATTTGTAATTATTTATTTACATTTTGTCTGCGAACATGTGAATCTCTGGTTGAAGTGATGTTTTACAATAGCCATGGTGCAGTCCATAGATCTGAAACTGTGATTGTGAACAAATGTATGATATGCTTCTTGAAGCTGCCAATTGTATTTCTATATCACTAATTTATTTTATACTAATTAATTAATAATGCTACACTTAGAACTTCTACTTTGAACATTCAGTTGGACATGGCTGATGACATCTGACCTTCCACCATGTATGTGATTGTGAACAAATGTATGATATGCTTCTTGAAGCTGCCAATTGTATTTCTATATCACTAATTTATTTTATACTAATTAATTAATAATGCTACACTTAGAACTCCTACTTTGAACATTCAGTTGGTGTTTCTTTGTTTTCACATGGCTGATGACATCTGACCTTCCACCATGTACAATGTAAACATTAGTTCTACATTTCCTCCTTGCCCTTGGATAAACCGAAACTCCGTCCTAATGTTATCATTTATTCTATATTTTCTTTTTGCTATAATTATACACATATGTGATTAATAACTTCATTGCACATTCACTGACACCTGCACTTTTTGAATTGGAATAGTTATTACCGGGCTAAGGATCCAGGACAGCTTAAGATGAAGTGAAATTTACTGTGCATCAAGTAGGATGGAATGAGGTGGCGCATCTGTTTACATGTGCAATCTGCTTTATGACTAGAAGTACAATATAGTTTGTCTCTCATTCTGATGTATGTGTCCTACTTAATTTTCCACATCACTAGACTGTACTACAGTAGCAACTAAGGCAGGACATTGGCATCTTTGTACTGTGTTTACGGAACTCTTTAGTAAGGTTGCACATACATTGGATGCTAACTTGTCCCCATATCCTTAGCCTACAATTTCTTCTTCCCGCGACCATACAGAAAGCTATGTCACATCACCAAACCAAGGAATACACTTCATAGATGTTATAAGATATCAATGAAACGATTATTTTATTTGAATTGTGCGTAAAATTAAATGGAGAAATCTGAGCATCTCAGTGCTGTAATGAAAGAAAATTTCTAAGGGGAAAAAGCTAGGAGATTTGGGCATCCTGAAAGAAGTTGTCGGGACACTGGGACATTTTGCTAAAAATTAGGACTGCCCTGGGAATAACAGGATAGATGGGGATGCTAGGAAATACAGCCAAAACAAACACCAGTAATGCAAGTTCGGAAACCCCTTCTGCAGCAGCTACAAACAGTTATTAGGCAACTAAAGAAAAATTACAAGAAGATCGTACTATTTATTACCCTAATTACTGGACACAGGATCAGTGGTGTGAAGGCAGGGTAAAAGAATATGGTGAAGCAAAAGATAAACACTCAATTAGAATAAAAATTCTTGTCATAAACAATCAGCAGTTCATGTTAAAGGTCTGATTTTTATCAGTCACAAAAAACAATTGAACATTTAAATATTAATTTGCAAGAAATGCAGTGCACAACATGTATATCAAATTACAAAATTAAACCGTCTGATGAGACTTAAGCTGTAGTTGATTTGCAGGAAGCAAATTGTTTAGGCTATGGGGCATATCTTGCAATCTACCATACATGTACTGACATCTGTGCTTGCTCATATAGCTACTCAAATGAGAAAGAAGTTTATTAAATACATAATTGAAAATTATCTTAAAGGGGAACGAAACACAAAAATCATTTTTTATCCTGAATGAAGGATATGATGTATAAAATGCAGTGGTAAGATTGTTTTCTTACTCTGCCATACTGTTATCGCTGCAAAAGCGAAATAATAACCACCTTATATGTCATCACAGCCAGCCATGCACTGAAAGCAGTTGGCAGATCACAAGTCTCTCATCACTGCACATGCAGTAATACGTCTTCATAATTGTTCTTGTTGGTTTTTAAGTTCAGAAGTGGAGGGAGTACTTTGTGGTGGTGTTTAGTATTATCAAACAATGTTGTGCATGTTGCTGTAATGTGAGAATGGAAACACATGAGGGAACTCATTTTCACACATTTCCAGAGACAAATCTCCCAAAACATTTAGTATATGGGTAGAATTGTGCTTGATCCTGGTGCTCATTCATTTTAAGGACACAGATTATGAACAGACATAGTTATTTAAAGAGCAGCTTACAGTTGATGAAAATTTCAGAGGGCCTTCATT
This sequence comes from Deroplatys truncata, assembly GCA_030765065.1. NCBI lineage: Eukaryota > Metazoa > Arthropoda > Insecta > Mantodea > Mantidae > Deroplatys > Deroplatys truncata. Next base: position 12,340,684 of record CM060982.1, on the reverse strand, counting down.
AAAATCTGGAACTATTCCTACTATAAGGATAAATGAAGACAATTTCTAGCTATCAAGTTCTATAAGGCAACAACTGATCCTTCATCCAAGAGCAAACAACAAAGAAAAGAACGATATGAGGCTAGAAAGCGTAAAAGTATAGTTCCTGAGCAATGTCAATAAGACTGACAATGTTAGCGATGGTGATGATAAAAGTAGTGAAAAAGAATTTGAAATAGAAGGTGATACAAAAATCAAGAATTCTGAAGTACAATGTAAATTAGGTACTGAAATCATAAGAAAATATATATTGCTGGAACCTAAAAATATGTAGGAAACAAACAATTATGAAGATCAGGATAAGCATACGAACCTGATACTTCAGATCTTGATACAAGTGATAACAGGGAAGAAGAAGGGGGAGGAGCAGCAGCTCACCATACATGGAAATAAAGCTACAGCGGAATTTTTCATTGTTGTTTGGACAACTCTACTTTTATTTTTCAAGGTTTGTGTTTTATGTAGAAGTGAAGTCAAAGCAATTTCTCATTATATTAAAGGGAAATGCTATGTGTTATTGCAGTAGTACTTTCACTTGGAATTCACAAAATTTTTCAGGGAAGAAAATGCTTTAATAGGAAGTTCTTTATTATTATCTGGTGTATTGTTTTAGCAATTTAAGTCCTTCTGCAAATCACTTAATTTGACAATGTTTTCAAGGCGTACATTCGATGAAACCATTTAAAACATGGCAGCACCAGTTGCTAGAGCATTTTGGGTTCAAGAAAGATAAAAATAACTTGAATTCATTAAAAGATTATGGTTTACCTATATGGTTGGCAGGGGATGCGTAGTATGATTCCCCATGATTTTCAGCCAAATATTTAGTCTGTTCTGTTATAAATTTAAATTTCCCGAAAATTATTGATTTTGAAGTTCAAAGAGGTATGGTGAAAGGCAGCTTGTGACAACATAATGCCTAAGCTTGCAAAATAGGAAATGTGTAGAGTTGAAGTTTTTTACTCCAACAGGCATAAATATGTAAGATACCTGTTAAAAACTCGGTATCCAGAAGTTGAACATGAATTTGATGCATGGCATTTGTCTAAAATTCTAATGAAAAAAATTAAAATAGTAGAAAAAAATGTCCAGAGCTAATGGCATGGAAAGCCAGTATAAATAAGAATTTATGGTGAACTGCACAAAACTGTAATGACAACAATATCATATTAATTGAAAAATTCACATCAGTTCTTAATCATGTAAAAAATGAGCATAAATGGCTAGAAAATGGCAAATAGAAAACTTGTGAACATGAAGAATTGTTGGTAGAAGAGCAAAGAAATAAATTATGGATTAAAGGTGAATGAAATGCCTATCATGCTCTGAAGAAAATTATTTTGGATAGCATCTTCTAAAAAGATTTGTCATATTTGACAATACATACTGGCAGTTTAGAAAGTTATCACAGTTTTCGTCTCAGATATGCTCTGAAAAGAATACATTTTTCATATAAATGGCCTTCTACTTAGATCCATGAAAGCAGCGGTACATCACAATTTTAATGTAAATAATAAAAAAAAACCAGTCAAAACTCAGTACTCCAAAGCTTCTGGGTCTTGGATCATGAAAAATAAATATGAGGAATCTAACCAAGAATGGAAACTGCTGATAAATCTCTGCATGCTGGGATCCATTACCAGACGTAGCAATTGATCTATCACTACCCCCACACTTCGACCACCATTAGAGTTACTACAACTGAAACACTTCTCACATTTTCAGTTGACATAAGACACACTATACAATTTTAAATAATGGTTGAATTTAAAACTTACTATTTTTAGTTTGTGTGTTTATTAGTGAAGTTAAAAGCCTACATATACCTGCTGGGTTCTAGGAAAGCATTTCTAATACTAAGCACTACACATGAAGTTGTGACAACTCTTCTTCTGTGTCGAATAAAGTCCAGGAATTAATTCCGCTGTAAACTGTTTGTAGCAGGAATATCACCAGGTCTTATTAGCGGGATTGTTGGCGGTGAGTGATTTCTTTTTAGCTATACTTTTTGTTTTTAACGCTAAGTTATGCCTCACAATATTTAAAACATCATGATCTATAACTAATTTGTGAAAATTAGGATGCTTTGTGATACAGGCAAAATCACCCTTCACCAATGTTATGTTTTCATAGTCCAAGCAACACACATTTTCCTCGTCATTGTTCATATGTATACATTCCTTACACTTATACCAATGAATGGAACTAGCACAGTTTTCAGTGTCCACACTAACTGTCTCAGAATTGCTGTCAGAATGGTGTAAATCTTCAAAATCGCTCTTGTTTGGTTCAAACTGATAAGGTCGGATACCACGTTCACTCATTTTCAAAGCAGATGTTGGACTAGTTTTTATCACCGAGTAGGTATTAACTGGATTTTGAAAAGTGATTCACTAACTTTAGCTTTACTCTTTGTTTTACAGAGAAGTTAAGAACTTCTAGTGAAATTAACACGTGAACATGTTAGTCATTTAAAACACCTATGCTGTGTATGTCTTGTCTGGGAGCAGTGTGGCTCTCATCATGTCATCAACAGGCCGCAACCTGATAACTATTCACCTTGGATGGTGAAACTGCATGCACTGTTATTTATTCCTGACGCCAAATAAACTAATGTGCATCTTGCCCTTTAATGTAGGCTTTATGGTAGATGGAAGTTCCACTTGAAGTAAAATGAAAGAAGCTCTGGCAATCTTTGTACTTGTAAACTGTCTGATTCTACTGATGCAAGTAATTACTTTTTTGATTTATTGCAAATAAAAGACACTTGAGCTGTAACTATCAGGGATGCCTGTGAAACAATCTTCAGAGGAATGGCTTTGACAGTAGCTTTTTATCAAGAAACTGGATATCATTAGCTTGTGATGGAGCTTCTTATTTACTTTGAAGACATGCAGGTGTTGTGCAGCTTCAGAAGTATCTTAATTGAATGTTTGGCACTGCAGTAATCATCAACTCGAAATGGCAGTGAATTATGTAATATGAAAAATGTCAAATGCAGTAATTTTTTGACAAACTATGTTCTGTTTACTGTGTTCTGTCTTCAAAAAATCTGATGTGTTATACTCACATGACTTTCTCTACTCTTGTACACACTATTTTTACAAACGCCTATTCTCCATATGCTTCATGTTAATCGAGATATCGAGATGTCAATCTTATTGGTAATTTTCTTGTAGATGCAAGGGAAATATGGTAGCTTTTAAGCGATAGTCAAATATTTTAACGCTGGTTGCTATGTGGCGCATTCCATTCTCTTTGCATGTCCAGGACATAAAAAAAATGAATAACGAATTTGAGAAAAAGTATAAGTATTGGAAAATTTAAGGAAATAACAAGCAATATCTCGAAAACGGTTCACTCAACAAAAGAAATGTATATGACATAAGTTGTGTATTTTAATGCGATCTACATTTTTTGTGTAGTAAAATTTTGTCTAGCTCTTATGGTTTACCAGTTATGCAAAAGTCGTTCACAATGAAGAATACGTTTGGAGACATTCCCAGAAAATTCGAGATATACATTTCATTTCTCATGACATTATTTTAAACATATGATATTTTCATCAAAATCGTTAGAGCCATTTTTGAGAAAATTAAAATTTTCGAAAAATCTTCCATGTAAAGGGTAGTCTGGAGTGGGGGGATTTTCTTGAAAACCTTCGTGTCGCATCTCTGGAAGATACTGAACCTAAATACCAAGTTTGGTGCTTATTCGACTGTTCGTTTTTGAGTTATGCTGTTCACAGACACACAGACAGACAGACACACACGGACATGTTTCCAAAAAGGCTTTTTTTGGATTCAGGAGGTCTCAAAACATGTATTTCCGGTGAAATCTCGGTATCGAATTTTTGGGTGGAATGCAATACTTCCCCTACTTACTATACGTAGTAGAGAAAGTAAAAACAAGGTGGAAATGTAAGGTCTTGCCCTACAATTGAGTATCATCAAGTGTGCATTTAGCAAGAACTTTTTGGAATAATTATCCTTCCCTTTATCACTATTTCATAATATCTCTGGACTGTAACCACACGGGGAGGGAAAGAGCACAGTATTCTAGGCAGAAAAGAAAACTAAGTAATGCCTTTGTTTTAAACATGGGAATTCTGTTAGATACTTTAACTGAACTTGAATGCTTATCTTTAAAAATTATAGGGAAAAAAAATTATCTTATATAGGGCATACCAATTAAAATCTAAGTATCATGTATGTCAATCTATGGCAAAAAAAACCAGCTGTACACTATTCTAAAGTTAGAAGCAGTTAATAAATTAATATTTTGGGGAGTTAGATTTGAAAATGGGAAGTTTTGGAAAATTAGTGCCCAAGATCTCAAACTAAGTGACAACATGTTCACTACCAGAGCTTCACATAAATCAGCTGAAAGTTCTCATATGATGACAAACCAGAGAAAATGAGCTTTTATGCTCAATAACTTGAAAATATTGTTTAAACCTAAGTGGGTAAAATGTCAAGACCCAAACCCAGGCTTTGCCGAAATGAGATTAGTGAATTGGCTAAATCATTAAATGTGTGCGGTGGATTCTGTGAATGTTACATGGTTGTAGCAAACGGTGATGATAGGTATCCCGTTGAAATAAAACCACTGGTTGCAGCTGAAAATACCCTTATATCAGCTGCATTCGGGAACATTAACATTATTATTTCAAACCTTTGAAGTTCCAAGAGTTGGAAACAGCAGCAAATTTAATGTGCATTTTGTCAGTGGGACATTCTCTTGATGCACTCGAGGCAGGATATTTTGTGAAGGAAGGTCATGTTCATGCTGATAACCAGTCTTGTGAAGCTCTAGCAGATAGATCACTAAATACTGTTGATGTGAGCATCTGAACAACTTTTTAATGCTATCTAATACATTTGTCTTCATTTTAATGCATGTACTCATGTAGTAGTGTACATTAGTGTGAAATATTTTGTATACTATGACTTAGTCCAGTTTTTCAATTGTCACTCTAAGTTCTCAGTGTCACTTCACTGCTTTTATCTAGTTTAATTTTCACTAAGACTTCACTTAGTTCATACAGTCACTTCACTAGTGTGAACTAGTTCCATTCACTTCACTTCCTTCGTGACGTAGCCTCTTCTTTCGGACATTTCACTCACTGTGAAGACAAACACAATACTTCTGCAATCTCCCGCTGCGCAGTAGCATTCAGTGGTCTCCACAAACTCGCTCGGAGAACAGCACTTTTCATCACAGCAGAAACACACTCACCAATTCGCTTACTCACTTCCTGAACGACGTAACTGACTGTCTTGCAAGAACGCTCACCTATGTAGCCAATGTAATCTTCCAGAGAACATTCTAGAACTATTTCGACACATGTTCTGGATGCAGGGAAGAGGAACTTCCCAAAGGTTCTGGTTTATCTGCAGATATCACTTCTGATGTTTATGCAGGGTGCACTTATCTCCAAATGCTGACGCTGGCCTTGGGTCACAGCTACTGTATCACACAGCTCAGAGCTGTTCATCCCGAACATCACTATCTGCAGCAGGATGATCACAATGAATTAGCATTAGTGTCCTTTATGGTTGAGGAGCCTTTGGCACAGATGTCACACCACCTCTTCACATTGCTTCGAAGATGCAACCAATAGAATCAGTAACGTAGCTTCATCAAGGTCTTGTTTGCATTCAGGTGCCTCCGGTAGTTCTGACATGGGTATCCTCAAGGACTTCCTTCACTGTACTTTTCGGGAGCACCAACTATTCCACCTTAATGGTTCCCTCTGTGAACTCTCACACTGTCTTCAGTACACCGTTCCTAATCACCAGGGAGTCTAACTGAGCCCAGTAGTTCTTTAGTGAGTTCCACGCATGCAATTCGTTCATCAGACCAATTGCTTCCTCCTTAAGGTCTGCTAGTTCCAACCCACTGCAGGTTGCACTGTGACTGGGCGTAGGGGTGTAGCACACTTGTTTCCTTTTTTTGGTCTGTCTAGCAGTTTTTCTTGCTCATCTGGGCACTCTTCCACTGCATTAATGTTACATTCCATGTCATGTTTAGTTCCCTCTAACTCCTTAGATAGTGAGACTTAGTCCAGTTTTTCAGCTTACAGGCTTTTCCTTTGCCTTTATCAGATATTACAGTGTCAATGACAAAACCTAATTGGGGTTTCAAATTCTCTATTTCATCTTCATTTTTTATTTTCACACTCTTCATTACATTTTAATCTCCTCCATTCCAGATTTTATTTCAGTCTTCATTTTCTCCATTTCATTGTCAATGTCATGGCCAACTCGGATTTAATTTTATCCATTTCAGTCTTCATTTACGTTCCCATTTCCACCATTCCAGAGTTTGCCATCTTCATTTTAGTTGCTACCTCTTCCATTCCAGATTTCATAGTCTTCATTTCAATTAATAATTAGTATTTAAGTATTTCCTCCATCATGGCACTTCTGACCCCAGTGTGACTGTCCATTTTTTATCAAGTTCAATTTTCACTAAGACTTCACTAATGTGAATTCCCCGTCACTTTACTTCCTTCATGACATAGCCTTTTCTTCCAGATGGTTCACTTGCTGGGGAGTTGAACACAAGACTTCTACAATCTCTCACTGTGCAGTAACACTTGCTGCACATCACAACAGAAATGCGCTCAACAATTTGCTTGCTTACTCACTGACTGACTCTAGTGAGAAGATGCTGGTTATCTGCCAATAGCACTTCTGATGTTTATGCTGGGCAAGAATGTGACTTATCTTTATCTCTGACTGCTGGCACTGACCTCCTGCTGCTTCATGTGTGGGGGACTATAGGTTTGAGTCCTGCCTCAGGCGTACTATAAGCAGTCGAGTCAGTGTCGTAATGGCAGAGCATCCAGATTAGCTTTTAAAAAAAGGTCCATACCAGCTCCTTTTTCATTCTACCTCAAACACTGAATACAGTTGAACTGCTGAGAAAAGCACATCCAAATATTCAGTGTAAATTTAAGGTGGATCCCACAATTCCTTCAGAGGCATAAAAGATTATAAGTCTCAAATCCTCAGTACAAAATAAGGGACAAAAGTTACCTTTTAATTAAATGCCTATCTCTCTCCTGATTGAATTTTCCAAGGTGTTGCAAAAGGCTGTATGTAATCGCATTGTAATTTATCACAAATATATATGAGAAGCTTTATAAACAGTTAAAACTTTACTGATACTATGAAAAAGTATTGTGTGTCAACTATTAAGACACTTATATCTTCACTCACTTAATTTACTTCAGATGTGTTTTGAAGATCATCTTTACCTTCAGCAGTTTCTCAACTGGTTCTTAGAAGAGGAAGTTCCTGCTGTAGTATCTGTGCTGCCATCTGGTTTTATGGAAGGTAATCCTAAGATGTCATTGCCTGGTATTTTGAAATTTATAACTAAGTGTGCATTTTTCTTAATCTGTATTTTCTTCCAAATTGCAAGTTCTGCTGCATTAGTTTGATGGTGTGGTGAGCTATCCAAAAGTGATGAGTTACTGCAGATTTGTCAGTTTAAGTTTTACGAGTCTGAGTTGTTCTTTTAATCTTGTTTATAAGTTCCTCATAGTTTGGCCGCTGTATGCTTTTGGGCAATTCTCGCAATGTATTTGATAAATACCAGATTTGTATGTATTTGGTATGGTGCCTTTTAGTGGGTGGTTTAGTAAGTTCCTAAGGTTGTACTTACTTAAGGGGCCAGTTGTATATTGCTTTTACCTGGAATTAAACAATATTCTCACAGCATCTCAGTCTGACTTTAGGAAAGGATTGTCAATGGAAAATGCTACAAACATACGTGCCCATTACTGAAGTACTAACAGCATTAGATAAAAGAATTATCATTAAGAATATTTTGTGATTTGGCTAAGGTGTTCAATAACATAGTAAGAAATTTGTTTTATCATAGTTCAGTGAAGGTCTATTAGCTTCAAACCAAGTACATATGTATAGTTGTTCAGATGCCTTATTAGCTGATTCTGCAAAAATTGATCAAACAATTTGATTACTTAAGGGTGAGAAATGGCAGTAATGGAGGCTCATAGCAGGAAAATGGAAGCAAAAGGAAGGGCTGCAATGCCAGGAATAAGAATATATAAATAGAAACTAAAACTGTCCAACCAAGTGGCTAGAGAGAATGTATGAAGCATTAGTAGAATCAAGTATTATGCAGCAGAAATCTGAAAGGGAGGTTCAGATTTAAGTAAAAAAAAAATAGACCATTGTATTTACTCTAATAATTTCCCTCCCCCCTATGACATTAGGTTTTCAAACAAAAGTAATTTTCATTGCAATTTTTGTGAAAAATTTTTGGATTTCCCTTGACCTACAGAAGCTTCATTTGTTATAATTCCTGGAACACCCACCTTTCATATAGGTACCTAATGTGGCACATACCTGACCTTTAAGCAGTCATTAGAACGCACACGTTTCACATAGTAATAGTTATTCTAGTTAGTAGTAATGTAGTGCTAGCCTTCTTATGTATGTAAGCAGTTATCATACTTCAAAATTGTTATAAACTTCTGGCAGCAGTTCAGTCTTTTCTTGTCCTGAAAGCATTAAGCGGTTATATGTAATGTGCAATGGAAAGAAAGAATGTTAAACTGCAAAATTTAAACTTTAAATAGTTAATTTCACAGAGAAAAACAGTGAAGCATGTAGGAAGGGAGTTTGGCTTATGAGGACTTTGTGGAAAGCTTTTAGCAGCTCTTAAACCGGAAGTCTGATGACAATGGGATTATTTTAGTTTGAAAGAACAATGTTTTTCGACCTTGGTTCCCCCACCACAGGATTTCACAGAATGCTGCGAACAGTGAGCAAAGATGCAGGCATTGCCTGAGCCAGACACAGTATAAGATGGAGCTATTGCACTGCAATTTTTGTGCAGTGATATATTATGACTACAAGAAGCAGTTAAATGCAGAAAAATGCTGCTCTTCTCAAGTAAGTGTTTTTGGTGAGTGTTCCCCTTCTAGAGACACCATTGGAAATTGGTTTCATGAATTTTCAAGGGGTCTGGAATCTTGAAGATGAACCTTGTCCTGGTCGCCCAGCAATGGCAGTGATCCAAGGAAACATATATGCTATGAGGAAGATGATCCTTATCTCACATTTTGTGACATTGAAGAGATCCTGAACATTGGATCGACTGCAGCGCAGACCATTGTTCACAGTTATTTAGGCTGCACCAAGTGATGTGCCTGTTGGGTGCCACATTCCCTGATGGAAGCCCAAAAAAATGCAAGAGTGGATTGGTGTCATTTATGCTTGAGAAATTTGACAAAGGACAGTCCAAAGACACTTACAATATTGTCACAGGTAACGAAACATAGGTGTACCATTATGGCCCTGAAACAAAAAGGCAGTCTTCAGTATAGTACTTTCCAAGTGAGCAACCGCCCACATAAGTTCAGAGAATAGGAACTCTGGAAAGAAGATGGTGGCCACTTTCTTCACCAAGATGGTTCAGCTCACCTTGCCGAGTGGTATGTTACTGAATGTCTGCAGAAAGTCATTGTCACATGGAGGTCACAGCACCCAAAGTTTGAAGAGTGGGTTCTTCTACATCACAAAGATGCCTCAGCACACATGGCTGCCAGAACAATTGACTTCTTGGAGAAGCAAAACATGCAAATGTCGCCGCACCCACCCTATTCACCTGACCTGGCCCCGTTTTACTTATTCCTGTTCCCAAAGACAAGGGAAAAAAATTCATGGGCAGAGTTTTTCATCAGCATACAACAGTGCTCTAAGTGACATCCCTAAAGAATTGGACTCAGACATTTTCTAAATGGTTTCAAAGGATGGAACAAAGTATAAGTGCTCAGAGAGAGTATTTTGAAAAGTTGTAATAGTTATATTCCAAATAAAATGTTTTTCTGAATCTCTGCTAAACACTTTTGGCATAACCTTTGTAGAACCCAAATTAATATTTGTTATTGGAGGGACCAGACAGAAAAATCAAAAAGTGCCAAATCAACCAGTCAATTGTTTTGTGGTCCAAAGCATGGCAAATATCCTGACATTGACCAAGAACTAAGAAATGGTGGCATTGCAGTAAAATACCAAATGTTATAGTTGAAAGCATGGTATTTCACATATGGAATTCAAAGCTAGCCAGGCGTGGGTTACCCGATTTATACGGAGGAAGAGACTTATTGTTTGAGAAGACGAATGACACTAACCCAGCATCTGCCATGTGACTATATGCATAAAGTAGTGCAGAATAAACGGGTTGTTAATTTTTATTTAGGTACACACACACACGCACTCACATACATTTATTTGCATTCCGTAGATCCTACAATTTCTCTTGACAAAAGGATGTGGAACATGTCAATCTGTGTATACAATATTTACATTATAAATTTATAATGAGATTACAAGATTAATATTATGTACAGAGATAGTGTATTAATTTCACTAGATGTTTTTAAGTTCATTAATGGTATAGCATAAATGCTCAAGAAGGTATTCCTTTAACTTAATTTTGAATACCTTATCATTAAGTTCTTCAGCTCGTTAGGCAACATATTAAACATCTTTATGCATGCACTCCTTTTTGGACACATGTGAGGTTGGTTGATGGTACATGTAGTTCAAATCTGGATCTTGTATTGATATTGTGGATATCATAATTAGTAGTAAAGTATTTTTTATGTAGAAGGTCATCAGTGTGCATATGTATTCTCCAGTAAGGGTTAATAGTTTTAAGTTTTTGAATATGCTTCTACATGATGATGAGCGTGATATAATTCTGAGGGCCTTGTTTTGTAAGTTTAAAATTCTTTTGAGTCTGTTGAACTTCCCCAAAAAAGTATACCGTATTTCATTACTGAGTGGAAGTATGTGAAGTAGGCTAATTTTAGTGTATGAGTATCACTGAAGGAGGACAGAAGGAGGAGCTCAGTTTAGGGACAATTTTGTCTATGTAAGTTTTCCAATTTAGGTGCATGTCAATTTGTAAACCTAGAAATTTAGAAGTATTTGAATCTTGAACAGAGTTACCATTTATGTTGACTGCAAAGTTATGTTGTGTGGCATTAACTGTGGTGAATTTTGCGATATTTGTTTTATCAACATTTAGTTTCATACCGTTTGCATGGAACCAGGATTGCATTAATGTTATACAACATGAGGTTTCTTTAAGTCTATCGAAGTTTCTACGCAGGATTAGTAGTGTTATATCATCAGCAAATAGAAATACTTGTGCGAACTTGTTTAAGCTTGGTGCTAAATCATTTATAAACACTAGGAAGAGTAGTGGTCTTAAAATAGAACCTTGGGGAACTACTTGTTTTATAACTTTATTCCTTGAATGGCTGGGTATGTTTGATTTTGGTTTCGATATTTTTACTTTTTGCATTCTGTTTCTTAAATATAAGTGAAACCATTTTAATGGAGTTCCCTGTACGCCATAATATTCTAATTTTTCTAGTAGGATTTGGTGATCCACACAATTGAAGGCCTTAGATAAGTCGCAGAATATTCCGCTTCCATGTTTTCTCTTATTTAATGATTCTAATAACCTGTTAGTGAATTTATAGATAGCATTATCAATTTATATTTCCTTCCTAATTCGAAACTGTTCTGGGACTAGAATATTATTTGATTCTAGCTGGTATAATCAGTTATACATAATTTGTTCGAAAATTTTTGAGAATGTGGGTAGTAGGGATATTGGTGTATAGTTATCTATTTTGGCCTTTTCTCCTTTTTTATATAGAGGTTATACAATTGAGAATTTTAGCCGATCAGGGAATGTTCCACATTGTAGTGATAGATTGCATAAATAACTTAGGGGGATGCTTATCGCAGTGCTTTAAATTATTCTGCTCGATATTTCATCATAACCCACGCTGACTTTCAGTTTCATTGATTTTATAGTAGCCAGTATCTCGCCATATGTGGTGGGTATGGGATTGAAACCAGTGAATGTTCTTCTGGCAAAAGCATTATTTAACTTATTAGTTGCATCTGTGTTTAAGTTTAGATTTGTGCCATGTTTATGAAGAAATTATTGAAGCTGTCTGCAATTGCAGTTGTGTCATTGATTTTGTTGTTGTTTACTGCAATGGCCATGGTATCATCATTACTTTTTGCCCTATTTATTTCATGTTTGATTATGCTCTGTATGGTTTTTATTTTATTTTGTGATCCCTTTATCTTTGAATTATAGTGGCACTATATTAATTGGCACTTTTATTAATTCTACTTAGAATTTTGCAATAGTTTTTATAGTATATTTTTAATTCATTATTACTACTATTTTGGCATGGTAGATACAGATTTCTTTTCTTCTCACAAAAGATTTTGATGCCCATGGCTGTTTATGCATGTATGAGCTAACATATTTTATAGCAAAGCATGCATTAAAGTGATTTATATAGATACCTTGGAACATATTGAATGTGGCATTAATATCACTTTCGCAGTATATAGTGGTCCACTCCTCTAGTTCTAACAGTGAATTCAATTTACTTATGTTTTCATCTTTTATATCCCTTACTCTTTTTCGACATTTTGATTCAGGGTCATTATAGATGTTGTTTAAACATAACACTTGGGCATCGTGATCTGATAGCACGTTTATAAATGGAAAAGTTGTTGAAGAGTTTAGCCTATCTTTGCTTATAAGGATATTATTTATTGTTGTGCTGGATTCTTTATGTACACTCAGAAAATTTACAGTATGATATAGATTGTAAGTCATTAATAGTGATGTTAAGTCTGTTTTATTTGCAGATTCTGTTAAAAAGTCTATATTTATATCTCCACATATGATGAGTTCGAGATTTGGTTTATATAGATAGTTTAGAGTAGACTCTACTTTCTTAATGAACTCTTTGACATTGCTGGATGGTGCTCTATGTATACAAACAATGTAAATGTTCTCTAATTGCTTTTTGAGTTTTATGCCTCACAGCAGTTACTAATATCTATCATGCTATATGCTACATATATACATGTACCTCCCTTGTGTAGCATTTCCCAGCAAAAATATGCCCCTAACTTCAACCCTGAGTTGACCAATTAAGTGATGCTCACTAAGGCAGAGTATGTTTGGTATATGACTAAGCTGAATGCACATTTCATATTTGTCATTGCTCCATGTTTCGGTGTTGCAGGTATAAGCCCAACATAGCTGCATAATAAATGTGGCATGGTACCCATGGAAATAAGGCTAAATTGCATAAACTGTATCTGTATATAATTGTTTTTAAAATAAATTACCATATCATTTTTAGGGTACCTATTTGATTTATTTATCACAGTTTATTTCCTTTTTTTTTTTTTTTTTCTATTGTTGCATAATTTCCCCAGGCACCTTAATTTTTTGCCTTAAAATTAAAAAAAAAAAAAAAAAAGGGCAGGGAATTATGCAAGTAAATATAGTATTCAGAATGTTCTGTAAGGAATTATTAGAGTTACCAAGAGCAGCACCAAGTAGAGCTATGAAGAAGGAAAGGAATAATTATGGAAAAAAACCAAAATTTTGGTTCAGATGTATGATAAAATAGGAGGGAGAAATTTTAAATATAGGCATGAGTCAACAAAGACTTTGGCAAGCACAAATACTGGTGGACAGGTATAGAGGAGACTATGGAGAGAGTCACCATAGGAGACCTATGAAAACTAGAAAAAATAAACAATAATGATTTTGGGGAAGCTTAGAAAATAAGAAATCATTAACTTTCTATAGAACAGTAAAAGGAAATTGGGCAAAGAAGAGTACGTTGATCACTGTAACAGGTGGGAACAAGAAGGTTTAGCATGGATGAGAACAGTGTCATTGTTCTTAAAAGGGATAAAAGGCAGTGAGAAATGAATCTGTGAATTTTGCAGTGGAAGGGAAAACATGATACATTTCTGATGAGAATGTAAAGAATTGTCATTATGGAGGCAAAAAAATGGGATAAATTGGATGATAAAATTGTAGTCATAAGGATGTTAACAGGGAAGGAGGAAAAGATAATCAGACACATTGGAGAGATTTTAAAGACAGCAAAAGAAAAATGGGCCAGGAAAGTAACGGGTATAAGAAGAGAAAGACAAAGAGAAGAGGGGCAGGAAACAAGTTAAGGCTGTACAAAAGGCTACCCAGCAGTGCTAAAAGGCCTGGGCACCATGCAAGCTGAGGTAGCACATAGAACAACCAGACAATTTGTACATGTACCTTACCAACCTTGTCCTACACACATGTCAATGTGAAAGAACTCTTAATTCATCAATTTGTACATAGTTTGAGCTATAGGAATGAGGTCACTCCAAAAGTTTTGAGAATGGACACAATAAAATATTAAAAATTTAGAATTGATCATTGCATTCTATACGCTGTCTCATTCTTTCAAACCATTTTTCACATGCTGAACGCCATTCTTCTTTGGAGAGAGTGCAAATACATTCTTCGTAAGCAGCTACTGTGGCTTCAGGTGACTCAAATCGTTGACCTCTAATTTGTTTCTTTCATTTTGGGGAATAGAAAAAAGTCGCATGGGGCCAGATCTGGACTGTAGGGACAAACATCTGACTCCTGCAGAAATTGGGTTGCTTCTTGTGCAGTGGGCAGAGGTACTGTCATGGTGAAACAAAATTCCATGCAGACACTTTTTTCTCAGTTCATTGAACAATTGTAGCAGACATCTGGCAGTAAGAGTCCTTTGTCCCTCAAGTGGATCGTCACAAAGTAGTCACTTGTTGAGAAGAAGGAACAATCATCTTCTCGTTCGCTTCACTTTTGTTGGGGAACTTCTCCCGGGAAGACTCAAGCCAATGACTGTTTAGTTTCTGGTTCATACTGGTAAATCCAGCTTTCATCACCTGTTACAATGTTAAATATGTTTTTGGATCTTTCTCCATTGTATTTTTCAGTCATTTCCTTGCATCATTGCTTGTTTCAGCTCAATTGTGAGGTGGTAGGGGATGCAACTTCCTGTTGTCAAGTTTTTATTTCAGGATTGTTTTCACTGTTCTCAATCCAATATTTAGGCCTTCTTGAATCTGACCACATGTGCAACGATCATCTTCCCACAACATGTGCTCTGTTTCACCACATTTTTATCCATTACTACTGTAGCCGGCCGTCCTACTCGGTCTTCATCTTTGAGGGAAACCCCTCCTCTTCTAAACTCTGCATACCATCGATAAATGGTGAATTGCGAAGGGCAAAGATGCAGTCTTTCAAGGCATTTTCGCTCCCCTAAACTGACTTTAAAGTCATAGAAAATGATAGCACAGAAATGCCCTCACTTAACATCCATATCATAGCAACACCTGCTATACATACACACACGGAGCATGCCCAGAGTTGCTAACTGAGGTTAGGAAAACCTGCTGTGGCTTACCAAAACTCATTGTTGCCCATTCTCAGAACTTTCAGAGTGACCTTTGTATAGGAACAAAGTGTATATAAAAAGCTATTTAATTTGAGATGTGCAAATAAATTCAATTCAGTTCAAACACTGCCCCTTTATTCCATAACTTCTCGTCTTCTTCAGTAGTATATTATGTATAACAATAAAAAATTTTACTCAGATCGCAGAGAGTTCCTTCTTTGATAGCAAACATACAGCTGCTTATCTTCCAGTCTGTGAAACACTCATGTTAACAACATATAGCACAATAACTACAAATCATAGGCCCCATTTTCCCCTATCAAATTTTCTGTCTGGATTTAACTTAACTTATCATCTGTAATAGGAAATTCACTTATTTTGGAAAACATGCATGCAAAACAACATTCGTTCTGCTCTACTCTTAATTGTTGTCTTGAATGAAATTTCACACATGCTCCCTTACAAAGTGTAACTTGACTTGTCACATTTCACTTTGAGCATGTAGTAACAAAGATTGTTTATCCTAGTGTAATTTTTTTAATTGTACGTATTGGGTGAGCAGAATAGGTTTCGTGGCTCTTAGCCGGCCGGTGGTGCTGCTTGCTAGGCACACTGAGCATGTGACAGCACGTCCTTAGTAAATATACTATGATTTGTTGCATAAGTTATTTCTAACAAAGAAACAAAAAGTTAACACTTGAAAATAAAAGTACTTGCGTATATCAAGCAGGAGGTGTTGGAAGTACCTTCCTTCATTGTTCAAGTATTTCTGGCACCTGCATCATTACACGCTGTAGTTCCTCATGAGAAATAGCACCAAAGTTCCTCTAAAGTGTGTGGTTTTGTTTTATAAACTTTCTGTTTTAATCTCCCTTAGAGATAAAAATTGCAGGGGAATGTGAGTTCCATATGCTGTTAGTGAAAACTATCTTCAAATACTTCACAGATTTCCTGTAAGAAGTTGACTGTATGTGCTGTCGCAGAGTCCTGCTGGAAAGCCGCATAACTTCTTTCCCTCTCAGTTAATTCGCCAACAAATGGCCACAAAATGTTTTGCACATACCTCTATTAATTGTTTCCACAAAAATAAATTGGGCCTATTATTCTCCCGCCGCTAATAGTGCACCACACTCATATTTCTTGATCATGAAGGTGCTTTTCAGCATGCAATAACGATTGTTTTGTGTATTAATATACCGACTTCGGTGGAACCACAATTTGTCCCAAAATAAAACTAGATTATGGTCCATTTGACCGCCATGTACCTGATTCACAAAATTGCATCCTTAATGCAGGGTAACCTGGCTGTTTGAACAGAGCCATAGGAAATTTCTATTTGCTGGGAAAGAGGAATTGATTTTCTAGGATACCTTTCCAGAGTTGTCCAATGTTATCTAGAGTTTCTTCTGTGAGTACTGTATGCAGTTTCTTAAGTTTGTTATTAACAAGACTTCCTGTTTCATTTACTAATGTTTGAATCATAGTTCGACCTGGAACTTGAACATCAGAAATCTCTCTTAAAATAATCTTATGGCACTTGCAGATTCTGTACAGAATCATAAATGAATGCTTTTAGGGAACAGAATACCAGTACCTGAATATAGCCATTTCACTTAACATATACTGTAATGCATCAATGTGCCAACTCACACTGAAGCCTCGTGCTTCACTGACTGCCGGCTAAGAGCCATGAAACCCATTCTGCTGTATGTTGATCATCTAGTATATACGGATTACCTGATGGTAATATAGATGTATTTCTTGACAAACTGGAAATTATGCTGGGTATCTTGCAGTATACAAAATTGCCATTAATTGTATGTGGCGATTTTAACATTGACTTTCTGTTAGATCATTCTCCAAAAATTAGACCTTTGTTGTACAATCTAAAGCACATAATACCTAGTGCAACACATATTACAAATTCATCTCAAACATGCTTAGACCAGATGCTTATCAGTAGTAACCTCCAAAACATTTCAACCTGATATGTCAACACAGGAATCACAGATCATAACACTGGAGATGCTGAACAACAATTACCCAACAAGAATAAACTACCCCAAAAAAGAAAATTTAATCAACAAAACATAAACTACTTTAGGTAACCCTTAAAGAATGAAAAATGGACTGGATTAGATAGTAACTGTGTAAATAAGAAAACTAGTAGTTTTCTAAGCACTGTAACCCACTATTACTATATAGCGTTCCTGTGGAAGAAATTACGACCTTTCAAAAGTACCACAAAAGATAAAACATGGCTTACAAAAGGAATTGTCGCTTGTAAAGAAAAGCGACTACTTAGAACAGTCAGTAAAATGTCAAACAACTTCAACTTTAACTCCTATTTTAAGCAAGACCATAATAGAAAATGTTTAATAATTGGGTCAAAATTTAAAACCACGTTAAATTTTCCACTTCTCAAAATTTTGAAAAAGACTAATTTGTGGGAGTATTCTCCCTATCATCTGTTTTTTGGTCAACTGATGCTCTCGTGTCTTGTCAGGTTCTATCAGTAGAGGTGCTGCCATCTGGATGATGTCATCTACAGCGGGAATCCTGAAATTCATAAAGTCTCCTATATGTTTTGTGATAAAAATAATCTCTTAAGTATCCAGTATTTTATCAATTTAATTACTGGTTCTCCATCCAAGAATATAAGCCATGGTTGATTTATCAGTGTATTTGAATTTGTTCTTTCTTTCTGGTGTCCAAATTTCTCTTTGTTTTCCCAATGTGCATCTTTTTACAGTCCTGACAGCCCTCATAGATATTTTATTTCAAGTGTACTATTTTTCAAAGGATGATTTGATAAATTCCTGATGTTGTATTTCTTTTGTGTTATTAAATTAATGTTGAATTCTTTGAAAATTTTCTAGATTTCCAAAAATGCTTTGGGTGAAATGTGAATTTACAGTATTTTGGTGTTGATTCCTCTAATTTTCTTTTCATTTTTAATTAACTTCTCTATGGAACTAGGATCAAACTTGTTCAACTTTGCTATCTGGTGTATATGTATATGTTCATGTTCATACTCAATTTCTGTTAACGGGATATTAATCAGTCTATGAACCAAACTATGAAAAAAGCACATTTGATTGAATTGATTGCATTTTATATAATTCTCCACATATGTTGCTTTTCTGTAGATCCCGAATTCTACTCCCAATTGGCTTCTCATAATTTTTAAATTCAAAAACGGTAAGCATCCTTGTGCTTCTATTTCAATTGCAAATTTTATTGACTTCTGTAAATTCAACAATTTCATTGCATCTTCCACTAATTTTTTTGGAGCAATTACAAAAATGTCATCAACATATCTATACCAACAATGGAATGTATATGCAACAGCTTTAGTTATTTGGATTTCAAAGTTACTCATAAAAGGATTAGCCAGAAACGGTGACAGAGGGTTGTAGTCTGTTGGTAACATTTATCTTCAAACATGAAGCTATTCTGCTCCACACAAAATTGACTAGTTTTATATATTCAGTAATTTGTTCCATGTTTATATTGTTTTTGCATAGCCAACGTTTGATTAAATGTGCTAATTTAATTATTGGAATGCTAGTTTATGATGATTTGATATCAAAGAATACCATCACTTCATTTGATTTAACAATCAAGTTTTTTTACTTTCTCTACTACATATAGTAAGTAGGGGAAGTATTGTATTCCACCCAAAAATTCGATACCGAGATTTCACCGGAAATATATGTTTTGAGACCCCCTGAATCCAAAAAAAGCATTTTTGGAAACATGTCCGTGTGTGTGTGTGTGTCTGTATGTGAACAGCATAACTCAGAAACGAACAGTCGGATAAACACCAAACTTGGTATTTAGGTTCAGTATCTTCCAGAGATGCGACACGAAGGTTTTCAAGAAAATCCCCCCACCACAGATTACCCTTTACATGGAACATTTTTCGAAAATTTTAATTTTCTCAAAAATGGCTCTAACGATTTTGATTAAAATATCATATGTTTAAGATATTTCCATGAGAAATAAAACGTATATCTCGAATTTTCTGGGAATGTCTCCAAAAGTATTCATTATGAACGACTTTTGCATAACTGGTAAACCATAAGAGATAGACAAAATTTTACTACACAAAAAATGTAGATCGCATTAAAATACACAATTTATGTCATATACATTTTTTTTGTTGAGTGAACCATTTTCAAGATATTGCTTGTTATTCCCTTAAATTTTTCAATACTTATTTTCAAAATGGGAATTCGTTATTCATTTTTTTGTCTTGGATATGCAAAGAGTATTAATGTGTGGCAAAGAGAATGGTGCTGCACATGGCAACCAGCCATTAAGAGATATGTCTGTGCTTATATTGCCCTTGCAAATACAAAACAAGCTGAACATAGTAGGCCTTAAGAAATAGTCAAATATTTTTTAGAACTTGTCGCTATGTGTAAAATGTAATTCTCTTTGCATGTCAAAAGATCGTTTCTGCAAATGTTTATCTCGATTAATATGAAATAGATGGAGAATAAGAGTTTGTAAAAATAGTTTGTACAAGCGTAGAGAAAGTCATGTGAGTGTAACACATCAGATTTTTTTATTTTGTTGACAAGGTCAAAGGAATTTTTAATACTCAGAAATTCAAATTTTTCAAAACTCATCAACTAGCCATTCGGGATGAATGGCTTGTAGAAGAAATTAACACAATCAGTTCCTCACACAGCAGTTAATGTAATTCTTCCACAGAAAATAATTATGTCTCTATTTACTTATATCCCATCTGAAAAAGAAATTCAATAAGCAATCAAGTGTCCAAAAAACAAAAACTGCAATTGTTGTGACAACATTCCTGACTCAATTATAAAACAATGTGAAAAATATTTTTTATAGAAAGCAAGGCCTAAAAGTGGAACTTCTAACACAGTGTACTTGAGCTAAGAGCTGTAGATTACACTAGTCTGCATTTTCAAATTTTTTGTCAGATGATTTCTTAAAATTAGGTGCTCTTGAATCAAGTTTTTATGCTGATTCCAGAAATAACTTCCATTTTTTTCTATCACGTCAGGTTTTTCACAAAATAAGTAATGCTTTGACAATTTTGCTAATGAGCGTAGAAAAGTATTCAAATACCATTTCACACAAGGTAAGGTTTTATTCAAGAAACATTTTAAGAATACTCTCCAGAACTCCCCTAATTTATTTCATGACTACATTTTAACAAAACAAGAAGCCAAAGTGTTTCATTTAATTTTTTTCAAACTTTCTCTTCTTTGACTTCCTTGCAGATCCTCAACATCCAACAGCAGTCGGCCATCATACTTTCATTTCATCTCCCCTGGTAGCTCCTCTCCATTTCCTTAATATCTTGGTGAAAACGTTCACCCTGCTGTTTACTATAATGTCCCAGATTTTCTTGAAAGTAGTCAATATGTGAATGCAGAAAATGCACCTTTACACTCATGTTCATCTTCTTGAAATTTTCCAACATTGTTTCGACAATGGCCTTGTAATTAGGATCTTTGTTATTGCCTAAGAAGTTTTCAGTAACTGATTGGAAGGCGGTCCATGTTTCTATTTCTCTCTCATTATTGTCTTCTCAAAATCTTCATCCTTCATGGATTTCTTTATTTGAGGACCAACAAAAATTCCAGCCTTTAATTTGTCTTGTGTAATGAAGGGAAATTTCTTGGAAAGGTACTTGAAGCAGGATCCATCCTTTACAAATTGCTTCATCAAGCCCAATTTTATGTATAGTGATGGAAGCAATATCTTTATATCTCTATATTTTTGAAGTGAAATTGTGAAAAAACTGTACGTGATAGAAAAAAACTAAAAGCATTTCTGAAATCAGCATAAAAAGTGAGTCAGAATCACTTATTAGTTTTCAGTCATCCGATATCATGCAGACTAGTGTTATCGCACTTATGTGATAATCTTCATTGTGAACAACTTTGGTTTCAAGTCCAATCACATGACAATTACCCTTTGTATTTCCACATGTTTAATAACTTGACTTGGATTGATTAGGTTTTACTTTTCATTGTCTTTTTACATGATTAATTTCTCATGGCACTTGCATTATCTATTCACAATACAAATCGTCATATTTCACTTTATCGCAATTCATTGTAGAGTTAATCTATATGTTATATTGGCAGCCTTCAGCTTTCTTTGATATAAAACTTTATTATTTTGTTTACAATGACATACATAAAGATTCAATGGCTGAAATTATGAATTCAGAAGGAAGTGAAATTACAGAAGCAACAGTTAGAATAACACTAGAAGTACTTGCCCAAAAAATGTTGAGAGCAATATTATATAGCATTTAATCGCTTCATTGCCTGGTATAAGGCAAAACATGATGAAAATAATTTCACTGGAAATGACTGCTAGCGAATCAACAAAACAGTAAAGCATCTGGCATCTCACTTTTTACTTTCTCTACTACGTATAGTAAATAGGGGAAGTATTGTATTCCACCCGAAAATTCGATACCGAGATTTCACTGGAAATACATGTTTTGAGACCCCCTGAATCAAAGCATTTTTGGAAACATGTCCGTATGTGTGTCTGTCTGTGTCTGTCTGTGTGTGTGTCTGTCTGTGAACAGCATAACTCAGAAACGAACAGTCGGATAAACACCAAACTTGGTATTTAGGTTCAGTATCTTCCAGAGATGCGACACGAAGATTTTCAAGAAAATCCCCCCATCCCAGATTACCCTTTACATGGAAGATTTTTTGAAAAGTTTAATTTTCTCAAAAAAGGCTCTAACGATTTTGATTAAAATATCATATGTTTAAGATATTTTCATGACAAATAAAACGTATATCTTGAATTTTCTGGGAATGTCTCCAAAAGTATTCTTCATTGCGAACGACTATTGCATAACTGGTAAACCATAAGAGATAGACAAAATTTTACTACACAAAAAATGTAGATCGTGTTAAAATACACAATTTATGTCATATACATTTTTTTTTGTTGAGTGAACCATTTTCGAGATATTACTTGTTATTCCCTTAAATTTTTCAATACTTATTTTCTCAAATGGGAATTTGTTATTCATTTTTTTGTCTTGGATATGCAAAGAGTATTAATCTGTGGCAAAGGGAATGGTGCTGCACCTAGCAACCAGCTATTAAGACTTATGTATGTGCTTAAAGGCTACTGTATTTCTATATTGCCCTTGTAAATATATATTCCCCTTACATCTACAAGAAAATTAGCAATAAGATAGACTCTGCAAATGTTTATCTCGATTAACATGAAGTAGATGGAGAATAAGCGTTTGTATAAGTAGTTTGTACAAGAGTAGAGAAAGTCATGTGAGTGTAACACATCAGATTTTTTAATGTCACTTCTCTTGTTTCAAGAACTGTGTTCTAAACTAATTTCTCTTAGTTTCGGGAATCAATATAATATTATTGATATTTTACAAATTCGAGCGCTGTCTAAAAAATATAGTATATGCCGCACATGTTAAAAGTGGTTTTATTTTGCTCGCAGGATAGCAAAACTTGGTCTACCACCTTTGTTTCGCAAACATTTCTACTCGCAAAATAAAACCCTACTTTTACCCTTGCATCATAATCTACTATTAAAACCATTAATGGATATCTGTAACCAGCCACTTTCCTGAAACCCTTAAAATAGCAAAAATTAAACCAATTTTTAAAAAGGGGGAAAGAACACGTAGAAAATTATAGGCCTATATTCCTAAACTTTGCTTTCTCTAAGATTATAGAAAACGTCATGTATAGTAGATTAATGCACTCCCTGGATAACTATAATATCATTAACTCACAATTTGGTTCCATAAAGGAAACTATCAACTGAGCCATTTGCTCCCTCTTAGAAGAAATATTAAGTGCTCAAGACAAAAAAATAACATGTAGCAGGATTATTAATGGACTTATCCAAGGCATTTGATACTGTAAACCATGCAGAAGCTGCAGTATAAGAGGAATCAGTGGTTCAATATGTATCTTAGAAATAGATCCCATCCAGTGCAAGTTGAAAACAAGCAGTCTGATGTACAAAGTTTTAAGTGGGTGCCCCACAAGGTTCAATATTAGGGCCTCTACTATTTTTATTATATATATAAATGATCTTCCATTTCACTTTGCACTTGTGAATAGTATTTTATTTGCCAGTGATTACAAATTTTGTCTTCAGCAATAATAGCGAAGCCTCATTACAACTAACCTTAGATAACTCATTGTCAAAATTAACTTAGTGGCTCAATTGTAATAGACTGATAGTAAATACTGATAAGACTAGCTACCTGGACTCTCAAACTCTAATAATCAATATCAGATAATTATGGATATTCAATAATATGTATTCCAACTTGTACAAATTTCTTTAGCACCACTATAGATACAAGGTTATCTTGGAATAAACACATACTAAGTCTTTGTCAAAAGTTAAGTCATACAACATATGCAGTTAGAATGCTAACACAGGTCTGTAACACTGAGGTTATGAGAACAATATATTTTGGTTATGTACAATCTGTTCTTCATTCTGGTTGGCCACTAGTCAGTTTGCAGTGGTATTTAAACTACAAAAAAGAATATTAAGAACAATCACCCCTCTACTCCAAGTAAATCAATTTTCAGTAAACTTGCCGCTGTCATGTACGTATATATCCAGAAACAACATCCTTTATTCATAATAATATGCATTGTTTCCAGAACAATAAAGACTATCACACTCATAATATGTGTGCAACTGAATCAATACATCAAAGATTTGTTAGAACCAGAATGGTATATCACATAAAGGAGTAATTTTGTATAACTAAACACCCAGTTGCTTCAAGGCATTATCAGGCAAAATGTTCAAATGGAAAGTAAAAGAACTATTGAAATACAAATTTTACAGTGCAAATGATTTTCTCAGACTTACATTGTAATTTAGTGCTGCCAGTGGTCCCTAAAAGTCTCTATTCTTTTCAGAGTCCCTAAAAAGTCTCTATTTATTTCACAAGTCCCTAAAAAAATCCATTATTAAAAAACTATGGAAAACAAGATTGATTTGCATGGAAGGAAGTTGATAATTGTGTGTTGGCTGGCTACCCAATACACATCAGCCTTTATACAGCTGTTTAGATTTTGTTTGTGCAGTGACTCAATTGGCCACTGATTTGGATGTAGTTGATTCCTTATTTTTGGACAGAAAGGAGACAAAAATTCTAATGTGTTACACTCACATGACTTTCTCTACTCTTGTACAAACTATTTTTACAAACGCTTATTCTCCATATGCTTCATGTTAATCGAGATATCAAGATGTTAATCTTATTGCTAATTTTCTTGTAGATGCAAGGGGAATTGGTGGGCTTTAAGCGATAGTCAAATATTTTAATAGCTGGTTACTATGTCAAGTATTCCATTCTGTTTGTATTACCAGGACAAAAAAAAAATGAATAACAAATTTCCATTTGAGAAAAAGTATAAGTATTGGAAAATTTAAGGGAACAACAAGCAATATCTTGAAAATGGTTCACTCAACAAAACAAATGTATATGACATAAATTGTGTATTTTAAGGCGATTTACATTTTTGTGTAGTAAAATTTTGTCTATCTCTTAGGGTTTACCAGTTATGCAAAAGTCGTTCACAATGAAGAATACTTTTGGAGACAGTCCCAGAAAATTTGAGATATACATTTCACTTGTCATGAAAATATCTTAAACATATACAATGAAGCATAATTACAGACACCGACTGGTTGAGACTGCCATCAGTGCAATAGGACTACAAGAAACATTTCCACATTGGAATGTACTGCAACATATCTACTCTTGGGATGAAGTTACAACAGCCAACATAACTAAATGTTTTAAGAAGGCCTGGACAGCAACTGATAACGTCATTGAAACTGAACAGGAAACCGATGATCCACATTTGAACTTATAATGTGGATACAATTGTGGATTCTGATAATGCTCTTCTACACGCTTACACCGGTTGGTGCCCTTTTGTACCACCATTATGGAAGAATGGATGTAGGTAGACAACAACATCTGTGCTGCTGAAGAACCAGTCATCTGCTGATGATGCAGAAAACAATGATAATTCTTTACTGTCACCTTCTGAGGCGGAACATGAAGATACGACACCGCGACTGAAGTTCCAGCTACAATTTCTGTTCTTGAGAGATTTGCTGTCACTTCTGATGTCATGGCATTTCAGGCAGCCCTGGATGTGGTTATCTTTAGAGAGTGCCATAATATTATGACCAACAGTCTGCCAAACAACTAATGATTTTTTTCAAATTATAGAACTAAAATGTTGTTAACTAAAACATGTGTTCCAATTAAAACTTAGTGTTAAAAGAACAGTATATTTAAGGTGTTTCTTAAGCTTATTGTTTGTTGTATTATATGGCTCACTAATTCAATGAGTACAATATTGTTCCAAATATTACTGTTTTAAAACAAAATTGCAACAAGATTTGACAGTATACTTATACAGATATACTGTATGCAGCACTTATTTTTACTTTTTCTTAGACGTCATGAAAGTGGAACACCCTCATTCATTGGTATGCATAACAAGAGACAAAGTGAACTCAACAGTCGTATTTTACCATTTCAGATAATACGGGGCTGTTTTTACAAAACCTTGTTAATTCAAACTTCGTTAAACCGAATTGGATGTTTTTTGGTCATTTGGAATTTGGTTAAACGAGGATCTACCTATTAAAGATATTTACATGACAAATAGATGACATCAGATTTTTCATTTGTATTTTTAATGCCTCAACTTATGTACCCAACAGTTTCTTTAAGCCTGTTTTACCAAAATATGAGGGCTTAGAAATGCATACTGTTCAGAGCTATAAACCAATGAGTGATACATTCATATGACTTTCTCTACCCTCTATCGTTTATTAGTGAGTGTATAAGCTATTGTTACTAAAGCTTATTTTTATATCTACTATATTTTAATCCAAATAAACCGTGCAGAATTAGTTAACATTACACATTTCATTGTACATAAAAGAGACAGCGATAGTCAAATGTTTAAGAATTGGATGCTATATATTGATCTTAAAATTCCATACAGTTTCCATGCAATCGCAAGAAACAACTGAATGTTGAAAGGACTTTAAGAATGACCAAGAAATGAAGAATTCAAACCATTAATAGTAGATATCTCAGAAATAGCTTATGCCACAAAGTAACTTATTTGAAATAAATTGTGTGTTTTAAAGGGATCTACATTTTTTGTGTGGTATGTTTTCATCTATCGCTTAACGTTTACCAGTTATACAAGATTATTCAAAATTCTCTCTGAATGAAGAGTACTTCAAAAATAATTCCCAGAAAATTCAAGATTTACATTTTATTTGTCATATAAATATGTTTATTATATGGCATTTTAATTAAAATTGTTAGAGCCATTCTTTTTAGAAAATCAAAGTTTTCAAAAAATGTTCCACATAAAGGGTAGTTAGGGGTGAGAGGATTTTCTTGAAAATCTTCGTGTTGCATCCTTCGAAGATATTGAACTTAAATACCAAGTTTGGTACTTATCCCACTTTTCGTTTTTAAGCTGTGTTGTTCACAGACACACACACATGGACATGTTTCATATATTGCTTTATTTGAATTCAGGGGGCCTCAAAACATGCATTTGCGGTGAAATCTTGGTATCAAATTTTTGGGTGGAATGCAATACTTCCCTTACTTTATGTAGTAGAGAAAGTAATAAGCAGATAATTGAATTAAAATTTACATACTGTTAGTTATACCATTACGCAGATAAAATTCCTGCGGCATGATATAGATAAAGGGCTTAACTGGGGAAAACACACAGAAATCATAATTTGCCAAAATTTATCTCGGCATAACCTATACAACCTTCTAAAGTGTTAGCATCTCTATTCATAAATTTTTGACTTCCTCTACCACCAAGTCAACTATTTGTGATTTTTTAAGTAAGATGTGGAAGATCCATGAAACAAATCCTAGAATGTTTGTATAGTTAACAGTAATGAGATGCATGTGGATGTATATTCCATCAAAAATGGATGTTGAAATATGACTTATATACCAGTCCAGACTGATTTTATCACTGATATTAGTGCAGCCGTACTTTAATAGCAAACTCAGGTTAGTAATAACTTTCAGCAGCAAGCCATTATGAAAGAAATAATCTTGAGTGGAAATAGACAGCTCAATGTGTACAGCATTAGTAGTTTTACTTTCTCTACCACATACTTAGTCGGTAGAGAAGCTATTTGATTCCACTCAAAAAAATTGATACCACGCTTTCACTGGAAATACACATTTTGAGGCCCCCTGAATAAAAAAAATTATTTTTAGAAAAATGTCCATATGTGTGTGCGTGCGTAACCTAAAACCAAAAAGTAGGATAAATACCAAACTTTGTATTTAGATTCAGTACCTTCCAAAGATGTGACATGAAGATATTCAAGAAAATCCCCCATTTTAAATTATCCTTCACATGGAAGATTTTTCAAAATTTTTGAGGTTCTAAAAATGGCTGTAATAATTTTGATTAAAATACCGTTACTAAAGATATGACGCACAGAATGTATATCTGTTGATTTTCAATTGTTTCTCGCAATATCATGGAAAGTCTAAGGCCAGCTTATAGTGTGCAGTTCTAAAACATTTGATTATATGTAATACAACTATTTCTGGAAAGGTTTATCTCAATTAAAATGAAGTATATAGGAAAATAAACTTTCGTAAGAATAGTTTGTATACCCACTAATAAGCTATAGATGGTAAAGAAAGTCATGTGAATGTAACACATGAGATTTTTTGAGATGTAGTACAGTTTTTAAAATTTTTGTTTTCAGTGTTGATGCTTGAAATTCCATTTTGATTTAAATCTTTAGAACATATACAACATGCAGTGCAACCACTAATCCATTTAACAACCAGTGGTATATGCTATTTAAAGGACCATAGCTAGCTCATAGGTTTTTAACACAATACTGTTGTTAATTAACAACATATGGGTTCACTAAAACAATTTTATCAAAAGAAAAGTAATATCTACATTTATTCATAAACAGAAAATACAATTAAGAGTAAAAACTGAGTCGAATCAACAACACTGTCATCAACTTCCAGTATTTGAAGATAAAAATATACAAATTTCAATATTCAATGACATTTGATTTAAAACTTAGAGGAGAAATACAGTCACCCCTTCAGCTGCACTTGAGCTCTTCTTGCTTTTTCAGTAAATTTCTTTATCATTAGTTCATAAATTCTTCAGTAGAATTCTGTGAGGTATGTCCTCAACACAGAGAGTTCGATATCTCTTAAGCAAGCCCATGACTTTGTGGCCAGAAGAAAGGTTTAATTCTCTTCAATGCAGGAAAGCTTCATTCCACATTTGAGATTGTTGATAGAAAATTAGAATAAGTTGTGCTAATTTTCTATGTAGAGTCAGCTGAAAAATTTAATGTGCTGGTATTTGAACATGGTTCTCCTGCTTTCCATGCAGTTGCTCTAACTATTGAGCTACTATGACAACATGCCAATAGGCACCGAATTTCCCAACTAACTGAAGGCTTTGCCCCGGTAGACCACCAAGGCATCTCACTTTAGACATAACAATCTTAATGGCAACCTGCAATTTGTAAGTACTTTGTTTCTGGGTAAACTTTTTTTTTTTTTTTTTTTTCGAGTGGAGGAAAAAAACACTTGGGATGGGAGTCGGGGCTGGGGGGTGTGGGACTCGCCATCATGACGG
The DNA here is from genome assembly GCA_030765065.1 of Deroplatys truncata. Classification (NCBI taxonomy): domain Eukaryota; kingdom Metazoa; phylum Arthropoda; class Insecta; order Mantodea; family Mantidae; genus Deroplatys; species Deroplatys truncata. Next base: position 12,311,596 of record CM060982.1, on the reverse strand, counting down.
ATGGCCATGCCCACTAAAAACTCCTCCACCGGAGAATTGGAAGGAAAAGGTTTGCAGATACCGCGATATGCATACACAAATAGTTAAGCCAACTATGAGGCAAATGTTATGTATAATGAAATTAATTATACATAAGAATAAACTAACATATATAGCTCCAAAGCAGTTTTAGATTCATTGAGAAAACATAATTCAGTTTTATTAACTTTTCTTCTGTAGGCTGGAAAGGTAGAATCAGAATGAAAAATTTATAAAAAAGTCAACATTTGAGTGTGTTATCTCAAGAGAAATTGGTAACTCCTTGTGTTTTACCGGGAAAATTTGAGCCACATGTTGTCATAGCTCAGACAGCTGAGCAGCAGCATGGGATTGGTTGTTCATATCCTAGCCTTGGCATTGAATTTTTTATTCTTATTCTACTTTTCTATAATTAATTTGGAATTAATATTAACTTAAATAATATAGCAGAATTTTGTAAGAAAAGGAATATAAAGAAGGTTACCATCCCTTTTCAAGTAATGCGAAAATGCTATGCTTTGCAACTTTTTTTGTAGTATTTAGTTTATGTGGTTAATTTGTGTATAACTCCGTTCCTTACCATGCTTTTTTACTTCTGTTTTAATACCAAACTTATTTTTTATATTTTATAACTCAAAATCAATATGTCTATTGCTCTTGCTGGTTTGCAAACAGTATTAGCAGAAGGGAATAATAATAATAATAACTCATAATGTGCTAATCTATTAAATGAGTTATTCAAAATGAAATTTTTTTTCTCTCTGCTGAAAACTTTATTTATTAAACTTTTTTTCCCACAATTTTGCTTTGTATCCCATTGTGATATGTTTTTGATGCTTCTGGTGCGGACTACATTATGCATTTATAATTAAATACACTACCTGATTTTTGTGTTCATGTTGGTATTTCTTCCACCAATTTGATGCTGTTCTTGGAGATACTCCATATAGCTCCATGCCCTTATAGTTCTATAACCTAGCGCAATAAGGGCAATAATTTTGGGTTTGTTGTGCATATTCTTTGTTCCTTTCAAAGGATATGTATAATAAATAATAAAGAGGAGAATGTTTACAGGGCAGTTTTATTCAACCACTGCACATAATGTTTGTCCCCCCCCCCCATGTTTCCTTTACTCCTGAGCTGGAAATGGATCTAAGTTCATTGGTTAGGACTTAACTGCCAACTTTTGACATCAAACCAATAAGAGATGCAGATCTGGCAAATACCTTCTAGACACTCAGGTTAAATTCTTCCGTTTCCCACCCCTTTCAGCACACTTTTTGTTCAAAGCAATAAGAGATTAGCACAACCAGTAAGTGTGGAACGCTGAAAAGTGGATTCTGCCAACATTAAATAAAGAAAACAAAATAAGAAACCAAAAGCACTGGCACATTTTTTTTTTTTCTTTTCTTCCTTCCTTCCCCTCTCCTGCACTTGACTCTACATATTGTTGAACTCACTTTTACTAAGCAATAGTAAACCTTTACCAGCAGCGCTGCATTACACTGCCAGCTGTAGAGGAGAACTTGGTTCTTTACACATGCATTACAAAGGCCTGCACACCAGAATACATGCACTGCCCATTTTCAGCAGTACTGCTCTTCCCACTTTTTGTGTGAAGACTGTTTGCTAAACTATAGGAAATGTAAACTAAAATTTAATGTGTTGCTGGCAGGTATCAAAGTCAGGCATTATATAAAATATCTAGGAATTGTATAAAATGCTGGGCAATATTTGGCAAGGTATTCTGTATTTCTTAAGATGTGGTTTACACTTTTCTTAGGCATTGTATCTAGGCATTATAAAGGATGTTTCTAAATTAGACAGACAGATAGATAACCTTCTTTGAAACACTTGAACTGTGTCATTTTGAAGAAAATTTCTGGTTCAATAAACGTAGAAGCTGCTACCTAATTCTACAATTCTGAATTTGCCCTAAGGTATGGATTGTTATTGAAAGATAGTGCTTAGGACAAACAGGAATAATGTGAAATCAGATACAAAATCAAGTTATTTGATTTTATTATACTTTAAGTGACTGTTATAAAGATCAGTATGTCTATGTTTCCATGCATACACATGGTGGACCATTTAAGTTGACACTGTACAATATTTGCAAAACTAAGCATTGTAGAAAGAAATGCCATGAATAAAAGTTGCTTGCTATTATGGGGAAATAAATGCCATTAGTCATGTTTTATTTGGAGGACAATGTGATGGTCATTTTAGGGTAAATTTAAATTGACCCTAAAATGACCATCATAATGTCCTCCAGACAAAACACGACTAATGGCATTTACTTATAAAGCAACTTTTATTAAGGACATTTCTTTCTGCAATGCTTAGTTTTGAAGATATTGTATAGTGTCAACTGGTCCACCCTGTATATTAACTTGAATCGCAATTTAAGTACTTTACTGCATTTATTTCTTTCATACTTAAAGTATTTAATAATAATTCTTTGATTAATGCACTTTAAAAACTTATCAAGTGGTTTCTGTTCAACTTTACGTTATTCAATGTATAAATTCTTTCATTTTGTGCTTCCCCAGTGCCGAGCGAAATTGTTTAGCAGATCAAGAGTAATGAAAATAGAATTTTGATTCAACTTAACAAAGGATGTAATTCAACATTTAGAATAGGCAGAAACATTACTCTTGTGCATCATCTCACAAGCTTGCCCAAGCTGGGTCGTGTGCTTGACAGTTCTGTGTTCACTCTTCTTGTTCTTGCCACGGGAGCCCATGTCTGTTCACTCCCCGCTAGCATTGCTGACGTGAGTTCCTTCCACCAATTGTAGGGCATGGACAACTATGATATCCCACCATTCTCTACTGGTAATGACAACATCAAATACATGTGATGTCGTCACGAGGAGCTGCATGGGCTCACACTTCTTGTTACGGTATCCATACGCTGCGATGGTTTGTTTCAGTGCAAGAAGAGTTTAAATTGTTTGATCTTGCAGGAAGGGATTGAAGTAATTAGGCCTGTGAAACTTGAATAAATAAAACATTATGTTACAGGTACTCTATTTTTTGACTCAAAAATATAGAACACAAAACTGCCAAAAGAAGAGGAAAAGCAGTCATAGTGCAAGAGTGATTTGTCATTTATGTTACCACCCAGTTGATTTACTCTTTTGAACCCCATTTGTTGACTTTTTATACTTAGTTTTATTCATCAACTCATTCTGCTGACTAATTCTTCTCAGCACAGTACAGTTCTTCCTTGCTTACATGCAAACAGTGAAAAGCCATGGAGCATTACACAGGGAATGTATTGGTGTGTATGGCAGCATCTGTTTCTGGTCGTGTGTGTCTCAGAGGAATTATCTCCAAACCGGTGGTTTCCTTACCACAGCCAGCATTCATCGCAGACTATGCAAACTGAGCACATTACACAGATGAGCAGAGTGTCAAAGACAAGGCTATGCGAACCCAGAGGCAGTGCTATGGTATGCAAAGAATGATTCTTCAGTGAGCACTCTAGCTATCGCTCATCAGTTGAACATTAGTTCACAGTCTGAAGAATTCTGAAGGAATTCATATCATCTTGAAAAAAATCCATTTACTAAATCAGATAACTATCCATTGTGAGAGCAGTTTTGTAATTGGTATGTGAAATAAACTGCAGTCCAACCAGACTTTGCAAACCATGTGTTATTCACAGAAGAAGCATGCTTCACACATGAGGGATTGTTTAATTCCGATAATTCTCATATTTTGGCTTTTGAAACCCTCCATGCCATGTTAATGCAACCACATCAAATGACACTTGATGTCAGTGCCTACATAGTGCCAACACTTACATGGTATTTTTGCAAGCAGTTCTACCTGAGCTACAGCACCCGCTTCCTATTAATATCAGACAGAAATATGATGGAGCACCAGCTCATTTTGAGAATGAAATACTTACCCATCTGATAGCGACATTCAAAGCTCAGTTGATAGCTACGAGTGGGCCCATGGCTTGGCTGATAGGCTCACTTGGCCTGACCGCACATGATTTCTTTTTATGATCTACATGAAATCTCTATTGACTCGGAAGATCTTGCAGCATGCATAGATCAGTAAATGCCTGCTGGTTTTAAAAGAATTTGACAAAGTATGGCATTTCAATGCGTTACTTGTCTGGAAGTCAATGGACATGTGTTTGAGTAGTTGTAGAGGTGAGAGTAAAACAGTGGATCAATACTGCTTATTCAACACTGAAGTGAATGGTTTTATTTTCTTTTGGTATGATTGGTGTATGTGTGTTCTGTATATTACAGAGATATCGTGCATTAATGATTCATGTATTTGTTTTCACATAACTATTTCAATCCTTCCTGTAGGATCCATCAATTTAATCACATAAATCACTCTTGCACTGAAAAAAGTGTCACAGCCTTAACAAAATGTGATTCAAAGGAGGTTATCTATCTGATCCCAAATTTTATCACCTGCATACAATGTCAAACTCTTGACACATTAAACTACCTAAATGCAACAACAAGAGGAATTTAATGTTTTATACAAATTTTAAAAAGCTGTTTTAAAGACACAAATAATAATTAAATATTGAGATATCCTCAAAAAGTCTAAAGTTTTTCAAAATACTAATAGGTACTGCTTGAGGTCTGTCTGTTGTAACAACATAAAGTTGAGTGGCACTTATAATTCAATGAATGAAATTTTTGAGAAACTGTTCTATAAATATAAATACTTGAATCTTATATTATTCTAAATGAATGAGAAGCATAAAAACATTAAATTACCAAAACTGAAGAGTCCTGTTTGTTGCACCAAGGAAAGATGAGTGATACAACTGATGTTTCAAACTGCTCAGGTTGAATCATATCTTTAAATTTTGAAAATTGGTTAACCTAAGACATCTTAAACCAATGCATAAAAAATTGTATACTGAGCTGAATTACAACTGTGAAATTTCAAGTTGAATGTCAGAAATGTTAGGAACTGAGTAGCCTTGCTATTTGCATGATATGATGCACAGGGTAGTTGGATTACGTCACTGCCACTTGGTGTCATGTGGGCATCTCAGGTAATGAGTCTGCCGACGCCGCTGCCAAATCGGCGATTTTATCACCCAGAAGTTTTACCTCTGTTGTTCCCTCGTCAGATTTGTTTATTGTTTTACGTCGCCGCATCCTCTCGCTTTGGAGCGATGAGTGGACGGCCCTCCGGGGGAACAAGTTGCGGGAGGTTAAACCTCTCCCGTTAGTTTGGGCTACCTCTTCCCGTGCTTCTCGTCGGGAAGAGGTAATTTTAACACGCCTTTGTATCGGACATTGCATTTTTAGTCATAGGTATTTGCTGAGTGGTGACCCCGCACCACTCTGTGGGCAGTGTGATGCACCCTTAACGGTGCGTCACGTTTTAGAGGAGTGTCAGGTTTTAGCTGCATTGTGTGTTCGTGTGGGTCTGCCTGTTGGCCTAGCCAACGTTTTGGCAGACGACGTGCGTGCTGTAGAGTGTGTTTTACGTTTTGTTCGTGACTGTGATTTTAATCTGTGCATTTGATGCATTGAGCCCCTTTAGCTTTGCAATTTTATACTGTGTGTTCTAATGGGGACTCTACTCCCCAGTGGACATATGGCGCTCATGTCCCTCGCATTCTACAGTTCTTGACATGTTTTACTCTTTTATTGCCTATGCTTTTAGTGTGTTAGTTTTTGGGATTGTATTGTTGTTTTTAGCTTTTGGACATCGCGGGTTTGTGTCCCGTTTTTAATTATGCAGTTCTTTTATATTTTTGACTTTATATTTTATACCTTGTAAGGGCGCTGATGACCTTAGTAGTTTAGCGCCCTTAAACCGCATCTCATCATCATCATCATGCCACTTGGAGTTCAGTGAGATGCTTCTTCCTTTCAGCTGGTGCCTTCATACAAAACAAAATATGTAATTATGTTAAATCCTACAAATGTACACTTACTTGAAACCAACTATTTTGAGAGCAGCATAATATTTGTGGAACTAGTCATTTAAGTGTGCAGGAAAAACAAATGGCAGAACATGTACTTTTACAAACTTTTAGAAGCTCAACCTTTAGGGACGAATCTCTCCACAGAAGTGATTTCGGACATTCAAGATGATTCTACCAGTGAAGAGTCTAAAGGCGCTGGTGTCTCATCATGGACACCGATGTGCAGACAGCCCATTCTTCCCTGGCAGAAACCGAATTATCAATGAATCGTAGTCATCTAACTATGTGCCAAAAGAAAAAGTGTGTGTAAGTCCACGTTACAAAAGGAAAGTGATAAAAAAGGATTAACATTGGGAACAGTTAGAAGTCACATCAGAATGGCAGCTTTATTTTTGGAAATCACAACTGCAAATTATAAATGGAGACCCGGATTGCTGATATTAATGATAACATGAAAATTTCAAGTGATACACTTAACGTTACCAAAATCACATATTTGTACGAGATAAACTTTATTTTTTAAATTGAAGTCACGAAATATTGCAAAATGTTTTATTTTACGAAACCTACTTTAAAATGTGAAATGTAGTGAAATGCTGTGGATGATGTCAAGCCTTTATTGTTTATTTGTGCACTCTGTGGTTAAGGCAGCCTTCAAGAATACTAGGAAGAGGAAGCACCAGTATGTAACCTTTTTGAAACATAAACATACTGGTGCTAAAGAAGCAAAGATGTTTCCGATTGCTGTTGTGGGGTTCATGGATAAGATCTGTTCTGTATGTTGGGGAATACTTCAACAATCTCCTCGAGTACTTGAAGCAACTGACTCTAATCTGGCAGCCAGCTACATTAAAGAGTCTTCAAATGATGACAAGCTGCTTTTGTGAAAGAGCATTGCTGCGCTATTTCTGAGATTACTCAAATTTTGGGAGGGTGTCAACATCCCACAAGCTTGTGCCAAGAGTGACTGCAGGTGTCTGGACATCCTTAACCCTGCCTAAGCTGAAGGATGAAACGCTCACTCAAGTGATGAAATGCAGCATTGAGAAGCTGTTGGCACAAGATCCTGCATTAAAAATCTTTCACTCCAGCTTTTACATTTATCCAATTTACTGGTATTACCAGTATCCAATGAGTCAGATTCCACTTCTGAAGTGCCTCTCTAAAGATGCATTTCTGAAAGGATATCTAGCATTGACAGTTGTTGTGAAGCAGGATGTAGAACTTGAATTACTGAAGGGTCTGATGGGGAATATCTTGAAGGCAGTATGGTTTCCAACTATAAATCGCTGTGTGAGAATCAGAGGAACGTACCTCCATTTTAACGATTAACAGGAGAGATGAAAGAAGGTATTTTTAAATGTAATTTCCATGTTTCAGTGACATAATACAAACTTTATTGAAAAATCTCTACCCCACTAAAAAGTAGTCAGATGATGAGATAACTTCAAAAATACTCCATACTGGTTCACTGCTAATTGCTGTTTAATATAGGCTTAGGAGATACATCATTATGGCTCTAAGAATATCAATCTAAATAGAAGTTTTACACTCTGGAGATACACACTTGAGTGAGAAAATGCGGTACAAAAAGTGAATTTTCACATTAAAAAACATATCAGTAGCAGTTAAAAAAAAAAAGCATATTAGTCAATTTTGGTACCAATGACACTAGTGAATGTTTACTTTCTCACCAACTTCAACACAACCATTGCTGCTGTGGTCTGAAACTCCAGTTCTCTCTTCTTGAAGACCTCTGTAGAATGCATGGTGCTGTTCCTTAATAATGCCAGAGCGGCAAAGATCCAATAGGTCTTTTATTTTCTCTTCCTGGAGCTTTAGTGCCCCATGGTATTTTGGTTCCAGCTGGAAGACTGATCAGAATTTCGGGATTTTCTGGAAACTGGCAAACTTTTGAATTGTTGCTCATGAAAATGTTTGAAAAAGATGTGATTAATATCACCTTTGCTACATTGAAGCTGGGTCACCTTAAGCCATTGTACTTTATTTCCTTCACTGTCAGTTTTTGTGTTTTTCAACGACTTCAGACAGCCTTTATTTTGAAGCAGTCTGAACAACAGTATACCACCCTGAAGGATCATAGATGTTAACTTTTCTGCAGCCCTCTCTATACTGGCATGGACACTCCATTAACGAGTAGCCAGGCTCAATGAAGCATTGCTGTATCATAGGAATATTCAGAGTTGGTATAGCATGAAGAAACATGGCGCAGATATCGGAGAACAAAATAACTGGATGGCCGTCTGCAATCTTCTGAAGTTCTTGAAATATACATGATGCTACTTCAATTGATCTGCGTTAGCCACACCTTCATGCCATATGTAATTTCTAGCTTTCCTGTAGTAGTATTGTATGCTGTGAGATTGTATACAGCTAGTCTTATTTTATACAAAATGGCTTTAGCAGCTATGACTGGACAGTACCTTATAGCTTCTAGCTCAAATTCCAGTAAATAGCGTTCTCCTGCTCTTTCATTTCATTTTTTAGATTTCTAGTTACCCTTCTCTGCCTCCTGATTTTCTTTGGAGAAATTTTGAAAACGATAGCAGTGGTCACACACATTTTTTTCTATGTACATGAAGATGCCTAGATGAAGAAAGCCTAGATTAAACTCTGTATTCAATAGTTCTCTGTAGAGCCAATATTTTTCAGCAGTAACCTGCTTCTCTTCGCATTGTTACTTATATAGATCATGCATTATTTGTATATTCAGATCTCCTGGTAAGAACTGCCGTGCAGTAATGTGATGGAACAGTAGGAAACAATTTGATATGACTCCTTATTCTCTCCCTAGCCTCGTCAGATCTGCTTATTTCTGCACGATGACGACCTCCATTGTCAGTAGTCAAAATCATGTTGTTGCTGTCTCTGTTTACTTTCTCTACTACATATAGTAAGTAGGGGAAGTATTGTATTCCACCTAAAAATTTGATACCGAGATTTCACCGGAAATACATGTTTTGAGACCCCCTGAATCCAAAAAAACATTTTTGGAAACATGTCCGTGTGTGTGTCAGTCTGTCTGTGAACAGCATAACTCAGAAACAAACAGTCGGATAAACACCAAACTTGGTATTTAGGTTCAGAATCTTCCAAGGATGCGACACGAAGGTTTTCAAGAAAATCCCCCCACCCCAGACTACCCTTTACATGGAACATTTTTCGAAAATTTTAATTTTCTCAAAAATGGCTCTAACGATTTTGATTAAAATATCATATGTTTAAGATATTTTCATGACAAATGAAATGTATATCTCAAATTTTCTGGGAATGTCTCCAAAAGTATTCTTCATTGTGAACGACTTTTGCATAACTGGTAAACCATAAGAGATAGACAAAATTTTACTGCACAAAAACTATAGATCGCGTTAAAATACACAATTTATGTCGTATACATTTTTTTTGTAAAGTTAATCATTTTCGAGATATTCCTTGTTATTCCCTTAAATTTTCCAATACTTATACTTTTTCTCAAATTCGTTATTCATTTTTTTATGTCCTGGACATGCAAAGAGAAAGGAATGCGCCACATAGCAACCAATGCTTAAAACATTTGACTATCGCTTAAAACCTACCATATTCCCCTTGCATCTACAAGAAAATTAGCAATAAGATTGACATCTCGATATCTCGATTAACATGAAGCATATGGGGAATAAATGTTTGTAAAAATAGTTTGTACAAGAGTAGAGAAAGTCATGTAAGTGTAGCACATCAGATTTTTTTCTGTATGTATCATACAAATGTTTCTGATACATTAAAAGTGCTAAGGAAAAATCCTAGACATACTTGAACTTCGCAACCATCTTTCAGTAGACAGTACTTCTTTGTAACATTTCTATGAGACTGTGCTCCTGCGGAATGTGACTTTGCTTTAGGTACCTCCTTAATAAGTGAAGGTAAATACTGCCTCTGCTTTTCTGTATCTTTCATCATCCAGAATCCATGGAACATCTCCCTCACTTTCTTGAGCATTTGGAGCAATTCTTGTACTTAAGTGTCCTGGCTGGCACTTCTTTCTTAGCAGTTGATATGTATGCCTTTCCTGACTGCCTATTCATTTTTGTTATATTCCTTCTCCACTTGTCTGTGCTCTTTGTCCCTTTTCTTGTTTCCTTTTCCACTCTATTTCCTCTGTCAGGTTGCCTAGGTTGTTTATCAATAGCATTCACAGTGAATGAATTTACTTCTTCCTGGTGCATGTTCAATAACATCACAAAACCTTTGCCCAGATAAATTGAGTCATCAGGACGGAATAGCTTATTTGTCAGTGAATGGGGATTTGTGACATTTATTCTCTTCGTGGCAGTGCCTGGAAAGAAGAAAATTATGTAATTTATAATGTTAGTACCTTATCTAGTATTATGTAACACATTAATCAACTTTCAGTGAACCCAGTCCCGCTGATTATAAAACTTGATAATTATGACCAAATCTACCATGGTACCCAAAAGCAAACGAGGCCTTAAGTCTACTGATATGCATTGTGTAATTATTTTAGTAAAATTTCAGTTAGGAAAACAAATAAATCAGAATCTGACCTAGGACCATTATGGAAAGGTGCATACACAACTGTCTAAGGTGATAACGTCTATGTATACATATTTTGTTTGTCTTTATTATATTCCTTTAACTACACATTCAAATAATTCGTGGCGGATAAATTAGTACATATTTGAAATGTTAAACAGGACGCACATGGAAAAGCAGACTTTTGCTTACTAGCTGGTTTTTCTGGTGATTGGGGCGCTTTCAGTTGGACTGCAGCTCCCCTTTTCTTTGGCCTCGGAGATGGTGATGAATCTGAACTAAACACTTTGAATTCATTACACTCCTCTTCACATAACTCCCGCAGTCTGCCCATATCATACTTGTTTTGTAATACAGATGAGGTTTCGCCATTCTTTTCTTCTCTAGTTTCTAAAATAAATAAATAGGAACCAAGTTCAACCATTGCAATCAAATTAAAGAAGTCTCCATGAAAGACTAGCTCATAGTTAAAAACAATAGTGATTTGACCTACCTTTATCCAGTGTTGAATAATTTTTGTTGCAGTAATTTTGATTCATCACCAGATCAACCATTATCCTTCCTCTTGATGTCATGTTTATATATAACACACAGTGCGCACTAACATTAACCTCTTCACACTGAGTCCTCCAGTAAACTAATAAGCAAAGTGTGACGTGACAGTGCTTATGACAATAATAAGTCTATCATATTTCCTCCACCTAGATACTCGCAAGGGAAATGCAATAACTTGAAACCTTGTAAACAGTTCCAAGAAGTGGGGGTTAGACGAATGCAGTGAGATGTGCACCTCATATCGCAAGTGTCATTAGCTGCTGGATAAGCTATAGCACTATTTCAGGTACACAGATAGTTGTCTCTGGTGTGTTAAAATTAGGTTATGAAATCAGGAGTCAGAAGAATGTAAGTGCCATTTCCAAAATTGAGATGATGCGCTTCTTCGAGACAGAAGAACATAAGTCTATCTGTCTCTTAAATAAACTCGTAACTTGGAGATACGCAGCACCTTATTCTCGCCAGGAGAAGAGCTGCAGATACGTCGTTTTGACACAATATAGAGCTCATTACTGTGATAACATTCATTGAAAAAGCCAAAAACCTCTGGCTCTCACACGACGAAATGTGGACAGCAAGAGAGGCTTTTCAGCATATGCAAACTTGTCAGACAGGTTAGCAAATTTACGCCCAGAAAATGTAAAAACAATGCTGTGTTTATACATTGGCGACACTTTCAGCTAAATAATTTTATTGTGCTTGCTTTTCATTTCTATGTGATGTAATTTTATTTTATAATTGTTGTAATTATGATTATTTCAGTAGAAAAGCAATGCTTATCCACTTGAGTTGTCATTCTTTGGTTTTTTTTTATTCTACCACTTTGAGCATTTTATTCCATCACTTTCGTTCATTTTATTTTACCACATATCCTGGTCTCTAGTTATAAAACCAAATTCCATTGAATTCAAAAAGACAATGTATGAGAAATTATTTTCACTCTATCTGAACGCAAGAAAAAATAAAGTGTATGTGATGATTTAAAGCTGTGGTCTCTAGATATTTCAAGGGAAATGCTAACAGGAGGTAGAATTGAAGCTTCTTGGTTATGGATAATTTCAAAAAATATTACAGAATCAAAAGCAGGAAAATCACAAAGTTTGTTTCCCACTTCTCTGCTAAAGATGTTCAAATTAGATAATAGGCAGATGACTTTTTGAATGTAACAAAACGTGGACTTATTGGGTATTCACCTTCTGATATTTACAATAAACACCAGAGCGCTTTTGAAAAAGAAATGAGAATAAAGCGCACATTATCCTTTGTTGTGGAAAAATATGTGGAGTGTATGGTGCAATCTATTAGCGCTCTCAACCACTCTTACACAATCATGCCCATTGTAAGTATGGAAGGAGTTTGGTTTCCTAAATTAATCATTGCTCTTCAAGAACCTACAGGAAATTTTGGACCTGTAGTTACTAAAAGAATGTTTGAGGCTGAAAACATAATTGTGAAAGCTTCAAAATCAGGGAAAATGAGGAAAAAGGAGCTGAAAGAGTGGTATGAAGATTTTTCTATACACAGGAAATAAGTTTGTCCTGATATTAGATTCTTGGATTGGCTACTAAGATCTCAACTGTTTACAAAGTATCCCTCCTGGCAAAACAGTGAAACTTTTCCTGATTCCTGCTGCAACTACAGACAGCCTTCAACCATTGGCTAAGTTCTTTTTCCTTCAATGGAAATCATTATACCGTCACCTATCAGAAATTTTTTCTGTAGGTATGACATAAGTTTTAAAACTAAAATTGTCCATCCTTTTTCAGTTTCTGTCCGCAAGATTTCACAATTTGATAAAATATTCATGGTTTGCTACAAACTACACATCAGAGTGACCACCAGAGTTCCTGATACTGAAACAGTTTTGCCTGGGTCATAAAAACAAGACTACATTAGTTTGGTGTAAAATACACTTGTATTTCAATCACTGTATTGTGCGTAATCACCTGCACTTGACACTGTATTTAAATACATTCAGAAGGAAAGTGCAATAATATTGCAGTCGAATTATACAGAGTAAATAACTTTCTGTGTATTAAATGTTCTTTACTTTCCAACTATTGAGAGAACGGGAAGATAAACTGTGTATCAAAATCATCAGAGGTGTATTTGAAAAACGAAAAATAATGAAAGCATACTTGGGATGTGGGATTTTCTTAAAAATCTTGGCCTGCCATGCTTGAACAATGTCTGACAGTAATAAGACTGTGTGAGCAAATTACAGTTATTATTTAAGTTAAATATTTTTCAGTTGGCTAACTTAGCTAATCCGTAGTAAACTCACTGTTAACAGCATATAGTTAAGGCACATGCCAAAATATTTTTCATTTATTGTTTTAAACAGGTTTTCACTGCATGCTAATAAAGTAATAATGTTGTACTCTTTCCTATCATGACTCATAAGCATACTGCCAGCCTGTCACAGAACATGCACACTACAAGACCGTGTGCTCTTCCATAGCTTGTGGCTTACAACAATCCTGTAATATACTCCTATCACACGTTTGTTTCAAAACAAAAAATTGGTTTATGCCACTGATTTGATATACTTCATTGTAGGTACCACAGCAGTCTCTTCCCTGCCTATTGACATGGAGTACGGGTATAACTAATAAAACAAAATAAGAAATCAATTATTCATGGTGTAGCCACGTACTTCCGTGACATCATAAAGCATTGCTTCAATGCTCTAAGCACAGGGGAAAAAAAATCCTGAGAGAGAAATAAAGATGAGATAGGACAGACTAGTGGTTAAATAAATTGCTCAGTAATTGCTTCCCTGATGTGAGTGTACCAGTCTCGGCTGGACTGCCAACCTGAATTATTATGCTGTTAATATTGCTATTTGTAGTGCATACAAGTGGAAGGAGCACATTAATTAAAAAAAATCTGATGTGTTACACTCACATGACTTTCTCTACTCTTGTACAAACTATTTTTACAAACGCTTATTCTCCATCTACTTCATGTTAATCGAGATAAACATTTGCACACTGTATGTTATTGCTAATTTTCTTGTAGATGTAAGGGGAAAATATATTTACAAGGGCAATATAGAAAAACAGTAGCCTTTAAGCATATACATATCTCTTAATGGCTGGTTGCTAGGTGCAGCACCATTCCCTTTCCCACAGATTAATACTCTTTGCATATCCAAGACAAAAAAAATGAATAACGAATTCTCATTTGAGAAAATAAGAATTGAAAAATTTAAAGGAATAACAAGTAATATCTCGAAAATGGTTCACTCAACAAAAAAAATGTATATGACATAAATTGTATATTTTAATGCGATCTACATTTTTTGTATAGTAAAATTTTGTCTATCTCTTATGGTTTACCAGTTATGCAAAAGTCGTTCACAATGGAGAATACTTTTGGAGACATTCCCAGAAAATTCAAGTATTACTTTTTATTTGTCATGAAAATATCTTAAACCTATGATATTTTAATCAAAATCGTTAGAGCCATTTTTGAGAAAATTAAAATTTTCGAAAAATCTTCCATGTAAAGGGTAATCTGGGGTGGGGGGATTTTCTTGAAAACCTTCGTGTCGCATCTCTGGAAGATACTGAACCTAAATACCAAGTTTGGTGTTTATCCGACTGTTCATTTCTGAGTTATGCTGTTCACAGACAGACAAACAGACAGATACACAGACACACACACGGACATGTTTCCAAAAAGGCTTTTTTTGGATTCAGGGGGTCTCAAAACATGTATTTCCGGTGAAATCTCGGTATCGAATTTTTGGGTGGAATACAATACTTCCCCTACTTACTATATGTAGTAGAGAAAGTAATTATAAAAGTTATGGATTATTCAGAATTTAATCCACATAGCATCTTTGTAAATAATTAAACCTTCAAAAGAAAATTGTAAGCAATTTAAAGGATTTAAAAGCAAAAATATTTTCAGTGCTAAGCATGTCAAGTTCTCATACTACTGTAACATTACATAGAGTCCTGGTCATCTGACCTGCTCATCAGAAAAAAATATCCATACAAATTGATGAGCGTACATGAGTAAGCACTTCTGGGACTACACAAATAACTGTACACTGCTGGGCCATTATTACAGCAAATGGCAGCCGATGAATCGTTGCAAAAAGTGAAACAGGGAACATTGTTCTTTTTACAGTACAGTAAATATTATTTTTACTTGCGGGCTACTGTGTAGTAAAGTTTTTATTTATGTATGTACATATCCTGTTCTGTAGTGCACTGTAATGCCTTCAAAGAGTAAATCAATGTCTGTTTCAATGGAAGAAAAACTGAAAGCCTTGAAGAGATTAGACAAAAGTGAAATGTTATATAGGGTCTTTCAACAAGAGTGTCCTATCTTTGAACTTAAATAAAACACGTTCTATAAATGATAGAGGTTTATTTCTTTTTTATTTTGGAACATAATTAATGTCATTACATGTGGAAGAGAACATCAGTTAAATGACCGCCGCGACTTCATTTGGTTGCGCTTATACAGTTAACCCAATTTTCAATGACAGAAGAATTAGGTCCAACTTCACGAAAATACGTGTGATGTTATTCATAAGATCATTTACTGTTTCTGGCTTGTTGACATAAACTCCGAGATTTAACATAACCCCACAAGAAGTAATCCAACAATGTTAAATGACATGACCTCGGGGGCCAGTTAACATCACCACCATGGGAAATGATGAAACCTCTGAACTTCTCCTTCAAAGATCGATTGTTTCGAGAGCAGTATGACATGTGGCACCATCTTTCTGGAACCAGATATTTCTGAGATCCATACCATCCAATTGAGCCCAAAAATAGTTCCTTATAAGAGCTCGGTATCTTTCTCCATTGACAGAGCTTCTCCATCTTCATCTTGGAAAAAATATGGACCAATGATTCCACCATACCAAAATCCACACCACACCATAACCTTGAAGTAGTATATTTGTTAGTAGTTGGAAGATGCTTCATGTTTATATGCCCTACGTATGGGAGCCAATTTGTCGCGGTTACTTCGTGTTATCTTATTTCTGAGTGCCTGTTATTGTTTTACTACTTTAAATGTTGGGTTCATTGTCCTCCGGCTAGCTATTATTTCTCGGTCGAGCACATCT
The DNA here is from genome assembly GCA_030765065.1 of Deroplatys truncata. Classification (NCBI taxonomy): domain Eukaryota; kingdom Metazoa; phylum Arthropoda; class Insecta; order Mantodea; family Mantidae; genus Deroplatys; species Deroplatys truncata. The sequence continues at coordinate 12,295,449 of CM060982.1, read as the reverse complement.
CTTGAACAGGGTGTGTAAACGGAAAGGATTTGTTACTCAAAGATAACACTGATAAAAGAATTTGTTTTTACACTTTTATTACCGTCACAATTAATTAAGTTCACATATTGACTCTTGATACACGCCAGACTGAAACTGTTATATTTTCTAATATCACTATAATCACTTATTTGCTGCACATTATTAATTCGCGTATTTCACATTTATAACTAACTTTAAGACGCGAGAGATTCTGTAGAATTGCGACGTGTAACTCGCGAACGATTCTGATGAACTAAGCGACGTTTAACTTCTGAATGATTCTGTTGGACTCAGCGACATGTAATGCGTGGATGATTCTGTTGAACTGGGCAATACTTGCCTCTGGCTTTAGCTTTTTATACTCCCACACCCTAATATGCCTAAAGATTATAACAGAGCTGCTATTGGTTAATAAAACGCGCCAACATTAGCGTCTATTTTTATATCCAATCAAAAATTACGAAAACATATGCTCTAGGGAAGAAATTCCCTCCATTTCTCAGAAAAGCGCGCCAATCTGACGTCATTTGCTTGTCTTTAATAATTGATAAACAACTCACCCCCTCGCTCATTGTTGCCCGCTCTTATTGTCAGTTTCAGTGAGGCCGTGTAAACTTATTTCCTAACAATGCATATAATTAACAAACATCTCAAATCAATGTCATACAATAATGCTTATTTACACTACAATCACTCTGGCATTTACATTATTGTGATACAAATTACTGCCACAACCTTTTGGTGATGAAGTGGTCGTTCTTGAATCTGCATTGGATTGTGATTGCTCCAATAGTGGAAATTTTATTTAACACAACCATCCATCCAAAAGTGGGTTTCGTCGCCGAAGATGATTTTTCGACAAAAATCCGGGTCAGCTCCCAATTGATCCATAGCCCAGTCAGCGAATACACGGCGCAACCTATGGTTGTTGGGCTTTAGTTCTTGAGTTAACACCATTTTATAAGCATGAAACTTAAAGTCCAGTTGGAATTTGTCAAGTTGTGGTCGGTGAAAGCCCCAATTCTTGCGCTCGACGAGCAATTGATTCGTTTCCATTCTCACATACACTCTCACGAACGGCGCCTATGTTTTCCTTGGGGCGCTTACGTCGATTACGTACAGGCATTCTTTGATCGCTGACAGAACCACTTCTTTCAAGTTTATTGATCAAACGCTGAATCGTTCTCTCGCAGGGACGATTGTGCACACCGTAAACTTCACGCAATACACGGAAGGTTTGGCGAATAGATGATCCATTTTGATAATAAATTTTTACAATTTCTACGCGTTACTGAATGCTGTAACGTTCCATGGCTATTTGTCAATAACAACTGTAACCATATGAAAAAAACGACCGTTGTAACTCAATAACAGCAGCAGCTATCACATGTTAAAGATAGGACACTGTTGTTGAAAGACCCTTTAAAAGTTGCACAGGATTATAATGTAGGAAAAACGACCTTAGGAGACCAGAGAAAGGAATCAACAGGAGATAGAAAAATGGTGTACTGAGCAAGTGACCACTAATGCTATAGAACAAAGAAAAAGAATGAAAAAATGTGAGTACGAAAAAGTTAGCGAAGCTTTGTTTCTTTGGTTTGCTAAACACAGGAGTAAAGATGTCCCAATATCCAATCTTACAGGAAAAAGCTCTTGAAATTCTGAAAGGAATTTAATGAGGGTGACCCAGCTAGTGTTTTGTGGCTCGATAGGTGGAAGAAAAGGTATGGTACACCAGCAGCTAACTGTATGTGGAGAAAAATTTCAGCAAATGATGGGTTGGTGGAAACCTTCAGAGATGAGTTTCATAAATTGTTGGACAACGTAAGTTTGACTGGTGGCCAAATATTTAATTCTGATGAGGCGGGACTAAATTATAAAATACTACCTGCTAAAACATTCACAGGTGAGTTTGAAGCTGCAGTACCTGGCTACAAGCAAAGTAAAGTACAAGTAATGATCCTTGTCTTAAGTAATGCCACAGCAAATCTTAAAATGAAACTTACTATGATAGGAAAATAAAAAATTCCAAGAACATTCAAGAATGTGCCCAAAAATTCTCTTCTAGTCAAATATTTTAACCAGAAAAATGTTTGGATGTGTTCAGATATTTTCAAAGAATGGTTTTTTTAATGACTTTGTGACACAGACTGATAACTTTTTGAAGAACAATAACACAGGCCTGCAAAGATTTTGTGGCATGAAATATTTTACATCATAATGGTAAAATTGGATGCTCTGATTTCGAAAATAATAATAGTTTTTGCATATCACATAAGGATTTTGAACAATTCTGTTTCAACACAAAATTGAATGTTCAGGATGCTAGTATTAACATCACTGTATATCCAACTTACAGCATGGTTGATTAGAATATGTAAACATACATCGTGTTGTACCATGGTCTATCTCTGTTTACAGGTAATGTTGAACCTATCTTAGAATCCTCAGCACAATTTTAAACTTTTTCTTATCTGATCTCTTTTGAAGCCATATTGTGTTGTTCATTTTATTTGTGGGAAAAAAAAAAGGTCGAGTGCTATATCTAGGAGGGCTGTGTGAACAATACTAACAATTTCTGTTATGTGATAAAGCAGCAGAAAAGAAACATTACTGCATTTATCAGGGGTTTGTATCTGAACTATTTTAAAATTAAATTAGGAGATCAAGACAAGAATTTTGCTCATCATATTGTGTGTAAAAGTTGTGTAGAAAATGTGAGACAATGGTACATGGGAGCTTGTTCATCTATGGCCTTTGGTGTTCCTATGGTATGGTGCAAACAACAAAATAATTTTAATGACCGTTACTTTTGTCTGTGTAATACATCTGGATTCAATAGAAAAAACAAGTCAAGCAAGGGTATCAATGAATAAATCCTACTCCTATTGAAAGTACATAATGGAAATGAGCTACTACACAGTATCTATCATGAAGAATGATATCAATAGCTGAGTTGGCTAAAATTACTCCAGTTAAACCTCCAACAGTAAATAAAAAAATGAATCCTAATGCTCATAAAGATTCTGCATGTATTGTTGTGATATCGAAACTTGGCATCAGAAATGAGGCCTGTGTCACATGGACCTGATGTTTCTGTTCCACCTATGGTAGTACTGATACTTTGAATGTAGAACATGATTTAAATTGGTCCCCAGACTTAGAAGATGACATTCCAAATCTATTGAGTCAGTCAGAATTAAATGATTTGGATCTTACAAAAGAAAAAAGTGAACTTTTAGGTTCAAGGCTGAAAGAAAACAATCTTTTAAGACCTGGAACAACTTTCTACTGGTACAGACATCGTAAAGAAGAGTTCCAGAAATATTTTATAAAGGAAGGTGTGTATTGCTGTGATATCCCTAACTTGATAGGTCATCTTGGAACAGCTTACGATGCAAGATTGGCGTCTAGCTATTGACTCAAGCAAGAAAAGTCTGAAAGGTGTTATGCTACACAATGGCAATATGTTTGCTTCAGTTCCAATAGCTCACTCTATATCCCGTAATGAAACATACCAAAACTTGTATACTGTCCTAGAAAAAATAAAATATAATGAACACAAGTGGCATATATGCTGTGATCTTAAAGTGTGCTGTATTTTATTGGGCCACCAAGTAGGGTACATGTGAATGGGACTCTAGAGCCAGAGAAAGACACGGGTGAAACTAATTGGCCAAAATGAAAAGATTTGGTGCCAGGGACAAAAAATGCAGTAAATTGCCCGCTGATTGACTCACAAAAGGTTTTGCTACCCCATTATATATCAAATTAGGGATAATGAAGCAATTTGTCAAACCTTTGGACAAACATGGTCCATTTTCCAACATCTTATTCAGAAATTTACAATGTTGTCTGGATCAAAAGTGAAAGAAGGCATTTTTGATGCCCCACAGATTGGCAAACTCATGAAAGATGTTCATTTTTAAATATCATGACAGACATAGTGGAACTCATGCAATAAAATTATAAACAAGTTTTTGGGTAATGTTAAAGATGACCAATATGAGCTTAAAATTGCATTTTCTGCGTTCTCATCTTGAAGTTTTTCCTGAAAACTTGGGTGCACTAAGTGAGGGACAGGGAGAGAGATTCCACCAGGACATAAAGGGGATAGAAACAAGTACCAGGGTCGATGGGATGTCTCCATGATGGCTGACTACTGTTGGTATTTAATTAGAGATAACCCTCATCAGGATCACAAATGCAAGTCAACTCAGCATTAGTTTTGAACAAAGCAGAGGAGAAAATAAAATCATAAGGTATGCTTGAAATTTTCTAGTTCAATGTAAACTGTTGCATCTGTAGAATTGAGATTGTTTCTTAGTTTGCATGATTTCACACATTTTAAATTGTACTTAAAAACTAGAAATAAACTCAAATATTACATATTTCCTTTCTGCATGCCAAAAAAGCAGCATGTCATACAAAAAAAAAAAAATGGAAAGCAGATTTGAATTCAGCATACCAAAATTAGGTTTAAAGACTATTTAACCTCATGCCACAAAAAAAAAATATTAATTTGCGGGCCTGTGTAGTTTGCTAAGAAAAATATTACTACTTTTTGATGATGCTCCTCACCTGAATGAAGAAGAACTTAAAGAAGGAGAAATAAAAGCCATGGTTTTACCTCAAAATTCCACGGCAGTCTCTATGTGGATCAAAGGTTTTGAAGACTTTAAAAAGAAATTATTCCAAGAATCTTTTGTCAACTTAAATTGATTGAGAAGAAGATATGATGAAAAGTTTGCAAAGCATGAACATAAAGGATGTTGGCTATTACATAGCTCAATGTTGGGAAAGTATGAGCTCAACATCAGTTTCAAAATCATGGAAAGTTTCGTTAAGTGAAGGTGAAGGACAGGAAGAAGAATCTCTAGAAAGTGTTGAACTTGAGAAGGCTAATCAAGAAGACATGTGTGTGCTAAAAAATAAAAAATGTCTGGATATGATGAAGCGTCAGTAGAGGACTTCAATGAATAGTTTTCAAGATGAATATGAAGTGACAGACAAGAATATAATTAATATGGTGCTAAATGAGAAAGATAATAAAGACAATATAGTGATGCCAGAAAAGAGAGATGAATTTCTCACATCGAAAGACATAAAGCCTGGAAATACATGGAACAGCTGGAGGAAATTTCATCAATGAAGATTTTAGTTCTGCAGAGCCTGCGAGATCTAGCTGGGAGAAAACATCAAACAGCTGGCATTACAAAAGTTAGTTCCAACCTTTTTCATCAGGTTCGATTGCTCTTTATGTAGTTTTTTGTAAATTGTTCTTTGTTATACATACAGTATAAATTTGTAGGTTGTTCAGAGTATATACCAGTACATATGCAATTTTTTAAATAATGTATTTAGTCAGTTATAAAATTTGGTATTTGTTACTTTCCGCATCATCCGACCAGGCCACGGCCCATTTAAATTGGTTAATCGTGACTCTACTGTATTTTAGTTGATGCTTTTCTTCTTGAAGTAAACTAAGGTGGATTTCATTCCTGTAATAAAATTCTTAGATGTGTGATTTACATGCTTTGTTTCAGGAGGTGAAATTTCATATTATTTATAAAATGTTATTTCCTGGAAGAAAGAGTTTGCACCATAAGTTTGTTAAAAAAAATGCAAGTAGGTTATTTTTATATAACAGGAATGCTTTCTGTTTTGTCAATAAGTTCATGGATCCAAGTAAAGTGAAGGATGATTGAAAATGTTGGCAGAGATGAAAGCATGGGTAGTATTTTTTTAGACAATTAATGAAAAGAATTCCATATACAGCATTAATGCTTGTTCTGTATGCTTGTTCTTTCATTTAAATGAACTTTGTTATCTATGGAGAATTATTCTTCCTACATTTTAGTATGTTTATCTGCTATGAGCAGTTGAAAATAATATGTAATCATTTGATAGAATGTTGGATGTTAGATGCAGTAATTTCAATTCAACAGTTTTCAGCTGACAGATATCCCTTTCTGGATTGATTAAAATCAAACTGAATTTGTTAGTGTCAAATCTGAATGGAGGAGACAGTGTGATTTTATACTTTTGATGTCATATAACAAATGCAGATTTTTCATATTGTAGTGAACCCCCCCCCGGAAAGAATCCTAGGGTGGGGGGGGGGGGTAATTTCAGATGGAAGGAACAGTTGTTACTTGGGTTGAGGGGTGCCATAGGGAAGCTAGGATGTGTCAGATAGTAACTACACCAGGTTCTATACAAAATCAAAAGCTCTTGGCTAGGGGCCATTTAATTAAACATGCTGTGTTTGGGAACCCACTATTGGACCACATGGTGCAAGAGCTTAGCACACATCACGAGGACTTACCTGAAAATAGTTCTAGGAGGGCTTGAGTAGATACTGTGCTAGTTCAGGTTTCAAGATTCAAGTTTAACGTAGATGACTGTCTAGCGTGATGACGTAAAAACGTTGCCAATAAATACACTTTGCCATGCTACATCAGCAAATATTTGTCCCCATTGTTTGGTTTGTTCCAATTACACCACTTGAAGTCTGATGCAACTTCCTGGTTGTAGACTGAATCTCTGTTACACTATGAAGCTGGAGAACATTCACAAGAAATGTTTTAATATAATGAACTATGAGCCAGATATGCAAAGTTTAAAAATGCCAAAGGATTGCACCTACATCCAACCCACCAAGTTCTAAAATCACTGCTTTCTTTAGGGACCATGAAATCAATTGTCTACCAGACTTTGGTAAACAGAGGCTCATAATGAGAATCATAATAACTGAAGCAAAAATAGGATAGCAGTTAGATATGCTGATTTGAGTTTGCCAATCCAAGACACACTGAGCTCTGCAACCAAGCCTTTGAACAATTGATGTAAATTACTCTTCTTATTCTTATAGGTAATAACTTGCGTGAAACAATTAATGTTGCATTTGCATTTCTTAGTGTTGTAGAAATGCAACCGCAGCCTATGGCTCAAAAATCTCTTATGGATATCTTCTAACATAACATAAAGAATCTGTACTCAATATAGAAAAGAAGCTAGAATCACGGGAATCATGAACCATAAGGAGACAACTCCTCTGCATGTCTTACCCATCTGTAGGCTGATAACCTATAATGGGGAAGTATACAAGGTGTGTTAAAAAAAAACCGAACTTTTGAAATAGCACCTCAACCAGCACCAGAAGCGCGTTGTTGCTACTGAGGCCTGAAGCACCAGCGGCAGTTTTAGAGAACAAACTGTCATTTGCCTCATTTCATTGTGACTGTTAGTTGTCAAGCTACATCCACTGAAGTGAGCACAAGATGTTCGTTGAATTAGTGACAATGAAAAAGCTTGAAGAACAATGTGCATGCTTGTTGTGATATTTTGCTACAAACTTGGCAAAACTGTTACAAAGACACTTCAGTTGTTTAGCCAAGCATATGGGGAGGCCTATATGAGTGCTATGAGCGGTTTAAGGGAGAATGTTGGTTGATGAGGATCCCAACCTACTTCATCAACAGACGAGATTGTCCATCAGGAATTTGTACCACATGGTCAGATGGTAAACAAGCAAGTCTACCAAGAAATGTTAGCATGTTTGAGGGATGCTGTCTGAATTATGGAAAAACCAGACTTGGATGTTACATCATGACAATGTACCGGTTCATGTGTTGCTCTTGTCTGGCAAAACATCAGACTCCCCTTGTGCCCCATCCACCCTTTTCTCCAAACCTAACCCCAGCAGACTTTTTGTATGTTCCCCAAACAAAACCGTGTTAAAAGGACATCGTTTCCAAACCATAGAAGAGATTCAGGAGAGTGCAACAAGAGACCTGTGCCCACCCCAGAAAGTGCTTTCTAAAAATGGAAGAAATGTTAGGAACGTTGTATTGCCACTCTTTAAGGGGGACAGTGCTGTACAATAAGCAATAAAGATGTTATAGCAAAAGTTCTGTCATTTTTTGAACACGCCTCATATATTCAAATTCCTTAAAGAATTCAACTGGATGGATCTAATACGATTTTTGAGGACAGAACAGGCAGTTTTTGCCTCTACCTTGGAGTGTAGAAGAAGAAAAAGGAGAAGGCGAAAGTTAGAAACAATGATGCATTTTTAAATTTACTTAAGGCAATTCAGAACTAGTGACACTAACATCATTTAAATACTCACTTGACATGTTTTAAGAAACTGTTCCCATCAGAAGGTGGACACAATTCTTTGAAACATGTTGAGTAAAATAGGGGATGTTACTAGCTCAGAATCACCTTAAGTAAATCTGTATTCGTTTTGCAGCAATCTTTATAGCATAAATTTGTTTTTGCTGTTATGTAGGCAACATTGATCACACCAGGTGTTGAGGCAAGCATCTACAAATCATAAAAAATTTAATGTGTTGTTACATACTACAAGCTTTGTCACAATAAAGGATTAAAGAAAAGAAAAGAAAAAAAAAGATAAGTAATATGTGCTACTAATCCAAATAGTAAAGTAAAGCAACATTGTAACATCCACATCTGATTGCACATATCCACAGGGTAAGAAATTTCAAATTGTAAGAGACTGTAGCCAAGCAAAAATAAACATTAATTTCTTCAAACTCATATTCATGCACAGCTCACAAGTCATATTGCATGCATCTTGAAGGATTTCTGGGGAAAATCGTGTCAAGCAACTATAGAATGTATTTACACTGAGGTATTAAATGTTGTGCTAGCGGTATACGTTGGGTTGTCTCTTGAGAAAAATTACAGTGATTGTGGGAATTGTGTATATAATATTTCCAACTCCATTTATAAAGACTTTCCGTTTCAGCCAGTTTCTCCTAATTATGTCAGCTTTTTGGCAGATAACTGTTGCTGACACAAATCTCTGCATGTACTGAGAATCCTAGCTAATTCTTTGCATTTATAAAGCATCTCAAAGTTATATGATAATCATGCAAATAAAAATGTTACAAGAAGGAAGTGAAGAAAAACTAAAGTAAACAAACAAGCCTAATTTGAAAGACGTAACCTTGGCCTCTGCCTCAAAAGTTTAGTTGCCAACTAGGGAAAGAAATTTCAATCTTTGGTGTTAGCAGTAATAATTCTTAGGATCCCGGGTACGATTCCCTTGGGGGTGCGAATTTTTCTCTAGCTGAGATTATTCCCTATTCTTCCCAGAGTCTGGAAGTATGAATGAGTGTGTGAGGTAATGATTAAAATCCAAAAAGTACAAGAAATCCAACGAACAAGAATATATGAGTTAACACCATTGCCAATAGGCAATAAGTTCTAAAGGAAAGGCTGCCGATAAGACCAATGTAGTTAAAGGCGGGATATAAATGGAGCAAAAAAAAAATCTTTAGTTTAAGTTTTAAATGTTGCTCTGGTCAAACTCAGGCTAGTTTAAGTATATATTTTCATTCGCATATCATACTTTTCTTTAATTGGAACACTGACATGCATTTTACTCCCAGGTAAATTTCAGCATATGTTACTACATATATCTCCACATGTGTTGTTATTGAAGTTGCAGTGATCATTGTTAGTTTGATCACAATAGCAATATTCTTTACAGTTTCCATTGCCTCATTGGTTTCAGGGGTTTCTCACTCCCCATACTTTTTAAAATAAAACTAGTCAGATTATACTCTGGTTCTGTAGCTGGTTAGGATAGGACTAGAAGCGGAGGGGGGCTTGGCAGATATTTTGTTCCTAGGCTCTTGACAGAGCACCTCCAGGAGGCAGAGGGCAGTGTCCCTACCATTTATAGATTTGAATTTCCCGGGTGATGGCTGGCACCCCTCCCCCTGTGGGCTTACACATCTCCTGGGGGGGCTCAGGATCCGGAGACCGCTTGCGGTCAGGGGATGAAAGTTTTCTCTGCTATGCACATACTGAGACTTTTCTCCGACACTTGCAACCCTGAAACAAACCAACCATATGAAAGGTGAAGTGAAATGAGAATGGAGATCAAATGTAATGAGGGACAGAAAATTCAGGGGATGTAATGATCCTTCCCAGTATTTCTCTGGTGACCCAGGAAAAACCCTGAAAAAAAGAAACTATGGGTCAGGAAGGTCAGCCATGGGAATGGAACCCATGACTTCTCAAATGCGGGCCACAGACTCACCGCCTGAACCATCCCACTTAGTGTACCATTTATGTAATTTTATTATTTTTTACTATAAACTAAGAGAATTACATAGCAATGATTAAAGTGAAGCACTGTGAGTTGGATAATAAGATAGGAAGCAAGGAGGTGCATTGTTTTCCCACAAAGACAAAAGCGGTTCATTAGTAAAGTGGTGGTTTTTAATTTTAAAATACATTCCAGTTTATAAAAATGATACAACATAGGTTAACATTGTGTTTTTAAGGTAAAGTAATTGATAGTGTTACCAGATCCCACCCTTACACATTACCTCCCTTAACTCTGGTTCATTTAACTTCTCGAGTTGTACAGGAAACATCTTCAGGTATTTGTTTACGTATACTTGTAGGAACTAAATCATTTGGGTTAGACTGGTTGCTTCTGAAGCATCTGACAATTATATATAATTATACATTAAGAGTATAAACATGAAAAAATAGAAAATTTAGAAGCTTGAAAGTAGGCAGCTTCAAGGTGGTAATATGCCTCAGGCAATAATCCTAAAGGGTTCCACAAGACATATGTTCTCTCAAACAAAAAGCAAATATTGCCAGAATTTCATAACAACAGCAAGGCACCAGAACATGTGTGCTTATTCACATAGTGAAAGCACTGAGGCATGTAAACCAATACTAGAAATTAATGACAGGCTATAAAAGTTTCTAGTTGGGGAAATAGAATTTTGCACCATTCTTGTGATGAAATTCTTCAATGATGATTGTTAGAAGAGAAAGGCAGAAAGTAACTGATAACCATGTGGTTAGATTAACGATATTAAAAACCGTTTCTCCTTTGTCTGATTTTGAAATGTGTTTTATTTTGCAGTAAGAAGTCTTCTGCATGATATGCTGTGCTAGCAGTGGCTTTGTGTGCTCAACACATAGCCACACAGCAGGCCAGCACTCCGCTTTAACTAATGTTGGCAGCAGGTGAAGACAGTATGGCAGAAAGTGCAATAGCAACAGTGCAAACTTCTGTTGATCCCAATACAACAGAGCCGTCCATACCCATAGAGGAAGAACACTTTTGCAAACAAATCTTATACATAGAAATAAGCACTTCCAGGTAGGTTCATAATTTAGAGAAAACATTACATAATAAAAATCACCTCTGACAATAGTTCACGGAATATTTAAAAGGCTGGCTTATGTCAAGTTCGCCAAGAAATGTTTTTGTAGCATACATCACTTTTCCTACCAGAAGATAAGGGAAATGCCTATTTTGCTCACCTGCAATGTGATTTTGAATTTAATAACTAATAAGAGAAAATGCACCTATTTATTAGGTCTCCCCAAATTTTGAAAGCTAGAGCTGGCATCAGAAAGTTGTATTCCCAAAAAGTATGTTGCTGCTGAAGACTACATTGATATGATTTCGTGGCAAGACTGTCAGCTATCCATCACAGGAGGAGATTTATCCAATAAAATGTAGATGCCAGGTTTGTGGCTGTGGTCCAATTCACCCATGACTCCTCACTGGTTACAGGAACAGGGGTTTTTGAAATTTAGAATGCACTTTCGTTAATATACTAAATCCACTTTGTCATATGCATGTTGTAGACAGATTGTCATTTTACTGGACCAGACCAGATAAATTGCAGCACTGATGTAACCCCATTCCCTATTGTCAGAACAAGGCAGTTGAGTGTTGCATGTGACTTAAATTTTCAAGAATTTGTTGTGTGTGGGCAGTATAATACTTGCTAAATTTAAAATTAAATGCTATATTCCTAATGCATTGTTTTTATGTATTAGAAGTAATAAACAAATCTTCATCTTGTGATGCAAAATGTATGAAAGTACCCTCTGAAATTGGAAATTATGGTAGAGGTAAGGAAATTAAATAGGCTTCATCTGCACTCAAAGCAAAAATTTACTTTATAAAATTGTTGAGATATTTTAACACCTAAGGCAGAAGTAATTTCGAAGTGAATATTTGTCTAAGTTCAACTTGATTCTATGGCCAGTTCACATTGATGTGTCTAACTTCATTTATAATATCACCATTCATATTCAGTTGATGCTGTTAAACGTGCAGTTGTAAGCAGATACTTAGCAACACATAAGCATTTATTTATTTGTTTACTGTATGTTGTTTTCAGGTAAATGCATATTTATTACACATATTACAATATAATTTTCAATTCAAAATCTTATTTGATTTTAAAGTATTTATGCTCATTCATAAAAACTGAAATGCTCTCCCTTTCATTTTCAAACTAAATATGAAGTAAGTAAATATTCCTACATGAAAAAACAAATAAAAAATATAATTTAATTTCGTCTGTAAACCTCTGCTTCTTTTGCTTCCCCCATTCTCCACAGTGTGAATGAAATCAAAGGGTTAATCCTCCCAAACATCCTGTATTTCATTCCACAAAACCTCTTTGTTTTTTTGCTGTCTTGCAGGCCAATTAAACTCCAATGGGATTCAAATCTGGTGAGCAAGGAGAACAATCAATTACTGTGATATCTTGCCTTTGCGAGAACCAGTTTGTGTAGCCAGGACGATTATCTTGCTGAAATTAAATTATTCTGTCGAGATATCTATTTCTCACAAAAAGAATTATATGCACTCAAGTTTGTCATTATACTACTGGTTGTTTTATGTACCATCAAGTCGCCACAACACAGATATGCAACCGTGGCATTCCTTTGTGCCACATATTTTTTGTTGTAACATTTTCCTCTGGGCAGTAGATAATTACTTTCCCCCTTTTGTAGACGAAAATGTCACCTCATCTGTGAATATAACCCTATTTCAGTTGCAATTGACATTTTCTTCTGCAAATGTCAGGTAAAATGACCTGTAATCATCTCTAAAATGTTGCTTTAGATTTGCAGCTGATTGAGCAAAGAGCCCCAACATAATCTTAACAGCACAGAGCTGTGCAGTTCAAATTTGAATTGAATTAATTTTTATTGTAGACACATGCTGGAAGGGATTAATGTCCGTCTCTCCTGCAGAGGAATGGGCAAATTGCTTTCAACCCAAATCAGGTTGACAGTGAGCAATCCTTTCCTTGGATAACCACAACCACCTCATAGCTTTCAAGCGATCTTGCAGCATGAGAAACAGAGTAACCATCAATATTCATTAATATAAGGAGAGATCTCATAGTGATTTATCTTTATGTGTATGCTCAGCTATAGTAGCATCAAGGCTATAAGATGTGTGTGGGTGACCATGCCGAGGGAGGGCACCAATTGGGACAGAAAGTTTAAAATCCAATGTTATGTGAATTAAATATTTTATTTAGTTTTTCATTGTAGAATATTACTAATGTGGCATTTATTTTGAAAACAAAAATGATTACTTCATGCTGGTCTGTTTAAAAAAGAATGCCTTGAAGTTAAAATACATTTTTCCCATAGTAAACATGTCTATTTAAATTAAATTTGAATTTTAAAAAAGGTTCAAATCCAGGTTATCCCAATTACTAGATACGTATGTGTCATTGTTAATTCATCTGATAGGCATCTTCCTTTATCACTTACCTTGCAAATAGTGGTATTAAGTTGTGTATTGTGAACATAGCAACAGTAAAGGCTTCCAATGTTTTTTGAAGCAAACTGTCTTTCTGGCTGTTGCTCATTTTATCTGTCTTAGGGTGTGCATATATTATTAAGTGGTTTCTTATCTTTGCCTAAATATGCAGATAATTCAGTAATGAGCATGCAGCATTGTTATGAAGAACACATTACAGTGTTAATTTTATGGCACATTTTCTTCCAGAGTATAACTTGAAACTTTGAAAATTAATATACATGCTTAAGCTTTCACAGCCGGCGTCAATATTATAAAAATTATTAAATCAAACCGGGCTTTTTGGCCGTGTTCTAAACGATAAAACATTACCTGGCGTTTCGCCCAACATTCCGGCCAGCATCTTCAGAGGACACACTGAATGGCTTCTGTCATCAAGCTGACAGTTTGGTTTGTTTTAAGAATTTTAATAATTTTGAAAATCAATTAATTGTAATAGAATATAATAGGCCTTCCCGTTTTCCAGAATAATAAATTTAGAAAGTACTAGCTAAAAGAAAGAGATGGACTTGTGTGTGTTCAGCGTAACAACCATTTTAAAATAGAAAGTTACCTAAAATAACTAATTGATAAAATAATGTCATATTTTGAAACAAAGTAAGGTTTCCATTCTGAATGTCAGAATTTGGCACAGATTTAATGTATGTGTCTAGTTTTTTTTTTAATCAAAAGCTTGTCATTAATGAATTAAAAGAGTGCTGAAAGAGTAAGTCATTTTGTCAGTAGTGTTAAAATATGTTGAAGTATTTTTATTTTCTCTACTACGTATAGTAAGTAGGGGAAGTATTGCATTCCACTCAAAAATTTGATACCGAGATTTCACCAGAAATACATGTTTTGAGGCCAGAATCCAAAAAAAGGTATTTTGGAAACATATCCCTCTGTGTGTGTCTGTGAACAGCATAACTCAGAAACGAACAGTTGGATGAACACCAAACTTGGTATTTAGGTTCAGTATCTTCCAGAGATGCGACACGAAGGTTTTCAAGAAAATCCCCCCACCCCAGATTACCCTTTACATGGAACATTTTTATTTTCTCAAAAACAGCTCTAACTATTTTGATTAAAGTATCATATGTTTAAGACATTTTTATGGCAAATAAAATGTATATCTTGAATTTTCTGGGAATGTCTCCAAAAGTATTCTTCATTGTGAACGACTTTTGCATAACTGGTAAACCATAAGAGATAGACAAAATTTTACTACACAAAAAATGTAGATCGTGTTAAAATACACAATTTATGTCATATACATTTTTTTGTTGAGTGAACCATTTTTGAGATATTGCTTGTTATTCCCTTAAATTTTCCAATACTTATACTTTTTCTAAAATGGGAATTCGTTATTCATTTTGTTTGTCTTGGATATGCAAAGAGTATTAACCTGTGACAAAGAGAATGGTGCTGCACATAGCAACCAGCTATTAAGAGATATGCCTATCCTTAAAGGCTACTGTATTTCTATATTGCCCTTGCAAATACAAAACAAAGGGAACATAGTACGCCTTAAGCGATAGTCAAATATTTTTAAAACTGGTCACCATGTATAAAATGTAATTCTCTTTGAATGTCAAGAACATAAAAAAAGAACAACGAATTCTCAGTTGAGAAAAAGTGTAAGTATTGGAAAATTCAGAGAAACAACAAGGTATATCTTGAAAATGGTGCACTTTACAAAAAAAAATGTTTATGACATATATTGTATGTTTTAACGAGATCTACATTTTTTATGTAGTAAAATTTTGTCTATCTCTTGCGGTTTACCAGTTATGCAAAAGTCATTCAGAATGAAGAGGACTTTTGATGACATTCCCAGAAAATTCAAGATATACATTTTATTTGCCATAAAAATGTCTTAAATATATGATACTTTAATCAAAATTGTTAGGGCCGTTTTTGAGAAAATAAAAATTTTCAAAAAAATGTTCCATGTAAAGGGTGGTTAGGGGTGGGGGATTTTCTTGAAAATTTTCATGTCGCATCCCTGGAATATTGAACCTAAATACCAAGTTTGGTGTTTATCCAACTTTTCGTTTTTGAGTTATGCTGTTCACAGACAACAGACAGACACACACACAGAGACACAAGACATACACACGGACATGTTTCCTAAAAGGCTTTATTTTTTTTATTTCCTGGACATACAAAGAGAATGCAATGTCCTCATAGCAACCAGCTCTTAAAACATTTGACTATCGCTTAAAGCCTACCATATTCCCCTTGCACCTAAGAAAATTAGCAATAAGATAAGAGTCAGCAAATGTTTATCTCAATTAACATGAAGTAGATGGAGAATAAGCATTTGTAAAAGTAGTTTGTACAAGAGTAGAGAAAGTCATGTGAGGGTAACACATCAGATTTTTTTATAGTTATATTTTCACAAAAAAGTTATTATGTTTCTGCAGTGCAAATATCTTTGATGTTTGGTAAAGTATCTACTGAGCAGCAATGTGGTGACTCACATTCGGGAGATCCTAGGTTCAAATCCCCAGGGCTGACCAAAGCTTTTGTTGCAGTTTTCCTTGATCGTAGGCAAATGCTAGGTTGGGTAATTTGACCATCCTTCTTCTTCTTCACCACCATATCAGGCATTGGGCTGATCACCCATCCTGGATATGGTTTGATCCAAAGTTTGCTTGTTCCTTGACAGGTTACTGACCCAAGGCATTGGCTTGTAAGTCCAACAAAGAGGAGGGTAATCCATTAAAGAAGAAGGTAAAGTATCTGCTGTTTGATTACAAGTCTTATTATAGTGTTACTTATTAATATTAAACCCTAAAGCATATAAAAATATTTGTTTGTTCCAAGCAGATTTTAAATAGAAAACATCACCATAAAAATTTTAGTAACTTGGTCAAATTTTGTGGGTTTAAGTTTATTTTCAGATTTTTCAATCTGTTTAGGTGAGTAAAAGGCAATTAAGATATTGATAGACTATGGCTTATTTATGTAAATAATTTTTTGTCATTTTTTAACAAGACATATTATATTTAATTCATACATTAAATTAAAGAAAAAGTAAATAAGAAGGTTTTGGATATAGAATTTGACACACATCTTGTCTCACAAAGCTAGTATCAGTCATCTGGTTATTCTGAACTTTTTAACAGTTCGTAATAGTATTGTAGTAGTAATATATGATAATACCTTTGTTGTAAATAGGCAGATTTTGTTCCCTTACAAGATAAACGTAATACGTAGCACAGCAGCTGGCTAATTAATTGCAAATTGTTTTACAAATCTAACAAGAGTTTTTAATACATTTTACGTTAATTTTTTCAGGTACAGCTCAGCTCATTGTTTTGTTCTTATTGCAGAGTGCGAATTTGGGATGTGATAATCTTGGTTCCAAACTTCATATTCCTGTTATTTTTGGCTCTGAGATTTAACAGGGCAAGATTAAAATTGAGAGCCACAAGTAGCCCAATATTTCTGACATTCTATGGCCTGGTAAGACATAGCTTTTTATAAAGTATATTACTAGGAGTGTTTAAACTTCAAATGAACCTTTTTATTTAAGTATATTTTGTTCCAGGTATTGGTGAATATAGTAATCAGCGTCATACGCTGCATTGTTTCAATGACAGTTAATGCTTCAGCTGTTGTTGGTGGATATGTTGACAAAGGACTTTGGATAACTGTTCGATTTTTTCTTCTTGCAATGGAGCTAAGTGTTGTTATTTTTGGTCTGGCTTTTGGTAAGTGCCTTACAGCACTTATGTTTAATATCTGTTAGATTGAGTGATCATAAAAGCATATTAATTCTGCTACAGCATAAAGTATTGTTAAAATTACAAAATAAAAAAATTAAATGAACATCCATGTTAAGCTAATGATCACCATCAGAATAGTGGGATTTTTGCTTGTTGATACCTAGAGAAGTCATGTAGATATAGATATGGTGGAAAATATAACAACTGCTAACCACTAAGAAAGGTTCATGCATTAAAATTAATGGTAATTTGCTGAACATTTTTAACTCGATTTCTTTAAGCTTCTATGTGTATTAAAAATAAATGGAAGATATAAAATCGCTAATAGTGATAATCAAGTGAGGAGTAATAATGTGTATTATTGTATTGCATAATTTATTCAGTCTTTTTAATCAATATTGTAGCTATACACATCTTATACAGAACATGTCAAAGCTTAAAGTTTAACAAATAATAATAATGGTAACAACAAATAACAATTGAAGTAAATATCGAGAAAATCAGAATATACATTATTTATAAAGATATATTATATAGTATTATAAAAACAATTCTCAAATAAGAATGCTTAAGGTTTATTTTCAAAGTTTTAGTTTTATTTTGCTTGGCACAGAATCAATATTTTTATTGCTGCCTGAAGTACATCATGTTTCATTAATTGTGTATTTGCTGACAGAGTATGCATTATTTTTATAGATCGGATGTTGTGGGTATGAATTTTTTGACTTGAAAGAAGTAGCTATTCTGTTTTGCAAACAACAGTATTTTTAATATATAAATGCATGATAGAGGTAGAATTTTCAGTTGTTTAAATAGCGGTCTACATGCCCAATGATTCTTTTTTTCATATTATGAAGATTGTTTTTGTTGCTGGTAAGTTTTTCCAGAAGCAAGTAGTGAACATCTGCAAAATAAGTGGTTTGGAGCATTTTTGTAACAAAATGAAAGTTGAATGATAGATGCATCTTATGTGTAGAAAACTAGCAAGTCTACTGCATACAGTTCCCTAGAGCAGATCATGAATATTTGCTTTTTTAATAGCAGGAAGCATATTGCTTTGTGTTTATTTTCAATAATAATTTTATTATTCTAACATGCAGTGAATGGGAAGACTAAGCAAAACGTGATGAGAATAAAGTTCCAGTCTGGTATACTGATGGTTTCAAAATCAATACAGGAACAGGTACTGGACTGTGTGGGAATAGTACCAAGCTTTCATTTAGCTTGAATCAAATCATCACTGTCTTTCAGGCTTAGAAAGTTTTTGGTAAAGTATAGGAAGGGCTGCAAAGCTAGATGTGTTCTGATAGTCAAGCAGACCATTAGCTTCTTATTGAGATCAAATATAGTGCTCTGAGTCCTTCGTGACACTGGCTGAACATAATTCACTTCATCTGAAATGGATGCCAACACATGCAGACGAGGCCACCAAGAAAGGAACTGAGTTACCATTTATTGGACCTGAATTACCTCTGGTCCTGTTTTTAAGAAACGTTAAGCTGGTACTGGAATTTGACAGCAAGTTCCAGACGCCCTGAAGCTTTAATTCAAGATCTTATTAAGTGCAGGTTGTGAGAACTGCTAAAATAAGCAGGAAGTCCTTCTGCATGATGTGTTAGCAGAGGGATGAGACAGCTGCTCATTTGTGCTTTGCACTTGCTATGAGGGTGAGTCAATAAATAAGTCGCAAACGTCAGTTTACCATATAACATATTTAAATTGTGCATATGTATTTTGCCAGGAGATAGCAGCATATGTATGCTTGTCGTAGTGGGTGCACGACATCACATAGGCACCTGGTCAGTCAGTGGCACCCAGAAGAAGATGGTGGGTGTGTTGCAGGAGTGTACACGAAAAGAACAGTTGTGTGTGTGGGTGTGGGGGTGGGTGGGTGGGTGTGTGAAAGTTAAAGAAGATTCCATCAGTCCGCAAGGTTTTGCTCACCGTTTTGGGACATGCAAGGCATCATACTGTTGCCACCTCTGCAGGACAACCAGGATGCTTCGCCTTCCCGTATTAAACTTCTGAATCCAATTGAACACAGCTTTCCATAATAAACACTCTCCATACACGGGATGCATTTCGCGATGCACTTCTGTGAACTTCTTTTGCCCACAAAAAAAAACAGAAAAGCAACCGCACTCTGTTTTCATGTACACTCCTACAACACACCCGCCATATTCTGGCAGTCACTGACTGACCGGGTGCCTACATGATTGCTGTACACCCACTACGACAAGCATACATATGCCGTTATCTGCTGCATATGTATGCACACACACAGAATTTAAATACGTTATACAGTAAACTGACGTTTGCAACTTATTTATTGACTCACCCTCGTAATCAAGGACACACTGTTTTAAGAAGCAATTTCCAAAGAGCTGGCATTCAGTTCATCACAAGCACCAGACACTGAAATTAAGAGAAGCAAGTTGGGGTAACACAGGAGATCTGTTAAAGGTTGCAGGGCAGGGCAGCAATATGCTTCCCTTTATTAAACCAATTCCATGGGTGGCATGCACCAACTTGGAGTAAGCTCTACTTTCGTAGAAAACTACTATTCAAGTCAACACTCGCCAACTTCCATGCTATAGTAAACTACTTCCGAAGAATTTTACTTCTTTCAGATCCTCCCAGATTAAATTACCGTAGAAGTAAATGTTGGAGAGCACCATCATGTAGTATGTTACTACGGAATTAAATAGAGCACAAATATAGATTAGAATTTACTCTTGCGACCTGGATGGAGTAGCTAATCTGTCGATTGAACTAGAATACCATATCGTATTTGGAGGAAGATATATTTGACGCGTTCATGGATTACTTAGATAACATTGATGATCTCGATGAAGAAAACCAACATTCTGCTCTACTTGTATCTTCCACAGCGATGATGATGTATATTGTATATTTCCAACAGATGTCACTCTATGTTATACGCTTGACTAACATGTCACTCTATGTTATACGCTTGACTAACGCAATGCTGGCAACATATGAATAATGCCACCAAAGCTCCGAAACTGCGGAAACGACCACAGGGCGTAGGCGAGGGATCTTATATAACCTTAGGTTTATGAATTCATGGAAGATTAGGTTTAGGTTAGGTTTTTTTTTTTATATATATATATATATATATATATATATATATAAGCTTACGTTTCTGAATTCCCGGAAGGTTAGGTTTTTTATATAAGCTTAGGTTTGTGATTTACTTTCATATATATATAACCTTGTTTCAATTTGTTACCAGTGGTTACATCAAAGCACGCGAGCGAAGCAAGCGTGCATTCCTAAGCTTAGGTTTCTGGTTCACGGGAGGTTAGGTTAGGTTTAGCTTTTTTTTATATAAGCTTGTTTTAATTAGTTACCAATGGATACATCGAAGCATGCTCACTTCGCTCACGTGTGTTCCTAAGTTAGGTTTCTGGTTCACGGGAGGTTAGGTTAGGTTTAGTTTTTTTTTATATATATAAGCTTACGTTTCTGAATTCCTAAGCTTAGGTTTCTGGTTCACGGGAGGTTAGGTTTAGTTGTTTTTTAATATAAGCTTACGTTTCTGAATTCACGGAAGGTTAGCCTTAGGTTAGGTTTTATTTTTTATGTAAGCTTGCGTTAACTATCTACTACTGGCGGCGCTGGTGAAAATCAGCACTGACCATAATTTATCCCTTCCAACCAATATACTTATTTTACACTGATGTATATCCAGAAATGTAGGGAACACAGACTTATTCAGGTTACCAAAAAACAAGAGTGGTGGATACTGCATGTCAGCAGCTAACATTTTAACTTTAGTCACTGGATATATAACCAGAGAAATTATTTTATATTTTTATTGCCATTGATTTCATACGAATTATGAAACTTTCGGTCATGGCACTGAAGTATCCAGTTCTATATTTTTGCTTGAGAGAAATTATAAAACGATCCGAAGCTAGTGTACAGGATTTGAACCCAAAACCTCCCAAGTATGAGCTATAGATGCTACCTGTCTGAAATGATTATAGCATGGGGCATCAATGAATTGCTCTATCATGCACAGTCAGTTCTTTAAATTTGCAAATTTGTTTATATCCAATAAGTATACAATTATAAATATATACATGTATAACATACTTAAATTCTAGCGCAACTTTCATTGGTCAAGTAAACTCCTCTACCTATAATTGACATGGAAAATTGAGATACATTATAATCCCTCTATGGGGGGTTAAAATATGTGGGAGCCAAGCGTTAGTGACTAAACAGGTCGGTGTGCAAAGTTTGAGCTCCTGTGAGGGCATCGACATAACAGGTGTATATTTGAGGAACAGTGGATGGTTAGGAATGGAACCTAATAACTCAGATATCATCAGATTCTAGTGACTTATCCCATAATGGTGGAAAAATGTGAAAGTTTTACTTAAGTAAACTTTAGTAAAATACAACCAGTATATACATGTTTTCTTGGTTCATTGTTAAGTCTAGATAAGCCATACACTTCCTGGGTAGAGATGTATACAGATTTTTGTATTTTTAAATTTGGAAACCCTAATTTGACTAAAAGCAGAAACTAAATGTTGCAAATTTGAATTTAAATAAAATTGTTGAAAGCTATTGAATACTATAATCTTCTTCGTGTTAATTGTGCATTATCATCTCTGCAGGACATTTGGATAGCAGAAGCAGTATCCGATATGTTCTACTAGCCACATCATTTATTTCACTGGCCTTTACAATAACACAAGGAGTTCTGGAAATAGTGTCACCAGATGAGAGTTTTCATGTGTATTCCAGACATTATGATCTCTTTGGTCATGGAGGAATGCTGTTTTGGTTCATAAGTTCTGTTGTGTTCACTGTGGTAAGTAACTTAACACAATTGAAGTTAATAGTAAATATTTGCCAGGATAGCCTGAGTTCTTATTTTAATAGAATATGTTTTATTCACTTCCCTGAGTTTGATGGCTCTGAGGTGAATTCACAACAACATGTTTGCCTTCTGTCATCAGTCATATGGATTTATGAATTTTAAATGTGTGCTAATATTCAAGTGATAAGCTTGAACAACATTTGTATAAAGCATTTTGCAATTGTTCTTACACCAATGTAAATAACGAAAATTCTGAAGTTGTGTACAAAGAGCACAATGAATGGTTGGACCTTCCATGGATGTCATTTGAGGTCAAGTTACGTTTTGTAATTTGGAACCAACATTTTTTATTTTGTTTTCTTATTCATCACAAAATAAGCAGCTTTTTATAAACCATTTTCTAATGAGAAAACAACATACAAAATGCAAGTTCTGTTTAAAAAATTAAGTTGACCCTAAAATGACAATCATAATGTCCTCCAAATAAAACATGACTAATGGAATTTACTTTCCCCCATAATATCAAGCAACTTTTATTAAAGACATTTCTTTCTACAACGCTTAGTTTTGAAGATATTGTACAGTCTCAACTTAAATGGTCCACCATATATAGTGTGAGGGATATGAGTGCACATTTTCCATGATGGTTGCATTACCCCCTCCACTCTCTCACTAATCTAGTTCCTCTACTTATGCAGGGAGATAAATTTATGGAAGGAAACTCTAACAGGCCTCATAGGCTGGGCCCAACAAGATTAACTTTCTGGCAAGTGATTGTCCCCATTTAACTATGTGAAGAACATATGCATTTATTTCAATAAATAAATATAATGAATGTAACCACAAGAATTACAATTACAAATCAATTTAATCAGTGTCTTGCTTTACATTTGAGTATTTTGATAAGTTCTGTTTCCTGTTGAAAATTCCACCAACATACTTGCACATAGCAATACGTAGGCAAATATATGACTATCTCCCTCTGTCCTTACAGTAAATACCCCACAAGATTACAGTTGAATATGTTAAGAGAATATCGACCTACAATGCCTGCTGACAGGAATTGCAAAAGAGTGAAAATGCTAACCCTTTAAAAATCCAAAAGATTCAGTAAATTAATACCTTAAAAATGGCAAACAGTGAAGTTAATTTAATGCTCGACACTTGCCTATTAAAAGTGAAATTGCAAATCCCCTGAACATTTACATCAAACCTTAAAAAAACGTAGGCTGGCCCGTAGCTCAGTTGGTGTGTTGTGCTAGGGATCCCAGGTTTGATTCCTGCCTGGGAGTGGGAATTTTTCTCTAGCCCAGATTATTTCTTATCCTCCCCAGAGTTTGGAAGTATGAATGTGTGTAGGATTTAATGATTAAAAACCAAAGTGCAAAAAAACCCAACAACAAGAGTTACACAAGTCAACATCATTGCCAATAGGCAATAAGTTCCAAAGGAAAGGCCGCCGATAAGACCAATGCAGTTAAAGGCAGGATATAAATATAAATGGAAATAATACAAGATTACAATAAGTTATAATCTCTGCTTGTATAGCAATAATGAATTATTACGAGAATATTAAATGAGGCAAACACCAAAAAGGCATATGATCAGAAAATGACCCAAAACCATGTATTTCTAAATATTCTACATAACTCGATTTAAACTCATCCATCAGTGTTGTATCAAGCACAGGTGAAAGCCTGAAAACCAGGTTCTTCGACATCTACATTAAGAACCAGCTAACTTCAGAATGTGACCGGAACAAACTCATGATGAGAGAGCACTTAGGTCGAACATAGAAACGCTCAAAATGGAGCACGAAATGTGAAGTTTACAATTCAAAATTGGCACATGATGAATAAAAATGTCCACATGAAAAATGCAGCAACCAGAAGAGTTGAAGATAATTGAACTTTATCAAATACATTATTAGCACAGCATGTCAACAATAGGACTAAAGAGGAAAATTGTTTACTAATGTTGTTTCTGCTACCATACATGTATTCACAATTAAGTCTGGAGAACAGTGTTCAATAGCTGATTTTGCCACATGTCTGTGTATGTGTTTTTATCTTTCAGCTCTGCAGGTGATAAGGGGAGGGGTAGATTTCTTTCATACTTTTCGAGCAAAGCTCCTGAGAGCTGAGCTAACATGTGCACAGGGACAGCATTTAGTATGATAAAGAGAAATAAGGAATACTCTAATACAAATTGTAAATTACTTATTCAGATGCATTGTGGGTATTAAAACAAAGTCAACATTCAACTAACTCTTGGGCAACATGAACATTATGAAATGTTTATTTAAAGTGGATGACAAAATGCATGCTATTAGAATTTAAGCAAGCATCACATCTTTTTAATCAATTTTGTCCTACCCTCACTAGAGCTTCTTGTTCTGCTCAATCTCTAGGGCTGCCTCAAACACATGTGTACAAAGATCATTGATGGTAACAATCTCATCATGGTACACCTTGCTCTTCAAATGTCCCCAGAAATAAAAATCCAAAGAATTGAGATGTGAAAATCTTACAGGACAATATCAGGCCTATCCATCAGAAAACATGCAATTTAAATGTTGTCGAACCACTGTGCTGATGTGAGGAGGAGGAATTAGCATTATGTTTCTAAGAAACTGCTTGTGAGTAATGTAACAGGGCCTATCAATTTATCCCCAGATATTCAGTGAAAACTTGTACTGGAAATGATCTTGTACTATATGGGGATTTTCTAAAGCCCACATGTAATTATTGTGAAAGCTCAAAACACCATTACATGTGAAACAAGCTTCATCTGTCATTGGCAGAATGCCATTTTAAGCGGATAATCATTTACACAGAGGGATGCACTCTTTGAATATGATATGGGCGAAGTAACTGTTCCCTTAACCCTGAATTATTTTTTTGTTAATTGTTATTGATTTTTTAGTGTGTTATGTCTCTAAGTAACATAAATGTACTGAATAAAATACAAAAATAAGTATTCATTACTCAGTTTTGAACATATTTGCCGTTACCATATGGTAACACTAGGCACTTCCACTATCTAGTTAATGTTCATTAAGAAATTGTGTTCTGAATCTTCAGCAGGCTACTATTCTACATCATTATTAAAGGTAATACTGTCTACATAAAAAATTTAACAATTTGAACTAAGTATGAAAACATATTCTGTAATTCCATGAAAATGCACTTATGGTATACACGGATCAGTATTTTTTATATTTGTAAAATCACACATAATCTAACGAGTATGAAAGGGAATAAAGCAGTTGATGCACAATCCAACACCACACTTGATTTACAGTGTTCATTAGCACATCTTTTCCTTTTTCCTCCTTCCATTGCCTGGACAAGGTGGTCAGTTCTGTCAAATCTTATAAAATCTGATATGCTACCGCTAAGTGATATCCGTGAAGCTGCCGGTCTTCCTACTCCTTTTGGTAAAGCTTGGTATCTCTTGAGATAGATGGTAGCTATTTCTCTTTTGAAATCCAGCTGAGATAGTCTTTGTCTTCTGACTTTATTGTACAAAATCCAGCTGTTCTGAATGGCCACATCTAGCATCCATGTAAACAAAGGCCAGTGCCATTTTTGGCTTTGTATCCCAATTCGAAAGCAGGCAATATTCTGGTCCATTTGGTCAGTACCTCCCATAAAGATGTTGTATTTGGCGACTAGCCTTGGTCTTGAAATCATTACATTTCGCTTCTGCTGCTGTGAAAATCTCTTTACTTGACCCACTTCTTGTGCACCACACGAAGAAGAAATCATTGTGACTACTGAGTTATCCAACCATTAGACATAAAGCAGTCCATCATTCTTCTCTAATGCTGTCTCAAAATGCCCATGATCTTTTTTAGAGAATACTTGTTTGTTTTCCAGCTGGCATCATTTAGGGATTCTATTTTCCCTAATAGTACCAATGGCAGGATAGCCACAATACCTGAGAAATGAAAACAGTGGTGCGCTAGAAAGTAAATTATCCATGAAGAAGCTGTAGTTTAGTTTTCTCTTCTCATTTGGAATTTCGTTGAGCAATAAGAGTAAGGGACTTGACGCTTTACCAAATAACTTGTCATAGTCAGAATTTGAGTTTGGTCCTTTACCCTGGTACAAATCTAAATTCATCAAATATCCGTCCTTGGTGTTCAGGCTCCATATCTTTTAGCCAAATCTAATTGGCTTGCCACGAATGAATTGTTTGCACCCATGTCGGCCAAAATATTTGACAATACATTCATCAAATGATAGTTGTTCCTCGGGTATGGAATTATCAATGCATCTCTTCTTTAACCTTTCCATTATAGGCTGTATTTCCCATGCCTTATCATTGTGGTCAATTCTAGTATTATCTGCAAAGTGCAGAAACCTACAGATTTGAAGAAATCTGTCTCCTCTTATTGGCTGAGAAACTGCCAGGTTCTTCATGTCATCATCTGAATCCCAGAAGTGCCTTTTAGAAGGCAAGTTATTATTGTAGCCACTAACATACAGAATGGCCTGTCATCTTTGGGTCCTGACAATTTAAAAATAATGCATAGCGCCTGGTTTCTTCTACCAAATATTCAATGAACTCTTGGTCAAGAAACAGTTCGAAAATTTCAATTACTGCCATATGTTCATATCTTGAATAATCTGGAGTGGGGGAATTTAGTAGGTTTATCTATGTCAAAAACAGTTCCTTTCTCCCATCATTTTTCAGTTGTTTCCCTCTCAGCCGCCCATTTGATAACATTTTACGATATCGGGGTAGATACAATTTTAGGTGCAGCTTGCCTCTAGTGTGGGTGACTGTACCAATGGGTTGTACACATTTTGGTCAACACCTATTCTTTCATTGTTTGGTAACCTTACTTCAGCGTTGCCAGTAACTGACGAGATGTCAGGTTGTCAAATAATCCGCCTTCATCCTCATTTCCAGAATCCTCATCTGTGTTTACACTTGGTACTGGTGGCTCAATAAACACATCACCATCAATATCATCACTGTAAATTATCTCCAGTGCTTCAGCAAGTGAAAGTCCTTTCCTGAAACAGCATAACGAAATATACGTCTTACTGAGTATATCCGCCTAGCATAGCCATATGGTAACATTGGAATTAGGAAGCCATAATTTCACCTGTTTTTCTCTGAATCGCATTGTAACTCCCAGAGAATATATGTTACACTATAGAAGGAAATATACTACCAAGAAATAATTCACATATTAACTCTAAGCATATAAAAATGTACTTACTCCAAACGGATGTCCATTTTTGCTCCACATTCAGCGATAGCAGTTTTGAAACAATCTGTACGGTATTATTGTAGCAAACACGACAATTAATACTACATTGTCGTAAACGCGGTTCCTTTACAGAGCGATTAGCAGTGGTACCAAAGCTCCAGCATAATTTTTGAAAGCACAATAACAACTTTAAGAATATGTTGCGTGCGTTACCATATGGCAATGCTAGGCGTTAATGGGTTAATGTTCTATGAACTGTCCAACACCAACAGTACTAGCAAGCTGCAAAATTGCTTCCTCTGCCTACATTACCACATTCGAGCACTGGTTTTCAGGGTGGGGAATCACACTTCGCAACTCTGAGAAGGTATCTTGTCAAGTGTGCTGAATAAAATTTCCAAGAAACCAATTCAAAATGTGAGGGGAATTCTGTTTATCTAGTGATTGATGAAACAACAGATAAAAAGAATCATAAGGTGTTGTTGTTGCTCCATTGGTGTTATGGGTGGAAAAACCCCATCTTGTAAAAATCAAAATTGTATAACATTGTAATGCTGATTTTAATACTTGACACACTAGAGTTTATTAATGTTCAAAGGTGTAATTTGATTTTTTAAATTTGGGATAATGCAATACATGTGTTTTACGTTGGCTGGAGTTGCATCTCACATTCTAGCTACCTGCTGGACTCATGTGTTGCATCTTTGTGCTGTTAAGACTGCTTTAGTGAAAACTCCAGCCAGAAGGTGGACTGCTTAAAAGAATAGGAACATTTCCTGTAATCACTCGGGGCACATGGCAGTTAAACATTGGATCCATCTAGAAGATGTTAAAGGCATTGCTGCTGTAAGAAATTTAAAACGACTGGTTGAAAGTGAAACTCTTCAACTTCAACTCAGAGCTATATCTGAAATCTCTGATGGTATTTGTAAACAAATACAGGTTTTGGAATCAGATAATATAGATGTGGCTTCTTGTATCATCAGTTCTTCATATGCTCTGGTGTAGCATGTAAAAATCTTGAGAGATATATGAATGAGCACCATGCTGCAGGAAGGAAGTTCAGAATTTAGATCCAACATTAGCCGTTCCTGAGCAAATTTCTTCCATTTTCACTTCAGGCAACAGTAAAGAAGAAATATCACATATGCACCAACGGTATTTGGAGAAAATTTATCTTCTATTACTGTTTTATCCTTCTGACAGGAACATTCTGCTAAGATGCCTAGTAAGCTGGCTGTTATCATCTGCTTCAGTTGAGAGAAACCTTTCTCTAAGCTCAATTGGATTTTAAATTCTAAACAGTCATGTCTGACAAGAAAATCCTGAATCTTCCTAGAACTTGCAATTAATCAACCTCAAGAGACTGATGCACAGTGAAATAGGTGACTAGATTTTCATTGTTTAGCATGGTTCACTTATTGTAATGTGTTCTTGTATAACTTAATATTATTTTTGTAAGACAAGCTTACTTTACTGTCAGAAAAAAATTCATTTAAGACACTGAAGTTTATTTGTATGAAAACAAAAAATATGCATCATAAAAATAAAGCATAGTTATAAAAAAATAAAGCGTAATGTATGATGCTCTAGTAATCATGTATATCTTTTGTATTTTGAGTTAATTATGGCTTTGGAAAATTAATAAGGGTTAAAACCAGGCCATAGCTTAGCATTTAATAAACACATATTTCATGTAGTGCTGCTGCAAATTGATTTTATTCCCAAAAATGATTGAAACATGTAGAGGAATCTTACCTTTGAAATTTTAAATACCAGGCATGTGTATTTCACTGCATAGCCATCAGAGCACATGATCAGACAGTGATACGCATTTTGCTATTTATCTCATATCCTCAAAATGAACATAGCAACCTTGTGCCCTGAGAACACAATAATATAGTTTATTGTCAATAGATTTGTATACAAATTTCTGGCGTCCAAAATACAGTTAAAAGGTTACATAATTGATACATTAGGTTAATTGTTTAAAAGTCATCTAAATTATATAAACATTTATTGTTAAGATATATTTTTAATTTTGTATTAAATCTGGATGCAGTTAATTTTTTAATGACATTTGGCAATTTATTGTATAGGATTAAACCTTGAATATTTACATTTTTATCTGATATTTGTTACTAAAGTCTTTTTAAAATAATGTGTATTATGTCTAGTATAATGATGGTGGACATTATTGTTTTTTTTTTTTCATTCCCGTTTTCTAGCGCAAGCACACATACAGTGTCAATATGTTGTTATCGATGAACACATGTATCACTGGGTTTTAACTTGTACATTATCCTTACACATTTCTTTTGTAATATGAAGAGTCATTTTATATGGGTTTTGCAGGAAATTCCCCATAAGTTTGATGTGGATAGATTACTCCATAATAAATTTTTTTCACTAAGCTCAAATTATTAAAAGATTTGAAATATCGTAATAGATAGATTTACTTATTTGTTACACACATAATCTATATGATTTACCCAAGTTAAACTACTATTTACAATTATACCCAAAAAATTTTGAGAATTTACATTTTTTACATTATCATAGGTCTGTTTCCATTTTCCTTGGAAGACTTATATAATCATTGCAGCAGTCTTTTCTATATTACATTTTAAATTGAGCAATTCGAAGAAACTTTCTGGTGCATTTATAGATTTTTCCATATTTTTATGCAAGACTCCAGAACATATTGTTGTAGTATCATCTGCATAAGGCACTATTTTAGTACCCAATGGCTTCGTTATGTTGTTTATATAAAGTATAAAAAGAAGAATTGAATGTTTCCAAATTGGTCTCTCTCTTCCTCCCCATCCCTATCTCAAGACAACTGAAGGGAGAGCAAAATATTCATAAAGTACTTTACAAAGACCCATTTAACGTTTTCCCACATTTTGAGTGAAATTTTCTAATTCTAACTCTTATTTCCTCTAATTATGTCATTTTATAATTTGATTTGAGTGATACTTTGTAAAATGACATGTAAATTATGCAGAATATCTGAATAAAGTATTGTACAAGTTATTGTAATTATATACAGGCTGAAAATTTATTTGGTAAATTTTGTGATTCTTTGCAAACATTCTGATATGTTAATGCTAGCTAGGGTGCATTTGTATATTATTTTTAGACTTGCTGTCTAGACTCAATACTGATTCAAAGCACCATTGAAGTAATGAAAGCATTTAGTTAGTACATTATTTTGAAAGTTGCATTGCATTACATGCTTATTGCAAATTCCTATTTGGAGTAATCTCCATTTAAGGAAGATTTCTCATACCCCCTGTAAAATGTTAAATTACTGTACTTCAAAATTCCTATAAAACATTAGGTGACCTAAAATGTGGATTTTTATGCCATATTAAATAATAAAATATATGCAATTCAAAACAGCTTACACCAGAATTCACATGAATAATAACACTTGAACAAAAGTATTTCAAATGTAAGCTAGAAGATTTCTTAACTAGTGCATTCAAATAGAATGCTTCTTACTCTACAGAAGTATATAAATTGGTTAATGTTTATGACTGAAAATTTCTTTTAAATTTAAATGCTGCTTTTCTTTGTGTTGTTGCCATTATACATGGCTCAGTAGGTATTGATGTAAAGTATGTGATTTAGTTTGCTGTATTTGTGATCATATACTTATTAATTTTCTTGTAGCTTTTGACATGTGCTGGCTTGCACATTTGTTGATGTAAGTGTAACAGCATACTTTATTTGACATCTGAATTCAAAACCAATATGTACTGTTCTGTATGCATTATATAGAAACCAAAAATATTATACCTTTGTTTTTCATTTTGCAGGTTTATCTTGTTATATTAATTCTACCATGGACGAGATTGAGAGAGAGGCTAGCCTTACCAAGTAAGAATTAATAATACCTAATTTTCATCATCAGATAATGCATAAATAGTAGACATTTCTGGAATAAGAAAATACACATGTTAAAAAGGTGGGATTGGAGTTTGTACTCATCAAAACAAGAAAGAAACAGTCTAATAAACATGAGTCCTAAAATTGTAGTTTTTATGAGAAATGTATTTAAAATTCTTGTACCAACAAGAGAATTTATCTTGAAAAAAATCAATGGTGTGATTGTGACTTGAACTATGGATCAGTGCCTATACATGGTTAATATGGAAGAACAGCTATTATCGAAGCACAGAATTATCTTCTAAAGGATTTAATCTGAGGTGTTAGTACTTATCAAAATAAGGGGGAAAAGGACGAAAAAAGATGCCTTAAAATTAATATAGCAACTTTTCAAAAACAAGTATATTTTAAAGCTGCTCCACAATATCTTGTAATTACTGCATACATTTTAAGTATCTTTTTCATAAAAGATTGTGTTGATAGGTCAATATTTTCCTATTTTGATGGGTGTTGTTTGTCTTGTGTACATTGTGGGTTATAAGGGTTACCAATTAAATTTCTGGATACAGTACAAGCTCAAAATTGGTAACACAAAAAGTAGTGTATCCTGATTAGCAAATAACAGCAATTTGGTCATTTTGTGTATGGAAGTGATCACAACCTTTCCTTTGGTTGTAGATTAGAGCAGGGCAAGCTGGGTGTGAGGCTATTTATGTGAAGACACATTAACAAATAATACTGCATAAAGGAGGTTGAGTAAACATAAAACTGTGTATAAGTCACAGTCACATATGCTCCTAAAACCTAAAAGTCAGCTTTAGAATACAACATGGGATTATGTTTTCAAATATTCTTTCTCCGGCACCTATTTATATCAGTAGAGGAAGTGTTGCATTTCATCCTAAAGTTTTATATCAAGCTTTACAAAAATACATGTTTTGAGATCCATTGAATCCCAAAAATTCGTTTTTAGAAAATGTTACATGTGTTTTGATATCTTTAAAATGCACAGTTCATTTCCAATAACTTATTTTGTGGCATCAGCCATTTTGAGATATATGCTCTTATTGACTTGAATTTTTCACTCCTTACATCCATTCAGTTGTTTCTCATGATGTCATGGGAAGAGTATGAAATTTCAAGGCCAGCATAGTTACCCACTTTTTAAAGATTTGACTATTGCTTCAGTCTTGTGTGTCCCCTTTGTACCTATAACAAAATGTGTAATGAAAATATTTCTGCAAATGTCTATCTTGATTAACATGAATGACATAGAAAATAAGGTTTTGCAAGAATATTTTGTAGAAGCTATATAAAAATAAATGATATTGGCTAGAGAAAATAATGTGAATGTAACATCAAAATACATCACATACTTGATTAGCTACATCATTTATGTAGTATGTCAGTGCCATTAACAGAATTGTTTATACTGCATTAGCTTTGGGGCAATTAAATCGCAAAATATTCTGTAACTGACTGTTCATTAGTTAAAACAAATTGGGCATCTTCACTATTGTAAGCGGTGTGTGCATACTAAGCATGAAAAATCTAATGTGTTACATTCACATGACATTCTCTACCCTCTATCGCTGATAAGTGGGTATGGAAATTATCCTTGCAAAAGTTTATTTTCCTGTCTACTTCATTTTAATTGAGATAAACCTTTCCAAAAATAGCTGAATTACACATTTCGTTATAGATAGCGATAGTCAAATGTTTAAGAACTGGATGCTATGTGCTGGCCTCTTTCCATGACATCACGAGAAACAGCTGAAAATTGACAGGACTTGAAAAGAATGACTAAGTATTGAACAGTTTGTACCATTAATATCTTGGGAAGGACTGATGCCACAAAAAAGGGTATTTGAAATAAATTCTGCTTTTTAAAGAGATACATTTTTTGCATAGTACTTTTTCATCTATAGCCTAACATTTATCTCTTGTGCAGGATTACATAAATTCCCTTCCCAACGAAGAGGACTTCAAAAGCTATTCCTGGGGGGGGGGGGGACACAAACACACACATACACACAGTTTTGCTAAAATGATTTTTTGTTATTTAGAGGACTTCAAAACATTTATTTCTGGTGCAATTATCAATATCAAACGTTTGGGTGGAATGCAACACCTTCTCTATCTACTATGTGCATGATTCAGAAAGTAAACAAGTCTTATTACATTCACATGACTTTCTCTACCTTTCATTTATTAGTGAGGTATAAATTAGTCTAACTAAAGTTTATTTTTCTATCCACTACATTTTAATCCAAATAAACCTTTGCAGAAATACCTACATTATACATACAAAGGGAACAGCATTAGTCAAATGTGTAAGAACTATACGCTATACACTGACCTTAAAATTCCAGTTTCCATGCAATCGCGAGAAACAACTGAATGTTGACAAGACTTTAAGAGAATGACCAAGTAATGAACCATTAATAATGAATATCTCAGAAATGGCTTATGCCACAAATAAACTTATTTGAAATAAATTGTGTGCTTTAAAGAGATCTACAGTTTTTTGCGTAGTATGTTTTCTTCTATCACTTAATGTTTACCCGTTATACAACATTATACAAAATTCCTTCCAAATGAAGAGGACTTCAAAGGCTATTCCCAGAAAATTCAAGATATACATTTTATTTGTCATGTAAATATCATTAATATATGGTATTTTAATCCATATCTTTTGAGCCATTTTTTAGAAAATAAAAAATTTCAAAAAATGTTCATGTAAAGGGTAGTTTGGGGTGGTGGGATTTTCTTGAAAATCTTTCATATCACTTACATACTTCTCTTTTTTCATAATACATATTTATCTAGTCCAGTCTTCACAATTACTGAAGCATACCTTCACCCAGGGTATTCCTGGAAAGAGCTTTTGACACTCTTGTCATGATCATTTGGAAGTTTTGTATTTTGTTGTATTTATCAGGATATCAACACAATTCCTAACGTCAAAGAAATTGTCTTCTTTCATTTCTAATACTTTGAAAGGTTTTACAACTCTAGCAGTCTTCACAAGATCATGCAAATCTTTTGGGATGCATGACTAACAGACCTTATTCAACTTTTCCATTAATACAAAATCATATAATGCCACGATTTTTGTTTAGATCAGCACAATTATCTTACCATATCGCAAGCTTTTTTTTTTTTTTCTTCCTCCCAGTTAGTCCCCTTCACTATGATGATACAATTTCTTTGGCTCCATGAGAGAGAGTACTCTCATCCCATATACACTGTCATCAGACTCTGCAATGTAAATCTCAAAGTTGTCTGTGTTAGAATTGGGTCCAGTATCATCTGCTGAAGGTCCACAGTGATGATTGACGTGTCACTATTTGGAAATCCCACATTGCAGTAGTCTTCTGCCATTTTATTAAGTGCTGTTTTTATTTTGCTTGGTAGAGTTCCTGGCAGTATTTCAGTTTGAACAGTGCCAAATGATTTTGTTTGCATGATATATTTTTCATTCTTTCATTGATACTGTGGGGCAGTGGCACATAAATAATGGATGTGTTAATGATTCAAAAAAAGGTTGTTAGAATATTGACAAATTCGAATAAAACTGAACATTGTAAATCACTATTTAAAAAAAACTGAACATCGTAAACCACTATTTAAAATGCTGCAGCATTCTTGTATATATGAAAGAAAATGTAAAAAACTGTAACACAGGATAACTGCAATACATACATACAAAACACAAAACAAGAACAGAATGGATATACAGCAGAACCCCTTTTTAACGTATCTGCTTTTAAGGAATTCCTGTTTATAACAAACATTTTCAAAAGTCCCAGCAAAAGCTCCATAAGCACAATGTTAAAGTAAAGCTGCTAATAACGAACCTTTCTTTAATAAAACATCCACTTTTAAGGTACATAACGGATATTAAGTCAGCATATATCGGCCTTCGCATGGATATATCGATTTGGTTGAATATGCCGCTAAGAGTGTATCTGATGATTAGTTCAGTAAAAGCGCAGGAATTAGCAGACAATTGGCATTCTTTAGAAGTGAAAGCATGGCATTACTTGCTGTTAGTTTCAGCCCAGCTAGCATTTGAATTGCCTAAGTGAAAGCATGACATCATTTTCAGCGTGTGGTATTTAGCTACGGCTTATGTGTTCCAGTAGTAATTAAAGATGTATACAATGGCTGCTAAGCAAAAGAAGTTAATTTAAGAGAAGTTTACCATATTAAGGATGTGGAACTGAATCTACAAACCTCGATGTCGGACATGGCAAAAAATACGAAATGGCTCGTATATCATTGTTTGGCATTTTGAAACAAACGGATTCTATTTTGAATTTGGAGATACAGTGCAGTTCTTCAGTCAAGAAGCATAAGAATATGCGTGTTTCGTTATATGATGAATTAGAAAATATATTAATGAGGTGATTCAAGGGGAAAAGAAGTGAGAACATTCCACTTGATGGAAGTATTTTATGGGAAAAAGCATGGAAAGTTCCTGCTAAGATAGGCTTAGAGAATTTCAGCGTGTCAAAGTGTGGTTTAATCACTTTAAAAAGCGACATAAATGGTGGTGAAAATGCCAGTGCAATTGAAGAAACTGTCAATTTTGGTAAAATGAAACATTGCCTTGTCTTCTTGAGGGCCATGACCCTAAAGATGTTTTTAATGCAGATGAAGCAAGTGTATTTTTTAATTTGTTTCCAAATAAAATATATGCAGTTCACAGGGAAAATGCTATGGCGGCAAAGCAAACAAGGAACAATTTACTGCTCTCTTATGCACCAACAATGATGACAGTGAAAAACTTTCCCTTTAATTATTGGGAAATTCAAAACTGCAAGGTACTTCAAGAACATTCGCACATGGCCATGCAAGTATAACTTCAATATGAGTGCCTGGATGACTTCAGAGATTTTTTTCAAAATTTTTAAGATCTTTAGATGCCAGAATGGGATCAATGGTAAGAAAAATACTGCTGTTCATAGACAAATGCCCTCATCCTCCTGATGTATCTTTTCTGCATAACATAAAGGTAGTTTTCTTTCCTAACTGTACCAACTGTCCACAACCTCTAGATGCTGGTATAATTCGCTCAACAAAGGTGAAGTTCCAAAAAGCAGTTCAGAAAGTAATCTCAATATATTACAGGCCGTACACATGTTTGTACCTGCATGGCAACTGTTTTCAGGGCTCAGTGCTACAGTCACTAGTGAAGACGACATTGATATCGAGGAAGATAATACCAAAGGAAAATGATGGTGTAAGATTTGAAGAATATGCAACTTGTGATGATTTCTTGGCCTCAGCACACTATGTAACCAGAGAGAAAGCATCAAAGTCATAGAAGAAGAACAAGAAGGGGAAGCTAATTTTTGCTGCCTTAGTGGAGGGGTTGAATGTAGTCAGATGGTATTTCTTATCTTTCATTGTGGACAAGAGCTTAATTAAAGCCTTAACCAGATTGAACGAAAGCTGCTTTCTGTGAGGCATCTGGGAAAGGAGAAGAAAACCACCATTTTGAAATACTTCAGGAAATAAAATTTTAATGCAATTAAGTGTGCCAATAAATTTGTTTAAAATTAATATGTATACATTATTATAATCTGCACTAAACAAGAAGGAATATGAGGCAATCCAATAGCAAGTGACTTTGTTGTACAAGTGAAAGACAAACATCTCAGAGCATTTATACAATTGGTTGAGAGACAGAAGTGATCCACGTTCATGTGTCCATCTATTCCTTCTCATTTAGTACTAATCATACCTTATTCTTTTCTACTACAAATTTCCCATTCCCCATTTTGTTTAAGGAACAAATATGAAATCCCCCCGAAAGTTGTTAAAAAGGGATTCTACTTTACCATATCTTAGGCTTCAGTTCCACTCTATGTATTATAAGTTAAAGTCCGCCCGCTGGATCTCCAGCCCTGACGTTTTGAGGTTGCAGGAAGGTGTAGAGGGAATATTAACATTGCCAACATACAGTAATGAATAATTGAAAACAGATTCTCAAAATTATCTTAAGACTGAAACTATATGACATATATTAACTTTAAAACATTGAAACTCCACTTTCTGATCGTGTTGTCATACAAGGTCTTCATTACACCATTTTGTTCAAATATTACTCTTACTCTGTTACATACAGTAACTGTTATTATTGACCATACTGGGAGCAACTTCTAGCATGGGATATTAAGCTGTCTGCTAGCAGTCTTGGTGCTAAGTGTGGCTTCCAAATCTCGCACCGCTCCATTTTGTAAGAACCATGTGGCTTTTAGTATTTCTGTAGGTAAAGTTTGTTTGCTATTTTGTGTGTACATGCGTGAGTTCTGATTTTAGTGTCTGTAAGTCTTATTATTATTATTATTATTATTATTATTATTATTATTATTATTATTATTATTATTATTATTATTATTATTATTGTTGTTGTTGTTGTTGTTGTTGTTGTTATGATAATATGGCTACTGGTTCATCAGAATTCAGGGAAAAAATGGCTCTTATAAGAGCCAAAGCCATGAATTTATATTCAGACTTCATAAGTACTTTGAGAAGGAGCAGAACAATGGTGGACCCCTTCTACCTGTTACCAAAGTGGTGGATAGAGTTTGTGACCTGGTGTGACGAAGGAAAAGGTCCAGTTGATTTTAATATGCCATCTGCAGTTCTGTGTACTCCAGGAAAGCAAAACCTTTACTTGATGCATTTCAAAAGGATAACAATTAGGCAGCATGTGTATTATTATATGAAGAAGGAATTTCCTGCTCATGAGAAGCTGCTGTGTTGTTTGAAGAAAGTTGGCAGGAAAACCAGCCTTAGTAAAGTGCTGAAAGAACTAGGTTTTCGGTTTAAGATATTTTCTGGGATGGAAAGAAGTGACATTGTTGCATGGCATGTCAAATTTATGTAGGAAATTCTAAAACCCAATCCTGAAAAGGTGGTATGGCTTGATGAAGCATGGACACACTAAGACAAAGGCACGCACAGATGGGACAATGAAAGTAAGTAGACTGATTCTGATATGCTGGTGGTGTATACAGTTTGGTTCAAATCAAAGAGCATTCATGATTATCACGAAGAAATGAATGGAAACACATTCAAGAGCTGGTTCTGAGGAATCTCTTCTGTCAAATATGGTGCAAACTCCATTATTGTTATTGACAATGCTTTATTGGAGATAGCACTTGTATATAACCTGTGAAAACAAAAATATTCTACTGTAATGAGACTAGTAATATGGTGACTATTAAACAAGTAAGTGATCACCACAAGAAGTAGGTAATAGTAAGCTTTAGGCTGAGTCCTCACTGCATCAATTTTATTTTTACTCTTGGATGGAGTAAGCTTCTTTTACTTTATGCTCACATGACCTTTTCCATGAACATGATTATTCCTTTGTTGTCTTCTTAAAATGTTATTACAACTCATTTGAATTCACCCACCTAACAGAAATGAGTGAAAGTTTCCAATACTGTATTAATAGATTACTAGCCTTAGCTTTGGTGGGTAGTGTTACATTCAGCTAATGGCACAATTAACAAAGAAAATGCAGTTTGTGTTAGAATATGTGCCATCTTGTGACAAACTATTTCTAGGTGATGTATACACTTAGAACTTTATGGTACATGAAACACAGTAAACAGAACAAAAGTGTAATTCCAAGAAAATATCACTTAGAACCTTTAAAATGTCCACTTTTCAACAGTGTTCAGTTCTTCTTACAAAACAGAAACATCACTCCTCTCTAGTTTTATGGAAATTATCTGAGTATACAAATTTATTCTCTCATGATTTTCCTCGGTTGTGATTCCAATATTTCTTGTTAATCTCCTTAGTTACTGCAGAAATATAAAACGGTGCCCCTTCTCCAAGTTCTCATTTTGCTGTTCCTTCCGAACCCAAAAAGTACAAATCCATGACAACTTTCCAATGAACTTTCTTCTGTTTACTTTAGGTTGCTGTTGCCCATATGAGTTGGCATATATGCGCCTTTCAACCAGGAGATTCTTGGTTTGGATAGATATATGACTAACCTTAGTAGCCCCAAGCTCATTGAGTATCATTTCACCTTTTTCATCCCTGCAGACCAGAGGGATGTTAAAGACACACAGGCATGTGCAAGTCGTGCTAATCTTAGAAATAAACATAATCCAAGTGCTGTTTAATGATTTTAATTAAAAAACAAAAGAGAATTTGACAGTCTGATATTTGGCTCACAGCACAGGGGCATTGCAGTCACCAGTTCAGTGCCTGTGATGTCACAAGTATCTGTATGAATCAACAATTCAAGAACCGTGTTGCACACTTACATATAATAAAGGCATTTTGTTTGTATTGAAATATATCTGATTTAAGCCAACTTAGTTTTATCATGAACTGCTTCTTTATACATGTTGTCATTCAACTCTTAATGCAGCTTTTCTGGTAGAAGATTAAGGAAATTAACTATCTCTCATTGTTGCTTTCAGCAAAACGCTCGTTTTACTTGTACATTTTTTTCCTGGTGATCCTGGATTTGATGCAGTCAATAGGCAGCGGCCTTTTAAATTACAGTATTGAAGAAGGACTTTGTGTAGTTGATATTACCACCTGCATATACTTCACTCTGCTTACTCCTCTGGTTTATCATACATTCCTCAGTGAATTCTTTGGGTAAGTAAAACTCTGTAGAAGGTTACCAGCTTAAGAGTTTATTACATCATTGGAATAGGAAAAAAAGCAGAAAACGAGACACTGCTCTTATGAGCATATAAATTAAAGCACAAGTATTCTGCTGATAAAAGATGCTCTGTTGATAAGTATAGTAAATTTATTACCATGGATCCACCATTATACATCCAAATCAAAAAGGCAGTCAAAGCAGCAAAATTAAATTGAGTTTTATTTATGAATGCTTTTTAACTGCTATGATTCTTAGCGTCCAATTCTATATTGGGTGTGAAAGACCACAATTTTTGCTCAGAGGCCTCTTTATCAGGTTTGAGGTTCTTTTACGTGTCGTAAATCTGCGACATGGGACCACCAGCTTTACTTCAATTCTGAAGGAAGTTAGAGTAGCAGAGTCCTGGTGGTGAAAGTGCACCAAGGGGGGGAAATGCTGTTTTTGTCAGTGGAAATATGATGACCACTGTGTTTCGGGATCCCCAAGAAGTAGATAAGACACACTGAAAAAGAATAGACATTGCATAATGCTTTTGAACTATTTGAGAAACCAAAAGATTGTCACATAAACAATGCTGTTTCCATCTAGACAGTGCACCATTCCATGACAGTTGCAATTGGTACACTGCATGACATGATTTTAACCACTCTCCAGACTTAACCCATAGCAACTATTTCCTGTTCTCAAGCTTAAAAGCTTGATTTGCCGGGAAGTTTTTAGATGGATTGACAAAATTGGAAATTTGCTGGACCAAGTATGTAACCTTGAATTAATTGATTGATCAGTGTGTTGGAATCTTAAGATTGAAAGTTTCCAAAATGTTGTTTTTAACTCACTTTTTTACTATGTTTATTAAATTATACTTTTTAATGCGGTGATGCATAGTGTGTGGAATGATCTGCTGAACAGAATGAACCAAACTGATGCCCTTATAGGAGCTTTGAAAATATCAAAAGTTTGTACAGTTAGTTGAAAATGGAACATAAGGAATTAGATCTTAGATGCACATACTATAATAAGAGCATTTAAATCCAATCGTAATGCAACATGGTCTTTAAGCCATAAGCTATATTTTGCAAATCATTGTTGATGTTCTAAAGTTTAAGTATGTGGCACAATAATCATGGCTTTTCAATGCAGACTATCCTTAAACTTGGTCTAACAAATGAACTGTTCAGAAATTTGGTTTCCAGTGTAAACTAATGCTCTTGCCATCTTTATTTGAAAAGAATGTAATGCGCATAACTGTTTTTTATTTCAGCATATCTCAACCTAGCATCATGTTTTCATATAAAGCACAGGTGGATGACAATATGGAGGATGACACAGTGTCACTTCCGCATCAGCAGTCTTTCTCTTCTCTCAAGACTGATTCAGACTACATTTACCAAGTATGTTGACATTTTACTTGTTCTCTCATTAATGTGCCACATTTGCAACAACTTCATTATAATTAAAAAGTATTCAATTACAAGGTTTTTTTGGACTTCCTTTGTGGTCAAGCAGTCAGAGGTCTCACCTTAATTTAGAGGTCCTGGATTTGTTTCCCAGCTGAGGAATTAAACCCAAGTCTCTACGGAGTCGGGAGGTATGAGTGTAGGAATGAATGTGAATGTGGTTAAGAGAAAACAAGCAATAAAACCCAATGTTAAGAAAATCTACAGTTCACTGAGTAAAAACACCAATGCCATCAGTTTGTTCCTCAAGTCGGAATCCCCTATATGACCATAGTAGGTAACTACACAAACATACCAAAAAAAGAGCCTCTATGGAACACATGTGTATTTCTATATTTGTGTTCAGTAGAAAACAAAATTCTTATAAGTAGCTATCCAAGAAAACCCAATTCTCCTGAAATATGTATTCAAGCCAACCTTAGGTTGGTAATAAACCAATGGTTTGACTAGACTTTATGTGCTTCATGACATATCAGGTATTAAACTTGGCACACAGATTAACATAGAATATCTTTTGCTAACATAGTATACAGCAAGCCTAGAGAAGCAGCGCGCGTGCGTGCACGTGCATGTGCATGTTTTTGTTTTTTTTTCAAGATGAGGGGAGAAATACAAACCACAGACCAGTTCAGTGACAACTTTCATAATTTATTACATATTTCGGTTTACTACAAAGATAAAATTAAATCATATACAATATGCAATACTTGTATTTCAATTTCAGATTGTACAACAGCATTTAGACTTGCATGGCTTACAAGCTTACTTATGTGTGCTAAACTAAAACAATTAACAAATCACATAAAGCTGAAGTCCTACTGACTGCCCAGTTATGTTGAACTTTCTATTGTAACTTGGCACCTTTTGTTCTTCATTATCTTACCTTATTCTAGCTCTCAACTGTAGCATTGTAATCGCAATACAGACCTTAAACTTTGATCATGAAAATTATGCTCGAAAGTTGGAAAAAAAAAAAGTCACAAAATATATTTTGTGTAAAAATGTCTTTGAACCGTATACTTTAAAATTCAAGCCTTCATTTTTCTCTCTGCTTCGTTATCAAATCATATGATGATTTAAATGACCATGTGGAGTGTGTGAGACCACAATTGGGCATTTAAAAGCCCAAGTGTTGGCTTATATCATATTTTAGCATATCTTTACATTCTGTTTCCAAATTGCAAATGTTGCCATTAAAAGGAAGATGTATTCATTTCCTTTTTATCCATAGAGTTCGGCAGTTGGTCAGGTAGGCGGCCAGGTTATTAAAGTGCTAAGTAATACATGTATTGGTTTGGCCCTGCCCACTAAATGGGACAGTCCACATAAGTAACAGTTACATATTAGTACATTGATGTTTAATTCCTATATTTATATTTGTACATTATTGTACCTTTCCTCTTTTTCACATTCCATTTGTTGTTTACTTTCTCTAAATATTATCACGGTAAGAGAGAGGGGTCAGTAGATGCTCAAAACAAGTGCCTCCAGCTGGTATGATAGATAGGGAGGGTTGCAGAGTGACAGTGGGCGCTCACAGTCACATCCATACACATATTTTAGGGGTTGCTCACAGGATACCAACATGTGTCTCCGACATTCTACTTAAGGTTCGAACTCAAACCAGAGCGACTCACTGAACAAGGAAGGAAACCTGGGATGGGGAAGGTCTTTAAGAGTTTCCACACTTAATACAACATGACATGGGCAAGGCCAGAGCAGCTACATGATAACCCCATACGTTTAGAAAAATATATAATGTATTATAAAGTATGGCACGAGGCCAGACAGGAGTTTACAAATAAGTGGATAGAAAAGTATCTTAGCTGTTGTGAAGGGTGATAGCGCTTGTTCATTATCACATTTTAAATAAAGTCTTCAGAACACGTGGAAGTTTAAGATGGCGAGCAGCATGGGCTTCTGCTGTACTTGATGACCAGAGTCCAGCCCGAGGGTACAAAACCAGGAGTTTATAAAGTAAAATCTGACCGACTACACAATACATCACTTGATGGGTTAACATACTGCCTGCAATTCAGGGATTTCCCGTTCATTGCCATAGATTGAATGAATTCTGATGCAGCTATTTCCACGCTTCATACTCACCTTACCATATGGTAACCTTAAGTTTCAGAACCTGTGAAAACATTTATTAAGAATATAATAGTGCCAACACGAACTGCACCGTGACATCACCCTCCCCTCCAGGAAAAGCAGCCATCCTCGGCTAACACATGGAACGAAGTTGTTGTTGTTGTTCAACAATGGCACTGGAGATTAATTGATCTGCATCATTTTCCCTCTGGCTTCCCAATATAAAGTCTGTAAGTTATCACTTTTAAGGCCTTTGCATTTGGCAAGATGCTATTTGTTCAGGATGACATCATCTTCACAGGGAGTGCACTTGGATGTAGGTGGGCATCGTATCTTGTAGAGGTGTTCTGCAAGGCAATCGTGGCCAATTGTCATCCTAAATAAGGCCACTGAAGTTTTTCTTGGCATTTTTTGTATATCAACTCGTATCTTCAATATTCTTATAATCTTTATCTTTTAATTTATCTTCTTCATCAAGTCTTTGCTGTCTTTTCATATGTTATTTAATGGTTTATTTATTTCTATTTGCCCTGCAGGTTTTATTTGTTGTATTGCACCTTTCTTTGTTAATTGACCCGCATGTTCATTGCCCAAAAATCTGACATGAGCTGGGATCCATTCTAGAGTGACACGATTTCTAGTTTAAACTGGTTTAATTAGGCTTCTTATTTCTTTAATATCTCTTGTTGTTTTATTATTGTAATTTACTATCCTGTCTATGGCTGATTTTGAGTCTGATAAGATGACTATTTTTTGTTTTATGTGTGGTCTATATAAAATGTTCTGTAATTCTGCTTTTATAGCTGTTAATTCTCCATCATAGTGGTTTGACATTTCATCTAATGTTAAATACTGTGCAAAGTGGTTACAGTATACTCCTGTACCAGCATTTTTTTTTATTGCTGAGGGATCCATCTGTATATATTCGGAGCCATTCTTTTTCTGGATATTTTTCATTTTCCGTAGC
The DNA here is from genome assembly GCA_030765065.1 of Deroplatys truncata. NCBI lineage: Eukaryota > Metazoa > Arthropoda > Insecta > Mantodea > Mantidae > Deroplatys > Deroplatys truncata. Next base: position 12,250,920 of record CM060982.1, on the reverse strand, counting down.
TATTGATATGGCTCTCATTTCATCTGGTATATTGTTTTGTCTGTGTATTGATATATCAGGTCACTCTGATATTGTATATCAATGTATTCTATTGGACTATTTACCTCTGTTGCTATTATATTTGTTGTAATTATATTCTGATATTTCAAGTTATTAATATATGTTCTGAAGCTTATTTGAGTTTTTAAATTACTTATAGTACCAGTTGCATTTGCAAGGTGATGTAGCGCATGATCAATGGCGGTTGACATGGTGGCTTGAGTCTCGGAACCTTCTGGCAAAACCTCAGTGCAGGTTTAGTCGCCATCGCTCTACCGTCGACCATCTGGTATCTCTGTCAATGCATATTATGAACGGATTTCTGAGAAAGTGTCAAACAGTGGCTGTGTTTTTTGACTTGGAGAAAGCTTTATGACACTTGTTGGAGCAGCGGCATTTTATGTACACTCCACGCATGGAATGTACGCGGTCATCTTCCCATATTTCTTCAGGAGTTTATGACGGATCGCATCTTTTGTGTACGTGTGGGCTCAGTTTTATCTAGTCGTTTTATTCAAGAGAATGGTGTACCGCAGCGCTCTGTACTCAGTGTCACACTTTTTGCGATTGCTATCAACCCCATTGTTGAGTGTGTTCCACCTGGTATTTCATCGTCCTTTTTCGTTGACGATTTTGCTATTTATTGCAGTTCACAGTGGACCAGTCTGCTTGAACGCCATCTCCAAAGCTATATCAACCGCCTCTATGCCTGGAGCAATGCCAACAGCTTTAGTTTCTCTGCTGAGAAATCTGTCTGTATCAATTTCTGGCGCCAAAAGGCTTTCCCTTCACCCTCTCTCCATCTTGGGCCCAATAGTTTTCCATTTGCAGATGAGGCGAAATTTTTGGGGTTGATCTTTGATTGAGAGCTGAGCTGGACTTTGCACATTTCGTTTTTAAAAGCAAAGTGTGACCATTCTCTTAATCCTTTACGTGTTTTAAGTGGCACATCCTGGGGAGCTGATCGGACCATCCTTCTGTGTCTTTATCGCTCTTTGGTCCGATCCAAGCTTGATTACAGGTGCATTGTCTATTCATCAGCACGTCCATCTGTGTTACGTTGCCTCAATGCCATTCACCATCGTGGCTTAAGAGTTGCTACAGGGGTCTTTCCAATCAGCCCTGTTAACAGTCTGTATGCTGAAGCTGCAGAACCTCTATCCTTCAGTCGTGAGATGGTTTTGTGCAGCTATCCATGTTGACTCTCAAGCTTGCCTGATCACCCGTCCTTCGAGTTATTTTTCGAGGATTCGCTTGATCGGCAATATTTAGTTAGCTTCTCTGCATTGCTCCCTCCAGGGGTTTGATTTTGACAGCTTCTTCGGCATTTGGACGTTACGCCAGTGCCGACCCTTCTCAGGGGGGAATCGCAGTTTCCTCCTTGGTTGCATTCTGAGGTCGACTGTCACCTTGGGTTAACGTCGATGCCGAAGAATGAGACCGCTTCTTCAGTCCTTAGATCAGCGGACTAAGACTGATGTTGGAGTAGGGTATCCCATTATTTTTGGTCAACATAGTTTTACCTTTCGTTTACTGGGGCAATGCTCAGTTTTTTACAGCCGAACTTTTTAGTATTTATCAGTCACTTTTATATATCCACTATATGGCACTGTGTTCTTTGCACAGACTCTCTGAGCGTCCTTCAGAGTATTAACGTGCTGTACATTTACCACCCACTCATACAGCGCATACATGATCTTCTCCACTTGCTCAGTGTTTCTGGCATCAGTGTCTCCTTTGTGTGGCTTCCGGGTGATGTGGGCGCTCTGGCAACAAGTCTGCGGATGCCACTGCCAAATCGACAATTTTATCGCCCAAATGTTTTACTGCTATTGTTCCCTCCACTGATTTGTATGTCGTTTTACATCACTGTATTCTCTCGCGTTGGCGCGATGAGTGGGCGGCCCTTAGGGAGACCAAGTTGCAGGAGGTTAAATCTCTCCCGATTGTCTGGGCCACCGCTTCTCAACAGGAAGAGGTAATTTTAACACGACTTCGTATCGGACATTGCCTTTTTAGTCATAGACACTTGCTTAGTGGTGACCTGCACCACTCTGTGAGCAGTGTGCGGTACCTTTAACGGTGCATCACATTGTAACGGAGTGTCATTTTTTAGCTCAATTGCGCGTTTGTGTGTCTCTGCCTGTTGGTATAGCCAACGTTTTGGCAGACAATGCGCATACTGTAGAATGTCTTTTACGTTTTATCAGTGACAGTCATTTTAGTTGACGCATTTAATGTGTTGAGTTTTGTGATTTTATATTGTCTGTTTTAATGGGGGCTCTTCTCCCCTGGGAACATATGGGACTCTAGTCCCTTGGCTTCTCAGTTCCCGACACGTAGTTTAATCTTTTATTGTTTGATTTACCATGTTTTTAGTGTGGTGGTTTTTAGACTTTGATATGTTGTTTTTTATTGTTTTAGACTAAATGGGTTTGTGTCCCGTATTTTAGTTTATGGATTTTAAATTTTATACATTGTAAGGGCACTGATGACCTTAGATGTTTAGCTCCCTTAACCCCCATATCATCATCATCATTATTATTCTCCATTGTTGTTTGTAGTTTTTTGTAATGTTTCCCAGATCTTATGTTCTTTTCTGAAGTCCATATTACCACATTGTCAGCAAACATTCCTACTTGTATGTTTAGCTATTTTTCTTTACTACATCTACTAAGTCATTTATATATATTGAACAGAATAGCACTCATAACAGACCCTTAAGGTAGTCCAACTCTCGTTTGTTTCCATTTAGATGTGGCTGTTTTGTATTGTACTGCAAACCATCTTTGGGTTAGGAAGGTTTGAAACCAGTTTAGCATGTGGCCTGATATGCCATATGTCTTCATCTTGTATAGTAGCATTTCTCGCCATACTGTGTTAAACGCATCTTTGAAGTCGACAAACAGTGCTAGAGAATATTATTATTGTGTGAAATTTTCTTTAATGTCCTGTTTGAGTCTTACAACCTGGTGTATTGCTGAGCTGTGCTTCCTAAATCCAGCTTGTTCAGGGACTAATAGATTTTGTGTTTCTAGATAGTATGTCAGTCTTGTAGCTACCATTCTTTCTAAGAGTTTTGCTATGTTTGATGTTAAGGATATTGGTCTATAGCTATCTATCATTTGAGTTGGTTTTCCTTTCTTCTTAATGGATATAATTTTTTATTTTTTCCACAGTGTTGGTATGTTATTTCTGGTTGTCCAGATTTTATTGAAAGTTTTAAATAAAGTATGAAGTGCTTCATGTCCTAAATTCTTGAGCAACTCTGGATGTATGTTATCAGGACCTGGGCTCTTTTTAATTTTTAGTGTCTTTATTTCTTGCTTTATTTCTGGAAGTGTGAATGGCTCATTGAAGATGTTTTGAAAGTTAGACATATCTTTGCGGTTGCTATTTCTTAGGTATTTATTCTGTTTTTATTTTTTAATGTAGTGCTAGTTTAATAGTATGTTGCTAATTTTTCTGCTATAAGGTTATATTTCTTTATTATTGATATTTAATGGCTGATTTTGTTGGTTTTCTCTATTTATTTGTTTGATGTAATTATGTACTTTAGTACTGTTTGTTCTATAGTCTAGTTTGTTTATCAATTCTACAAAGCTTTGTTTGTTTGTTTTTTTTTTTGTTTTTTTTTTTGTTTTTTTTTTTTGACAGTTGTAGCCTGTTTTAATTGTGTGTTTGCTTTTTGCTATTCTATAACATCTGCTTTGTCTTGTGTCCTTTCTGCTTTTTCTCTAGTTTTATCTCGTTTTGATTTAAGTTGTGCTAACTGTTTATTCCAGAAGGGTTTGTATATGCTTTGTTCCAATTTAATTTCTTTGTTTGTTATTGTTTTATATTCTTCCCAGTGTATCTTTTTGAAATTCCATTAAGGCCTTATTTTTCCCTTTGTTGTAGGCGGTTGATGATTTAGATCAGTTTTGTTATTATGGCAGAAGCTAAAATACAATGAACATAAAACATGTTTGTTACAAAGTAACAATTGAACAAGAACTGAATATTAGTGTCTGTCATCATCAGTTCATTTTCCTTTTCCGAACAACTAGTCAGATACAGAGGGCATCATATTGGGTGCAACAGCAAGGAGAAGGTGACACCAGTGTTCATCCAGAGAAGCATAAACCATACAAGGCCGCCCACAAAAGACAGTTAATGTCAAATAATGATGAACAAGTGTTAAGGTGGGAGAGCACTGCAATCCTTTCCATCAGTCGTAACACACATTAGCTGTGGTACAGAGACAAAGACGAGGGGCTCATCACACTCTCAGCGTAGTTCCAGGCCATTGCTGATATGTGTGGATGTTAGGTAGAAGGACAGACATAAGAAAAAACCAAGAAACAAGGAAGGAGAAACTTCCGGAACAAAACAAAGGAATATATCACAACAGACGAGGGGAGATGGAATGGAATGGGGGAGGGGTGTTTGCATGTAACATACTTTCAGGGTAGGCAAGGCAGGAGAGGGACAGATAGTGCATAAAATAAGGAGGCACACCCATATGAACAATACATTGTATTGTCGCAATGAATTCTGCTTGCCTGGCAAATTCTCAACTACCAGAACACACATGCGGCTGACCTTGTAAAGTGATGGAAGGAAGTAGGCGACAGGCCAGCGTGGAATGAGAGAACGCATGATAAACACGTGATACAATACATACAAAGGCAATTAGTGGGTCAAGAACCCCACATGTATATCACACATGCTCCAAATTTCAAGCGAAAGTTAATGGGTTACATACTTAAATATAACATAGGACGAGCCAAAAATTTATGTGCACAATGTAACTACATTATGTTAGTATCTCGTGTCTCCTACCTAGAAGAATTTACGTAAGACACTGCTCGCAACCCTTTTTCGTATCACTGCAAGACTTGGGAACTATCAGAGCGACCAATCACAACATACATAAACAAGTTTAAGGACCCTTAGAGTTATTTCCTTAACACAGAAAGGAGAGTTCATCAACAGAGCTCATCATGGTGCAACAAGCTGCTTTCTCCAGACCGTAAGGTTTAGCTGGAATGCACAGTATTCCACTCTGACGAATACTGTACTGGTACAGCTATACATAGAACACACACAGATCAACCTGTATGACCACCACATCTGATTACCAAGATCTTGGGATCTGCAACTTGAAGTCTTAGTAAAGCCTGTATTTAACTACCAAAAGTACTCCCTAATGCATAAGGCATTAAACATGCAGCCACAAAATATACAAAACAACATATTTTGGTGTGTGTGATGAGTCGCGTCCTAACCCTATAAATACATATTGTAACACCCCACGGGGATGGTTACCCCCGCAGTAGGTGATTACACAGGGGGGTTGGTAGCTCAGGGGTAGGGGGGATGCGTCGGTACTGGGATGGTAGGCAGGCCAGGGTGGCGTTCCAGGATAGGGGTATTTAAATGAAGCACAGGGGATGCATTGACCCAATAAATTATATTGTTACCTTAAGTGAGTACATTCGGTTTGGGGTGAGGCTCCGGCAAATAAACAGAACTCAGATGAGTCGCATGCTTACCTGGTTAACTGGTGGCGATGGGTCTCGAGACTGACAATTGATCTGACGACTCTTTGATAACTGCCTGGCAACTCTCTGATAACTGCTCGCGATTACTGCTCGCGTAACTCTCTGGCAACTCTCTGATAACTCTCTCGTGGCAACTCCCCCGACCGAGTCAAAACCCTGTAGTATAAATACATACAGAAGCGCTGACTCGGCGTTGTGCAGCGTGGACGTGTTCTGTTAACCTGAATTCCACACTTGCGCTGGTTAACGAAATATGTTGCAATTCTCAATGCTCAACCTGGTCCGCTACATCGGTCCCAGGTTTGCCAAATTCCGACCCGGAATTTAAAATTGAAAAGGAGGACAAACATCTTAGGGGGTACTAAAACTGTCTACTTAGACGAGGGTTGATAGAAAAAGAAAGAAAAAAAAAAAACATGGTTGAGCTTTAAACAATTGAAATGCTCTGGTGTCCTCTGCTGTCCAAGACTCGGATACCAGGGAAAATTTTGTTTAAGGGTTGGTGAGTACGTTAGGGGTGGGTTCGACTGCGCACCGCAGCCTGCTGCCAATCTTGGACTCTTCTCAGCTGGTTGCTTACTGTTGTGCCTGGAGGTGAACTCTGCCTTAAATGAATAAGGTGCTGGGACAGAACTGCTGAGTGACTCTGCATACTTAGCCATTTTCTCGGAAACGTAGTATTTATTTCCGCGCATGCTGCATTGCCGTGGTCAAGCAGTGGCATTCCCTCGGAGCGCGCCAATTCTGCGTGTTCTGGCACGACTCCCGTGATGAGTTACCGGCGTGCGCATACTGGTGGGCACTGTTCTTCCTGGGTCTTTTTTTGTCGGGTGCTTCTCTTCTTGGTGGTCTCTTGGTGCGCAGCAACAGGGTTGTTTGTCAAAGATGTATTTCACTTAGGATAAGGTTGGAAGGATTATATTGCGTTTTAAAATTTACGGGGTGAGACTAAACACAGCAGAGAAAAGGTAAATTTAGAAAGTGAGTTGGTACCCCTGCCGATTCCTTGTCTCTCCAAATTTTGAAAAAACGAGAGAGGGAGAAAAAAAAACACGGAACAGAAAAAAAAACATTAAGTTCTGTTATCCAGGTGTGATGCGACTACTCATAAGTTCTGCTTGCCTTGGTATGTTCGTTCAAACAAAAAAATTAAATTTGTATATTATACAATGATTTTTGTCTGTAACTGTCCAAAACTGTTTTTTTTTTTTGTGTGTGTGTGTTGCATTGTCTGTAAGCAGTGGTTAGATGTCTGTTTTTGGCATTCTGCTGATACCTCGCTTCTGTAACCCGGGGAAGAGGGTCGCTGAGGCTGCTGTAGACTGTGGTTTCTCTTGCCTGCTGGAGGGCATCCTCTAAAACAGACTTAGTTTTTGAAATTAGTACACAGAAATACGAATATTGCAGATGTTGTGACCTTCTTCGAATTTTGCAGTGTTAGTGTAATTGTGTTGTTCCCTAGATCTATAACGGCTTGGTGTTTCTGAAGGAAGTCCATGCCCAGCAATAAACTATGCGGGAAGTGTTTTACTACTATTAGTTGTTCTTTGAATTTCACGTCACCCATTTGGAAGTTAGTGTTAGTTTGGTATTGTGCAGCAAGTAAATTGTTATTTGCAGTTCGCAAAATCATATTTAGAGGTGCTGGTTGCTTGCTTGTACCTACCAGGTCATCATTGATTATGCTTACTGAGCTGCCTGTGTCTATGAGAATGTCGATCTTTGTCCCTGCTAACGTTCCCATAGTTTTTAATGTGTTCCCAGGGTTGATGTTTTCTGTTATGCTTGTTACCGCGGCCCTTATGGGGGGTGATTGCTTCGAGGCTGCGCGTGAAAATTTGTATTCCTCCTTCGTGTCTGGCAATTAGCGATTACGTGGCCTACCCGTTTGCAGTAGGCGCACACAGGCCTCGCGGACACCGTTCTTCTTTGACTATATGTGGTCCTATAGCCGCTGGGGGCCTGTCCGTAATTTCTAACGGATTGATGCTGTGGATTGTAATTCTGGGGTGGAGGGCATGGGTTCATTGTCAGCTTTTGCACCTGTTTTGCTAACTCACCCACCATCTTTGACATCTCTGATACCTGCTTCTGGAGGGTATCGTCTGGCATGCTAGGGGGAATTCCCTGTGCATCGATTAGGTCTACCCTTTTTCCTGCTAGGTAGCGGACTGTTTCTACCCTGCGGACGAACTGTATGAGAGCGTCCACTGTTTGTGGGTTGTAGGGCAATACCTGTTCTATTAGTGATGGTTTAAGGCCCCTCACGATGTGTTTTACCCATTCCTTCTCTGTCATTTCGGGGTTGACTAGATCACACAGAGCTATAATGTCATAAGCGTATTGCTCTGTGGGCTCACTAAGGTCCTGCACCCTCTGCCTTAGTCTGACCTCCATCATTTCCTCCTCTGACGTGTGAATGAAGGCTTTTAAAAACCCCTGCTTCAATGTTTCCCATTGGGCGTCCCTATTTCTATGGGCAAAGGTTTTGTACCAGTTTAGTGCGGTACTATTAAGGTAGCATGGTAAATACTGCGCCTTATGCTGGTCATCCCAATTATTGGCACGCGCTATCAACTCAAACTTATGGAGATAGTCCCTTACACTTTCCCCTGGTTTCCCCGCGAAGCTACCCGGATCCAATGGTGGACAACTAATGTGCATGGGTTGAGGTGCTTCAGTTACCCTTCTACTTAAAACAGGTGAGTCCATTTTACTCATAGTATTTGTATGTTCGTCTCCCTTATTCATGGCTAACTGTTTTTCTACCCTACTTGTGCTTGGGCTAGAAGTGTTAATGATCTTGCCGGAGCGGAGAGGTATTTAATTTGCCGTCCCAGTGTGTGCCGCGATCTCGTTTGAAATTCCTTTCAAATCTGTGATTAGAAATTCTTGGAATTTAAATTGTTTCCCCTGTATTGCTGCTAATTCTGCGCAGATTTCTAATCTCTTTAGTAGTAGGACTACTATTAGTTTCAAATGGGAAGAGTTCTGAGCTGCAGCGAATGAGGTGCATTTGCGTGCACAGCGTTGCCGCCTCGTTACCCCCACTCTTTTCATATTTCCCTCTCACTCACACATCGGCCTGGCGCTAGAATGGTCGAAGTACAGCAACCCAAACTGAATTTTCTAAACTTTTATAATTCTCCTGGTGTTTAAATTCATAATTGGGAATATACTCGCATGTTACGTACATATTTTTTAAGTGTTATATAATTATAGGTTATGAATAACCTGTGCTTTTAATCTTGCCTCTCCGCAAATGCTAGACACACTTGCTTTACCGACACCACACGCTTTAGTAGTGTTGAGGATTTTTGAAATCAAGTTGATTTCTGTGTTCCTCATTGTTGTATTTTTTAAAAAACGAGTAGACTCTAAATATAATATTTCGAGCTTGACTTCGCAATACCTGCCTCTTTGACTCGCCACTAAATTCACCACAATAAGCCACTGCACTATTTTACTCTTGCTGCTTGCTCTCTGAACAACTGCATACTGATATTAACTGTGTAGGGTAAATAAACTCCAACCCAGATTTAGAAACAACACACAATAATAAACATGTGACGGCTCACGTTCTGCAGATTCAGCATTCTACAAGTAATACAAGTGAGCTGTTTGCTCTCTCTCAGCTTTAACAAACGCCTTGGTTTTTCAACATAATTCTTTATCACCACCAAGTCAGTAGTGCTATATAATTACAAATATACATACATAATGTATACAATAATCCATACATACAAATAATGTGACCATTACAGTGCTTACGTGGTTATGATATAACATATGGGTATGTTTATTCGTTTGTATTATGAAAAGTATTTGAGCTAAAAATATGTGGTTTTTACGGTTGTGTTACGAAAATTACTCCCTACCTTCTAGTGGGTTGCTTTTTGCAAAATTTGAATTTTTGTCTTAGCGCAAATTATATTTATTAGAAACAGATTCGCCTAGCGCACGTCATGCTTAGCTTACGGCGAATGCAATACGACAACACAGCGGAACTCCGATTGGTTGCCGCTCTGGCCGCGCTCAAGGACAAACATCATCCCATTTGAAAAACACAGTAGTAGAGTTTTGAGCAGGCTCAGCCATGCATAATAACTTAAATGTACTACACTAAAACAATATACATAATTTGAGAAAAGTTAAAAAAAGTTATATTCTGTGTAGGTGACTCATGATGCAAAGGGTGGGAGGGTGGGTCTTCACCAGATAACCTCAGGTAAAAGGTTACCCCAAAATGAGGCGTGTTTTACACCTTGCAAAAAGAAAAGAGAAAAAAAAATTGATTACATCCCCTGGCTGGAAGAGGTAAGGCTGTTTTCCCCAATTATACCCGGAGACTCCGTCACATTGTAGTCAGTGCCTACTACATGTACTCCACCACATTGTAACACCCCACGGGGATGGTTACCCCTGCAGTAGGTGATTACACAGGGGGGTTGGTAGCTCAGGGGTAGGGGGGATGCGTCGGTACTGGGATGGTAGGCAGGCCAGGGTGGCATTCCAGGATAGGGGGTATTTAAATGAAGCACAGGGGATGCATTGACCCAATAAATTATATTGTTACCTTAAGTGAGTACATTCGGTTTGGGGTGAGGCTCCGGCAAATAAACAGAACTCAGATGAGTCGCATGCTTACCTGGTTAACTGGTGGCGATGGGTCTCGAGACTGACAACTGATCTGACGACTCTTTGATAACTGCCTGGCAACTCTCTGATAACTGCTCGCGATTACTGCTCGCGTAACTCTCTGGCAACTCTCGCCTGGCAACTCTCTGATAACTCTCTCGTGGTAACTCTCACGTAGCAACTCCCCCGACCGAGTCAAAACCCTGTAGTATAAATACCTACAGAAGCGCTGACTCGGCGTTGTGCAGCGTGGACGTGTTCTGTTAACCTGAATTCCACACTTGCGCTGGTTAACGAAATATGTTGCAATTCTCAATGCTCAACCTGGTCCGCTACAATATAGAACTACTTGACGATGCTTGCTCATATAAAAAGAAAACAGGCCTCACCTAAAATTACTATTTACTGCATAACAGCAGATAATGATGTAATCCTAAACAAGTGGCTGGGTTGTGAGATACTGAAAAACAAAATCCTATCATGTGTCATTACTCTATATAAATAAATGTGTGCACAACAACATTAAATTTTTAATACACATTGCCCCCCCCCAAAAAAAGGGATAATTCTTAACAGAGTCTAGAAGTTGGCAAGATACTGTCTTTGTGTGTTTTTCATCTAAAACAATTTAAATAAGGATTGCTTCCCAAGTACTGACCAGAACTCTTGTTGAGACCTAGACAAGAAAAACAAAAGACTTAAAGGCCATCCATACTAGCACACAACTGACAATGACTAAAGAGACGTCTCCAGAAGACAATTGAGGGGGTGCAATCTGCTAGGTCACAACAAGCTCATCCTGGTCTTACAATTTATTAAGCCTTAGATACTTATGATTCTTGATGAGTTGGTGTAGCACTGTGCCTTGTAGAGTTTCCGCTCACCTTGCGTAGATTTTTTTTCTTGATGACGTCAGCATTCACAGTGTCGTGTGCCTACTGTCCATAACTCATGTCGCAGCCTCCAGCTGCAGAAATATGGGTCACCGGGTTCTCATTCAATGATCTCGCATTCAGTGATATGAAAAATAAAGACAAATATGTCTTAGTTGTAAATTCCAGTAAAGAGGATAATTATAGATGCATGACACTCACAAAGAGAAAACAAGAAACAAGTTATTCATTTTATATAGAGACAAGTATAGCTGAGGACATAGAGGGGGAGTACCTTTGTTTTTTTAAATGGCGTTCCTTAACTGCATGGTCCTTAGCATCCCATTCTATATTGGGTGTGTAAGACTGGTAATTTTGCTCAGAGGCCTCTTTATCAGGCTTGAGGTTTTTTTATGTGCCATAAATCTATGACACAGGGCCACTGGCTTTACTTCCCTTCTGGAGGAAACCATGCTAAGGATTTTTACACCTGAAAAAAATCCATTGCCCTCCGCCGGGTTTGAACTCATGACCTCGGGAATTAGAGGTTAACATGGTAAATACTACACCACAGAGGAGACAGGGGAGTACCTGAAATATGTAAATAGGAGCACTCACAAAAGAAGAAGGGGAAAACCTTACCGCATCTCTGGCGGGCTCAAACCACATTCATCCACTTGGTAGAGCAGCAAAATGACCATACATACAGTTCTAACATGCCATTGATATATAAAGATACTCAAATTATCAATGCTGTTCTCACCTCAAATTTATATAGCTCATGAATTAGAAAATTAAGCCAAGTAAACTTAAGGGGGGCCAAGGGTGGGTGTTATATCTACTTTTCCTTGTAGACACGAAAGGGAAATGACTGTTATTACCAGGGTTAGGATTTTTAGGTGCAAATTTCAAATGAAAAAAGGAAGGGAAAAGGTGCTCAAATAAGGTGAAAAAAGGGACAATAAGGTGCTGGTTTATTTAAGGGGATGCACAACTGAAATTCGTATTTTCTAAACTATCCATTCAATTGGGCTGAAATTTTAACCACATGTCAGTCTTCTTTAGATATAATTGTTTTGTGAATTTCAATCCAAAATCTTATTTAGTTTTCAAGTTATTAATTTTGAAAATATAAAATTATGGGTATATGCAAAATGCAACACATGATGCATTTTTCCAAAAAAAAAAAAATCTTATGTTGCTTCTATGTCAAGGAACTATAAATCTGTCATATAATTTTTTTCTACCATTCTTAGTTTAAGAGAAAAAAAGGTTTTGCAGTTTTGCATTTGCATTTTCTTTTTTTTGTATACATTGTTATCTTTAAAAATTAGTAGCGCAAAAAGTATTCATTACACAGAAAAATTATATGAGTTTTATTTATTTGGGTTTTTAAAATAAGCATAAAAAATGTCAATATGAATGGATGAAAACCACATCATGTGGAACATTTTGAATATGCAGAAATGCTGAAAATAAGAAACGCCTTAAAATCAAGTTTTAAAAATATAAACAGCTAGCAACCAAATGGCAAGGGTGTTTAAAAAGTCTCGTAATGATCCTGAAGCATGCGCTAGGTAAAAAATAAAAGCGGATTCTAAAACTACAAGCAATGGAGAATTCTTTGGGAACATAATTTTTATATATATATTTTGAGATTTTGGGTTAATTTCAGTTGTGCATTCCCTTAACTAATTCAACAATTTCTCTTTCCTCTATTCTAATTTATTGAACTACAAACAAGTACATCAAATTATCACTCATCAAAAGAAGGAAAAGCATGAAGCTGTTGTACTTCAAGACATTAAGCATCTCCACATTTTTAAAAGTAAGTCTGTTTCTATTAGGAGATAGAATGTTTTTGTAGATGCTAAAGCTTCTTTCAACATCCACAGAAACCAGTGGGACAAACCTTGTGTTCACTCGGAATGGCAACTCTACAGATGTGGAGAATTCCTCAATGTCTGGAGACTACATTAAGTTTGTCTTTGGCAAAGCCATCTAACTGCTCCCTCACGGAAGTAAAAATATCCCATTGTTTTTCCTTTTCCTGATCTTGTTCTTCCAGTCGTTTAATAGCTGCAAGCAGGTACTGGTAACTATGGACACAATATCGTTCTGTCTGCAAATTATGTATTTTCTCCGTTAACAGAAGTTGCTGTGCCTTGGAAATTGCACCTGCGTGGGATGGATCCAAAGAAAGCACAAACTCTTTAATTTTGTCAAAATTCTCATACAACATAAGCAGCATACTCAATCCAAGATCCCCAGCAAGTAATGACCAGGAAATTTGGAAGGGGCAGGCCAGTGATTTCCCTGTAGTAAACAACACGCTCGGAGCTTTCAGTAGAATCTTCTTCAGGGCAGAGATGAATTGATTTGCAATGTCGTATTCGTTCCTTATGGATTCACAAACCCTGTGAAGGGCATGAGCCAAGCATGTCACATGATTCAAGTTAGGAAATAAAGGTTTCAATTGGTTAACAGCTGAAACCATGTATGGAGCCTGGTCCGTAACCACAAGAAGAAGTTTTTCAAACTCAATACCAGTAGGCCAGAGTTTTTGGCAGAAGTCCATAATGGATTGCATTACTGTACTGGCATTGGCTTTCTGTAGCTCGTACATTTTTAACAATATGGGCTTAAATTTCTTCCCTGCTAAGGGAAAAACTAAAATGTTCAAAACATATCATTCCATTGAGTCTATGGTTTCATCCACAATGATTTCTGCATCGCAATCACATGCTTTCTCCTTGATTCTTTCTATGGTTTCTTGGTAAACAGGTTCCATGTAGTTTTTTCTTAAAGTACTCTCATTGGGTATTGACATCTTTGTGTATTTTTCAAGAAATCCCTTGAAGGCTGGATGGTTCAGCTTATTGAGTGGAATTCCTGCTTGTGTAAGAGCTGCACACAAATCAATGTTTAATTCAATTATAACTAATATGATTTTCCGGGCTGTTATGCCGTGGTCTGCTGAAGAAAGATTTCCCAGACGTTTCGTCCACAACTGCGGTGGACATCTTCAGTGGCGCGGGCGAAGTCTTCTTGGTGAAAGTATCGCAGCGTCTGATGCGTTGGCCGTTAGTGCCGCTCTCTTTATAGTGTGGGCGCTCTCTGCTGATTGGCCCCCTGGTATGAGGGGGCTGGCGCTGGCTGTGTTGTTGCTCTCTTCTGATTGGCTCGCAGTGTTTTTCGGTTTTGTATGACCTTTCTTGTTTTTGATGACTAGATGCCAGTTACTGTTGAGTTTCAATGCTTCTTCTTTCCTATTGAAATTATTGGGGTGTTTATAAATCTCTATTGCTTCGCGTTGTAGCCGGGTATGGTAATGCTTTATGGAGGAAAGAATGTTGGTGTCCTGAAATCTAATAATGTGTTCGCCCTCGGCTTCAATGGCATGTTCGGCGACTGCCGATTTTTCTGTATGGCCCAGGCGGCAGTTTCTTTTGTGTTCGCTCAGTCTGGTGTTAGCGCTCCGCTGTGTGGTACCAATGTACACTGAACCACACGAACAAGGAATACGGTAAACACCGGCCGATGACAGGGGGTCTCGGGGGTCTTTGGAAGAGCGCAGTAGGCTGTTTAATTGTCTTGTAGGTTTGAATACTGTTTTGACGTTATGACGTTGAAGTATATGTTCAATACGGTCAGTGACATTTCTGAAATATGGCAGAAAGACAATGGACTTGCTTTTGGGTTGGTCCTGAGTAACCGGTCGGGGCTTGGCCGGACGGCAGGAGCGCCCACACTATAAAGAGAGCGGCACTAACGGCCAACGCATCAGACGCTGCGATACTTTCACCGAGAAGACTTCGCCCGCGCCACTGAAGATGTCCACCGCAGTTGTGGACGAAACGTCTGGGAAATCTTTCCTCAGCAGACCACGGCATAACAGCCCGGAAAATCATATTAGTTATAATTGTGACACCGGCCGTGAAAACCTACGTTCTTACAATGTTTAATTCCTTCAAATTTTGGCTTTTTGAAGAACTCTGTTGAAACACATTTCGTAATGGAGGTTGCCGTGATTTGTTTGCTTGAAGAGTCTTGTTCATTTGATGCTTAGAGCTGGAAATGCGTTGTTTGGTGTGATCTCGCTGGTGTTTTTCATCTAACAAAATTCCTGAATCACAAATAGTACATTGCATAACAGTTCCATTAGTGTCTATGAAATCTTGTTTGAATTTCTCAGCCAGAACAATAAATCGAGCACTGGACGCCTTTGGCATGGTAAAATCTAGTACTATACACTCGTTTGGTAATGTAACATAGAGCTAACACTAGTTCACTTGCTAACACAATGCGACTGTCACACAACTCACTCTGGCGCTCATTCGCTGTCCACATTCTCTTATAACACCATGACAAATACCAGAATGTTCTCATTCATGCTGGAACTTCGGTCTCGGTGATTTCTAGTAGTTTCAAGCAGAACCCAGTCTTAATAATTCTCGGAACTGCATGTGTGAGGTTACTGCTGTCTCTGCGTGCCCAGCCTTCACCTCCATGTAAACAGATGATGTCTCTCACAGTAACAAACTCACATTCACGAACAGCAGGCTACTGATTTTGCTGGGATAAAATCACTCATTGTGAATTGAATTATTGCGGGCTAGTTTATAGCGGTAAAGCAAGAGAAAGAGATTTTTGTCGAACACAAAATTATTTTCCATTGTTGCGGGTGTGCTTTCAATTCCCACGCGGTGTTTACTGAAAGAGGTAGGCTTACTATTCGCACTTACACAGCAAGCTGAGGAGATGTTAATTGAAAGTTAAAGTATAAATTGGAATGAAACTTAAAAAAAAAGGGGGGGGACTGGATTATGGGCATGGTTGGGGGAAAATGGGATAAAGGTGCCAAAAAGGGGTAAAGAACCCAAAAAAGGGAAAAAGGTGCAAGAAAAAATACCTCTTTTCACAACTAGAAACAAAATTTCACACTGTGATATCTTTCCGCACAGCTTTACTTACCCTTAGAAAAAAGGTGCGCACCTAAAAATCGTAACCCTGGTTATTACTTAGCTTACTGACATAGGCATGCAGTGCTACACATACCTGCACCAAGAATTTCTGTCCAAACTCAATTTTAATAGGTCCCCACACATTACCTTTTAGAGAAAAGCATGTAATAATAATGCACTTTAAGAATTTCTCAAATGCTGCACAATTTCGGGGGAGTGGGTGGTTCTTTTGGTTGGCTACCCTAAAGTAATATTAACACAATGTAACCTATGGGGGCACTATTTTTCTAACCTGGTCATACCACCACTGGTTACAAGGTAGGGGGGAGAGAAATAATGAACTTTTAATGGGAATGGTGGAGCAAAGGAAAACATCTTGCAAGCTTGAGCTGGAGGGTAAGCGGGGAAAAAGGAAATATCTGTAGAACATGAAAGGGTGGGCAAGTAATACCAAAAAGAAATTACTGGGATCGAAACCATGTCTCTCGCCATAAGGGTAGGGAGAGACCGGTGACTCCACCAGATGTCACGGTAAGAAGGGGGTGAAAGGATGGGGGCGGTGCGTCCAGCATGGTCATATAGGGTAGTTTGGTGGGCGCTCAAAGAGGCGCATCCACCAATTATGTCATGGGCATATTTAAGGGGTGTGGCTAAGCACCAACATGTGGCAGGGGACCTGTGTGTCTCCGACACATGCTACTGCTAACTTAAGGTTCAAACTCGGACCAAGCAACTTGCTGAACAAGGAAGGATGGGGAAGGTCTTTAAGGGTTCCTACACTTAATATGACGTGACATGGGAAGGACATTGTGTATGACCAGAGCGGTCCCAAACAATTACATGATAGCCCCACACTTTCAGAAAAATATACAATTTATTATAAAGTGTAGTACAAGACCAGAAAGGAGTTTACAAATAAGTGGATAGAGAAGTATCTTCTCTGTTGTGAAAGGTGATGGCGCTCGTTCGTTATTACATTGTAAATAAAGACTTTAGAGCACGTGGATTTTTAAGAAGGCCAGCGGCATGTGCTTGTGCTGCACTTGGCCAGAGTCTGCTTCGAGGGTATAAAACCAGGGGTTTAAAAAGTAAAATCTGACTAACTCACTTGATGGGTTAACATACTGCTTGCCATTTAGCGATCTCCCTTAGGTTTAATGAATTCTGATGCAGCTATTTCCATGTTTCATTCTCGCCTTGCTGTATGGTAGCCTTAAGTTTCAGGACTTCTAAAGTATAATTAGTCTTCCAAAAACATGTATTAAGAATATAACAGTGCCAACATGTGCTGCACCATGACAATATTGTTCCATGTTCTTACAGGCATGATCAATAAGAAAGTCTGTCTAAATAATATCTCCAAGAGATTAAGAACTGTAAGAAATTTGGTGAAAGTAGTAAAGCGAGAAACTTGGGGGAGGAGGGGAAAGAAGGCGCTTTGAGATAAGAAATGATTACTAAGTTGTGTAACAAAGAAGTGTAATTAAGAACAATGTACCTAATGTAACTCAAATGAGGTTGTTTATGCAAATTAATTGCTTTTGGCCACATTCTAGATGCATAGTTCTGAAGTCAGAATCCCTCATCTTGTGACTGGATTCTTTCCTGGTGTATTCTTCCTTCTTTGGTGGCTAGCATCGAGCAATATTGACTCTGTAAGGTCTACAGGGGGGGCTGTAATGAAACGTATACCATAATTAATGTTAACTTTATTATTCACTTATTGCTACACATTCTGCAACACATGCCACCATTCCGCTAATCATTCGAGGCTAACAACTCAATCTTCACAATTCATAATACTATGAGTTTGCTCGCAGCTAACATAGCAGTGATTTCTGAGACGGTGAGATTTCTAAGTTCTCTAAAATTTTTGTATAGCAATCTTTCGTAGCATCTATAGCTCCGGCACTCGGCACTTACACAAGCGAGTATAGAGAAGTGAAGTTTCTTGTGATTTGTAAATCTCGCCATGTCCAATTTTATCCCTACTCCGTATATGTCACATGATTACTTTGCTCATGTTTTAATCATGTGACTTTCCTGTTTTTGTATTTGCCGTTTCATATTCCTTACTTTGAGTTTATTGGCTAAAATTTGGGTTTTCATTGACTTCCCAATTTTCTCCTTTCCCATGGTTCTAGTTAACAATAGTTAAATCTAAGCTGTATCACGTACATAATTTTATGACTATAATCCCCTTACTTGTTGTAGATGGCACACCCTTCCAACTTTGAAAAAAATTGCAAAATTCCGAGCACTTTGTCCATAAACTTTGGGTATTGCTTTTTGCCTTTGTGTTTCAATGTCGCCTGTCCCAAGGGAGGGTTGCAGGTGGCTGACAAAGGTATCTCTTCCACACAAGTTGCAATATCATGTATAAATATTTTTCCTATACAAATAACAATATTAAATACAACATTTTGTATCTTTATTAGTGCCATTGTGTGGTTGCAATCACCTTGTTATATTCCATCAATTATAATAGTATTAGTTCATATCTGGTTATCTTATTTTAAATAATTACTGGATCATGTTGGACCATATCATATGCCCTCACATGAAATTTCTTAACGGACTGTAGGGACATAAGGAATTGATGCGGTATTACTTACGTAATATATTTTTACGTGATTTGTTGTTGAGCCCCACGTTGTGGAAGCCAATTTGATACGGTTATTAATGTTACTTATGTGTTTCACATTAATATAGCACCACGTTTGGAAGCCAATTTACGAGAGCAAATATATGTTTTCTTCACGCGATGCCATCTTGTGTGACGTCACTCCTTGTTGGTTCGTTTAACTCCATCTGGCGTAGCAATTTGCATCAATTAGAGTTCGAAAGAATTTAAAGTTTTGTATATTGTCCTCCGGCTAGCTATCATCTTTTCTTGGTAGAACTTGTATCTCTTGCAGGATGTAAAGCGGAAAGGAATCTTTTGTCTAGAAATGATATTGACGAAGAAATTAGTTTTATAATCTTTATTGCAGAACACGTTCACGAACACTTTCACAGATTTATCTGGATACTCGCCATACTGAAACTGTTTGTAATAACTTCTTATCACTTTTAACTCACGTACTTCAACTTTGTGTATTTAACTGTATAATACTTTATAAGATTTCTCATACTTCTGCTGCGCGTAACTTGACGAATTGAGAGACCGACATGAGAATCTTGTTGAACTGGGAGCTGACGTGTTATGTGTTGAGAATCTTGTTGAACTGGGAGCTGACGTGTTATGTGTTGAGAATCTTGTTGCACACTGGGGGACACGCTACCTCGGCCTGGCTTATTTATAGGCTTGCCTTAAGATACGCCTAAAGATTATAAATGAACTGCTATTGGCTAATAAAACGCGCCAACATTAGCGTCTATTTTAGCATCCAATGAAAACCACTAATACATATTTCTTTTAGGGAAAATTCTAGAAGCTTTTACCGAAAAGGCGCGAAATATTACGTAACTTCCTGGTTCCCGGTAACGATAAACAACTCACCCCTTGCTGCATTATTGCGTTATTGTTGACAGTTTCAGTAGAGCCGTATATTATTATTTACCAATAATAATTACAATTATTAAACCTCTGAAATCAATGTCACATAAAAATACATATTTATATTACAATCAATATTTACATTAAAGTAATTTGTGATACAAATTACCGTATCATATGCCCCACTAGAAACATAATTATAAATATTTATAACTTGTTTAGAAATTTTAAAATTGTGTTTTTAGTCTCCTAAATCTTGGAACACACGCTATCACTTTCACTTTACACTTCACACGTATTTAACACACGACATATGTTTTATCTCGCCACTACTTACTGGCTCTGGTTTAATTAATTTAGATATTAATCTGACATTACAAACTTTTTTATAGCAAATACTTTACCCTAAATTATTTAATCACTGCTACCAAATTGTTTACTTTAAGCTGTTGACAAAAATTTATACATTTAAGATTTTTGTAATTGTTACACATATTTACCAAAATATTTACCCTCTACACAAATATTTACATCTCTTAAATCTAGACAATGTTTCACCTTTTCTGTTTTCTACATAAGTACTTTTTTTTAAATTATTCTTACCAATTTTTGTTATTTTGAATTTTATTTTAACAATACTCTCTGAATTGTATTTACGTACTTTTAATTTAATATCATATTAAGTTTCAATCTTTGCATTCTTAATTTTCAAATGTTGTTACAGTTACTAAAAATTTATTTATTTATTTATTTATTTATTTTTTTTTTAAAAACATTTCTCTCTTTTTTTTTTTTTTTTTTTTATAACTTATTTCTCTTTTCAAATGACATATATATTTAGTTAACCCTCTTGCGTTCCAATACATTGTTCTGCAAGTCGTCTTCAACTATCCAGCATTTACTTTACATCTCACTGCTATTTACCCTCCTGGATCAAATTGTGTGTGGCTAAACATTACTCGTAGCCGTAACCTAACCTTCAAATTGTTGTTCATGAATAACCTCTTGTATTCATATGAAATTTCATCTCCTGATAACATTTGGAAACAGTCTACAGTTTCTTGAACAATACATCTTTTGACAAATTCTTTTATTTTCAATTCATCTGCTATCTTTATAACTTGAGAATACTCTGACAAATCTGTACTAAACTGTACTGGACTGGAGTTTTCATTTTGAAAATCTTGGTACAATTTATTTCTTTGCATTACTGACTCCTTCTGTATTTCTGATATATCCCCTCTGAAATTAACTTGCACCTGATTCACATCTACATTCATAACCTCTTTTATCTCTCTTAGCTCACTTGAAATACTACTCATTTGACTTCCTAACTCTGTACATTCTACATTAACCTCACTTTTAGTATTAACCTCACTTTCTTTGTTACCTATTTCCTTGCTCCTGTCTAGCATTTTCTTTGAAATTTCTCCTATCTCACTTACTATTGCTTCCTCATTTTCATCTCTCATTTTTGGCCTACTACTATCTAGCTTCATAACTTTCTTTTCCATTTCTTCACTGCTTTGATCTACTGTTTGCTCTAATATCTCATTACTCCTACCAATATCTTCAATTGATTTCCTATGATCTTTTTTTAAATCTTCTCTCAATTCTTCAAAACTCTGATCTACTTTCTTACTAATATATTCCCTCGTTTCCCTACAATTCTTTTGCATATTCTGAGTTAATCTTTGTCCTAATTTCTCATAACTCTTTTGCATATCTTCTATAAATTGATCTCTAAAATTTCTCAGCATTTCCATCATTATTCTAGCATCAATAGTAATATTTCCTGCTATTCTATTCTGACTTTCTGCACTAACATTTTTTTTTTCCAATACTACATTGTTTGAGCTTTTTTTTGTAACCTGTATTGACTTACAGCTAACTGTTACACTATCTCCCTCCATCATTGTTTCTTCTGTATTACTTGCAGCTATTGTTTTTGTTTTCTAAAAAAAAATTACGATACCTTTGTGATGCTTTTTGTTGATGTAGCTTTGATGTCCAGCGTTCTGCCCCATTCTCCTAGGTTTGTATGTCGCTTCTGCGTTGTATGATGATGAATCTACGTTGTCTCGATGTTTTTGTAGTTGAATTACCCTGTTGTCTCGGAATCTGCGTCTTGTAGATCGTTTCACTGCTGCGTTCGCCTCTTCCTGGTTATTCTTGTTCCTTTCCTAGTCGTCTAGCCCCACGTTGGGCGCCAATTTGATGCGGTATTACTTACGTAATATATTTTTACGTGATTTGTTGTTGAGCCCCACGTTGTGGAAGCCAATTTGATACGGTTATTAATGTTACTTATGTGTTTCACATTAATATAGCACCACGTTTGGAAGCCAATTTACGAGAGCAAATATATGTTTTCTTCACGCGATGCCATCTTGTGTGACGTCACTCCTTGTTGGTTCGTTTAACTCCATCTGGCGTAGCAATTTGCATCAATTAGAGTTCGAAAGAATTTAAAGTTTTGTATATTGTCCTCCGGCTAGCTATCATCTTTTCTTGGTAGAACTTGTATCTCTTGCAGGGTGTGAAGCGGAAAGGAATCTTTTGTCTAGAAATGATATTGACGAAGAAATTAGTTTTATAATCTTTATTGCAGAACACGTTCACGAACACTTTCACAGATTTATCTGGATACTCGCCATACTGAAACTGTTTGTAATAACTTCTTATCACTTTTAACTCACGTACTTCAACTTTGTGTATTTAACTGTATAATACTTTATAAGATTTCTCGTACTTCTGCTGTGCGTAACTTGACGAATTGAGAGACCGACATGAGAATCTTGTTGAACTGGGAGCTGACGTGTTATGTGTTGAGAATCTTGTTGCACACTGGGGGATACGCTACCTCGGCCTGGCTTATTTATAGGCTTGCCTTAAGATACGCCTAAAGATTATAAATGAACTGCTATTGGCTAATAAAACGCGCCAACATTAGCGTCTATTTTAGCATCCAATGAAAACCACTAATACATATTTCTTTTAGGGAAAATTCTAGAAGCTTTTACCGAAAAGGCGCGAAATATTACGTAACTTCCTGGTTCCCGGTAACGATAAACAACTCACCCCTTGCTGCATTATTGCGTTATTGTTGACAGTTTCAGTAGAGCCGTATATTATTATTTACCAATAATAATTACAATTATTAAACCTCTGAAATCAATGTCACATAAAAATACATATTTATATTACAATCAATATTTACATTAAAGTAATTTGTGATACAAATTACCGTATCAGAATTTATTGTGAAGCTCCATCAGAACCGTACGTTATCATGATGCATTTGTATATTACGGTGTGATGTGTTGTTTGTGATGGTAAGTGCATTCCCATTTTGCATATTCTTTGCAATACTGTCAAATTACAATGTAAACTTAATTGCTACACATTAACCTGCTACATATTTGATGTATCTTTTACAATGTGTCTATTTTATAGGTATGTCACTCACACATTACTACATTGTCCCTTCCTTGTTCAATTACCAATTCCTCAATGTTTATCATGGGTCTATGTTATGGTATTATATTATGACTTTACTTGTCTGTGGGTTTGTTTACTTGGTCAGTTAGTGACCCTGCATGATTCTGCAACTTTTCAAACACTGTCCGGTTATTTTCGTATGTACCCTCGGAAGCATTTTCCCTTTTAGGTGTCTCTCGGTGCATTCAGAGGGGCATTGCACTGTCTTTCGCTGATTTCTTCACAACTGGCCATTTCCGCTAAATCTTACATCTAGAACTATTTGCATTTATTCACTTGGCTCATTTAAATGCAATATGGTGAATAGAACTCTGCTCCAGATTTAAGCAAAGTATCATACTTAGAAGGATTTCGTATGTATAATTGGCAGTTAAAACACCACATTTAAAAAAAAAAAAAAGCCACTAACATAGATTTAAGCGAAACATTGCAAATATGTTGTTGTTGTTCACCAATGGCACTGGGGATTAATTGATCTGCATCATTTTCCCTCTGGCTTCTCAATATAAAGTCTGTAAGTTATCACTTTTAAGGCCTTTGCATTTGGCGAGATGCTACATTACAAATATGATACATATATGATTGAGCATACAACACACAATACATACAATCATATGATTCACATCAGAATACACATTCAAAGTGTGTATGAATTTTAAGTAAAACAGTATTAGCAGACATATTGATGTATGCATCATTCACCATTTTAAATGCAACCCATTCAGCAGAGAATTGGTGTGATTTAGGCAACACATTGACATAGGTATATTGATGCACGTATAATTTACAATACATCACACTTACGACGGGTGTCCAGAAAGTAACAGACGTTTTGAAATAAAAAGTTAACAAAATGAGAAAAACATAGCTGATTATATACATTTGACAGGTACACTCAAAGCCATTTTTCTACATAATTGCCATTCAAATTAGGGCACTTGTCATACCGTGGCAATAGTTTTTCATACCCTCTCTGTAGAAATCTGTCGCCTGCAATTTCAATCACTGGTTTACACTGACATGCAGTTTGGCGTCAAAATGTTGTGTAGCGAGCCATTTCTTTATAGCTGGGAAAAGGTGGTAGTCACTTTGTGCTAAATCCGGGCTATATGGTGGATGATTGAAACCACCTATCCAAAAGCCTTCGGGTACTATTGGCCATGTGTGGACATTCATTGTCGTGAAAAAACTCACAAAGTTGGCGATACGTTTCAATTGGGTTGTGGTTTTTGTCAACAAAAACCTAATCACAGACTGCACCTCACAAGTGGCAGGATTTTCTATTGCAGCATACATTTTAACACGTCACAGAGAGCAAAGTAAGGGAGGCACAGTCCACATGATACCACAGCCAGAATGCGTACCGAGTGCAGGAACATTGACACCAAGATGGCAGTTCTAGCGCCACCCACCACTGCGATAGGCCAAAATGTGTATTGCTTTCTGGACGGTCCTCGTTTAAAAGAACATTTGTATAGGTTTATGCAAAATATTATAAATATGAATAGGTATTACTGCATACATGATTTATCATTTAAACAGAGTATGTACAGCATGGCCCTTATGTACATACATTTGATCCTTAAAGGTGTCATGGAAGAATTACTGCTCTGGTTTTCTGTTTGCACTCATTTGCAATTTTTTCATAGTTATGTGTCTTCTGCTTTTTTTTTTTGTAATATATATAAACAGAAGTCAGTTCATTAGTGGAGGTCGGATTGTCTCCTTACATGGCCTCATCACAACTATATTACATCTGCCTATGATTTTGCCAGTTTTCAAATGTTGAAGCTGATAGACATGGTCACCGATCTGTTCTGTAATTGTAAACGGTCACTTCCATGCAAGGTGCATCCTCCAATATAGTTTCTTCGGCAGCGATAATTTTTCAAAGGATTTAATTAGCACTTTATCGCCAATTTTTGGGCTCCAATTATACAAGTACCTTTTTTTTTCCTTATGGCTCCGTTTCTTGGCTGGTTGTTTCAACCTCTCATATTGCCATTTAATTCACATAGCATCCGACACTGATATAATCAATATTGGTGTCGGCAGGCTTCTAACAATCTCCTGAGATTTCTGGCCAAGTTGTAATGTTCAGCAGAACCTCCCTTGTATTTGTGTTAATACTCTGATTGAGCACAAACTGTAGGGCAAATATTCTGGCCGCTTTGTGTGTTGTGTATTTGTTAATATCTGCAGATAAAGGGTCAAATCCCTCAACATGCATTCACATGGGTTAGCTTGTATGTTGTAATAGCTAGTGTTATACATATATTTATGTCAGCATAATGCAGTTTCTCCACAAATTTCTTACCTCGGTGAACAGTAGCATTATCGACTAGAATTGTCTTATGAGACGGTAATTTGTATCACAAATTACTCAGATGTAAATAACTATTTTAATATGAATATGTATTTTTATGTAACATTGATTTCAGAGGTTTAATAATTGTAATTATTATTGGTAAATAATAATATACGGCTCTACTGAAACTGTTAACAATAACACAATAATGCAGCAAGGAGTGAGTTGTTTATCGTTACCGGGAACCAGGAAGTTGCGTAATATTTCGCGCGGTTTCGATGGAAGCTTCTAGAACATTTCCTAAAGCATATGTATTCGTAGTTTTTATTGGATGTTAAAATAGACGCTAATGTTGGCGCGTTTTATTAGCCAATAGCATTTCATTTATAATCTTTAGGCGTATCTTAAGGCAAGCCTATAAATAAGCCATGTCTGAGGTAATCGTCCCCCCCAGTTCGGCAAGATTCTCGACACATTACACATCGTCTCCCCAGTGCAACAAGATTCTCGACACATTACACATCGTCCCCAGTTCAACGGAATTCTCAGTACAGTACGTATCGTCAGTCAGTCCTTCATTTCGCCAAGTTACGCGCAGCAGAATTACGAGAATCTAAAATATTATACAGTTAAATATACACAAAGTCGAAGTACGTGAGTTAAAAGTGAGAAGTTATTACAAACAGTTTCAGTATGGCGAGTATCAAGATAAATATGTGAAAGTGTTCGTGAACGTGTTCTGCAATAAAGATTATAAAACCAATTTCTTCACTAGTAATTTTTGGATAAAAGATTCCTTTCCGCTTCACACCCTGCAAGAGTTAAATGTCTACCTAAATAGCTAGCCGGAGGACAATATACATAACCTTAAATTCTTTCAGAAACTAATTGATACAAATTGCTATGCCAGAGGGAACTACAAACAGAACAAATGAATCAACCAACGTATGACGTCACAAGAATGGCTTCCACCAACACTGAGGTAAACAAACAAGGTAACTAATACCGCTTCAAGTTTCTCCACAAATTTCTTACCTCGGTGAACAGTAGCATTATCGACTAGAATTGTCTTCATTTTCCCATACATCTGTATGTAATCGTCAATTATCTTACTTGCGCACACATGACTATTCAAGTTTTTCAGTAGGTATAATTTGACGAATTTTGACATCTCATCAATTAACACAGAAATATATTTCAGACGTTCTCTGGCCAGTGGTAATGGACCGTGTGTGTCCATGGCCACCAACTCTTATGATTCATTCTTAAGTATAGCCTGCAGCAGCCTGTCAAAGCGGCTTCACCCTCTGACAAAGGTCACAGGTGGACACGTAAGCTCTTACCTTTTGTCCAAGCTTGGGGATGTGTAAACTTTTCCGTATAACCAGGCTCATTTTCTCTTTGCCTGCATGAATTAATGCGGTGATATGCTTCAATCACTAAGTCTTCTAGTGCTACCACCATGCACGCCTTCCACGCCAGTTTCTCTTTGCCGTGCACCTTATATAATAGTCCATATTTACCCATATTGCCACCATTGATGACTGGGGCTGTTCGCATTATTTCCCTTAATCTTTCATCCTGCTGCTGTCGCTCCAGCAATTTCTTGATTTCCGTAGCTAGCTTCTTATTTAAACTTAAATCCAATTTCAGTATGCAAACTTCCCTCTGTGCACACATAAAGTCTCCGGCAAATTTCGTCCATTCTTGATAGCATGTCGTTAAACAAGTTTAATTTCCCTGGAATGTACCTGATTTCTTGGTTAAAAGACAATCTCATGAATGTACATTAATATTTTACTGCTGGTCAGTTTACAGTTTTGTATAAAAGATAAGCTGATATGTTCAGAAAATATTATATTTGTTTGTTGTACACAAAATGTTTGAATTTTTGCAATGCAAAGAAAATTGCTTCTATCTCACGTTATGTGACACATCCCATTTTCTTGGTTCGCGTAAACACTCTTGGTGTGGTTGCTATTATTCTTCATTCCCCATATTCATGCACCTGACATAGTATACAACCAAATGATGCTAATGATGCATCTGTATATATGTGGTGTGGCAAGTCAGCCCTTGGGTATGTCAACATTATTGACTGGCTAAATAATTCTCGGAGACATTGGAATGCAGTCTCCTGTTCATCCGTCCACTTCCACTTTAGGTCTTTTGCAAGCAGTACAGCTTCATTGGAATAATTAATCAAAAAGCAGTTTTGGTACCCTGGTAACCCTGAGATATCTTTTAATCGTCCTCCGTGGACTAGTGGTACTGTGCTAGCCTCTAGTTCCCAAGGTCGTGGGTTCACACCTGGCGGAGAGAGATGGATTTTTTCAGGCGTAAAAATCCTTAGCATGGCTTCCTTCGGAAGGTAAGTAAAGCCAGTGGTTCCGTGTAATAGATTTACTGCACATAAAAGAACCTCAAGCCTGATAAAGGGGCCTCTGAGCAAAATTACTGGTCTTTCACGCCCAATATAGAATGGGATGCTAAGAACCATAGTAGTTAAAGGGCGTCCATAAATAAAACTCAGTTTAATTTAATTTCTGAGATATCTTTTTATCTGTTTGGGATTTCTTGGATGCAGAACTTTTAAAATAGCCTCTACACATTCAGGGTCTGGTGCTGTAGTTTCTCCTGAGATGACGTATTCTAGGAATTTTACAGATGTTGCAAAAAAATTGCACTTTTTCCAGTTTAAGGCTAAGCCAGATACTTTTAGTTTGTCAGATACGTCATTATATGTGCTAGATGTGCTTTATCTCTAAATTGTATATTAATAGATCATCCATATATTTTGAAATGTAACCTATGGTTTGTGTGCCTAGAATTTCGTTCATTGCATGTGAAAAAACAAAACCACTACCCTAGGTACAAACACCAAAAGGACACCTTCCAAAAATATATAATCTCCCCTGGTGAAGGAAGCTAGTGTACTTATGCAGACTTGGGTGTTATTCAATTTGCAAATAAGAATTTGTCAGGTCAAGGGACATGAACCATTTCTGCCTGCCAGAATCTGTTCTATATTTTCTGTTCTGAAAGGATCAGGCACAATATACATATTAGCTTCATGGAATTATCTCAGTTCCTGATGATGCATAGCGGGGTTACAAAATGCATATTTGATAGTTCTGTTATCCCATCCAACAGCATTTGTTGTATTTTTGCATTTACTGCCTCCTTTAAATCTGTGCGATCATGCAACTTCTGTGACTCAATGTTGTTTACTTCGAATGAATATTGAAATCCTTTGCATAGTCCTGTTCTTTCCGAAAATACTTCTCTGTGTTTAATAAGATAGCAAACAGATGTTGCTTCTGTCTCGTTTAAATGCTCGGTCATGGCAACTCACTCCCTTATCTGCATGGTCATTGACAGGTTACAATCCTCGTTGGCTCTTTACACATCTTAATATTGTTCTCAGCTTTACAAAACATTCCGTAGGACTGGATGACATGGCTATCAGCTGCACTTACTTTTGACATTATCATTAGGTACTTCGTAATTGCTCTCAGTGGTAGTATCCTCACTACCTGAGCGCTATTTTCAATATTGTATATTTGACAAAAAAGTTTCAGAGCTAAGCATATCATTTTCTTCTGTTAACTTAATAGTATACACATTTAATGGCTGTGTAAAGGGCACGACAATGGAGGTCTTTGGTGGTGAAGTGTCAGTTGTGCGCGTCCATAATAATAGCTCTCATGGCAAATACCACATCTTTACCCAAAATTAACTCGACTGCGAGCTTAGAAATCACAAGACAGACGAATTCAAGTTTATTTCCACACAAAGCTGCTGTTATCATCACTTGCTGCATCATCCTTTGTTTCACTCTCCCAACCACTAAAATATAAAAAAATTTATTTACAGGAAGAATCTGTAAGTTAACATTCCTTGTTTTCAAATGCTCGCACAGAGCCTGGTTACATGCAGAGATCAGTGAACGTGAATCCATGGTAATAAAAATGTTTAATTTTCTGTGATCACTTCAATGCATGGTGCTTCCATTATCTCTTGTGCTACAGTCACATCCCTAGAGTCAACTGCAAAATATTGCTGCTTAATTTCAAGGGGGCCACTTTCTACTCTTCAGCCTCTAATTTCTGAGGTCGTGAGTTCAAACCCGGCAGAGGGCGATAGATTTTTTTGAGCATAAAAATCCTTAGCATGGCTTCCTTCGGAAAGGAAGTAAAGCCGGTGGTCCCGTGTCCTAGATTTACGTCACGTAAAAGAACCTCAAGCCTGATAAAGAGGCCTCTGAGCAAAATTACCAGTCTTTCACGCCCAATATAGAATGGGACGCTAAGGATCATAGTAGTTAAAGAGCGTCCATAAATAAAATTCAATTTAATTTCTACTCTTCTCTCTGTTTCGTCCATACACATCACTCCACCAAAGTCCTCTTGATAACATGAGATTTGACTATTATCTCTTTGGGCCAAATCCGGAGATGTATCTACAATTCCACCCGCATACGGTGATGGTTGCCTGGCTACTAGGGGTGAACCTACCATTGTCAGTGTCATTACAGCTGACAGGCCTATACTGAATGGTGCAGATGCTTGTGCGTTGTCGTGTGCCACGTTGGGAGATTGGCGTCCGCCTCACATCGGACTTTGCCTACTATTTGGCCTCTCATCCCTGTCATTCTGGTCATCTTGGCCTCTGGGCCTATTGTGGTACTCGCCTTGGCCTTCGTATCAGCACTGGTGCCTCCCTCGCTTTTGGTTTCTCCCAAATCTCATGTAACGTATCAAGAACTCTCTCAATGGTCCATGCAACCACTCGGTTCCCTTCGGCTGTTCCTGGGCCTAGCAGGTTTTTGGGATATGGGTCATGAGTCAGTCGTACTCCATAATTTCTCTATCTTGATTCGAAATAGCGTTTGCCCTCGCTCCATCTTCGCAGTGGGCGTTCAAGGGCCTCATTCCAGGCCTATCACACATGTGCTTCTTAGGCCTATTTACCTTTGTTCGCCCTTCATGTGCCTGCAGCACTGTCAATAATGATACTGCGTCGCTCAGTGTTCATGGGCACACTACCACCAGGTGTCGGGAAAATGCCTCCTCTTCACCTGTTCTAGAAGCCTACTGATTTGCCCATAGCGTAGGTTGATACCTCTCATTGGTGATTTGGGTGTACATTTGCTCCCCAGTATTTATCCACCTTAAAGTGGGTGTATTCTCCAAATTTCTCTGTACTAATGTCATCCAAAATCTATCCGAAATGCCTCTAAGTTCAAAATATGCCTCTGGGTCACTTAAACTTTTGCATTATCCACACTACTGTCAAATTTTGGGACAGACAATTCATTAAGAAATTGTATGGGCATGTGTGTGTCCATTTGTATGCTGGCACATTCATTTGTGTCTGAATATTAGATGTGTTTACATTTTTATAATTAATACTGACGTGAGGCAGGGCAGTGGTACCGTTGCTCAGTCTTTCCTCACTATCATTACTTGGTATATGAAGTGATCTCAGTGCGGGGGTAGCAGTGGTTTGGGGCCCCAACTGCACCCTTTCCATTGCCTGGCGCATTTCAGTCATTTCCCTTGACTTTTCCTGGAGGGTTAGCAGTGACAGCTCGCCCTTATCTGTACAATCTCACCCAGTTGCGAGTTTTCCCTATCCTTTATTATTGCTCTGAATTTATTCAATTCAGCATTCACTCCTACTTCGAAGGTATGCTGTCGGCCTTCTATCATATTGCAAGTATCCTCAAGTATTTGTTCCCTGAGTTAATTTGTTTGGTCCTGATCTGACCCAGTTTGCCATTTAACGTTTTTAATTTCAGTAACTAGTTGTACCCTGATTTCTTCCACCGAGGACTGAGCTACTTCACTTCTTCTGATATTAACTGCTTCCCCCTGCAGGCTTTCCTGCACAGATCTCATGTCAGAAGCCATGCTCTGCAGGCACGTTTCTAATTTGTGCTGGGTCCTCAGCTGTTGCTGAATTACCTCCCCCTGCACGAGGAGTTGATTTGTGATCTGTCTTTGTAAAATTTCCCTTGCTCTTTTAATTTATTTGCTAATTGTTGCTGCAACATTTCCCTTTGATTTTCTAATCTACTTGACAGTTGTTGCTGCAACATTTCCCTTTGATTATCTAACCTATTTGACAGTTGCTGCAACAATTCCCTTTGATTTTCTAATTTACTTGATAATTTTCCAAATTGCAACATCATCTGTCTTATCATGCTTGCCAGGTTAGTCGACTCTGCTCCTTCATTCATCACGACTTGACTTGTGTTTACAATCTCCTAGAGGTTGTTTCCGCCATCTTCCCATATACTGCCACTCCTCTGATTTTTTCCCCTTCAAATTTTAGGCTATATTCCTTCTCTACCACTTTGTTATTTTCCATTTTATCCTCTGCGGTTTTTCCCTCTAATTTATTATTTCTCAGCCTCATCTAATACTGATTCTCAGGATAGAATGACCCCTTTCTTCTCCAGCAATAATTAACCTCCTTCATAAACAAGTAACTTGCTATTAATAATTATCTTAATGATACCCATCCAAAATACATCAATTGTACATTAAATATAATTGTCTTTGTGACTTACTCATTCATACTGCAAGCTGCCAGTGACATCGAGTTGTCTTCGGTGATGTAGACCTGCCATCTGGTGTTCCTGGACATTGTCGGTAGCTTGAAGTTTGATTTTGGTGGATCAGTCCTCTACGTTGTAAGTTAGGTGTTTGAGCTTGTTGCACTGGAGTGATGTATTAAAAGTGCCCAGCACATTGGGCACCATAAGAAGTTGACTACGTTCTAGATGTGTAGTTTTGAAGTCAGTATCTCTCAGCTTGTGACTGGGTTGCTCTCCCAGTGTATTCTTCCTTCTTTGACTGGTTTGCATTGAGCAATATTAACTCTGTAAGGTCTACAGGGCGGAGGGTGAATTACCCTTGTCTATAATGAAACATAGACCTAATTAATGTTAACTTTATTATTCCATTATTGCTACACATTCTGGAAAACCTGCCACCATTCCATTAATCATTTGAGGCAAACAACTCGATCCTCACAATTCATAATAGAATTAATTTGCTTGCGGCTAACAAAGCAGTGATTTCTGAGACGGTGAGATTTCTAAGTTCTCTAACTTTTTTAGGGCAATCTTTCATACTGTGCTTAGCCACGGCACTTCCTTGTATGAGTACAGAATTCAGAAAAGTGAAGTTACTTGCAATTTGTAAATCTCGCCATGTCCAATTTCATTCCTATTCCCTATAAGTCACATAATTACTTTGCTCGTTTTTTAATCTTGTGACTTTCCTGTTTTTGTTTTTGCTGGTTCATATTGCTTACTTTGAACTTATTGTCTAAAATTTGGGCTTTTCATTGAGTTCCTAACTTTCTCTTTCTCATGGCTCTAGTTAAATTAGTTGAATCTAAGCTATATTACGTATGTAGTTTTATGACTATAATCCCCTTACTTGTTGTAGATGGCATGCACTTCCAACTTCAAAAGGAATCACAAAATTCCAAGCGCTTTGTCCATAAACCTTAGGTATCGCTTTCTCGCCTTTGTGTTTCAAAACTGCTTGTCCCAAGGAGGGGTTGCATGTGGCTGACACAGGTCTCTCTTACACACAAACTACAATATTATATATAAAGACTTTCCCTATACAAGGTACAATATTAAATACAGAATTTTGTATCTTCATTACTGTCATTCTGTGGCTACAATCACTTGTTTATATTCCATCATTTATATTATAATAGTATTAGTTTATATCTGGTTATCTTATTTTAAATAATTACCGGTCTGTATCATTATACAATTCTACTGCCACTGCATTAACCCAATGCTTAGGTGGAGAACATTCATGATGCTTTTACAATCAAGTAGTTACAAAAGGTGAAATACCACCATCACACAACAAAAGCATGAAAACTTTTCTCTCCCAGGATGTGGTGACCAAATTCTTATCTATTTATGTGAGATTAGATTGCTCCTTCAAAGCATTTTAGGGGAAACTCAGAATGCTAATGAAAATTTACACAGCATAATATGGGACAAATGCCCCAAAGACATTTTATAACCAAAAAGAAAGTTGAAATGACAGTTAAAGGTTCCATCTGAGCTCTCCCATTATTGAAGCAATATCTGAGTTTAATATGGACTGCGAGGATAGTGTCTTATTGAAAGCTAAAGTTGCTGGAGTTCATTTAGGTGAATCGGGGGTGGGGATTGTCAAGGAAAGTGACATACATCATACACAGCAAAGTGATCGAGCCTGCAGTAAAAGGTAAAAAGAGACTCCAAATGGGAAAATCCACTACTAAAGCTATACTCGTGGGAAAAGCTGTTACTGACCCAAAGAAACTTGGAGCTTGAGGAACCATCCTATGGATCTGGGTAGTTTTAAATCACAAAGTTTGGTCAACATAAATTTAGAAAGATGTTAAAACTTCAAAATTAATTTTCTCCCATTTAAGAATTTTCACATTTTTCAGTATATATATTTATTGTTGAAAAAACAATAACGGCTGGCTCCCTGTAATTACAGGCTGCCACATTGGACAGAACTAAAGAATTAAAAAAGAAAGCTTTTATGAAATTATACAAATAAGGTGATAGTTGAGGATAAGTATTGAAATTATAACCTCGCTGAGCATGCTGATGGCGAAGTGGAGCAGCAACAGCTATATCTTTTGCTTTAGGCAAGCCCAATTGTTTCCATGTGGTGATAAGGTGTTTTGGAATACTACCACGTGGTCCACTACAATGATCTCTGTTTGAAGTATGGGACTGTATTTCTGAAACTTCAAGTAGGATCGAGTATGTAGTGTTGCTAGGTGGAACATCTTCTTCATCACTAAACAATGTATTTCTTCATAAACCTGGAATTGGATAGATCATAGAGCAGATTCTATGGTGGTAGGGGTTGAGGATAAGATCTGAGAAATGCACAAGTGTTTCGGTCTCTCTGTGGCATCACCGACAGAGGTTGCTGCCTGGCAGAGAGCATACTGTCGAAATGTTGGCTGTCATTTTGAGATGTTAAACTGTTGCCATGTCTAATCCAAGAGTTTTCCACAGTGTATTCTCTATATGGATCAGATATCAATATCTTTTTGCAGGGCTTTGACCATAATTCGAATCCTCTTTCTCTCAGCTCTTTCCTGATTATTCAAGCATCGAGTGGGCCAGTTTTAGGATTAATTAATTTGACTATGGTTGTCATTAAGTGTAGCTGTTTAATACATTCAGAACTTTTTGCAGCAAGTTCTCGGTAAGCTAAGACATAAAGGTTGTTAGATTGAAGGAGAATTCTACAATAGTTAAGCTGCAGCAGATAGGCTTTGCAACTGGCTTTAAAGAGTCCTAATTCCTTTAATTGCATGTCTGAATAGAACATATAATAATAATAATAATAATAATAATAATAATAATAATAATAATAATAATAATAATAAATTTATTTCATCCAGTTTATCATACATCTGATTTTGGACATGTCAAAACAAATACATCTTTACAAATCCTTTAAATCATACAGACATTTGTTTATTAGATACACCCTCAATTTCCTTTTGAATTGCTGTTTAGAAACATCAACTACAGATTTGATTTCCAGTGGTAATTTATTAGATAGCGTGATTCCAGAAATATATAAATCCTTTAAAGATACACTTTTTTTTACACTATGCCTAAAGTAGTCCAAATTTCTTCTTGTATTATGTTTATGGATTTGGTTGTTTTTAATTGGTTTGTACTCATCTATTACATACATATGACCTGGGATGTCAGTTGGTAACTGCAAGATATCTTTGAGTGTATGTTTAATGGTTTTGTCACTGTCATTTAGAATTTGTTTGGTATCTTTGTTGGACCAGGTGTTTGAAATGGGTAGATTAAAGATGTGCAGATAGAACTATTTAATACCTGAAATTTTTGTTCAGGTTTTAATAGAGAAGGTACTTTTTTGGATCAAAAGAAAGTCTTGGAAATAGAAATAGGCAAAAAAATTATTAGAGAAATTAAAAATACTGTAGAAAGCAAACTCAAAAGATCTTAGATTTGTATTAATGTAATGGGTATAATTTTACTTTATTAATATATGCTATACTATATAAAATAATATGTAAATATAATAGAATATCTTAGAAAACATTAGGCTTTATCACAGTTTTACATACCTACTTAAAGTTTGTTACTTTAAACTATTTAATTAGCCTACCTTTGAAATTGCAATCATTCTCACTGATTTGACACTCACTGTTGTGCTATCAGTGGCATTGCTGATGATTCTGTCAGCAAAACGGGCATTGTCCTTGGACTCTTCCTACCAGAAACTTCGTAACAGTGATGTTTTGTTTTTTAATTCAAGTTGAAAACAAACAATACATCACTTACATTAATTTATTGGCAACTTGTTTTCAAGGGCTGTTTGCTCCATTGTCAACCAAAGACTTGATTGCTGCCAATCAAGTGGTGACTCCAGGAACTTACTGAGGCAGTCTCTTGGTGGGAGTTCAAAGTCAAAGATCTTGTTCTTCAAGATGAAAATTTGTATGTCGTGAGCTCATGTTTTAGAAATATGGGGTTAGGGACATTGTCATGACCACAGCTGATATTTCTTTATTTCCATTTTTGATGTGTTGGAAGCGTTCTTTCAGTACTTGTTTGTAGAGTCCCTTTGGTCTTTCCAATGTAAATTTTATTGCAGCATTGTAATTTAGTTGCTTTTTCATTTGGTAGAATTGGGTCTTTTGTGGCAGAATAATAAAATTGTGAATTTTGTTTTACTGTAAATCTGTTTTAACACCATGGTGGTAGGTGAATTTTCTGAAAAGTTTTCTTCTCCTCTGTAGCTGGTGTGTGGTAACGGACTCTCTCTGCTCTAATAGTTTTCTTATCTATGGTAGCTTTGTTGAATCCATTGAGTCTATGATGATGTTTTCTGTTTCTCCTTCTAATGGAACGTTTGTAAGTCTTTGCACTAAGCTATTGGAGGCTGCTACTTTGTGTGGTCTGTAGTCATTGAGTCGGGCAATATCTGTGAGACATTCTGTTTCACATTCTCTTTCTAATGGAGTGTTTGTAAGTCTACTGAACGTGCTACTTGGTGTGCTCAACTGAATTGTTTGTCAGAGTGGGTTTTCTCTGTATGCCAAATTGTATTTATCCAGAGGACTGGATGATTTTGGAGTCTAAAAATGCTAGTTGCAAATCTTGTTCTACTTCTACTGTCAATTTGATACTTTTTACTTTCTCTACTACGTATAGTAAGTAGGGGAAGTATTGTACTCCACCCAAAAGTTCGATACCGAGATTTCACTGGAAATATATGTTTTGAGACCCCCTGAATCCAAAAAAAAACATTTTTAGAAACATGTCCGTGTGTGTGTGTGTGTGTGTGTGTGTGTGTGTGTGTGTGTGTGTGTGTGTGTGTGTGTGTGTGTGTGTGTGTGTTTCTGTGAACAGCATAACTCAGAAATGAACAGTCGGATAAACACCAAACTTGGTATTTAGTTTCAGTATCTTCCAGAGATGCGACACAAAGGTTTTCAAGAAAACCCCCCACCCCAGATTACTCTTTACATGGAACATTTTTCAAAAATTTTAATTTTCTCAAAAATGGCTCTAACGATTTTGATTAAAATATCATATGTTTAAGATATTTTCATGACAAATGGAATGTATATCTCGAATTTTCTGGGAATGTCTCCAAAAGTATTCTTCATTGTGAACGACTTTTCCATAACTGGTAAACCATAAGAGATGGACAAAATTTTACTACACAAAAAATGTAGATCGCGTTAAAATACACAATTTATGTCATATACATTTTTTTTGTTGAGTGAACCATTTTCAATATATTGCTTGTTTTTTTTATTCTGGTGACGCAAAGAGAATGGAATACTCTAAATAGCAACTGGCTCTTAATATATTTGACTACCGCTTAAAGCCTAGCAATTCCCCTTGCATCTACAAGAAAATTAGCAATAAGATTAACATCTCAATATCTCCATTAACATGAAGCATATGAAGAATAAGTAATAATAAAAATAGTTTGTACAAGAGTAGAGAAAGTCATGTGAGTGTATCACATCAGATTTTTTCTTAGAGGTTCCAAAGCTTTAATGCATCATCTACCAATGGAATGGTACAATTGCAGATACATTGTCTATATATCTATGCCATGTTTTGAACTTCAAAGGAAAGCTTCTGGTGACCTATGTTTGTTTTTCCTAAGGAATAAGTCTGCAAGAAAAGAAGACAGAGGTTGCTAGAGCTGATTTCAGTGTATAACATTTGGACTGAAATTGAAAGAAGCTGTGTTCTGTGCAGTGCTTGGTTAGTGTGAGGTAAACTAGGATTTCTATTGATAGTGTTACTGTTGATTTCAACCAGCTTTTATCGCATCTGTTAGATTAACAGAATGCTTGGAAACAATGATTTTACATTAAATGAAACCAGCACATCTTTATTTAGTTTCATGTGTTTTATTTTTTCAATCAAGTATTAAGAAATATTGATGCTCAAGCTATCAAATTTTTGAAAAGAGCTGGATTTGTTAAGTAGCCATTTTGCTAAATTGTACATGGGAGCATCAGTGCCGCTGATTATCGGTAAAATAGTGTTATTTAGCTTGTGAATTTCAGCAGGCCATGGTTCCTTGTGGGATTGTCTGGTTTCACTAATTGTTTTTCTCTGTCCGCAATAATTTTACTGTGGACTATTACTTGTTTGAAGGAAGTGGATTGGCTGTAATGGTTTCAAATTCATAATCATTAAACATAGTTTCCATTTTGTTAATGTACTTTGCCTTAGTGCACATTACATCCCTTTGCTTTAATGAGTCTGTGGTTCTTTTATGCTTGTTTTTATTTTCCTTAAAAAATTACATTTTATGGTGAGCTGCTCTATTTCTTTTAGGATGTGTCTGCAATGTAGTCTTCTGATTTTGTTGAGAATTGTACTCAGATTTTTAGCCCTTGCCCCGAGAACTTAAATTCTGCATCTGTGAATTTGTCTTTTGATAAATTAACCACGTTCTGTTATATATACGGAATCAAAGAGGTTAGTGTCTTCGATTTTGAGTGATCTTGGTTTGTTCTAGCAGTGGTGAATCGTTCTTTTTCATGCATGTTCAAGGTGCCAATGGCATATATCTTTTATCCTCGGTTTAGTATGTCAGCTGTCTCGTCTGCAGATATTATGTTAATGTTATTAACACTGATTGTCGTTGACCTTCTGTTGGGGGGTGTTTTGTTAGAACCTGTGAGCTTCTCTGGGTTTTGGGATCAGTAACTCAGTTTCTTTTTTAATCAAAATGTTTGAACATGTTTAAGACATGTAACTGATGAAATAATGTGGTATGAAGTCTTTTTAATTGACTCCAGGCTTCAGTTGTCCTTGGAGCCATCCAGTGCATTAAAAATGCCTGTTTTCATGAAGTTTTTCTCCACTATATCTGATGAAATTTACCTCCAAGTACCCAGGATGCACTCATACATGTTTTCCAGCATTTGGACATTTTATTTTTCCACCAAGAGTGTACTCAAGTTTGACATTTTTCGTCACTTGAGTATAAGAATGGCAAATATTTGTAAATGGCTTCTTAAGGGGTAGGTCATTTGGTTGCAACAGTGATGTTAGCCCTTCAGGTATTACAGTCAGATTTGTCTTTCACCTTCAAAACATGACATATTGAATTAGCTGCCTACAGAAATTATCTAGCACAAGGAGGGCCTGCTTGTGAAGCAGTATCAAGTTGCAATGACACCCACCTCTTTCTTGAACAGCAACATGCAGGTTAGCTGGAAATTTACATCCCTTTGCTAGTTTTATCTCAAAATCTGTATTAATATTATAAAGAGAAAAAAGTTTGTGTGTGTGTACACGCGCATGTGTGTGTATACATACAAGAGAGAGAGAGATATTCTTTCACTATAGAAAAGCCCAACTCTTTCTGACAGACATGGTCTATAAAACACCTAATTTCATTTCATAAATTACTAAAAGGGATATATAGAACCATTGTACTTGAATATGAACATTTAGGAATTATGAAAGAGCATGCTTTCACCTCTAGTTGAGAGTAAACAAAACAGCTGTTGTTGCTCCACACAATATGTGGGTAAAATAACACAAATACTGCAGGTATTTCAATTCCCAGAAGTACCTGACATAACAAAGAAAACACAAAAATTTTGGGGAAAAAATCTTTATTTCTCTACATAGTCTCCTCGATACACTTTTCCCAGTGATGTTCAATAGCTTCAATACCCTGTTTATAGTGAGAACCGTCGAGTTCTGCAAAATATCCATCAACCTCTTCTTTGTGGCAAATCTTTTACCACCAAGTCATTTCTTCAATTTGGAAACAAATGATCAGAAGTGGCTAAGTCTGGCAAATAGGGTGCATGAGGAAGCAATTCAAACTTTAACTCATTGATTTTGCCCATTGCGATAATGGATGTGTGAATTGGTGCATTGTCTTGATGAAACATAACTTTCTTTTTCGCTAAATGCAGCAGTTTTTGCTTCATTTTATCATTCAAATGCTGTAATAAGTTTGCATAATACTCACCATTGATTGCTTTTCTTTTTGAAGATAATCAATGAAAATTATCTCATGCGCATCCCAAAAAACTGATGCCATGACCTTGCCTGCAGATGGAACTGTCTTCGCCTTCTTTGGAGGCGACTCTCCCCTTTCAATCCACTGTTTTGACTGTTCCTTCATCTCAGGTGTGAAGTGATGGACCCATGCTTCATCCATGGTTATGAATCAACGCAAAAACACGGCTTTATTGCAGTGAAACATCCCCAAACACTCAACTGAAATATCCTCACGACGCTGCTTTTGTTCCATTGTGAGTAAATGCGGCACCCAACTTGTGCACAGTTTTCTCATGTCTAAATTTTCAGTTAATATGGGATGTACAGTACTTTTTGAAATGCCTACGATGTCTGCTAGTTCGCGCACTTTCAGTTGACAGTCATCCAATACCATTTCATGGATTTTCTTCACAATTTCTGGCCTGGGCACCTCATTTGGTCGACCACTGCGATGTTCGTCTTGGCAGCTTAAACTCTGTTACCCAATATTTTACTCTTGTAAACGAAGGAGCAGACTCCCCCAGAGTAGAATCTAGCTCAGCTTTAATACTAGTTTGACTAAGACCTTTCAAATGAAAGTATTGTATCACATAGCGATGGCCGCTTTTATCCATGTTTACAAATTTGCTGAGTGTGTTCACTATTAATGACTGCCGCAATTACTAAACAACATAGCATCATCAAACTTAAGCTTTATAAGGGTGGTACTTTCTACCATAGTTATTTGTTTGAAACAACTACCATTATATATTCATCAGGTTGGGTACATAACTTAGCAACACAGCAAAACAAAAGAAAATCAAATCTGCCAGAGTGGATTAAAATATTTATTTGTACTGAACATACAAAAATTGTAAATGCATTTATGTCAACTCTTAAAGCTACTTACATTCTAGTGCAAATTGAGTCCAATTTTCCTTCCTTTTAAGGACTACTTTGCACCTGGCATCCTGCCCCTTTGGCTTTCAATTAACCCTTATTCTTTTCCATCCTTTTCCTGTGCTTTTTGTTTTTACTTTCCTTAACCATTTTTCCTTGCTTTTCCTTGAAATCTCCCCCGTATCCTTGATTCTTTTTCCTCCTTTGACTGTTAATGTTTTTATAGCTACCATTTCCTCACCGATTTTGGACCCCAAACATCCTGTCTCCACTTCTCTAAATCTCTACATTCTACCAAGTAATGTATCTCATTCTCCTTCTCTCCACATATGAAAATGTTCCCGATTCACTCGCTCTTAATCCTCTAATGAACATTGCCTTGCCCCTTCTCACCCATGCTAAACCTTCCTTTCCTGTCTGCTACATAATTGTGTCAACATAACCTTCTCTCCCCCTATCTCTTAATTATTCTATATATACTTAGAGACTTTTTATTTTCAAGGCTTCCCCAGATTTCTTGTTTCCCTATATCTTCTATCCTATTTCTCACTACTTTCCAAAATCTGTTATTTTTTCCCTCTAGCAATTCTTATTTGAGGTTATCCTCTGTTGATTTACACCTCTACCAGTATTTCAAGGCTCTTTCCATAATTATTCCTTTCCTTCCTGTTCTTCCTAATTCTACCAATGCTACTTCCCTTAGTCCTGACCTGATTAACCCCAAAGTTCTTTGCAAAATAATCTGTATGTTTGAT
Organism: Deroplatys truncata; assembly: GCA_030765065.1. NCBI lineage: Eukaryota > Metazoa > Arthropoda > Insecta > Mantodea > Mantidae > Deroplatys > Deroplatys truncata. The sequence goes on along the minus strand of CM060982.1, from coordinate 12,209,323 downwards.
CTAATTTTTTGTCTAATTCTGAAGCCCCCCGTATTTTTACTGCATATAAAATTTTTTATTCCACCAATGCCTTCATACATCCTTTTCAACCATTTAATAGACATTTCCAATTTGTAATTATTTATTCTTAATCCTGTCTAGCAAGCTCTTGCCTTTTGCTATCACCTTCCTGTCTTGTGTTTCCAACCCATCATTATTACTTAATCCTACTCCTAGATAATCAAACTCATTTACTACTTATTGTCCATTCAGATACCATCATTCATCTTTTCTTAGTTTATTTCCATTTTTGAAAACTATAACTTTTGATTAATTAACACTTACTCAAGTTCCCCATTCTATACAGAATATGAGTATTTCATTAACTGCTCTATGCAAATGTATTACAATCCTGGTATCTTCTTGTTCATTAATATTGCTTCCCAAACTCTTTCTAATATATCATCTATAAATAAATTAAACTTAGTTTACAGCCTTGTCTTAACCTAGTTTTCATCCATAACTCTGTTTGTCAAATCTTATACAAAATTCTATGTCCTCATATATTTTTCTAATTACCTCAATAAAGTCATCACTTACCCCTATTTTCATAATTTCTACTCCAGTGCTTCTCTGTTAATAGTGTCGAATGCCTTTTCAAAATCTGCAAAAAACATATACACCTTTCCTGTTTAAATACTTGTTAATTATTATCTAGATTATGATATATTATCTGTTGTTCACTTGCTTTTCCTAAATCCAGCTGGAAACTTGGATAACTTTCTTTCTGATTCTGCCCACTCTTGTAATCTTTCTGCCATTATACCTGTGTATATTTTCCCTAGGATAGACAATATGCTTATTTCCCTGTAGTTCCCTGGTTTATTCATCCCTAACTTACCTTTATATATTGGTAATATCATACTTATTTTTCATGTATCAGGTGTATATATACTTTACTTAATTTTATTTAGTAATTTTGCCATAATTTTCAGAACTCCTTCAACTTTACTAAACATTTTCCAGAATTCTCCTGAAATTTCATTGATCCCAATGCCTTGTCTTTTTTTTAAATTTCTTATCTCTTGGCTATTTTCTGACAGCAATATCTGTCCATCTAGTCTTTCATTTTTTGTCCTGTTTTGCACTATCTCCCTTAATCCTAACTTCATCGCTTACTCCTCCCCAATCAGTCTCCCAAAATACTTCTGCATTCTTTCGGCAAAATCTGGTTTCCTACTTCTCCCTTCTTCTCCTCATTAACTCTCATATTGTTTTTACTGCCCCCCTCCCTCTATAGCTTCTTTTACCATTTTTCTTATTTTATCCTGCTACACTTTCTACTTTTCCTGTAATCAACATTTATATCCCCATTTGCTAATCAGAAAATGTTGCATATAATTTTCTTCTTCTGTTACTCTCCATCTATTTAACCCTGTAACCACATCTCTTTTTGCTGATGCACATTCCTTCTCAAACCATCCTTTATTTTACTGTTTCCCTCTCCGTTTTACTCCAATCCTGCTCCTATTACTCTTATTCCATCAGCTTGTGGCAGAAATATTTATTGAGAATATTTGACTTACCTGTGTATAAAGTGTGAAGTTATTTGTTATAATGTTGTATGTTGATATTATTCACACATCTTTGATATTATCAATATGATTATTATATTTATTGATTTGATTGTGAATGTGTTCTTTATTTAAGCTTATATGCTCAGAAATTATAATCATTTATTAATAAAACAACAATTTGAAGGATATCATAGCCAACTATAATTTAATTTGTAAGTAAGGAAAACTTATAATATATAGAAGTGGTTGCAAATATATTATATTTAATCTTTTCACTATGTCTTCCGATTTAAAAGGAAAACTTATATACATTACTTCTTACGACCGCGGAATAAAACAAAGCTGTTTATTTCATCAAAGAAAACTAAATAAAACAAACAATATAGCCAAGGAGAAATAAAGAACATTCTGTTCTATGTGGTTACTAGTCAGTTCTCATTCAGTGCACAACAAATTATCATTTAGCACTTATTCAATGCATACTTACATTATGAATTAGTACTCAAACTGTGCACATCATTATACATTATTAATATTCCTATGACACACATTTTAATTAAATATTAAACAATATCTCTAGATATATACATAAATTTGTAAAATAATTTTATTGAGTAAATATGAAGTTATGTTCGGAAAGTAAACAATTGTACTTCAGCCTTATATTAAAGAATCTCACCTGTTACTATTGCCCTGCAGATATAAAAGAGATTTCATAGCTCAAATGAAAAAGAACCCAACACACAATCAATTAAAAATTCTGTTATATTTGGCTTTTGCAATGTGGGGCTTGAGCAGAAAGGAAGATTCCAATAAAAAAAAAATTAAAATTCAATAAAGAAGAATTTCGGAACATCATGATAATGTATGAAGACTGAAGGATATTTGGCGACTACATGACGACGGAATAACGGGGTGCATCGACAAGACGGAAGCTGGGATGATGACCAGAGGACTACAGCAGAGATAATGACAACCATTTATTAGTACTTCATCGCTTTGCATACTCTTGCATTCCCCCATCATGTAAACTCAATATTTGGGAAGCTCTTCCAATCTATCAAATAATTTGCTATCAAAGAAATATGATGTTTCTGGAGGATTGTATACTACTCCTAACCCAAAACTTACTTTTTCCTTCTTTATATATTTAATAACACTCCATAAAACTTGACTTCCTTTCTTCTGTTAGCACTGTTTTAGTGCTTATTTCTCTATCTTTTTCAACAAGCTGTGAGTTAGCTGATGCACTAATGAATATTTTTGCAATAGAATAGCTTGGTGACTCACTCTCAGTTATATCATTTACCTACTCCGTGACCAAAATATATGAATCCAGCAGAAACAAATCACAACTTAAGACGTGAGATAATACAGCGCATGGAAATTCTTGTTCTTTCCTTCCATTTGTTGGTTTGTGTTTACACAAGTCAAACTTGGGTCTCAAGCATAGCTTACAGATATACTGTACGACTAATTTCCATAATATGGATAGAAAATCCTTTAAAAGGAGGTTTTCAGCACAAAATATAGTTGCATAAAAGCAAAGAAAAAATTATTATTATTATTATTATTATTATTATTATTATTATTATTATTATTTATAGTCATCTTTATTCCCCATTATATTCTTTTACAGAACAGGTTTCGTCAAGCTTTGCTTGTGGGTATTTGCAAATGTGGGTATTTAACCTGTGGCATTAAGATAAAAAAAATTGCTGCCAATTGGAGAATGTTAAACAGGAACAATTTTGGAATTAGCATACAGTACAAAATTAATTACAGGGGTAGGTCAAAAAATAACAGGAATTATTTTTTTTCTGTTTAAATACATGCGCATAAAATTTCACCAATTGTAACAGAGAGATCTGACCTTGACTGGCACTGGGATATGTGCGACATTGCTGTTCAGTTTGTCTGAGGGAGTCATTATGTAACCATGTGTTTCAGTGACCCAACTTGGATTTCAAGTTAGAACGAGCATCAATTCAGTTTGGTGTTCTTCTGAAAAAATCAGGAACAGAAACGCTGTAAATGTTGCAGGAAGCACATGGAGATGGAGCTTTATCAAAAACAAATGACTTAAAACATTTCAAGATGGATAAAAAATGTCTTGAAGATGTTCCATGTCCAGGACGGCCCTCCACACCAAAAACTGAGGTGATGACATCATGTTGCAGGAAGCACATGGAGATGGAGCTTTATCAAAAACAAATGACTTAAAACATTTCAAGATGGATAAAAAATGTCTTGAAGATGTTCCATGTCCAGGACGGCCCTCCACACCAAAAACTGAGGTGATGACATCATGTTGCAGGAAGCATATGGAGATGGAGCTTTATCAAAAACAAATGACATAAAACATTTCAAGATGGATAAAAAATGTGTTGAAGATGTTCCATGTCCAGGACGGCCCTCCACACCAAAAACTGAGGTGATGACATCATGTTGCAGGAAGCATATGGAGATGGAGCTTTATCAAAAACAAATGACATAAAACATTTCAAGATGGATAAAAAATGTGTTGAAGATGTTCCATGTCCAGGACGGCCCTCCACACCAAAAACTGAGGTGATGACATCATGTTGCAGGAAGCACATGGAGATGGAGCTTTATCAAAAACAAATGACATAAAACATTTCAAGATGGATAAAAAAATGTCTTGAAGATGTTCCATGTCCAGGACGGCCCTCCACACCAAAAACTGAGGTGATGACATCATGTTGCAGGAAGATACACAATTAACAATTGCAGATGTTATTCACATTCTGTATGACATAATTTGTAATTATTTGAGACTAGAACTAGATGTCTCCGCCCCTGCTCATCGAGCTATAGCAACACAAGCGACAATCACTCAACTAGGTATCGAAATCATGCCCCACCCACCATATTTGCTGGATCCAACACCCTGTGATTTCTACCCGTTTCCATCAGTGAAAAAAATACTTTGTGGGCACCAATTTCTAACTGATAAAGAACTAAATGGTGTCATTTTGGGTATATGAACACGATGTCAAACAAGGGCTTCTCTGAGTGTTTTGAAAAGTGGATAGAACGTTGAAACCAGTGTGTAGCCTCAGAAGGAGGCTATTTTGAAAGTTTGTAGTTAAATTTGAATATAACAAAAAATCATGGTACCCAATCAAAAAACAGTTTCCCGTTATTTTTTGACCCACCCTCGTACATGTGTTTACAGAAAACTACTGATAACAACATTATTCCTAGAACAAGCTATCACCTATGCAAATTTTTTACAAAGCAGGTATCAAGAAATAGTGGTATCGTCCCATCACTACTTTTCAGCATCTGCAATACTTCTGTCGGGCTCCACTTTTCCAATTATTAATAGGTCAGCTACCGCCAGTGCTAGCCAAATTTCTGTTGTTGCCATTACCTTACCCTTTTTGCTCAACATTTTTATCATCCTAGAGCTCCCTGTTGTTACGCAGTAAACTTGTAGTTCCACTGCCATGTTCGTACTCTTGCTGAGTGCACGATTAACATATCTGCACTCTACTGCTGCTGACGACACCGGACTCCGCCAGCATATTTTAATAAGAAAATGTTGCTTTATTTCTTTTGTATGTGATAATCGAGATCATAGCAAGGAGTGTTAAATAATTGTATAAGGAGAGAAAATTGTGTCCAGCTAACATTAGAAATCAGTCAACCAATATTTCATAATTAACAACTAAGAAGATTATTTTTCTCAATGTTTGCAGATTATGTATAATTTGCAAAGCGGCTAACTTGGTGGCCTGGGAGCAGATAATCTTCATGTTCACCAGCTTCACCTCTATTTCATTGTATATGTTAACAAGAGTCTATGTATTATATCAAAACTATATAGCTTTTATGTTATTAAATAACTATGTGACCAAAGAGAAGGAATAAAGGTTAAAAATGTCACTTACTGTGATTATCTAAAAACCAGTAATTGTTCCACAGCTAAAGGGTACTTATAGGCATGCAGCATTTTCAGAACTTGGAAGACTGTAGGTTAAGAAAGTCAGACGTTCCACAAATGTTTGACATCCTTTTTGTGAATATCATGGGATTTTTCATCCCTTATTAGGAATAGTCGGTGCTGTACAAAGTTACAATTATAAAGGGTAAAGGGGATTCTAAATGATTGCACAGTAATTTCATAAGGAATTGAGGGTTGGAGTGTGCAACCTTGAGAAGCCAGCAAGTGTCATATAAAGCAGCAACTTCCTTCCGTCAGCAGTAATGGCAAACATTGCTGATTCTAGCCTTTGAATTATTGTTATCCTTGGCACATCCTTTTTATTTTCTCTACTACTTACCTGTAGTAAGTAGGGGAAGTATTGCATCCCATCCAAAAATGTGTTATGGATATTTCACTGAAAATGCACATTTGGGGATTTTTTGAACCCCCCCCCCCCAACCAAAAATAATTTTCATTAAAAGACCTTTCTGCCTCTGCTCTTTCTCTCTGAGATCTCGTCTAATAAAATTGGTAAACCGTATGAGATACACAAAACCTACCTGCACAAAAAATGTAGATCTCATTAAAGACACACTTTATTTCAAATAAAAGTTTTTGTGGCATTAACAATTTCTGAGATATTCTTTGTTATTCATTTGAATTTTCAAATTTTTCAAGTGTAAGTTGCTGTTTGTTTTTTCTAGTGGCCATCCAAAGAGCATAGAATTTCAAAGCCATCACACACTATTACTTTAGTCTACTGTATTATTGTTACACCTACAATAAAGTATATAAATGTGTTATGAAAGTTTACCTCAATTAACAAGAAGTAGATAGAAGAATAAGCATTTGTAAGATTAGTTAGTAGAGGGTCATGTGATGACAACATAGATTTTTTACTAATCATGTTCTTGGGCATGTTAAACTAAACTATTGGCTGATTGGTGTTTCCTGTTTCGGAATACAAATAATTGGTTTTTGCCTCATTCTAATTATGTCTGTGAAAGGCCACCAATTTCTCTGCTTGGAAGTCTCTGGTTGAGCATAGTTCTCTTCCACATGGACAAGTTTTGTGTTCTCATGTAGCCAAGCCTAACCTATACTTTCTTTAAAATCCCCTTATTGTATGTGCAAATTCTCTCTCATGGTTCTATAGCATTTTGTGGCTTACAGCACTGCCAATATTTCATATCTCTTCTATGTAAGTCAGCAGTTGTTTTTCTAGATATGGGAACTTCCCATTTTTCGACACTCAAAAAGCATGGCAAGAACTCCTTGCAGCAGTGAACGAGTCCTTTTCTTTCCGTCAATACCACCTTGTGTTTCTGAAACAAACTCCCTTGCAGCTACACAGTTCCCCTTTTCTTCTCATATAAAATCGCATTATTTTAATACCCACTATATAATTATTACACTTATTCACCAATCATTCGTCTTTTAAGTACATAAACAGCTGGTAGATGGCAAGTGAACATTATACATTGCAAATGTATTACTGACTGGTGGATAGAGTGGAAGCTGACAAGACATTGACCTTGACTGTACCTTTGTCCCATCAGCAGCTGCAAGAGTTTGATAGCATGTCTGTGTTACCAATCTAACTCTGTTCATGTATTAAAAAAAATAAAATAAAGGTTTAAAAATTGATGTGCGTAAATTACATGAGTGCAAAAAATATATGTGAAAATAAAGTACTTTTCAAACGTGCTTTACCCTGATGTTTTAAATCCTTATTGCTGCAGTTAACTTCAGCAACAAAAAGGTGTCTGAATATCTAGTTTTCACTACAGGCACTAAAAAATTATGCAAATGATAATCCAATTGTAGAGGAGATAGAATGTGCAATGATGAGCCACTGATTGAGTAACTGGCTGTGGAACTGAATGTGTATTGAACTGATAGGAAGTGCACACTCTCAAGTTAGTGAAGTTTAGAGTGTGCACCAAGGGTTGCACTTCACTGTTCTAACTTCTGTACTTCATTTTTAAGAGCTGGACTATTTATAATAAGAAAACTAGATGTATGCTGAAGAAAAGATGTGGTAATCTTTGAACGTATCATTTTAATTTGATTAGTAATCAGAAGAATGTAAGTGAATCTATTCCTTCAGAAATACTAGAAACTAACCTTAATTGTAAAACAAACATGGAACAGTAATCAAATAACAAAATGGATAGAATGGCTAAAGAAATAACAGGCATGAAGGAGAAAGTTAAACAGATCTTGAGGGAAATGGAAGAACTTAAATTAAGAGCAGATAGAGCTGAACATAGGTGAAGAAAGATTTATCCTGGTCTTATCTGATGTGAAGGAAAGGAGCATGAAATGGCCTATAGAAGAAGTGCAATTTATTCTTAAAGACGTATTAAAAAGAAACCAAATGGATAGGAATTAGAAGAGGCTTTCAGAGCAACAAAAAGTGTGAAGAGAGAAGAATATAACTAAATTAGCATCAAATACAATTGTTATCTGACATATTGTCAAATTCAAAGAAACTAAAGGGCAGTGATGTGTTCATTAATAAAGGTGTGCCATAACCAGAAACTATGAAAAACAGAGACAGTTCACCAGATGAAAGAAACAAGAGCTATGATAAGAACACGAAGCTTTGGATCAAAGGAGAAAAAGTATTCACTGCTGCTAAAACAATTTAATGTACAGCACCCTAAAGCAAGGAAGTGAAATGGTAAGGCTGAAGCAAGAAAGATGATAAAGTAGCAGTACCTGTGAAGTCTAAAGGCAAGCCATAGGCACATGGAAATCAGCTCAGCAGTTAAATGGAGAAGTGAAAGGTATAGTGATCAAGTGTCATGAAATGGTGATTTCTTGGAATTCCATAAACAAGATGGCACCATTTTCTCAGCAAATTAAAATTAGCATTAATGCTAGTTTTCAGAAAAGTTGGACTTGTAATGTGAGCCATGGTGGCTCCGCACCTCACAGAAAAATCTACGCTGCCGTGCTAAAACAACATGCCAACTGTGTGACTAATGTTGCTGGTATAGCCGTTATCCAGCCTTCTCCTGGCTGAAGCAAAATACACATGATCTGATGTCAGAGTTGTATGCAGCGCCACCACATTCTCCTTAAACTACCATGTGCTGATAGAGCGCACTGACCAGTAATGTAAATGGTGACTTGACAATAGTAGCCAGGAGAAGGCTGGATAACAGCTGTGCCAGCAGCATTAGTCCCATAGTTCGGCATGTTGTTTTAACACTTTTGATGCAAATACAGGGTGATTTGAAAGGTTGCTCACAAACTGCTGACTTGGGGAGACAGGTTCCTTATGTCCAATGCATCATGTGGACTGGTCCATGAAACTCGAACAGTTGCAATGGATGAGAAAGTGCTTGCACATGTGGAAGAATGTCATCTGTTGTCTTGGGGTACCATGTTAAGTTCTAGTTCCCGGTATCACGGGTTCAAACCCAGCAGAGGGCGATGGATTTTTCTGGGCATAAAAATTCTTAGCATGGCTTCCTTCAGAAGGGAAGTAAAGCCAGTGGTCCCATGTTGTAGATTTACAGCACATAAAAGAACCTCAAGCTTGATATAGAGGCCTCAGCAAAATTTCTGGTCTTTCACACCCAATATAGGATGAGATGCTAAATAACCAGTGTGCATAAATAAAACTGCAATTTAATTTTAACATGTGGAAAAACAGCTATGTATCAACATATGTGCCATACACTGCTCATAACATGGAAACTACCCAAAGTAGTGTGTGGCATGTCTTGCTGTAGCCTTATCATCCACAGAGAGTTCAGGGTTTGAGTGCGGATGATTTCCCAAGACAAGTTGAAATCTGTAAATCGATTACTGATCGATGTTAGAATGAGCCCAATTTTCTAAGCAACAAGTTGTTCACAGATGACAGTTCACCAGAGGTTGGTTCTTTGTCATAACACGCTTGTCTGGCAGAACACAATTTCCGATCTTTATCCGAACGCCACCACAAATGTAAGTTTTCAGTGATTGTATGATTACATGGTCAGACTTTACCTCCTGACATCATTTACTAGTACTTGCACAACTATTAGAACATGCATTGCCAGATGTGGTTACAACCAGTGGCATATTTAGGCTTAGACAGACTAGGCAGCTGCCTAGGGTGGCTTTTAAGCTGTTACAGTTAACATTTTTATATAGTAAAAATTTTATTCATAGCTCTTTAAAATAGTAAAAGAACAGAATGGAATGGAAATTAATGGCAACAAAAATACACTCAAATTTAATCAACAGAGTGCAATTACTTTGTATGATGCAGTAATAAGAACCATAATCGACAAGTTTACGGTAACACAAGAACTCGTGGGGGAAACAAATGCAATAAGGAAAAAGTAGTAATGTTTTTTTTTCCCATGTGTTGCAATCATTTGCACCTTACGAATTCATAAGTTATACATTTTTCTACTTTTTGAAAGATGATATGTTTAAACAGTTAAACTTTGCTAGTCACATATACATATACTAAAATTAACTCTTGATATTTCATGTGACATAAGTAAAAAAAAAATCTGATGTGTTACACTCACATGACTTTCTCTACTCTTGTACAAACTATTTATACAAACGCTTATTCTCCATCTACTTCATGTTAATTGAGATAAACATTTGCAGAGTCTATCTTATTGCTAATTTTCTTGTAGATATAAGGGGAATGTATATTTACAAGCGCAATTTGGAAATACAGTAGCCTTTAAGCATATACATATCTCTTAATAGCTGGTTGCTAGGTGCAGCACCATTCCCTTTCCCACAGATTAATACTCTTTGCATATCCAAGACAAAAAAATGAATAACGAATTCCCATTTGAGAAATTAAGTATTGAAAAATTTAAGGGAATAACAAGCAATATCTCGAAAATGGTTCACTCAACAAAAAAAATCTGATGTGTTACACTCATATGACTTTCTTTACTCTTGTACAAAGTATTTTTAAAACGCTTATTCTCCATCTTGTTCATGTTAATCGAGATAAACATTTGCAAACTCTATCTTATTGCTAATTTTCTTGTAGATGTAGGGGAAAATATATTTACAAGGGCAATATAGAAAAACAGTAGCCTTTAAGCACATACATATCTCTTAATAGCTGGTTGCTAGGTGCAGCACCATTCCCTTTGCCACAGATTATAACTCTTTGCATATCCAAGACAAAAAAATGAATAACGAATTCCCATTTGAGAAACGTATTGAAAAATTTTAGGGAATAACAAGCAATATCTCAAAAATGGTTCACTCAACAAAAAATATGTGTATGACATAAATTGTGTATTTTAACGCGATCTACATTTTTTGTGTAGTAAAAGTTTGTCTATCTGTTATGGTTTACCAGTTATGCAAAAGTCGTTCACAATAAAGAATACTTTTGGAGACATTCCCAGGAAATTCAAGATATACATTTTATTTGTCATAAAAATATCTTAAACATATCATATTTTAATCAAAATCGTTAGCCATTTTTGAGAAAATTAAAATTTTCGAAAAATCTTCCATGTAAAGGGTACTCTGGGGTGGGGGGATTTTCTTGAAAACCTTCGTGTCGCATCTCTGGAAGATACTGAACCAAAATACCAAGTTTGGTGTTTATCCGACTGTTCGTTTCTGAGTTATGCTGTTCACAGACACACAGACAGACAGACACACAGACACACACACGGACATGTTTCCGAAAATGCTTTTTTTGGATTCAGGGAGTCTCAAAACATATATTTCCGGTGAAATCTCGGTATCGAATTTTTGGGTGGAATACAATACTTCCCCTACTTACTATACATAGTAGAGAAAGTAAAAATATCATCTGCAGCAATCTATAAATAGACCACTGAGCATTAATGGGTTAAATAACTTGTTTATGGCATCGATATCCATTTTTATTGGTTTTCAATACTTGTCATTTTTTTGAAGTGCTGTTCCTTGTTGCAATGTCATGGAACTATATAGAAGTTGTTTGCACCACGCTTTGGGAGCAAATTTGAAGGAGGTTTGTTGCTGCTACATATGGAAAGTCAGTTTGAAGAAGGAGCTGTATTGTAGTTCAACTGTTGGGAAGCCAAACTTGTGTGGCAAGTAGTTGGTAAAAAGTTTCCAGTAACCTTCGTCCCAAGTTTAAAAATATTAACTTTGTAATTTGACTGTTTCTTTTAAATATTATATATTTATGTTTGCCTTGGCTGCATCAGTATTTATTTTTAGAGACATGAATGTCTTAACAGGGCGTAGTGCGGCTAAGAATGTAGGCTTACACAGATTATAATTTTTAATTCACCCTTTTTTATTAATTCTTGACATGGTTTAAATAACACTTCACTGATATAAAGAGCCGTGAGATTCTTTTGTTAATTACTTGCACTTTTCAACTATTTTTGTCTCACGCTGAATACGTATTAAATTTCTCGAGGACACCTCTAGCATCTGGTTAGGAACACTGTCTGCAACCAACACATCCAGTTATGAGCGCTGTCTACAAGCAACTAACTTCTAGATTTGTAAATTTTGCTATATTTCGGTTACTGATTGGCTATTCCTAATCCAATAGAATACTTTTATTTAACTTAAGCTTTTTTCTGGTTGTTGATTGGCTATTTTATAAACTTTCACAAAAATTACATTATGGTTGCTCCAAGAATAAATAGTAGCATTGTTAAATTTTCAAATTCATTATTGCCTCAAGGTTACCTCATTGTTAGCAACTTTTGACTTATTATTCTCACAGCTCCTACATTATTAAATTACATAATACATTCACATAACATTATTACATATGTATACAATAATATAAACATATACAATGACTGTAATGTACACTTTCTATATCTTGTTACATACACATATTGCCTAAAGGTGGGCTGTTATTGAATCTATATATTATAATTAGACTGAGAATCATTTAAGTGTTAAAAATACTGCCTCAACCATTATGGAATTTTAAGCCTAGTTTATAGCGATGCTATTTGCTTTGTATGAAATTATGCTGTTTAAGGTTTATATTAATTAATTTTAAGTAGGTATAAGAATAAACTTTTGCAAGAATAATTTGTAAATGCTATATAAAAATAATTGATAGTATGTAGAGAAAGTCATTTGAATGTGATATCAGATTTTTTTATGGTGAGATTCCATGGTTATTTGGTAACAGTATTTCTAAATCTTGAATCACTGATAGGCAAACAAGCATTGGGAAGTCTAATAATGAATCCTTGCACAGATCCATGACTTTTATGTCATGTTTCCTAAGCTACTCCATTTCACATGAATGCATATGTTTGCTAAAAATAGCCACAGCAGACAAATCATATAATGTTTTTTAGCTTAAGTGAGGGAAACCATTTGTTATACATTCATATTAGACTTAGGGCTAAGAATGCATGTTTGTTTTTCAGAATAATAGCGTCTATGACAGCACACAGTTTGACAATGGAGCAACGCCAGTGAATCCTCTATATGCTGCCTCATTACAAAGTCCAGATAGCATTACTGGTTACAGCATTGACAGTGCCCAGTCCATTGAACCAAGTGCAGGTGGTCAGGGATACCAACAGAATTATGCTATTCAGCAGCAGTGAACTTGTAAAGCGCTTCCACTTCTTGTGGAAAAACTGTAATTGTGAAACTGTGACTTTTATGCAGTATATTTTACTGCATATTATGTTTGGTGATGCATAGAAGCTTTTGCAAAGTGCAATAGCAGTATAAAACATACTACAATGACAAATATGTTGTGAAGAAGGCAAGTGAACACTTACATTTTCATTGTGCAGTAGTTGTTACATTTTGATATTGATCCACTATTGTGAAAATGCCTAGTCCGCCATGCTTTTTGGCATGACCAAAGCAATGGCTCTCATAGCAATCGTGATGCAAAATGAGTAAGACAGATTAGTGAGAGAATTTGGTAGAATGCAAGGAGCTATTTTAGTGATACACTTTTTTGCACTCTATATTTGCAAAGTAAAATCATGCATTTAACAACTATGTTTCTGAATTAGCTTAAGTTCATGGCAATTGCCACCATTCCTCACTTTAGAAAAAGCATAAATGTACCTCTATGTAAGTAAATAATTTTCTCTTCCAGATATTTTTCAGCAATATGGATAACTAATTTAGATTTAAAAGTGCAAATGACTTTAACTATACAATTTATTTGTGATATTTTAAGTGAAATTTTTTGTTTTGATGCTAGTAAAGCTGCTGAAAGTGATATTATTTTTAAAACCTCAATATAAAGCCAGGATAAGCAAAGAGAGAGAGAGTTTAGTGCTAAAAGTGTATATAAAGCTAGTTTTCTTCTTGAATGTACAGTCATTCTATTCTAGCTATTCTCAGATTTTATGTAAATCCATTCTGTAATGCTGCTCTAGTAAGCAGCCCACTAATGATTTAAGTAGAGTTGTGTAGAATAATTATTAAATATTTTCCATTTAATAAGTATTTGTTTGGCAATGACTTCTTTAGAATATAAGGGGAAAAGCAGTAAGTTAATTTTCAAGAAAAATATTGGTTTTACACTCATGAGAATTTTCTTTCTTTTTTTCTAATCTTTTTTATCTGTTATTCAATCTTATTTTAATTTGTCCCTTTTGCTGTGATTATAGTGTTGAACTTTGTCAGTCTTGTGGGGCAATTTAAAATCTTTGTGTGCTGGTTTCTTAAGTAGTGCACAGGCCTCACAGTTTTCAATTCCAAAGAATTATATGAGTTAATTTGCAGATACTACACATCAGGAAAGTGCAGATTATTGATTTTTGCATACCTACTATGATAATTTATATAAGTAACATTTTAAAATATGATGTTCTGCAGTTATCTTTTCTTTAGCAGCTAGTCAAAATAAATTTCTTCCCCCCCCCCCTTCTGAGCATAAATTGCTGGATATGCTCCCATCTCCCCCTCTTAGTCATTGCATTTATATTGACTTTACAACATTATTTCTCTTTCATTTTTTGTACTATACATCCAGAAGAATAAATCCATTTTGAGCAATATATTTGAATTTTCTAAGCATACGCATTTAAAACATTGGGGAAACTTTTGGTACATAACAGAAATTTTCTGTCATAAAAATATTGTTAATTGTACTAGTATATCCTGTTTTATACCATTTAGCTTATTTGTGTTATTACTAATGCCTTTTTTATCATTCATCCTCCCATTAAATTTGGTGGTTTTGTTATGCCATCTTCTTGATTGACATTCCTCCAAGGTATAGCTGATCAAGACATTAAGATTTGCCTGCAGTAATCAAATAGTAGTGCACAGCCAATTTGTCCCATCCTGCATTCATAGAAAGCCAATAGGAAGATTCACCAAAGCTTACAAATGTAAAGGAGACAGGTTGCAGTGAGAATGAGAGGGGTGGTAATATGAAAACATTCTGAGAACCTGTCAATCCTGAGTACTAGGTATCCAACCATGATTCATCAAAATCATACTGAGCAAGGTGATAATGTGGTGCTTTGCCATTGGCTTTCATATTATGGGATTGAAATGACACCATGTAAATACTGTCTGGACCCCAGGAAAGCTTTCAGTACTGAGAAATCTCATCTCTGCCAGGAATCAAACCTGACTTCCTGCATGCTACTCAGGAGCACTGACTACCAACCACAGGAATAGACTATTCTATAGTCATTACTGCAAACTTGAATATACATCCTCTATGTAAGCTTTTATCAAACAGCTGCCATCCTCTCCAAAACTAGAAGAATATATAATTATAAGCTTTAAGATCTGCTAGGTTTTCACCATGGAGTTATGAACTGACAGTCTGCTTCAGTAATGCATGATTGCTTTGTGTTTAATAAACTTAGCAGAATTTGATATGGCTTTGTTGATCTTAATTCTCTCCCTTGTCCTCTTAACTTGATATGTAATATCTGCATTCCCTCATTCTTTAACTGTTGCATTACATTCTTCATAACAGTGATATATAATTAATTGTACTTAAAATAGCAATATAAGAGAGCATAATTTGATTGGGCCTAAGTCATGCCTCCTTCAATGGATGAGCTGAGATAAAACTTAAGCAAAATTCAATAACTTTGGCCCAAATTATTGTTATTGTACAAGATTCCAGTTCTAGCTTACTGAATTTAGCAACATTCTGGTTTTATTAACATTAGTAGTGAAAATTGTTATGTAAACGTCAATGTATAATATTATACATTGGCTAAAATATAGCAGATATTTTTAAGGCATAAATTGATGTTAGGTTTGAAAATTTCATCCTATCACAAGCTAGTATATTTTATGTACTTCTAATGTAATATGAGCAATTTTGTTTCAGTTGCGTACTTGATAAGTCAACATAATGTTTTATTAATAAACTCTTCCATAAGGAGGTATAACAAGAAAACCAAAGAACTATAATTATATTTAGCCATACTACTCTTTCAGAATGGTACATTCCCATAGGAAATGCCATTGTGTAGCTCACAAACGTGTCCTATCAGAAGTGGCCAAACTGAGCGTATGCCAGCATATGGTTTGCTATTTGCAACTCTAGTGCACTACTTGTTGCATATTTTGGTTTGCTAAAGTGCTGCTTTATGGTTGACTTATTTTCTCACCCAGTTGTTGCACGACTGAATCTTAAAATCTGAAATTATGTTTTTAATGCTGTAATTTTCACAAAAAGCTTCAGAAATATATTTTTCAGTTATTGATATTTGATCAACAAATCCATTCATATTAAGCCATCTTGTCAGGTAAAGAGTTTGAATCCAAAAGAATTTTTTAGTTTTTCAGCAATTTCTTCCTTACCACCATGTTTTTTTATTTTTGTTAAGTGCAGCAATAAGTAGTAGTAACCAGTTTTGGAATAAACTTGATATGTGGTGAGTTTTGTTTATTCATGTTTAAGTCCCAAACAGTTTCATTTAGATTCCTCCCTCATGCTCTTACCTCTTCACTACGTTAAATATCTATAAAATAATGAATGTCTTAGTATGTTATTTTCTACACAGTTATAGCAATCAGAAATTATTAGAGTCAACTTTACTTATTCACCAGTTTTGGCCACCTCTGATTTATGTTATATATTGTTTCACACTTCACATACTAGTCTGTAACCTTTGAAATATTTGCTACTTTGTCTTTGCATTTTGGTTTATAATATTTTTATAAGATTGTACAGTAAAGAAAGATAAACAAAGAATCATATGATCTTATTTTTTTTAAAACATTTGGAAAATGGCAAAATACATTGATGTGCAATAATTGAGGTTTGTAAAATACAGTGTTCATTGTATTTATATCCAGGTTGTTGACTGATATTTTATTTTGGTACAATTTTTCCTTGACTTCACAGTGCCAAAAATACATTTTAATTTTGCAAATGAATGGCATAATGTAATATGTAAAATATATTTGATCGGTAAAGTGAAAACTTAAAAACTTGGTTTGAATTATGTGTTGTACTGTGCTAAAAGTGCGATTACAAAAAATCTTATGTTGCATTCACATTACTTTTTTTACTCACTGTTCCACAAGCTATTCTTACAAATGATAATTCTACTATATAAACTTTCATTACAGATTTACTCATTTTGATGAATATAGTAGGCTAAAGCGAGTCAAATTTTTAAAAAGGGGGTGCTGCTGTACATGCACCAATTTGTGACTTGTTTCAGTGACAAGCAAAGCAACATCGACTACAGAAGCACTTAAAGAGTTTCATTGAACTGACTTTTTGGACATACTATATTTCTGGAGACTACTTTCTTCCAGGGCATTTTATTTGGTAACATGTTACATTAGGTTGCAAAATAAGTTATCCAAATACAGAATATATCAAATAATAGAATCTTCATTCGCTATAGTTTCACTGTTCAACATAGTATAAAATTCCTAACAAATAGTCTAATAGACCAATCAAACATGAAAGTAAGTACATCCTTTTATCCTCTACCGCTAAGTTAGTAAACTGTAGACACATGGTTCTGAAAGTTTGCTTACATACGAGGGTAATCCCAAAAGTAAGGTTTCCAAAGTGCTGGGATCACAGGGAAACTATTTGTGTGGATGTTGGCCATACTGCTTTTTTCCTTCCTCCCTCCACTCTCTTCAGAAACCACCACACATCCCTTAGCACCCTCAGTCTTGGCTTGGCAGCCAGTTATAATGGAGCTCCCGTTAGCCACTACCGCCAGGTGCGAAATTTGCGCAGTTATTCGCTTTTTGAGTGCAAAATGGGTTAAACCTGTCGAAATTCATCGACAGTTGATGGAAGTGTATAGAGAGTCTTGTATGGATCTCAAAAATGTCCGCAAGTGGTGTAGAGAATTTGCAAATGGTCGCACGGAAATTCATGACGAGGAAAGAAGCGGGAGACCATCCATTTCTGACAAAACAATCGCAAAGGTTGAACAAATCGTGCTTCAAGATCGGCGGATCGCTCTCGATGAGCTCTGCATTGTTCCTGAGATTTCTCGAAGCACTATTCATCAGACTTTGATTGAAGAGTTGAAATTTCGGAAGGTATGCGCAAGATGGGTCTCAAGAATGCTGACATAAGATCACAAAAGGCAACGCGCTGAAACTTTCCGCCAATTTCTTCAACGCTATGCAGATGAAAAGGAAAAGCTTTTGGAATCAATAGTCACCTGGGCTTTCCACTTCACACCTGAAACCAAACAACAATCACGTGAGTGGCGGCATTCTGGTTCATCCAAGCTGCGAAAATTCAAGAGAACACAGTGTGCCGGTAAAGTCATGGCAACTGTGTTTTGGGATTGAAAGGGGATATTGTTGGTCGACTTTATGAATCCTGGGACAACAATAAATGCAGACAGGTATTGTCAGACATTAAAAAAACTCAGACAGGCAATTCAGAACCTAGAAGAGGAATGTTGAGCAAGGGCATAAACCTTCTCCATGACAATGCTCGCCCCCACACCGCCGGTCAAACCATGAATCTTCTGCAACAGTTTGGATGGGAAACCATCACCCATCCACCCTATAGTCCGGACTTAGCACCCAGTGACTACCACTTGTTTCCCAAGTTGAAAGAACACTTGGCTGGAAGGCACTTCAGTGACGACGATGAAGTAAAAAATGAGGTCCCATCACTTTTTCAAGAGCATGGCGGCAAGCCGGTATGACATGGGCATATAAAAACTGCCACAGCATCTACAAAAATGCATCGACCGAAATGTCAATTAGTGGAAAAATAGACAAATGTTAAAGCTTAAAAACTATGTACCATTTGTTGTCAATAAAAGTTTCTTTGTATTTTAAAAAAAATTGGAGACCTTACTTTTGGGATTACCCTCGTATAAGAAGTGTCAATGCACTAACTCTTGCGCATGCTGTAAATAATTATAAGCTCTATAAGAATTGAAAGACCCGTTGAGATAACTCCTAATACAAAAAGATAACATGGATTTTCATCCATATCATTTTCATATATTGTCTCTGTCCCATGTAAAATGGTCCTTAGGATTTTATGTACAGTCATGATGACCTTTCTTCCCTGTTTACATAAACTGCCTTTGCTAGTCTATTTTTTCGCCCCTTTCTTATGCAGTGCCTGTTCTATACTCAAATATTTTCTGTAATAGATACATAGGATTTCTATTTTCTATCTTTTCACCCATGTCAGGCTATCTTAGCAATTTCCATGAATTGCCTAATATGGCATTTTCCATATCTGCCTCCCACATTTGTAATGCGACACAAAGTATTGCCCATTTTCATGCCTTCCTGTAATATAACAGTATTGCCACACATTGTTTGTACCAGACTATAATCTGATGCACAGCCCTTTCTCCCTGCAACATGAAGTGTGCAGTCTATCTTGCCTATTAACAAGCTCAATTGCTGTTAAGTATTGATTTATTCCTCCCCTTTATGCTGTTTCATATGCTTCATACATATTGTTTGGGACATATTAAACCAGTTACATTATCATCCTGATAAATGAATTAATCCAAACACTGATGTCCAATCAGATGTGTTAAGTTCACCTTACAGTGAAGATATGCCTAAACTTGTCAGTGGTCCCGGCACATAAAAGAACCTCAAGCCTGATAAAGAGGCCTCTGAGCAAAATTACCGGTATTTCACGCCCAATACAGAATGGGACGCTAAGGACCGCAGTAGTTAAAAGAGCGTCCATAAATAAAAACGTCAGCTGCCTAAAGCTTAAGTCTCATGTGCAATACCACAATACGTATGCTCCACCTTACAGCTGCTTTCCTTTCATTTATATTGTTAAATTCAGACATGCACCTTCCCTTATCAACACTTTTAGACCATACTTTTAATTTTAAGCAAATTAAGTCTTCATACTTGGTCATTGAAACAGAGCAGAAGAGAATTTTACATGTATGCAACAAATGCGCATTCCTATACATACTTGCCATTGGAATGTACACATCTACAGAGAGGGAGATTTAAAAATCATTCAAGTAGATATGCTATTGGCACAATACTGCCTTTTTTTTTTTCCATTTATATGCCGCCTTTAACATCTCATATCGGTAGCTTTTTCCTTTGGATTATTTTAATTTTTGTAAGTAATGTTCCATTTATATGTCACCTTTAGCATCTAAGATCATATTAGTGTTTTTTTTTTTTTTTTTTTTTTTTAATATTTACCTTTGGAACAACTGCTCATCAGCAATAATGTTCTCTTGCTTACAGTGGTATTAATCTTTGGGTTGGTATTACTTTTGGTTATTACATCAAATTCACACACACATTCACACTCTTATTCATACTTTCAGACTCTACTCTAGGAAGGATGGAGAATAATCTTGCCTAAAGAAAACTTCCCACTCTCTAGCCAGGAATCAAATCCGGGACCTCTGGATTTTAAGGCTAACATACTAACCATCAGAGGCAGTCCACTGCTCATCCAAGATATAATTTACATTGCACACTACTTTTTCTAGTGCCGAACAAATGTTCATAATGTTTGCATACAACACTCAATTTGCTAAGCAACTTGAAAACTGGACCGCTCACAAAAAACGTTGCACAGAGTATTTATGCTTTGCTAAATTTGCAGCACATTTTTTTTGTATATAAAACTTTTGCAGTGAGCTGTTTTCACATTTTGGTGAGCATGTCCTCGGAAATGAATGTCTTATTTTACTATAAAGAGTTGGATGACAGAATGGATTTTAAGTTGTGAACTTGTTGCACAAATTGTGTTTTGAAAACCAAGCGTTTTACAAATGTAAGTAGTTATTATGAATACCTAATGTTGACCTTCATAATGCTATTTTTAATGCTAAGTTTGAATTAATCAGAAGCTTAAAAAGAATTTAAAAAATAAGTTTTGTTTGCAATATATTGAATATATAACCTTATTGATTAATAGGGAGAGGATTTTTATGTGGTAAAAAAAGTAAATATTTATTTTTTATATGCTAAAAAAGAAAAATGTTAAAATGTTTGATAAAATTTTAAAAATATTTACTTAAATTTGCAGAAATGAGAGAAAATTATTAATTTATTATTGTTAGAAGTACTCTCACTAGTAAATGTAGCAGCTCCTAGCATGTTCCCGTAAAATTGCAGTGAACAATAAAAGTCTTCTCCAAAGCGTCCATCATGAATGCATGCTGATTGTCTCTAAATAGCGCCTTATATTGTGAAAATGATGTTTCCACATCACAGGATGGCAGACGTGCATATTTAAACAAAGGGATGTCACTAACACACACACACACACCCTAAATCACCTACTTGTTTAACCTTCCATGGCTTGTGTTGTCCTCCGTGGTGTAGTGGTTACCATGCTAGCCTCTAGTTCCCGAGGTTGCGGGGTTTTTGAACATAAAAATCCTTAGCATGGGTTCCTTCGGAAAGGAAGTAAAGCCATGGTCCCGTGTCATAGTTTTATGGTACGTAAAAGAACCTCAAGTCTGATAAAGAGGCCTCTGAGCAAAATTACTGGTCTTTCACGCCCAATATAGAATGGAACACTAAGGATCATAGTAGTTAAGAAGCATCCATAAATAAAACTCAATTTAATTTTTCCATGACGAGCCAATTTACACAGCTTTTGAAAATCATTGTTTTTCTAAAACAAATTTTTAAATTTGTCTGTTAGTACTTTTAGCCCTGGTAACAAATTAATTTTCATTTGAACAGCTCTTAAGTGTTTCACTCAGTAAGAAGATGCACAAGTTACACAAAACACTTGCTCATAAGAACTGTATGCATCATTTACACATCATAAGTGCTCTAGAAGTATAAGCATATTGTGAAATATACAGATAGAAAATGGGGTCGGCAAGCTTGGCCTAATCTATTCTATTTATCTTAGGTGAACATTCTCTGAACCTGTAACACAATACAAGTAGTTTGTAAATATATCATATATATTTGTAATAGAATAAATTAAAAAGATGCAGGATAAATAATCGCAAAAATCAAGGATTAAGCCAGATTTATGTATTTCTGGAAAATTATATGAAAATTTGTATTTTTATGGGAAATAACATTTCTTATTTATGCTGTGGCCCTTTATTCAGAGCTTTCCCCTTTTTGTGGGCATTTGTGTGTTTGCAGAAAATATATTTATTTACATAAGAAAATGTGCTCCCTATTGATTAATAAGTAAGAATGAGGTAATCTAAATCTCAGCTGGCATGGTTTGATGCCAGATCAATTAGAAAACAAAAATAGTGATCTGTAGTTCTAAAATTTTAATCCTAGTAGTTTCTTAAAGTTACTGCTGCATGAAAATGTCTGTTACTTGTTTGCTTTGGTGGTGGTCCCACAAATTAAACGTAAAGATTTTGCTAGAAATAAAACATTTTCTGTAAATAGGCCATGAAGACCCCTTCATTCTGAAGAGTTTAACTGGCAAACCATAAGAGATACACAAACACTTACTATGTGCAAAAAAGATCTCATTTAAACATACAATTTATCTCAACATTTTTTGTAGCATTAACCATTCCCAAGATATTTGTTATTGGTTTGAATTTTCAAATACTTCATACGTTTTTCAAGTGCTACGTCACTATTATTTCTTGGGATCATGCAAGGAACATGGAGTTTCAAAGTAGTCATATAGCAATCCACTTTTCAAAGATTTGACTATCACTTCAGCCTAAGGTGTGTCTATGGTACCTATGATGTAATGTATCATAAAAGTATTCATACAAGTGTTTAATATGAAGTAGATAGAAGAATAAGCTTTTGTAAGAATAACAGAGAAAGTGCATAAAAACAACTTATAGTGTTACATTTGAGGTGTATAGACCTGACAATTTAAATAGTGTGTTTATCCAAATTCAAAATGACTTCAAACGCAAGACATCCTAATTTTGGAATTTAGCAATTGTGATTGTTTCATTGTTTTACATAATATTTTCTGGCTATATGTATCATACACCTGTGTGACTGCAACAGCAGCAAAGATAATGATAGATGTGATTTTCTATCTGTGCACTGTACAATGAATCCATTATTGTAAACAGATATGAAAGCATGGAAATGTAAATCTACCTTTTACTGTGCTACCATGATATGCCAATTTAATATTACAGCCCTGGATGCAGGAAGTAAATCCTCCAATTTATACACAAGAAACTTGTTTAACCAGACTAGGTAGGATCAGAGGTAACGATAATCTGGAAACAGAGTATTAAATGAATACAAATATGGATCGCTGCAAAAACAGAAGAAAAGCTAATTGAAACCTGGACCCAGAAGAGAATATCTACAATTGCTATCAGGTCTGCCATGATAACAGTACATATTGTTAGCTTGAATTGTGCAACCAACAGCAATCTGTACACAACTGTGATGCCAACATTACAACCATATACATTCATATGTATTCATCAAAGAACACATATTTCCATTGTGAAAAAATGAATCGATCCATTAATGAGGGCCAAATAAACAAGGTTCTTGTATAGTCCTTCTAGGCATGTTGGTTAATTGCCAAGTTTACAATGCAAAATGAGTCACCCAAATACATCAGGTATCTGGGTGATATGCTGTGAGCTTCACAGTAGCTTCTGCATGCTTGTCCACTGCCAATACCCATCTCATATCCGTGAAATTTCAAGTTTACCTTTTCTTGCATGCTTATTGGAAAATCTATACCATGAATGCAAGATAACCTGTGGTTTTCAAAACTAAAAATTTGGAATAAAATCATCTGTATTGGGATAAATATGATATACTACATTTTTAGTCTTTGAGCAACTTGAGCAGACAATTATTCTCTAAACCTTATCTTGTGTTTCTAAAGCACCTGCAACTCTTCTGAGGTTCTTCATTATCATCTCATTGTCAGTGCATTGTATTACATGCAAAACTTTCATTTATTTTGTTTCATACTATCTGGAATGTCATGTTTTTTCATTTCCAAGTCAGTATGTCAAATTGAACTTTTCCGTTCAGTTAACTTCCATACTCCAGTACCAATATTTGAATACATTGGCCTTGCAATGAAACATATGACTATATCCATGTCCAACATGATATGCAGTACAATATTTAACCAGTGTATAAAGGATTTCAACATAGTATGAAACAAAATATTGTAGTAACTGTAGGAAAGTTCCCCCCCTAGGAAAAATGCTTATGTTGCACAAAGGCTATGAAGGATCTAAGTGCTGCTGTATTAAAACTGCTCATATATTTGAAAGATTTATTCTCTTGGACTGAAACATGTTTACAGCACATTAAAACTTAGCAAGTCTGAACTCACTGTTTTATAGTAAATTTTAATACAAAACAGAAATTAAAATGCCACTAAGTATTAGGAAGGTTAGTATATTTTAATTTCAATTCACATTCAATACAATTTCTTTTAGGACATTTGCCATTGAAGTATACTTCTACAGTCTTCTGTGGCAACTTTCTATAAACATTTGCCTCAAATTTTTCAACTTCCTGACAATTTCATGTTCACAACCTTAAAGAAAGTTAATGTAGATTGTCACCAAATTCAATAATATATTTTGTTTACAATATACAGAAATGTGCATATCTGTAATTCTGGATTTACCTACTTTAGCATTCTATATACTACATTTAGGATCCTAGTGGTTCAATAACCTCAAATAGATCTTACTGCTATGACAAACAATGCAACAAAGTTGCTCCACAAAAAATTAATACAATACACATGGTGTCACTTCAGTAACTCGTGCAGCTTAGAAGTTGCACTAGATCTGAGCCATGTGCAATTTCCCAACTTACATGACCTTTAACAATTGAGATGTCATCTTCCTCAGGGTTTAGGTTATGCAGCCCATTCCAGCAAAGTCATTTGTGGAGTCTATCTTTATTTGCTTGCCAGTAATACATTTTTTCATCTGACCGCCTTATGAGGGCTGCGCAGATAATAGTTGGGTGGTGGGGTTGCCATCTTTTAGCATACAAACTTGCATCGGCTTGTTAATCTTAGGTAGAATGCCTTCGCTATGGTTTTGAGCTCTACCTGCCCATTCTAGGTACACACGCTGTAATTTGCTTATTGTGGTTCGTCCCTGGTATTTCACTTCCCAGGTACCATCTTATCTAGAAGGTGTTCCCCTATCCACCACCTGCGCAGGCGCCCAATAGGAGATCAACCCCGCATGAGATTTTGGGAGTTCTGAGTTACCATATTTCTAATCTTTATAACCCGAGACATGCTCTCTCCCGAAGGCTGGGAGATGGACACGGTTCACAGATGGATCCCTGTTTTGGGAACTGGGGCATGGGGCCCTAGAACCAGGCTTATCATTCCCATTGGAATAAAACTCAATTTAATTTTTTACGAACCTTGCACCGCTTTTCAGATATACCCTCCGTTTTCATTTTTTTTTTCCTTCCCCGAGTTAAGAGTTTGTAGCAAACGTACAACATGCATGAATCCATACTAGATGTCGAACCAAATGTGCAAAAAGGTTGGTAGAACTGACATTACCAACTACCTTGCATGACATGCAGCAGACAAAAATGGCTCGCCTCATCTTTTGTCGTGCACTGCTAAATTGTTTGCATAAATGAGGCCTTACAGTGAACATGAAGCTTCTGCAGTCATAAGCCAGAACTTAAATTCATGTTGTTCCAACCAACAATTCTGAAACCAATTATTTCCTGGAGATCAGTTGTAGGCAGATAATCATTAAAAATGATCCCAATTAGATATTTACTGCAATCACACATTCGCATTTCAGCCATAAAACACGCAAACTGGAGGTAGCTAATTCTCGTTCACTTTTATTACCTATTACCTACTGCCACTAGATGTCTCGATGAATGCATTCACTATTAAAGCTCTCTTTATTACAAATAAAGTGGTGACTGCCATAAAATTCTAATTGCACTCGAAAGAGCATTTGATGTTCACAAATACATTGCATTTTGTTAGGCAGTTAATTTACTGGCCCTGTCCTACCTTTAAACAATATGTATGTACTAAGATCATTGACGTTCTGACTGATACACATGTGCGTGGTATAGTTTTTTTAGAAGAAATTTTCTATATGGTTCCTTTAATGTGAGTAGTTTATTATAGAGAGATCGAGCGCAGTTTTTTGCGTTTATATGGGAAAGGATAGGGAAAACAAAGCTAGATGCAGTGGTTCACGGAGGAAAATGCGTTTGTATAGCAGAGACAGGGAATACGTGGAGAGCTGCTAGGCTAGACAGATGCTGAAGGAGGAAAATGCGTTTATATGGGGGAGATAGGGAATATGAGGGATGTGCTAAGATAGACAAATGTTAAAAGTGGAATGCGTTTATACTGGAGAGATAGGGCATACGAGGCTGATGCTAAGCTAGACGGGTTGAAGGAGAAGAATGCGCTTTATATGAGAGGTAGGGGAATAGAGGAAAAAAGCTAAGCTAATCAGAGGTCGAGTAGAGTATATGTTTATATGGGGGAGGTAGGAAAAACGATGATAGGTGTTAGGGATCCTGGTTAAAGAAACTGTAGTACAAAGAACCGCATTATTCAAGAACTTTAACAACAAAAGGTCTAAGTATAGATCATTTGTATGGTATTCGAGGAGGGGTCTTTAGTGGAAAAAAAATCCTAAGTCAGTAGTAGGAGAATGGGAATTGAAGTACACTAATATACAGGAATGTGTATTCATATGCAAATGAAGTCTCCCCACCCCTGCTACGCCCACCTTACTTTCTGCTTGCAGCTGCGGTCATAAATATTGTTGAGTATAAATGGAAAGCTTGACAGGTAAGCAATTAAGGTTGTCAATCACCTGTCAAAATGAACAATGGTATAATAAATTATGCTTTTGTAACAAAGGCGGAGACGTTATTCTACCCACTCCATACCCGCACGCGTGTGCTTCTGCACTGAAACAAGCCACCACTAGCCGCATTGTTTGACGAACAGGTGCAAAATAACAATAGAACAGGCTGGACCCGAGATAACAGAAGATTGATTAACAAAGGGACAGATGCTATTGTCCAGAGCAAGAGTTAGAAATACCACCCGTGTAGCACCCATTCCGCTGGAATATAACAGAGAGACTCCATTATCCCAACTCTATTGAATTGCCGTCCACGTACGGTGAATTGCCCTGTCTTTGTTTGACCGAGGGAAAGAGAGAGGTCAGTTTACCTGCTAGATCATAAATTCAACCACCGCTCGACCCCGACATCATGTCGCCCGCACTGCCTAAGGCTACTTCTGAGAGCAGTAGTCTTCACGAAGTCCTACGGGTATACCCGAACATAGTTAAACAAGCTCTCTGTTTATGCAGCTGACTCTTTTCAAACAGCGATATCAAAAATGTGTTTAACATATATCATGACCTATATTAAACCCATGTGTATGCTTAGATATCATTAGCTCGGTGGTCGAATCTTACTATAGCCAAAAAGTTTGTTTTAATTGCTAATGAGAAATTGATGCTTTGATAATATTATATCATTACCCCGATTATTCAAAGGACGTTCAGAGTTCATAGTTTGAATATTACCCTGCGAAACTAATGCTTAATAAATATTAAATTATGGAAGTGCACAGACAAATTAAAATGTATTTAATAAATATAATATATTTTTATAAGTCATTACGATGTTTTAATCATTGTTATTCTTAGGTACCTAGAGGTCCTAGTGCGAATCTTACCCTGTGAAACTCTAATGTTTAATAAATATTAAACTAGGTGAGTATGTGCGGTCAGATTAAAATGTATTTAACAAATATAATTATTTATATTAAACCCTGGTGTCTACTTAGATATCCGATGCCTAGGCACGATTCTTTGTTTTCTCTTTTTCTTTCTATCTATCTATCTCTTTCTTTCTTCTCGACTTGCACACATCCAAGCGTTCACACATACACGAGCACACGCACATACATCAACAAACATACACCAGTGCACACACCCTGAATGAAAAGAGAGAAAACGATGCAGTAAAAACTAATTATAACCTTGGAATGCGACGCGTCATTTACGCATTGATCCAAGCTGGCCGGGATGCCAGTGTTCGAATCCTAGGAGTGATTACAAATTCTTCTTCTAATAACTCCAAAACTAATTTAGATAAAGACGCCAAATAAATAAACTTTATTACATTTATGTCAGGTAGTTTCTTGTAAATGTATACTTGGGTGCCGGGCGTCTGGGTTCGATACTTAATTACAGATAGAGGGGTGGACCAAAGCATGATTGATAGCTCATATGATGGGTAATTAATACTGTATATAATTTCCAATCAGTTGTCCTTAGTTCGAATCCCGATATTTCAATGACTTCCTTAATTTTCCTCTATACTCTAGAATATAACACTTAGATTGATGCTGTAACTGCATACATGTCTTTTAAACATGTCAAACTAATATTATAAATAATTTTGTTTCTGGTGTTCTGAGTTCGAATACTGATTAAATGAAATTTACTTTTAAATTTAATAACTCCGGAAATAATTAAGATAATGACACTAAATAAACATTATTACGTTTATGTCATTAGGCAGTTTCTAGTGAATGTATATTAGGGTACCAGACGTCATGGGTTCGATCCTTAATTTTAAAATCTCTCTTATCTCAGACACTAGCAGAGAGAGAGGTGCGGACCAAAGCATGATTGTTAGCTCCTATGATGGATAATTAATACTGCATATAATTGACAGTAGTCCTTAGTTCGAATCCCTATCTTTTAACGATTTTCTCAATTCTCATCTATACTCTAGGATATATCACTTAGGTTAATGTCACAACTGCATACAGCTCTTTTAAACATGTCAAACTAATATAAATAATTTTGTTTCTGGTGTTCTGGGTTCGAATACTGATTAAATCAAATTTAATAGCTTATGACATAATTTAGATAGACACGTCAAATAAAAAGTAAAGAGTACCAGCTCCCGAAATATGGTTATCATGACAAAAATTAGTTTAAAGTACTCAGTTCGAATCCCGAAGTGGCGATTTCATGTATCTTCAAGCAGCTTTGAGTAAAGATTATATGGTGGATGATGTTGCAGGGGAGCTAAATTACTTAAAATACATTTATTAAAGCATTACCAGGTTCGATTCTAGAAGCTTGAAATCCGTGTAACTCCGGAAAAATTACTTTGCTTGTGATTGTAGTGAAATGTAATGGTTTTCTGCGATAACTGTGTATTAAGCGTACAGGAATGCCATATTTTATACTGATTCTTTGGAGAATAAAGGGAAGTTGGAAAGTAAGAACTGAAATGGGAATGAAATAATGCAGTATATGCATGTTTTAACTAAACAAGGGAGAACATCATCTACGCTAACTATTAAGTGTATATTTCTAAAGTATTGCGGTAATAGAGTTGGAGTTAACCTTGGTGCAATGGGTAGTGTTGGTTGTGCTAGGCTTTGAATGACAGCATCTGACGGAATGAGAGTGTGAGAATACTTCTCCTGGTGTGACATCATATACAGGTAGCTATGGAACAAGTTTAAACATGTTTGATAAAGTCAGGCATCATGTCTCTGGGTGAGGTTATATGTCTGAAGTTAATATGCTCATAGCATTAAAATGAGTGGTATACA
Source organism: Deroplatys truncata (assembly GCA_030765065.1). Taxonomy (NCBI): domain Eukaryota; kingdom Metazoa; phylum Arthropoda; class Insecta; order Mantodea; family Mantidae; genus Deroplatys; species Deroplatys truncata. The sequence continues at coordinate 12,179,844 of CM060982.1, read as the reverse complement.
ACAAACCAGTTTTCATGCGATGGTTTAGAGATGAATTAAACGCTTGATCAACGTTCATGTTACATCATTAAGTCATTGATGTGAGTGAAATATCAGGGTTTAACCGCTTAATCAGTATTTAGTTAAATCATCTCACAATAGGCCTGAAAGTATATAAAAACAAGAAAACATAGAGAACAAGAAATAAATTATGTTTAATATATAAATTACCTTTTTATTAGCAGATAGACTCAACAAGATGGTTTGAAGAGCGCAGTTTCCTGCCAACTCGGCGAGTTCAAGTTCTCGAAATAGGTCTTAAATATGAGAAAGACCTTAAAGAGAGCTCTAACAGGATCGCATCTTCGCTGGATGATTGTCAAGTGTTCTTGCCTGAACGCTATAATTCGATAATCAACGCAGATCTTGCAGAAATGCCTGGAAAATTATATCTCGAATATAAGGACATGGCAGAGATGAGGAAAGTTAAGACATGTGAATTGTCATTTGTACTTCAGCGAGGGTATGTAGAAATGTCAAACTTAAGTATTCAGTGTTTTCCTATTTTACTATGAAAAAAAATCATAAATAAAACAGCTGACTCATTGATATTACATATAAAGATACAAAAGATACATGTTATAGAATTGATAAAAAAATTCATAAAATCACAATGTCACATGTTTTGAATACAGATATATATATATCTATCACATTGAAATAGCGTCTGATATCCGAATGTTTGTACAAAACTTATGTGTTTCATTTTACATGTATCCTAACAAAAAATGTAATTCTTTCAGGTTATCTTCACTTACAAAAGCATGTTTTCTAAGACTTTCATTGCGTAATGTTTCAGACGGAATAAGGGGAAGAAGACAGATTGCAGCTCAGGAAAGGCTGCTAACGCTCTTGGAGGTTAGAATACCCAGCGTCGACACCTCCAAGAAACATTTCGGTAAGAAGCGGGTGCTGAGACATCTACATCACCGAAACACATTAAAACAGGATTCTTATATAACACTCCAGGGCATACGATGAAAAAACACGGACAATTTTGTATACAATCCTAGGCATAGCTGAGAGTTAGGTCGAGTGAGTCTCCCTATATTCGGTGAAAATAAGAATTGTGAGCAGTAATTTAAATGATTGTGAAAATACTTTTAAATATTGATGAAATTTGCACCCTAAAAAGACTTGAATCCTGTATACATTAACAGTATCAAGACTGTTTGCTGTGTGGTAATAAAAATTATGAAAATAAAGAGACTTTCATTTAAATAATAAAGAAATTTGCATAACCTATTCGTTACAAGTGAAACGGCATATACAGGAACGAGGAGTTTTGGAGTGGGGAAGTGATGGAAACGCATAAATAATAATAAAAAAGAATGAAGCTATGCTTTTACATCATGTTTTTATTCATTAAAAATCCTTAGTCCTAAAGAAAAAAAGAAATCTTTGCATCACCTGAGTCAGAGGCTTGCATGCAAATACTTTATCATGAATTATTATACAATACAAGGTCTGTACAGAGATATTTGCACTAGCTTGAATTTCTATTCTGATGTTGACAGAGCCATTTACAACTTCCTATGGTTGATGAGAGCAATCAAATATAGGAGCAAATTTAAGTAATATTTTCTCTTCAATAAAGGATAATTCTCTTTTTCATAATAAGAGCTTGAGTACATATAATGCAATGATGCAAAACTCGAGTTTCCAAAGTCAAACCTCCTATACTGATAGGGATAACATTCACTATTAAGATAAAGTCTCAAATTAGCTACTTACAATGATCAAAAAGGGAACAGTCTTTAGTTGCATTATTCGATCTTAAAGTCAGAGCACCCAAAATGACAAATCTCGACTTCTCCATTTTTAGATGCGGTAGCGGCATTCCAGGTAAATGCTTGCGGCACAGCAGGCTGAGTATGCAGATCGAGGCTCCTAAATGGGTGAAACAGTTTATCCAGCTTGACAGTCTTGAAGATTTCAAACATTTCAGCATCAGAAAATCGAATCACTGGCATTCTCCACTCGATTAAGTACAGGTTTAACAACAGCATTCTCTTCACCCTGAGGCGGTATAATGCAGTTTTTTAGAGTCCTTGGATCGAATCACCACCAACACCGACTGTCTATTGTGTATAAGCTTTGCAGTAGTAGCTGCACCATTAGATTTTAGTAATATTCCATTAATGTATAGATAATCTCAACTAGGTAAAGTATATAAATCCTCTGCCTCACAAGGGATTCTAATCTCGTTATTAGCGTCCAGCGCTGATGTATTATACGGTAAAAACACATGTTCCTCTTTAGTGATCTCGTCGTTGAATCTCGCAGTCCCGGTAACACTGGTGATATCCATGATTCTAGGATTCTAAAGCCCAATGCCTGAAGAAACTGGAAACCGAGGCCAGGTGCTAGGCTAGCGGGGTGGGAGACTAGAAAGGATATTTATATGGCTGAGATAGGGGACACGAGGAGAGATGCTAGGTGGAGCAGGGGCTGAAGGAGAGGGAATGCGCTTTATATGAGATAGGTAGGGATTAAGAGGTGAGATACTAAGCTAGTCGGAGGTTGAGGAGTAGAGTATGTGCTTATATGTGAGCGATAGGGAAAATGATTATAGATGTTAGGGAGGCTAGTGTTGCTGCATGTACAATGCCCAGTCTTCTCCAGGTTAGCACCAACCAGCATTCAGCAGGTGAGCATATCTCATAGTTTGGGTGTGTGTAGTTTCGTATGATTTCACAGTTAGTTCAGGTAATATCGTAGGTATTTAGGGTAATTTAGGTAGTATCGTTGGTTTTTAGGGTAATCCGGGTAGTATCACAAGTGTTCATGATTTCGATCAGCGATTTGTATCACAGCTAATTAAGGTAATTTAAGGTGATTCAAGTGATATCAAACGTACTTGAGTCATTTTAACAGGTAATTCAGCTAGTGTTGTTGATATTTAAGGTAGCAACAAAGGTAGTATCAAAGGTGTTCGTGAGAATTTCTAGCAGTGATTCGTACCAGAACTATTTTAGGTAATTTCGCGTGATTCAGCTAGTAAGTCATTTTAACAGATCATTCATATAGTATCACAGGGATTTATGGTAATATAGAGAGTAATTCAATTCTTTATAAACATTTTTTATCCAATGCTACAACACCTTTATATACTTTTTTCTAAATCTATAAATATTTTATATGTTAAATAGCGTGTGAGACTGAGAGGGCTAAACTGTGTATAGGGTTACAGTGAGGATATATAGAAGTAGTTCATCAGTCAGTTGAATTATCGTTGAAATGCCAAGGAAAGACCCAAGAATTCAACGATTTTTTCAGTGCTGTACAGTCTGTAAATAAAGGCAAAGTGATTACAAAAGTAATGAACATTTCATACTCCTATCATTTTCAAGATCTGTCTTCAGTTTCTAAGCGGAACTCCAAACGTTGCAATCCTGAGAAAGTGTTGCACTCACATGACTTTCTCTACTCTTGTACAAACTATTTTTACAAACGCTTATTCTCCATCTAGTTCATGTTAATCGAGATAAAGTTTTGGAGAAACTATCTCATTGCTAATTTTCTCGTAAGTGTAAGGGAAATATGATAAGCTTTAAGCGATGGTCACATCTTTTGAGAGCTGGTTGCTATGTGAAACAATTCCACTACTTTCTTTGCACGTCCAGGATATTAAAAAAAAATCATTTTACAAAAAGTGCAAATGTTGGAAAATTCAAACAAATAACAAGGAATATCTCGGCAATGGTTCACTCCACAAAAATAGATGTATGTGACATAAATTGTGTATTTTAACGAGATCTACATTTTTTGGTGTAGCAAAATGTTTACTCCACGGTCTCTGACGCTTTACCAGTTATACAAAAGCCATTCAGAATGAAAAGGTATTTTGAGGATATTCCCAGAAAATTCAAGATACACATTTCATTTGCCATGAAAATATCTTAAAATTGTGATATTTTAATCAAAATCGTTAAAGCCATTTTTGGAAAAATAAAAAATTTCGAAAAATGTTTCATGTAATGGGTAGTCTGGGTAGAAGATTTTCTTGAAAATCTTCATTTCGCATCCTCGGAAGATACTAAATTCAAAAACCAAGTGTGGTATTTATCCTACTTTTCGTTTTTGGGTTAAGTATGCTGTTTACATAGACATGTACACGGACATATTTCCAAAAATGCTTTATTTGGATTCAGGGCACCTCAAAGCATGCATTTCCGTTGAAATATCGGTATCGAATTTTTTAATGGAATGTAATACTTCCCCTACTTACTATACGTAGTACAGAAAGTAAAAAGACTCACTCCCTGAACCAATTCAACACAAAACCATGCAGAATTTCTAAGGTAAAGAAGGAAGGTAATAATCAGAAACCTCACTCAGCTAATGTCCGGAAACAAAATATTTTGGGAAAACATTTTAGAATGTAAATAAATTTAGTTTAGTCAAACAATTCATTGGTATATACCTAAGTTTTACTGGAATAAAAGGTCGTGTTGCTCCAAAAAGTCCAAGGTCGAGTAAAGGCATAGCAGGTAACATATAAATTTAATATAGCTGAATCGGGACGTAAACATCATTACATATGCTGTGTTAAGTTAGCATGAGCTATGCATGGCTTCCGTAAGGGTGAGGAAGACGGTACATGAGATTATTCTAAAAAATGGCGGATTGGAATAATTATTAATTCATAAACTCCGCAATAAGTAGATTACCATAAATGTGCATGTATTTCCTATATATGCTTATTTAACAAATAACCAGTATAGCGGCATTGCTGAAATCATTAATTCCTGGTCTGGGCAAGGTAGATAACCTTAAAATGTGAATATATTTTGTATTTGCTAATATATGCTTAAATACCAATTTAGGCTGGATAGTACGGCAAGCGGACATTATTCCGTATCCGATAGGAGCTATAAAATGTAATGAAACTTACGGAGTCGGCATTTTTTATATATGTAACTTGATTGTGTAGTGTGCCGACATAAAAGTACGCGGGCAGACTGGAAGATTGGAGAAGGTTCAATACTTGCGTCTGTTGTTGGACGAATGCAAGGCATAGCCCAATGTTGAGAGCCCTAAAGCAGGAAGGCGTAGCTGAGCGTAAGAGAGTGAAGTAGTAGCAGCCGAATGCGAAGTGGTGACAAGGCATAGCCGTAGAAATTGCTTTTCAATAAAACACAAGTAATAACTTTAGCTTACATAATAATAACACACATGCCGTCTATGAATACAACTACAATGGCTCGCTCTACATTGAGTACACGGGTTGGCAACATGGGAACTACAGTGTGTTTTCCGTTTGTACTGTTGGCCACAACCACCTAGACCACGCCGTTGCTAGCAGAAGATAGGCCGCTATTATAAACGTTAACCTTACAGTAGGGACAATGGTTCTGTGCCGGTGACTTTTCCTCGCGCACTGGAGAGTCTATGCCTAACGCCAGGCAGCTCTCTGTCTGCCTGCCTGCTGGAAGACGTGAGAGTTTGCTGATACGACATAAACATACAACACCACACCACTGCATAGCTGGTTTATTGTCAGATTGCTCTATCATTCTTTTATATTTACACATTATACCCAAACCTTGTCACGTAAATGCATTGTCGTAAACTAGCAGGGGCTTTATTAGTGTGATAAACACTCTACACTAAAAATATCACCACCGTCGTTTTCTTCTGCAAGACTTTCCCTTTCATCGCCATCAGTCTTCTTCTCGTTTGCTGTCACTATATTTCCTAACCTGGATTACAGAACCTTCTAAGGTTGTTGTTCTTCAATGTATTTGTCTTCCTACCTAATGTGTTGAGATGCATTTTCCCACTTTTCTACGCTAATGTCCTCAACTGTTGTTAGCTAAGCTTAATCAATAACATCATGTAGTTTAAAAGAGTGTTCTACCAAGCTACCCATTGCTTTATATCAGCCCAGATGAGTTCTACTCGATTAAGACCCGAAGACTAGGGCGGTAATCGGAGAACATTGTATGCATGACCTACTAACTATCAACGTAAATTTTCGGAATAGGCTTTGACCCTTACTTAGGTTGTAAAGCTCCAAACTTAGCATCCTTTCATGGAATGGAGCAAGTTCTGCATCGTATTTTGGTATGAGGCAATGGGGCCTTTTCCAACTGCACATTATGGTACGGTGCGTTATCCATCACCAAGACAGATCTGAGAGGCAAGGTAAGAATTAGTTTTTCCATTCGTGATTTCTTTGTATTTATCCCCATCGTTTTGTGTTATATTAACCTTTGTTATTTTTACATAAAACGTCGCAGAAGGCAAGAACCTCTAATAAACACACCAAAATACACAATACCTATATGCAATCCAAGTTTAATTATAGAAACACTGGGGTGTCATTTAGGGGGGCAGGGGGTCAATTGGCCCCCTCTCCTAGGTTACAAGCAATATTATTGCTCTACCAAATGAAACATTACAACTAATGCACTATTAATAGCAATATTTCACATTTAAGAAATAAAACATTATTTTCTTTTACGCCAAATATATCGTTACAATCCACATGAACATTTGTGAAACTGCTCCAAGCAATCTCGCTCCCCCTCAATGCAGAAACTGAAATGACGCCCCTACATAAACATATAGTAACTAATTTATAAACACAGCGTTCAAGGTAGCATCAACAGACGGCTGGCAAGAGCGATGTTACTTGAACTACTGCTGCCGCTAGACTGAAGCGATGGCACTCACTGCGCATGCCCGAGAATTGGGGGCTCGCTCACACTCCAAATAACCAGTGCGCATCCAGCCTTCACCGCCACAGAACCATCGTCCCTACTGTAACTCATAACCTTCGCAATGGGTAGATAACCCTAAAATGTGAATATATTTCGTAATGTTTAACAATGCGAAGTTGCGTTATACAGTTACACGTGCAGTGCAATTGACAAACCATATGCTTTAACAACCCCATACTACTAGAAATAATTTTCCCACAACGCTATTTCAAATGCTGATGCATTTCAAATTAATAGCTGGAACGTAATGAGGTAGCTTAAACCTAACGAAGGAAAAGGAAATCTATTTACAGTCCATATTCCTTTCTGATTACAGTATACGGTAGATATGGGGCGATTCATGAACGACTACAAGGAAAGAATCGTATGAATCGTGTCAGTCTTAGCATAAATCGTCGTTCAAAATGAATCGTAAGAATCGTGCATGAATTGTGGTTCAAAATGAATCGTAAGAATCGTACATGAATCGTCGTTCAAAAAGAATCGGCATGAATCGTCGTTCAAAATGAATCGCCAGAATCGTGCATAAATCGTCGTTCAAAAAGAATCGTGATCGGGACATTCTCGATTCATTCTCGCTTGCGCTTTGTTTACTACTCACTCTTAGCTTTGGCTTCCAAGCCGAGCCCGGACGAATGCTGCCGAGTGAGTACGATGATGAGCAGGAAAGTTACCAAGGATTGTGGTGCTATATTGTCGTATGCCTCACTTTGTATTATTTTCAACTTCAGAGGAGAGCTACTCGCTTGCGAGAGGGATCGTTAACCAAACAAAGAACTTTAATTTACGAGGCAACGACGAAGGGCGCAGCTAAGTTAAATCACGAAATAATTAATACACCAACACAATGCCTGGCTCAAGGGAGAGGAAAGGATTCTATTCTACCATAATTAAAAGTTAAAAGCGTGGATGGCACACAATTTATTGGATGAAGTTAGTTACATACCTTTGCCCATTGCCTGCCGACGAGGACATCGTGTGTTAGCAGTTTCCCCGTCTGTCTCACCCGAAGCCTACTCACTGAATGATACAAGAAGCCACACCAACTAGGCGTCAGTAACGCTATCCCCTCCTTGATACTATTTCCCCTGATTCGCCCCTACTCACAGACAAACTGCCGTGCTTCGGTGTCCAGAGAGCGTCTTAACATTAATATCATCTGTGCACATGCCACATCTCCCCCTGGCCACCGAAGTCAACGCCCTCGTCGACACAACGAAAATAAAGATAATAAGAAACATGAAAAGAAAAAAAAATGACATACAAAAATGACATACACATGTGTGATGAACCAAAATATAACAGAATAATATACATGTGTGATGAGCACCCAGACGACGACACAATGATACTGGGCGATGTGGAGTCACGAGAAACTAAAATGCTGTCGACTAATATTGTTAATGCACTTATACTTGAGCATCCCGCACACGCACACACCACGCTGCCTCAGTTCACAGGCACACTACACTGCGCAAAATATCGATGGTCTGCTGTAACTGTTTGTGGGTGATTTTATACAGTGCCCACAACGACGATTTGTCCTGGTGTAGAATTATCACTGCAGGTCTCTGGTGATGACAACAGGGTGGGCAGTCGCTGGCTTGGACTGCCCCCCGACATGGTGGCTCCTTATGCCACGGCAGTGTAGTGGCTGCCCGACAGCTTCCCTGTGGTGTTTCTTGACTTCTGGTGTGCCACGGGGATGCTCCTGGGGTTTCTCGAGCTCCGCCACAGCAAAATACTAGAACAAAACCACCAAACAATAAAAAGGGTGCTCCAACAAACAATCACACATAAAAAGAACGGTATGTCATGTACAATTAAATATTTTAAAGGTTGAAAAATTTGCACTAAAATTCTTTTGACATGGGCAAAGAAAGAGAAAAAAAACAAGTACAAATTGGCATAAGAACTAGATATTATAGAGTTGCCATCCAAAATTTAACTCACAATGCTTCACAATCCAAATAAAACATTAAAACAAACACAGAATACTTTAACATGACAAAAAAACATAACCTTATTTGGGATCCCAATATTAAATCTTAATAACCAGCTGGTATCACTAACAAAAGAAAATAAGTGCACTTACAAGACAATCACACATGACAATGAAATGAACTCATTCACACTGACCATGGTCCAAATTACACACAACACTCACTTAACTATCTACTCAAACTAGTGTATGCATCACTACAAACTACATCCACAATACATCTCCAAACTACGCCACGTGACATGCTTTCAACTACTATTGTCCTACTCTTGTCACTAATACAGTTTCTCGTCCACAGTACTATCTTCCTCATCTCATTATTATCATCAACTCAATCATAATCATCATCATCAGTATTGCAATCAGCAGCATTAACATCTTTATCTCAACTTTCAATTTTCTCTTCAAAAACAAAACATCTTCACTGACGTGTCTCATTTAACATGCTGTAAATTCAAAACATCTAACATAGGCATAACCTTCAAGAAATAACATTAATATTTCAGGAATGACACAAATAACATGACATACTGTTGCATCCACATCCTCCAAATGAAAATTAAGCTGGAAAACAGTTGGTATTAAAATTTGCTATCTAAGATGGTAATAAACTTGTTGCATAAACAGGAAAAAAAAATTATTCACATTACAATCACTTCCATCCATTTAATCTCTCGTGTGAATTCATCACACACGCTATACTGGGCACGTTACAGCAACACCAATAAGCCAAAATCTCTGAAATCATCACATCACATCAACTTTCCAGGTACATGTAGCCCTCCTGAAAAATCAACACATTCATACAACTGTCGGGGTTACACTGTGGCACTTCCACCGAAGCTGACATCATCTCATCTCTTCTCATCTCTCCTCATCTCACATTAACACCATCGGGGTTACTCTTACGCACATCCACCGAGGCAAATCTCAACTCATATTTCTCACATAACCTCACACTACGCCATCGGGGTTACACTTTGGCACTCCCACCGAGGCAAATCTCACATATATCACATAACCTCAAATACACACATACATACACACACACTATTCATGCAACAATTTTCTGCAAATAAAGATCACAGCATCATTATGAAACCCAAAATCAAATCGAGTCAAATCAAATCATATCAAATCAAATCGAATGCAACAAAACAACATCACATCATTACTCAAAACAATATTGTCACAGAACATTCCTGAAAATGAAAGCTCAATTAAGCACATAGTACACATGAAACACATTCCTGCAGCATGACACAACAACAAAACAAAGGATTTGCAGTCCCCAAAACATAATTTAAAATTTAAGTTACACCCAAAATAATAATACACTTGTAATTTAGCAGAGACATTCATAGCACATAGTATTCCTGAAAAGCAAAGCTTAATTAAGCATCAGTCAGTGAAACAATAAATTTAGCATACCTGTGTGAGTTGTAAAACTGTTTCATTCGTCCAAACTTTAGCACTCACAATGTTTACATACTTACAGGTGATTTTTTTTCTTATTCTTTTTACCACAAAATTCCCGTGCAATTTTCCAAAATCTGGTAACACACGTACAGCTGGTTCATCAACATCCACATCGTACTGGTCCATATTAGAAGCACATCAAACCTAATTAGGTGAAGATACTGGTAAGGTTGGTAGCTCCTGAAACTGTTACTTACATGAGTAACTGCGAAAGATTTTCCCCTTAAAATATGCATTGCGGAATTAAATAAACCAAACTTGGCAACGGTGAAGCTAAATTATCATCATTATCATTTTCTCAGAGCGGCCATTAGCAGTAGTAGCGAACATTTCAAAATTCTAAAGTAACTCATACGCCGACAACTTGCTGGAATTCTCCACGTGAGAGGGGTCAATGACCGGGCGGCAGACAGCTGATTGCTTTGCACTGGCCACGACAGGCGGATTAGACATCGCTGATAACTGAGTAACAACAGGCGTACTAACACTGGACATAGATTCTACTTCACTGTGCTCGCCAACTGGAGCAATTGCTATATCACACCTCTGTGCAGTACGTCGCTTAGGCATCATTGCAGCACAAAAGTTTACGCAACCAGTAAATAAACAGTATGACAAAGCAATACAGATTACACCAAACTAAACACTTATAGCATCACATGAATGTAAGTAGCAAGATAGAACATAGCCAAATAAAACAGTTCCAGAAAGAATACAATTAAGCGCCCGCGGCGAAATATCAGAAAATTATACTAACACACGTCTACACAAGCCACTTGGACACAATACCAAGATTTTTTTTAATCAGAATGAACACATGGAAGAAAACAAAATGATAGCTTCAGTGAGAAACCTCGAACTGGAAGTTAAAAAAAAACCACGTCACACCTACTGTGACCACCGCTAACATCATCTCAAAAGGAGCAGAATACAGACTTGCAATTTATACGTAGCACACAAAACTTCTCTTTTTTCTCTTTTTCAAAACAAATGTATCTGACCTGACATACACACGCAAATAAACGCGCCAAAACACGTGCTGAGGAAGACTGGTTTCACAAGCTAGAATTATTGCTGAAATGCATGACCACGCGGGAATTACATAACACACTTGCGTACATAAAAGTTACACGAAAAATATCCCAGAAAAGTATAGTAAAAAGCTAGAAATCACAATCACTGGAATATAAAGTTATAAGTTTCCAGAACCACTGCTAATGAGCACAGAAAACAAGATTTTCAACTAGATGGCCAACACGTGACGAGCACATTTTCAAAGCTACAACTATCTCGCTCGTTATCTCACTCGTTTCACAACTCAACTTTCACAAAAACATTTTTGAAAATAACCAGCACGAACCACTTAGCACAGCAATACAATTTAAAGGAAATGAAGCCAAAACAAGGGGAAAATGGAGTCAGAAGTTTTAGCGTCACGCCGGCAGACAATGGGAAAAATGCAAAACTGAGCTCAAAATGAAAATTTCGAAACCAGACTTTCAGATATGATAGTAACAAAATTTAGAATAAGAGAATCACAAATTAGAGCATAAAAATCCTTACCCTTAAGCCAGAAACAAATTTAGATTTTTCGCGACCACGTGGAGGACCACAACCGTTACATTTTAGAGGGAAAAAAATTTACACTTAAACAAATCTCACAACAAATTCAATTATACCAGCCAAACTACTCGGTGCCTCCACCAATTGTCGTATGCCTCACTTTGTATTATTTTCAACTTCAGAGGAGAGCTACTCGCTTGCGAGAGGGATCGTTAACCAAACAAAGAACTTTAATTTACGAGGCAACGACGAAGGGCGCAGCTAAGTTAAATCACGAAATAATTAATACACCAACACAATGCCTGGCTCAAGGGAGAGGAAAGGATTCTATTCTACCATAATTAAAAGTTAAAAGCGTGGATGGCACACAATTTATTGGATGAAGTTAGTTACATACCTTTGCCCATTGCCTGCCGACGAGGACATCGTGTGTTAGCAGTTTCCCCGTCTGTCTCACCCGAAGCCTACTCACTGAATGATACAAGAAGCCACGCCAACTAGGCGTCAGTAACGCTATCCCCTCCTTGATACTATTTCCCCTGATTCGCCCCTACTCACAGACAAACTGCCGTGCTTCGGCGTCCAGAGAGCGTCTTAACATTAATATCATCTGTGCACATGCCACAATATCATAGTATACGAAAACAGATCACCGTAACATTATATATTGCCGAGTTCTGTCGATTCGTAGTAGTGAATTGCACAGGTTGAAAGATTTGTTAGAATTTATAATGTGAATTGGTAGATCAACACGATTCTTTGAGATGCTGATGGCATAACCTAGGAGAAAGAGAAAGATTAATTCTTAAAAACAAATTTACAAATTGCGTAAATAGCTGTAAAGCGCAGTAAAATGAATCGTAAGCATTGCCAATGGATGGACGGAGGCTGCATCCCGTGGTATAAACAACAGAAGTAATTTTCAGTACTTTACTGAGAGATCTGATACACAGTATTGCATGATTACAGTGTAGTATCATAATATACAATACCAGAATATATGCAAAATGGAGGAAAAATAGGGAATTTTTGAATTCTTGGTTTGAATAACTTTTAAAATTATATAATTTAAAAGAATTAATTTGTATACTATAATCTACATTAAAATTATAACAACATGCATCGATATAATTAAGCCAATTCTAATGCATTAAAAGTACCCCAAATATGCTGATTTAAATTTATATAAAAAGTATTATTCTCTGCATACCCGGTGTATACCTTTTCACGTATTTATAAAAATTACCTAGCTTATTTTCGCGTGCAACTTCGGTAGTAATGATGAATAATAACAATAGCAATAATAATAATAATAATAATAATAATAATAATAATAATAAAATTGGACAAAAGTAAAATTCAGACTGCGGAAATGAGATTTTTACGAAGAACTTGGGAATGCACTAGATTAGACCTAATAAGAAATGAAACGATAAAATATTTATAAGTTATATCATGAAATTGAAGAAAACTAACTTAATTGGAAAGCGATATGAACTACATGACTGAAGAAAGAATACCACTATTAATTAATAAATACAAACCGTCGGGAAAAAGAGACATTGGATACCCTAGAAAAAGAGAGGAGTAAAGTAAAGAATCGAATGGAATGCCTAATCATCGAAATGAAGAATATAATAATAATTATAATAATATCTTCATAATTACTTTGCATTCTACCTTATGTAATCGTAACTTAAGTGGAATCACACAGGTTGATTTTTATGACACATTCAGGAAACTCCAAGTGTATTACCCAAAATAATGCGGAAAGCGCTTTTACATACATTGTCTTTTATATGCCAAAGAAAAAGATCATAGCCCCTCGTAACAAAAAAGTCCTGATTGCGTATTTTGGCTGCAAACTGCAAAGTACAAACGGGGACGATTCATATGAGTGAGAATAGACAGCAGGCAAGGCGACGATTCATGAACGAATCGTGCACCAAGGCAGGCCAGCAGATCGTGCAGTACAGAAGACCAGCAGACAAAGTGACGATTCATGAACGAATCGTGCGCTAGGAGAGACTAGTAGACAGGTAGCAAGAGGACGATTCATGAATCGTATGAATCTATTCATGAACCGTGAACGAATCGCATGAATCGATTACTGCAAAAGAATCGCTCGACCCAACTCTAGTATATATACGGTAAGAGAAGGTCTATTGCGGTAAAAACATTCGCATGACGTCTTCCGATGAGATGTGAGGAGGGGGAAGCAGGGTGGCCACCACGAATAAAAAGCTCTAAGCAGACGGTGTAACAACTTAAGAATTAGAACACGTCACACGACGTACGTTTTTGTAACCTGTTTATCTATCCACAAAATAATTAAAACAAGGTGTAACAGTTACGCGACATAAGTTTTTAAAACCTGTTTATCTGTCCCCTTAATAACTAAAACAGAGTTAACAGTCACACGGCGTACGTTCTTATAATGTGTTTAAATACACGGTGTAGCGGTCTAACAACGTTTTTATAACGTGTTTACCTATCTACTAAATAATTAAAATACGTTGTATCAGTTACTCGAATATCCCAGCGATGGCATTGAATGTTTCAGTCGTCTGATTCTACCTTTCCTATATTAACTAAAGCTTATTTTTCTATCTATAAATTTAATTCCAATTAAACCTTTGGAGAAATAAATATATCGCACAGTCAAATGTTATAGAACTCGACGCTATACGCTGGCCTTAAAATTGCATAAGTTTTCACGCAATCACCAGAAACAACTGAAATCGATGGGGCTTAAAAAGGTATTGAACAAATCGAACCATTAATAACAGAAATTTCCGAAATCGCTGATGCCACAAAAAATTATATTAAATTAAATTGTGTTTTAAAGCAATCTACGTTTTTTGTGCAGTACGTTTTCGTCTATCGCCTAACGTTTACCAGCAATACAAGATTATACAAAATTCCTTCCAAATGAAGGAATAGCTTCACGAGCTATTCCCAGGAAATTCAAGACATGCGTTGTATTTGTGGTGTAAATATCTTTAATGCATGGCATGTTCATCTAAATCGTTATAACCATTTTTAGAAAATAAAAAATCTCGGAAAATGTTCCATGTAGAAAGTAGTTTGGGGTGGAGGAATTTTCTTGAAGTTCTTCGTGCCGCATCTTTGTAAGGCACTGAGCCTAAATAAAGGTTTGGTATTTGTCCGAGTTTTAGTTTTTGAGCTATGTTGTTCATGCACACGCGGACTTTTTTCTAAAAATGCCTCTCTTTTATTTTCTTGATTCAGGGTGTCTCAAAACATGTTTTCAGGCGAAATTTCGATATTGAATTTTTGGGTGGAATGCAATACCTTCTTTACATACCAGGTACGTGATAGAGAAAGCAAAAATCCAACTTCGAAATCTGAAATATAGGCTGAACAGAAAAGTTCCCCCCTCCAATATAATATTCATTCAACTTATGCATTAAAGCACTCAATTGTACCAAATATTTTCGGGATCAATGTGTGTAATTATGTGGAACCTGGCCAAAGACCGGCTCTCTAATTTGTCGTCCATTGATATCAAAAAATGTTTTCGATCCAAGGGCCCATCTCCACATCGACTCTGCTCTGCCTTGCCAGCAAATGTCAAGTCCCGGTGCATGCGCACTGGCTTGATCCAAGTGCCCAGCTCTGGGGCGACTCTACTTTGCCCGCCAAAATACTTGCTAAAGGAGCTCTGTGTTTGCTTTCTGCCGTTTTGCTCCATTTGAAATTACATTTTGCACATACATAATGTAGTATTTCGTTTGAGAAATGTGAAAAAATTAATATATTTACTTTGATTATAATCCTATTTGTGCTTCACAAATGGATGACAAATAACATGTAGATTTATTTTTCTAACATAATTTTAATTTTGTATATAATCATCATGATTATCTGTCATATTTACTAGAGTCCTGAATGTTATGGGAAAAAACTGCAACTAACGTGATTTCGGACTTTAATATGGATGTTTTTAAAAGCATATTTATCTGTCCACTCAGTGGGTTTTATTTGAGGTTGGTGAGGAGTTTATGTGTATTTCACAAGGATATACCAGGTGAGTCAGCTGCCCCTATTTATTTTTGAATTTATGCAACGTGCTAAATGACATATGTGACTTACGCCTTTTTTTGAATGCCTTCTAATGGCTGATTTGCATAACATTTTATAGAGGAGGGATGGATAACTTAGTGCATAAGTGTTTTACGAGACAGAATGCAATCACCATGTATGTCGATGCCAAAAACATCTCACCCCGACACTGGGAGCTGCAGTAGTACTTTTAGGTGATTTTACAAACTTTCATTCTTTAGCATTCATCACACCTTTGAAAACGCCCCTGAAGGAACAACTTATCACAAAACTATTTGAAAACAAAATGGCAGATTTACCCAGTGCCGTCAGCCAACAAAGGTTTATTGTACAGTCTTGTCAAAAAAATGCTAAGTATAGGTAGATAATTTCTCTTTCGTCACAAACTATGACATATTTCAGTTCATACAGTAATTGAAATGGCTGATGCAGTTGATTTATTTGAGTTAAAACTACCAAAATAAGCTACAAACACTGCATGAAGCTGCAAAAAGCGTGTAAAGATTCGAGGTGGGGTCTCACTTCTGCAACTATTTATTCGTATAAGAACCCCAACTCGCAAAGTAGCACTGTCCGAATGGTATAATCATGGTTGCTTTACCACTGTGCCACTTCAGTCCGGTTTCAAATCCTTCGTGTTAAGTTCAAACTTTTTATTACCTTTTGTTCTATCTCTTTGGACCCATAAAAATGATATTATGATACAAAGAACATTTTGATAACATTATAAGTATGTACAAAATAGAATAATCGCCATGTTTTCCACTGACAGGTGGATAATTTATACTTCATATAGGCACTTTATTGTGCTCGGTATTAAGCTTGACACATTCGATTAAATTTAAAACACTTCACACATGCAAAGTAGCTTTAGCTATTTGCGCCTACGTCAGTGCTTAGCGTGAATAAACACTCCATTACCTACCGAGTATTTGAAAGCTTTCTACGAGACACGGCTGCTGTCATAACGTATACAAACGACCAGTATGTTGACATGCTGTTAATCTATGGAGAAACAAGTTGTAATGCACTATCAGTAAAGCGCTTGTATGAAGAACGATTTCCAGGAAGGAGGACACCTACTGCAGACACTTTACGAAGGGTTGAAAGACACCTTCGTGAAACAGGATGATTTGGAAGAGCACCACCTGTTCGCGATGCTCCAGTAAACTCTGAAAACAATGAAGATGCTGTGTGAAGCGCAATAGAAAACAATCCACATACCAGTTCAAGGACCATAACACAAGATCTGCACATAAGTCTAAGTCGCCCTCAGTGATGCGCATATTGCACCGTAATAAATATCATCTGTACCATCTACAATTACACCAGGCTCTCCACGGACGCGACTTTCACGCGCGAGTGATATATGCACAGTGGCTACAGCAGCGTGCGCAAATGGATGCACAGTTTTTAAGAAATGTTTTCAGTGATGAAGCCACATTCACAATAACGGAACTGTTAACCGCCATATTATGCACTACTGGAGTATAGGTAATCCTCACTGAATGTAAGATGCTGCATTCCAGAGTGAAGCATCAATGTCTGGTGTGAAATATTAGGCTAATTGGACCGCACTTGAAGGCAACCTCACAGGACCACGACGGTACCTTGCATTTCTGCAAGAAGAATTGCCATTGCTGCTAGAAGATGTACCACTAGTGTAAAGGACAGGAATGCGGATCCAGCAGGATGGAGCTCCACCACACCGGTCACTGATTGTAAGGACTCTTTTACATAGCAGGCCCGATTACATGGCCTCCTAGATCACCTGATCTCACCCCACTGGATTTTTCTGTGGGTTCATTTAAAGAAACGGGTCTACGCTCAAGAACGATAATCCCAAATCATCTACGGGCACTCATACGTAACGAATGCCGGGAGATTACACCACGCATGTTACAACATGCAAGAAGGTCTCTCCGCCAACATACCCAAATGTGCATTGCTGAAAGGGTTCGTGATTTTGAATATTTACTTCTTTAAATGAAATCCACGCTCCTTAACGACTTATTCTGTTTATCCGTGAACTTAGCACATTTACAACTCCTTTGTCAGTAGAAGTAGTAAAACATAAGGTTTAAAATGAAACAAAAAGTTTTAGATTTAATAGTGTCGACATGCGCCCAAACGAATGAAAGCTAACTACGTAACACGATTTACAACACCAGATGCGGTACATCTTATTAGGGTAAACATGATACACAATTATCTGATTGTAATTCTTGTCCCTTTGGCTCGCTGGAGAGCCAATAGCAAAAATAAATAAATAAATTAGTATCTATACTAAAATGCAGAAACTAAACACAAGGAGAAAGAAGAAGAAGAAAGAACCAAAGAATATGATGTAAGCATTAGATTCGAACCTCCGAAGCTAACATTTGCTTCACCACATTCCGTCAGCTAACCCACTCAGTCAAAACCCACGTATTGTGTTCCGCTCTTCGGGAGAACATTCCTCTACCTCCTTGCAAGCATTATACCTATGAAGAACCGTCTTTTTTTAAGCCTTTCGCAGCTCCTCATTCAGGCCTTTAATCATTAATGGTGGTTGCGTATGGTACCGAATAGAGGGGCAGAGCTACAATAACAGTTGTTTGGCAAAAGGGTCAATGTTTTCACATTAGACTATAAACTGCGGGTTACATAGAGGAATACCTAGGGGCTAGGGACCCTCCTGGTATATGGTATGTGATGGTTATGTGGGTTTTATTTGTGGTTGGTGAGGAGTTTATCGATGTTTAACATGGGCTTTATGCTGGGTGTGTGGTGATTATGGTTTTTATTTGTGGTTGGTGAGGAGTATATGTATGTTTAACATGGGCTTTATGCTGGGTGTGTGGTGATTACGTGAGTTTTATTTGTGGTTGGTGAGGAGTATATGGATGTTTAACAAGAGTTTCATACTGGATGTGTGGTGATTATGTGAGTTTTATTTGTGGTTGGTGAGGAGTATATGGATGTTTAACATGGGCTTTATGCTGGGTGTGTGGTGATTATGTGAGTTTTATTTGTGGTTGCTAAAGAGTGTATGAATGTTTAACAGGAATTTTATACTGAGTGTGTGGTGATTATGTGGGTTTTATTTGTGGTTGCTAAAGAGTATATGAATGTTTAACAGGAATTTTATACTGAGCGTGTGGTGATTATGTGGGTTTTATTTGTGGCTGGTGAGGAGTATATACCTATATTTTTTGTTTATTGTCGCCAAATGTAACAGCATTTCACACATACCCAAGATGTAGGGTTTTTTCTCCTTTTTTTAAGTAATGTGGAAATAAATAAATTTATTTTGATTTTTTATTATAATCCTATTTGTGTTTCACAGATGGATGAGAAATAACAAGTATGTACAATTATTTTTCTAACATTATAGTGTTTAATATGGATTTTATATGGGGCTGGAGAGTAATTATGTGTGTTTATGGGATGTATGTGGAAATGGAGTTGTTTATGTAGGAGTTGGGATTTTATATATTTATTTAAATTAGGAAAAAATGTGTGGCATAAGCAGTTGAGCAGTTGATAGACATGTCTGTCGTCCCTACACCTGGATAGCTCATGACCAGAGCCGTGTTTTTCCATTATTAACGACTAACACGAAAAATGTTTTACAGCTCCGGCTAAAAGTATCTCAATGCTTACTGATATCAGTAGGCGTTTTAATAATATAATTTTCTCGCCAATTTTTGCGAATTTTACGTTTTCTTGCGAAAATCTTTTTCGCAATAAACATGAAAAACACTTTTTTTATGAACTGAAATAGTAAATGCTTACTCCAAATGCACACTTAACATTTTCTCACAACTGGTTTAGGTATGCAGGTACTTTACTCGTCACTATCCTTCGGGAAACTGCACATTTCGACACAGAAGACGGTTTATAACGGCAAAGCGACCAGGCCTTTGACCTCAGTGATGAATACAGCCTCTTTTTCCTGGATGGATAACAAGCTAGATTTTAGTGATATAATTTTTTTTAAAAAATCTGATGTGTTGCATTCACATGACTTTCTCTATTCTTGTACAAACTATTATTCTCCTTCTACTTCATGTTCATCGAGATCTTATTCTGCTAACTTTCGTGTAGGTAGGTGCAAGGGGAATATGGTAGGTTTTAAGCGATAGTAAAATATTTTAACCCTTTCATTCCCGGTGTCCATTGGAATGGACATTACTTTCTACAGGCTATATAATAAATTTAAAAGCTATAGTTACTATTTAGGCCGCTTGTACATGTGAACTGTTGTGCTTTTGAAGCTTTCATGCTATGTGCTGCTATTTGTTGACAAGTTTAGAACTTCTAGAAGCTGTTGTTACAAGATGGACAGGGAGGTTATGAGTTGACAACGTGAGCACTTTGTTATTATTTTATTTATTATCGTGCAACTGTAATACAGGCATTAAAACTGCGTTACATGTAAAGATAACATAATAAAGTAAAAGATCCACAATATAACCAGTGAATTCTGTTGATATATACTTATACATGGGTTTTTGAATGTGATGTCCATGTGGATGGACATCTGGTTTTAATTGTAGTTTAAAGGCAGTTGTAACATAACCTCCAATGAGAGAGCAAGTTTTCACTAATATAAAGCTATGAATTTAGCTTTTGTTATAAATTAAACTAAATGTATATGAAATCATTTGTGCATGTATCATTAATGAGTTCTAACCCAGTTTTAAGAATATATACTTACTTGTTTCCTGTTCACACTTATGCAATTACTATGTTTTTATTTACACAACACAATACATATCTGGATATATCACATCCAGCTGATGCAGCAATAATATTTGACACTTTGGAGAATGAGACTGTATCAGATTTCTCAGATTTTGATGACGATGGTGAAGAAATACAGCCTACTGCTAGCACTAGCAGACCAGTTCGATTGGGTAGTAGCATGATAACATAATGCTTTTATAAAGGTAATGTGAATTATTACCATGGAATTATTTTCATATACGTTATTATTTAAAGAACACAGAATGCTAATATGAGGATGTCAAACTTTGTTCTAGGAGCTGACAAAGTGAAGCATTCAGAAGAAGCAGAGTATCTTCAAAAGCTTTGAGGAAGATGTTGGAACAGCAGAATTTGACTGCAGTGTTCCTGTAATAGAAATGGAAGTGGATGCTACAGCAATCTCTTTCAAATTATCAGCTAAGAAAGACATAAGATGTATAAGAAAGTGTTCCCCATCTCTAGATAAATATCCTGAGGAAAACAGTCATGCAGGACATGATGTATCAATTGACACTATGTTTCCCATATTCTATTTTGAAAAATATATCCCTGAAAAGCTGATTGAAGACATGGCACAGAAAACTATTTGTATGCTCAGCAAAAGGCAACTAATTACTTTAAACATTGTGATCCCAGTGAAATTCATACCCTTTTTGGCATTCAAATCATAATGGGTACACTACATTTGCCAAGGGTTTGCATGTACTGGGACAGGGCCATAGGACTTACAGTGTTTTCTGAAAATATGTCTCGAGACAGATTCCTAGCTCTGAGAAACAACCTGCACATTATGAATAATTTAGAAATCCCCAACAATTGTAAGGATAAATTATATAACGTTAGGCCTATTTATGATTCAGTTCGCCAACGTTGTCTTCAACTAGATGTTGAAAGAAATATATGTATAGATGAACAAATGGTACCATTTAAATGCACTTTGGGTATCAAACAATATGTAAAAGGAAAGTGAAATCCATGGTCCATCAAAATTTTTCTTCTTTGTGGACAAAGTGACATCTGTTATGATTTTGTTGTCTATCAGGGTGCAACCACTGAAATAAATGCAGACGTTTTAAAACAGTTTGGTTTGGGGGAAGTGTGGTAATACACTTGAGTAAAAGAATTTCTGAGAATAGTCACTGCTTATATTTTGACAATTATTTTACATCATATCACACATTAGAGGCACTACAACAAAGGAGTATACATGCTGTAGGCACTGTGAGGTTGAATAGGTTTGGCAATCCTCCCTTCCTTACTGATAAACAAATGAGTATAAAGGGAAGAGGTTGTGGATACTGGTGATGGCATTGTGCTTACAAAATCGTATCACAACGAAGGTGTAGTACTTGTTCCAACTTTGTAGGAATAGGGAAACAGGACAGGGTACAAAGATGGCATAAGCAAAACAAGAAATACCTAGATATTGGCCGACCTGAGGTAGTTAGGCTATATAGGCTATACAATCAAGGAATGGGATGGGTAGACAAGCTTGATCAGCTGATAAGCTTTTACAGAATATTTATTAAGTCCAGAAAATGGACTCTCAGAATCATATTTCATGTTGTATATGTAGCTATAGTGAATAATTTGCTTGAGTATCGTTCTGATGCTAAAAACTGTAGAATCCCCCCCCCCCAAACAAATGGATTTGCTCAGTTTTTCTGGCAGAAACTTTAATGTCATGGAAAAAAAACAGTAACTAAAAAGAGGAGCAGACCAGCAGTGAGGAACGTTCAGAAGTTCAATCATATCATAAGAGACCTAAAACAGAAAGGAGGCCACTGATAAAGTAGATCATATGCCAGAGTTTGATGATAACAAAGAGGCAACCAGATGTAAAAGAGTTGGCTGCAAAGGTAAAACACATGTTTATTGTGAACAGTGTAAGGTTCATTTGTGCTTTGTAAAAACTAAGAATTGTTTCAAAATATTTCACATATAGGAAATTTGTGCTAGTAATAGTTATATTTATGGATGTAATTTGTTATGAAAAACTGGATTTTCATCTTATATACAGTTAATAGATATGTTCTTGTTTCATCTCATTTTCTTGTGTTTTAATCTTATATACATATTTGACAAAGAATTTTCAAATAGCAAACCACATTTGTGTCAGTGTCTATTATTCTGTATGTGTACCCAGTTACAACCATTGAGTTCAAATGTACATTCCAATGGACATGATTAAAAACATGGTTAAAAATTTTAACGAAACTCTATGAGTTCATCATTCATGCGTATTTAAGTCCAGATATTTTTTTCAACGAAACATAAAAAGTCGGGTCTGTAAGGTTATGAGATGGTTACTATGTGGAGCATTCCATTCTCTTTGCATGTCCAGAACATAAAAACACGAATAACGAATTCCCATTTGAAAAAAGTATAAATATTGGGAAATTCAAATAAATAACAAGGAATATCTCGGAAACGGTTCACTCAAAAACAAAAAAAAACGTATATGACATAAATTGTGTTTTAACGAGATCTACATTTTTTGTGTAGTAAAGCTTTGTCTATCTCTGGTTTACCAGTTATGCGAGTCATTCAGAATGAAAAGGACTTCTGGAGACATTCCCAGAAAATTCAAGATAGGCCTTTCCTTTGTCATGAAAATATCTTAAACATATGATATTTTGATCAAAATAGCTAGAGCCATTTTTGAGCAAATCAAAATTTTCGAAAAATGTTCTATGTAAAGGGTAGTCTGGGATGAGGAATTTTGTTCAAAATCTTGGTGTCGTATCTTTGGAAGATACTAAATTCAAATTTATCCATTTGTAGTTTTTGAATTATGCTGTTCATAGACGACAGACAGACAGACAGACAGACAGACACACACACACACAGAGGCAGACTGACATATAAACGGACATGCTTTATTTGGATTTAGGGCACCTCAAAACATGTATTTCCTTGAAATCTCGGTATCGAACTTTTGGGTGGAATCCAATACTTCCCCCTACTTACTATACGTAGTAGAGAAAGTAAAAACGATACTGATATCTGTGATATTTCATTAAATTATGTGTAAGTAGGTACTAAATAGGAATAGCCCTACGAATTATCTCAATGAATAAAATTATGAGAATCAATAAAATAAGTTTATTGCATGCAATAACTTACATTTATAGCAAACTAATGCGTTGAGGCTATGAAACAAGACACAGGAATGATGCGAATTTAAATCAATGTAGATTAGTTAAACAATGAAAAGTCATAAATGCCTTCAAACCAAAATTTTGTATACCCTGCCTAAATCTATTCTGAAAATTTCACATTTTGTGAGATATGACCTTTCTCCTTAATAGGGCAGAATAGATGATATGATGAGCAGGATATGATAATATAGTTTACTTCATACATATTATTGTAATAAGTGATATTTTTGTATGCAATGTGTAAAGTAAATTAATTTGTTTGCATCATAACACGAAACGTAGTATTTTTATTGCGAAAGTTTGTTAAATTATTAACTTGAAAACGCGAAATCGTAAAATGAAATGCGAAGTTTCAAAAGAATTATCACCAAAAAAAACGGCCCTACTTATCCAGATATCCCACAAAATTGCTTCAGAGCCCTCGGTGTTCTGGAGGCGATTCAGTTTATTCTCCAGGTACATCCACTCTGCAATGTAACTTGAAGTTTATGAACGTTTATTTAACAAGGGCTTTTTACGGGGTGTGTGATGGTTATGTGGATTTTATTTGTGATTGGTGGAGAGTTTATCGATATTTAACATGGTTTTTTATATTGTTACATGCTGGGTAGAGGCCCAAAGGTTCACATGAAAAATTAAATTAATTTTTAGTAACCAGCACGTGCATTGAGGGGACGTATACTCACTTGGCTGAGGAAGATCGAAACGTGGTGTGGGGGTTAAAAGCAAGTGACGTCATCCTAAACGAAAACAACATGTCTGGTAATGACAATGAAACCCCCAAATTGCCACAATACGAGCTGTGTGATGGTTATGTGGCTTTTATTTGTGGTTGGTGGGGAGTAGCTGAAATGAAAAGTATAACCATGGGATTGTTGTTTTCCGTTTACAAACGACAAAATTTCTATGCTCTGAAAGAGAAATATTTGGTATATTATATGGATTTTCCATGAACAAAATTCATGTCCCATTACTGGTATCTAAAATGAGTTGTTTTGCAATACTTCGCGGTTATTCTGACACCTTTAAAGAGCTTTTGAATCAGTAATGCCCAGAGCATTCTAAAATTCATCTGTAGTGTCGATCGCAGTTGCATTTCTAAACAACAATTATTGCTCTAAATTGAAAAATATGGTTTTGCAAGCTGCAAACTATTTAACAGCTTTTGCTGCAGCCTTCCTCACAACTTAAGTTGATGTCGACAATATTCCTGTCAACCATTCCATTTTCAATTCATTGCTATCCCCCTTCCGTGAGGCAGTTTGCTGCATATGGAAACTATTAGCGCTCGAAGACAAACACTGAGGCAGTACTTTTATCACTTAAATGATATCAGTCTAATTATATAATTTAAAATATAATAACAGCCCGCCTTAAAGCAATATGTATATAATATATAAAATGTGTGTTACAGTCATTGTATTATGTTTATATTATTATGTACATGTATAATAATGTTATGTGAATGTATTATGTAATTTAACAATGTAGGAGCTGTGAGAATAGAAACAAGCTGCTTTCCGTAGCAAACAGAATTACAATGTAGAAGCCGAAAGTTGCTAACAATGAAGTAACCTTGAGACAACAATAAATTAGAAAGTTTAATAATGCTACTAATAATTCTTGGAACAATAATGTAATATTTAAAACAGTTTATAAATAGCCAATCAACAACCAGAAAAAGCTTAAGTTAAATAAAAGTATTCTATTGGAGTAGGATTAACCAAGCAGAGACTTAAAATAGATGAAATGTGCAAATTCAGGCGGCAGATGCTAGAAGGCAGCGTTCCGGAGCAGTTCGCTCGGTACGTATTCAGTGTGAGACATAATAAATTCATTACGACGTGAATAATATAAAGTTTACGTGTTAAAAACACAGTTAACAATAATCTCACAGCTCTACAGTAGGATATATCAGTGAAGTGTTGTTAAATCGTGCGAGGGATTAATAAAAGGAGTGAAGTAAAAAAATTATAATTTGTGTAAGCCTTCATTCTTTAGCCGTACTACCCCTGCTAAGAGATACGAGTTCTAAAAATTACTACTGACGTAGACGAGGCATACATATATAATATTTAACTAAACATTACAAATACAAAGTGGATTTTTAAACGTGGGGGCGAAGGCCACCGGAAAGTTTATATCGTACGTGGGGCGAACACTCCAAGAAACCTATCTCCCGCAATACGTGGTGCAACCACAGCAAAAGTAAGCAACAAATTGGCGCCCAACGTGGGGCAAGAATAGGTGAGCAGAAGAAAAGAATCAAGAACATCGTAGAACTATCAGAATCGACGAAACTACAAGACTTCACTTCAGAGAACATCATACAGCATCATCCAAGGACAGCAAACAAATTATTTCAGGAGTACAGGGCACGAAGTCAACAATTCAACTAGAATCTATGAGGGAACACCAGAATTAAAAGGTTTACTAACACAGCCGGAGAAAAGGTCAGAAAATGCCAATACTATATATTTATACAATTGTCAAGATAGTTAAGAAAATATATATTGCTATTAAGCTAATTTCACGTTGTTAAGAAGTGGAAAATTAAAATTCAGCAGTACAAACCAAATATAACAAAAGAAAATATACAAAATAAAATGGAAGCAGAAAACAATTAAAATGTGGAAGTAGGAGAAGATAGGTCAGCCATTACAGATTACAATATAAATGTACAGTCAGAGCTAGAGGAAACGAATACGTTAGATGTAGAAGAACAGTCATCTGTAAATTCAGTTAGGTATAGAAAGAGATAGCAGTAGTATGCAAGGTCAATCACCTTTACATATGTTAGTGCATGGAGCAACAAATAAAAGAAATACTATCCCTCATACATCTAGACAACAAGAGCAGAAAACTTATCACAAAAAATTTTTATGTGCATTCTAAAAGCAATAAATGACTTAAGTAATAAGATAACTGAAACTAATAATAAAATAACTGAAAATAGTTAATAAGTTAACTGAAACTAATAATAAGTTAACTGAAACTAGTACAGAATTAAGTAACAAGTTAACTGAAACTAATAAGCTAAATGAAACTAGTACAGAGCTGAGAACAGATTTAAATAAACTACAAGAAACTAGTCAAGAAACTAATAATAAATTAGACAATATAAAAAAATGATCTAGCTAAGGAAATAAAAAAAATTATAAAAGAAAGGAAAACTGAGGGTAGGAGGTTAGAGATCAAAATAGAACAATCTTCTAAAGCACTTCAAAATGACATAGATTTAAAAGTAAATAAAGGTTGTAAACAGCTAGAACAGAAATTGTCAAGTCATATTGATAAAAATCTAACTGAAATGAAGTTGAAACTTACTAATACTAAACAGGGTAGATAAACAGGGTGAAGAATTAAAAACAATGGTAGAAAATACAAATGCAAATCTTGTGCAAGTTCAAACAGATTTAACAGAGGAAATAAGTAACATGCATGAGATGGCTAAAACAAATGCAGATGCAATTAAAGAAGCAAATACAGGGCAAGCACAAATAATGTCAATGATTGACCAAATAAATGATAAAGTACAGGGGAGTAGCAAAGAAATTGATAAACTTAGAAATAATTTTGAATGTTTAAGTGCCAGTGTGCCAAAGGTAAATGCAAATGTAACTAGTTCAGTAAATGCTAATCAAATGCTGAAGTGCTGAAAGAGATGTCACCTTTGTTAACTAATAATACAAGAGACGCTATTGCTTTTTCCGTAGCATCAGCCTCTCAAACACAAAACAATAATGATGACACACATGTGCAAAATCAGATGTCAAACTATTATTCTGTGCTCAATGAATTACCTTTACCTTATTTTAACGCTTCCTCAAGTCCAGTACAATTTATTTATAATCTAGTAGAATATTTTAAATTGAAGAATGTGCCTGAAGCATTAAAAATGATACTTGTTAGAAAATGCTTGGATAACAAAACCTTAGAATGGTTACATATGCTAGCAGATACTCTACATTCACTCTTAGGTTGATCTGCGCCAAAACAAACCCACGTGACCAGTGTACAGCGGCACAACACAGTAGCAATGCGCGCAGAAAAATAGTCCCATGCTAATAATACAAATTTTAGAATGAATTCATCCTTAAATGGTATAATATTCTGTACAAATACCTAGGAGTTTAATAAACGCAGATTTATACCGTTTAACAGAGCTAGAAGTCCCAACATGCAATTCGTATGTCACCTGACATTTGGGTATGCGCAGAATATTGTTTACAGCCAGAAATCAGGACTTTCTATTTATTAACATGGCGGACGGCAAATTTGCTCTTGCGTCTTCGTCGATTTATGTAAAGCATAAGCCCGGGCAGACCATTGACTAATATTGTTGAATGTTTATTATAAGTTATGTAAAAAATGTCTAACACTTCCCATTGAAAGAAGCGGTGGAATTAACTTCTGGGTTCACCGGTATTTCGAGTACAAGTATGTATAAACAGCGCTTGTAAAGAAAAATCTGAAACGGGAAAAGTGGTTACCCGGGGGGGGGGAGCGTGTGAAATATGCGATGCAAGAATGTGATGATTTTGTGAAGAATGCAATTCACGTAACAGTGCACAATTTCTTTTTTAAAAATGAGTCGTTAACAGTTGATGAAGTATCGCTTCTAGAGAGCTAACAAGTGTAGCTTATCGCATACCTATTACTTTCCCTTTCGCTCGTTTCTTTTAGAATTAAAATTAATTATTATTATTATATGTGCAAACGTTTGTTTTGTTATAATTATCAGTCTTATCTTCTTTAACTCCAAACAGAATATGCGAGTACCCGTTTAAATTGTCGGAATAAGGGCTCTGTTCTTTTTGCAATATGTACCGCGTGTATTCGCCACATGGTCATGAAAGCATGACTATTCTGACGCGAATGGCGGAAGGATACTTTATAACGGTGCACTGGTCACTTGGGTTTTGTTTTGGCGCGGATCAACCTAAGAGTGAATACAGTTTAGTGAAATGAATTTAGAAATATTTAGAGTTTTATTTATGAATAAGCTTTGGAATACTACTGTGCAACATAAGATTAGGGCAAGCCAGTGGCGGTTCTTGAGTGATCGCATACTCGCAAATGCACACCCACTAATTTTTCCCTGTATGTGAATATGCATTTGCCTCTATAGGTATGTATACAAGAAGGGTAAATGTCAAACTTTCTTTGTATGAAGAGCTCATTTAAACTCCCCGCGCCTTCTTTGCCAAACGCCAGTGCATTTGGTCAACGAGCTGCAGAGACGCACAAACAGATTTTGCGACTGGCGAAGGAAGCTTTAGGGCGTGAAGTTGCGGGACAACGCTTGTATTTGAAAGTACGGCGAGTTAACGCAGTGTAATCGACAAGCCCAAGAGATGCGATTGTTATGGCACAAGCGCACTGCGTTCCCGTATAACTTCATTTCCTTCTCTGCTTCCCTTGCTACGACCATTTCCCTCGCCGTTGTGATCAACCTGCTACACACATAGCCAACTTTACTTTTCAGAGCACAATCTAGCCATTTTCTGTATTAACGTGAGAGTTATGTTAATGCTGCAAACACATTACATCTATTTTGATTAAACCATTATAAATGCATATAATTATTCTGCATAATATAATAAGGTAAATATTTCAGTTTGGGTTAGTTAATTTCTTAGGGTGTTTTCATTTTTGTTTGCTATGTTTGTGTCCTGGTGGCAATTGGTATGCATTTGAGTCGGCTCATAGCAGTAGATTTCAATCTGTGTAAGTGTGGAAATGAATAGCGTTGCGAAACTAAAAGAGATAAACATTTCGGGTTTATCCTTAGAAGATAAGCTGCAAATTAAAAACGAGGGCAGACCGCTGCCACCAATCGGATTAGTTCAAGTGACTAATTGTAAAGGGAAGACTGTTACAAGAAAGTTTAACGAAAGTGTGTATAAAAGTTGCTCGTGGATATGTGCTTGTGAAGCAACTAACCGGCTCTTCTGTTTTCCGTGTTTATTGTTTGCGAGTGAGAGAAACGGCACCTGGACAAATAATGGTTGTGGCGATATTGGTCATTTAAAACAAAAAATTGCAAAATATGAGAGCTCAATTGCTCATATGAATTGCGAATTAGAACTAAATGTAATGGGAAAATATAATATATCTCAGCAATTAGACAGTGCTTTTAGGCGTAATGTGGAAAAACACAATGAGGAAGTTACTAAGAACAGATATGTCTTGTCGCAGATAATTAATTGCATAAAATTCTGGGAGCGTTCGAGTTAGCTCTCAGGGGACACGACGAAAGTCAAAGTTCATTGAACCCTGGAGTGTTTCGTGGACTGATAAACTTCACCGCAGAATTAGATTCCGCGGTGAAAGATCATCTCAAGAGGCCAGCGTTTTTCGAGGAACGTCGAAAGAAATACAGAATGATCTGTTGCAGTGTATGCTTGACGTATGCCAAGAAGAAATTAAGAGAGAAATTTTTAAAGCAGACTATATCGCTGTAATTACCGACGAAACATCTGATATTTCATCTCTTTTTCAAATGGTGGTTGTGTTTCGTTACCTGCTACCAAATGGTAAGCCAGTGGAAAGATTCTGGACATTTTAAAATTCAGATGGACAAGATGCGAACGCTCTCTCCCTATGTATAAAAAGCGCGCTCTCAATGGTGGTATATGAAACTGAAAAAAACAAAGCCGTGTCTCAGAGTTACGACGGCGCATATGTCATGAGTGGGCAGCATGCTGGTGTACAAGCATTGGTGAAGAAAGATTACCCTTTCGCTCACTACATCCATTGTTATGCACACAAATTGAATTTAATTATGGCGCAAGCAGCAAGTCAAAATACGGAAGTTCGAATATTTTTCGCGGACTTAAATGAAATTCCTGCATTCTTTTCTAATTCTCCGCAACGAGTTCGTGTTTTGGATGAGATTGTAGGTAGGAGGATGCCTGGAGTTTCAACAATAAGATGGAATTTCAAATTCCCATTAATGCAAACAGTTTTCGAGCATAAGGAATCAATTACCGAATGTTTAGAGACCATAGAGAGAAGCAGTAAACAAAGCAACACAATAGTTCAGCCTAGAGGACTGCGCCTTAAACTGATACAGCCAGACTCCTTGTTCTGGCTAGAAATATTCTTCATTATATGCCACATGTGGATGTGCTATCTAATCAGTTCCAAAGACGATCCATTGATGCAGTATTTGCAAAATCTGCCATTGGAACATTTGAAAGTGCAATAAAGGAAGTTAGACGAAAGATTGATGATATAGCCGAGAACCCATGTTATTCAGCAGAGGCTGTAAAACGACGTAAGGTTGACCATTTGTCAAGAAAATCTGCAGCGAAAGAGGTGTGTAACGTGATTCTGCTACAGGCAAAGGAGAGGTTTCATTTCACAATCATCTTGTCGCGTCAAATCTCTTCATTTCCGAAAGATTTGACAAATACAACAAAACGTATCCGGAGAAATACATGCATACCTTAACTGAAGCATATCCATTCATAGACACGATCAGATTACGAACGGAGATGCAATTGATGTACATGCGCAGAGAATTCAGAAATGTATCGGGTGCTGTAGATCTTTTAGGGTTTATTGTGGAAAATAATCTAGAGAAAACATTCAGTGAAGTTTCTAAATTACTGAAAATACTTGTAACAGTGCCAATGTCAACTAGTGAATCTGAAAGGTGTTTTTCAAGTTTAAAGCGCATAAAAACTTTCCTTCGGTCCACGATGTCAGAAGAACGCCTGGCTGCTCTAGCCATGTTGGCAATAGAGAAAAACCTTGTAAGGGATATTTCAGAGTTCAATGAGAGAGTAATAGACAAGTTTGCAACTAAAAAGGAGCGCCGAATGGACTTCATGCATCGCCATGTCCTGTAAGCTGATGTGAAATAGTGAAAGAAACTGGAAGCTGTAAGAGATTTTTGGTGAGTCAACTTTTCTTTTTTTGCACTGATTGTGTTTATGTGCGTGTGTGTCAGAAAGAGAACATGTAAGAAACTGCACACCCATTGCAACAGGTCACGAGCCGCCACTGGGGCAAGCCTAATTTATTCATAATATAGTAGAGATGACAACTTATGAATTGACAGATTATCTTATAAAGTATAAAGGTTATGTGTGGCACAAGAAGAAACAGAAAAATAAGAGACATAGAAAAAGAAAATAAAGTATTTAGAACATAAGAGAGAAAAAGAAATGTAATTTTAAAAAATTATATCTTTACTAAATGTAACCAATTATCAATATAACAAAAGGGAATATAAATAAAAAATATGATGCGTTACACTCACATGACTTTCTCTACTCTTGTACAAACTATTCATACAAACGCTTATTCTCCATCTACTTCATGTCAATCGAGATAAACATTTGCAGTCTATCTTATTGCTAATTTTCTTGTAGATGTAAGGGGAATGTATATTTACAAGGGCAATATAGAAATACAGTAGCCTTTAAGCACATACATATCTCTTAATAGCTGGTTGCTAGGTGCAGCACCATTCCGTTTCCCACAGATTAATACTCTTTGCATATACAAGACAAAAAAAATGAATAACGAATTCCCATTTGAGAAAATAAGTATTGAAAAATTTAAGGGAATAACAAGCAATATCTCGAAAATGGTTCACTCAACAAAAAAAAATGTATATGACATAAATTGTGTATTTTAACGCGATCTACATTTTTTGTGGAGTAAAATTTTGTCTATTTCTTATGGTTTACCAGTTATGCAAAAGTCATTCACAATAAAGAATACTTTTTGAGACATTCCCAGGAAATGCATGATATACATTTTATTTGTCATAAAAATATCTTAAACATATATGTTAATCAAAATCGTTAGAGCCATTTTTGAGAGAATTAAAATTTTCGAAAAATCTTCTATGTAAAGGGTACTCTGGGGTAGGGGGATTTTCTTGAAAACCTTCGTGTCGCATCTTGGAAGACACTGAACCTAAATACCAAGTTTGATGTTTATCCGACTGTTCGTTTCTGAGTTATGCTGTTCACAGACACACACACGAACATGTTTCCAAAAATGCTTTATTTTTATTCAGGGGGTCTCAAAACATGTATTTCCGGTGAAATCTCGGTATCGAATTTTTGGGTGGAATACAATACTTCCCCTACTTACTACACGTAGTAGAACAAGTAATATGTAATAGAAGAAAATCCACTGTTAGTGAGAAAAACATAAGAAATCTGAATAGCAACTACATTTATAATGTATAAAATATAAATTATTAGAAATATAAATATGTTTAAGAAATAAGTTGTAAAAGAAAGAATAACAAGTATTAATATGCTTAATTAAATGTTAAATGTCTAGCACATAGGGTATTAATAGTGGCTGTGTTAGTGAATAAACAAACTTAACTCAGGTCATTGAACTTAATTGTGTCAAATATGTGGCAGAACAAATATAAAGTATTCTGCTAATACAAGCGTGGTGAAAACCAGTGAGTGTTACATAAATAGTAACAGTGAGAAATAGCAAGTCTTATATTAAAAAAATTCTGATGTGTTACACTCACATGACTTTCTCTACTCTTGTACAAACTATTTTTACAAACGCTTACTCTCCATCTACTTCATGTTAATCGAGATAAACATTTGCAGACTCTATCTTATTGCTAATTTTCTTGTAGATGTAAGGGGAATATATATTTACAAGGGCAGTATCGAAATACAGTAGCCTTTAAGTACATACATATCTCTTAATAGCTGGTTGCTAGGTGCAGCACTATTCCCTTTCCCACAGATTAATACTCTTTGCATATCCAAGACAAAAAATGAATAACGAATTCCCATTTGAGAAAATAAGTATTGAAAAATTTAAGGGAATAACAAGTAATATCTCGAAAATGGTTCACTCAACAAAACAAATGTATATGACAAATTGTGTATTTTAACGCGATCTACACTTTTTGTGCAGTAAAAGTTTGTCTATCTCTTATGGTTTACGAGTTATGCAAAAGTCGTTCACAATAAAGAATACTTTTGGAGACATTCCCAGGAAATGCATGATATACATTTTATTTGTCATAAAAATATCTTAAACATATATTTTAATCAAAATCGTTAGAGCCATTTTTGAGAACATTAAAATTTTCGAAAAATCTTCCATGTAAAGGGTACTCTGGGGTGGGGGGATTTTGTTGAAAACCTTCGTGTCGCATCTCTGGAAGATACTGAACCTAAATACCAAGTTTGGTGTTTATCCGACTGTTCGTTTCTAAGTTATGCTGTTCACAGACACACACACACACACGGACATGTTTCCAAAAATGCTTTTTTTGGATTCAGGGGGTCTCAAAACATGTATTTCCGGTGAAATCTCGGTATGAATTTTTGGGTGGAATACAATACTTCCCCTACTTACTATACGTAGTAGAGAAAGTAAAAAAGGTTATGTTTCTTTCAGTAGGCTTTCAGAAAATATATAAAAATTTAAAATACAAAACAAAAAGAATATAATTTTTAAATATTTCTAAAAGGAGCAATTTGAGGCAGTATTTTTATCACTTAAATGATATCAGTCTAATTATATAATTTAAAATATAATAACAGCCCACCTTAAAGCAATGTGTATAACATATAAAATGTATGTTACAGTCATTGTATTATGTTTATATTATTATGTACATGCATAATAATGTTATGTGAATGTATTATGTAATTTAACAATGTAGGAGCTGTGAGAATAGAAACAAGCTGTTTTCCGTAGCAAACAGAATTACAATGTAGACGCCGAAAGTTGCTAACAATGACGTAACCTAGACAACAATAAATTAGAAAGTTTAGTAATGCTACTAATAATTCTTGGAACAATAATGTAATATTGAAAACAGTTTATAACTAGCCAATCAAAACTAGAAAAAGCTTAAGTTAAATAAATGTATTCTATTTATAGTAAGATTAGCCAACCAGAGACTTAAAATAGATGAAATGTGCAAATTCAGTGTGAGACAGTAAATTCATTACGGCGTGAATAATATAAAGTTTACGTGTTAAAAAATACAGTTAACAATACTTTCACAGCTCTACAGGAGGATATATCAGTGAAGTGTTATTAAATCGTGTGAGGGATTAATAAAAGGAGTGAAGTAAAATTATAATTTGTGTAAGCCTTCATTCTTTAGCCGTACTACCCCTGCTAAGAGATACGTGTTCTAAAATTACTACTGACGCAGCCGAGGCATACATATGTTTAAATAAACATTAAAAATACATAGTTGATTTTTAAACGTTGGGGCGAAGGCCACCGGAAAGTTTGTATCGTACGTGGGGCGAACACCTTCAAGAAACCTATCTCCCGCAATACGTGGTGCAACCACAGCAAAAATAAACATCAACACCTTCCACTGATCTCACATTTCCGGTCAGCAGTGAAATAGCTTTCTGGAATTGGGGATGTGCTATGCGATTCATTCTCTCTAAAGCTAAGTTACGCTATGGACGCGCATGGTTTTATGCAACTGAAAAGCTGAACTTTCGGTGCCCATTTCGGGTATGGCATTCCCGAGTATTATGGTATTATCCATGTTAAACATCCTCGCCAACCACAAATAAAGCCCACATACCCCGTATAAAACCCATGTTAAACATCCATATACTCCTCACCAACCACAAATAAAGCCCACATAATCACGACAACCAGTATAAAACCTATAGTAAACATTGATAAACTCCTCACCAACCACAAATAAAACCCACATAACCATCACACACCATATATAAATGTGAAATACACAAACTCTTCAACAACCCCAAATAAAACCCACTGAATGGACAGATAAATATGCTTTAAAACATCCATATTAAAGTCTCAAAATCAGGTTAGTTGCAGTTTTTTCCCATAACATACAGGACTCTAGTAAATGACAGATAATCATGATTATATACAAAGTTAAAATAATGTTAGAAAAATAAATGTACATATTTGTCATCCACTTGTGAAGCACAAATAGGATTATAATCAAAATAATATATTAATTTTTTCACATTTCTCAAACGAAATACATTATGTATGTGTAAAATGCCATTTCAAATGGAGCAAAACGGCAGAAAGAGACGCAGAGCTCCTTTTGCAAGTATTTTGGCGGGCAAGCAAAGTAGAGTCGCCCCAGAACTGGCACTTGGATCAAGCCAGTGCGCATTCACCGGGACTTTTGCTGGCAAGGCAAAGCAGAGTCGATGTGGATATGGGCCCTTGGATCGAAAACATTTTTTGATACCAATGGACGACAAATTAGAGAACCGGTTCTTGGCCAGGTTCCACATAATTACACACATTGATCCCGAAAATATTTGGTACAATTGAGAGCTTTAATGCACAAGTTGAATGAATATTATATTGGAGGGGGAAACTTTTCTCTTCAGCCTATATATCAAATTTTGAAGTTGGATTTTTGCTTTCTCTATCACGTACCTGGTATGTAAAGAAGGTATTGCATTCTACCCAAAAATGCAATATCGAGATTTCACCGGAAAACATGTTTTGAGACCCGCTGAATCAAGAAAATAAGAGGCCTTTTTAGAAAAAAGTCCGCGTGTGCATGAACAACATACACTATGTGATCAAAAGTATTCGGACACCCCACAAAAAAACGTTTTCCATCTTAGGTGCATTGAGCTGCACCTAATGCCTGGTATTCATTATCCACGACCTCGGTAGTCAGACATCATGAAACAGCAGAATGGGACGCTCTGAGGAACTCACGGACTTCGAACGTGGTCAGGTGATTGGGTGTCACTTGTGTTAGAAGTCTGTACACGAGATTTCCAAACTCCTAAACATCCCTAGGTCCATTGTTTCTAATGTGATAGTGAAGTGGAAACGTGAAGGGACATGTACAGCACAAAAGCGTACAGGCCGACCTCGTCTGTTGACTGACAAAGACCGCCGACATTTGAAGAGGGTCGTAAAGAGTAATAGACAGACATGTATCCAGACCATCACACAGGAATTCCAAACTGCATCAGGATCCACTCAAAGTACTATGACAGGCGTGAGGTGAGAAACCTTGGATTCCATGGTCGAGCGGCTGCTCATAAGCCACACATCACGAGGAAAATGCCAAACGACGCCTCGCTTGGTGTAAGGAGCTTCAAAATTACACGATTGAACAGTGACAAAACGTTGTGTGGAGTGACGAATCACGGTACACAATGTGGCGATTCGATGCCCGGTGAATGTCATCTGCCGTGTGTAGTGCCAACGGTGAAATTCGGAGGTTGTGGTGTTATGGTGTGGTCGTGTTTTTCCTGGAGGGGGCTTGCACCCCTTGTTTTGCGTGGCACGACCACAGCGCAGACCTACATTGATATTTTAAGCACCTTCTTGCTTCCTACTGTTGAAGAGCAATTCGGGAATGGCGATTGCATCTTTCAACACGATCGAGCACCTGTTCATACTGCACAGGCTGTGGCTACACATCATCATCTCTGTAATGGGCTGGCCTGCACAGAGCCCTGACTTGAATCCTATAGAACACCTTTGGGATGTTTTGGAACGCCGACTTCGTGCCAGGCCTCACCGACCTACATCGATACCTCTCCTCAGTTCCGCACTCCATGAAGAATGGACTGCCATTCCCCAAGAAACCTTTCAGCACCTGATTGAAAGTATGACTGCCAGAGTGAACGCCATCAAGGCTAAGGGTGGGCCAGTATTACCGATGGAGGGCGCCACGAACTTGTACGTCATTTTCAGCCAGGTGTCCGGATACTTTTGATCACGTAGTGTAGCTCAAAAACTAAAACTCGGACAAATATCAAACTTTGTATTTAGGCTCAGTGCCTTCCAAAGATGCGGCACTAAGAATTTCAAGAAAATTCCTCCAACCCGAACTACTCTTTACATGGAACATTTTTCAACATTTTTTATTTTCTAAAAAATGGCTATAACGATTTAGATGAAAATGCCATGCATTAAAGATATTTACATGACAAATACAACTTATGTCTTGAATTTCCTAGGAATAACTCATGAGGTGCATTTAATTTGGAAGGAATTTCGTATTTTATATAGCTGCTAAACGTTAGGCGTTAGACGAAAACGTACTGCACAAAAAATGCAGATTGCTTTAAAAATACAATTTAATTTCAAATAATTTTTTTGTGACACCAGCGATTTCGCCAATATGCGTTATTAATGGTTCGATATCTTTTTAAGTCCCATCGATTTCAGTTGTTTCTAGCGATTGCATTAAAACACATGCAATTTTAAGGCCAACGTATAGCGTCGAGTTCTGCAACATTTGACTACCGCTGTTCCCTTTACAACAAAATATGCGATATATCTATTTCTCTAAAGCTTTATTTGGATTTAAATGTATATATAGAAAAATAAGTTTTAGTAAATATAGGAAAGGTAGAATTAGACGACTGAAAAATTCAATGTCATCGCCGGGATACTCGAGTAACTGATACACCGTATTTTAATTAGTGGACAGATAAACAGGTTATAAGAACGTATGTCGCATGACTGTTACACCGTGTTTTAATTATTTTATGGATAGATAAATAGGTTACAAAAACGTAACGTCATGTGACCGTTACACCGTATGCTTTAGAGCTTTTTATGCGTGTGGGGCCTACTCCCCCGCCCCTCATCAAACCAGACGTCATGCGAGTATTTTTTTATCCTGTTCGAGGACCAAGAAAGGCCAGCTTGACCCAATGGACCTACTCTTACCCGTATGCCCCTTTTATGCTTCTTTTTCATTCACTCGTTTATCACGTGATATCTCCTTCCGTTAAAGCACTATTAAGACTTACCAACTCTTTAATCTTCGTTGCCTGGCGTAGAGTTGGTAGCATACTTAAATCATGTGGTTGTAATTTGCTTTATTTTTAATCAGAGCTACAAAGGAAGAAAACAGCATCTACAGAATGAAGAAATAAAGAGGGGAGAAAACATTACAATATTAAATAAGAAAAAACAGTAACTTCCGTTTACTGCTTTAGCAAATAAAACCTGAAATCCACACATACTTCGCAGGAAAAAAAAAAAAAACAGGATCTGTAATAATCCAACCATTTGAAAAAAAATTACACTAATAAAATTTCCAGCTATTTTTTTTTATGGCTGTGTCTATTTCTACGTAATCCATAAACTGGAAAGTAGTGGGAAATTGATTAAACTTTGATCTAATTTTTCAAGTTCATATGGTTACTGCCTTTTTCCTGAGTAGGGCAGTGTCTATCACAACACTCGTTGCAGTATTAACATTAATTTTGTTCACTACTGGGTTATCTTGTGTACTCGAGATTTTGTTTTAATGTGATGAAAGAATCCATGGATGCACTTAACAGCACTTGCGTGCTTCTTTCCCATCGTATGGCGTTTTAAAGCCTGTTTACCCATGTTGTTCAAAGAAAACAATGTTTTATATGTAGCACAGAATGCCGAAAACTTGTCTTGGGACATAGGTTTCAACTACGTTATAAAACTCTCAAGTAGCCACCTTACATTAAACCCTGCTTTCCTTCCTCTAGAAGGCATCAACTGTAAAACCCAAAATAGTATATTAATAAAATGTATAACAAAGAACCTGTGATTGCTCTCATTGTTATCATCAGCACTTTATTTTTAGATGTAGAGATGCGAATGTGTCTCACAGCTAAAGATCTGATGGGAGCAGACGTTTTGTTAGTCACTCAAGCCGCTGGGATTGTTCTTGTGGTGTTTAGAATAAGTTTTCTAATTCAAATCCAAACCACATTATAAATTTTTATGGAGTTTTCAAAACGTTTTGAACATGGAAACAGTTTTCGAAAACGGTCATAACATTCAATTAAATTGTTTCGCTTCACTGTCTCACTTCTGAATAACACTTTTCTATTGTCATTAACATATGTTTATGTCATAAAAAATATTTATCAGTGTGATCCGTTACAGGTGTCAGAAAAGTAAAATGTTATAAGAGACTAGTGCACACACATGAGATGTTTGATGCTATATAAGCAAAAAGGATGGAAGGTTAAACAATGAGTGGTGTTTGGCTTCATCCGCATGGCAGCACCATCGTGTATAGGAGAGAAAATGGTGGTCACACCAGAACAGTGCACTCAGTGGAAGTTAGATGGTATGTGAAATGTGTCATATGAGACTTCTCGGTTTTCCAGATAATGCAGTTAGGCTTGACTCGGCCACTCGCATGAAATGTGGCTTTGTCTGTAAACATCCATTGATTCAACCATTCCTGCCTCTCGCACATCATAACACAAACTTGAGACGAGCTTCGTAATTATGCTTTTACTGAGTATGGAAACATCTTAAGGTACTGTCTAACAATCCTCTGATACGTTTTGTATGGCATATTCTGCTCTGCTAATAAGCAGTGGAATGACTTCTGAGGGCTCCAAGTTATGCCTTGCTGAATGTCTCACTCCCTTAACACCTCCAATTTTTTTTCCTCAGAACTGGAAACAGATAGAAGCATGCGGTTTGTTTTAAAATAACTGGGCACTCTTTGCTAATGCGTGACAGAGATTGCAGTACTGTATGTCACGCGGAACCTCTCGTGGCAACGGCGAGAGTGAGGATGGCGAAGTTTTCATTACATGATCAGCGTCTGATCATTCGTTATCTCCATTTGCGTGGTGTGACACTGATTGAAATTCATCGCCAGTTAAGCGAGACATGTGGTGATGGTGTCATGGATGTGTCTAATGTGCGTTTGTGGGTGCGACAGTTCAAAGAAGGCAGAGCGTCGTGAGACAAAAACCAAGAGAATCTCGGCCTCGGACAAGCTGGTCCAATGACATGATCAAGCGAGTGGAAAAACGTGTTTGGGAGGATTGGCGAATGACTGTGGAACAGATCGCCTACACAGTTGGCATTTCGTGGGATGTGCACACAATCCTGCATGACGACCTGAAAATGCGAAGTGTCCTCCAGGCGGGTGCCACGAATGCTGACGTATGATCACAAGGCTGCGCGCGTGGCACGTTGCCAGGCAATGTTGACGCGAGATGAAGGCATGAATGGCACTTTCTTTTCATCAATTGTGACGTGGATGCCGTTTTTCAACCCACAAACGAAGCGCCAGTTTGCTCAATGGAGGCACAGATTCACCGCCACCAAAAAATTTCTGGTAAGCGTCAGTGCTGAAAAAGCGATGAATCCTTACTCATTGCATTCCAAAGGGAACCGCGGTGACAGGTGCATCCCACGAATATGTTTTGAAGAAGAAACTCCTCCTGGCATTGCACGAAAAACGGGCGGAAAAGGCTGCATGAGTGCTCTTTCACCAAAACAACGCACCAGCGCATCGGGTGAACGTTACAAACAGTTTCTTTGTGCAAACAACTTTGAAGTCCTTCCTCATGCTCCACTCACCCGACCTGGCTCCTAGAGACTTTTGGCTGTTTCCGACGATGAAACGCACTCTCCGCGGCCGCACATTCACCAGCCGTGCTGCTATTGCATCAGCGATTTTCCAGTGGTCAAAACAGACTCCTAAAGAAGCGTTCGCAGTGGCCATGGAATCATGGTGTCGACGTTGCAAAAAATGTGTACGGCTGCAGGGAGATTACGTCGAGAAGTGACACAAGTTTCATAATTTTCGTATGATTAGTGAGAAAAACAAATTAGAGATATTATAACTTGAATGCATCTTGTATTACAACAGACTGCTCAGAAATGCATTCATTAATAACATTTTACTTTTCTGACATCTCTCTCTATAGTACAAATGCAATTGCAAAGTAGCTAACCATGTTACAACCCTGCTCATTAAAATATTATTTTTCAAACACTTAACCCTAGACAGGTGGCGCATGTACATCTTACATTAGTGGTGGCGCGGGGTCACTCGCGACCCCAGGAATAAAACGATTGTTGTAAATGGACCGAATTAATAAATGTATTTAATTATTGCTTACATATACCGAGTAATACATTATGTATTAAAATAACTGTTGGTTGTAGAAATCCACTTTAAAAAATAAAACAAAAACTTTGAATTCACAGTTCCTTGCAATTTGCACTGATGTGCAGCACAAAAAATATATTTAGATGTTCACTTCACTCATAATCATAAAGTATCACAGTTAATGTGTTTTTTTTTCATCTCGACAATAAGAACATATGTTGATACTCATATTATAATTCACACACAGCTACTACATACGACTACACTATGGTCTTTACACACCTGCTGCTTACATTTTACATACGAAAGTTTGTCTGTCTGCATTCTCGGACACACATTACACCTCATTCTTTTCTTCACTGGCAATGCCTATTCTTGATTTTCTGGTTGTGTTGCATTTATAAAATGCCGTGTTTTCTCAAGCAGTAATTCTATAGGAGATTTTGCATTTTTAGCTGCAGATTTTCCATGCCGTAACTCGATCCTCTTCTGCACTTTGCTCACTTTCACTATTTGAACTCGGTATTTCAAGTTCATCTTCGGTTTCGCTGCCTTCGCCACCTAATGCTTCCTCTTCCCTTATTAGGGCTAATAACCTTGCTTGATGTTCCTCATAACACATATTGATATAAAAACAGCACTACGTTTAAGACTAAAAAATATGTAAATATTATAACCACAACTTCTCGAAGGTTTAGCTGAAAACACACTGTAATTACAGAAACAATATGCACACGAGACACATAGCAGGCAACGGGAGAGGTGGCGTGGGGTATTTCCTGCCCTCATTTCAGCCGAACAACACAAATAGCCTATATTCTAGGAATGTATGACCTGTATTTCAATGCTAATGACCTCTAACAAAAGCCAAGGAATGCAGCGAAAGGTAAGGGAAAGGCAGGGTTCAGGTATCCGAAATCATTACATATAACTTGCAAATAAAACTGACTGGGGTCAGAAAATACCCCGCGCCACCTCTCTAGGGTTAATAGACCAAATTAAAAATCTTCATGGTATGTAGTCACATTTTCTTCAATTTATTTTTCAGATTTTACAAGAAAATTATCATAAAAGGTGTGATCACATTCTATCGTTTTATCTCTTGAAGATATTTGGGTTGTGATTGGATAGTTTCTTATACACGTTTTTAAGGCTCTAAAAGGAGTGTTCATCTTTCTGGTTTGCTGAAGGCTTCAGTCTTCTGTGTGCTGCAGTTTATAATGCATTGTCCCATCAAAAATGTATTTCAACTGGCAAGTATCGATCACCACCATTTATAGGTTTTAACAATCCTGACTTTGTATCCTGATCTTCAAAATCCATGAAAAATCTACATTCTTGACATTGAGTTTCTTAGGTCTTGCTTGACAAGTCCTTGTTACATAAGGTTTGTTCCAACACACGGTTCTGAACGGGTTCCGAACTAATTCCAACACATGCGCCAGTCCGGTACGCTCACAGAACTAATTCGGAATTTTGTGTGGTTGGAACACTACTTGAACCGTTCGCGTTCTGTCACGGCCTTCTTCGTTGCACGGTCAATCAGAAGACGATCAAATATCTACGTTTACAGCGTTGATGAATGAAATCAAACTCAGCGTTTCTTTCATACTGATTCCAGTCCTAATATTCGAGCAAAAATAAATCGCGTTAGTTTATCGGCTTAAAGCCATTGATACTGAGTTATTGCGAATAACAATTGTAATTTATAGCTATTATATTTAAACCAGAACCCGGAAAAAGTAATTTAACACAATTCCAATTTAACATTAGGTTTCCTGCTACAGAAGCTTCTAAACACAATGTTTAAT
Source organism: Deroplatys truncata (assembly GCA_030765065.1). Classification (NCBI taxonomy): domain Eukaryota; kingdom Metazoa; phylum Arthropoda; class Insecta; order Mantodea; family Mantidae; genus Deroplatys; species Deroplatys truncata. The sequence goes on along the minus strand of CM060982.1, from coordinate 12,136,357 downwards.
TTAAAACTCCAATACTCTGAGACAATGACACCCCACAAATTTTATTCCGAACGTAATGCAAATAATACAAAACTACATGGTACCAATGTATGCTTATGATCAGGGTTAGGATTTTTAGTTGCAAATTTCAGATGAAAAAAGGAAGGGAAAAGGTGCTCAAATGAGGTGAAAAAGGCACAATAAGGTGCTGGTTTATTTAAGGGGATGCACAACTGAAATTGCTATTTTCTAAACTATCCATTCAATTGGGCTGAAATTTTTATTTCTTTATATATAATTGTTTTGTGAATTATAGCCCAGTCTTAATAATTCTCGGAATTGCGCGGTTGGGGTTATTGTCGTCTCTGCCTGCCCAGGCTTCGTCTCCACGTAAACAGATGACGACTCTCACAGCAACAAACTCACATTCACGAACAGCAGGCTACTGATTCTGGTGGGATAGAATCACTCATTGTCAATTGCATTATTGCGGGCTACTTTATAGCAGTAAAGTGAGAGAAAGAGGTTTTCGTCGAACACACAATTATTTTCCATTGTTGCTGGTGTGCTTTCAATTCCCGCGCGGCGTTTACTGAAAGAGGTAGACTTATTATTCGCACGTACACAGCAAGCTGAGGAGACGTTAATTGAAAGTTAAAGAATAAATTGGAATGAAACAAAAGAAAAAAGGGGATTATGGGCATGGTTGGGGGGAAATGGTATAAAGGTGCCAAAAAGGGGTAAAGGTCCCAAAATAACGGAATAATTTTAAATGGAAATAATCCTCTTCTTCGGAAGTCGATGCATCATTAAAAAGATCACTGTCACCTCTAAATCACTCATTCTTGTTATCTTTGAACGCTGTTTTGCTCCCTGGCTTTGTTAGACGTTTGTTCTTTTCCTCAAGCATGTCGCCATACTACTCAACAGCGAGCAACTGCTTACCAAACACCTTTGCTATTCCGTATTGAGAAATAAACACGAATGGAGGAATGAATTACATATTCAAATTTATTTTCTACTGAATACAGAGAGTATGTCGCTTTTTCAATACTCTCTGTCGGGTTTGTTCCAAGCGATTAGAATCGATTCTGAATTAACTGAGTATGCGCTGTAGACCATACAATCTGCGCATGTCTGGAATTTTCAGTTCCTATTCTTAATCACGAACCGATTTCACTCGTTCCGAACTAGTTCCCAAATACGTTGGAACAGCAAACTGGAAATTCAGAATTGGTTCTGAACTGATTTTCTGTCGTGTTGGAACGCCACTTAGCTACTGCGCACACTCAGATAATTCGGAATCGATTCTGAATCGTGTTGGAACAAACCTATAGTCTATCTGAGAATTGATAGGTGGTAGAAGGGTTGGGCTTAAAGTGTAAAGGTTTTCTACATTACAGCAACACTACATAATACGTAGTGTTATGAACTGTGATGTGTAATAATTTGATGCAGTTGATAGAAACTGAGCCACAAAGTCATAGTTCTTATTGCACAGACAGATGCTGATCCCCTTCAGAAACTCATCTTCCCTATTGCTTTCTTCACTGGATGATACATTGTATCCATGTATGGAAAATCGGAAATTGTCAGGGGATTTGTTAAATGTTCTGGGAATTGTTTCTCCATTAAATAAATCATCTATTTCTGCAACTGAAACAAAAACACTGAATACATGGAGTTCAAAACTACAATTAGTGTTGTCGGATTCCTGCACGGGAGAAGTTAGCCATACCATGCCAGATGTAGGCAATTGCAGTCGCACAGTTTGTTCTAGTTAGAGCAGTGCTTCTCTTCTCCAATACATTTTATAAATACTAGGCAGATACCATGGTTGTGTTCTGGACTCATGTGCCCCACGGGATGAGATATGGATAGAGGGTAATGCAGCCAGCTGCTTTGAACTGAACAACAGGGTCTAATTGCTCAGTATATCCAAATAATCCATTAATGTAAGATTAGGATGCATACTATATTTCAGCAGTGTTTAACTGTACGCAACTTTTAATTCATTACATGTCCATATACATTATGTGCATGCATTCCTTACTGGAGAAGTTTTGCCATGTGTGCCAATGCTATTTCTTTTGTTTGCTTATTAATTCATATCTTATGTAGGTCATGACAAGGGCATCTCATGTGTTAACAGTGACATAATTTACTGCTTAAACCTATTGTCAGGTTTTTCCAGCATGCTTTGTTTTATTATTAATAAAGTGTCAATACTTTAGAAGCAACATGGGTTAACATACAGATTTGATTTAATTTACATAGTTCAAAAGGACGGAAATGTTTATCATTAGAAGACATTATTGATTTTGTATGTTTATTTTAACCTGGGATCACTTAACTTCATTGTCATCAGCCTGAAACGGCAACTCTAGGCCGAGCTCGAGAAATGTAATTATAGATAATTTGATTAATTAATTTTTATTGATGTTGAATCATGCTATGTACATTCTTTTTATTTTACTGCTTGTATAGTTTAAGGGTGATTTAACGATATGTCTGTATTTAGGTTACTAATATTAGAGGAGTTATAAATTGTTTAATGTAAATAATTTAAGAGCTATGTTAAAATACTGTCCACGACAAAATGTCTTAGCTACAGGAATAGTGTCTTCGAAGGCAGAAAGTCTAGTTTTACGATGTCTCTCTGGTCGCAGGGGCATTGTTCATACAGCGAGGGTGTAGAGTTTTTGTTCCTTTATACGATAATTCGCCGTGACCAAGTGAGAGAGACAACTAGCTCTACGATAAATTTAGGAAAAGCCGCGATTTATGTTAAATTTGGACCAATGAGATCCCTGTAAGTTTAAATGAAATAGTGAGACGCGTTGAGTGGCGCTAAAAATGGACCAATAGGAAAGGAAGCAGCCCCAGAAGCCTGCGACTATAAATGGATCTGCTAGGAACAAATTTGGGGGCATTTGTCATCTGGTCAGGGAACATTTTGCTAAACTACAGACAGGGAGAGATGCTGCCGGATGTTTGAGAGATATCGCGCCAAAAGTGTATTAAGACAGTTTTCGCAACACACACAAGAATCGCTACACGTAAAGAGATATAATAAGCATATATAAACTTCGCGTCATATCCGCGCCATATTTCAACAGCAGTGGACAGTGTTTTAACGGCAGCAATATCAGTGTTGTGTACTACGAGGAGTAGCTAAATAAAAGAAACTGCAGTGTCGTCTTTTCGTAACCAAAGCACGTCTATTTCTCCTTTTACCACCACCCGACATCTACGCTTCCTCTACCAAGGATATGTCCATGCTCCCACATAGTTTAAAAAAATTACTGCAGCTAGCCGAGGATAAAAAAATGCAGAGAACCAGCACACTGCGAACATCTGGAGCCAACGTGGAGGATGCAGCAAGGTAAGCCGCGAGCAACGGGCATTAAAAACCACAACACAGGCAAGGAGGAGATACAGCCGCAAACTGGCACCAAAACTGTGGAGCACGAAGGGAAGACCAGCTCGAAGGGAGGACTAGGAAACAATGCATAGAGGAAGAATCTTCAGAGGAAAGGGGCACAGCAGAACAAAATTACAACGCGAACTTCTGGTCTACCTACGTGGGATAACAAAACAGCTGAGAACATCGCTTCTAAAAATTCACCAGGATTCGAACCCGGGACGCATCAATTAACATAGTAGAAAGTACAGGTTAGAACATTAAAAAAAGAAGTCATGTAGAGTAGTTACTCAGTATCTGTGAACACATGTTGAGAGCAGATGGAGGAAATATGGGGGAAGCAGAGGTAGAAGTTAGGCTGGAAGGGCAACCACCAATTGAGCAGGCCATTGACCCAGGTTACAACCAGCTGATGATATTCCTTCAACATTTGAGCACAAAGATAGACGAACAAAGTCAGAAGTTAGAAGGGAAATTAAATGAACAAAATAATATGGAGAAATTAGGTGAGCAGTGTAAGGACTTAAAAAGAAACTTAAGTGAACAAAATAAGAGGTTAGAGGGGAAATTAAGTGAGCAGAGGAAAAACCTAGAAAAATTAAGTGAACAAAATAAGAATTTAGAAGGGAAATTAAATGAGCGGAGTATCCAGATAGGGGAGTATGTCCGAGAGGAGAACAGAAAAATGAGAGGGGAGTTAGCTCAGGAGATGAGGGAATTATTAGATGAACAGGTCGCCAGATTACAGTCAGCTGGACTCTAAACTCAGCAAACAAGGGAAAGTAGTGCAGGAAATTCAGGCAGGACAATTAGGTCTAAGAACTGATGTAGAAAAACGGAATGTAGAAACGGAATTAAGTCTTACCAGCTTAGCCATAAAAGAGCAATTGGATGATGACTTAAGAGCTGTAAATGTTTCTTTAGAAAAAAAAAAGTACCTTAGAATCTAACATCCAAAGGCAGTTCAGAGAATTTAGAACAGTGGTAGAGAAGGATCAGGGTAAGATAAATGAACTTTCGTCAAAAATAACTGAACAGCTCTCAAATCATCATGAAATTGTGAAGCAGGTTGAAGAACATGAAAATTGTGTAAAGGAGTTAAAACGCTCTATTGGTAGACTTGGGATAGGTGTGAGACAGAGTGATGATAGTTCACCCAGTGAAACTAGCACCACTTTTAGGGAGGCAAATGGAGGTCAAAGTCCAGCTGCCGACCCATAATTTCAATCCAGGGCACCAATGTACAGTGAACCATGCAAGTAATGCAAACTACCATTTGTTAAATGAGATAGGAGTACCTACTTTCGAGGAAAACTCGGCTGATAATCCAAAACATCTAAATGACCTTGAGGAGTATTTCTGTTTAAAGCAAATTCCGGATGAGCTAAAGATGTTAATCGTTCGTAAAGGTTTACGTCAAAGGGTTCTCCATTGGGTTAGATTGACTTTGGGGGAGAATAATAATTTTGAGTATTTCAGAAGGGCATTTTTGAATAAGTATTGGAGTACTAATACTCAGAACCAGGTGACATCTATCCTAGTTAATGGCAAGCACGACGAACGCGGAAACCTGAGCATGGTATATTATTTACTAACTAAAGCACAAAGCAGTAGATTAATCGAGAGGGATTTCATTAACATGATTATACCCCATTATCCAGAACGCATACACCATTACCTACTCATTGCGAAGCCAGCTTCCATTCCCGAATTGATTGAGTTGGTATCATTCGAGACAAGTAGTAGGAACCACGGACAAAACTATACAGTTCGACCACTACTGGATAATGCAAGGAATACGAACTGGAGAGGAAATGCGAGAGGGAACTATAACCCCAGAGAGAGATATTGGAACGACGTACCACAATCTGGAAACAGAAACCTGGAAAATAACCGCTTCAGGAGGGAAGGTGATAACCAGTATCACATCAATACTATGCAAACCAGACGAAGATACAGGGGCCGTTTTAACTATAGGAGAGCCAGGAACAATGAAAACAGGCCCAGGGAACATTATTTTTCTGACCGAGGGGAAAGCAACATAGGAGAGAGGTATGACGAGAATTGCCCAGAGAGAGAGACCTTCCCGGGGACATTTTAGAGGAAGCAGAGGAAACTATACGCAAACCCAGAGAGGGAAATGTAGAAGAGACTAGCGGAACACCAATTAATGTCGATAACCCGGAAAACTAAGACAGGCTCCAATCAAGAGCTCAGAGCGGATTCTAAGCGCACAAAATCCTCAAATATCAAATGTAAAACAGGGCTAAACAATGATTTTTTATTACAACTAATAGCTAAGATTCAAAATTATTTAAAAAAGGAATTAATCAGATGAGGATAATCAATGCGATAAGTGCCACGTCAAAACATTTAAGTCAGACACAGAAAAATGCTTCGGTCACCGAATTAGAGATCTGTGCTGTGTATTACGCACTACAGAAATTTAGATCGTACATATATCTACAGAAGGTTACTATATACACAGATCATGCGAGTCTTTTATGAAACGTTGTCGGCTTATGAGCACTAAATTATCTAGGTACATCCATGAGATTCATTCCAGGAAAAACAAATGTTTTTAGCGACTTGCTGTCTAGGTTACATAACAGTGAACTACCGGAGAGAATAGAACGCCCTAAAAATGAAGTAACCTTAATGAGCATTGAAATACCCTTGAGCAAAAGATTGATAAAAGAATTAAAAAGGAACAGGGGACCAGTAGCGACAAGATGAGAAATTAAGTAAATTAATAAAAAAGGCCCCAGAAATAGCTGAAAATATCAAGGGATACATAGGGGTAAAAGGGGGTGTGTTATATAAACTACATGGCAGCGAAATACAGAAATGGAAGACGTATATACCTAAGAACGTGGAGAATGAACTCATAAGCACGTTTCATCAAGCTTTAGCACTTTCTGCCTCAGAACGCACCGCTTTAATGATCCAAGAAAATCTGTATATTCCAAAATTACATCATAAAGTAAGGAGAATAATTTCGACATGCTTACAATGTCAAAAAGCAAAGCTATTGAACCTACAATATGAATACGAGACAAACTCCATCCTAAGAGAAAAACCAGGCATGTTAGTGACCTTGGACTGTCATGGTGAGATGCCTAGTAGTAAATTTGGATTTAGGTATATAGTAGTGCTAATAGATGTATTTTCAAAATTCGTGAAAATTTACCCAGTCAGGAAGATTACAAGTGAAACATGCCTAAGAAAGATAATGAAGTCGTATGTTCCACAATTTGGAAAGATGAAGGCAATTTTATGTGATAATGCTTCAATATTTACCAGCAGAAAATTTGTAGACACCTTAAAAGAAAACGAAATCACATTGTATCATTGCTCAAAATGCCACCCAAAAAGCAATTCCTGCGAAAGAATAATACGGGACATTCCTGTTTATTTGAGAATTTTGGCCCATAAAAACACAGCGATTGGGCAAATCACTACCAGCGTATTGAAAATATTTTAAATGAAAGTGTGAGCCCTACTACCAGTTATAAAGCCCATTGAGCTGATGAAGGGGAAGTTAATGGAAACACTTAAAGGGAAACTACCACAGACACTAGAAACTAAAGATCCGAAAACACTAACGGAAGAAGAGATGTTTAAGAAAGCTTTTGAAAGAATGTCGAAGAAGGCGCAGAAAAGGAAGGAAAAATTTAAACAAAAGAAGTGAAAGCACTGGTTGATCGAACTGGGAGACTTAGTATTGGTATGGGACAAGAAAAAATCCAGCATTCTGAACAAAAGGTATCATAGAATGAAAAATTTATTTAAAGGTCCATACCGGGTGATTAACATTTTTGGCTTGGATACATTTAAGTTAGAAGAAATAAAGAATTCAAAGATCGTAGGGAGATATCATAAACAGCTGCTCAAACCGTACAAATGTTTAAAGAATGAGAAGGATGAAGAATGTAATGAGAATAATCAGGTTAGTCCTACTCGAAATGAGGTAGCAACCCTATGATTAAGTAGTAAAGGTAATACACCCAATAAGAAGGTGACCCAATAGGAAAGGAAGCAGCCCCAGAAGCTTGCAACTATAAATGGATCTGCTAGGAACAAATTTGGGGGCATTTGTCATTTGGTCAGGGACAGTGTTGCAGACACCTCCTCACAAATAATGGCTAGATGGTGTCTTTAAAAAGGCATTATGTAACAAAAAAAGGCTAGATATAATTGACATCTAAAATTACTCATATTTTGTTTGCATAAGTTAAAGCTATTATCACAACTGATAAGACAATTCCACAGTATTTAAATATTGTGAAACAATTTAATATAAAATTGTAATGGATTAAGGTGTATTTTTGCTAAACACTAACACCGTACGATAGATATAGCTGATATTGATATATGAGATTTATTGAAATTCCTTAAGTAAAATATGCAAAAACTCACCAATTGTGTGTGTCAAAAATCGTACAGTTCGGGCGTATACTTCAGAAAGTCGACTTTGTAGCCTACTGCAGCAGTTGAAGTGGATGGCCCAGCTGCGGATCCTGTATCTGTAGCGCTGGCTGAGTTTTTACCGATGTTTTGTAGCACATCTTTTGGAAGTTCGTAGTCCTTGCAACACTTTTTGTTCCTTCGCAAACCCGCACGTATTGTTAGGATTGAATCAAGTGTTTTTATCTTCATTTTATTTCTTTTCTTTGTTTTCACTTCGTTCATTTGGCTAAATAATCGCTCAACTTCGATATTGGACCAAGGAAGTGAAAGAAGCATAATAGCAAATTTAGATAACTCGGCAAACGGGTTCAGCCCACTTGCGTCTTTATATTTTGATACTTCATTCCAAAATGAGATTGTATCGTTACTCTCAGACCATTTGACTGTAGTCAGATTCACCCACTGTAATTGAATTTCAGAAATGTCATTTGCTGGTAATAAAAACATTTCTGCAAGAGTAAAGGCTCTTTTATCACTTTTAAAGCATTTCCTACTGATATGGATGCAATCATCTTAAGCGTTTCAACATTCTGAGGAAGCCTGTGTTGCAGCTCTTTTAATAGTTTGATAAGAAACCTCAAACAATGATCTCGGAGCTGTCGATCCTGCTCCGAAGACAATTTCAGAATTTTCATCTTGGTTTCAAATTCATAGCCGAGATAGGCATTTACGTCAACATAGTGATCAACGCTGTCTTTCAAAGGATCTATGGGGCAGGTTGGTAAAACCAATTTTCTAGCAGTTGAATGGATAAGATTAGATAAATCATTTAACAGTTTTGTGGGATCTGCTCTATTCAATTCAAATGATTTATTTATGGCCTGAACTTCACAAAGTACTGGTTTCAAAAATAGTAAATAAGCATGCAAGGTTTCATCAGCATACATGTTGTACAGTGATTCTGCAGTGTAACATTGTTCTTTATGGCGAGCCATTTCAAAGAAAGTTTTCAGTTCTAACTGTTGATCCATGATTCTGCAGACAGCTGTTTCAATGGATAGCCAGCGAGTATCACAAGCTCTGACAATTTTAAGAGGATCGTGACCATCGTTGATAGTCTGATATAGAAGTCTATACTCCTGCTGTTGGAGTGAAGAGTGACTAAACCAAGTATACGTTTCTTTAATAAGAAACTCCAAATTCCTAGGAAATGCTTCAGCAGCAGCTGAAACAGCTAACTGCAGGGAATGACAAACACAAGGTATGAGTACCAAAGTAGGAACACTTTGTTTTAATTTCTTGTAAACTCCACTATTTATACCAACCATAACAGATGCGTTATCAGTGCCTAAACCAACAAGTTTATTTAAACTGAGTCCTTTACTTGCAACACTGCCCTTAACTGCAGAAACAATCCCATCCGCATTAGAAGCTGAAAGTTCCAATGTTGAGAAATAAGTGGAGATTATTTCCCCATGCTGTTCACTGAAATATCTGCTAGCAATTCCCAAAAGTTTTGTGACGGTCACATCTGTAGATTCATCAATTAACAAACTGTAACAACCACGACTAATATCTTGCAACAAATCATTTTCAAAATGTGGGGCTAACACATTTGAAATGACATTTGCGCACTTTGTCCTAAGTAGTCTCATATTGACTGCTGCACTACTTTCAGCAAAATTATGTTTGCACAATTCAGATAAATGATCAATTGACAGTATTGAAGTATGGGCTGCCACAAATAAACTAAGAGCTGCCTCACAAGCAGCCGTCTTATTTACATTCTTCACCACAAACGAATCTAGCGAGCGAGATGATGAGAACGACTGTAATGCAATGACATGTTTTTTACTACCACCATGCTGAGTTAAGTCATATCTTTTAGCCTTCACATCACACTTGCAAAACCTACATCGCACTTTTGAGGCATCCGAGGGAACCTCCAAAATCCAGTCTTTGAACTCATTGTCCAAAAGCCACTGTTTTCGAAAACGCTGTTGGTACTGAGGCGCCATGATGATTAAAACTCATTAATCCCCCCACCAAAAGAACAACAAAATGCACCAGACTTAAATACCTCTTATTACACTATTAAACACAGTTCATGTTCAAAAGCTGTTTCTCCACTGAAGTAAGTAGTGTTCGGCCAGGAATGCATATCTACAAGTTTACGTCTTTTCCCCTCTCCCTTTCTCGCAGAGCAAACGAAAATATAAACATGCATTGGAACCATCGAGTTCAGTTTTAAATTACATGGGGGAATAACCACGGTGAATAATCGCAAGTCAACAAGTTCATGTTATAACGGCTATTATCTAGATGCTAATATTTACGTTATGATTAGTAAATATTTTCTTGGCATGATAGGAATATAATACAGGCAGCGGGTATTCACCCTAACATTTTTCCTTTGCATAGCTAAAGTGCAGATAAAATTTTGCTATTTAGGCTAGATTTTGGCTATGGGGTTTGTTAAATAGGCTAATTTCAGGCTATAGGCATTTTACGATTTTCTATGGCTAAACGCTACTGTGAAAATGCTAGATTTAGCCATAAAATGGCTAAGTTGGCAACACTGGTCAGGGAACATTTTGCTAAACTACAGACAGGGAGAGATGCTGCCGAATGTTTGAGAGATATCGTGCCAAAAGTGTATTAAGACAGTTTTCGCAACACACATAAGAATCGCTATGCATAAAGAGATATAATAAGCATATATAAACTTCGCGTCATATCTGCGCCGTATTTCAACAGCAGTGGACAGTGTTTAACGGCGGCAATATCAGTGTTGTGTACTACGAGGAGTAGCTAAATAAAAGAAACTGCAGTGTCGTCTTTTCGTAACCAAAGCACGTCTATTTCTTCTTTTACCACCAACCGACATCTACGCTTCCTTTACCAAGGATAAGTCCATGCTCCCACATAGTTTAAAAAAATTACTGCAGCTAGCCGAGGATAAAAAAATGCAGAGAACCAGCACACTGCGAACATCTGGAGCCAACGTGGAGGATGCAGCAAGGTAAGCCGCGAGCAACGGACATTAAAACCCACAACACAGGCAAGGAGGAGATACGGCCGCAAGCCACGGACTCACGTTATAGATGTTCCTATTCAAGCGATATCAGCAGTCAAACTAACAAGCAGAAAACCCATGTTTTATTGAGGGGGAACATCACATTTCTGTGGCCTTAGGGTTTAATACTGCTCAAAGCAAATCTATGTAAATTATAACAGCTAGGCAGCAAATTAATAACATGACAACCTAGTGAGGTTATCACATTCATTTCTTTCATCTTCTCTAGCACTCCAATGCATAAAAAATGAGTGCAAGCACCATCTGTGCAATTTTTTTTACCAGTATTTCATTTATACCTTTTATATATCGATTTCAAATTATCATACAGGAAATTATATTGATAAATTAGAAAACTATTCTTTTTAAATTTATTTCACATTTATTCAAATTTTAACATTTAGAATTTTTTGAAGCTCTTCTTTGTACCAGTCCCTTTGGAAACCTTCAAGACATTGAACCGGACCGTTTTACTCAGGGGTCGGCATTCACCTACAGTCACCACATCTCCAATCTCTACATCCCTAAAACAGAAAACCACAATTATATTTCAATAGTGTGACATATTCCACTTTCAAACAGTTGCTTTCATTCAAGAGACTTAGGGCGTTTTCTGCTTTACATCTTTTTAGATATCACATGGACTCCAGCACTTGATACGAATATGCTTATAAAAATTAGTTTGGAAGCAAAAAATGGTGTACCAAGAAAGTGCTCATTTTCTTGCAAACCAGCATGAGCTCTTACTCTTGCTCATACAAGAAACGAGAAACAGATTTATGAATTTGATGTGTCTTTTGTTCACAAGCTACAAGCATTGAAAATGCTACTCACTCATAAGGGAGAGTGCAGTGCTAGTGATGTGTTCCTATCTTAAATTAATTGCTCTAGTTCACACATCATCCACATGAGCACCTAAATATTTGTAGAGTACTTCCAAGATTATGTAATGAGATTTATACATAAGAAAAGAAATCCTTGTCTTTCACATAGTAATAAAAGTTATAAACCCTCAAGTCAGTGAGATTAGACCACTTTTTTTCTCTCTCCACAAAATACAAGTTTTGCTTATTCTAATCAGGAAGACAGGAGGCATCCGAAAGTTTACAATGAATTTATCCAGAATTTTGGCTAAAATTGGTTTAGGGATCTGTGACTAACATTACAAGTACAATTTTAAATATGGTACACAAATGCCCAGGAACAATAAGGTGAATATATCAAGGTACAATAAAGTGAATATACTATCCACTAATCAATCAAGAGCAGGTAACAGTATTTCCTGTCAATTCGATAATTGGAGTTTTTAATCTCTAAGGTACTGTGTGACCCCAGAAATGCTATGCATAGAGTATTATATAGTTTTTCTCCAAGCAGAGTTGAGTCCATTTAAATTCTGAGCTGCTACTATAGATGTTAAACTAAAACTGACCTATATACACACAATTATATCTTTTAGTAGCTAAATTAAATTGTTTAATTAATGAGTCATTTAAACTCGGTTTGCAGTAAATACGATTAAATGTTATTTCAATAGTTAATAACTGCAAACAACCCCTTTGTAGACAAACAACATTTATATATGTGCAACCCTTTGTAATGCATCTTTATAATTCTGCAATATTAATGGCAATGAAGTTCGTTACTTTAAGGTATTAAAAACCAGAATAAAATCTGCTATACTTAAAATAAAATACAATAACTTCTGCAAAATGATTATGGTATGCACCCTTATAATGTTTACATTATTGCAGCAAGTCCATAAAATGTTATAGATTATTCTCTTGCACAATAAAAATGTTCTATATACATTTAAGGTTATTAATAGTTTAGTATGTACATCCTTGTGTTACTTTTGAATTTCTACCACTTCACGTGATAACAATTGAGGAAGCACCCAATTCTACACCAGGCAATGTCACACTGCACTTGTATTGTGACTATGCCACAACTTGATAGTGCTTTCCTTTTCTTCACTATGCACTGAGTACACGATTTCACCCGACCTTGAATTTTTACGAGGATGTGAAGAGACCTTGGTGCAGGAGTAGCAGAAGGTAGGCTATACTGAAATCCCGCTCGCTTACATGACATGAAATCTGCGATTAACTGTTGCACTAAATTTTTGCCTGTAGTAAAGAAGCCTGTTGCCATGAGCTGTAGAAGCAGGTCTGTTTGAAATGTCATATATAATAAAGCTATTTATGATAGCAACATTCACTACAAAAAGGAACAATTATTTCCATGGTTTTTTGAGGATCGGCCGAGATCAACTCCTGCCATATTACAAGTATAGTTTATCACTGCATTAGGACAAGGTGTCTTTATTTGTTTTTTCCTTTGCCACTCTTCCTTTCTAATTCCGCATCAGTTCTAGGATCGGAGTTGGTAAATAATAAAAGAATGTCCCTGTTATACCAAACAACTGCAGTTACACCTTCATGATGCAGTTTGCGGGATTCATCGCTTCTCAATTTCAGTTGTTTTACCTTTGAAAATTGTTGGCCAGTCTTTCCTTCCAGCACAAGCATACACTTTCCTATCCAAAAGTAATTTCATTAGCTGTGTGGAAGTAAAAAATTATCAAATTATACGTAATGCCAAAAGCCCCATGTATTTTTCACACATATCTAAAACAACCTGTTCTCCAAGTAGAAGATCGCTGTTTCTTGCCTCTTTTCCCCAGATAAGATTTTGCATTCCAATAAATACCCACTTTTGCTATCTGCAATACCCCATGCCTTTATCCCCCATTTTGTTGGTTTAGCAGGCATATTAGAAAGAAGCGTCCTTTGAAGCCTATCGCTTCATCAACAGAAAGTTTGTGATTTGGTTTGTAGACATTCGCAAACTTTTCGATTATGTCTAAAGCAGGTCGTACTTTATACAGATAATCGTAAGAACCTACCCCTAATCATGACCTTGCAGATTTGTCATTCAGGTGAAGGTACTGTGATATCTTTTGAAAGCCGAGCAACATGATTGCTTGTCTTACAATTGGACAAATGCAAAAACCCCCGAAAAAGTAATCTCTGGTTTCAGGTAAATCCACCATCCACATATGTATCTAAATACGAGGGTGATTCTTGGAATCACCACAACGGGTCAGCACTGCGCAACGAGTTGTTCACGTGATATTCATTGGACTGTTGCCTGTAAACACGTGCCACATCAGTGCTCTTGGAAGAAAGCTGTGGTGGTGACGTGGCTCTGTTGTTAACGTGTAGTGATTTGCAAAGATGGAAAAAAAATCGAGATTTGAGCAGTGATTAAGTACTTCATAAAGAAAGGTATGAAAGCATAGGACATTCATGCCGACTTTCAGAATACACTGGTGGACTCTGCTCCTTCATATTCAACTGTTGCCAAGGGGACAATTTAAATTGGGTCATAAGAGCTTAGATGATGATCCGCGTAGTGGTCGGCCAATGTGTGTCACTACTCCAGAAATCATTGCAAAAGTGCACAGAATGGTCATGGAGGATTGCTGATTGAAAGTGCGTGAAATTGCTCATGCTTGCCAGATGTCATCTGAAAGGGTATATCACACTTTAACTGAAGAATTAAAGATGAAAAAATTACCTGTGAGATGGCTGCAACGACTCTTGACGCTGGGTCAAAAAATCATAATAATGGAAACATGGATACAATGTTTGGTCCATTTTATTAGAAACGAACAAGATTTTTTGCGCCGGTTTGTAACCACAGATGAAATTTGGGTCCACTACTATACTCCATAGACAAAACGGTCAAAGCAGTGGAAACATGCTAACTCTCCGCCACCAAAGAAAGCAAAGACAATTCATTTGGCTGGAAAGGTCATTGGCATCAGTATTCGGGGATGTGAAGGGGATTCTGTTTGTAGATTATCTACACACTGGGCAAACTATTACTGGAGAACACTATGCTAACCTCCTGGACAAATTGAAACAAAAGATACGCGAAAAAAGGCCAGGTTTAGCAAGGAAGAAAGTCATCTTCCATCAAGACAATGCATGCCCGCACACATGTGCCGTTGCCATGGCAAAATCACACGAACTATGGTATGAATTGTTGCCACATACGCCTTATTCACCTGATATGGCACTGTCAGACTTCCATCTCTTCCCACAACTGAAGAATTGATAGCCGGAGTTGACAACTATTTTGCAGGCCTGGAAGAATCTCATTTTTGAGATGGGATCAAGTCACTGGAACATCATTGGACCAAGTGAATTAATCTACAAGGAGACTACATTGAAAAATAAAAAACGTTTCAGTGATGTAAGTACTTTTTTTATATTGTTCCGAGAACTTATCAAACCACCCTCGTACCTAAACAGCCTTATCTCATTTGAATTCATATCTTCCCATTTTGGATCTGTCTTTTTAGCTTGAATCTGAGTGCATATCTGTTAAGTTTCCTCAGCGATTTTTCTATAAAAATTGGAAGCTATAAGTTCAAATTAATCTATTTCTGAACTTCCTGGAGGTATAGAATGATTTGCACCTGTAGTGGATGAAAATGTTTCAAACTTATTGAAAGTCAAATTGGAGGTCCACTGTGCCGGTACTGTTTTAGTTTGCCTTTCACTAATTTTAGCCTCCTGTTCTGCTACCTGTATCTCAGCCTTTCACTAATTTTAGCCCCCTGTTTGGCTACTGTATCTCAGCACTTTGTCTCTTATCACTGTCTTCCACTAATTCGCAAAGCAAGACTCGTTGGAGCTACTTTCACAATCTAATTCCTCATAAACTGCTGCAAGTATTTCATTGTCTGTTACCAATACCTTTTCACTACAGCGTTTTCTAGACTGTGATGTATTTGGAACAGCCTCCATGGTATTATATGGCGATAAATGCTTACTTACACAACTGCACTCAGCTCTAAACAGTGCTATTACATTCTAGCTCGCAAAATTGATGGAACAATGCAACAGGAGTATGTTTACATCGACACAGCTCCTAAAAGCTGAGGTCAGCAGAACCAGAACCTATATGAAATGATAAATACATTTACTATGTTCTACTACACTATGGGCAGCAGGGCATTTATCATTTTACTACGCTATGCATCACTAAGGGTTAAAAATAACTTTTTAAGCAAGTATTTATTGTAACAAGTCCAAATGTACATTGCTAATTAAATTTTAGTACAGTATACCGTAGCTGAAATACTTAAGCTATAAATGGAAATGACAAATGTGGAGCTTACATTCAAAACAAGACAAGTCCATTTCCGATTTTACAGAATGTGAAAAAAGCTAAAAATAATCCTCACATTAATACTATTAATTTTATAGTTTGTGGTTATATTGAGGTGTCAGTTATTGTTAGTTTATTACCTTGAGCTTAAATTGCAATTTCTTGAGTCACCCATTTAAACTTCTACTGCAAATTAATATAATAATAATAATAATAATAATAATAATAATAATAATAATAATAATAATAATAAAATAATTTTAAAAAAAATCTCCAGTTTTAGATTATTCCTCAAAATAAATACATAATATATTTTAATAAACAATTGTGTTTATATTAATATATACTACAATTACAAGCTACCATGTACATCCACAGCATTTTAGAATTATATAAAATTGTTCTAGTATTATCAATAAATTGCAGACTGTCTCTTTCTTCTCCCACTACAATTTTTTTTTTCCATTTGTTTGTATTTCATGTCACAAGTGTCAAAATATTCCAACACGAGCACCTTATATTTGAAGCGGTGGACAGAAGGGTTTACTGACCTTGCAAATAAGGCTTTTTCAAGGAAATATTCAAACAAAAGGGCATAAAAGGCTCATACTGTGCCAACTTATGGGGCAAGGAGGCTGGTTGAATGGAAGTGGCAAATAATGCAATCCTAGAGCCCTTCCAGATGCCACATCATTATTTACACAACAGAGTATTTGGTTCTTGAAATATAAACTGTACAGTACGTGTTTAGTTTTAAATCATATTGGAGTAACTGTTGGCGAAATTGCTTCTAAAAACTTCTGCATCATTTATTAGATTCCTTTTTTTTAGACCGTAATTAGATGCACATGATGGCATGAAGCACAGTGGTCCCATTTTAAAATGGATATATTAAAAATTAAATAGAAGCCTAAACTTCCCGGTTGGACAAAAGTATAAACAATTACACAAATTTCCTTTAAGTATATTGCAGTGGAGTGTAAATTCACATTATAAATTATGCCTTCCTAAATTCTTAGCAATTATTAATACCACATTGTTAAATTCAACACACAATAATGGTGTTAATAACATAAGAGTGCCTTCGGAAAGCCTATTTTCATTTCAAGTAAAGCATTGCATTGTCACAAATATCACTGCAGTATGACATTACATAATAATTAAAATGCACCTTTTGAACTACATACATAGGCATTATGTGTACACAAACCTTAAAACTGTTTAACAATTCCACATAAAATTTGTTAGCTTACCATGGCATAAGCCTCTCAAACAGAATATGCCAGATATTCAGGCCTTTAAACATGACAAATAGAATATTTATAATTATGTGGGAGTAGAATTTTCCTGGAATTTTTGTGGTGAATTCGATACATCGCCACGTTACTTAAATGGTTTTATAGAGTGTTGGAATAGTTCAAGGCACTGCCAGTAGAAGCAGACTACTCTATCAAGTTGCGCCACATTGTCAAATACTCCTACTTTTAAATGTGATTATCTAGTTAAAGGTGCATTTAATTACAAAAGTGTTCATCTACATCCACTCTCGCACCTCCCCCGGTCAGAACTATTTCACCTCCACCCTGTGCATATATCTCTTGTGTACATATTTATATAACCTGTTAAAACTGATGTGAAGCATGTAATGGTGCATGCTGTTAAATAAATACATAGAAACTATAACATTCCCGTCATTTTTTTCATTGACATCAATGTAATCTAAGTAATCCATAAACACATCAAATATCTTCCTCCAAATACGATACAATATTTCTAGTTCAATTGACAGGTTAGTTACTCCATCTAGGTTGCAAGAGTAAATTTTAACCTATATTTGTGCTTTTATTTACTCCCGTAACAGCAAACTATATGATGGTGCTCTTCTGTGGTAATTTGCTCTCAGAGTATCTGAGCAGAGTAAAATACTTAAGTAGTTTACTCTCGTATGGAGGTTGCCGAGTGTTGACTTGAATAGTAGTTTACTATTAAAGTAGAGCTTACTCTAGGATGGTGCACGCTGCCCAATGAAGGAGCTGATGAGCAGACATTGGTTCTTAAGTCTGCATAGTGGATTTTCCTTAGCAACAACAATGAAACAATTCAATATGCACATGTGGTGCTGTGCGTCGCATTTTAGGAAACAAAGCTGTCTCCTGATCATAAAAATTGAAACATTCTATTCTTTTCTGCTACTATGGTACGTAGGTATCTTTACCTCCACTCTGGGTGGCTTCTTCTCAGTTTGCCTGTTGCTGCAATGTTTAACAACTTTATGTTTTGTCAACAGGAAATAAATCTTTGTTATCCTTCTATCACAGCATATTTGTTGCAGACCACGATTCATACTTGCCTCGTTACACTTTATTAAGAAGTATGTCAGGCGACTTAGCACACTTATTTGTTCTCACAGCACCAGCAGAATTAATGTTTGTTTATTAGTCTTCTAAGGAAATATGGAGATCCTTTGAGTGCTACCTGTTAGTTAAACACAAAATATTAAGTTTTATTGCTCAGTGAATGATTCTCGTGCAGTTTAAACTCCATTAACAGCTTATGGGTCATCCCATGCAATATTTTGGAGTTTGAAAAGTGATTTCTCCAATTTACTTTATATTTTAATATGTATTTATACTTATAATAACGAGTTTAATGCTGCAAATGAAACTCGTCTCTCTTACAATATGGGTGTAATGGTTATAGAAACTATAGGGATGTACCCTTGTAGGAAAATTATTTCACTGTTACAAATAAAGCAACTAAAATGCCAACACAAGTAAAAATAGATGCAGTTAATATTACCATTTCAGAAAATACAATTTCTTTTCTCTTGATGTAAAAATTGGCAATAAAATATATAAAAATTAATATATTTAAGTGGAATACAGTGAGGATTATGTTATTTATTCTACGTACAGATCATTATGTAATTGGTTCACATATTAAATTTCATTGTGGAGGCTAATGGTTCAAAAGTTCTAAAATCATGAAAATAACCGGAGCTTGTTCATAAGGTCTAATATCGCTTGCATTCAGCAGTGGACTGTAATATCTTACACTGCATTTCTGCTGAACAGACTGTAAACAGTCAACATTGCAGAGAAGGATTTCCTCTAAGATTACAAAAGCTACTTTCTATAGTTCCTTTTGTGAGTACATGATTTACATCCATAATGCCTAAAGGGAAGATAACATAATATTTATTTCCATAATGCTATACAAAATTCTTATAATTTTTAATTGAGTTGCTATTTTTTCTTTCTTTGGTCTATCATGCATTTTAACACCGTGGTTATTTATGCATGGTGGGTCATAACAAATTCATATTGCTTAATTTTTCTAAACCATTTTTCTCTTACTCTCCCCATATATTCTCCTATTCTTTTTATATCCCTCTCCTTTTGTATTTCCATTATCCTAACTTTAATACTTCTTTGTTAACATTTTCCCATTCTTTAGGTAAAAACTGATCTCTCCACAACTTAGTTTCTTCACATTCAATTATATAATGCAAATCATTATCTGCCTCTCCACAAAGGGGACACCTATTCAAATTCGCTCCCTTCCTCTCCCCCCTTAGCCTATATGCATAGACAATTAAAGGTGGACTGGGGAAGTATGTGGATGTAGGTAATAGGTTAGTGAGAGAAGGGTGGGCCTGGAAAGATAACATAGAAATTATGCTGTTGCAATCCTTTCAGATTGGAAAAACATCCGCCCAAGGTTGGTAAAAAATTCTGTATTTTGTGTTAGGCGACTCAATTTGTCACAGTTGTCGTATAAAAATATTCAAATATAATGAGCGTAATGGGGCTGAGACTGAAATTGAGAGATCGGAAAGTGAAGAAGAGGGCTGCACACTGAGGCAAGGAGGAATTTGCTCCTGAAAGTACTGAAGACTATGTTAGTAATTTGAATATACTTATCTCCATTAGGTGAATCCCCTGTTTCTAAATCTAAACTCTCACAGATTAAATCATATGAGAAAGAAAAGCTAATGCTGTGACATACACTATAAGGTGAGAGTAAAATTTTGGGGAGTTAGGAGAGGGTACAAAGTTGACACAGCTATTTAACAGAATCAAAGAGAAGAAAGTGATACCGGAGAGCTGGAAAGTGAGCATTATTGCACCATTGTATAAAGGAAAGGGAGATACAAATAATCCAAGCAACTACAGAGGAATTAGTTTATTATCTATATTAGGCAAAATATACACTGGTATATTAGCTACAAGATTATACGAGTGAGTAGAGAGGGAAGATAAGCTATCAGAATACCAAGCAGGTTTTAGGAGAGGAAAAAGAACAATAGATAACATAATGATAATTCAAACCATAGTAAACAAATACTTAAGAAATAAAAGGGGTAGGGTATACATATTTTTTGCAGACTTCGAGAAGGCTTTTGATACTATAAACAGAGAGGCTTTGGTATATAAATTGAGGAACAAAGGAGTCAGCACTGCATTCGAGGGGATACAAAAATTGTATGAAGGAATTAAATTTTGTGTAAAATGCGGAAGAAATAGTACTACTGATTATATACAGCAAAATTTAGGTCTGAGGCAAGGTTGTAAACTCAGTCCAATATTATTTAACTTATTTATAGATGATATTTTAGATAGAATAATGAAAAGTAATAAACACTGTCCAGTTATAGGGAAAAAGGAAATACCAGGGTTATTATTTGCAGATGATCTAGTAGCTGGGGCAGTAACAGTGATAGGGTTGCAACATGCTATCAATGAAATTGCAAAGTTTTGTATGGAATGGGGGCTAAAGGTGAATACAAAAAAGTCCAAGATAATAGTGTTCAAGAAAGGATTAAAATTAAAAAGAGAGGAAAGATGGTATATAAATGGATAGCAAATAGAGGTGGTAAAAGAATTTGATTACTTGGGGATTAGATTCTCAAGCAACGGGAAGTGGGAAGCACAATCTAAATATGCACAATTGAAAGGAAAGCTAGCGATGAAAGCTGTTAAGAGTTTGCTTGTGCAAAACACCCACGCTAACAATGAACTGGTTGGAAAGGCTATATGAAGCTGTAGTAGAGTCAAAAATGTTATATGGAATAGAAATATGGGGGGTGGCAAAGGGATGGATTAAGATTGATATAGTCCATAGAATGTTTTGTAAAGAAGTTTTGGGTTTACCCAATAGTTCACCAAGGGGCGTGGCACTGGCAGAGCTAGGAAGGGTAGGGAGAAAAGGTATAATAGTGGAAAGAATTTTGAAGTATTGGTATAGATGTTTAAATTTAGAAGATAATAATATATTAAAAGAATGTATACAGTTTCAAAAAGCTGTCCTAGGAGAAGAGTGTTGGTTAGGGGAGATGGGAAATGTCCTAAAAGAAATTGGCATAAGGAATATTTTCCTATTAGATAAATATAATAACAGTGGGTTTTGGAAAGAAGTGAGATTGAGGGTGGAAGCTATCGAGAAACAAGAGATATGGGCTAGTTTTGAGGATAAAAGGTCATTGATCTTGTATAAATCAGTTAAAAGAGATTGGGGAAGGGAGAAGTATGTAGATATATGTAATCAATTTGGTAGAATAGGTCTTGCGTGGATGCGCACAGGAGTAATATTTTTAAAAAGGAATGGATATAATTGTTCGGGGAGATGTATTATGTGTGATGAATCGGGTAGTACTTTTCATTGTCTAATAGAATGTGATTAGGTTAAAAGGTGGAGAGAGGTTATATGGAATAAAAAGTGGGACAAGCTAAACAAAGAAGCAGTAGCATTAAGAATGTTGGGAAGCACAAAAGTAGAAGCAATTAAAATGATGGGGACATTTTTAGTGCAACACAAGGGATAAGTGGATAAGGAGCTTAAGAAAGGTACAGCTGAACGAGCATAGTTTGTAAAGTGGAGAGATGGTATAGTAGCTTTATCCCAATATATACAGCCTAGGGGCTAAATATGGGGGAGCTAGAAAACTGGTGCACTAGACATAAGTTTTAGATGTAAGCTTTATTTGTATTATTGTAATAATGATGAAATAAATATTACATTACATTACACTATAAGGTGAGAGTATTTTTAATGTTTGTTTCTGCAGTAGGGCAAATGATGGTCAGGAAATGGTTAAACAACTTGAGAAATTTGCAACCTGAAAACGTCAATGAGAAATACAGGATATTAACATGTCTTCCAAAAAGCTACCAAACATAAAATTATATCGGAGTTCGGTGTCTCTCCCTATGTAGTGCAACTTGCAATGCATATGCAAGCAATAAAGTGTATGTCATTTTCAGATAAATACCATAGAAGCGTCCCTGATATTGTTCAGCTTGTTATAGGCTGATTTTTCCTTCGTAACACGCTTATCTGTATGTGCAGTAGCTGGAATTTATCTTCCAGGAGGGGTGTTGGGTCAGTAGCAACAAAGCACATACACAATGTGAGATAAGGTGACGTCTCCAGTCTCCCCCTCCTCCTCTGCATTCCTGCCTTTTCACGACCTGTACAAAATTGTTATCAAGACGACGATATCAGGAGGTTGACTGGTATGAAACATACCAAGGCTGCCAGATGAGGTAAACAAAAGAAATTACTTTTAGCAAACCTTAAGGAATTGTATAAAGAATTCAAATCGAGACACCAGTCTAAAATTGAGTTTTCATCACCCCACATTCGTGTTTGCATGCTATGTGAAAATACTAAATTAATGTTACTGAACCTTAACCATGGGAGCGACAAGTCATTCAATGATCTCATGATTTAGTACAGACAATGGTTTGCTATGATCCAATGCCAGATTGCTACCTGAGCAAGTGCAAACGATGTCTTGGAGATACAAACACCTCGGACATGTTGAATTGCTTCTTACAGAAAAATGTAATTGAAGATGTTATTACAATAAGTGGACAACAACAGATAGAGCTGCAATGACCTTGGTGAAAACATCTGAAAATTTTACAAAAACTTTCATTATGTGATTGCAAAAATACCAAAATGCATAAAATGTTATTACAAAGGCCCAATCAAATTAAAGAAAACTGAAGAATGTAATACAACCGGTGAGTTCACTGGCATAGGAAATTACTCTGAAAATTGTTTTATGATGCAAGATGCCATACAAGATTATCATTGGTTCAATTCATAAGGAACCATACACTCATTTGTGATTTATTACTGAAGTTCTATTGATACACTTGTGTTTATTTATTTTTTAATTTTCAAGTCACGACACAACAGGAGTTCACCTGTTTCAAAGGAAACTTGTCCAACACCAAAAACAGACATTCCCTGAATATGAAAAATATATTACTTCAGTGATAGAACTCCTGGAAAGTATAAAAATAAACATTTTGTATCTCTGTATCATGAACAAGATTTTCAGGTTTCCGCAGAATGGCATTTCTTTGTGTCCAGCCACGGTAAAGGCCCTTGCGATGGTGTAGCAGGCACAATAAAGCAATTAGCTCCAAAAGCTATGATAACATTTACCAAACTCTTATGTGGAGGAAATTCTGTTTTCCTTTGTGCTACACCAGAGAGTAGCCAGCCTTTCCTCAGTGAGTTATATTTTAATTTACAGCTGTTTAGTTTTTATCTCTCTATCTCAAAAATTTGACAGTTTATAGAAGATGCTCTATATAATTGCAGGAATTTTTTCTATACCAATCACAAAATTCTATGTTATGTTATTCTATAATTTTTGTGAGTTTATTAACCTGTTTATCCCTATCTTAGTAAAATCTAAAAATGTAGTCATACTTGCTCCTGTAACCAGCAAAAGATTGTTTAATATAAGCATGTATGCAAGAACTTCCATTATTTCCACCCCTCCTGTAATATAAGTGAAAGGTCATATTAAGGCAAATAGTGTATAGTACTAATTATAATGTACTGAGAATCAAATATGTAAACATTAAGAATTAAACAATGTTTTTTGTCATAGGTTTTGCATGAAATGACCCTTATGCGAGCAAGCTTGTTAAGGAACTGTTTCACATTTTTATTCTTTGCTGCGATTCTACTTTTCAACATGTAAGTTGTACTTACTTCAGAAGCTGCTCAACAAAGATAAATGAAATTACTAAACCTTTCTGTCACCATCTCTGCTAACATTTGTTGGTTTTTTGGGCAATGTAAGTGAAGTATTATGAGTTATGCTTATCTAATGGATATATCTTTTTCATAGGTTCGCAATAGCAGGTACTGCAAAGAATGTCAGAAATATTATAGTGTCTTTCAAATTGTATCAGAAGACCGTCATGTATGTTCCTCATTCAGTTCTATGCTGTACCTATATGCAACCAAGAAATTACAGATTTAATAAACGGGAGACTTCATAGACACAATTTGTGAACTATTCTACCAGCTTTCAAAACGTGTCTTGTGAAGTAGGTGCTTAAATGAATTTAGTCTTAGAATCTTCATTCTCCTGATTATTATATTGGAAATACTTCACTGTGATTAGCTTCATATTACCTCAAAGTCTTAGTATGTTTATAGTGTTTCTTCCTTTCTTTTCCTTTTCAAAAAATTTCTGATAATTTTGATAAAACTGTTTAACTTACCTAAAACATGGTGACAGATGAACAGACATATTCCTATGCCTTTTTTCAAAACGATTGTACTTGCGAATGTAATGCAGATAATCACGTCTGATAACTATTGTGCGTTGCATCTTCATTTTTTGCACAACTCCAGTAAGAATGCGCCCTCTGATTGATACATTTCCAGTAAACGGACATTTTTTATCTATGTATGTGCCATCAATTGCCTATGAAGGAATAAGGTAACTTGATTCAATATTTTACAAACACAGGCTTTAATATTAATGCATACATTTACACTAAAGCTAGAATACACTTAAACAAATTTTAAATGTGTATAGATTAACATAGAAGATCTGCAGCAGATATTGCAATAACCTTCATAATATACGCAACAGTATATCTCATCACAAAATACTGCTACTTTAAGTGTTTCTGGATATTTTAAAGAAATCAAGCTTGTCAACTTGTTGCTAAAACTTAGCTTGCTTTACCAATTTTACAGGGGGAAGAAATTACATAATTATTCTGCGCAATGTATCTACTGACATTTAGGTTTAAAATTCCAGTGTACATCATGATAGAATTCCTTGAGTCTAACAGCATAATCATGTTTTTGAAAAAATTGTAACATTCAAATGCATTGGTACTGTAAGAGTGAGTAGGACATTTATTATTCTCACTTCAGTATTTATTTGAACTAGTTTTGGGAGCAAACACTCCCAAAATTATTTCAAGCAAGTACTTCATGTGAAGCTCCCAAAACGAGTTTAATAAATACTAAATTAAAAGAGGGTAAGCAATATTAAACTCACTCTGTACCTTTTTCACTATAAGCTGAAAGGAGAAGTAAACAAAACCATGTGACAAGAGAGCACCTCATTGAAACTACAACCTTTCCCACTTAGCATGTCGTCTCTTCCTCTACAAAAAACAGCTCGGTTCACATCATAACATTTTGTTGTTATTCTCATGCAGGGAAATTTAAAAATCCATTATTGTGACAGGTGTTTGTTCAGATTCACCTATAACTAAACGAACCGTTAAGAGGCTATGTGCAGGAGCTGCAGTTCATTTCCGGATGAGCCGCCAGCGTGCTTTTGCAATGTGTTGAGAAAATCACTACGTTTTCATGGAGAATCCGATCCTACTTTCTAAGAGGATCGGATCCAACGTTCAAAACGATATCAATACAATCCAGATCTGCATTTCCATGTGGTATTCAATACGGAAAGTGGACTCAAATCGATTTCAATTCCCCATGGAAATGTAGTATTACCTTAGAGAGTGACATGGCTGAGAATCCTCTGCCACTGTGGAAAAGAATAAATGCAGGAAATGGAAAGAAGATAATCGTGTTAAATGCTTTTAACTAATTCTGTGAAAAGTACCCACCTTTAATCGACTATGAATATGGTAGGCGCCATTGTTTAGCAATAATTTAACTTCTTTCTTAGTGATGCAGAACTGTTGTTCGGATAGCTTGGGTCGCATTTGTTTTATGTTGTGTTTTAACCTATAGTGCTTTTTTTTAACTTGACTGATAAAATGTTAAAGTAAAAGTTGTACATTGATATTAAGTCATTAAATGAATGATTTCTAAGGCCTGAAGTTAAGAAGAGTTTAATCCAGTACCTTTAATCACAGATGCCGAACTGTTAAGGTACAACTTTTGTCTACCCTTGGTATTATATGTTAGAAGTTTAGGATGTAAGGCAAAATATAGGAATAAGACATACAATGTTTAAAAGCTAATGATCCCCAAGCTGCACAATATACTTTAATTGCATTCTGTCTAAAGCACGGGTACATCATCCTCCACGTGGTGCTGCCATGTGCTCCGCAGAGTGATACATTTAAGTTTCGTTTACTTCTCCTTTCAGCTTATAATGAAAATGGTATAGTAATGCTTCCCTGTTCTTAATTTGTTTTATTTCATTAAATTCAAATGCATGTTTGCCTACAATACTTTTATTGGTTTAGCTTCTTTACAGGGATGTAATGTAATTAATATGGATAACCAAGGTCATTAACACATGAACTTGTGGACAAGGGGGTATCGTGGTTAAAATCTCACAGGACCACTTTGACCAAAAAGAAATTTGCGTATGATGTCCTTTCTAAATTTCCTTTCATGCATCTGTCTGTGATGCCATATTGCTGTAAAAATAAACATTAAACACTATTTAAAAAAAAGTCACAATATGCAGCTTCAATGTCTTGAAAATGGCAAAACTGGTATGCAATTCCAGTATCAGTATACATTATACTTCAATACTGTCACTGCATACAGTAATAGTGTAATCACTCTCCAATTCTTCTGAACAGTTAGTACTAGAGCTTTTGGCATCACAGCAACGGCAGATCATTCCTTAGTGAGATGGGTTCAGAACCTTTCTTGGGCAGATCCTCATGGTCTGTGACATGTATTAAAATGTACATATCCAGAAACAATCTTCCAAAGACTCATGCATCACTACATAATTCCCACCTGAGAACACTGCTGCAGTTTTCAAGTATACTAGAATATCCAGAAGCTGAAACATCTTTACATCAAATAAACACACTTAACTGTCTAAGCCAAAATTAATGCAGTACTACATATTCCACTAGCACACAAACCACAAGTTTATAATGGATGCATCAGAATGTGTACGCTCATTCACATGAATCCTTGTCTTGTCAATGGGAGTAACATGTTTCCAAAACTCTAACCTTAATGTTTTCAATTCTTTTTTTTTCTTCTTTCTTTTTGAAAGTGCTTAATGTACCATTTAATTATTCAGGTCTACAGAAAGTGAATGCTTAAGAAGCCAGGATTCATAAAGCTGAGTTATCCAGTATGTGTAAGAACGATACAACCTAGTGCACATTTTCAAACTATCTTGAGGTGCAGCATTGTTATATGGTGTATGCTATTTTTTGGCACTGTGCCAGAAGTTTACCTCTGGACCTTGAAATGTCTTGCTACCTACATCTTTGTATCTAATTTGATGTGTGATGTCTGTTGAAGAATGTAGCACAATTTTTAGACATCAGAAATCTTCACTTTTTCAACTGTCATTTGCAAGTGCAAACCTTTAAGGAATTCTACAAAATACAAATCTGTAGTGCAATCTACTAATAGCTACATGAACTTTTTGCAAAGGTTCACTGGCACGAGTATAGAATTGGTATTTTTCTATATACCATGCTACAATCATCCAGCACTACATATGATGAAACCAGCATTTGGTGATTAATTAATGTCCTTTAACCGGCTAGGTCATATCAGACGGTGAATGAAGAAATGGTGGAAACTATGTTCAAATAAGCCTGGAGTCCCTAGAACTTAGTTCTTCATCTTCTCAGGATAAGGTTAAAACCCTGGAGGGAGGGGGAAATACCCTACCCAGTAACTCGTACTAATCCAGATTCAAACTCGGGACCTCTTGAATGTGAGGCAGACATGCTACAATGGAACGGAACCAGCATGACAATAGGCAACTACAGTAATGTGTAGGTAAATTCTATATTTCCACGTCATAAAACTGGCAAAACTTCAAGCACTTGGTGGGTTATACTAGCTTTCACAATACTTCTACTATATGGGTGTCTTGCAGTCCTTGTCCACTTTCAGAGGCAAAAGAGAACAGAGAGGAAGCAACATAGATTATCTTGATGACTTGGCTTTTGGCAAAAATAGGCTCTCTTTTTTTTAATTAAGTCTAGATAAACAATAGAAAAGTGCTGACTTATATAAGGCATAAATTTCATAAGATAGAATTAAAATATTTGGTCCAAACTACAAATCTCTCTTCAAAGTGAGAAAATGAAGTTCAAAGGACTTGAGCTCCACCAAAAAGTTCATCTGCTATTTGAAAGAAGCTATTGGAAAGCCTCTGCCTCAAGGAGATGACTGATTTTTCTAAATGTGACAAGATTTGACACTCCAATTATTGCCCACAAAATCCTGGAAGTGTGTGTTATCTTGTGAAGCTTCAACTAAAAGGTTAGCACACAAATTTCACAACAAAAGCACCTCATGGCTTTTATGAATATCTTAAAACATTAAAATTCCAGACATATTTTCTCCAAAGTACCTGACAGTGAGCGCATAATGGGTATTTGTCTCAGATGAATCTTACACGGGCTTCATCTTCATTTCTATACACAACTTCTTCACTGATATTCCTTATGTTAGGAATCTCATCTCAAACCCACTAAATACTCTTGGCTACTCTGAAGGCAGAAGCAATCTACATTAGAGAGCACTTAATGTTATGAAAATTACTATATAATATAGTTAAGCTAGAAAAAGAAAGCAACATAAAACAATGTATAACATGTTCACTCCCATTGCTTATAAAATGCACATAGTTGCTGAATTGCATTTTATTTCGTGCAGAGCATAGTGCATAATTTGATACATCCACTATAAGCTGGAAACACTGTAATTGCATGCGAGGATATTTCTGGGTACTGCAGAGAAAGCAAAAGCTATACAGCTTGTTCACACAATAACAGAACAGTATGATGCTGTTGAACCCAACTATTTCCTGGGAAATATATATATATATAAAATAAATTATACATGTTAAATGGAAAACATTTTGTACTATCATTAGCTCAGTGCACACAATTAATTTAAAACCCAGTTTTCTATGAAGCTTCTCACTTTTTCCAGAATTATAAAAAGGTCATTTCAGATTGACGTTGGGGTCCATCAAAATTAATCAGAAGACCGTCGTCATACTCATCATTAAGACCTCTTACACCCATAGAATTGCACATATAATTTAATTACACCATATTATGGTAATGAATGTAATTAAACAGAATGTCATTATTAAGCTGCTGTTCAACAATTCATAATGAGCCATGTCATGTTTGTAGAAGTAACTTCAAATAGCTTTGACACATGTGGTAACCATTAACCACAAAGGGCCTAAGGACTGGTTGTACGAACTCAGAATAAATCTTTGTCATCCTCCATAGTGTAGTGGTTACTACCATGCTAGCCTCTAGTTCACGAGGTCGCAGGTTCAAACCCGGCAGAGGGCAATGGATTTTTTTTTTGGCGTAAAAATCCTTAGCATGGCTTCCTTCGGAAGAAAGTAAAGCCGGTGGTCCTATGTCATAGATTTACAGCACATAAAAGAACCTCAAGTCTGATAAAGAGGCCTCTAGGAAAAATGACCAGTCTTTCAACCCCAATATACAATGGGGACGCTAAGGACCACAGCAGTTAAAGATCGTCCATAAATTAAAAAATATATTTTATATACAGCGGAATCTCGTTAGCACGTTTTCCCGTGTATTACATTGAATTATAAAAGTCCCGGTACCAAATCACCAAATGTAATAAATGAACGTTTGCTTAGTGCATTTTCCTGGTCCTGCTTACTTGACGTCCTCATTCGCTGTTTTGGCAATCCTTGGTCGGTCCACTGGGAGTAGGCTCTTAACACGTTCAAAGTTTGATGTCCTCGTTTGCTACTTTGGTCAATCCTTGGTCGCGGATTGAGTACCGGCAGCCAATCACATGCATGTATGTAAATATTTGTGTGGGCAGGATAGAGAATGCTTACGCCAATAATAGTGTTGACCAAACATACATAGATTGTACAGAGTGAGCCAAAAGACTCTGAACCACCTGCGCGGTGTTTTTCCTGTCTGCGTCCTCAGCGCTCGTTGCCGGCTACCGCTATCTTAGAAAGGTGTGGATGAAACCATACAACAATTTTAAAACTACTTTTAAAGGCTCTACTTACCAACTTTATGAAAGGAAATGCTGAAATTGGCCACTG
The DNA here is from genome assembly GCA_030765065.1 of Deroplatys truncata. NCBI lineage: Eukaryota > Metazoa > Arthropoda > Insecta > Mantodea > Mantidae > Deroplatys > Deroplatys truncata. Next base: position 12,105,982 of record CM060982.1, on the reverse strand, counting down.
CCGTTGTCCATACATTTTTGGCACCTCTTTAGGAAACTATCATCGTAGTTCACATTGAGAAATTTCCTGACGGATATTTTGTTTTTAATTGTTCCAGGGTGTGCAGGTTTGTCTTGTACACTTCATGTTTTAAGTTACCACAGAGGGGTATTTTATCAACAATATTACCGGCTGTGCGGTGTTTTTCCACAGGGCGTGTAAAAATATGATAAAAACATAACGCACTGCTGCTATAACAAAGTCACGCTGCTGTGCAGTGTGAAGTACAGTATTGAGTTGACGGTGATGTGATGCAGTTCAGTTATTATGAGTTATTTATTATTTAGTTCTGTACTTAGTCACAGTAGATTATGTGCTTTCTACTGCACAGCGTGTATTTATTTATGATTTGTATGTGTTAACTCGGTCAGCTCGCCGGTGAAAGTATGATTTGCAGAAAGATTTCCAGGTGTAAAAGTTCCAGAACGTACAACAATCCATGAATTTACAGTAAATTTCAGGCCACAGGAAATGTTCAGGCTAAGAAATCTAAAAGACGGCATTCAGTTCTTACCAAAGAAACAGATGACATCAGTCATGATGGATAATTTCCTAAAGAGGTGCCAAAAATGTATGGACGACGGTAGCCAGTTTCAGCATCTCCTTTCATACAGTTGGTAAGTAAAGCCTATAAAAGTTATTGGTTTCATCTGTGCTTTTCTATGATAGCGGCAGACGGCGAGCGCCGAAAACATGGACAGCAAAAACACTGCGCAGGTGGTTCGGAGTCTTTTGGCTCACCCTGTATTTTAACTTTTCATTTGTAAAAAACCAAAAAAGGTAGTAAATAACCAATACTGAAAATCCTTGAAGTAGATCACAATCCAAATATGAAACATGTGGATATAGTGCGAAAGTTAAAACATTCTTCCGTCAACCTTAATTGTTAGCAAACCTAAATTGATTGCAACTGCTTTTTTAAAGAAGGGAAAAATGCTAAAACAAACCTTTCCTCTTGGAAAATAGGATCGGAATGAAATTTGTTGCATGGAAACACCTACCGTATTCAAATCGTATTGAATATGCCAAAGATACTATTGTACTTGTAACACGATGTACGCTCATAATTTTGTTTTCTTGTTTAGCGGAAATTGTGATCACATGTGTAATAAAACACACAGAAAAGTGACTATTGTTGCTTCCATTATTCACAATTTATTTTCTCAAAAACATAAATAACCTCAAAAATCCAAGCTGACCAACATAAAAGCTTGAATTATTTATTCTCAGGTTTTGTGTATCCAAATCCATTTGAACACATATTGAATTTAACATGGAAACACGGATCGTATTCAGTACGAAACTACTCGAAAATGATTTCAAGTGCCCATGGAGACGTAGATTTTATTACATAATCATGTTCTTAAATTGCAGATTTTGTATTTTCGTTAACACGTTTTCCCACCTATGACGTCCAAATCCTTAGGTCCCTGTAAAAACGTACTAACGAGATTCTACTGTATATATAAAAAAGAATTAATCTTTGAATAGTTATTCTTGGAATACCCTATCACGGGTATAAATATGATGAGTTGTATGATGTAGCTTTATTCCTTAGACAGCTATTTGACTGTTTTTGTCTACATTGCAAGTCATTCACAGTCAGCTCGATACGTAATCACTGCCTTGTTTTGCTGAAACCTGTATAGCAATTTGCATTGTTTTCACAATCAACTGCTCCTAAACCAATACTATTATTACTTATTTGAACGGCTTGCATACTGTGAAATAGTTATGCATGTTTAGATGCAAAATTATGATTTTACCACTACATTATAGAAAATACATGCACAGATGCTGTGACTTGTTGCAATAGGGTAAGGGTATTTGAGTGTATAACCTTACATTTTGTGCAAAGCTAAAATTTGTGCTGGTATTATACCAAATTACGGTATCTTTCATTTTCTATGCCCAAAACAGCTAATGCACTTAACCCGGCTTGTTCATTATATTCCTTACAATAACTTTTTAATTTGAGTTTTGAAAACTTATATCAAGATATAATTGAATCGCTGCATCAAGATCCACCAAGATCAAATACCTAAACTATTTGCTAAGCAGGTATTATTAACTAACAGAAATATTAGAATGGTTCATCCAAGTTGGATATTAGGAAAATATTCTAATTACAAATTGCATTTTTTTGATGGCAATAATTAAATGCAATAGCTTGAAATTATCAAAGTAATGCCACCGAGAGCATTAATTTTCACTGGCCATGTTCTCTATTTGACCAAAACTTGTTTCTAATGTCAACCAGCTGCTTTGCGTCATACCCAGACTAGTGACAGTAAGTAAGTCTATCCCTGCATTCGTTTGGGGTAAACCCACTTTGTTAACATGCACAAATTATGATTTTGCTCTCAAATAATTTAAACCTAATATTAGCTTAAAATATGGGAGCTCTGAAGGCTTCTACTAATCTGGTCCTCCCCACATCACGAAGCTAGTAGTGCCAGTAGCTTCACCATTGTTAAACTTGTACCTAACCTTCAAATACTGAATGTTGCACAGAACATTCACACTCATGGCTACCTTTCATTTTGAATGATGTTTTTGTACCTGAGAAGTTAACCAGTCCTTTGTGTATCATAACTTAACCTCACTCTTTACAACACTGTGTGTCATAGTAGTCAATTGCTATACTGTAATTTATGTTTATCTTGGGTTAATATTTAACCTCACTGTTTTCATAAAACTCACATTTTGCTGATAATATTCTAGGTACCTTATGTTTTAAATAGTAACTTTATTTTATCTATCTGCCTATCATGTGCACTAAATGACCATCAAATTATTTTGGAGCGATGTCCTTTCTCAACTTAAATCTCAATGGTGTCGTATTCATTTATGGAACCACCTCTACAATGTATTATGTTAAGATTTCTGGTTTTCTAAAACATATAAGGAAATTCATCATTTATAACAGACAAAATTGTGTCCAGTGCCCAAGCAGCAGTTTCCTTTGTATACTCTATTCTTGGAATGGCTTATACCTGCATAAATCACGGAATAAGTTATTCCAGGATTACTCTCTTGAAAGGCTATATTCCGATGTTGTACAACACAATTTAGTGCCTAACCGTGGAAAAACATCTAATAGAGGTTAATTCCGAGTTCGTACAACTGGCCCTAATACACATACCGCATTACCTAGCATTCAGATAAGTTTCAGTCTAGGTTCTATACTTAAACTTATTGCTTTGTATTATTCAAATTGTTCATGCCTTTGGCCTCAATTTTAATATTAGTGGCTTGGCTAAGAAGCAACTGTTGGTCCTTGCAACTTCTTTGTGTGTGTGTGTGTGTGTGTGTGTGTGTGTGTGTGTGTGTATTCACTCATTCAACTGGAATGACAGGAAAATAATATTGGTAATGTACATGGCATAAAACACGAAAGTTGAGGTGTGTGATCATGGAAACAAAAAAGCTCTCTTTACAATTTTTGTTCACAAGAAAATTGAATACTGGCTCCAGTGCAGTTTTCTCTTCTGAAATCAAATATGTAGTCAGAATTTTTCCATCAGACTTAGTTTCTTAAGAGCTACTTATATTAAACTTTCTTGGGTTTAATTTTTGTAAATTACAAAGGTAGCAATTTTATTTGGTATAAGTTGGCAACACTATAGAATGATTCATGTTGAAACTTATTCTATCTCTATGCAGGCTTTTACTCATGTACAGAGATGTTTAAATATTGTGATGACAGCTAGTAGCTGTGGTAAGCCCATCAAGACATGTAGTGGTCTCTGCTGCATTATTGTTTGTATAATTTTATAAGTTTTAAAATGTTTCAATATGCCAAGGTGGTGATTAAATCATGCAAATAATTTCTACTACACGCATGCTAAACTTTCTAGTCTCACAGGCAATGGGCGATATGAATAAACCTGAGATGCATCTTGCTTATAGATGAATAAAAACATGCCTCAGCAGTGTCTTCTGCTCCCGAGATGAATTGAGGGGCAAATCCACTAACAATAAAGAGCATCTTTGTATTTCTTAAGACTGCCAAGTAGATGACTCAAGATGATAGCAGGTTGAAAGTGCGATAGTGTAGTTTATGATGGTTTACAAATGCAGAAGAAACACCTGTTTTTTCTTTCTTTATTTTTTAAGTGTACCTAAAACTCATCCTGTAAATCAGGTTTTAGCTGAAGTTGACAGAAGCTCTCCAATTCACAGGGTGTTAGCAAAAACCAATATATGCACTCACTCCAACAATTAAAACATAAGTTGCCAAATGCAATTTTTTTTCTTTCATTTCAACCAAGCACTTGGCAATAATAGAAGTGCACATGGCTACATGCTGTGTTACTCATTATTGTAACAATGCTCTTACATTGGAAACCTGACTGGTGAGCTTATTTTTAGGTTACTTTTAGAGAGGATATAAACTGTGCAGTCATGCCCGAGTAAAGAGCAATATTTCAAATTAAATCAGAATGGATGATATTCTAGTGACCTTGGATATGGTATGCAGGTTAAAAAAAACAAAAACTCCAGGTGCCACAAGATTTAGAGACAAGAAAAGCAAAGTAACAGAGGTACCCATTATTGAAGGCAATTGTGAACTTGCAGTTTCACCTTAAAATGCAAAGCTGCTGAATTATGCTATGAAGTTATCACCCAGTTTCATCATGCGACATCTATAAACCAAGCTAAATTTCTCCAAGTTTATGACTATTACAGAATTGTGAATACTGAAAAAGCAAAGAGGAAGAAAACAGTTTCAATAAAATATACAATTAGGAAAAAAAAAATGGCAAGGTAATGCCTGCCTGTGACGCTACTTTTCAAGAAGTTTCTGGTATGTCAAAAGATAGTTTATCCTATCTAGAAGGCAGGTTTCACGAAGAAGGGAAGTTGCCAAAGAGATACGACAGGTAAGCATCAAAAGCATTTAATTATTGTCATTAAGAATGATATAAAGAAATACAAATGTAGGGAGTTTATCATGGCAGGTGTAAGTCTAAGAGGTGTTATTTACCTTCAGGATGTGGAAAAGCTTCTGTGAAGGGGAGACATTGGATGCAAAACAATGCTCATCAAAATACAAGAATGTAATTTATAAATATTTCAATCTATAATTTTTGACATCCTGTAATGATACATACTCCACTTGCAAGGCTGGTGGCATGAAAATAACATCACAGAAATGTTTGGACAAGAAAAATGAATTAAGGGCTACTGTGCGGTCCAAATCTCTTGACGTTTTGTGACAACCAATACGAGCTACCGCTCAGTTACCAAACTTCACTTCGATTCGTCAGAACGTTACACGCTTTTTTAAATGCCATTGCAATGTTCACTTAAAAACTACAAGAAAACAAGACGCAATACATGTAATACATTAATAGAGAAATAAAACCCATATCTTTTTATGCATTCTTTGTTATTCAAGTGGCACAACTATAAGCATATCCTTTTTCGCTTCCCTACACAGACATGAAACAGTTGAGGTACTTAATGAGCACGCATCAACTTTAAGTCCTTGACATTTCGTGAAGTTAAGATTTTTGCGGTTTTCTTTGTTGGCATACTTTTTAAAGAAATTATACACATTGAAGACAACAGCCCTAGCCACTGGTACTAAGCGACATTTTCATGAAAATACTAAACAAAGCCTATCACTGTAAGAACTGAGTACTCCTCAGTTGAATTCACAACCAAGTCGTTTTACCTTCCAGTAAGCTCGCTGTAAAAGGTACCAGCAGTATTTTTGCTTGCTTGAGAATGTAATGCTAGTTGCTGATTCTTTAAAGTTTTCAGTTGGCTTATTCTTTATATGACTATTTTTTTTTTTTGCAGTGCGTAACGAGGTGTGAATGTTGTAAAAAGCACAACACTCTCTTCTCATGTAATGGGTACGTGCTTAGTTCTAGGACTCAGTATTATGCAGACGCAAGCATAATAGCCAATAAAATGCACTTAATCATTGGTTTTTCAATGATATTATTCGATGACATTTTTAATAAACATGTATGGTTTTGTAGAACTGCATTAGAGGGCTCTAAAAGGATTTTCACGACAAGTTGGTAGCTATATTAGAAAACCTCGTGGGATAACTATTTCTAAAATATTTAAGACATGGAAAATCGCACATTATTGAGTGATAAGTATGTCTATGACATAATATATAAAATAATGACAGCAATGCATTTATTACTATTACAAGCATAATTATAACAAAGTCTGCATTTAAATGTCACGAAACATAACTGTAAATTAATGGCAAACCATTGGGTATAAAAATATGATTCGTTTTTGAACTTCTTCAGGAAGACACCACCATTTATCCTAGCTACTTGTTGCTTTACTGAAATGTGTGCATATGATATTGCAAAAAAGTTTTACCAGCAGCGAGGTGTACTGTCCATATGAGGCAATGCCATACTACTGTTGTTCGCTAGTGCCATATTAGTAGACACGGCTCAAACGTCAAGAGATTTGGACTGCATTACAGCCACTGATTGCACACACTTTTATAAAATAAGAATCATGTGTTATTAGGCTTGCCTTCAATACGCAGCAAAATCAGCCCCTTCCAAAACTGTCAGTGAGCAACACTTTCTATGCTAGGAAATCATGAGGCCCCCCCCCCAAAAGTAAAGAAATGTTCCTTTCAATATGTGGCTGGAAACAGACTTCAAGAGAATGCATCCAGGTTGCATGACTTCACTATACGTCTATTCTCAGAATTCTGCAGCAATCAAAACAAAAATGGTTGCATAATTGCAACACGCAGCAGTTTTTAAAACAAGTTAAAAATTCAAGAATACTCATTTCTTTCCAATCCATGGACATAGCTACATGCTTCAGACCAAGCCTTTGGGAGAATTGAGAAATCATGAAGGGGAAAAAAAAGGCATCTTGTCTTCTAAAGAATATTACACATCTTACCATCAAAGTATTTAACAAAGACGGGGATATTAAAAACCTAAAAGATGGTGCACAGAAAATACTTAAAACATCGTACGTATTTTAATACGTATTAAAAAAAATCTGATGTGTTACACTCACATGACTTTCTCTACTCTTGTACAAACTATTTTTACAAACGCTTATTCTCCATATATTTATGTTAATCGAGATGTCAATCTTATTGGTAATTTTCATGTAGATGCAAGGGGAATATGCTAGGTTTTAAGCGATAGTCAAATATTTTAACGCTGGTTGCTATGTGGCGCATTCCATTCTCTTTGTATGTCCAGGACATAAAAAAAATGAATAACGAATTTGAGAAAAAGTATAAGTATTGGAAAATTTAAGGGAATAACAAGCAATATCTCGAAAACGGTTCACTCAACAAAAGAAATGTGTATGACATAAATTGTGTATTTTAACGCGATCTACATTTTTTGTGGAGTAAAATTTTGTCTATCTCTTATGGTTTACCAGTTATGCAAAAGTCGTTCACAATGAAGAATACTTTTGGAGACATTCCCAGAAAATTCGAGATATACATTTCATTTCTCATGACAATATCTTAAACATATGATATTTCAATCAAAATCGTTAAGAGCCATTTTTGAGAAAATTAAAATTTTCGAAAAATGTTCCATGTAAAGAGTAGTCTGGGGTGGGGGGATTTTATTGAAAACCTTCGTGTCGCATCTCTGGAAGATACTGAACCTAAATACCAAGTTTGGTGTTTATACGACTGTTCGTTTTTGAGTTATGCTGTTCACAGACACACACACGGACATGTTTCCAAAAATGCTTTTTTTTTTGATTAAGTGAGTCTCAAAACTTGTATTTCCGGTGAAATCTCGGTATCGAATTTTTGGGTGGAATACAATACTTCCCCTACTTACTATACGTAGTAGAGAAAGTAATATATTGTGCATGGTTTATTACCTGAATGTTCACCAACAAGTCATTCTTTTAATTACTTCCAATAACGTTATGAACCTAAAAAAGAAAAAATGTAGAACTTATGAAGTATTGCAAATTAGATGGTTTATAAAACGGAAACTTGAAAATATGCACCAAAAATTCAGACTTGTCTGTTACATGCAGAAATGACTGAAACATCATTCCCATTGTGCGAGAATTACTAACTCCAAAATTTAATTTGCCATGCATTAAAATACAACATACAATTTAAAAATGAGCATTTAAAGACTATTTTAAGTTTGTTTGGAAGACAGCTTTTTATAGGGAAAGCCTTTTTTCAAATATTTTTTTATATTTGAGCCTCTTTAACAGTGTATGGCACTTGTCAATCCATTACAGCAGTTTTCCTCCTGTGAATTTTCAAAGCCAGTGTTTTGAAAATATGATTTTTATGATCTTGTATTACATCAACGAAATAGACCTGAAATTTTGCACTTTCTTCCTCCATCATTTTGAAGTAAACTAAACCAAAAAAATTTAAAAGACTGAGGAACAGAATGACTTTTAAAATCTTTCCCTTGTTAGGCATTGTTTGTTTGTTTACACAACTGATGTCAGTAAACAAATACAGACCCAAGCATCTACATAGCAAGATCCATCTTACCAGGGACTTGAATCTCTCACTTAAGCTTGCAATCCATCTTACAAATGCATCCCATTTTTATTGCTATCACCCAATATTTCACACCTCTGGTAGATAATGTTATGAACTTTATTTCAGGTGTAAAGCTGGTGATTTTGAAAAAGACTGGGTCCCAAATATATTTTGTGTATTGTGTATTAGGCTTCTCACTGTATGAAAAAATGGTACACATCATGTGTCATTTGCAGTTCCTGTGATTTGAGAACAGAAGGATCATTCAAGTGATTACTATTTCAGTTCAATTTTTGAAGATTTAGAAGCTTGTAACAGTGATGTGTCAGAATTTAAAATAGAGAGTTGAGGGTTGTTACACTACATCACTATGATATTCTTACTTGAACGCGTTTCGGGAGACGGCTTGTTCCCATCGTCAGCATTTTCTCTCAACTCAAAATGCTGACGAGAAAATGCTGATGATGGGAACAAGCCGTCTCCCGAAACGCGTTCAAGTAAGAATATCGTAGTGATGTAGTGTAACAACCCTCAACTCTCTATTTTAAATACTATTTCAGTATAACATTAAAGGAAGCCCATTAAAAACAAAATATAGTTCATTATCTCAATTTGACATCTGCAATGAGACCTTGTGCCAAACAGTAAAAGTATCCTGTTCCAAAGTGTATAGATTACGTGACCTTAAGCAACAACTCTGACCCAAATGATATGTGATGCTACATATGAAGCAAATTATTCATCAGAACCCCGCATTTTAACTACATGCGACTTAAATTTCTCTGAATTTTAAGGCTGAGATTTTAAGTTCCAGGCTCAAAGATTGGAGTCTACTTCAAAAAGATACAAAGGATTATATTTTTATTGAAGTTACGATGGTTATTTCAAAGACTACTTCTCTAAAAAAAGAAATAGTTTATAATGTTTATTTTGTATTGAAGGCTTTTGGACATCGACACCAGATGGTGATTGTTCATAAACTCATCAAACCTTAAGTTTGAAGCCTATGCTTCTGCATAACGGCAACGAATTACCACCAATAACTGTGGTGCATGGCACAATTAAGCACTAATATTTAAGGAGATATGAAAATATGAAATTTCTGTTAAAGTTATTATGTTTCATTCATATGACTTTCCATAATCACTAAAAATATTCTTACATAGGCTTTTTCTTCTATGTATAGAAATAAACCTTCATTATACATTTACATTATGTAAATTTAAACATATGCTATTTTAATCAAACTCATTACAACTATTTTTGGAAGAGGGAAAAACAAAAAAGCCCAAGTACAGAGTAGTTTGGGGTGGGGGGTGGGATTTTCTTCCAAATCTTCATATTGCATCCTTGTATACGAAATATCATATTTAATGGACTTTTTGTTTTTTTTAGTTATGCTGCTCACAGATACACACAAACCTTTTTTCTAAAAATGTTCTTTAGGTTTAGAGGGCCTCAAAACATGTATTTCTGGTGAAATCTCGACATCAAAGTTTTGGGTGTAACTTACCCAAAGTACATAGCACATAAAGTAAAAATTCTGTATACAAAATATAATTGTAATTTCTGCAGAAACTTGAAGGTTATAGCTTTATTGCTACATTTACAACTTAGGTACACTTATCTCTGCTGTTCTTGTGTGAATGGGAGAGCAGGAATAGGAATTGTCATTACATTATGACTAAATGGCCTAAACATGATTCCCTTATTCCTGAGCATAAAAATGTGTCAAATACCCCATTAGTGAATCCCAAAAAAGGTGTATTTACCTCCCCTACATGTAAAACTGGAACAATGAAAAGTTTTGTTAAGGCAATAGACAAAAGTTCTCCTGCATTTACTTATCTGAAATCTAAATTTCCTGAAATAGGTGATACAAAATTCAAGAAATTTTTATAGTGCTGTACATATCACTAATAAATGATTAACATTTTGAGTAACTATTACATCCACTAGAAAAAGCAGCATGGAAATTGTTGAAAAATGTCTGTTGTGTTTTTCTTGGCAACGATAACGATGAAGAAAACTGTTGATTTTGTAAATTCAGTGTGTGTTGGGCAGGCTGAAAAAGGAATAGCCAAAACTCATGATAAGCTTCATTCCGGGTCACTTTTTATCAAAATGAATAACTCAATAAAGTATATTGATCATATAAAGGATTTGAAGGGATAGTGTGATGCACAAAGTATTTCTAGGACCATAAGCCAAATAGAAGTACATAGAGACAAACTCCCCAGTAAGAACTCATAACAAGCAATGTCGTTAACCATTTGGGGAGACCCACTCAGAATGGGTCTGAGATGCTCTGTAAGGGGCTTACAGCTACATGTGACCAAATGTTGTATAGATAAAACAGAGCAGAGAGAGCCATTTAATCAATGCTGCCAACCAATGTATAGAATGATAATTTTACAAATGAACAGACTCAATTTCCTGTCAACCCCAATATTTACTATTGTTTTAAGGTACATAGTATATGTACTTCTTTATAAACAGGTACAATGTAGTAAATTAAACTTTTAACTACATGAGTCGCAAAAAAAAAAAAAAAAACTGTTACATTAACATGACTATCTACTCCCTATTGCTTGTTAGTGTTTTAAATTTTCACCAGTCCACTCAAGGCCGTTTTTCCCTGCATTGCAACCATCACCCCACTCCACTCAGTGCCTCTCTTTTAGCTGCAGTAGTCTTGTAACTCTCATCTCACACTTTTGAGGAAGGGGAAACTGTAGAAAGGCAGAGATATACAGAGTGAGAGTGGGATTTACCGTGCATGACCTTAACTGGACTGGCCTGAATGAAACAGCTTTAGTGGGTATAAGAACTATTCTTACGAAACTTATTTTTCCATCTACTTAATTTTAATTGAGATAAATCTTTGCAGAAATAGCCACATTACATATTTTGTTAAATATAAAGGCAAGAGCGAGTCACACCATATGCTGGCTTTAAAACGCCATACTCTTTCCATGCAATAGATGAGAAAAAAATGAAAATCGACAGAATGTATTAAACAATTCGAACCATTAATAATGAATATCTCACAATGGCTTACAGTTACTTGAAATGAATTGTGTGTTTTAAAGAGAGATACATATTTTCTGCAGTAAGTTTTCAGCTACTACTTAATGCATTAAGAGTTATACAAAATTCCTTCCAAATCAAAATGACTTCATAGGCTATTCCCAGAAAACTCAAAATACACATTTTGGGGGACGGGGCTGTCTCTGATGAGTATAGTGAGTGATTTTGTCAGTAGATTTCTACTATGGGAAATAGATAGGAAGGCAAATGGAATCCTTGTATGCTGGCTGACTACTGCTGGACCAAGAAGAAAGACACCCTGGAGGCAAAATATGATAAAAATCATTGTACTTATGATTTAACTTTTAAGGAAGCAAAAATTTGACATATATTTATAATCTAATTTTCATATAAACAATTTTTAAAATATTAAACATGTGCCATGAAAAAACTCCGCCTGATGGAAAATCTGAAAGCATATTTGAACTAAATATGCAAGAGACAGATCCTGTTAATTCAGTTCTTTTTTGTGTTTGTGGACCAATGTAACTTTTATCATGCATGCTTCATCTAATGTAGTTGCAATATCCAACGCCCATACATGGCATAAATACTTTCAGCCATTTTTAAAACATTTGTTTTTTACTTATTATTATTATTATTATTATTATTACTGCTATTCAAAATAGCTATTAAATTCATGCAATGTTATTAGGATGCCATGACCTACAACATACTACATAAGTTTAATCGCAGGCTGCTAGAATTTTTATGCCCTTTAGGAGATTTCATTTTCTGCCATTATCCCTATACACTATTCACTTTCACATAGTGAAATGATTATGAATGTGGTTTTTAAATACTGTAATATTTATGTGTAGTATATGATTATTAAAACTTAACAGTTACTCAGTAGACAGCCGCATGAGTCTTCTCATCCTGTAGATTGGTAACTTGGCAACCCTACATTTTACAGACAATGCGAAATGCAGGTGCTGGCACCGCATTCACCAGCCCCTGATTAGGGCTACGGTGGTGTTCGTTAATAAGCTCTAGTAGCACAATGGTTAACATGCTGGAAAGTCATGATGAAGGTTCGAATTTCAAATCACGCCTGTGAATAAATGAGGTTTTTATTCATTTCCTGCATTTATTTATGATGTTCATTAAAGCATATTCAACAAGTAACAATTTGTGTTTTAATGAAATTCACATAATTAAACTAATTAAGTGAAACGACATTTCCATGCCAAACCATCAGTTCTCGTTAAACTTACTAAACATAAGTACCTTCAAGTGGCAGTATTTGAATCCAGGACCTTCACCAATGAAGGCCAATGTGCACACTGTTGCGCTAGGAGTGCAAGTCACCGCACGCACAGCGGTGCAAAGCAGTAATTTCGGCTGACGTGATGCGTTGGACAGTGTTTACAGCATAGCCTGTACAATGCCAGGACTACATAACTTCCCAATCCACAGGCTGAGAAGACCTTTGATGAATGCAACATTTTCAAAAACGTACATATTTTAAAATATTAATAATTATCATGCAGCCCATTCCAACCTTGCTTCATGCAACACCACAAAAACTGCAATATTAATATTCAGTGAAAGCATAAATACTTGAATTCTAACATTCTTCTATACTCCTTACTTGAGATGGATACATGACTTAAATCTCACTTGAGTGCCAATAAGATTCAGAAACTAAACAACTGAAATGTGAGTGGGGAACGAGTGAAAATTGAGTATTTTTCTAGTGAAGACTGGCATAGACCTAAGATTCACTCAAAGCACTTTTTGAGGACTGACATAAAAAAAAATAATAATAAACAAATAAATAAATAAATAAAAAGAAACATGTAAGCAAAAACTACAAGTGTGAACATTGCTGTCATTCTAAGTAATTTGCTAATCTAGAATTTGGATATTATATGTAGGTTTAACAGCAGGAAAGCTTAAAACCCAGCAGACTTTGCAAGGGGGCAGGGAATATTACCCGGGTTTATAGGCCTTGATTCAAAACTCCTATTTCTAATGTAGATACATTGAGAACAAATTCATAATTAAGCTATTCACTATGTGGGTTTAATTCAAACAAAAAGGAGAGATAACTCATTGTCACTATCAGATGTCTGGGTACAACACAAACTAAGGTGGATGACATTCGAAGCGATATTGTGGTGGAAAAACAGAAAATGCTATCAGTAAATAACAATGCTCTCAATATCATTGCTTGGATTCAAAATCTGTAATTGTTGCATTCAGTATTGGCATCCCAGAAATGAGTGGTGTAAAGTGAACGGGTCCCTATGTCCTAACATTCTAATATTTATATTTGTTGATAACAGCTGTTTAGCAAGTAGTTTACCTGATGTCTCTGCAGTGATTGTGTTACATGAAATTGCCAGTGACATTGGTTCAAAGTCATTTTCAAATCTCAAATTAATAAAAGCCTTTTAAGGAGCACAATAACAGAAGAAAGCTTAAGTGCCTCAGCTGTTATGAGCACATAAAGCAAAACATGAGGCAAAGTCTAAAGAAAATAGTGAGCAAATCCATGTCAATGAAATAGAAACGTGCTGAAAAGTTGAGTACCAATTTGTTGAGTTATTTTAATTTAAATTCTCCCTTTAATAACCTATTCCTGAAGGTCGCATTTCGAAGATTATAATCTGAAACTGTAAGCTTTAAAAATCATGTACAAGTGAACATGAGCAACTTGCTTGGTTCTGTTTAATATATATTTTTAAATCTGACTTTATGTACTACCCACTTAAACCTAAAGTTAAGAATTAGGATTGTTATTTTAAAGAAATGTCCCCCTTTTTTTAATCAACCAAGAGCGACATTATTGCAGGCCCAAATGCAGTTTACTTTTGTCACTATTCTGTAGCATATTTTTGCTATTTGCTTCACACAAAAGTTATGATTGCATTTTCAACTGTCTTTTTAATTTATATAAATATGTTTTCTTCACATGCAGTCCTATATTATCAGTGTACTTTCCGCCATTTGCCATAATTTACATTTTTAAATAAAAATGCCCTGATAGATTTTTAAATTTCTACAAATACAGATTACTGTTCTTATAAAAGAGTGGTAATGAACATGCTCCTTGACATGTTACATTTCCACAGAAACATATATTGTTACTAATTAGGAAGAAATAATAAACAGGACAATGCAGTAAAGCATCTGTTAGAGATTTATCTTTGTAAACAGTAAACTGATGTTAAATTCATATGAATTTAAGTGTTTTGTCAATATTTCTTAAGTAGATTTCTTCTTTCAAACACTAACATATTCCTCCTTTTTATTTTTCAAAACATCCCTGTGGTTCTCTACAACTGTGCTCAGCACATGTTCATTTATGTTATCTTACAATTATCTTGACATTTTAATTCACAAGTGAAAACCATGGAACACAGCCCAGCGAATAAAGCGATAACTACAGAATTCACAATCCTCTCTAGCATTCAGAGTTAACAATGGTTTCAGAAAAGACAAGAAATTGTTGACCTATTGGAGTCTGCTCATGGTTATTTAATAGTCTTGCAGTGATTGTCGACTAACCTCACTCTTATATCATACTCAAATAAATGTCTCTGGTTACCAAAGTGAGGCAGAACTGGCAACATATTTGAGTGGTGTATGAGTGTCCCTCAAGTAAGAACTATGGATTTGTCCCTTACACACTAATCTCTTACATGATAAACTTCAGAAATGAACAATGCCATGATCAAGTCTGTAGCATATATATACACACTTAAAACTGCTCCAGTTAAATATATTCTAATATAATTATTATGTGTAGTAAAGATTAATGTAAGATCAGGAAGAACTTTTCATGCATATTATGTGCTAAACAAGAGACACCATTTATAATCCCATAAAGAAACCAAAGCATTGCTTACTAAAGCTGGAAACATGTGCTATAGCCTTAAAACAATTGCTGCATGCTTTGTATATTGCAATACTGATTATGGGAAGTATGTTTTCAGAATGTCACTACCAAAAGGTTGTCTTAAAGCTTCCACTTCAAAAATAAAATAGAGCAGTACAGCTATATACCTAAGATGAGAAAAGGGGGATGCAAGAATATTTTGGAAAAATAAATATTTAAGCTGAAGTCCACAATTTAATACTCACCTATTTCAATACATCATGTAAGAGCAAAATCTGAAATTATGATATGCAACATTTTACACACAACAAACACCTGGCAGGTAATATATGAGAATATTTCAGTTTTGAGATTATACGCAGCAAAGAACAGGTATCCAAATTAAGACTTCTCTGTACCAAACTTCCTCTAGACTGTCACATTCTACATCTGTACTGCATAGATGAGGGACAAAGAAGAAAATCTTTTTTTACTAATAACTTCTGCAGCTGATACAAACAGAATGTAGAAATACACCTTGTGTCTGCCAAGGAAAGGAATACATTTTCAGAAAATCTTTTACCATACAAGATATTTTGATCTTTTAAAATGGCACATTAAATTGGAAATGGAAGATATAAAATACTGAGCAACACTTAACCCTCAATTTAATTAGAAGTTCCAACACGAAGAAATGAAAAGGAAAGCTTTTTGGTAAACTTAAACTTATTTTGCAATGTAACAAATATCATTCAAAGGTAGCAAAAAAGGGAGAGTATCAATAAATATTCTATTTTACAACTAATGTGAAACACTACAAAGGACTCCTACTACCCTGAAAAGATATTCTTTAATCACACCTACTTTGGACTAATATTCAAGATTTATTGATAACCATGATTATTTATCACGTCAGTTTTACTTCCAGATGCTACAAGTTCAGTGAACTAGTTAAACACAATTTGAATCAATTTTCAAAGACTAAAATAGCTAACAACTATCAACTCAAGTCAACATAAGTATAATATTAAATCAAAACTTACACCTTTGCTTGGAGTATATGAAAAAATGGGCACTTAATCATTCTGGAACAGACCACCAATAACAAAATTTACAACTTAATTTCTTAATACTCCATTTTACATGCATAATTATCCACCATTTCAATACCAGTTACTAACCCATTTGGAATGCATAACCCAAAACCCAACAATCCATTTCTCCCAGAAAAAAATAATCATTCATTAGACCACCCTACACCAACACCTTTGTGATTCTGGAACCCATAAGCAACCATATTCATTCCCTGTCACCAGCAAAACTCTGAAAACTGCAATGGACAAACCTCTCTGGGAGTTTTAAACCCAAGACCAACATTTCGATATCGGCGAAGAGGTTTCTTCTTTGATCCAATCTTTCTGTTAAGGTTCAAGTGTGGCTGCTTTTGGAAAGCCTTCTCTGTCTGTATGTTGAAAGAAAACAAAACATGATTAATAAGCTATTCAACTACTGCTCTTACTGAGCTTCCACCTACCTCTCTTGGTGTCTTAAAACCCAAGCCAACATTACGAATGTAACGAAGAGATTTCCTTTTTTTGGCCCCCAAGCCCTTCTTACGATTTAGAAAAATGGTAGGCTGCTTTTGAAATGAGCGCTCATTCTGCAAAATTGAGAGATTCATATTAAAATAACCAAAGTATGTTTCACAAATGCAAATTAGAATTATGGTGATGTAAATACTAGTGTGTATTTCTGCAATTGCAAGGTATGAATGCACTTCAGGGCAATGCAAACCTTTAATATGTCTTATCTGCTATATTTGTAATAATGCAATGCTTAGTTTGTGTGGCAATTATTTTCTTTAGGAGACTAGGTACCAGATTTCTTCATGCATAAGTAGTGTTTCCATATTCCAATTTCAGACCATCTTTTCACAGGCTGTTCCTATAGCCCTTCTTTCTTTTGGATGGTAGGTGTAAGAGATTTGGGTAGTTATTTTTCTCACACTCTTAAAACATGGAAAACGGATATGGCTGGTAACCATTCTACATAAAATATCAAGAATTACTTATTACTAACAACTTTCTGATTAGTCACATGGAACCATAGTATGTCTACGACACAATGTTTCAATTCCGAGATATGTTGAATTCTTCTAATACCATAAAAGCTCAAAATCTATATCTCTCTTCTATTTATAAGACTGCAGTCCATGGGAAACTATACTGCTAGGAGTATTATGAATGGTAATGTAGTATTACACAGCCAAACACCGTATCAATCTCCTCATGATACGGTACCCAATGCTTATCACTACAACATAAATGCTGCAACATTTGCCATCAACACAAAGCTTTAGTGAAGGATGGCTTGTTGGCATGCCAAATCACCTAACATAAATTTTGTTTTTGGGGGAGGGAGGGGTGGCAACACTGCATTTCAACCAAGTTACTCAAATAGTCCCTAAGGAGCTCTAGAAGCTCAGTGCATCGCATATCATGCCTTCCAGCATTGGAACGCCACCATCTGGTACTTGATATCAAATCAGTTTCTCATTATACAAACTGCAACACATTAATAAATGAATGGGCCAAATAACACTTAATGCTGTGATGTAAGGGCAAAGAGCAAGGTTATAACTTCAAAGATCACCCTCTCAGTCACACACCACACCCCAATGGACATAATCACAATTCACAGTAACCAATATAACATTTTCTTTCTAATCATTTCACATTCTAGGATCTGGCCTATTCCAGGCTCACATCTGTTCTGCCACTACACTTTGTTTACTACCATTCGGTCACCTTGTCTTGCTTTGTAGTTTAGCAACTTCTTTTTTAAATTCTTTCTGGGTGGATGTCATACATTTATTTGGCAAAATTCATAACCACAGCAGTGACAACATTATTAACTCTTGAGAGCACTGCCATGTGCATAGCTGTTTATTATTATATGGACTATGAAACAGCTATGAACACCTAAGCAAAAATCTGTACATGTTTTAGAATTCAATATTTCACATTCAATATGCGAAATTGCACGCTCCAAGATTCAAATGTATTATTTTAAACGAATTGAACGCAGATAGTTAATAAATGTAAGCAACATAATACAAAGCAGTTTATATCAAGATTAATTTTAATGTCAACACTATTCTGTTACATAAAAGATCTTATTCTGCATGATACATATGGATCCTTAATGAGCTGCAATTCTCTATGAGATTTCTCAACGGGTGAAATACTATTGCAATTGTTTAATTATTTTTGCTGCATGAATTCAATATCACATTTCTTTAAAGGAGAACTGAACTAAAAAATTACATACTTCCTTTATGTAATAGTAAGAGCTATAACTGTACATTATACTGGCAAAAACTAGAACTCTTAAGAGTTATCGTTTCCAATTATAGCTTATTATAATGGTATTAGTTGGGCTTTAGGGCATACAACTACTGAAGTCATTAGCACCCTGTATTATAACAGTGCGAGCGCCAAGGTCATGATGTCACATGGCTGGAAAACAGTATTACATATGGAATTGTTGTAATTACACTCCTATTTTTTTGTTGGCTCAATCTTTTTTGATGCTTCATGCAAGCAACCCATTTACTATACAAACTTTGATTCTTGTCTTTATTAGGGGATGTATAGTAACTAAAACTTCCATGTACACCACAATTATTTGAACCATAAGCAATGCAAGCAGGTTATCTTCACTTACACTATACAACAAACAATACAAGGGAATATAAGACTGACAGACCTTTAACATATCTTATACAACAGTATCGCACGAGGAGAAGCAAAGATGAGTTGAAACTGCTAGAGGGGCAGTTAGCCTTGTGACATCACAGCCTAGCAACATTACACAAGTGAACTGCTCACAGAAGGAGTGGACATAGAAATGGTTTTCAGCACTGCACCAGAGTGAATTATACTTTGTTTCAAGATAAAGTAACAATTTTTGTTCAAGTTGCCTTTAATATTGTATTGACATTTACAACTTCTACAAAGTACTGTTTCAGATATTAGGTCCTCCAATCCAGTTCTACTACATTACCACATTGTCATTAAAGAAACAATACTGCATAGCTTCATTTTAATGGTTTTCATAATTTTTGTTGCATCAGTGACCTTTGAATTACACAATTTACAATATACCACTTTTTGACATATAACAGAGAAATAATTAAAAGCAACAATTTATTAAAAAAAAAAAAAATGCACACACACACAAACAATCACAGCAAACTTGAATACAGCATAATTTGTGGTCTTTCTCCATAAATGGCAATGAAATCAAGTATGACATAAATTGTGTGCATCTCACGTATTCTTGTCAGAAGGTGAAAAACTGCCCTCTATGTTGCAATTTACAGCTATATTTTAAATTCTGAGAACCAGAATTTAACTTTCACAAAGTTCTCCCTCCCTCCCCATATATTTAATATGCACACAGCAACAAGAAAACTGGTATGATTGACCATATCATAGAAGAATAACTGGATATCTATATAATTCTTTCGACAGGATACTTAACCACCAGGAAATAACTACAGTTATAAAATTGAATTTATTTTATCAACAGTCAACATTTCTGCAAATTCTGCCACTAAAGACATGTCTCGTCCTCCATAGTCTAGGGGTACCATGCCTCTGGTTCCCAAGGTCATGGGTTCAAATCCGGTGGCCAATGAATTTTTTCAGCATGAAAATCAGCATGGCTTCCTTCACAAGGGAAGTAAAGCCAGTGGTCCCATACCATAGATTCATGGCACATAAAAGAAATTCAAGCCTGATAATGAAGCCTCTGAGCAAAATTTCCAGTCTTTCACACCCAGTATAGAATGGGACGCTAAAACCCAATGCAGTTAAAGGGTATACATAAATAAATAATAATAAAGAAAGACTTGCTTATAAAACTTCAGCACAAAAACATTTGTGCTAAGTACTTAGTAATTTCATGAAAATCTTATTAATAAGCATAAAAAATTAAAAATGTTCATTAAAATGAAATCAGTGCATAATAGGACTTAGCCTATATATAGATATGTTTTAATGGTAATAATGTTAGAAAAAGCATATATACAAGGATTAGGTGAATGACAATGCTACATCTGTAATGGAGAAAGTCAATTACTTTCAACAAAGTGGTATTTACAATGGCATTGCCTATTTCCCAAGATTTCTTAGTACTTATTCACTTCAGCAACAGGTGACTGTTTCAAATCTTGTTCAGTGTGTGCTGAGTAACATGCTAATGAAACTTTTATGTATTTTTCGGGAGGAAAAAGCTTACTTTCGCCAAAAATGTTTCGAAACAAAATATTATAATATGCATGCATCATAGCAATTTTGCCATAAGAATATATAGGAAGAAAAAAGATTAAATCAAGGCAATAGATTTCAACTAAGAAGTTCCCCAACATTGTATAAGGATCAACAAGCATTCAGATGTGTCACTTTTTGCAGATCTGTTTCAACCACACTTCATTTACCAATGCACTTGTTTTTCTGCATCAAAGATAATTACTGAAACATACCATCTTGCTCACAATTCTAACAGTAATCAGCTCTTTAAGAATATTATGCTTTATAAATAAAACTGTTAAATGTTGTATTAATTATATGAAATGCTGTATATGGATCTGAACAGCAAAGGCGAGTATAAAAGTCCAATTTAAATCTTAGGGTGGCATGCACCATGTTGGAGTAAATTGCTTCGGAAGTAACGTTTACTAAAGAAGTACCCACTACGGAAGTAGGTTACTATGGGACCAATTTACTCCGAAAGTAACGGAGAGCTCAATTACAATTTACTCTTTTAGTTACGACTACGGCAGTAAGAGCTCATTACTCCCGAAGGTTGTTTTGTTTACGCGATTTACTTGGTGGTCATGAATAAGGTTATGTACAATATGAAAAGGGGAGAAACATCAGCGAAAGAGATAAATGTTTGTTGGTAGAAATAAAGAAAATCCATTTAAACAATATGAGCGTAAAAAAAAAGTGTGATAAGCTGCATTACGTTGTTCTTCAAAGCCAGTGAGATACAGCCAACACTCGCAACGTGCATTCCTAATTACTTTTTATTTTAGGTTTATTAGTGTTTTGCATTTCTGATTCATGGGAGGTTACTTTTATTAAAGTTTTCAATGAAGACCAAGTAATGCAAAAAAGCCAAAATGTGTTATAAAGATGCTGGAAAGTTGTGATTGACGAGTTTATTCTAGCAACGGGAAACGTACTGAAGAGCAGCTTAAAATTCTAGAAACAATGTTTCTAATCTTCATTTTGCATCGCAGATCACTTGCGTGTTGATAGAGAAATACCCTTTCTGATTTCGGTAAAGTTCACCATATTCACGGATAGGTACAAAATAGTAACATGCGTGCAGTCAATTCCACACACAATGTGTGAGAAATCTGTAAAAGTGAAGAAGAATTGCCTTTTATTTTCCTAACACTCGTGTATATTTATATGTATAGGTACCTTGCTCTTAACCTCAAAAGCGCTCTTACAAAGCAGTGAAATACACGGCCAGCAGACGCGTAGTGAACGTTTATTTATAAGATCGCCTGTAATACCGGGATTACGATGAACTTTACTTAAGGTGACATGGAAATGCTGGTAAACTAAAGGTATAACTGGCATGCACTTAACGTAATGGGAGTGACTCTTGATTAATAGTTCTTTTATTACTTTGAGCTAGTACCGATTGGTTCTAATTACCATGTGAAATCAAACTTGACATAACGGGAAGGAAAAGTTTGATGCCAAACTTCTAAATTACATCGCGTTAAGTCAATTCTATCTCCATTTAATAGAGTGTAAGACTGTCATATTACGTTAAATTCACTGTAATGCCGGCTCAAGCTTCTGGAATATTCCGGTACGAAACACTCATAGGATGCATAACAATAATTGCAATTTGGATTATAGAGCTGAATTTGTGTCCGAGTTTTGTTGAAATATTCTCCAAGCCAGTTCAAAAGGCGAAATGAACTTTCATTGAACTTTCTCTTTCTCTCTCTGTATAAGTATCATATGGTTCTCGCATAGCATTATCGCATTTCGTTTCCCCCTCCCCCCGTTGAGATCATCAATGTAACGTAAGTAATCGCAGTTTTCTTCGAAATCATCAATGTAATGTTAAGTAATCCATGAACGCATCAAAAATATCTTCCTCTTAATACGATACGGTATTCTAGCTCAATCGACAGGTTAGTTACTCAATCCAGGTCGAAAGAGTAAATTCTAACGTATATTTGTGCTCTATTTAATTCCGTAGTAACATGATGGTGCTCTCCGACATTTACTTCTGCGGTAATTTAATCTGGGAGTATCTGAAAGGAGTAAAATTCTTCAGTAGTAGTTTACTCTCGCATGGAAGTCACTGAGTGTTGACTGTAATAGTAGTTTACTATGAAAGTAGAGCTTACTCCAGGTTGGTGCATGCCACCCTTAGGATCATACATGACAAAACGGCTGAAATCACTTAATTACCAATCAAAAACAATCTTTGTGTGCTTCCAGATGATACCTTAGTGGCTTTAACCAACTGGCATATTATTTAAATACCCTCTTGACTGCTTCAGAAATCTGAAGTAAATACCTATGTAGCTGTGCGAGTACACTGTACACACACACACACACACCAACCCTAGAAATCTGGTTAACCATTCGGCTTGTTAACAGTAATCCCTTTTCTCCCATCTATGTTACACTTTGCAAAAGCTGATTTATTCTTAAAACAAAAATCTATGATGTCTCCTGGATATTTGCAGGTAGTTTGAGCACATTATATATAAACAGAATGGCTTCAGTATTCCGAAAATTCTCAAACATTTAAAAGTTATGGAACAAAAGTCTGTTACATCATTTCTCATACAAGTGCAATGTTATGAATTGAATACAGAATGAACATGTATGTACTCAAATCAAGTGATTGTTCTGATGCCTTCAAGTGTGTATTCACTATTTCCCCCCTATTGTAGCATACAACACTTTTTTTTCTTTCTTCCTTTTTTGTCTGTAGAAGGAATGTGCATTGGAAAGGGGGGCTTGTGTTTTAGCTTACAATCTTAATGGGGTGAAGGTTGACCTTTTAACATTGGGCTCTGGTAGTGTTACACTTTGAAGTAGGTAATGAGCGACATTGGAAGTCCATATACTTTTAGCAGACATCTTATGAAACAATTGAGAAGCACATGTCTGTTTCTGTAATGTCCACATCTTCATGTTTCAATAGGAAGTAAACTTATTTGTTATACTTTCACACACAGCAAATTCATTGCAGACAATCATTCATTCCATGTTTCACTTTATTATGAGCAGGCCTCGGTTTTGGGTTACGGAATTAGCAGACTGCAGTTGGGAGCGCATGGGGTTGACTTGATGTCCTAGCCGGGAGGGTGGGGTAGCACTTCCAACCTACAGGTAGTTGCGTAGTGAAGCTCACTGTGGACATTCATATTGCTGCTTGGCTGTGGTTGATGCAGTCTCCTTATGTACTCGAGATCCAGTAAGTAAAGAACTATAGTTTCATAGTATTTACATATTCATTGATATTTGTGTTAGTGTTAATTGCTCTTATACTCTACAGTACTTTGAAACATGTCAAAGAATACGAGTATCAAGCGTTCCCTTCAGGATGCACCTATAGAGAAGTTTCAAAAGGAGCATTTCCTCGTCAAAGGAAACAACACTGCATACTGCAAACGTTGCAAAAATAAATATGACAGACAGATCTCGATTCTTTCAAAGACACTGCAATAGCAAAATACACACGAAAAATATTAAATTACACAATCTACAGAGGCCTTCGACATCACAATCAAACATTGAAAATCAGAAAGAATTTTATCGAGATTTGTGTAGCATCTTGGTACATTCCAACATTCCTTTCAACAAGGTCCAAAATACATATTTTAAATTGTTTCTAGAAAAAATATATGGGTAAAAATGTTCCTCGAGAGTCGGCCTTAAGGGAACATTATATTACATCTTGCTATGACAATACATTGAAACAGATAAGGGAAGTGGTGCAAGACCAGAAAATTTGGGTTTCACTGGACGAAACAACCAATAGCTGTGGTAGGTTCGTAGCAAATGTTATTGTGGGAGTTTTGCTACCCGATTGTGCAGGTAAGAAAATGCTAGTGACATCTGAGATACTGGACATAATAAACCATAAGAGCATAGAAAATCTCTTCGAAAATTCAATGTGTCTGTTGTATCCACATGGAATCAAACGACAAAATGTTTTATTGCTTATAACTGATGCAGCATCGTACATGGTGAAGGAAACAAAAGCTCTTCAGGTGCTATATCCTAAATTAATTCATATAACATGTATAGCACACGCCCTTCATAGAGTGGCCGAACACGTAAGGGCTAATTTCAAAGATGTCGACTGCTTCATATCCTACGTCAAAAAAATGTTTTTTGAAAGCTCCTTTAAGGATACAAAGATTTAAACCAATAGCACCTAAAATTCCCCTACCACTGCACGCGTTGGGACAATTGGTTGGAAGCAGCTACTTATTATGCCGAACACTATGCCAAAGTCATAAACCTAATAAATACATTGATATTTGAAAAAATCTGCAGTTTCACATCATTTTTGGATCATTAATCACAACATCAAACCCAATATTACATTAGTCAAACCAGCCAAATTTGCAGCCGAATTAGATGCAGGGGAGAAGATCACCATTCTAAAATACAACACACATCTAATGAATTTTGATTTGCCGCCACCAAATCCTCTCTGGAAGTACATTTCACCATCACAAGATGACACCACAGTATCCAGTCCAAAAAAGAAAACGCCAACAACACAGGCCAGTCGGATGAGCTTCTGAGGATGGGAACAACCGTTTCCCGAAATATGTTAAGTAAGTAAACTTAAGTGATGTTAGTGTAACAATTCTGACTCACCTTTAAATAAACTAATAAATACGTTTCATTCAGAGGAGTGTAGTGCAGTGGCTATTGTAAAACCTTTGATTTCAGAACAGTTAATGGAATCGCTCCTATACATTAAAAAACATTTTGAAGATATATCTGGAACCATATCACATCTGCAGGCATCAATATAGAAATTCCTAGGGCTCTTCAGTTCATAATTGCATTGCTTCAATAACTGAATGAGTCAATTGCAGTTATTGCAGGTGTGAACGCCAAATTAAAAAATGTCTTGGAGAAAAACTCTGGTTTTGCAGATACTTGTGCCATTAATGACGTTTTATTTGATTCAAACAATGAATACAAATCCATGAAAATTGATTCATGTGATATTCCATTCTTTCGTTATGAACCTGTCACGCCATGTGACATAGAATGAGTTTTTCTAGCTATAAACTTATTTTAAGTGAAAATAGGAGATGTTCTTTATTTGATACACTGTGAATGCACCTCATAATTTGGTGCAATGACATGTAAAGAAGTGTATTGTATCCATTTGCATTATTTGGGTTATTACTTTCTGTATTTATTTATTTAAAATATTCATGTATATGGTGCAATGAAGTTGTGAAGAAACCTATTTTGTGATATGTATATTGTTTGCATGTTTTTTTTCTGTCATGGAAAATGGCTATTTCAGAACGTTAAACATGTACTATCGTGCAAAACTGTTATGTTAGGCAATTAGTTTCCTTACTCGATACACTCTAAGCTGGATCTTGAGTGAGTACCGGACATGTCGGCAGGTGGTAGATAGCTGGGACTTGACCAGCGGTGTCGGCGGACTATTGGCATGCTGCCTGTCTCCGAATAACAAATAGGAGACCATGAACCAACTCCCCAACACTAAGATATTAAGCGATCTGTGCTGAGGGCTGCATGGCACATGGGAAGATGTGTCATTAACAGAGCCTCTGAGATACCTGACGGCCTCTCAGAGTATACAGTCTTACCCAGGCATGCAGGGGCATGTGGGCAGACCTGAGATATCCCTAGCTAATCGTGGGAACTATAGGTCACACTAGTCCCGCTAAACCGAAGGGCTCCTTATCAGGGGACTCCAAGAGACTAACATATTAAAAGTACAAGTCGTTGGGGCCTCGAAAGGGGACCCTTCACCAAGCAAAGGAGACAAATTGCAACTCCTGGAGGTGTGGAGAAATAGGCCCTGCATCCAAAACCAAGTCCCATTAAAAGTGCAGTGGCTGGGGTCCCAACATGGAACCCTGCTCCACAAAGTGAACAAATGGATGTGAGAACTGTGACTTCCGAAGATTAGATGCAGGCCCCATATCCTATTTCGGAGAAGAGGAGGAAAAAGGCTAGGCTACTGGCCAAGACTGTGGGGGGAAGCAATGTCCCTAAGAGTACGGACTATGCAGAAGCCACGACCAAGCTGGAGTCCGTTGATTTTTGGAACCTCCAAAAGTAATCAACAGAGGAAGCTCCCCTTAAAGAGAATGGGAATCTCAGGTATTCCAAAAGAGGACCAGGTGTCTTTAAGAGAATTGAACTCTGAACGGAAAAGGTTTAAGTGGGGCAGGTTAAGTTATGGTGATTTCATTCATGCAAGCTAACCCGCGACACAGCATTACCGCCCGAGTTCCTTCTAGCAACATAACGAGGCATGATTTAGATGTCACCATGATACAAGCAGGATCTTCTTATGGGTCTAAATATAAAAGGTTTTACAATTTTCAGTGCTTTGTCCGACGTAAAACCTAGAGCATGTGTTTGACAAGACTCAGTAAACACCTGGGCACTGCCAGGCTTTCTTACGAAAGATCTGGCGGCTGTCCTAGTGACATATGAGGGTAGAGCGCCATGTCAGATGGTTTCTACTCGGCCTATTAAACACATGACAGAGGAATCCCCCCTCCTCATGAGTTCACAGATCTCATGCTTTATTGCAGATATAAAAACCTCAACTTATTTATTGGCTGATTCTAATACTCAGCACAGTGTTTAGAGTGGTAGGACATCCACGAAAGGGGTGAGAAGTTGCTTGAGTATTTGTATTCAAAAGAACTTGATTTAATGGGACATTCCGACTTTTGTGAATTATCAAAGGACGAGGTCCTAAACCTGTCAGTAGTGTCCTTCGGCATTTAGACCACCTGTACAGGAACCCTAGGAGGACCAATTGGAACTCCTGTAGAGGAGACCTGGATGGTGGGCTTATGAATGAACCCCAGATCAAGCTAAGCAATTAGGAGGACCTGGAGGGGTACATGAGCTTCTTCACGAATACCCTAGTGTCTTCTATGAAAGAAATTGCCACCCCATTTGGGCTAAAGATAAACTTAGATGTAACATTTTTTTAAAGATCCATCAAGAAAAAGACACATAGGGTATATAACACATATAAGGCCAATAAGTGTCGGGCAACCTGGGACTCCTGTAAGGAATCGCAAATATGTAAAAAAGAAATCAGGAAGGCCTCCGAGGAATCTTGGGAGGCACTTGTGATAATATACAGAAGCAGTCGAGCACTGCTCAATTGCAGGAATTGTTAAGTCTCTGGGGGTACGGCCAGGTTGGCCTCTTTAGAAGACCCCTCTGGTGCTATGACTGTCAGACGGGGGGAGACTTGAAGCTGTTGGTCTAGCCTTAGAGACCCACTTTCTGGACACCTGCATTACAAATCAAGAACCAAACTTGGTGCAAAATATAGTGGACACCCCTATCAATCTCTTTGCACAGACAACTCGCATACCTTTAATTATCAAGTATGACATTGTAAGTTTGTGACAATTATGTCCATCTTAGCCGTTTTGAATGACCGAAGTGCTCATTTTCAACAGGTTTACAACCACAGTTAAATTTTGCAGTTCACTGTCAAAAAAGAGGAAGAATTCTTTAATGTGGAATCTAAGTCCTTTTATTTTTCTCTTCCTTTCAAAGGAAGTACTTTATTTTGTTGAAAAGGTTAACACAAGTTTATTTATACAATCACAAACATGTGACTACACTTACACATGTACACCATCTAAAGGATGGTACTTATTAATTTGGTCACCTTCACAACAATCTTTCTAAATGCCCCTCACATATTTCTGTAAAATGATTTAATTGTGTTGAAAACTGGAGCTGGATGCTGAATCACAAAACTTGCTCAATTATTATTAATAAAAAAAAACAGTATTTTCTAAGAAATAGTAAAGTGGTAATTCCATTTACTGTCGCTCACATTATGGAACTCCTCCCTAAAAAAACTTCTCTTGCTGCAACATTGGTGTAAATATCTAAGCACATGATCACTACAGGAAAGTGTAAAAAAAACCCAGATATTGCAGAAAATCAAAGCCACCAGTGAGGAAAAACAGCATTTGTACCATTCATTTTCCCATTCTCCCTTTTTCTGCTCTTACATATCTTTCCCACTTTAAACCCTACTCCTCCACCCTCCTTTCTTTTGTGCTACAATAGTCTTTGTTAATTTATAGCAAGCATTCATTTAATTTTATATTTACTAATCCTCATTTTATGGGCTGCTCTAGCAGTTTCTCAAAAAAAAATTTATACAGTAGAGCACCGGTGAGGCTGAGGCTACCTCGAATTACAAAAAAACTCAGCTTATACGGAAATATCACTAAATCAATGGGTAAATCATGAATAAATGTTTAATGAGCACAATAATGGTTAAAAATAAATAAAAATTTAGTACATACCTGTGTTATATGTACATATATGGACACACATTTCGAAGTTGCAAAAATATGTTACATTTTAAAGAAATTGCCCAAAGTCCTTCTTTTAAAATAGAACTCATTTTTTTAGCAGCAATGTTGTGCTATCTGCTAAGAAGCCTGGTGTCAGTTGGAATAGCTTCTGCTTGCTGCTCGATATAATGCAATGCCACATTTAGTGCTACCAAAGCCTCGGTGTGAGTGATCACTGGTACAATTTCTTAAGGCAATTCCTTATCATAACTGTCTTCAGTGGGCTCACTAACCATTTCAACAATTGCAAAATCAGTCACTTCAAACTGTTCATCACTGCTCATTCATTCTGAAACCTCACTCGCATTTTCATATCAAGCAAGTTTTTTCATCAGTTCTGCTAATGGTAGATATTCGTCTGTACTGTTGATATCCGTAAAATCTGCTTCCAAGACTATTTTAGTGTCTCCGCCTTTATTTCAGACCATGATTCGACTATCCAGTAAACTATGTTCTTTATCTTAGTTTTTTTTTAATAGAAAATCTTTGATGGTTCCTTCACCTTCTGTTGTCCGTAGAAGCGTCTGAAGCAAATGATACTTTTTTTTCAAGCATTGTAAAACGCCTTGGTCCATTAAACTCGTCACGTTAGGAGGTAAGAACAATGTGCAAATACAGTCACATTGTAATTCTTCCTCATTAGGATGTGAAGCATTGTCAAGCATTAAGATTGCTTTGGAAGGTAAGCACTTTTTCTTTAGGTATCTTTTGATCTCTGGAACAAAATCTTCGAAAAACCACTTCTTAAAAATATTTTTGTCCATCCAAGCAGATTTCTGATGGACATATATGTAACAGGCAGTGCAGAAGCAGTGATATTTCTTAAAGCTCTAGGTTTAGCAGACTTCCCTATTACCAGTAGCTTCAGTTGTTGGTCTCTACTTGATTTGATACAGCGAGAACCGTTAACCTCTGTTTAAGTTTATTGCAGCCCAGGACAGCCTTTTCTTCTTTTGAGGCTAGGGTTTTAGATGGAAGCATTTCATAATTTAGTCCCGTTTCATTACAATTATACAGATGTATGCAGGAGTAAGATTTTCTTCCTGTATAATTTTTCTTAATTTCTCACAAAATTGTGCAACAGTTTGAGAATCCGCAGAAAGTTTTTCACCGCAAATTTCAAGCTGTCTTATGTCTATCACTTCTTCCAACCATCCTACACTTGCAGGTAAATTGTCCTCACCTTCCTCTAACTCACTCATAAAAATTACAGTTTTTCTTGTAGAATAGGCCCTGAAATTGGATTTCCTTTTTATCTTTGTTGAGTAAACCAAATGAATAAAGCTTCACTCTTTTTCATATTCAAATTTCTTCAGTGACTTCCGTTCGAGTGACGGAATAGAATGCTTGTTAGATGAAAACTTCTCAATTTTGTCTCTGTTTCTATGACAATCTCCAGCTCCTTACTTCTCCAACCCCATACTCAGCAGCAAGTTTTTTTAATGTTTCTCCTTTGTCTAGTCTTTTCAAATTCTCCAGTTTCACATTCAACGGCACAAATTTTCTCTTACTTCTACCACCCATTGTAATGTATAAATTAAAACATTAAGAAACACAGCTACATATGTATAACACTTTAAAATTAACGTGACACAGGTGGGCTCACTACAGTACAATATTACTATACAACCACTACATACAACAACGGTCAGCCGATGTTGTAAAATGTGTATTTTTACTTAAGCGTATTTTAATGACCACTGTCGCTGAGTAGGGACAATAGGGGTAAAAATAAGGATGGTATGCACTGTACAACTGATTGTCTGGCGGTCCCAATTAGTGAAGGATCAACAAAGAAAGAGCAAGCGCACTCCTTGAAACCTAATGATACCTGTCCATCTGTATTAGAAATGCATTAGCAGTCTGAGGCCAAGGTTATTTCTGTGCATTATGAATGAAAACCCTAAGTGGTACAGTTTTACGGTTATCCTGTATAATAGCAGCCTGGGCATCGCTTAAGAGGCTTGAGCCTTGCCAACCATAGGAAATGAATGTGCGGAATGTAACATTGTAACATTAAATTGGCAGTGCACTAATTAAAATAGTCTTGCATCAACATTAAATTAGGGTGAACGAATGCTTGTGTGCCATGAAATCAGCCTTGCACCAATGCACGAAGACAATTTTTCTATGGGAGTGATAGTATAGACAAATGCATGTTTTTTTTGGATGAATGTAATGTACAACATTCGGTGTTTATGTACTTTTTGGCTTTTAGTTATGGGCTTTTAATAATAATATATTTCCTCTTTTATTCAGGTAAACTAAAAATTGTATAGGCGCAGTAGAATTTTAATATCAAACCTTTGGTTATTTGATACTATTAAAAGATTTAGGAAATTAGACAGAATGGCTATTAAGCCAAAAGTTATGTTAAATACCTAGGAGGAAAGGAAGCACAAAAGTCATAAAGGCAAAACAGGAGGTTCGGATTAACGAATCTTTTCGTTGTTATATTGCATTGAAGCCTGAGTGTACAAGTGAACAAAATCTGCATGCTGATTCATATCCAGTAAAAATGCTTTAATTTCAAAGCAAACATATTATTGCACATATCTAATAAAAGGTGCACACATTATTACATAGGCAGGCAGACAGACAGATATTGCTAAAAATGTTTACACATGTATAGCAACATCAAATGTTAAATATTACAAACATTCAATCTTATAAAATTTCTGGACCTTATAGAAAGGATTTTTCTTCAATATCATTAAAATCTGTTTTAAAAATGTTATATGTAAGTTTGTTGATTTTATCAGGTAAGCTATTGAATAGTTTAGAAGCAGTGAAGCTTCTTTATAGCATAGAAGCAGTGGCAGCATTGTTGTCATTGCCATTGAGCCACAAAACACACATTGTTGTATTGATTTACTGCAATGAACATCACAATAACAAAAAACTGATGTCATTAAAAACAGAAACAGAAGTATGCGCCTTTAATTGAATTCCACCGGGTAATGCTGCGCGATGACATCCAATCACACCAAACTTGTCTTATCCCCGAAAACGATGACAGAACAGGAATTCATGAAGACAGGATGTGAAGAGGGCCTCACTTGTACCAAACTGGCACCGAATTTTCCTCTTCATCCTCATGTTTTCCACGTTATGTGTCCCCCCAGAGGCCTCTTACAGTAGGCAAGGGATTGCCGCTCCTGGGATCCCAAGCCACACTCTCGATTGGGTTCCTCTAAGAGGTGAGAGGGCTTATGCCAAACGCCCAATCAACTGTGGTCCACAAGCGTGTTTGACCTACGATTAGTTATCTCCCTGAACACAGTCTGACGGATACCGCTGTGCGGGATGGCGGAGGGGTGTCGCAAAGGATGACTGGGTAATGTGTAACTCCCAGCTCCTTAGTATCATGTAGGACCGTGTTCATATCCGCTGATAAAGGCCAGTCCCGGGGAGGGCCCATCGCATGAGCTGTTACACTCCTGAAGGCGATTTGGTCCTCTATCAATTGGGAGGTGAGATCCTGAGGTGAACAAGGTCCAGGCCAGGATTCTCACCTAAGCGGGGATGGTGCCTACGATGTAAGCTGCCATCGAGACATTTGTAATAGTGGAGGATCCAAGCACTATGGATGCAAAAACAAAAACACCAATGTAGTTGTGAAAGAAGTAGTCGAGTGTTGTAGTTCTAGCTATTTAGTTATCAGTACAACTGAGGAAGGAAGGAAGTAAGTATTGTTAATCCATTCGCTATCAAAAAGGTCTGGATAAAATTGCTGGTGCAGTAAAATTCTGTATTAGAACTCGTAATGGCACGCTCCTGTTTGAAGCACATTCAGCATCCCAGGCAGCTATTACACAGAAAGCAAACATGTTAGCTAGCTACCTCACATGAGTTGAGATGCACAAGACAAACTCGCGCGGTGTTATAAACACCCATACATTGGACGATATGTCCAATGAGGAGATTCAAGAAAATCTTGAAGATCAAGGTGTGACATCTGTATATCGGGTTCAGTGGAGACAAGGAGGTGAATTTGTGCCTACTCGTACCCTGTTTCTTACCTTTGATCGGGTGGACCTAGCTCAAAGGATTAAGTCAGAGTATGAAGTCATTGAAGTTAGGCCATATATCCCCAATCCGCTGAGATGCTGTAAGTGCCAGCGCTTTGGTCATATAAGTGATTTCTGTAACGGTGAAGCTACCTGCGTTAACTGTGAAGAATTCTCACACAAGGGAGCATGTACATCAGCTCCAACATGTGTTAACAGCAGTGGTGAACATCTATCTAGTTCCCGAGAATGCTCCCATTTTACAGATGAAAGCGCGATCCAGGAGATCCGGGTTAGGGAGAAGGTCTCCTTATTGGAAGCCGGAAACTCCTGCACATCTGCCAACCTTCTGTCCCGAAGTCCGGAACCTATAGCTCAGTTGCAGCTAAATGGTACAGAGTCGGGAAATTGCAACTCAGACCAGCGATATTAACGGGGCCACAATTTCAGAAAATATTCTCATATCCAGATCACTTCCAAAGCCCACGAAATCTACATCTACACCTGCCAAGATCACTCCAGTAAAGTCCACATCAAAACCATCAGCCTAAAGCAATAAGACTGGCATGCCTGTAACTTATAATGCATCACAGATAAAGTTCAAGACCAGCTATAGCCAAACTGACTTCCTGAAAGAAAATGTAAAGTCTGTAGCCGGAACAACCAAGGGAAAGAAATGTCTATAAACATCTCTTCAGAGATCCTCTTCTGAAGAATCTTCTGGGAAGGACTTGGATCGGTCATCTACATCTTCACAGATTTCCACTTCCAATCGGTTCAAGAATTTTCAATTGGAAATCAGTCCTTTCCCGCAAAGGAGATGGAGCAGGAAGTTACTGCCTGCACTGCCAGAACAGTGAAAAAGAGGCAGGATCCTTCCTCTGCTAAATGTGCTAGCCCATCACCAAAACACGGCAAATTGGTTCGACCACCGTCATCAAAGTAATGACTCTTTGGAATTAAGAATTTATCCCATTACGAATACCATGGAACATACGTGCAATTAGAACACATCAACCAGAGCTTGCGCCTTTAATCAACGAGAATAAACCTTTGGTCATATGTTTGCAAGAGACTAAGCTCTGTTCGCAATATAGCTTTCAAATCAGTCGGTATATTCCAACACGGTGTGATCTTAAACCTGAGGAGAGAGTATTCCTGCGTACGAGGGTACCATGATGCTTACCAGACACGATATATTTGTGGAATCTGTGACCATGCAGCCTGACATCCAGTCAGTGATTATAAGGATTAAACTGCCATCCCTCCAATTTAACATTTGTAACATTTATCTGCCTACATCCGATAACTTCTCACTCACGGATTTAGAAGATCTACCCAGGTACCACAGCATTTTCTATGGGAGACGTTAATGCCTATCGCCCTCTTTGGGGCTCACCTTGGACTTGTGCAAGAGGTAATTAATTGCAGATTTTTTGGACAATTATAACTTAACTCTTCTGACACCAGAGAGCCTACATTTGTTTCAGAATCCTTTAACACTTTTTCACGCCTTGATATTGCAGTCAGTTCACCACAGTTAAGAGTTACTTTGCAACGGCATGTAATCTCTGATTTACACTCTAATGACCACTTTCCATGTCTTATTAATCTCTTAACACAAGATATATGTTCCACACGTTTGCCTAGATGGTGCTTGGATCAAGCCACATGGAACCTTTACTCCCAGTTGGCTGTGTTTAATTACAATGAGCACGACTGTGTGGATGTTTTCGTCGAACATCTTACAGAGACAATTCTTTGAGCTCAATTGACTGCCCAGGCCTGTCAATTTCCGGTCCCTTGGAGGACTGATGAATGTCGAAAGGCCATTTGTGCTCCTAGGCATGTTCTTAGGGTTTTTCCAGCGTCACCCTACACTGTATAACCTGATCCAGTACAAGAAAATACGTGCCAAGTCTAGACAAATCATTAAGGATAGCAAGACATTGTGGAGCAAGTTTGTAACTTCATTTAATCGACATACACCTTCTCTGTCGTTTGGGATAAGTTAAGGCGTGTGGCCGGAAAATCGACCACATACCAATTGCTGGTCTTCAGCTGCAGGAGTAGTTGTTGATACATTTGAGCAGGTGATGTTCCTGATATATACCTGGGCTTTTGAACTGCCACAATACATGATGAGGCAGGAAGCCTCAGTGGCCAATTGTGCAACTTCCTCAGAGAAGATACCGAGCAGTGGTTGGAAGAAAATTCAGACTTCATTGGTAGCCTAGACGAAATTAACGAGCCCATCACTGTAGAAATAGATGAGTCGAAGCTCTTCCAACAAGTACCACAGAGGGATGTGGCGCTGAGGACAATTGGGTGTTCTACAGTATTGAGAGGAGCTCCGGGAAATGCTCGACAGGAGGGCAGAAACCCTGGAGACCCTGATCATTGAGCATATTTTATTTAGAAGCTCATTATCTTGGATGGATGGGCTTCTTACGCCAATATGGGAAATCTGTTTGACTTTGTTCACTTTGTTGACCCCGAGGACAACTCCATCCACACGCAGAATGTGATGATTTGTGTATACAGGCACTCAACTGCTTGGTCATTAGTGCCCTTTTAAAACAGATAATGGAAAAGGTCAGAGATAAATATGAATATAAAATTATAGCAAAAGCCAGAAATAAAGGTCAATATAAAAGATGGGAAAAGTTAGAAATAAATATATAAAACAAAATAAGAAGTATGAAACACCTGAATTGAACATAACTAAATCCGCATTTGGAAATTTACCTTTGACACAAAATTAAAAATCATATCATCTGCTAAGTCTTCCGCATGACTGGCTGGCAAATTCAATGTGTTCCGAAGATTTGCTAGAGCAATATACTGTAGCAATACGTGATGGACTGACAGATCTTTGTTACAAAGTGGACAAGCAAGAGCAGGATCACGCTTATAAAAGATAACTGTGCATAAATTTAAATTGAGTTTTGTTTATGGACGCTCAGTAACTGCTATGGTCCTTAGCGTCCCATTCTATACTGAGCGTGAAAGACCGTTAATTTTAAAATTGCAGTGGCCAATACGCAACCAAGCCAAAATCACCTCCTCACGATGAGATACGCGACAGGAAGTTACCCAGTTTATCAGATTGTCCTTCACTACTCTAAGCTTATTTCTGCGGAGAGCTAACCACTCCTCGCGCCAGCACCACTCTCTGCACAAGCAGCCCAAAGTCTTCCGTTACTCGAGGTATCGTAACACTGGATTCTATGTTTGCCGCCTTAGCTGCCAAATGTGCTAGTTCATTCCCCGGCAAGTCAACGTGTAGGTATCCAAGCACACTCCACATTAACGCCAAAGCGTATAAAACATCCTAAATTTGCTGCACAATGGGGGTGGTAGTTGTACAGCTCAAGAAGGCTCTGAAGTGCACTAAGGGAATCACTCAAAATGAGACAGTCTCCCAATTCACAACGGCTTACATAAAAAAAATGAACAATTTGAACCTTCAAAAAATGACAATTCCCATCTTTAATAACGGATATCTCAGAAACAGCTCATGCCACAAAAAACTTCTTTTAAATATATTGTATGTTTTAAAGAGATCTACATTTTTTGTGTAGTACGTTTTCGTCTATCGTTTAATGTTTACCAGTTATACAAGATTATAAAAAATTCCTTCCGAATGAAGAGGACTTCATAGGCTATTCCCCAAAAATTCAAGATATACATTTTATTTGTCATGTAAACACCTTTAATTTATGGTATTTTAATCAATATCGTTACAGCCAATTTTTAGAACAAAAATTTCGAAAAATACTCCATGTAAAGGGTAGTTTGGGGTGGGAGGATTGTGTTGAAAAAATTTGAGTCACACCTTTGGAAGATATTGAACTTAAATACCAAGTTTGGTATTTATTGACTTTTCATTTTTGAGTTATGCTGTTTTCTCTCTCTCTCTCTCTCTCTCTCTCTCTCTCTCTCTCTCTCTCTCATGCACGTACACACACACACACACACACACACACACACATTTCCACAAATGCTTTATTTGGATTCAGCAGGAGTCAAAACATGTATTTCTGGTGGAATCTCAGTATCAAATTTTGGGGTGGAATGCAGTACTTCCCCTACTTACTATATGTAGTAGGGAAAGTAAAAATTAACAGATACAGACAAAAACTTTTAATATTTACACTTTGAGACTTGGCAAAAATAGCATTCTATAAAAGAGGAATAAAATCCTCCAAGGCTCCATCATGTGTTGGACCCAATTTTGATTTTTCTTTGCAACGTTTACCAACCAATTTCTAGTACACGCATATTGCCATAACTAAATGCTATTCTCAAACGCTCTGCATGAAATACATAAATAAAATAAACATTTTGCAGTACAGGTTTTCTTCTCAAAATAGTACTTGTAAAGGGTTTTAAGGTATTTGAAGTTTTATTTTTATTTCACTCCTCTCACACAACGGATAATAAGTAAAACTGCTGTTCTTCAGATATAATAAAAAATAACACACATGGTGTCTATGTATACAACTACAATGGCTCACTCGACATTGTTTGCATGGGTTGGCAACATTTATGCCTACAGTGTATTTTCCATTTGTACGGTTGGCAACAACCGCTTAGGCCACGCCCACATCGCTGCTAGCAGAAGACAGGTCACTATTATACAGCATAACACAGTTTTAACTGTATTATACTTGGAAAATTGAAAGAAAGATCAAAATGTAACACATTCGGGAGTGCATAAAACGTACATGCAGACAACGTATAAAAATGGGTTTTTATTCTAGTTTTATGTAAAATTTTAATTTTAAGACCAGCTCAAAGTACACAGAATCTCTAAATACTGGGGCTCTACTGTGCATACACACACGGAATTTAAATCAATTTGAGTACACATTCTGTACTGAATATGCTGGAAATGCGATTTTTAGATCAAATCGAATCTTAGATTTCTTAGAAAATAGGATCTGATCGAAGTTTTGTGCATTTAAACACCTACCTTATTGAAATCGTAATTAATACACTTAAGAACACTAACTTCTACCATACTTATTGTGATACACTGATTCCTTGTTCTTTTTGTTTTTTACACAGACATTGAAATTTGCATTGTTCTGCTATAAATTGGTACAAGCAGCTGCATTATGAATTTATCGGTGGCATGGCTCATTCGTAAATTTTCTAGGCCATCTTCCTCCTTTAAATGAAAGCGAACTATACATTCCTTTCCACCATTCTTTGCTTCCTTCATTCAACATTCAGGCGTATGATTTGCCCATTTCTTCAGTAGTGTTGTGAAACACAAGTTTTGGGTCTACAATTTTTGCAAGATTATCATTTGCTTTTGTTGTGCCGTTGTTCATGCTACAACTTCACATAGAACAAATTAACATTTGTGTTTAACAGATTTGCACCTTGCCAAAGTAAGTCGAATTTGAGTATCCAAAACAATCTTAATACATATGAAATTTGACATGGAAACGCTGTATTCGGTATGGCAAGTGTACTCAGATTGATTTAAATTTTTCAAGGAAAGTAGATATAAAAATATAAAGAACTTCAATTCCTTCTGCTTTCCCAATGAAAGGTTGCCTAATAACAAAGCATGCTTAACAAATAAAGTCAATAATAAAAATAACAATTACAAACAAGAAACATAGTACCAATGAGATTATAACAATGCAGCAAAGTCGGTTAGAACATATAGAAAGATAAATGCAGTGTTAATATTAACTAATACAATTTAAAATTGATGCCAAACCTTTTAGCACCATGATTACTACGTTCAGGATGATTTTGTTTGATACCAAATTCACCACAGGACTTGATGAACACAGTGCCCCTAGTACCAATCATTACACCAATAATCTTGATGTTGGAAAAGATTGTATTTGTTTTTATAATATGAAATGGTTGGTTCATAGATGGATTTATTTTCTTCATGATGTCCAGAGAAATTGTAGTCATTACCATGCTAGCCTCTAGTTCACAAGGACGCAGGTTTAAACCTGGCAGAAAGCAATGGATTTTTTCAGACATAAAAATCCAGGGCTTCCTTTGGAAGGGAAGTAAAGCGGTGGTCTTGTGTCGTAGATTTACGGCATGTTAAGAACCTCAAGCCTGATAAAGAGGCTCCTGAGCAAAATTACCAGTCTTTCACACCCAATATACAATGGGACGCTAAGGTCCATAGTAGCTAAAGAGCGTCCATAAATAAAACCCAACTTATTTATATGATTCAATTAAAATAGTAGAATCAATAATGGTTCTGTTAGAAGAATTGGAATCAATTGTGATTATATGAATGTGCCTGTTGCTGCCGTTCTCTGCTGTTCCATAAACCTTTCCTTCAGAACATATTTGCTAGTACTGTTCTTATTTTATGGTATTAGTGTTTCTTAGAAGCTCACCATAAGACAGGAACCCTAGACATTCATATTCAGTGTGTCAACATCTAGCGTGTTACCATCTTGGGATCTGCCAGGGATGCTTCCAAGAGAAGGAACATTAGCAGTCATTTTTCAAACTACTCTTTCCATTCTGAGCTGGTTAAACCTTCAGATCTACTTATCTTCCATTGGCCAGCATGTACACGTGATATAGCATCACGTAATGCTGTAGCAAAGTGGCCTGTTTCCTGTTAGCATGGCCTAGGTGGCCATTACCAAGCATACAAATGGGAAACATACCAAAAGCATGACATTTTGCTAACCCATGCACAGAAGTGTGCTGTTGTAGTTTGTATACATAGAGGGCATGTGTGGTGGTATTATTATCATTATTAGTGTTGTTATTTATCTGTGTAACAATATGTGTACCATTTATTTTGTGTGTGATGTGTTTACTCTGAAATTAAAGCATTTTCATTGGGTATGAATTAAAATGCAGTTTTTGTTCATTTTGT
This sequence comes from Deroplatys truncata, assembly GCA_030765065.1. Lineage (NCBI taxonomy): Eukaryota > Metazoa > Arthropoda > Insecta > Mantodea > Mantidae > Deroplatys > Deroplatys truncata. Next base: position 12,065,944 of record CM060982.1, on the reverse strand, counting down.
ACAATAACTAGTCTTTGATACAATATATCCATGAAAAAATTGCTTAATACCAAACCTCTTCCTATTTTGCCCTAATGACCTTTGAGCTTCCTTTCCTTCAAGTTATTTAAAACAAATTCTACCTTAATGGCCTTCATATCTAATTTCCTAAAGCTTTTAACAGTATCAAATAACAAAAGTTTGATATTAAAATCCTACCGTATCATACACATTTTTAATTTCCCTGAATAAAAGACAACTTTTTAAAACAGGAAACATGCGATTATTAAAAGCGCATTACTCAAAAACGAAAATTAAATACACAGAATGTTATACAATACACACATAAAAAATAAATTAAAAATGGCTAAGTTAATGACATATTTTATATTTCTTTTAATGCCTTCATACACCAGTAATTTAATGTTGATGTAAGGCTATTTTCATGCCACAATGTTATATTCTGTGATGCAGTAATTTGTATCACAAATTACTTAAATGTAAATAATGATTGTAGTATGAATATGCATTTTTATGTGACATTGATTTGAGATGTTTCTTGACTGTAATTATTGTTGATAAGTAAGTTTCTACGACCTTACTGAAACTGTCAATAATAGCGCAACAATGCAGCGAGGGGGTGAGCTGTTTATCATTATTGGAAACAAGGAAGTTACGTAATGTTGGCGCGTTTTTCCGTTTAGAACCTTCTGGAATATTTCCCTAGAGCATGTGTATTCATAATTTTCATTGGATATAAAAATAGACGCTAATGTTGGCGCGTTTTATTAGCCAATAGTAATTCAGTTATAATCTTTAGGCATATCGGGGAGTGGGTTTATAAAAGCAGTAGGTTTGAGGTAAAGCCATGTCAGTTCATCAAAAATCTGTGTACACTACACGTCGTCTTCAGTCAGTCAATTCGTCGAAAGTATTTGTACGGCAAACGTCGGGTATCGATTCACAAGTTACGCGCAGCAGAATTATGAATAATCTAAAGTGTTGTAAGGTTAATTATACAAAAGGTTGAAGTGGATTAAAAGTGAACAGTTTCAGTTTGGCGAGTGTTAAGATCAATGTATAAATGTGATAGTTAACGTGTTTGACAATAAATGTGTAAAACAAATTTCTTCATCAGTGTTATATTTGGATAAAAGATTCCTTTCCGTTTACACATTCTGATCAAGAGACATGTTCGACTGAAAAATAATAGCTAGCCGGAGGACAGTAAACAAAACTTAAAATTCTTTCAAACACTAATACTACCACAAATTGCTAACACTAGATGGAGCTACAAACCGAACAAATGAATGACGTCACAAGATGGCTTCACATGAAGTAAACACACATACACAAACATCACAAGCATCAACATTATAAGTAATACCGTTACAAATTGGCACCACAACGTGGGGCTACAATAATGTTTAATAAATAACATTAAACTACAACAAATTGGCGCCCAACGTGGGGCTCAATAAATAAATAATGTCACAAATTAAACTACAACAAATTGGCACCCAGAACGTGGGGCAGAGTGACCAGGAAAGGAACACGATGACCAGGAAAGGAGCAGAATAACCAGGAAGGGGCAGAATTAACCAGGAAGAAGTGAGATGACCAGGAAGGGGCGAATGGAGAAGTGAACTGAACTACAAGACGCAGATTCCAGAAACAACTATAGGAACGACAGACTACGCGGATGAGTGGACACAAAAACATCAAGACGACGTAGATTCATCATAACACAACGCAGAAGCAACATATAACCTAGGAGAGAGGGGCAGAAAGCTGGACATCAAAGTAACAGCAACAGACAGCATCACAAAGGTCAGAGTATAGTAATTTTTTTTTAGAAAACAAAATTGTAACAATCAAAAGGAATGGTAGGATAAAGAAAACAATGGCTACTAATAATACAGAAGAAATAATTATGGAGGGAGATAATGTAACAGTTAGCTGTAATTCAATACAGGGTACAGAAAATAGCTCAAACAATGTATTTGAGGGAGGAAATGTTAGTGCAGAAAGTGAGAATAGAACAGCAGGAAATGTTAATTTTGATGCTGGTATGATGATGGAAATTATGGAAATGTTGAGAAATTTTGGTAAAAAATTAGAAAAGAGTTTTGAACAAATCAATGAAGATATGAAAAAAAGGAATAGGGAAATAATGGGAGATATAGAAAATAGAAATAGGAAAATAATAGAAGGATTTGAAAAGAAAGTTATGAAGCTAGATAGTAGTATGCCAAAAATGAGAGATGAAAATCAGGAAGTAATAGCAAGTGAGATAGAAGTTTCAAAGAAAATGCTAGACAAAAGCAGGGAAATAGGTAACAAAAAAAGTGAGGTTAATACTAAAAGTGAACATGTTGATGTAGAATGTACAGAGTTAGGAAGTCGAGTGAGTAGTATTTCAAGTGAGCTAAGAGAGATGAAAGAGGTTACAAATGCAGATTTAATTCAGGTGCAAGTTAATTTCAGAGGGGAAATATCTGAAATTCAGGAGTCAGTAACACAGAGAAATAAATTGTCTGAAGAAGTTAAAGATTTGTCTAAAGATTTGAATCAAAAGCTAACTTCTGAAATTAACAAGTACCAAGCTTTTCAAAGTGAAAACTCCAGTCCAGTACAGTTTAGTACAGATTTGTCAGAGTACTCTCAGATTAAAGAGATAGTAGAAGAATTGAAAATGACAGTTGTTAAAAGATGTGTTGTTCAGGAAACTGTAGATTGTTTTCAAATGGTATCAGGGGGTGAAATTTCATATGAATCCTTTAAGAGGTTATTCATGAACAAAAATTTGAAGGTTAGGATACGGCTACGAGTAATGTTTAGCCACACACAATTTGATCCAGGAGGGTAAATAGCAATGAGATGTAAAGTAAATGCTGGATAGTTAAAGATGACTTGCAGAGAAATGTATTGGAACGTAAGAGGGTTAACTATTTATATATGTCATGTGAAAGGAGAAATAAAATTTTGGACATAATTAATTTAAAAAAAAAAAAATAACATTTTTTTAGTAACTGTAACAGTATCTGAAATTGAGAATGTAAAAATTGAAACTTAATATGATATTAAAGTAAAAGTACGTAACTATAATTCCAAGAGTATTTTGAATATAATGTACAAAACAACAAAAATGGGGTAAAAATAATTTAAAAAAAACAAATACTTATGTAGCAAACAGAAAAATGTGAAACAGTGTCTAGATTTAGGAGATGTAAATATATTTGTGTAGAGGGTGAATATTTTTGGTAAATATGTTTGATAATTACAAAAAAATTCTTGAATTGATAAATGCACAAATTTTTGTCAACAACTTAAGAAAGTAAGCAATTTTCTAACAGTAATTAAATAATTCAGGGTACAGTATTGGCTATATATACACACATATATATAAAAAAAAATTGTAATGTTAGATTAATGTCTAAACACATTAAACCAGAGCCAGTAAATAGTGGCGAGATTAAGACAGAACATATGTCGTGTGTTAAATGCGTGTGAAGTGTCAAGTGAAAGTGATAGCATGTGTTCCAAGATTTAGGAGACTAAAAACCCAATTATAAAATTTCCAAACAAGTTGTAAATATTTATAATTATGTTTCTAGTGGGGCATATGATGCATGTAAATAATGATTGTAGTATGAATATGCATTTTTATGTGACATTGATTTGAGATGTTTCTTGACTGTAATTATTGTTAAGTAAGTTTCTACGACCTTACTGAAACTGTCAATAATAGCGCAACAATGCAGCGAGGGGGTGAGCTGTTTATCATTATTGGAAACAAGGAAGTTACGTAATGTTGGCGCGTTTTTCCGTTTAGAACCTTCTGGAATATTTCCCTAGAGCATGTGTATTCATAATTTTCATTGGATATAAAAATAGACGCTAATGTTGGCGCGTTTTATTAGCCAATAGTAATTCAGTTATAATCTTTAGGCATATCGGGGAGTGGGTTTATAAAAGCAGTAGGTTTGAGGTAAAGCCATGTCAGTTCATCAAAAATCTGTGTACACTACACGTCGTCTTCAGTCAGTCAATTCGTCGAAAGTATTTGTACGGCAAATGTCGGGTATCGATTCACAAGTTACGCGCAGCAGAATTATGAATAATCTAAAGTGTTGTAAGGTTAATTATACAAAAGGTTGAAGTACGTGGATTAAAAGTGATCAGTAAGAAGTTATTATAACAGTTTCAGTTTGGCGAGTGTTAAGATCAATGTATAAATGTGATAGTTAACGTGTTTGACAATAAATGTGTAAAACAAATTTCTTCATCAGTGTTATATTTGGATAAAAGATTCCTTTCCGTTTACACACTCTGATCAAGAGACATGTTCGACTGAGAAATAATAGCTAGCCGGAGGACAGTACACAAAACTTAAAATTCTTTCAAACACTAATACTACCACAAATTGCTAACACTAGATGGAGCTACAAACCGAACAAATGAATGATGTCACAAGATGGCTTCACATGAAGTAAACACACATACACAAACATCAACATTATAAGTAATACCGTTACAAATTGGCACCACAACGTGGGGCTACAATAATGTTAAATAAATAACATTAAAACCATCGCATCTGTTTAGGCATTCATGTACCGCTAATTTAATGTTACAATGTTGTTATACCATGCGCTGCTGTTCCTAGGGTTGGCAAAGCTCAAACCACTTACGCCACTGCTAGCAGAAGACAGACCACTTTTATACAGCATTATCTAGTATCACTCCTATGCCTTTGTGCAATAATGAACACTGATGTATATTCTTTTTGGCATTATTACTTTTTTGATTTTCTAGGCATTAAGAGCTTGTATTTGTATTTGATTTTTCATTCATGGAAATTCAGCCAACTCTCTTTGTTTCAGTTTTGGGTAATCTACACAGTGTGCACTTCTCTGCTACTGAAATTATGCTGGAGGAACAAATATGCTGGTACCTTATCGAACAGTATTTTCATTTCCCACCGCTGCGCCGAGGGCCAAATTGAAATAAGAGTTTTATTTATGGACGCTCTTTAACTGCTGTTTCTTAGCGTCCCATTCAATATTGGGCATGAAAGACCGGAAATTTTGCTCAGAGGCATCTTTATTGGGCTTGAGGTTCTTTTACGTGCTATAAATCCAAGTCATGGGACCACCAGCTTTGCTTTGCTTCCCTTCCAAGGAAGCCATGCCAAGGATTTTTACGCCTGAAAAAAATCGGTAATGTTGCTGCCGTCCTCTCCCTGTCCTACGTCACCGTATGCTGCCAACATGCTAAAGTAAAACATCACTAGAAATACGCGAGTGGCAGCAATGCATTAATGGTGTTGGCATTATGCATACATGCTGACGAGACGGAGAAGACCGCGGGAAAGTCCCTCTATCGTTTATTACTGGGTATACAAATTATTCTTACTCAAGCTTTTTACTTCCTCTATCATGTACCTAGTAGGTAGAGAAGGTATTGAATTCCATCCAAAAATTCGAGACCGCGCTTTTGCTGCAACTACATGTTTTGTGGTCCCGTGAATCGAAAGAAAGCAAAATTGAAAAGTCAGATAAATACCACACCTGGTATTTAGGTTCAGTACCTTCCAAAGATGCGACACGAAGAGTTTTCAAGAAAATCTCCTTCCCCAACTACCCTTTACATGCAGCATTTTTTGAAAACTTTTAATTCTTTGAAAAATGGCTCTAACACTTTTTATTAAAATATCATATATTAAAGATATTTGTATGACAAATAAAATAGGGCTGGCTCCGTAGTTCAGTCTTTAGAGCACCTCCTTTCTGTACCAAGGGTCCCGGGTTCGATTCCCAGCTTGGGGTGGGAATTTTTCTGTATCCAAGATTATTCCCTATCCTCCCTCAGAGTCTGGAAGTATGAATGAGAGTGTATGATCTAATGATTACAAAAACCAAAAGTGCAAGAAACCCAACGACAAGCGAATACGAGTTAACACCATTGCTTTAGGCAATATATGGTTAAAGGTAGACTACAAATGGAACTTTAAGAAAAATAAAATTTATATCTTGAATTCTCTGGAAATAGCCTGTGAAGTCCTCTTCATTCGGCAGGAGTTTTGTATAATTGGTAAATGTTAGCGATAGACAAAAACATACCACACAAAAAATGTAGATCTCTTTAAAACACACAATTCACTTAAAATGTTTTCTGTGGCATAACCCATTTTTGAGATATCCGTTATCAAAGATTCAAATTTTTCAATACCTGTCATTCTTTTAAAGTCTTATCGATTTCAATTGTTTCTCACGATGTCATGGAAACGGTATGGATATTGCCACCTCATTGCAGTACATGCGTGGCTCATGGACAATGACAATGCTGCCACCGCTTCTGTGTAATGTATGCCGCTGATATTTCACTAATTTACAACAATGTGTTCTTGGCCCAATGACAACAATGCTGACGCTGCTTCTGTGTAATAACGTATATGTGCGATAAGGTGTTTGCCCTAAAAGAAAAGCATTTTCACTGGGTATGAATCAACATGCAGGTTTGGTTAACTTGTACAATAAGTGTGCTTCAATGCAATATAACAAAGAAAAATTGTATGTGTTTGAAATAACCGCGCCGCACCGCGAATTTCGTGTTACAATGTTATCTTCTGCGCCTTCATTTCCTACGGTTGGCAACGCTCGAACTCCTTAAGCCACGCCCAGGCATTCATTCTCCATACTGCCAACATACACTTCATTCTAGTGTTATTAATCGCTACAATGTTGGTATGATTTAGCGAGGTGACGTAGGACAGGGAAAGGACGCCAGCAACATTACCAAAATATCACCACCCTCTGCTCTATTCACCTTACCCATAATTGACCATGAGGGTCATTGGGGTTTCGGCTAAATTGTCATACTGTTTCCCCGCATTTATACGTGAAGTAAACTGAGGATTCACGAAAGTAATTACCTTACTTGTGGAAGTAGTTGTATATGAAGTCGGTGGTGCATAAATCTAAGGTTGGAACTCGAATTGTTTGTGCATCACTGAAATGGTGTAATTAGCAAAGTTACTAGAGTAAACGCGGTCATCTTCACGGTAAGACTGCTGCAGATTCGGAAGTGCCAACTGCAGTACGAATTAGGTAATCCGCTAAGTGAAGAAGGTGTTGGTATGCTGGTTGTTGTTGTTAATTTCACAGCCGCTTAAAATAAGAGCGCGAATGATTCAGAGTCAGCTGAGAATACAGAAGAGAAGAAAATGGCTTGCAGAGGGTGTCAAATATGCAAGCGGAATTGGTAGGCTTTTAATTGTTCAACAAAATGTTCCGTGCAAGGGGTAATCTTGCGTGGGAGGATTTCATTGAAAACCTTTGTGTCGCATCTCTGGGAGATACATAACCAAAATACCATGTTTCGTGTTTATCCGACTGTTCGTTTCCGAGTTATGCTGTTCACAGATGGACATGTTTCCCATTTTTTTCTTTTTAATGTTTAACAAAATGTTCAGTGCAAAGGGTAATCTGGGGTGGGAGAATGTCATTGAAAACCTTTGTGTCGCATCTCTGGGAGATACATAACCAAAATACCAAGTTTCGTGTTTATCCGACTGTTCGTTTCCGAGTTATGCTGCTCACAGTTGGACATGTTTCCCAAGATAAATGGCTGACGTTTACGTTCCGTGAATTCAGATACGTAAGATTATACACTAAAAAACCCCAAAGGGAATAAGTTGGGGATGTATCTGTGCGATTGGCGGCATTAATTTTTCTGATGTTGGTTGCATTGCGTTGAAGTCAGAGAATGACAGACAGTGCCATCTGTATGAGACACAGTGCCATCTGTTGTATTTTTAAGATACAACCGCAGTCGCTAATGCGGGCAAAAGTGACACAAACGAGGGAAACAGTATGACAATTTACCCGGGGTTTCTAGCCCACGCAAAATTTTGCATATAAATAGAATACGGCAAAGCATATTCTACATGTAGTGCAATATTATTCACATTAATTAATTAATGTTAATAAAATAAGTCACTGAATGAGCCTTGCAGTATAACAAAAGGGAATCACTAATTTTACTGGCATTCAATTTGTTTGTAAAAACCACATGTCTCTGAACATCAATGACAGAACAAGTTGTTCCAGATTTCGTATCTACCTAATGAGAATTGCAGCATTTTGCAGAACACAACGGGAGATTGAAGTGAAGTTTGTGGGAGGGTTTACATCAACCATTCTTAATATGCATAGCCCTATTGCTCATAGGTCAAGCATTTTTATGCATTCAAAGCTTCCTTAAAATAAAGGATATTTTAATTCAATTGACGTATATTGGCTAATTGTAACAATTATGCGGGTAGGATTATTCCGTATGCGGGTAGGCCTTTAACCGCAGCTGCTCCACTCCTCTTCTAAAAAATATCGGCTACGCTTTGGGGCTGAGAGCCCTCAATCCCTCGGGTACGCCTTGCGGTTTAGGGCCCTCGAAGTTACAATGTTGAAACTCCGATTCCGTAACTTTCGTAACATTTCATACATCACACCCGCATACGGAATAATGTCCAAACCTTGGCTTAAACAAGTATCGTCCTGCGCTTATGGTCTTGATATTAACAGCAGCAACTTTTAAGTCTGGTCCATCACGACACGATGAGTGGTTTGTTGGGAGTGCATAACCACGTGTTGTGACTTTGGTGTATTTCCGGGCTGCAACTTATCATCTCATATTATAAGTTTGTTGAAAGCGTCAAATGAATATTGCTACGTTGTTTTAATTAAATCTGATCTATATACCTAAAATTGCTTCTCCCTAGTAAACACATATTTAACATTACCTGATCCGCCATCTTCTACAGGAGCAAGAAAGACACCTCGATGCCAGTATGCACAAATATTAATATGTAGCCCAGGTCTACCAACGTGCGATTACCAATCGCCAAAAATATTAATCAAGTTAAACGCAAATACCACGGAGGAAAGTATTAAATTGTGATCTACACTAATATTATATGCAGAGAAAATTTATTTGTCTGTTTGTACCCACTTTCATAAGTCTTTCACTCTTGAGATATCCTATTCTCTCTGGTGGACGTGGACTACAAAACACAATTCAATTTCAGTTCATAAATTATTAAGGCTTGTATTCATAAACGTTATTTCCAATGACGATTGCTTTATTAGGAAGTCTTAACATTATTGAAAGTCTTATTCATAGACAACAGTTTCGTAACTTTAACTTTGACTCTGGAAAATTCAGACAAAATACTATACAGTACCAATACAAGATACTCAGACGATTTAACATGGGAATAGTTGATAACGCCGTCACCGTCACCGTCAAGCGTAGCGGTCTGGACGGACAGCTGATTTAACTATAATATGAATAATTAATAAATGGAAATGATGTCAATCACGTCATGATTTTTGTTAAAAGGGGAATAAATATGAGAATTGTGGTTTTCTTAATGTGGATCACAAACAGGAATGCAAGGCTTTATATTTCAAGCGTGGAATGGAGTTAACCTTAACAGGACACAATATAGGTAATATAGGATATTAGTCATCATTTAGGCCTACATTAGTGGGAAGAGTTTCAACTCCAGTAACTGAAGGGTCCAGGAAAAAAAGCAGGGAAGTCAATTTTTCCAAGAAACACAGAAAATGGATTTTTAATTATAAAACGCAATGGGTGATTCCTATACAAAATACTTCTTTCAAACAAAGTGAAATATGAAGTTTCGGATGTAGTGAAGCAAATAAAATGGTGCTCAATGTCTCTTATATTAATAACATCACACAAACAAAAAGTTCACTCCAACAGCACTTTTTTCAGGAAACAAACCAGGCAAGTCACCTGAAACAGAAAGAGAACCAGGCATGTCAGCTATCCGAGATTTTGTTTGTAATTAAGATTGTATTACCATTATGTAAATACTATTCGTTATTATTATTACAACCGTGGAAACTCTCAGTTATCTCACAGGTTATCAGTTATGTGCCAATCCTTAGAAACATTTCACTGCTGGTAGACCAAAGAATTTCATGAGTATCGTAGTACTTAGCTTTGGAAATATGTAGAACATCTGCGTACAACATAAAAATTGGTTACTATATTACATATAAGTAACTTTATCAAAAAATTTGAAGGATAGAATAATATTTCTACTAAAATTACCTGAATAGGCCGAAGAAGGTAGTTCAAATACTCCTGACCTCTGTGTTAAAGCACCTTTGTCAGGTTTTCTTATGATATTGGATACCATCGCTCCGTTATATGTAGCTATCCAGTTCAATAGACGTGGGTAGACGGGCGAGGCCCCAATTTCCTTTACGGGCTGGGTCTTAAACGGACATTTGAGTACATATTTTTTATCTAAAAATGTTTCTAATCATACACCATTTCCTGACATTCACAACAATGAAAGGAGATGGTTTGGTTCTTGAATTTACAATCATTCTTATGAACTCCCCTGGGGTTTCTTCCTTTGTTTCAAATTCCAAAGACCAACGTACTTATCACATTCTATGTATGAAGGACCTCGTTTTGGAAATGTGATCCTGATGTTTGTCAAGCCATGGATGATATTATGAACCACGTAATACATGAAGCGAAAAACAGTGAAATTTTTGTTTTGCCCACCAGCAGAGTCACAGGCCACTTGAAGCTTTTCAACCTCGTCATCAAGATAGTTCATAATGAAATGAAAGATAAACGAGGCTACATCGTTGAGACCTTTCTTTCCAATACCCTCGTGATACACATAAAAAGCTCACTGGCCTGTAGAGGGAATGTGGATGTTGAATGAATACATTGATAGCCGACGCTTGTAGTACACGTCGTTGGTATTTATATTCTGTATTGGGACATTGTTAGGAAAATCAAACAAAATTAAAAAAGTAAATGGCGGGATAGGTCGTACTGCTGTCTATTGGTGGGCAGATGACTTACCTGGTTCTTTCGTTGTAACAGTTGACTTGCCTGATTCTTTTCCTGTATGCCAAAACTTAAACGGCAAACAAATCCATGACTAACCAGTTTCTTTCCCTGTTTCATACATCTAAAAGATGGCTTTTTCCACGGAGTATCCAAAGGCATATCAAACTCGTATAGAAAAAAAGTGACTTACCTGTTTTTTTTCCTGGACCCTTCAATTATAAGACATATTTTGAAGTTCAATGTATTATCATTCATATGTTTTGCGATGCTGCCGAGTAAAATCTAACGTTAACACAGTTGTTTTGTGCCGAAAATACGAATATCAAGTGCTACCAAGGCGTATTTTAAAGAAAAGCAGATTTTGACCCAAAGAATCTCTCAAAGCATAGAAAGATGAAATCGAACCTACGTTTCGTACAAACCATGCTTAAAACACGACACCCAGATGTTTTACTTTACTCTGCTCCTCAGCAGTCTGTAAACGATTCCGACTGACATGCTGCTAGGCCTTCATTCCATATTCATTTTGAAATGTGATAGAATGCACACACAAAATAATTTGTAACTTATATTTTTAAATTATCTCTAAGCAAAGGCAAATAGTCAAGCAAAGGCATAATTTGACTATAATCTTGCAGAAGATTGTATTTGAACAAACGGCTGCAATTTTCCATATCGTACTTAATTGGAAAGAATACAGCAAATCACCTTAAGATGTACCACTGCTGTGAAACATTCAAATGTTGTCTCAGGCACCGCACGGGATGGTTCAGGAGGTAGCGTCTGTGGCCCGCATTTGGTAGGTCCCAGGTTCAATCCCCGGCTTGCGCCTACTCTGATCATGTTTTTCTAATTTTTCCCGGCTTGTCAGGCGAAAGTTGGAGTGGTTTCTTTCATCCAGCGAATGTCCTGTGGCTCCATTTCGTTCCATTAATTATTTCATTCATCCTTCAACCAGTTTTGTCTATTTCAGGATTGAAAATGTTGGCGATGGTGCTTCGGTGGAGCGTGGGAGTGAAAAGGATGCTCTCTGCGAGCCTTTTCCGCCCCTAGGCCTTCGGCTGATAGCCGGGGTATAAGGACCGCCCTTGGGGAGACGTTGGACCCTATGTGGGGCGGGGTCCCGATCTGTCTATCCGACTGGCGAGGCGCATACATCTGGAAACTGTAGGGACCCTGGCATTGCTGTGCCATCACTCCTGTTTCCGGCCGCCCAGTGTCTCAATTCGCCTTATCCTTCCCTCCCAGGGGCGCCCCCCTCGCGGGGCATCGGTATAATATCCTGATTAACTGGATTGGTACCAAATCCCCATCGCCAGTGCTTAAAGTGGGCCGGTATGAACCGGGTACGCATCTGAAAGCTAAGAAACGAGCCGGTATGGCATACCGTTTATGGAACTTGTGAAAATTTTATTTGTCCTATTCCTTTACTGGTCATCCATATCGTCATTACAGAACTTAGTTTAAGTTTCAAGAATAAAAATTGCGGCTTGTTTGTTTTTTCTACAATGGATACTATTTTCGTATTATAGCAGTGTTGTTTATTTGTGTCGTCGTTGGTGATATAGTGATTAACATGCTAGATACCCCTGCCGCGGGTTCAAACCCAGCGGAGGGCGATGGATTGTCTGGCGTAAAAATTCTTAGCATGGCTTCCTTCGGAAGGGAAGTGAAGCCAACGGTCCCTTGTCGTAGATTTACGATACGTAAAATAGCCTCAAGCCTGATAAAGAGGCCTCTGAGAAAAATTATCGGTCTTTCACGCCCAATATAGAATGGAACGCTAAAGATCACAGCAGTTAAAGGGCGTCCATCAATAAAACTCAAATTAACTTAATTTCTGCACGTTTGTCCTACGTCTAACCCTCTCTTTCCTCACTGGTCTCACCTGAACACGAGCACTTGTCATTCTGCCCTTGTCTAACGAAAACTTGATAAGTTACTAACGCAATAATAATGTTTAGAATAAGAAAGATATATTTGAAAGCAATAAATAGTAATTTGAACAAATTAAAGTATTTGAATCATACATTTAACATTCACAGCTCAACAGTATGTTCCATTTACTGATTAATTATTATTTTTATTCAGTTTATTTGAAAACGTTTATGCAACAATGACAAATGTAACCATAATATCTGCTGTATGCAATTCAAACGGCCCTGTGGCCAGTTAAAATTGTGTCACGAGAGTCGTATGTTTGGCAAATCTCTGAATAACTATATCGTAGTAAGTTATGTCGCTCCTTATAATAAAGCGTGGTCAGCAGTCAGTAAAAGGCCATTTTAATATAACCAGTGATACGAAAAATAAAATACAGTTGTTGCTCATACAAACGTATTAACACGTACAGCTTCGAGTTCGAGTGATGCCTGGACGGTAAGCCTACATTTAAAGGCCTACGGTAGGCTTAAGGAAGTGACAGTAGAATCAAATTGTTTCCCATCGTGTTGGAATAAAGCCAAGCTAATGTATTTAAAGAAAAACACGAATGGTTAGACGTTTCTAATACTCTTAACGTCTTAAGTTGTCGTAAAGTAAAAGACTTGAAGCTTTATTCAAGTTCCGCTGTGTCTTTGTCACAGCAGTGAATTTCGGGTGATATACCTTACGGGTCTAATATAGAAAGCCAGTAGTAACCCTCACGAAAGAAAATATTCAAACACAAGAAAATTCATGTTCATTGTGCAGTAGAAAAAATATTATTGGAGGTTGAAAAACATACTTTGGAAAACTTTTTGACTCTGAAAATAAGTGGAAATTTTGAAACAGCATGCTGCATTTTTCGTACAGCGTACTGAATTCCAAAACAAGATAGACCATTTGTGGACCATCTTCAAGCTACTAAACGGCTTGATATAGGGCCGAATTTTGCATAGCAAAGTTGTGTGTTTTGACTATAACGCATATTAGTGAAGAAATGAAACTTAGAATTACGGGAAAGACATCTCGATATATCGCTTAACATCAAGCATATGGAGAATAAGCATTTCTAAAAATAGTTTGTACAAGAGTAGAGAAAGTCATGTGAGTATTACACATCAGATTTTTTTTAGTTATTATTATCCTAAATAGTTGCCAACAGTCATACATAGAAAGAAACGAGTGTGTACTGCAAACTCAAATAATGCATGTATCTGGGACAATTGGATTGGATTGTGAAGCGGAGAGCACTGCTTAAAGTGGCATTAGACATGGTGCGGTATGTAACATATATGAATAATTACAGAGTGGTGGCAACAATTTTAACAGAAACAGTAATCGGTTACTGAAAGCTAATGTCGTAATGAAATAGGGAACTATATAGTAGACTATGTAAAGAAAAATTCTGATGTGTTACACTCACATGACTTTCTCTACTCTTGCACAAACTATTTTTACAAACGCTTATTCTCCATACGCTTCATGTTAATCGAGATATCGAGATGTCAAACTTATTGCTAATTTTCTTGAGATGCAAGGGAATATGGTAGGTTATAAGCGATAGTCAAATCTTTTAAGCGCTGGTTGCTATGTGGCGCATCCCATTCTCTTTGAATGTCCAGAACATAAAAAAAATCCGATGTTACATTCACATGACTTTCTCTACTCTTGTACAAACTATTTTTACAAAGTGTTATTCTCCATCTATTTCATATTAATCGAGATAAACATTTGCAGAAACGATCTTTTGACATGCAAAGAGAATTACATTTTACACATAGCGCCCAGTTCTAAAAATATTTGACTATCGCTTAAGGCGTACTATGTTCAGCTTGTTTTGTATTTGCAAGGGCAACATAGAAATACAGTAGCCTTTAAGCACATACATATCTCTTAATAGCTGGCTGCTAGGTGCAGCACCATTCCCTTTGCCAGAAATTAATACTCTTTGCATATCCAAGACAAAAAAATGAATAACAAATTCCCATTTGAGAAAATAAGTATTGAAAATTTTAAGTGAATAACAAGCAATATCTGCAAAATGGTTCACTCAACAAAAAAATGTATACGACATAAATTGTGTATTTTAACGCGATCTATATTTTTATAGTAACATTTTGTCTATCTCTTATGGTTTACCAGTTATGCAAAAGTCGTTCACAATGAAGAACACTTTTGGAGACATTCCCAAAAAATTCGAGATATACATTTCATTTGTCATGAAAATATCTTAAAAATATATTAATCAAAATCGTTAGAGCCATTTTTGAGAAAATTAAAATTTTCGAAAAATGTTCCATATAAAGGGTACTCCGGGATGGGGGGATTTTCTTGAAAATACTGGAAGATACTGAACCTAAATACCAAGTTTGGTGTTTATCCGATTGTTCTTTCTGAGTTATGCTGTTCACAGACAACAGACACACACACGGGCATGTTTCCAAAAATGCTTTTTTTTTATTCAGGGAGTCTCAAAACATGTATTTCCGGTGAAATCTCTGTATCGAATTTTTGGGTGGAATACAATACTTCCCCTACTTACTATACGTAGTAGGGGAAGTAAAACACTTTTAAAGCAACTTGGGCTTATGTGAAGAAGGTACAAGGAACAATTTTACAGCAAAAGGCTTTTTAGCCATAACTATGAAGTGAGAATTGTTTCACAATATATTCTAATTATTATAATTTGCTACTGCATTTTATAGACAATGTATTCCTTAGAATTAATCTCCCAGCATATAGTAAATTTATAATTTGGCAATCGCGAAGGGGGCCCTGGTTGTTTCCCATTAATAAACACCGGCATTAACGATATATTTTATGCTTTCTCCTAAGAAGTGTAGTTCAAATAAATCTTGAAATGGATCTCTGGAGAACAATGAATTTAACTGAGTGAAACGAAGTGGCTTGAAGGGACCTATAAATAACTTACTTCACTTTCCTTTAGTTCTGAATAAATATTATAACTTCTCTTTGCTGTTATTGCTTAAAAACCTATTATGAGGTATACATACTTTAGCTGAAGCAACCACTCACATAAATTTCCCAGCACCCAAAATAAAAAAGTTAAATTAAATTGGGTTGCATATATGTGTGCGTGTTCTCTTTAACCACTACAGTTCTTAGCGTCCCATTCTATATTGGATGTGAAAATCCGGAAATATTGCCCAGAAGTTTCTTCATCAGGCTTGATGTTCTTTTGTGTGCCGTAAATCTACGAGACAATGCACCATCGGCTAAGGATTTTTACGCCCAAAAAATATCCACTGCTCTCGCTGGGTTTGAACCCGTGACCTTGGGAACTAGACGCTAGCATGGTATCCCTAGACTTCGGGGGACGATCACCAAAATAAAAGATGTTAATCTTCGGTGTGCGTGAACCTAGAAGATCGAAGAAAAACAATTCTCCATTAGGAAAGAAAAAAGTTTGAATACACAAAATAATTAGCATAAAACCTAATTAATGGTAAACACAAAGTTTCATTTTGTGTGTATGTATGCATGCATGTTTGTGTGTATGTATGCATGTATGTAAAATTTAATTAAATTAAGTTTTATTTATGGACGCTCTTTAACTACTATGGTCCATAGCGTCCCATTCTATTCTGGGCGTGAAAGACCGGACATTTTGATCAGATGCCTCTCTATCAGGCTTGAGGTTCTTTTAAATCTACGACACTGGACCACCGGCTTTACTTCCCTTCCGAAGGAAGCCATGCTTAGGATTTTTACGCCCGAAAAATCCATCGCCCTCCGCCGGGTTTGAACCCACGACCTCAGGAATATATGTTTGTACGTATGTATGCATGCATGTCTGTATGTATGTATTATGTATGTATATACGAATGATAAGAACTGAAAAATAACATTCTGTGAGCATAATTCATTTTACTACTTCCTGAAAAATTTTGATTTCCTTTTAACGAGGATATATGTACATGAAGTTTCATTTCTTTGGTTAATTTTCATAATATTCCTTTATATATGTAACTTTAACAAAACGTAACCTCGTAGAGAAACATAGGGTTTAAAACAGTACTTAACTATACTCTAGTTTTAGACTGTGGTACCCTATAAGAGGGTCTACCGCCAAGATTCTGAGAGGCTCCGCATAGCACTGGTAAGACAACACATCCACCACACACGATAGAGTCTTGATTCAATTGATCGCGAACTGCTACAAACCGTCAGGAAGCTGTCATCAGGGGACCGGACAGAGCAGACACTTTTACCTTTGCACGGGGCCACGTCGGTTACTTCAAAACACACCGCTAGACCAACAAATTTCATTCCAATAAGCAACAGGACAAAGTTACCCTCTACCCACCAACCGCACAGTCATTAACCACATAGACCAACAATTGGATGAATACACTACCTCTGTTCTTTCCAAGCCTTCAACTTTGCATCGATCACAAAGCACATTCCTGTAGGAAACATCGACAGCGGGGTAGAATCAACCATACAAGGGATTACAGTGAAAAGCGCGGAAGAAATACGGACGACAGTGGTCGCTGAACTCACGGGGGTTTCACTCCCGAAGTCTAACATCAATGGGGTGGAGAGTTTGGTGTTGAAGTACCTCCAAACCGGCCTATCATAAAATGCAAAAGGACCTCACCAGTACAATAGAAAGACGGTAGCACAACTGAAGAAATCTGGCCTTCCCAAAGATGTTCAAAGTTCAGTGAACCCTTCAGGCCCACCACTTAAGGCCATCTCTATGTATACAGGCCAGGAGGTCAAACAAGATAGCTGTCAAATAAGACATTTTTGGAGGCCCACACTTGTCAGGAGATTACAACCTGCATCATACGAATGCATCTTCCATATTTAAGTAGCCTGTATATAACATTTATAATATTGATGCTAACATCAACACTAGTAATTGCGAATTGTGGAGTGCAATGGTGGCGAAGAAAATAATAGAATACCTAACAATCTTCTAAAAAAATCTCTGTCCTGAAAATAGTTTTCCATGAGCTGCAGCCAAAATAAGAACAAAAGCTGCACACTTACTCGCAAGGTAAGATGATGGTCTCCCACAAATTACGGAAAGCATGTTTTCCACTAATTTATTAACGCACATTAATTGTTAATATTGAAATGTAAGACTATAAGCGACTGAGTTCTTATTTCAGCGCAAACATGCTAAAAACACTTGTAAACCATCGCATTATGTGCTCGAATGTTTTAGAATATGGGCTTAACGTTGTTACACCACGAATCATGCATCCAGGCCTGTAAATAGAGACGGTCTTGGACCAACTACACTGTACGGACTTCCTAATATCCACAAGCCTGAGGTCGTATTGCGCACTGTTTTTTACGCCAGAAGTACACCCCGCCACTAACTAGAACACTACCTCGGGAACTGTTGCTGTCTTTAATCGGATCTTGCCCCCACCATGTCAAGAACTCCGCTGAAACTCAAGAACATCACTATCTCACCCTCTAATTTACTGGTCAGTTTCGATGTGGTTTCACTGTTTTCCGAGGTTCCTCTTCCGGAAACCACCCGATTGCCCTCAGAACAATTTTCGCCTGAAACTACAGATTTATTCCGGCACAAACTGGCTTCAATTTATTTTCTGCTTAATGGTACATACTACGAACAGGTAGACATGGTAGCAATGGGAACCTCTCTCTCGTCAACAGTGTCCAACTTTTTCATGGAAAATCTAGAACACCAAATTCTTAACGGCACCTTTGAAACCTATCCATTTTTTCAGATGCGTGGACGACACCTTTATCACCGCATAGGGAGGACAGGCTACAGCATGGGAAGGTTACTGGCAACAGAGGATGAAAGAAGCTTTACCATCTCTTTCGAGAAAGAACCAAGATTCTAGACTACAGTTCAGCAAGGCCTGGAACCCGGGTTTTAAAGTGCATCAAATCCAATACATAAAACAAAAACTCATAACAAGAGACAGCTAATTGACTCAAACAGTTTTCCATAACGCCCGTAATTTTGACCACCTCAAAGTACCCGACTGTTTTCTAAGAGGTCCAGGCTTAGCGCCACAGACATTAGTATACACACGGAGGATTCCTTTTCCCCTAAATCATAGACACGTAGTTCGAGGTAGCAATGCAGCAAGATGGGACGCTCACGAAGAAAGGCTGCAGAGGAAACTTCAGGCACAGCAAAAGATTCGCAAAATTAAATCCAAATTTATTTATGGACGCTGTAACTGCTGTAGTCCTTAGCGTCCCATTCTAATTTGGACGTGAAAGACAGGAAATTTTGCTCAGAGACCTCTTTATCAGGCTTGAGGTTCTTTTACGTGCAGTAAATTTACGACATCAGACCACCGGCTTTACTTCCCTTCCGAAGGAAGCTATGCTAAGGATTTTTACTCCCGAAAAAATCCATTGCCCTCCTCCGGGTTTGAACCCGCAACCTTGGGAAATAGAGGCTAGCATGGTAACCACTACACCACGGAGGGCGACTGAAAATAGATTCCGAGGAAGCACTAGAGCTCAAAAGTGAGCTTTCTCCGCCACGGACTAGCATCGCATCAATGTCCCGCCAGGAGCGGGCCTGCCTGCCAACACCTCTCAGAGAACCCAGCTGCCGCCACTCTGCAGCCGACACCAGTGATCATCTGTGGTGTACCCACGAACCTGTCAGCATGTTTCGTGCTAGTCACAATTAAGCAACAATGGCCTTAAGCGATGAAGGCAACACGATTCATCTCTGTCCGGGGAGCATTCGCGTGGAGCTGGCCAGCGTCGCCGACCAGCAGGCTGCCTTAGCCTCGAGCCTGACCCTGATGGGAAAGCACCTTTATGGGTTGAGGTAAGCCGAATGGAACGACCAGTTCACTGCAATCGCTGCTGTGTCTAATGGTACAACTCTGATGCCTAATCTTCGACGCCGAGGTACCACTACTCCACTCCACTAGAAAAAAGCACTAAGTGCAAGAACATAATACTAACAATCACTGTAATCTAGACCTTAGAATTTACTGCAAGAATAATATACGGCTAACCAACCGGGATTATTCGGAGCGTAAATCATGTGTAATTCCAGATAATTAACAATTGACGCACTAACATGCAATGCACTCCAATATGTCATCCTTTATTGGCTAAAAGGGGTTCTATGCGAGACCGACTAATAAGCATGAAAACAGAAATGCGTACTAATATGTGGAGGAGGTTTTCGTGGGTATGGATGGCCAGTCCCATATGCTCAGCTCCGAGAGCGGCTTGGGTAAGTACATAACTGTGTTTTACTCCTCCAATTAAAACAAGGAGGACTCCTAATTAACATCATTTGAGATGCATGAGAGGCTCCGTACCACCGGGATAATGCAGACAATGTTCTGGAGACCCCACGAGTTATTGCAACTGCTCATGGAGAACCCGTTTCAAAACCATTCCATCCTATCTACCTACGCCGAATTTTTTCAACTACTCATCACTTGTGGATTCCCATCATGAACCCCAGGCCTCTCCTGAACATCACAGCATGGCATACCAGAGGAATACGTAGAGTAAGACGCAACTAAAGTTTTTCTTACTAAATACAAAATACATATGCCACTCATAACCGAGGCACATCTCGATGACAAAATTAAACTGAACATACACGCTACATCATCCGCCATAAGGACAAAAACGCGCAATGTAGAAACACCCGTCATAGTTAAACGAGAATTAGCAATAACCTAGTAGCATTGCCTCAGCTGACAACACTTGAAGCCATAGGAGTATTTACTACCTTAAATAACAAATGTACACTGTAGTTGCGGCGTACAACACATGGGCCGTTTAAATACAAAAGATCTTGACTCAATCCGCAAACTAAATCACGAGATAAATGCTCCAGGAGATCTAATGCCGAGGACCAAATTTGGAATTTCAGATATACAAATGCAGCAGGCACAGTTCTTTTATAACACGAAAATAACTCCATACACACTGCAAGTAAGTATACTTTCATCCCATTTCCTAGGAGCCAAAGATCGGACATATGAGACTTAGCAATGACGCGAAACATGAGTCAACATATTAAACTAGATGTGAAAAATGAACTTCCCTCCGATCACCTGCCCATATATATCCACTAAAAGGCCCAACTGCAAGGACCCACCATTCCGCACTTAGCTACTCAAAGATAAACTGGGAGACATTTCCACGCACTAGATGCGACGACGTTCCTCAAGGCGGCTGCATTCTTTAGCAAATGTGAACGACGCAGTATGAAACAAAAACGTGTTAATATGTGCAACCATCACAGCGGTGCCGAAACACTTGCCCAGAGATAACGCTCCCCGTCTTCCTATGGACATCACCGTGCTCACTCCAGCGCAGAGCCATGCTAGACGAAAATCGCAACAGATACAACATACAGCCGACCTTAAGAACCTTTTAAGCGCTGAACCCTGTAGTAAGAGCGACATTAATAAATTATATCTCAACAGTGGCAACACACTCTAGACAAGTTGGACCGGTATGAAGGATCGCGCGCTGCATCCAAACGCTACATTACAACCAAACTATCGCGACAACAGATCAGGATACGTTGGTAGACCGCTTACAAAAACATTAACCCCCATAATATTTCAGCCTGCCCGCACTTCACAGCGGAAATGGTGGCAGATATGGGACATATCCACTATCTACAGACGTACAGCCGGCTTATAAAAATTTGCCCCTCTTGGCTGATTAAGCACTTTGCCCAAAAGAGGTCCCCGGGGCCAGACAAAATCCCAAATATAGCCCTCAAGCATCTACCTAAGGAGGCTATAAAACTCCTGTGCGATATACTTAACAAAGACCTCACAAACCCAAAGAACTACCACCCCATCAGTCTCCTCCGCACACTAGGAAAGCTGTTCGAAGAAGTTATACTGAAAATATTAAATTCCATAATCATAAAACGCAATATACTTATTTGGAACAATTCGGATTTTGAGCAAAACACTCCAAAATGCTCCAGCTGCTGAGAGCAACACAATATACATATCTCACGGTTTCAACATTCGTAAATAAACAGGGACGCTTGTCCTGGTCATTGAATGGGCCTTCGACAGAGTATGGCTCGCGGGTCTCCTGAAAAAACTAAACGCGCCAAATGTGCCCAAAATACTAATAAAACTAGTTGCATATTACACAAGCCTTCGAAAAATCCAGTCGTAAGTAAACGATAAACTGTCAACAGCACGACCCATAAAACCGGACGTGCCTCGAGGTAGCATTATTGGACCTAATTCATTCAACATCTATATCAGTGATATGCCAAAAACGACAAATACCTCCCTATACACGCAAGCACGCGACACAACCGTTATGGCTCAGTCAGACAAAGTGCAGTTTATTCATACTCGCTTCAAACTGCACTAAACGCACTTGAAACCTAGCCAATTAAATGGCGCATTAAAGTAAACATACCGAAGTCAAGCAATCATATTCACTGAGCGAATGAATCACCTACTCCCCGACACAACCTTCCACCACACACACTCCGCGGAGAAAACGTTAACTGGAGACGACACGGTGCCATGGTTAGAGCTTAAAATGAATCAAGGACTTAGGTGGACAAAGCACATTAATACGGTCAGGGGAAAAGCCCACTGCCAGCTAGGCAGGCCAAACCCCTGTTAAACTTAAACGTACATCTTAATGCAAACTTCGGACTAATACTATACAGATCGTTACTCCGGCGAATTCTCAAACACGCAGCGTCGGCCTAGGTTTCGCCGCAAAAATCCTCATCAAACTCCTACAAACGTTTTCGAAAAAATTTCTTCCACAATTGCAAAATTCTAATTCCAGAACTTTAAGGCATCCTTTACGACAAACTAAAAACGTACAGGATTGAACAATTTATAAAGAAATTCGCGCTTGACATGTATAAAAATCTCCCTACGCATCACAACCTTCTGGTTCAAGGGTTAGGAAACTATGGCATAGGAACAAACACCAACGACCCTCTCCCACTTCGACAGAAACCTCTTAACTTACCAAACGGACAGACACGCAAGAGCTCCTTGATAAGCTATAAAAGTTTTGACACAAACTAACCAAGGCTCTATCCCTTCACTAATCGCAATGATTGTTACAGATTACCTCATGGCAAATCAACAGCCCTCTAAGACCTTGTGCCTCATAGAAACCAAGGTGGCTCAGGGAGAACAGGGCCTTTCCGAGTGATACATGCGTGCAGTTGCGCTGAGATGGATTGGCTGCTTATCAATGTGGTCACAAGACGACAGGCATCTACCGAGCACACGGAGGACGACCAGTAACCACCTGGAAACTCCGAACGAGTGACATTTCATTTCCGCTACCAAAAACCAGGGCGCATGTGAACACGCTTGTTTACATCTTCAGTTCTTAGGATAATTTAACTTCCATGAGATGTGCATGGTCACACGACCACGACGTTTGCAAAAAAAACACAATATAATTACACCGAGAACTAGCAAAATGCTCGAAACTGACAACGTGCTTGGACTAAAACGGAATGCGTAGAAACTGTTCCTCCCACAAATTATAGAGGCATCAGCATGACCTGCCAGCTCACTACGACCAATGCACGCAATTAACACAAGAATACCTGTACTGAGTCCGTGGTAAGAAAGACACTTTTTGAATTACTGCCCGCCCACGTGCAGAAGCGTGTGTGACAGACGACAGTGTCACCTTCGCCCGTCTTGCACCATGTTACATTGAAAACAAACTACATACACAGGAGTAGCTTAACACTAGGTTTTGTTTCATAAATCAACTTTACCGGTTTAAAACGAATACTGTTGTGTATATCAAGAAAAGCACATCAAAGTGAATAGACTCAAATGAACATGTGATGATTTTAACGCACTTCTGTACTTACATTCGTCTGATTCACAACCGTCATCGCTGACAGGTAATTCTGCAGCTCCCAAAGTGCAATATCATCCCTATCTACAATAACGTTTACATCATTTCGTTTCAGAAACGAAAACCCCATTTCTAATATCGATATACATAAGCTCGTTCGCCTAAAATTTTGGAAATCATGATCACTGTTGCCTTAACTCTTTGTTTCTAGTTGGTGGCTCATTGTCAAAAAAGAACACTTTAGCACGTATTTCACTCTTAACGAAGTCGTCTTTTTGTCCCAAAACTGCTTTAGATTCCTTCCTCGTTTTGCACGATGTTTTGCACCACCAGTTTCTTTAAATTCTTTGGGAACATGAACAACACTAGCTTCTGACACCCCGGTGCACTCGACGTTTTTTAATTAATTCGTTCACTAGTATATCCTGATTATGCTCCTTTGACGTATGAAACACGTTTAAAGTACACTGTTTCTCGACACTTTTTAATAGTTTAACGTTTAGATGCTTTTTATAACCGTGAATAATCCATTTTGTCGCTATCAAATTTACACCAGCCACAAGTTTGCTGCCATATCCCTCTTAAAGTTTCGCTTGTTTTTCTCCCGCTGCAGCAACTGAAGCAGCAACTAGTGAATGAAAAATTTTCAAGTTACAAACAGCTGAAAAATACAGCGTATTGTGATGTTACTATTAAACGTATCGATTACGGCATTTTACAAACAATAACATTAAGAAAATATGAATCTAATTTTTCTCCTTCATTGGTGTGCTTTGTTCTCACTCAAACCAATGAGGGATTTCACTGCCGTCACGTGCATGGAGGTGTTTCTCGATATTGCTCATGAAAGTGTGTATCTTACGGCGGAAGGAGTATAAAAATGGATTACCTAACCAATTACCACTCTTAACGGTAAACATGCAAAATCGACGGAGTCTTCGGATCAAATTAAACCTACGATGAATTCTTTCCTGTCCCATATTATAGATCTTGAAACTCTAGGCTGCACTCAGGGCAGTTTGGCATGGCGTAGCCTAGAATCTTACATCCTAAACGCTCCCATCCATTGTACGGGAGCTTTCCATCTTTCGCCAGACTAATGCGGCTGCTATGCAGGACCGCGACATTTCCACCTTTATCGTTCCGGCTTCTTTCCTGCCAGTGGAGGTCTTTTAGTGGACATGGTTACCTACCGTCGCGTCCCATACTCTTAGCTCCTGAAGGGGTTGAGGTTAGTACGCAACAGTATTTCCCTCCACTCGATACAATTGCATCATTCAGCTACCTTGAAGTTGGGATCTATGTATTTTCCCAGAACGTCGGTATCTAACCAACTGTAAATCTGGCTGGGAGCCCTAGAAAATTTGGAGTATTCACTACGCCAGAATAGAGTCAGCTCATATTTCACTACTTAACTGCCTTTATTTCGAAGAAATCGAAAGAAAGAAACGGCATTCCTTTGCTAAACATAGTTTTGACAATAAATAATACCGCACAGACTTCCCATCCTTGAAGGTTGTCATTGCTTTAAAACTCTGTTAAGCAAACCATAACACCTAATTCTCCGTATTCCCTACACAGCTGATGCTAAACCTCCAGCCCGCTGTGCTAGGAGCGACAGTGTTACTCACCTACGTTTTTTCGGTTGAGCTTCGTGTATTGGTACTGTATAGTATTTTGTTCAGATTTCATGACCGAGCTCCAATTTTCGACAGTCCGATTTCCAAAGTCACAGTTCTCTATAGCAATACCCATAGGTCTAAATTCAACTCTCACAATTGCAACCGAGAAGGCATTGCCCGAAGCATCTGTATTTTGCTTTTTCCTTCGAGCTGTATATTAAGTTAAGCATTCGGTGATACTAATACCATCCCTTACTAGATATTACAGGTTGGTGTATTCTCATTCCTGACCCGGTCCCTGGACGTACTTGCACTTACTGCCGTTAGGATCGCTCGATCACACCGGAAAGATGTCATTGCTGTGTATTACGGAATTGTCAAAGTGAGTGATTAGTTACAAATTGCAGCTTGCAGTTGTGAAACTTAAAAATAAATTGAGAGTGCATTTGTATTGGTCTAGGGTTACTAATCGTGTTAAGACAAAATACCCTCCTACGGTTACGTACTGTAATACTCTGATGTGAAATGGACATGACAGATTTGGGGCTAAAGTAGCTGGTAAACATTGCTCACGAATTGTATGGAGAGAATGAAAGTTATGAAGAAATCAGGGATAACATATAGTATCGGGGTCCAGGTCACATTGATGTATACCAGGGCATATAATTATTCAAAGCAAATTCCATTATCACACACCTCGCGTTCTGTTCATACCCATGGCAAGCACGGATCCGCATAATTAGTTTTATTGCTTTCATAGCATTATATCACATCATGAACACTACTGGACGTTATGGTTGAAAGATTTCATTACATTTGTCAAAAAATATTGTCACTTTTGTTCCGTATTAACCAGTTATACAACTCCCATCACATGCATTCCGCCCGAGGTATTATGGGAGCGTTGTTAACATTGTGGTTCTTAATCCGCAAGGCATTGTGATACGAAACAAGGTAACTTGATAATATTGTAAGACATATATGTAAAATGTGGAGGAAGGCTAACTAGCCGTGAGAAGGGAAGGAATGCAGGTAAAAAGGAGACAGAGAAGGTAATAGAACAGACAAGCCTGCCACAGTGGCCACAGGTATTCGCGAGGTATGAGTAAAAGTAACGCTGGATTGAGAGAGATAGCGACAGAATAGAAAGAGAGGGAGAAGATGACATTTTGGGAAAGTCCGAGTTTGTCAGGACTTCAAATATGAGGGCAAACACTTTTATACCACTCGCAGGGGAGATCCAATAAGAGTAAAGCTTTTAAAATAGCTAGGCGAAAGTAGCGTGATGATATAAAAGGGAGCATGTGTAAAGTTCTGGCGTCATTTTGCTGTGCTGATTTTGGTGAAGAGGTAAACATTCACGCCACGTTGGTGGCGATGCGTGTGAAGCAAGCAGTTAGATTTAGCTTGGGGAGGTGAGGCTCTGCAGATAGACCCCTAGAATTGTGCATTAGACAGATCACAGGGCTAGCGGCGTTATTATTATTGCCAATAAAAGTAAAGTTAAATCATCAAGAAGTCATTTCGTCTACTGTTATGACACCCTGGGGAAGAGTTTAGCAATAGGGCAACACACAAGTGTGCTAGGCTTACAATTTCAGCATAGACCAAACACCCACAACTCCATCGAGGAAGGAAGGGAGACGACGCCACGGGAAAAGTCCATCGCAGAGGTTGGACCTAATAACTTCGTTCTGATAACAAGTACTGCATTAAACAATTCCCATACTCGCAAGAACACTGTGCATATTAAACCCTAGATTTCCTAAGTACTTCAGATGCTTTTCACCCGTAATCCAAGTGTAAAAATCCTTAACTGGTTTCCTTCGGAAGGGAAGTAAAGCCGGTGGTTCCGTGTCGTAGATTTACAGCACGTAAAAGAACTTAAAGTCTGATAAAGAGGCCTCTGCAGAATTGCCGGTCTTTCACGCCCAATATAGAATGGGATGCTAAGGACCATAGTTGATAAAGAGCGTCCATAAATAAAAATTTAATTTAATTACTGAGCAACTTTTCCGGTCTTTCACGCCCAATATACAATGGGATGCTCAGAACCATAGTAGTTAAAGAGCGCCATAAATAAAACTCAATTTTTTACCCGTAATCCAATTCCGTACTAGAACCTAAATTTGTTTCAAAAAGGGGTAATATATAAGAAACTACAAAGTAAATGAGGAGAACAAGTATTACTACTACTTTCACCTATTTGCGGAGGGAGAACAGGAGTAACAATGCGTTAAATCCTCGCCAATCTAGTGGATATGCATATCTCCGTTAGGTTGACAATTCCCTACGCGTGTGCGCACTATCAACAAGGGGCAAAATTTGTTTTCGTTACGTCAGGATTTCCTAATAAAAGAAAGGATCCTTATAAGGTTGGGTCGGTGGATTTACAGGCTGGAAGTGTTAATATCTACTCCAAAATGCATATAAGTTAATCTCAATCATCTTTTTATCTTTATAGCCCTTTTCAACCACATTTAGCGTGTGTATAATTATCGCAGTTTTACCGGCGATTTTAATATTGATACACTTGAGAATAGTAATAATAATAAATACAATGAGAAAAGCTAGTTGATTCTGTGTAAGGGCTTCAACCTCAGTCTCCAATTTATCAGCCACTAGCATTACATCTACAACTGCTTCGTTTTTGTATCGTGTATTGACCGAACCCACGAAAGATAGTTACGTTTAGTAAAAATTTACTGGACTTAGTGAACACAACCTACGCATTCTACATATTAATATATTCAGTGCTCCGCCTTTAACAACTGGACATTACTAGATTACCAAAATAAATTGTAATAAACTGCGAACCTGCCGATTAAAGATAGTATTCATGTAAATAACTTAACTTGTAGTTTTGTTAATTATATGAAATCAGGAGAAATCCCACTTTAAGAAATAAGAAAAAGTATTTCAAAAATTCAAAAATCCTAGGTAAATTATGAATGATTAGTGTTAATAAATTGTCTTGCTTCTTGTTAAACTAATTTTGTTTCTACCCTATGCGATAATTGATACTAACAGAATTAGCTATAGTGATAAATTATACTTTCTCCATTCTGCTGAGGTAAGCGAAGTGAGTGATATAATTAAGAAGCTTAAAAACAATTGCGCTACCACTGATTCAAATATGCACAATTTTACCTTTAGGAAATGCAAAGAACTACCATTATTACCACCGTATGTTGTTGACATAGTAAGTTAATCCTCCAATGATGTGGTTACGCTGATATATGTAAAATTGCAAAGCAGTCCCTGTTTTAGGGTTGTGATAAAATGGACACATATAATTATAGATCAATAGGTACCTTCCCAAGCTATAAAACTAAATGAAAAGTAATAAAAAGCGACTACTGACATTTATTAATGACCCCCATAACAGACTGTTAAACAAGGCACAATATGGATCTGAACAAAATTCAGTGCAGTGAATGCTGCTGTGGATTGTATAGTCCTAATTCAAAAGACACTTGACGACAATAGCAAAACGGCTGGACTCTGTGCAGACCTATAAACTCTTGATATATTTGCCCATAATCTCCTACCACATAAAATGAAGAAAATAGGAATACGGGGGACCCTACATAGTGCTTTGAAAGCTACCTAAAAAATCGTGACCACTATGTGTCTATAAATGGTGTAAAATCTGATTCACTGAAAATAAAATGTGGCGTTCCTCAAGCATTTGCACTAGCACATTCTTTTTATAAAATGCATTGACGACATTACAAACATTAACATAATTGGAAGGCTTACATTATTTGCTGATGTTATGTCACTGATTTACATTGCCAAATATTAAGCCTCACTCATTAAGAATATTCAAACAGACCTATTAAATCAATAGACAATAGGCAATAAATTAATATTAAGCATATAAAACGAAGTATGTGCTTTTCACGAAATCAATTACTATGTTTTTAACATCTACATTTAATAATGAAGTAATACAGAAAGTGTAGTGTTTTACCTTCCTGACCTTACATTAGACTCTACCCTTAACTTGAATAAACACATAGAGAGAATTAGGGGCATGGGTACTTTGATAATCCCTACTATTGCAAGAATGAGAAATATAGCGCTGCCTAGATAGCAATAAAACTGTCTATTATACATTTTTCCATTCCCGCCTAAAATACATGGATATAATGAGGTAATCATGTAGAAAAGGTGAACTAGATCAACTTCAGGTTTTAAAAAACCGAGTAATCAAAATGATGGATAATTTAGATTACTATTCTAGAATGTGCGTTTTATACGTATTAGATTATTATACTCTAATTATACGTTTATTACATAAGGTTACACAAATTATCACACTGTCGGTAAACACAAAACATTCTATTATTACATTTGCTTTTACGGCCATTAACAATTATTCTACACAAATTTGTATCTGCTAAAGCCATCATTACATAAGATGTATGTACAATATAGTGATGAACCAAGTAGTAACAACTAAAATGGTTTAAAGGATGTAATTCACATAAGGACCAAAGCCTACAATGATCTACAGTTCATACCTGACCTTCGGTCACCCCATACCTACTAAAGATCCTGTTATATCACGTAATTTTTATATTTCCTTCTTTGTATCAGTACCCTTGTGAGTTTACTTATTAAAACTGTAATCCCTGATAGTTTAGTTATTTAACCTTATTCTTCCTTAGATATAATTCCTCTATTTGTTTCTCCAGATTCGTTATATTATATCCTGAGACCAATGCAGTTCCTAATTGGCTGTTTGTTTGGAATCTGCTTTTTTCTGATTAAATTAACATCGTTATATGCTATTCTTGGATTTATAAGATTGTTAAGATGGTTCTTGTTGTGTATTTTATTTACTAACATCTGCTTGCATTATTACCTATCGTATTATTTCTATTTTTGAATTTGTTATGCTAATGAATAATGGATACTGTATCATTGTCACTTGAATAAGTTTTAATGATTCCCCCTCCTTGTGTGAGCCCAAGGGCTCTTTGGGACTGTTATACAAACAAATATATAAAACGTTCAGTATTTGACGATGTGCATGATACTAGCCCATTGTCATACCCTACGTTTTAGGAAACATTCTTATCCACTAACTACACAGCTTCATTGTGTTGTTAATCATTTCAATGAGAATTTAACTTACTGGAATACTAGGGTTTAACTTAAAAATCATATGTGTTGCACTTACATGGCTTTCTCTACTCTATTTTTACAAGCCCGTATTCTCCATATACTTCATGGTAAACTACTTTACTGCTAATTTTCTTGTAGGTGCAAGGGAATGTGGTAGCCTTTTAAGCGGTAATGAAATCCTTTAAGAGCTGGTTGCTATGCGGAGCATTGCATTCTCTTTGCATTTCCAGGACATAGAAAACGAATACGAATTTCCATTTGAGAAAAAGTGGAAGTATTGGCAAATTCAAACAAATAACAAGGAATATCTCGAAAATGCTTCACATGACAAAACAAAAAGTTACTTAAATTGTGTGTTTTAATGAGATCTACATTTTTGTGTAATAAAATGTTGTCTATCCCTTACGGTTTACGAGTTATGCAGAAGTCATTCGGAATGAAGAGGATTTTTGGCGACTTTACCAGAAAAATTCAATATATACGTTTCATTTGTCATGAAAATATCTTAAAGATTTTATATTTTAATCAAACTCTAACAGTTATTTTTGAGAAAATAAAAATCTTAGAGGCCTTTTCATGCAAAGGGCAGTCTGGGATGGAAGGATTTTCTTGAAAGTCTTCGTGTCATCTATGAAATATATTTACCTAAATACCAAGCTTGATATTTTACCGGCTTTTCGTTTTTGAGTTATGCTGTTCATAAACAGACAGACAGACACACACACGCTCTAGAATGCCTTCATTCCTGTGTCTGTTTATACCTATGATTGTTTATTGCCTGTTGTGAACTACCTCTGCCTCCCACTCTGTCTTTTTGTTGCTACGCCTCCGCAACACATGGTGACGATCATCCGAAAGAGATCTACACCGCCTTCCCTACCATACACTAGCTACGCTATTGTGATGGATAGGAAATAGGTAAATGAAATCAGATACTGCCGAAATAAAACTGGTGTTAGAGGGTGATTTTGAACGTCTGACTATAAGGGAGTAGACAGACTGAGAGGAGTTAGATACTCACTTTACTGTGAGGACGATTCACTAAATACACATTCTCTCCCACTTAGAATCTTTGCTGGCTACCCCCAACATTACAGTGTCTAGCATATATTTGTTGAGACTTTAGGAGATTGTTTCTCACACGTTTCCAAACTTCTTGGATTTCGTTTGATTTTCAATCATCAGATCGTATAATGACCAAAGATTGATTAACGGACAGTTAGACGGAAACGAAAATATCAAAACAGATGGACACTGGCCATGAATATTATATCGTGGATTGTTAAAAGGAAACTGCAACTAGTAAAAATTCTAATCCATCTACTCTGGTCACGTGAATGATAAGAAATCAGTGCACTCTTTAGATTTCTACAGTGCTTTTTTCACACTGTGGCCACCGCACGGCGGCGCGCTGGTTGCCCCAGCTCAGTCTCCCACCGAAACAGCTATAACATCCGCGCAATTGCGATATTTATACTTACAACTATAATAAGAATAAGCACATATCTTATTGTAAGAAGTGTTGTCCTTCTCTATCCACATATTTCTGGCATCTTCTCAGGACATTTTCATTCAAACTGGAGAGTTCAATATCCAAATGAATTTCTCGCCTGAGTTTTCTTTTAGTTGTTACAATCTATGAGATTTGATGCAAACACCTTATTCCAAGTTCCGCTACATATAAGATCACATGCAGTAGAATCCACGGATCGAGAAAGCCACAGTTCCTTACTAATTTACCCTGCAGTCATTTATTAATTTAATTTAATGAATCATCAGTTGCATGCGCAGTAGCAAAGAGTGCGAAAAATCCAGACTGTCATTCAACGTCGATCAGCTGATCAAAAATGGTATAGGTTCTTCCTGTACACCAATTTTCGCGGAATGCAACAGAATCTCGTGTGTAAAATCAGGTTCCTTTGTACTCCAATATCAAATATTTTGCAGAAAAATATAACCATATAAAAGAAATTATGCTTTATCAAAGTAGAATATTAAGCGCGAATCAATTACGCTAGCGTTGACATTTCGCAAAAACCAATTACAAAAATTTCCGACTCTGACGATCATATGAAAAATAAAGTGTATGTAACAAACACATACATGGGAAAAACTAAAACAAAACATCAGGTGAGAAATTCACTCAATTTCGTATATTGAACACTCAAGTGATAATGGCAATTTCCTAAGAGATAGCAGTAGTATGCGAATAGAGGACATTTCTAACACATCTTATGATAAGGTGCGTGCTTATTAACATTGTGATTGTATTATAGCTATGAGAACGTGAAGTGGTTGCAGCAATATTATAACTGTTTCGGCGGGAGTACAAGCAGAGGCGGCCGGCGCGAGAGTAGCTGTGCACTAGCCGCAACCTGAAGGAAAATTACTGTATTTACTCGTTCACTTAAAGGTTTAGGGTAATAGGGCAAAATTAGAATATGTTTAATTCCAGCCTTAAAGTAAAATGTCCTAAAATCATTAGACTTGAAATTAGTCACATTAGAGGTAACTACCCTCTCTGGGACAACACAGTCATCCTCCATGTTCTAGGGTACCATGCTAGCCTCTGTACTGGTATACAGAATATGAACAATACAAAACGGATGTACGTCACGTCACGTGCCATCAAAGAACAAAATCTGATGTGTTACACTCACATGACTTTCTCTACTCTTGTACAAACTATTTTTACAAACGCTTATTCTCCATCTACTTCATGTTAATCGAGATAAACATTTGCAGACTCTATCTTATTGCTAATTTTCTTGTAGATGTAAGGGGAATATATATTTACAAGGGCAATATAGAAATACAGTAGCCTTTAAGTACATACATATCTCTTAATAGCTGGTTGCTAGGTGCAGCACTATTCTCTTTTCCACAGATTAATACTCTTTGCATATCCAAGACAAAAATATGAATAACGAATTCCCATTTGAGAAAATAAGTATTGAAACATTTAAGGGAATAACAAGTAATATCACGAAAATGGTTCACTCAACAACAAAAATGTATATGACATAAATTGCGTATTTTAACGCGATCTACATTTTTGTGTAGTAAAATTTTGTCTATCTCTTATGGTTTACCAGTTATGCAAAAGTCGTTTACAATAAAGAATACTTTTGGAGACATTCCCAGAAAATTCAAGATATACATTTTATTTACCATAAAAATATCTTAAACATATGATATTTTAATCAAAATCGTTAGAGCCATTTTTGAGAAAATTAAAATTTTCGAAAAATCTTCCATGTAAAGGGTACTCTGGGTGGGGGATTTTCTTGAAAACCTTCGTGTCGCATCCTTGGAAGATACTGAACCCAAATACCAAGTTTGGTGTTTATATCCGACTGTTCGTTTCTGAGTTATGCTGTTCACAGACACACACACAGACAGACACACAGACAGACACACAGACACACACGGACATGTTTCCAAAAATGCTTTTTTTGGATTCAGGGGGTCTCAAAACACGTATTTCCGGTGAAATCTCGGTATCGAAATTTTGGGTGGAATACAATACTTCCCCTACTTACTATACGTAGTAGAGAAAGTAAAAGGAAACAAACAAACAAAAACATTACGTTTGAAAGAATCTAGTCTTGCAGTAACTGAACATCCAAGTCGTTATCGTGGTCGTCATCATCATGCGTTTCAGAAGCGTCTTCAGAGGTGCGGTCGGATCCTAAATTGATCAGATCACTGGCATGAGTTGTTTCAACGATATTGTACCCCTCCACATATTGTTCTCGCAGTGTAACGCAGGATTCACATAGTTTATCAATGACATAACATAACCATCTTAACATGCAGCACACTATACTGCATTAACCTTTAACTGTCGCTAATTTGAAGTCACTAGAGATATCCTAACCACTTTCGCTCACAAAGGAGCGGCCTAATTGGTTTAATTAAACGATTAACTGATTACATATACAATGACATGCGTTATGACACCTCGCCATCTTCTTGGCTACTTATGCCAAAGGAACCGGTGTTTCTAAGTACCTCTCAAAATAGATTGTCAGAGTCTGATATGGATTGTCAGGTGATGTATGTCATTCCAATCAATCAGATGACATTTTGATATGTGTACACTTATCTCGAATCATTGATTTCAAGGGTTGAAGCCAGAGATAAAGCCTACGCCGCCCTGATAGCGGCTTGGGTTCCCTGTAGCGTATATGAGTGTTAACATGTACATTAAAGAATTCTGACAGTATGATTGATTAATATAAATAAGTGCACATTGATTGACTCCCGCGCCTGATTTGTACCGTATATATGTGTTTCTATTTGTATGAAAGAATGCCATCAGTACGATAAGGATAATATACTGTATAATTATCACACTTATTCACTTTAAAGGTTGAAGCCAGCGCTAAATTCTTAGGGGCTTCGATTCCCAGTAGCCTATATGTGCGTTACCATGTATATTAAATAATGCCGACAACATGGTTGATTAATATAATTAAGTGTATATTAACTGCTTCCCGCATCTGGTTGTTACGGTATATGTGTTACCACGTGTATTTGAGAATGCAACAGTACATTAAGGATCATATATATGCATATAATTATCACATCCCATTGGCTTTAGAAGATTGCAGTCACGTGCAAATAAGTGGCATCCCCGTCGCATGTATTTGTTTAATTCATATGATTAAGTGTATATTGACTCGCGAACCTTGATTGGGTTACGCTATTCACACACACATACAAACATGCACACACCATATACATGTACACACGAATCTCTTTTTCTAAACTCGATCTGTCTCCCTCTCCTTCTCTCTCTCTCTTTCTTTCCCCTTGCCAGTCATTTTCATGGTATTTCGCCTTAAATTAAACTCAGGCACGACTTTCAATAATGTGACAATGCAATTAGAGATTATACAAATAATTCTAGTCTTTAAACATCCTTCTATTTACGTAGGTTGCAGGGGATATTAAGGAAGACATTGAAGCTACGGGATTCGAACGAGTCAATTGAATTATAATAGCTTCATATGACGATGCTAAGTGCACGAGAATTGAGACACCCATGCAAACGCACATTCATTATTCTCTAATTTCTCTCTCCCCCTCTCCTCTTTCCTTCTTTCTTTCTTTCTTTGTGCACCCTGCCAGAATCGTTCACGACATTTTGCCTTAGAATTAAACAGAGTCACGACTTTCAAAATATGGCCAATACAATTAGAGATTATCTAAATAATTTCACCCTTTAAACACCCTTCTATTACCGGGTGCTGGGGCAAGTTAAGCAAGTCATTAAAACTACGGGATTCGAATGAAGTATAATTGAACTCTAATAGCTATAGGCGACGATGCTAAGTACACGAGACTTGAGGTGAGAGTTATGCTACCCGTGACGAAATTTTTAATCGTGTCATTCCAAAAATGCTTAATTGTATAGAACGATATTAGTTATTACGTGCGTATTTAATTCCGATATTACTATATGTTCCTTCTTTAGATGCAAACTTAAAGCAGGACAAAATGTATTCAACAGAACCGAACAATATATTGGTTTCTACATTTCGAGGAGGTGTCTATTTCTACCCATATAAACAAGTTTATTTCTCCGCATGTCTGGCCCTAACTGGACTTAAAATCTTCCACACAAACAGGTGTCCTAACAAATACTAGCATTTAAAAACCTATACTGTGTTGAGAACTGAAAAAGAAGTTTATTTGTTTATCCCCTATATGAACACAATATACAATACTATTCAATCGAGTAATCCTTTTAAAGATCTGTTAACTTCAGTATCTATTAAAAGCTTGATTTATATGGCCAAAACCATTCAGCAAACAAGATCTAATAATTCATTCATCTTTCCCCAACTGGCAAGATATTTCACTGCAAAGCTTTCAAGACACAAAGACCTCCTTGTATATACACCTTTTTTTTGTACATTCGCAAAACATTAGAATGAAAACCACGTTTCACATACTAAAATGAAGTAATACCTTCTTTCAAGCTGACAGGCTAATTCTTTAAAAATATACCTAGACACACCATGTGGGTCCGAAATGCTTAGAAAAGTATTCCTTACAATATGCCTTCGTTCAGAAAAGTAACTTAATATATGTAACAGAACCTTGTATTCTACGCTTAAATGAATATTAGTTGAAAATATGTCTCACCTGATGGAATTTTACCTCTCATGAATTTTGAGAAAAATATATACTTAACATTCCTTCCAAAACGCATGACAAGATTTTGCGCGAATATTTTTAAAGCAGGCAATAACACTCCTACACATCGCCCACAGCATAGAAAACGTCGGTAGAGCGCGAATGAGGTGGGAGGTAAGTTTACTTGAAGATGGAGCAAGTCGCAAGCCTTATGCCGTGATGAATGGTAATTTTAATTTCATGTCTTACATTCTAAATTATATAAATCATTTCACCGTTTAAACATCTTTCTACACGGCTAGAGTCAAACCATACCCAATGATTTAACACGATGCGCATGTAGGAATGCTTTACAATTATAGGAAATGATTGAAAATTCAATTATAAATAATGTAAATAATTTCACCCTTTGAAAGACCGCCATTCCTTTCCTCTACCCATCTCTTCCTGTTGCTCCCTTTCTCATATCCCATCTTTAGTTGGAACGTTAACGCAGGAAAACATGTGCTTGACCAAACAAGACAGTAGAGGAGATTCTATAAACAAGTTAGCCACCCACCCTTCTACTAAATAAGCGGGCTTAGCTTGGTTTCAAGAACTTCAAAATCAGACCTAAAGATACTAACATTAAAAAGCTCTGCTATGGTGACCTGTTTACCCCCTCTGTATTCGTCATATACAATTACACACGCTCGAATAATTCTTTTCAGTTCTGCATTCTCTACCTTCTATTGAAAAACGGCTTACTACCCCAAACCGAGAAAGACATAAAACGTTTTTATTTTCTAAGGATTGCTTTCGAGCTATGAAAAACCATTCATAATATCCGAAATGGAAAAGGTAATTTTTGAAAAAATATGTGTACAGCATACTGACCTCCCAAGGATTCTGAAAAATAATTTTTTCCCTTCCCTTCTGCCAGGGAAAAATACTTGAAAGTGGAATAAGTACATGCTTAAATATCACAATAGGAATTATGCAATAGCCCAGGAGTAGGGAGGATGGTATCCCCACACCAAATTCAGCGACAAATATTTGTAAGTTAATGGGAGAATGCTATTTCAGTAGCAAAAACATATAAACCTGTAAAAGCAGAATAGTCTATCAGATCGATCTATTTCTAATGGAATGAGAGCTTCGCCTTTTTATAGTATCCTATGCATGCGCAGTGAATTAGAAATAGATCGATCTGATTGGTCATTCTGCTTTTACAAACTTAAATGTATTGGCTATGGAATTGCATTTTCCCATTGGCTTACAAATATTTTCGCTGAGTTTCAGTGTAGGGATAGTCAACCTTTCTACTCATGGGCTATGGAATAATTCCTATTGTGATATCTAATGGTGTATTTATTCCATTTTCAAGGTTTTTCCTGGAAGAAAGAAACACTCACTACTTCTCAGAATTCTTGGGAAGTACGCACGCTGTAAAGATATTTTTCTACAAATTACCTTTTTCATTTGGGAGATTATGAATGGCTTCTCATAGCTCAAACAAACCCTCGAAACAATCGGTTTGGATTTGTAAGCAACTTTTCAATAGATAGCAGAGAAAACGGAACGTAAAAGGATTATTCCAGCGTGCGTGATTGTATATCACGAATACAGAGGAGTTAAACAAGTCACCATAGTATAGCTTTTAAATATTAGTATTCTTTCGGTCTCGTTTCGAAGTTTTTAAAACCAAGCTAAGCCCGCTTATTTAGTACGAGGGTGGCGTGTTAACTTGTTTACATAATCTGCTCTATTGGCCTGTTTGAATGAGTGCTTTTTTCTTGCGTTAACGTTCCCACTAAAGATAGGATATAAGGGAGGGAGGAACAGGGAGAGATGGGTAGAGGGAATGAAGGATGGAATTTTGAAGGGTGAAATAATGTACATACCTCTAATTGTATTGTAAATCATTTCCTAAGGAATATCAATATTCTTTCAGGTCTCGTTTCGAAGTTTTTGAAACCAAGCTAAGCCCGCTTATTTAGTACGAGTGTGGCGTGGCTAACTTGTTTATATAATCTGCACTATTGTCCTGTTCGACTGAGGCGAAAGATATAACTTGTTTATATAGGTAGAACAAGACGCCCCCTCAGAAATGTAGACTCCATTCTATTGTTCATTCTGTCGAGTAGAATTTTTCCTGCTGTAAGATTACCTCTAACACTGGAGAAAATAATTCTATCGTAATTAATTACACCCGTAATAACTAATATTGCTCTACACAATT
Organism: Deroplatys truncata; assembly: GCA_030765065.1. Classification (NCBI taxonomy): domain Eukaryota; kingdom Metazoa; phylum Arthropoda; class Insecta; order Mantodea; family Mantidae; genus Deroplatys; species Deroplatys truncata. The sequence goes on along the minus strand of CM060982.1, from coordinate 12,027,175 downwards.
AAACATTTTTGGAATGACACGATTAAAAATTACTCACCCTAATTCTCGTGTACATCGTCACCTGTAGCTATTAGAGTTCAGTTATACTTCGTTTGAATCCCGTAATTTCAATGACTTGTTTAATTTGCTCCAGCACCCGGTAATAGAAGGATGTTTGAAGGGTGGAAATATTTATATAATTTCTAGTTGTATAGTCAATATTTGGAAAGTCGCGTCCTTGTTTAATTTTAAGGCGAATTATCGTGAAAGAGACTGGCAGGGGAATACAAATAAAGAAAGAAAGAAAGAAAGCGATAGGAGAGGGGAGAGAGAGTTTAGAAAAAATCTATGTATTTTTGTATGGGTGTCTTAATTCTCGTGTATTTAACATCGTCGCTTGTAGCTATTAGAATTGAATTGTCGTTCGTTCGATTTCCACAGCGTCAATGTCTTTCTTAATTTACCTTGCACTCTACGTTAATAGAAGTATGTTTAAGGGTTGGAATTACTTATACAATCTTTAATTGGACTGTTAATATTTGGAGAGTGTGCCTATGTTTAATTTTATGGCGAAATGCCATGAAAAAGACTGGCAGAGGAAAGAAGCAAAGAGAGAGAGAGAGAGAGAGAAGGAGAGGGGGATGAAGTTTAGAAAAAGAGATTCGTATATGTATGTGTCTGGTTTTGTGCGCCTTTGTGTGTTTATTAATAGCGTAACACAATTAAGGTTCGCGAGTCAATTAATATACGCTTAATTATATTAATAAATCAAATACACGCGACGGGGATACCCACTTCCTTGCACGCGGCTTCAACCTTTTAAAGTCAATTATACACACGTATATCGCCCTTATCACACTGTCGCCATTCTTTAAAGTGGATGGTAACACACATATACGCTGTAGGGAATCCAGGCCCCCTAACACATTAGCTGGGGTCTTCAATCTTTGAAGTCAATGAGATGTGATAGTTATGCACATGTAATTGATCCTTATCAAATTGTCGGAATTCTTTAACATAAATGGTAACACATATACGTGGTAATAACTATATGCAGGGGTCAGTTAATATACACTTAATTATATTAATCAGTCATACTCTGGGAGTTCTTTAATATGACATGGTAACACACATATATGATACTGGGAATCCAAGCCGCTATAGGGATCGGCATAGACTCTATCACCGGATTCAAAATTTGAAGTCAATGATGCGAGATTAATTATAGGCATGCCAAATTGTTATCTGATTGATATGACACACTTATCCGGCAACTTTTACCAAAGTCCTGTCAACCCTTGTCAATCACGTTTTTCAGGTGACAGGCGCTTAGAAACAACGGCACTTTTGGCGGAAGTGTCCTCAAAGGTGTCGGGGTGTCAAAACACATGTCATTACACATGTAATTAGTTAATCGCTCAAGTAAACTAATTAGGCGGCTTCTTTGTGAGCCAAAGTCGCTAGAATATTTCCAGGGAATGTTTCTGGCAGCTACATATACCTTAACTCCGTACAGTTTCAATGGGGTTGTTCCGGGTGATTAGGAGTAAGGCGCAGAATTGTAATCCAAGCTGCTACTTCTAACTTTTCGATACAACTTAAATTAAATTAAATTGAGTTTTATTTATGGACGCCATTTAACTGCTGTGGTCCTTAGCGTCCCATTCTATATTGGGCGTGAAAGACAGATAATTTTTCTCAGAAGCCGCTTTAACAGGCTTGAGGTTCTATTACGTGCCGTAAATCTACGACACGGGACCACCGGCTTTACTTCCGTTCCCAAGGAAGCCATGCTAATGTTTTTTACGCCCAAAAAAATCCATCGCCCTCCGCCGGGTTTGAACCCGCGACCTTGGGAACTAGAGGCTAGCACGTACGACGAGGATGACATTTGTCGATACGGTATAACTTGCAGTATGCATTGCGAAAGGTGTACAATATTTCCACCAGCTCAAACGTATTGTTGTCCTCTTTAAATTGTGTAGTTTTGCTCTTTAAGGGACACTAGGAGCGAGTTTTTAGGTGAAAACGACAGTATTTGGATGTTTTAATTACATCATGTGAATATTCTATATACACCTGTAAACATGTTGGCCAAAGATTTTCCACCATTTTTAAAGCCCAGCGGTGTGTTTAAATCACCCGTACGCTCCCTTTTAACAGCACTAGACCTTTTCTGTTTGTTTTATCTCAGTTTTATATTTTTGCGCATGAAATTCTTCCTTACTTTCCAGTTTTGCTCTGATTTGTATGAAAATATGCATAAATAATCTAAAATATAGTATCTAAGGATCAAAAATGTATTTTTATAATTTTTGTGTTCATTCGCACAGTAAAATTAATGTATGCTGAAAAACAAGGAAACTTTTAACACTAATAGTTTCATAAGAACAAAATTTCATTTTCTGTAACTAATAACATTAACTTCACTGAAATTCTTACATTTATTTTCACTGCAGTAAAGTATTAGAACATTTCACTATCATACATCTGTGACAAATTTTAATGTGCAAGCTAGTTTTAGAAAATGTGCATTTTTCTCGAATTAAAATGCTTAATTGTATTATATAAGATGCTATTTTAGTTACAGCTTTCAGATTTTGAAGTCATTTTTGTATACTCAGAGAAAGTGTTCCAATTTTCAAGATGACTGCTTTAGAATTGAAAGAAAATTAAAAAATTCAGTCCCAAAGTCCCTTAAGCAAAACAGTATTACACTCTTTGGTACAAAACTTTACGTTGGCACTTTCTTGCAGTAGCCATAATGGTCGATATCAATGACAGATCTTGGTTGAATATTTGGTAGAATCTTCGTTGTAAAGTATTTCTCATACATAGCTCCATGTTTTTGTGGTAATATTCGTGTTTCGAACAAAATCGTAGCGCCGAGTACAAATCCACGTTCAGAGCCAGCTTGTGCGAGAGTAACGCGTTCACCTTTGCCTGTTGGACATTTCATCCCAGTTGTTAATTTCTCGCTCCAGCTTGTTTGGCACTCTTAATTGTGATATCAGTACAGCAGTTTGAAGTTGTAATGTCTCATGTTTCGTCGATGTATCATATGTCTTCCCTTCTCTGTGTACGCTCTTATCTTTCGTAAATATGACTGCCTCCAAACAATAACGTCCTCACGGTAGTAATTGAAGCATCACGTCTCCTTTTTGTGAAATTAGACCGCATTTCGAGCAGTAGTCTACGCAATGTGAGTTTTGATGTCTTGTGAAAGAGCTCATCTTGATCCAAGAGTTTTTTTTACTTTGGTCAAGTTCGGTAAATCATATTCCCTGCAGAAGCTTTATGTAAGCATTCTTATGGATGCCTGCGTAAATGAGTCATATATATGTCCAGGTGAGTTTTTCTGTGGTCATTCGGCCTTGTTTTCCTTGGTGTAGTGAAGTCTCCATTTTGCCTTTCTTTAGCTTTGCCTTTCTTATTTTCTCTTGTAGGTTTAGTTTTAAATTTATTTATATTAACATCTTTAAAATGATTTTATATTGAAACAGAAAATGTTTTAAATAAATGTAAAAACCTGTGATATACGCCCTGAATTTAGAAATCAAGTGTGATGTATTACAGGTTTTAGTTATTTACTTATATTTTTATTTACCTTGCTTGAATTTATTTTGTACGCTGGAGATTGTAGTGACACTAATTCCTGTGGCCGCGAAGTTTCTGGATATGCAGCCCGCACCGACACAATTCCGTTGTAGGTCGTTTTATTTTTTAAACATTCGTAGACATTCAGAAAAATACGCCCCTTACCCGAAGTTAACGTCTGCGCACTGGTTTAATATTAAAACACACTGGAGGTGTCGTCGCCTTCATTTTCATTATCACGACACTTTCTTCTCATTATTTGAACCTCGACTGTCACTTACTCTGAACAATACGGAGGAAAAGCAGATCAGAACAGGTAGTTGGCAACCATGTGCTCTGCATGCCAATGGTTCTCAGGTGCGCGCTAGCAAACGAAAATAAAATTGAAAGCTTAATGAGAGCTGTAAAATAAGCGATGCATTTGTTTTCAGTGTAACACTCTGAACTGCTTATATATTTTAGACACTGCTTTGATAATATGTTTGCTTAAATGCAAGGGAATAGGGAAAGCACACTTGAACTCGCCAAGCAACCTCAACTAGAGCCATTATAAACGCTCGAAATCTGGCAACAGTACGCTCTGTTCCCCTTGCACCCGCTCTATCACCTTTCGTAGCGATAACTTGCTTGTACCCCTCGTACCCTGTATCCGAGTATACACAAAAACGTACAAGATCTCATTAAAACACACGAATTACTCCAAATAACCTTTTTGTGTGCATCAGCCTTTTTTTATATATTTGTTATTAATGCTTTCATTTGTTCAATACTTTGTATGTAATTCTTTTAAAAAACCGACGCTTTTCAGATGTTTCTCGCAATATAATGGAAAGAGTATGAAATGTTAAGGGTATATGATGTCCAGTTCTAAAACGTTTGACTATCGCTGTTCCCTTTGTACCCTAACAAAGTGTGTCATATATTGCAGAGGGTATATATATATACCCAATATATGACACATATATATATATATATATATATATATATATGTTTGTGTGTAATGCATTGCAGAAGCTTATCTCGATTAAAATGAAGTAGATAAAAAATTACATGTCCTAAGAATGATTTGTATATCCACTAGTAAAGGATAAGGGTAGAGAAAAGTTATGTAAATGTAACACGTCAGAATTTTTATATCACTTGTTGTGAAAACACTGTCAATCAAAATCTATACTTTTATCTTTGACGACATTAAAGACGCTACTTATGCCATGATTGACTTAAACGCAACTACTGCTACAATTTTTATGCATTTTGAGAACAAAAGAGAAAAAAGTCTAACATTGGTCATTATGGTCCGCATAAAAATTGTGATATTGAGCTTTGAATATAACAGAAATGTAGGGGACTGATAACAACCTATGAGCAGCACAATAACGTTCAAATTGTGTCTCTTTCTTGCTATGTAAGAAAAACGTATGATTAGATCAAACATACAAACAAACAAAATTGTTCAAATAATTTTCCCTTTCTTGCTATGATACAAGATTTAAAATAATAATAATAATAATAATAATAATAATAATAATAATAATATAAATAATTATATGTATGCGTGTTTGGTGGAACTAGACCAGAGAGCGTGAGTTTGAACCTTGTGCGCTGCACAAAATTAGAATAGAATGCCCATAAATTAATCACCCTCCCCCACATTCGAGAGAACACCTGTGTGCCATGAAGGTTGTATTGTTTGTTGAAAAAAGATGACAGTTGTCGTTGCCAGTTGTTATACCCCTCCCCATCTATATTGTTTGTTGAGCAATGGATTCCCTCCTTTGAAATCTCTTCTTTGTTATCCTCTATAACAAACGGAGACTGAATTCTATTCTCTGCGAACCTGCATATTGTTTGGCGAACAATGGATTTCTTCCTTCGAATTTCGTTCTTTATTATCCTCTCCGACAAAAGGTAGACGCGATTCTATTCACTGTGACCTGAACACCTGCGAACATACACACTTGAATCATTCTTGCCTCCGCCCCTTGCATTCCACAGTACCCAAGCACCTGTGTGATATGAAACGTGCACCTGCATCATCCCCTCCCCCTGCATGCAATTCTCTGCTTTACACCGTCCGACTCTTCCAAACACTCCTTCTAGTTCTGCATTCCGCAGTATGCAAACACCTGTGTGAGTCATGAAACGCGCGCCATCACCATCCACATCCCATTCTGTGCTTTGCACCCTCGAACTCTTCCAAACAGCGATATCAAAAAACTTTCCGCGTGTTCCTTTCTGTAATATGAGTTAACATCCCCTGCACAATTTCCCCGTGCATTCCACTACCCAGCCTCTTCACGATTCTTTTGTATCGCAATAAAAACACACCCTCAGAACGCATCCTCGCGGACCCCTCGCCGCATGTCATTATATGCCACGTAATGAACGGTTTTCTATCATACGTATATAAAGAGCCGATTCCCCCCGCCTGGAATATTATTTGATGTGTAATCGAGACGATAATACGAAAGATGTTTTTTGGAGTGAGCGCGGAGAAGAGGCACACCATTACACGTATTACCATAAAGAGTTGTGAAATAGCATCATGCACTCTATAATGTGTAACTTGCCTTCCTATCATGACCAGATGTCTTCTCGAGGTATATACACGGACAACGGTCCCGTCTACAAAAAAGCATGATATAAGTACAGGTTTTTCTTCAATGCTATTTTTAAAAAAGTTTATAATTTTTTCTCTCTAAAAAGAGTGAAAATAAAATGACTCATTGAATCGTAATTCTCCTTTTCAGGGATGCTGATTCCGAAAGTGACGGTGAGATGGATAGCATCGTTTCAAGCCACGCCTCTCTGTGTCACTCAAAGTACTGTAATGGATATACTCACGCCGTCCTATGCGCCATGCCGGAGGTGCACGATCAGATGACATCGTAATTTTCGTGCAATGAGAACTGCAGCGTATACATGTTCAGGCAGAGAAATTATAGTAAGTAGCAGCGTAAAACTAATTGCATATGCAATATGATTGTATATTGGTATCGCTGAATACGAAACGTTGGAAATCATTAACGTAAATAACTAATTACGCATGCAATACAATCGTGCACTGGTATCGCAATGCATTGGTATTATCGTAATTATTATCGCTGTATAAGTAACCTTGGAAATCATTAATTTAAAAAATTAATAGCGTATGCATAACAATCATACATTGGTATCTCGATACATTAGTACTATCGTACTTTGGTATCTAGATTACTCTGGAAATCGTTATGTCTTTGCAGAATTCAAATGACGACACCTGTACCTAAAACGAGATAGATTCGGGTGATAGAGGAGCAGAGGATAGTGGAATACCCTCTTACATCTACAGCGCAGTCTACTAACCATATAGATGGGATAAAAAGGAGTCCAATTCCCCGGTGGACGGAGATCCAATACCGACGAACACGGAGCCTTCCCCCGGCAATCATGCAGATCTCGCGAAAACATTTATGTGAGTATTTTCACATCTAAAAGAAAAAATACGCTTTGCGTTTCATTCCCTTTAACTAACAAACTCAATTCTTTATTCAGGCTACCTACACTTCCAAAGGAAGCATGTTTTGTAAGACTTTCGTTGTGCAATGTTTCAGACGCGGTAATAATGAGAAGAAGAAGAGGAAGAAGAGATTTGCCGATATAGAAAGCAGGCTGACGCTCTTGGAGGATAGAATAACCAGCATCAACACCCCCAGAAATATGTAGGCAAGAAGCGCGCTCCGAGACGTCTGCATCTCGAGAAGCCACAGCGTTAAGGTTTGGTTCTTCTACGAATTCCAGCGCTTATAGTGAAAAACACAGCCAATTTTGTATACATGACAATACGTGACTGGGAGATAATTCGAGAGTGTCTCCCTATATTCCAAGCATTCCTCCAATCGAGAAAGTGCCCGCGAGTGGAATATTGTGAAAATATTGTTTTCTCTTGTAATGCCATTACTTATACAGAAGAGGGAAAAATAAGAACTGTGAACACTAATTTAAATTATTGTGAAATACTTTTAAATAGCGCTGAAATGTGCAATCCAAAAAGACTTGAGTCGTGTGTACATTACCATTTAGGTGACATATACATTGCAAGTGTAACACCATATGTAGGAACGAGGAGCTGGAGGAGGAAATACTGGAATTGTATGACAAAAATAATGAAAAGAATGAAGGTGTGCTTTTACAACTTTTGTTATTCATTAAAAAATGCTTCCATTCCTAATGAAAAAAGAAATACTCATATTAAAATGATTAGTTTAAAATAAAGGCTGCATCATACGAGTCAGAGGCTTCTAATGAAATACTTTATCATGAATTATCAGGCAATACAATGAGGTCTATGCGGCGATATTTGCACTAGCTTTAATTTCAGTTCTGATGTTGATGGCCCCATTTAAACCTCTTCGGGGTGATTTGAGCAATGTATAAAAAATATAGGTGCATATTTAAAAAAATCCTTTCTCTTCAACAAATAATCTTCTCTTTTTCACAATACGAGCTTTGAAACTTTATATAAACATTGATGCAAATCTCTAGGTTCCAAAGCCCAATTTCATATCGTGGTAGGGATAACATTCACTATTGAGATAAAGTATCAAATTAGTTATGTTGCAATGATCAAAAGGGGAACAATCTTTAGATGCCTTACTCGATCTTGAAGTCTCAGCACGCAAAATGATAAATCTAGCCTTCTCGATTTTGATGTGGTTGCGACATTCCAGGTGAATGGTTTAGTTTGCGGCACAGTGGGTTGAGTATGCAGATACATGGTATTAAATGGGAGAAACAGTGTTTTGAGGAGTTCAATCCGTTCAGCATCAGAAAGTCGAATCACAGGCATTCTCCACTCGATTCGTGCAAGTTCAACAACAACATTGTCTTCTCCCTGAGGCTCTATAATATAGCTTTTACAGTCGAATCAGCAACAACTCAAATTTGCTGTAGAGTATGAGCTTCTTGTGGTCGTCGGCAAATCCCACAAGCATCGAAAGCCGCTCTATATCATAGAAGACTCCATTTGCTGCATGTACAATATCCACGTCTTCTCCTGGGTAGCACAATCCAGCGTTCAGCTGGCGTGCAGATTCCACGGGGTTGAGTGCAGCATAGTTGCGCAGAGTTGATGTGATCTGGTGTTTCTGTTTCGATCAATAGTTGATCCATTCATGTCCAGTCGAATCTCTTTAAATACGAATGCAATGCCGCTATTGGTAAGCCTTGCAGTAATAACTGCTCCAATACGTTTAGTAATACTTCCCTCGATGTATAGATAAATTCGGTTGGGTAAAGTATATAAATCCTCAGCTTGACAGGAATTGTAATCTCGTCATTAGCGTTCAGAGCTGGTGTATTATATAGCAGAAAAACATGTCCCTCTTCTTTGGCGATCTTGTCTTCAAAATTGGGTGTCTCGGTAACATTGAAGATGTCTATGGTTATAGGATATCCCAATGTAAGGAGGAAGTTGCGATTGAGCGATGTTAATCCTCGGGGCGTCAAAGGCATAGTATGATGTGAACGTCGAATCACTCCATTATTATATCCTCGGCGACGCTGACTTCTAATATCTATTGCCATTGCGACGGATGTGGAGCCTTATGTTTATAAGCTCGTTTCTAAAGTCGATGATATTCCTGTTCTAGTACACTACACGAAGAGTGAGTTGCTTTATGATGTTGGTGTTTATGATCGATAGGTACATTGGATTTGATGGTTCATAAGAAATTTGATATACTGACGGAACAGATGGGAAAAGCCCGTAGATCGAGTGCTCGCTTTTACCGTCGACAAAAGAGACTTCTGCAATACAGCATTCGATTCATACGATGCTCACCTTAAATATATTTACCATGAAATCAGATTCAGCCAGCTGGTTAGCTGGGATAACTTTATTGTCTCTGAAGCCCAAGAGTGACCCTATAGAACGATCATTGGAAAAATCAACGCTGAAAAGGCATTTAATTTCAGCCTTCATGGTATTATTATTATTATTATTATTATTATTATTATTATTATTATTATTATGCCTAATAAAGAAGGCATACTCATCCACCCCTAACTTATCTGCGATGTATTCATTAATATCAGAATCTCATAAGTTCCTTGGGGTATATCGATGAACTTAAGCTCATCATTGTAAAATTTTTGAAGTTGATTATTACTCCGAACAACATTGGGAGTAGATTAGAAGGTTTTATAATTCAATAAAGCAATCTCATAATGTCCCTTAAGATATATCTGCAGAGGTGGATTCAGGTACGTAGTAAAAACAAATTCGTTGCCGCTGACAGCGATAGTGTAACTCATTGCCATAGAAATCGCAAGCACAGGTGCCCGCAGATGATTGAGCTGAAACTCTGAAACCTCTTAGTGTTATGAAACACCTAACGCCACTGAGGTATCTTTCTATCTCTTTTGGAGGCTTCAAGTTTCCAAACCTAATGAAATAAAATGCCACATCGCCATCCTTCTTTGCTGCAACCCAATATGTGCCTTCATTCTCTAAAGTATCGAGATTAACGATAATTCTCTCTCTGTAACAAGGTATTGAAGATAGCTGATCAATCATGTATACACCTCTAAAATGAAGAATCTTTAAACGTTGAGCATACAAGTCATGATCAATGTTGCTCAATGCTTTCTCGGGACAAGTATAGCACTCTGCCCGAGTTGTTTGAATTCTCTTTCATGCTCTGACGCCTCTTCCTTTTGGTGTTCCCCATCTTATTCTTCTCCAGTCAAAGACCATTCATTCTTGCTTCAATTTCTCTGTTATGCTTCATCATTCGGCAAATTGTTTATCTGCAGCCTTTTTCTTATTTACTGCTTTACCAATTTGAGCTGCCCCTCCAGCAGCAGCACCTGGCGTTGCAATAATTGGTATGAGAGGCAAACATTCCCAACATATCTTCTTCTTGGATCCAGCAACAAGAGCCACATTTCTTTTCGTAGTTGATGATACTAGTCTCGCTGCCAACTTTTCGCCTAATGTAGCATCAGGCGATTATACTCCTTTCCACGCCTTTCCAACCAAGATCTTATCGGCAATGTTTCCCGAAGCAGAGTCCTTAAGCTGGACGTAGGCAATGTCGTGAAGTTTGCACGCTTCTTTTAAGGGATTGATTCCGGGTCTCCTCTCTTTAATCTTATTCTAGCTTTGTTCCAACCCACAGTATCTGTATCCAGGCAAATGTGCTTCAACTGGCAGTCGATTAATGAGAAAATTAATTAAATCAGAACCTCTTGTGATCTTAACCCCCTTAGCTCTCATGGTATACTAATTGATTTTGTCGTTGCTTTCTTCGTTTATACTCTGTCTTTCATCGCTTTATGGTTATTAGCACACACACATATATAAACATTAAACATGATTTATTTTATTTTAGTTGCTACGATGGAGCTTGTGAAGTCCTACCTATTCAGGTGCTAGACTTTGAAAACGACTTTAGACACAATCGCCACGGAAAGCTTCTTCCTGGCAATATTAGAGCGCTCATTTTAGGCAGCTCCAGTGCTGGAAAGGTATTACTCAATATGATACTTCAAGAGAATCGACTACGATATGAAAACTTGCACATTTATTCAAAGTCACTATATCAAAGTATCAATATCTCATTAAGCCGCTTAAAACATAGAGAGCGTAGGAGGGAATAGTTATGAAGACGGTGAAGGCGTCTTGCATCCATTAGACATTTTAAAAAATTCAATTCAATGATGTCATCACAGAAAAGCAAGACAAGATCGCCTCCTTTTACAGCATGGGCAGGCATCGAAACGTGGATTCTATATATCACGCACAATCCTATGCCAAAGTACCAAAGCATTTATTTCGAGATAAGGAACATGATGATACTCTTCAGACAGGATAATTTAAACTGGAAGCATATACATGAAGATTACGTAAACACAGACAGGTCGTATACAGCATTTAAAGATTTGTGCAAAGGTGTCTCGGAGAGCTTTTCAGAAGGAAGATCCTCTATGATGATAGTTCCCGAATTTCTCATGAACGCAAATCGATATGGGTGCCGATTCGATGTATATATTCAAATAGATACTAAATTGCTCACTCACAGTTCGTCATGAGTATTGACAGGTTTGGATTACAGAGGACTGCGCCAGTTAAAGGGTCACTACATCAGTTCATCATAAACAGAGATGGAAAAGGAAATTACCAATTTAGGAAATAGAGACTGTGCATTGTTCAGGATCCTGAGGAAGACGACGATGCAACCATTAAACGCTACGTTGATGCGGCTATATCTTCTACTGAAAATCGAATGCAAGGGTTCACTGAAAGAAAGACAAATGAACGTGTGAGCGAACTTCAAAATATGCTTAGGGATCACATCCACAAATCGCCAGATGTACAATATGACGCTCTAATGGAATGTCTGAATAAAAATACTCTTAAACGTGACGCTGGAAACAATATCATACTGGACAGGATAAGAATGAAGATAATACTACAACCTCAAGAGGAACATGACGAGCCGAATAAGAAACACATATTAGAATATACAGGATGAATCACCTAAAACTTGCACCACAAATATTTCGGAAATGGAAAGCGCTATTGATGTGCAGTTATAACTGCATTCATTGGTAGTCAGGGGCTCCTACATTTAGCCTATAAACAAATTTTAGTAATACTGAGAAGGTGTGTTTTTTGAGCAAACATACAATTTTAAATGGAATAATGCCTAGTTAAATCAACACAATAAAGGTAGGGTAAATTAGAACGTCAATGGCGTTTGTTCCAATATTCTAGTGCAAGTGGTTTACGAGAAATCTAATTTTGAAGCTTTTACGCACCGACACTTGTACAACCTGTGGAAAACAAAAGGGAATTACAATACTTCTGTGGATTCTTACAAGTAAAGAGAACATAGTCCTTCAAAGGTTGTGTTCAAAATGGCCACCGGCAGCTTCAGTACACGCTTTAAGTCTGCTATGGAAAGACTGCTGCACACTTTGTAGCATTTCAGCGTAAATTTCACAGCAGGCAGCAGTAATACGTCGTTTCATATTGTCTGGTGTAGTTGGTACATCCTTGTAGACAGCGTCTTTCAGCTTTCCCCACAGAAAAAGTCTAAAGGGGTCAGATCCGGTGAACGGGCCGGTCAAGGTACAGGTCCTCTTCGTCCAATCCAACGCTTTGGAAACAGTCAGTTAAGACAAGCTGTAGTACTTCGTGCACTATGGGCTGGACAGCCATCGTGATGGTACAACAGGTTCCTCCTAGTCTGCAAAGGAACGTCTTCTAGCATCTGTGGTAGATGGTCTGTCAGGAGGCTGCGATACTTGTGCGAGTTCATTGGTCCTTCTATGAACAAAGGGCCTATGAGCTGATGTTTCACTGCCCCATACCGCACGCTTAAACTCCATGGACGCTGACGTTCCAACTGACGAAGCCAACGGGGTTGTCAACAGTGCGTGTTTATGCGGTTTACCTGGCCATGATTAGTATATGCTGCCTCATCACTAAACAAGATACACGATGAATCTGGAGTATCATGTCTTAATGCCCATATACAAAAGTTAACACGATTGTCAAAATCGTTTCCATGCAGTTCTTGATGGAAAGAGATGTGATAGGAATGGAATCTGTGTCGATGGAGAATGCGCAGTACACTTACCTGACGTATGCCACTTCCACGTGCGATTGCGCGGGAAATAATTTGCGGATCTACTGCAACGACAGCCAAAACATTAATTTCTGCATCTTTTCCAGTCACTTGTTTGTTTCTGTTACGTTTTCTAGGTGTTACAGTACCACTTTCACGCAATTGGTTGAAGAGGTTTAAAAATCATTGTCGAGATGATTGACGTCTATTGGAAACGTTTCCGCATACACCGTACAGGAACGAACGACATTCTTCCTACACTCCCCATACACCATAAGTATGTCGGCTTTTTCTGCATTAGCAAACCCTATCTTCCACCCACGGCCTACTGCTTAAGCTGTCGCAAACTAACTGACCAGAAACTTGCAGTACAATCAATGAACAGAAAGCACAATGCAAACAAGCATAACAACATCGTACCTAGAACCTAAGCAGGTTGAATGGGACAAACAATTGTCGGGGTGGAAACTTTTCAAAACACGCTTTCTGTAAACCGCTTGCACTAGAATCCTGCAACAAAGGCCATTGAACTTCTAATTTACCCTACCTTTATTCTGTTGATGTAACTAGATATTGTTCCATTAAACAATTGTATGCTTGCTCAAAAATAGACTTTCTCAATGTTATTAATATCTGTTTATAGGCTAAATTACGAGCCCCTGACTACCAATCAATGCTGTGAAAACTGCACATCAATAGCACTTTCCATTTCCGAAATATTTGCGGTGCAAGTTTAAGATGATTCGGCCTGTATAAATGCAAGAACGCCTTCATTCTATTCATAAGGTAACGTTTCATTTAAAAAAGAAGAATAAGAGAGATAACAGATCCTATCGATGACAGCAATGTAGCAACAAAGAAGTTGTTAAAGTTCTCATGGGAGGGAATCGAATTGAAATACAGGTAGATCTAAAGAGCAGACCTGGTTTCATAAATACCAATGGTACAGAATCAGTAGGAAAATATGGAAACTGTGGCAAACCGGCAAAATCAATTGATAAACATCTGACAACCACTATGGATAATGTCAATACACTTAAACCACATATGAATGTCATATATACATTAGTAGAGCAAATGAGGGGGAGCATATAATTGCATTGCAGACGAAGCATTTCAGAGGGAATTCGCAGAGGTACGGGTTAACATAAGGACTAAAACACTACAAATCAAATATAAATGGGGAGATGATTTCATCCCATATGACTGTTGTAAGACCTGATACATTATTTTACTGCACCAGTTACAAATGGCGATAGACTAAGCTCCGGTAAATCGTACAAAGCATGGCCATTTTATAAATATTGAGCTGAAAATCACCTATAAACTGAAGACATAAAAATAAACAGGGTGTATATTGATGTGAAAGTCTAATTTCAGTGTTCATTTCAAGATGAACAGCGAGAGCATACGACTTAACGAATATGTAGCCAAACACAGGAAGGTTATAAGAGAAAAGTTACGCTCTCTTAAAGGCCAGCAGTTTGAAACCCAGAGAGTGATGAGTGAGGCTCTCCAGCCAGTAACAGAACCGCTTCAAGATATGCTGCGAATACAGAAAAAGAATACTACAAGCAAGGAGGAATCACCGAAAGACGAGAAACTCTCCAGCTACCTTAATAAAATTCGAAAGAACAGGAATGAAATAGATGCATCATATGGGTTAAAATACGAGGACGGAAACTACATGCTAGGGAACAAGATAATCGATTTCATCAATAATAAAGTCCGAATAGGCGACGTAACGTATCAAACTATGCCGGGATTGAGGGAGCGCATCTTCAAGAGAATACCTGAAGTGCATGTCTACACAGAAGATGGTCTTAAAACATACAGCAAAATACTGAAAGCAACGCATGTTCATCGAAGAAACTTCAGTAGGCACGGGCAATTCAGGTTGGGCAATTCCTACAAGTATAAAAGCGTTATACGGCCTCTAGTGTCGAAATGCAAGGGATTAGGCCTGCAGTGGAAAGAGCATCGCCCTAACACGAAGCAAGACTACATCTACTGGACCGACCCCAATGATTTGTTGGGTCGCCTGAGGCTTATTGTAGCATCCAGAGGCGCCGGAAATAAAACCATACTCAAGAAATTTAAGAGATTATTCAAGAACTAAAACCGACAAGGATGATAGCAGTGAAGCAAAATATAGCAAACGAGCTCATGCCGCAGCCCGGGGAAACCTCATGCGCCGAAAGATTATCAGCAAGGTACTACACGATCTGGTGCAGATCTACTTTGTTGAGATGATACCGCATGCAAAAATTAATTAGAATTTCAAGTACATCCTCATTGCAATCAACTTCTACTCTAAAATGGCATAGCGAAACCGCTAAAAGACAAGACAGGATTCAACTTGCAAAGACTATGGAAGATATACTGCAAGTCATGGTAAACCTGCCCAAGAACATACAGAGTGAGAACGAGAAAGAATTTTATGATAAGCGATTTGAAAATTAAAGTCAAAATATAACATCAATCACTACAGCATCTATAAGCAGGTGAAGACAGCTGTTGTTGAAGATTAATAAGAACTTTAAAGAGTATTATGTATCGGGAATTTCTAGTCCAAGGAACATACAAGCGGTTAGATCTTTTACCACAAATCATTGCAAAGTACAACAACACCTACCACACCACCATTTGCATGTAGCTTACCGAAATGAAGAACAATGATCTTCTCCTGACAATTACAATCAAGATCGAAGAGGGAAGAGGGATGCAAAAAAGCTTAGTGTTGGTGACTATGTGAGGATATCTAAGAATAAGAGGCATTTTGAAAAGGGTTTTGAAGATAATTGGAGTGTTTAAAACCTTCAAGTTGCTCGTGTGAAGTACACCAATCCTGTTAAACACATATTAAAAGACAACGATGGCGAGGAAATAAAGGGATCGTTTTATGGATATAAACTTCGCTCTACTCAGTACCCTAATACATTTCTAATGGAGAAGGTGTTACGCCGACAAGGAAATTGGATTGTTGTTAAGTGGTACGAGTTCCCTGATACTCAACGGATTCATAGAAAGGATTTACTGTAGGAAAAAGGTAATGATAAAGATAAAGAGACTTTTCATTTCCACAATAGCATGCTTTTTTATTTCCCCTCAAGCTTTCCCATGATGACATAGTATGTGCATATACACGGAAAAACAATTTATAAAAATGTTTTAAATAAATAAAAGCAATACAATATACACAAAACTTTTGTATGTGCATATACATGGAAAAACAATTAATTAAAATGCCTTAAAGAAATTGAATCAATACAATACATGCAAACTTGAAAAAATAATGAAATGCTATATTAAGCAAAAACAAGAAAATTTAAAAGAAACTAAAATTGGAACAATGCAATATTCATAAACAACTTGAAAAAAGCTTTTCACTAAAACCCCATTAAGTAAGAATACAAAATCACATATTATACATATTGTCACGAACGTGACTGAGAAGATCCACATTATGTGTATTATCTTATATTAATTGGCATTATTTTATTATTCTGTCACAAGTTTCTGAATGCATATAGAATCATATTTTATATTCTTAATTCTGCTCAAGTCTTACTAAATTGTATGTATGACAAGAAACAGTGCTTTGTCACTTCCTTTGACATCTCAAAGGAATTTCACTATGCCATCATTTCCTCAGGGATACGTGTCTTTCTGCACCCTCTTAGCTGCACCCTGTGGATCACATGATCGTTGGAAAGTCCTAAGCCCACACATTTTCCAGGGCGTTGGCAAACCATATTTGATAATAACTGCCACGGTTTTAGAATGAACCCCTCCAGAGTATTCCACTCTATATAAGCAAGCCCTCAAGCTCTACTCGCTGGTACTTTGTGTTGTAACTTGGCCAAGAACGCTGCACGGCCGCTCCGGATGGTTTCATTTGGCACCACTAGCGGCTTGACAAAGTCGTGTTGAGTATTGGCTCTGCTCATCCACGACGAGACGTTTCTCAAGGTAACCATTATAGAATAAATTGTTAATAACAATGTTAGCTAGTACCATCATCATCACTGATCTTGTAAACCCAACTATCGCACAGTATAAATGTAATTCTTTAGAATATAGTCAGAATGCTCTAGCCAAGCGTTTTAACAATTGTCTCTACCTCTGCAATTCCTCATTTAGCTATTCCCCCCAGTGTCACAACTTAGCACGTGACATTTATGGTGGATGCGCCGGCTTCTCTAAAGAATTTTGGAGAAGCATGGTTCGATCCCGTACCTCTGCTTTTATTCCTTATAAGATGTTTATGTTGGAGGCACCCGTCCCTACATTTTTTTACGCTAGGGATATGGTTTCGATCCCGGTTCTTTTCATTTCTTACTATTACGGCATTTTATGTAGAGGCGTCGCATTCTCAAAATTTAGTTAACTGGAAAGTATGGTTCGAATCCGTACCTCTATCAAAGTCGTTATAATAATTGTATCCATGTCTATAGTGGAGCACCACTTTTTATGAAGTATGGCTTCACATATTTCAGGTGATAATTCTGTTAAGATGTATAATAGACCCCACCACCACCCGCACCCTCAGGTTCTGGCTCCCCCAAAAGTCGCCCCCTCCTGTAACGGAGTAATCGCTCACCAAGTCAAAAGTTACATAGCCAGAGCCCTTAGATACACCATGTGTTACCATATTTAAGAACACACTATATGCTCGACTTACAATCGAAAAGAAACGGACGCGCAGAAAAACGCTAAACAAGATCGCTGTTTCTCATTATCGGCAGAAAAAGAAGACAGAATTGGAGCATCTTCTTTTGGAAGAAAAAACTTAGAAATTTGAAATGCCGAACTGCGTATGACGGTTAGCGATTTAACGCGTAAAATTGAGCACTTAAAAGAAATTATAAGAGATATCTTAAACAAAGGCACGCATTAAATAGTGTTGCAGAACGACGTCTTCTTAGTTCTTTAATTTAAATATTTGCACAAAGTAGATAGGAAGCCAACACACCAATGTGAATTTTTCCTGACCTTTTGCTTACCTATTGTAATATGAATAGTCTCCCCTGTGCCGTTTAATATTGAGCCTCTGAAAATCATTATTTGCACTACATGTTACGTATATTCTAGTATATGGGATAGCATGTTCGTTATTGAAGTGCTTCACACACACCCAATGTTTACACTTATATTTACTGATCTGGCTTGTAGTCAGCCTTGACATATCTTTAATCAGATAGTAGTGAGATCTTCCATTTTGCTCAATAAATAATAGATTCACTTTAAATTCTTTCTGCTGTCTCGACTGATATAGGGCTCTAATCGAACTCTCGCTCTCTACTCCAAATACATAAATTGAAATGCCCTGGTGTTGTCGTTCAAAGTCTGGAATCGGATGCAGACTTACTGGGAAGCCTATACCGCTGCAATTGTAAGCAGTGAATAGCTTTTACCGTGAGTCTGGATACTTTGCAGCCAACTACACCATGCAAAGCGGTATTCATAATTGGTTTTCATATTTAATACAGCTCATTTATTTCTGATTGCGACAGGTAGCTCTATGAATCGCGAGGCATTCAACGGTTCATAAAAGCTAGTTCCAATAACGCGAGCTCGGACTACAGCAGAGATTTTGAGCTCGCACCCCCCTCGAAGTTAGATTTGTTTTCTATCATTTCGTCTACCATAGACATGAATAAGGTATCAACATCACATGCCTGAAAGCCCAACTTGGTCTTGCTATTGAAAAAGATGTTTTCGGCGTGGTCTTTCTCACGAGCTTGAATTAAATAGGTTACCTCTGTTGAGGAACTTATTTTAAACCCTGATGGGTTCCATCTAAGCAGAGAAGCCATCTCCCTCAATACAAGATGTCCGCATTCCTGTAGAAATTGACGGGATCAACTATTTCTCAACATTCTCAATTCAGCTATTGAAAAGCCGTCCCTTAAACGCCGTTTCAATAATCTTGTATCCTAGCTGTGCATGGCTAACATTTAGTATTTTGTTGCTGTTGCTGGTTTTATGCTGATGACGGTGCCCGACGACTGATGGTCGTGCAACTGGCGTCACCGTAGCAGTGGAGCGACCTGGACGGGAGAGGGGCCATTCCTTGACTGTGCTCCTCTTCTTCAGCTTCGCGACGTCTCTTGGACCACCGGAGCGAAGATTGATTGCTTTTATTCTCAGGCCCCGGGTTCATGAGGATTATCGAAGATTCTATAACAAAAGCAAAAACACAATCAATTGTAATGCAGGTTAAATATAATACAAATGTGAATATATATTTAATAATTTGAATAAAATCAATTATGAAAGGTTAGGCGTTAACGTTACGCTAATTATTTGTATAATTGTATATTTATTTAATAATTGAAGAAAATAAATTTTAAAAGTTAGGCGTTAACTTACAATAATTATTTACATAAATGTAGTAGAGATAGAGAAAAATGAGGTAATCATCGTTCAATTCGCCAAGCATCTGTAAGAACACGGTCCTGTATGCGCAAATTTCGCATTCCCACGCCCTCTCAGCTGGAATAGCCATCCAGGTATCCCCTACATGCATCGGAGTCACGTTCTCGAATCCAGGAGGAGGCGGAGACAGGCAGTCTTGAGAGAAGTTGGGCGAAGGTAAGCTATAATCGTTGTCCACCTCCTCAGACAGGCATGAACCCGCTTCAGAAACTACAACAATAGAGGCAAAAACAGAATTCGCTACAATGCAAGCTACACAGAGGATATTTTTAAATGGAAAATAATGCCATAAATTGAATGTTTATTTAATAATTCAAAATTCTGAAGTAAACACGCATTGATTTCGGGTTATATACTCCTAAAGAAAGTTTAATATCTTGTTTAGAAAAAGAACACGTTTAAGTGTCATAAATATCTAGACTTACCATTCACATCGTTAAGCATCTGTATTAGCGCAGTCCTGCATTCACATTTAACGCATGTGCAAAAATCCCCTGTAGCGATGTCAGTGTTGGCATCCACCTCTGTAACGGGAGTGACATCCTTAAATCCTGGAGGCGGCGGTATGATATAATCACCCCCCGATAAAATTGGCGACGGGAGTACTAATATCAATATACTCTGGTCTGTTATGCAGGGACGCCGTCAACGACGGAGCTCCCGCGAGGGGTGATGACATGCTGTAGCCGGCTGAGCTCTTGTCATTTGTGGTTTCTCTATGTCTAAGGCTTGCAATACTACTCCGTGAGCCTCCACCTCTGGGGAATGAGGCTCTGGAGGCCCCATTGTTATTTGCAGTGTTACCTGGAAATGCTTTTTAGGTAAACTCGATTGTTTTTTCTGTCTGTTGAAAAGACGAATAAATTTCAAGATATTTTTGCCATTCAATATTTCATTTCTCGTGTATTTGTAATGCACCATCGAGAAGAAGAGTGGGTAGGAAAACCAATGTGAATGTTGGCATAGGAAGAGTGAGTTGAGAAATTAGTGTGAATGTTCTGCATTAGCAGATGTAAGTCGTTCTCTGAAAGAAGACAGATTAGAGAAAGTCGCCTGAATTTTTGCATAGGAAGAGTGAGTTGAGGAAATGGTGTGAATGTAGATCCAAGGAGAATGATGCGTGAGAAACTCTGTGAGTGTAAATGTGAGAATGATACGCAAAAATACCGTGAATGTGTTCACAATACCGATTAAAAGACTTTTTGCGATTCAATGGTTCATTTCTGGTGTATTTGTAACCAACCTTGGAGTAGAAGAGTGGGTAGGAAGACTACTGTGTGAATGTTGGTACATGAAGAGTGCGTTGAGAAATTACTGGAATGTTGCCATATGAGGAGCGAGTTGAGAAATTAGTGTGAATGTACTGCATTAGCAGATTAAGTCGTTTCTCTGAAAGAAGACATAGGGAAAGTCGCGATTATGTGTGCATAGGAAGAGTGAGTTGCGAAATTGGTGTGAATGCAGATCAAAGAAGTATGATGCGGAAAACCCCTGTGAGTGTAAATGTGAGAATGATACTCGAAAACACCGTGAATGTGTTCGCAAAACCGATTATGGCTATCTGAGTGAGTAGAGAATGTACTGCATTAGTTCCTAAAGAAATATTTCAGAGAAGAAGCAAGCTTTGCAATTTTTATTTTAAAAAATTCTTTGTTAAATAATTTATATTATTAAACAAATGTGGTTCAGATGAAAATATGATTCCCATGCACAGATTCGTTCTTCAAACACTGTATCGTTTAAAGAAAGTTAAATGCACTGTTAAAGCCTACACCCTGTTTTGTTAATAATGATGTAAAAAAAACTCAATCACCTTGAACTTTTAATTGATGAATGTCCTGTAGAAACCAAAACAGCTATTTAGTTTATTCTTAGAGAACACAGCAAGTTTTAGCGTGTTAATTAACACTGAGTTAGTAAGCGAAGAGTGGCTCCTTCCGACCTAATCAGGTCCTTATATACGATAATCCTAAAGCACCTTAAGGCGTATGCGCGTCCTGGGGTGAGAGTGTTTTTATGTTACGTGATTATTTTACCCAATGGGATTATATAAATTCAGGAACCCTACTAGGGGTGGTAGTGGTCTATATACATCGCGACCAGTTATATTTGAAGAATATAATCTGTAAACATTTTTACTTTCTCTACTACGTATAGTAAGTAGGGGAAGTATTGCATTCCACCCAAAAATTCGATACCGAGATTTCACCGGAAATACATGTTTTGAGAACTCCTGAATCCAAAAAAGCATTTTTGGAAACATGTCCGTGTGTGTGTCTGTCTGTGTGTCTGTGTCTGTGTGTCTGTCTGTGTGTCTGTGTGTCTGTGAACAGCGTAACTCAAAAACGAACAGTCGGATAAGTACCAAACTTGGTATTTAGGTTCAGAATCATCCAGAGATGCGACACGAAGGTTTTCAAGAAAATCCCCCACCCCAGACTACCCTTTACATTGAAGATTTTTCGAACATTTTAATTTTCTCAAAAATGGCTCTAACCATTTTGATGAAAATATCATATGTTTAAGATAATGTCATGAGAAATGAAATGTATATCTCGAATTTTCTGGGAATGTCTCCAAACGTATTCTTCATTGTGAACGACTTTTGCATAACTGGTAAACCATAAGAGATAGACAAAATTTTACTACACAAAAAATGTAGATCGCGTTAAAATACACAACTTATGTCATATACATTTCTTTTGTTGAGTGAACCGTTTTCGAGATATTGCTTGTTATTTCCTTAAATTTTCCAGTACTTATACTTTTTCTCAAATTCGTTATTCATTTTTTTTATGTCCTGGACCTGCAAAGAGGATGGAATGCGCCACATAGCAACCAGCGTTAAAATATTTGACTATCGCTTAAAACCTACCATATTTCCCTTGCATCTACAAGAAAATTACCAATAAAATTAACATCTCGATATCTCGATTAACATGAAGCATATGGAGAATAGGCGTTTGTAAAAATAGTGTGTACAAGAGTAGAGAAAGTCATGTGAGTGTAACACATCAGATTTTTTGTCTTGGATATGCAAAGAGTTATAATCTGTGGCAAAGGGAATGGTGCTGCACCTAGCAACCAGCTATTAAGAGATATGTATATGCTTAAATGCTACCGTATTTCTATATTGCCCTTGTAAATATATATTCCCCTTACATCTACAAGAAAATTAGCAATAAGATAGAGTCTGCAAATGTTTATCTCGATTAACATGAAGTAGATGGAGAATAAGCGCTTGTAAAAATAGTTTGTACAAGAGTAGAGAAAGTCATGTGAGTGTAACACATCAGATTTTTACTTTCTCTACTACGTATAGTAAGTAGGGGAAGTATTGTATTCCACCCAAAATTTCGATACCGAGATTTCACCGGAAATACATGTTTTGAGACTCACTGAATCCAAATAAAGCATTTTTGGAAACATGGCCGTGTGTGTGTCTGTCTATGTGTCTGTGTGTCTGTGAACAGCATAACTCCAAAACAACAGGCGGATAAACACCAAACTTGGTATTAGGTTCAGTATCTTTCAGAGATGCGACACGAAGGTTTTCAAGAAAATCCCCCCACCCCAGACTACCCTTTACATGGAACATTTTTCGAAAATTTTAATTTTCTCAAAAACGGCTCTAACGATTTTGATTAAAATATCATATGTTTAAGATATTGTCATGACAAATAAAATGTATATCTCGAATTTTCTGGGAATGTCTCCAAAAGTATTCTTCATTATGAACGACTTTTTCATAACTGGTAAACCATAAGAGATAGACAAAATTTTACTACACGAAAAATGTAGATCGTGTTAAAATACACAATTTATGTCATATACATTTCTTTTGTTGAGTGAACCGTTTGCGAGATATTGCTTGTTCTTCCCCTAAATTTTCCAATACTTATACTTTTTCTCAAATTCGTTATTCATTTTTTTTATGTCCTGGACATGCAAAGAGAATGGAATGCGCCACACAGCAACCAGCGTTAAAATATTTGACTATCGCTTAAAACCTACCATATTCCCCTGCATCTACAAGAAAATCATCAATAAGACTGACATCTCGATATCTCCATTAACATGAAGCATATGGAGAATAAGCGTTTGTAAAAATAGTTTGTACAAGAGTAGAGAAAGGCATGTGAGTGTAACATATCAGATTTTTTTATGTCCTGGACATGCAAAGAGAATGGAATGCGCCACATAACAACCAGCGTTAAAATATTTGACTATCGCTTAAAACCTACCATATTCCCCTTGCATCTACAAGAAAATTATCAATAAGGTTGACCTCTCGATATCTCCACTAACATGAAGCATATGGAGAATAAGCGTTTGTAAAAATAGTTTGTACAAGAGTAGAGAAAGTCATGTGAGTGTAACACATCAGATTTTTTTTAAAAGAATATAACTGAAATGCTTGAAAGGGCGTAAGCAATATATATTATAAAGAGAAGTTTTCTTTCTAGCTTTCTTGAAGAAAATTAGCTCGTGTCATGCATTCACAGAGACCCTCCAGCATCTCTCTCTCTCTCTCTCTCTGTCTCCCTCCATCACAGGGAGAGATGACAGGTGTACAGAGTATCATCGTGATGTATTTGCTTTGAATCTCTGTACAGTCATCCCTCTCCTGCCGGCTTAAAGACAAAATGGGGTGGTTACTGTAGACATAAAAGAACAATGAATATTATGACTCATAAAAGTGTTTTTGTACCTTTAAATCATGAAATGTTCTACAAGAAGGTTTTGAATAGCGCTAGGTGCTAGTATTTTTTCGCTATAATGAAAGGAATACGATATTTTGTACACCGACATTATGTTTGATAACATTCTTCTTCAGACTATATCCAAACTGTTAAACACGAATCTCTGCTGTGTAAAGAATGCATTGCATCTCGTTAGCGTAACAATAGACCTTTTTCACGCCCAACAGATAGCTAGGCAAATGAATGACACCACCGACCCTTCCTGCCTCCATTAATTCATATCAGCTTGAAAGAAGACTCAGTCACTTTCTTACTGCACTGCCATAAGGACTGGACGTTGTGAGAGAAGTGATTTTTAGAATTGCTTTACGATGAACCCTCAAATATGCCAAAGATATGACACCGTTTCCATAGATGGTGGAATACAAGTTTTGTTTTCCTTAGAAAGACAGAAGTATTCCACATCATCTCGCAACACAACTTGGGAATCATGTGAACTGATTTTTTTCGGTGCGGGGTTAAAATGTGATCCATGTGTACAAACAGCAATGTCCTTAAATCCAAATGACAGTGTTTAGTATGTGCTGAGGGGCTCGCCGTGTGGGAATGCAAGATTTTTATCTATGGGGATGTCTGTATTCCCTCATGTTTTTCTTTAATGTATCGATGGTTCGCATCGGTTGTTTTCGTAGAAAGACATGGGCGGGCAGAATATGATTTATACAACACCTGAACATTACACACCCTCTAAAACAGCCTAGAGGAATTCTTGGTGTATGGGACGAAGTTTATCTTTGTGTAATCGTTACTAAAAGTGGAATGAGGTATTCATTGGCATTCATAAGCAGTCTAGAACGCCCCCGATAATATTTTAAATGGACCCGCCCAAGATTCGAGTGAACCAAAACGTACCCCACCTCCTCAATATAAAAATATCAATGACAAATGAATATACCGTTCAGGGGACAACACAACAAGACTAATTACATTCATATCCTGACAATAGCAAGCAGGGCGAGTGGTATAACGCCCGCAATATCAACCTTCATGCTTTGCAGAACACATGAGATTTCCACCCCGTTCTAAAGCCGCCAACATGAATTCTTGGAGCTGTGGTTTTTTCTTTGGGTAAACGCTATGAAAAGTGGAATGAGTTATTCCTTATCATTCATAAGTGTGACAGAATGCACAGGAGAGGATTTAGATGGGATATAGACCCTCACAAGACTCGTACGAACCAAAACATACCCCACCTCCTCAATATAAAACATATCAATGAAAAATGACAGGGGACAACAAAACAAGATTAATTACACTCATATCTTGACAATAGCAAGCAGGGGGAGTTGTATAACACTTGGCAATGTCAACTGTCAGTTTTTGTTCGACAAACAGTACAAACAGACTCCTATTGTTGCCATTGTCCAGAAATTTTGGGTAGGGCTATTAATTTATGGGCATTCTATACTAATTTTGTGCATCACACAAGGTTCGAACTCACGCTATATTGTCTAGTCTCCCTAAACACCCACTATTATAAGTGCAAAATAAACCCAAAAATGTACAATAATTCTGTAATAATATTAAGTATGTGAAATTGTGTAAAGCGGTTTGAAATATTGTGGCTGC
Organism: Deroplatys truncata; assembly: GCA_030765065.1. Taxonomy (NCBI): domain Eukaryota; kingdom Metazoa; phylum Arthropoda; class Insecta; order Mantodea; family Mantidae; genus Deroplatys; species Deroplatys truncata. The sequence continues at coordinate 12,001,212 of CM060982.1, read as the reverse complement.
CCATTGTGGAGTTCGAACCACGGTCTGGGGATTGCGTTAAATTTCATGAAGTGTCGAAAGTGTGGAAATGTGAGAAGCACTGGCTTTTAGGGCACAGGATCACTTACTCACCTTACGGATAAGTACATATTGGCCACGAATGTAGGTCATCTCTCTCAATTTTGCTCCAGCACTTGAACGATGCCGAATCCACGCCGGTTAGGGCCCGGGGACCCACTATAAATAAGTTAATTGTTATAACTGTGTTGGCTTCAAGACCAGCGAGAGCTCACTGGGTAAGCAATGTATGGCCACTTTTAAGCACCTGCACGTATTCACCTCCAACCAGGTGCCTCCATAGATAGTTTACATAGTATCATTCTTTTTTATACAAACCCTGTGTAATCTTCCTGCCAGCCCCTTCCTTTGCTACGTCTCGCGGCTAAACCACACCAACTTTAGAGACTGCAATTTGCGAAGGTATGTGGGTTGGCAAGAAGGAATGTTAAGACCGAGATACATATTGGAACGGAAATGACGTATGAAGGGAACTTGTATTTGCGAAAAGAACCGGAAATGGAACTGAAACCGAGCGTAGGGTAGGTGAAGTTATGTGATTAAGCAGCCAATTAAAATGCAGAAGTAAAAGGTGGCGTGCAATTTTGATTTTACGTAAACTAGAACACAGTAATAGTTACCCTGCATTTGCAATTCCCTTTTAAACCCCAATAATGTGCTGAAATTAAGTTTGGCAATATAGGATATTTAAAGCTACAGTTTTTCAGTCACACTAGGATCATCATCCCTGGTGTAGTTACCATGTTACCGAGGTCGTGAGTTTAAACCCTGGGGAGGGGCAAGGATTTTTTGGGCGTACCTTGAACACGTTCCATTACCTTAATCAATTGAGGGGTTTGACAGAAGAAGAACACAGGTGCATAAATGATAAACTGAGATATTCACATTCAAACATTTCGATTATATCTCACGTAGTAAGCTAACTATATATGCATTCTAAAGGAAAACTATTTCAATGAAAACCAAGACTTCCGAGTCTATAGAATGAGCAGTGCTAATGCCGTCGCGCTTATTAATTTACAAAATAAAACAGTAATTGATGTGTATTTTTTCTATGAAACTATTTCATTGAAAACTTTTAATTAGACTGAACAAAGGCGAAACACTTCGAAAGGTTTTTTCAGACTACGATGTTGTGCGTGTTATGCTGAGATATTGGAAAAGAAAGCGGGAAGAAATAAAAGGAAGGGCGAGCTGCCAGAATAACAAACGAGGCATTGAAAGATATAAAGACGATGAAAAATTTGAAGTAAGAAACAGTAAGTTAAGCGCTAAATCTTTGGTTCACACAAAAACGAAACAAAGGCGTGCCAATATCACGTCTATTCTATAAAAGAGTGCGATTTATTTTAGAAAGGAATTCGACGAAGGGGACTCTAAATTCACGGCCAGTGTTGGATGGCTTGTCCGCGTTACGGCATTAGGCAGCTTAATGTATGTGGAGAAAAACTGTCCGCAAAAGCTGAAGAAGTTTTAACCTTAAAAAGAAATTTCATTTTATCTGAGGGATTAAATGGGAATCGAGTATTTAACTGCGATGATACTGGCCTAAGTTACAAGATGCTACCATCCAAAAAACTTTCAGCTCAAACTGAGACTTCTCACCTGGCTAGAAACGTTGTAAGAAAAGACTAACTTTTCTCGCATGTAGTATATTACGGAAACATCAAACCGCAATTCCTCATGATTGTAAAGTCAAAGGATCCAGGAGCACTTAAACGCTTTACCAGTGCATTTCACACACCAAAAGGCTAGATTTTCACACAATTTGTCTCAGTTGCTTTTACTTCTATAAATGTGGCAAGAAAAGCAGTTCTTATTCTTGCAAACGCCCCATCAAACCTATATGAAAAACTTTGAAGTGAGAACATCACAATAACATTTCTCCCACCTGATGTTACTCATTATGCCAGCCTATGGACCAAGGTGTGCCGGAAGCACAGAAGAGAAGACATCGTCAAAAACTCCTTTGGTCACTGATAGAAGAAATCAACGGTGACAAGGACCTGATTGGCAATCTAAAAAAATCAATATGTAATATGCAGCTTATTGAAAGCTGAGGCTTGTAACGAAGTCATGGAATTTATTGCTGGTTGAGGAAGAAAATGAAATTGCGAACGAACAAGAAGATACCGGAAAACATGCTTCCTTTATTGAAGTGCATTCCTGGTTGTGAAGAAGCTACGATTAAAGTTGTGATTCGTATAAACGAGATCAGCAGCACACGCTGACAGTTTAGATCTGGTAAATAGAAAATAAAATGAAGAACCAAGTACCAGTTCAGAGCAAATGTTGTGGAATATGACGCACAGTAAAGGATTAAGTGCGTTAGAGAGAGCGCTACGGACGTGTTGAAGTTTCGGCGATGACAGGATCTCGCGACGGAAAAACAGCAATCAGCAGATATGACATCTTTTTTACTTTCTCTACCTCGTACATAGTAACGGGAGAAAGTATTGCATTCCACCCGAAAATTTGATTCCGAGATTTCATCAGAAATACACGTTTTAAGATTCCCTGAATCCAAAAAAGAATTTTTAGAAAAAAAGTCTGCGTGTGTCTGTGAACAGCCTACTCAAAAACGAAAAGTCGAATAAGCACCAAACTTGGTATTTAGATTCAGTACCTTCTAAAGATGCGACACGAATATTTTTAATAAAATTCCTTCACCCCAAACTACCTTTACATGGAACATTTTTCAAAATGCCTGGTTTTCTAAAAAATGGCTCTAACGGTTTTGATTAAGGTACCGTATATTAAAGGTATTTACATGACAAATAAAATTATATTTTTAACTTTCTGGGAATAGCCTGTGGAGCCCTCTTCATTCGGAAAGAATTTTATATATTATTGTATAACTAGGTTAAGCAATAGACGAAAAGACACTACACAAAAAATGTAGATCTCTTTAAAACACATAATTTATTTAAATAAGTTTATTTGTGGCATGAGCCATTTCTGGATATCCGTTATTAAAGGTTCCAATTGTTTATTTCTTGGTCATTATGTTCAAGTCCGGTCAACATTCACTTGTTTCTTGCGATTGCATGAAAACAGTATGGAATTTTAAAGCAAGCATGTAGTGTCTAGTTGTTAAACATTTGATTGACGCTGTTCCGTTTGTATCTAAAACGAAATGTAGCAATTCCTGCAAATATTTATTTAGATCAAAATGTAGTAGATAGAAAACAAGCTTTCGCAAGAATAGTTTGTATACCCACTAAGAAACCATGGAGGAAAAGGTCCTCGAAATCGGGGCAGAGCACCGCACGCACGCCAGTTGGCCCTTTATGCTTCCAACGTGACCCCTGGGAGGAATAGGAGAGATCCAAAAGATCCGGATGCCGACGGACGTAAGCACGGACGGTGTCCCTAACGTTTCCAGATAAAACGCATCTGACCCCGCCCGTTCTTGCCTATAAGTCGCCAATCTCTAAGGTCCCTCTTAGCGGAGCCCCACGCTGAGGCGAGACCTAACGGAATGATACAGCAGCGACGCCAGGGTAGAAACCTTTACAGAGCGCAACCCGCCGCAAAGCGTCGTCTGGTCCTACAACCCTGAAACAGATGGCAAGGAAGATGAGTGGTACAGGAAATTAGGGACATGAGAATCGCGGAAGAAGATGAACCACCTTAACATTCGCCTGGGGACCTGGGGAAACCACGAGAAACTCATAGGCGAGAGTGGGCGGTCGCCGGGATCGATCCCGAGACCTCCAGAATGCGGGCTAAAGACATAACCCCCTGAGCCATCCAGCTCGGTAACGTTGGAAGATAGAGAAAGTCATGTGAAAGTATAACATCAGAATTTCTTCTGAAACATTGTAAACGTATATACATACGCATATTGTATTCTTATTGTTCATTAACGTTCTGTTTTACCCTTCCTATTCAGGAAATATTCAGGAAATTCAGGAAATAAAATATAGTAAATAACACATGTGTTATTGCAGTGTAGGTCCACATTTCCTAACCATTCTGCATTACCCGAAGTTTCCCTTTCCGGTCCAGTTTAGGTCGGATAATCGAGACTGCTGTGTTTTGTCTCCATCATGTCTGAAGTTACACTCAAAGGCATTGTCAACTACTTTCTTCATAATGATGTTCAAACCATTGACGACTTTCCTCATCTAAGAATTCAAACAATCCTTCACATCAGTACACGTGATACAGATGTTAGCTTCAATGATTCTGTAAATTTTCTGTACAATTTCAAACGCGAAACGACCTGATTGGCTTGTAGCTGGTGTAACACACTATTATCCCATTTTGTTGGTATTTTAGTAATACGATTTGTGATGCTGAACACATCGACACATACTTTGATAGGTGGCACTAAAAGAAAGGAGTAGGTGCTGCGACACAGTCATTGATGATACTTCTGTCAATTCGAATGGAGAATGTTTACTACGGCATCTTACGACTGCTTCCCATATGGCTTAGCTGTGATACAGTTTGCATCTTCTTTATTTTTCTTTTTAAGAGTTGAAAGTTACGATTACACTGGAGCCGCCACGTGCAGGGAACACATGTGTGATATCTATATTAAACATCATTGTAAGCCCAGAATTTCACCGTGGTATTGTTTTTGTTCTGCCCCCCCACCTGCACCAGAGAGCAGAACACAGTTTGGTAGAAATTGCGTCACACTTTTGGCATTCTTCTGCGCGAAAATTTTCGGAAATGAGTAGAAAATGAGGAGTCATTATTATTTACATATACAATGTACACGTAGAGTCATAATAAATCTTTTTAAAACTCTGGTTACATTTGGTTTTGGGAATAGTACATTTTGTGAGTAATCAAATTCCAAGTCTGGGAGATTTGGATCTTCTTTTGCCTGTTGAATATATTAGTTTTTAAAATCTAAATGCAGTTTTGCTCTCTTTTTGTACTCCTCATACTCGCCTTTGCAAGGATCCTGAGCGATTGGAACAAATTGCAATATACAATGCATGCAAAATTCACAAATATCCGTTTTCGGAATTTTTTAAAGCTATGAAGGCACTATTTAGTAAACTTTCTTGGAATACTTCATTTTCAGGTCCTTTACGGTCTTATTCTTGTGGAATCCAGCGAAAATAGAATGGAGGATTTTAACACTTAATTGGAGATTCTGAAAGTAGTTTTTAGCCGATTCAGTGTAATGACTGTCATCTTGTGAGATAGCTATTAAATGTTTATCTTATAGATTCCACACATACTCTTCCATTTTGTGTGATCTGTTATCGTGTGAACCCCATCGCTCAACCAAAGGCACATTACTCAGATTTTAGTTTGAATGTCGCCTATTCTTTTTTGTGAAATTTTGTATAACTATAAAAATCAACCTTTTATATACTTTAATACGTACATGATCATACACTAAGCAATATGTCCAAGTATGTAATGTTTTTAGGTTAGGATTATCTGTCTCTTGCGCTTATATTTAGCTTCACATCTGGCTGATTCACTATCTTGCAAAGATTTGGTTCCAGTAAAAATAAACAATTTGAGTTTATTTACGGCCGCTCTTTAACAACCATGGTTCTTAATGCCTCATTCTATATTGGGAGTGAAAGACCGGGTCAGAGACCTCTTTATCACACTTGATTTTGCATCGATTTCCCGTTTTTTAATACCTCGTCTGTTATTCTGGCAGCTCGCCATTCTTTTTATTTCTTCCCGCTTTCTTTTCTAATATCTCAGCATAACACTCCCAACATCGTGGTGTGAAGAAACTTTTTGAAGAGTTTCGCCTTTGTCCAGTCTCGTCAATGCATCTAATTTACATAAATTAAGTATTGCGCTGTTTTCATTGTTGGATAACTCAAATGCAGTATAATAAACAATACTTTTACAGTATACGATATTTAAGTTCTATCTTATCGAGTTTTATTCAAAGAATGCAGTCACATTATTTCTTTGTGCTTTGTTATCAATGTTGGTAGGCGCTGTCCTTATGCCAATTGCAAAATATCACTGGTATATGAGGACTATTAATGCACAAGCTTGTCATATCATTTTTGTGCATTTTCAATTCAAATTTGAAGTAAAACCTAATTAAAAGTTTTCAATGAAATCGTTTCATAGAAAAGAATGCACATGCATTACAGTTTCACTTTGTAAATTAATAAGTGCGACGGCATTAGCACTGCTTAGTCTATAGACTCGAAAATCTTGGTTTTCCTTTTGAATAGTATATAGTTAACTTACTACGTGGGATATGTGAATATCTCAGTTTATCATTTATGCATATGTGTTCTTCTTTTGTCAAACCCCTCAGTTTTATTAAGGAAAAGGAAAGTGTTCAAGGTAACTGCTTATGAGCCCCCTTGAATACTGCTTCTAGCAGTGCATGGAAAAATATCCTTGTAACTGTAGAGCTCGGATAATGTATAATTACATATTTTAATATTAAATATTTATGCACGAATAAAAGGCAAATGTTGATGAGATACAGATACAGGAATGTTGCACCTAAACTTTATTTTACATTTCATTACATATTTGGCATAATACTGTAGCGCCCAATGTGGCGGTTGGCCCCGGTGGTTGCTTACAACGGGGAGCGTAGGCTCAGAAGGTAGCACTGGTCGGTGGCGGGATGTAGGGTACCATAGGGAGTTGAATGAGAACCCGAGGTGGTAATCTTGCTGCCAGCCTCTCCCTTTGCCACGTCACGGTACACAGGCAACATTTGTGAATGAAAAATCCCTAAAATTACGCCAAATGTGTATTACGGAACATGGGTATTGTTGACAATACCTAAGCCATGCCTCTAAGAGGAAGAAGGCGGGAAAAGCCATGTTCTAATACCGCATAATCTATTAAACCATAACCTCGCGCAATTCCGAAATATGTAAATAACATACATATTTCAATACATTTCATAACATGGATTACGTCATTTCTAATGAAATAAACTTAAGCTAATGCATGCACCATACAACTATTAAATAATAACCTTGCGCAATTCTGAAATAGGTAAAGAATCTTAATTTGTGAATACATTTCGCAATATACGCATACCCAATCACCATGCAGTTTCTTGTGCTAGTGCGATTAAATTAAATTGAGTTTCATTCATGGACGCTCATTAACTGCTAGTCGTTAGCGTCCCATTCTATATTGGTCGTGAAAGACCGGAAATGTTGTTCAGAGGCCTCTTTATCAGGCTTTAGCTTCTTTTACGTGCCGTAAATCTAAGACACTTGATCACCTGCTTTACTTCCCTTCCAAAGGAAGCCATGTTAAGGATTTTTACGCCCGGAAAAATCCTTCGTTCCCGGCCCTCCCGCGACCTCGGAAACTAGAGGCTAGCATGGTAATTACACCAGGGAGGACTTACAAACAGTATGCTTTAAATATCCCATACCTGTTGCCGAATTTAATTTCAGCACATTATTGGGGTTTAAAAGGGAATTGTAAATGCAGGATAACTATTAATGTGTTCTAGTTTGCGTAAAATCAAAATTGTCCGCCCCCTTTTACTTCTGCATTTTAATTGGCTGCTTAATCACGTAACTTCATCTACCCTACGATCTGTTTCAGTTCCATTTCCGGTTCTTTCCGCAAATACAAGTTCCCTTCATACGTCATTTCCGTTCCTATATGTATCTCGGTCTTAACATTCGTTCTTGCCAACCCACATACCTTCGCGAATTCCGTTCTCTAAAGTTGGTGTGGTTTAGCGGCGAGACGTAGCAAAGGAAGAGGCTGGCAGCAAGATTACCCCGGGGTTTGTATTAAAAACGAATGGTACTATGTAAACTATCCATGGAGGCACCTGGTTGGAGGTGAATACGTGCAGGTGCTTAAAGGTGTTCATAGATCGCTTACCTCTCGCTGGTCTTGAAGCCAACACAGTTATAACAATTAACTTATTTATGGTGGGTCCCCGGACCCTATCTGGCGTGGATTCGGCATCGTTCGAGTGCTGGAGAGCAAAATTGAGAGAGATGACCAACATTCATGGCCAATATGTACTTATCCGTAAGGTGAGTAAATGATCCGGTGCCCTAAAAGCCAGTGCTTCTTACATTTCCACACTTTCGACACTTCATGAAATTTAACGCAATCCCCAGACCGTGGTTCAAACTCCACAATGGGCTACACCGCGCTACATAGTTTCACATATTTAATACTATTCCAGAATTATTGTACATTTTAGGTTCATTTTGCACTTATTATTATTATTATTATTATTATTATTATTATTATTTTAAATCATATATCATATCAAGAAAAGAAAAATAATTTGTTTTACATAGCAGGAAAGGTTCACAACTTTAACGTCATTGTGCTACTCATAGATTGTTATCGGTCCCCCCTATATTTCTGTTATATTCAAAGCTCAATAGCACAATTTTGATGCGAACAACAATGACTCATTTTAAACGTATTTCTTTTTTGTTCTCAAAACGCGTAAACAAATTGTAGCAGTAGTTGCGTTTAAGTTAACCGTGGCATAACTAGCGTGTTCATTGTCGTCAAAGATGAAAACATAGATTTTGATTGTCAGTGCTTTTACAACAAATGATATAATAAATCTGATGTGTTGCCATTCACATACCTTTCTCTACCATTATCGTTTATTAGTGGGTATACAAACCATTCTTAGGAAAGTTAATTTTTTATCTACTTCATTTTAATCGCGATAAACCTATGCAACACTAGCTATATTACACATTTCGTTAGGGTACAAAGCGAACAGCGATAGTCAAATACTTTAGAACTGGACGCCATTATGGCCTTAAAATTTCATATCTTTCCATAACATTACGAGAAGCAACTGAAAATCGACGGCACTTGAAAAGAATTACAAAGTATTGAACAAATCCAAGCATTAAGAATAGATAACTAAAAAAACGGCTGATGCCACTAAAAAGGCTATTTGCAGTAATTCGTGTGTTTTAAAAAGATCTTGTACATTTTTTTGTGTATACTCGGATGCAGGGTATGAGCGGTACAAGGAAGTTATCGTTAGGAAAGGGGTTAGTGCGGTTGCGAGGGGAACGAGGGACCGTTGCCAGATTTCGAGCGTTTATAATGGCTCGAGTTGAGGTTGTTTGGTGGGTTCAAGTGAGTTTTCCCTATTCTCTTGAATTTAAGCAAACCTATTATCAAAGCAGTGTCTAAAATGAATTGCAGTTCTGAATGTAACACTGAAAGCAAATGTATCCCTTATTTTTACAGTTCTCATTAAACTTTCAATTTGATTGTCGTTTGCTAGCGCGCATCTGACAACCATAGGCATGCAGAGCACATGGTTGCCAACTCCTGTTATAATCTGCTTTGCCTCCGTATTGTTTAGAGTCGACAGTCGAGGTTAAAATAATGACAAGAAAGTGCCTAATTAGTGAAAACGGAACAGACGACGTCTCCAGACTGTTATAATGTAAAACGAGTGCGCAGACGTTAACTTCGGATGAGCAGTGTATTGTTCTGAACGTGTACGTATGTTTCATAAGTAAAAAAAACACACAACGGAATTGTAGCGGTGCGGGACGCATAAGCAGAAACTTCGCGGCCACAGGAACTAGTGTCACTACAATCTCCAGTTGCGTACAAAATAAATACAAGCGAAGTAAATAAATAGATAAATAAAAAATCTGTAATATATGAACCTGGTATTTAATTTCTAAAACCAGGGCGTATATAAGAGATCTTTACATTTATTTAAAACGTTTTATATTTCAATATAAAATCATTTTACAGATTTTAAGATAATTAAATTTAAAAGTAAACCTAAAAGAGAAAATACGAAAAAGAAAAGCAAAGTAAAAAAGCAATAAATTTAAAAACAGCAAACAGTGAAGCGAAGTGGAGACTACACTACACCAAGAAAAACAAGGCCGAATGAGCACAGAAAAACTCACCTGAACATATATGACTCATTTACGCCAGCAGCCATAATAATGCTTACACAAAGCCTCTGCAGGGAAAATGATCTACGGACTTTGACCGAAGTAAAACAACTCATGGATCAGGATATCAAAACTCACATTGCGTAGACTACTGTTCGAAATGCGGTCTAATTTCACAAAAAGGAGATGTGATGCTTTAATTACTACCGTGAGGACATTATTGCTTGGAGGCATTCATATTTACGAAGGATAAGAAAATACACAGAGAAGAGGAATACATGATACACCGGCGAAACATGGGCAAATGCAAGCATTAGAACTTCAAACTGCTGTACTGATACCACAATTAAGACTGCCAGACAAGCCTGGAGCAGGGATTAACAACTGGGATGAAATGTCCAACAGGCAAAGGTGAACGCGTTATTCTCGCACAAGCTGACTCTGAACGTGGATTTATACCAGGCGATACGATTTTGTTCGAAACACGAATACATGGAGCTATGTATGAGAAATACTTTACAACGAAGATTCTACCAAATTTTCCACCAAGATCTGTCATTGTTATCGAACATTATGCCAACTGCGAGAAAGTGCCAACAAAAAGCAGTACGAAGAGTGTAATAATGTCTTGGTTAAGGGATTTTTGGACTGCATTTTCTTTTAATTTCAAGGCTAATAACTTGAAAATTTTCACCCTTCCTATGAGTATGCAACAATGAACGTGCAAAACCTTAAACCTCTGGCTAAAATAGTTTCCTATATAATACAATCAAGTATTTTAATATGAGGAAAAATGCACATTTTCTAAAAAAAAATATTCAAATTTGTTAGAGAAATGTTCTAATACGGTAGTGCGGTGAAAATAAATGTTAGGATATGAATGAGGTTGATGTTGTTAGTTAAACAGAAAGTAATTTATGCTCTTATCAAACTGTTAGTGTTAATAGTTTCCTTGTTTTTCAGCATAAATTAATTTTTGTATGCGAATGAATAAAAACACCATAAAATCCATACTTGAATCTTTAGATAGTAAATTTTAGATTGTGTATGGACACTTTCATACAAATCAGAGCAAAACTGGAATGTAAGGAATGAATTTCATGCGTAAAAATGTAAAACTGAGAAAAAACACACAGAAAGGGTCTAGTGGTGTTAAAAGGGAGCGTGCAAGTGATTTAAACACACCGCTGGGCTTTAAAAATGGTGAAAAATCTTTGGACAAATGGTTACAGGTGTCTATAGAATATTTACATGATGTAATTTAGAACTCCAAAATACAGCCGTTTTCACCTAAAAATTTATTCCCAGTGTCCCCTATACAATTTAAAAACGGCAACAGTACGTTTGAGCTGGTGGAAATAGTGTACACCGTCGCAATGGATACTGCAAATTATACCGTATCGACAAGTTAGAAGTAGCAGCTGGAATTAATTTCTGCGCCTTACTCCTTATCACCCGGAACAACCCCATTGAAAGTGTATGGAGTCAAGTTAAGAGATATGTAGCTACCAGAAACAAAGAATTCAGTGGAAATATTCCAGCGATTTTGTTTTACAAAGGAGCCGCATAATTAGTTTAATTGAACGATTAACTGATTACATCTGTAACGACACGTGTTTTGGCACACCGACGCCTTTGAGGGCACTTCCGCCAAAAGTGCCGTTGTTGCTAAGTGCCTGTCAGCTGACAAACTAGATTGACTAGGGTTGACAGGGCTTTGGTAAAAGTTGACGGACGATGCATGTCATGTCAATCAGTCAGATAACAATTTGACATGCGTATAATTATCTCACATCATTGACCTAAATGTTGAATCCTGTGATAGAGCTTATGCCGATCCCTATAGTGACTTGGATTCCCAGTATCGTATATGTGTGTTACCATGTAATATTAGAGAATTCCCAGAGTATGACTGATTAATTTAATTAAGCGTATATTAATTGACCCCCGCATCTGGTTGTTACCGCGTATGAGTGCTACCATTTATGTTAAGGAATGCTGACAGTATGATAAGTATCATATACCTATGTATAATTATCAGAGCTCATTGACTTCAAAGTTTGAAGTCCGCCGCTAAAGTGTTAGGGGCTTGGATTCCCAGCAGGGCAGATGTGTGTTATCGTGCATATTAAAGATACCGATAGTATGATAGGGTGATATACATGCGTGTGATTTTCACACCTCATTGGCTTTAAAGGGTTGAGGTCGCTGGCAAGGAAGTGGGTATTCCCATTGCGTGTATTTGATTCATTAATATAATTAAGTCTATGTTAATTATCTCGCGAGCCTTGATTGAGTTATGCTGTTAATACTCATACACACACAGGCGAGGATGCTAAGTACACGGAATTGAGGTGAGTGCTATGCTACCCGTGACGAAAATTTTGAATCGTGTCATTCTAAAAATGCTAAATTGTATGGAACTATATAAGTTATTATGGGTGTATTTAATTGTCATAGTATTGTATGCTCCTTCTTGAGGCAGTTATGCGCATTAACACTGAAACATGCAGTTGCCTACCCGCAATATTAATATGATTATATTAGAACAAGTAAAATTTGTAACCTACACACCAGACATTTTCGATGATGTATCGACTAACACCGAAGACAAAAGATGTAAACGCTTTCCTTTTTTTGAGAAGTACAATAAGCGCAAACACACCTGAAGGATTGTTATACGCTTGAAATGTGAATGCAAGTTGTAGTATCATATGCATGCATAGTGGTTTGGAAATGGATCGATCTGATTGGCTATTCTACGCTTACAGATTTATACGTATTGGCTACTGAAATTGCATTTTTTCATTGACCTACAAATATGTTTCGCTAAATTTTAGTGTGGGGATAGTCACTCACCCTTCTCCTGGGCTATGGAATAATTCCTATTGTAATATTTAAGGGTGTATTTATTCCACTTTCAAGGTTTTTCCCCCTGACAGAAGTACACACTCATTATTTCTCAGAATGCTTTGGGGATGCGTATGCTGCAAACATATTTTTATAACAAATTACACTTTCCAGTTCGGAGATTATGAATGGTTACTCATAGCTGAAACAAAACCCTTATAAAATAAAGACGTTTTATGTCTTTCTCGGCTTGGGTTTGTAAGCCGTTTTTCAATAGAGGGTAAACTATACAGAACTTAAAAGAATTATTCTAGCGTGTGTGATTGTATATCACCAACACAGAGGAGATAAATAGGTCACCAGCATAGGTTTTAAATATCAGTACTTTTAAGTCTTGTTTCGAAGATTTTGAAATAAGCTAAGTCTGCTTGTGCATAGTGGGAGGATGGCGTGGCTAACTTGTTTATAGAATCTGCTCTATTGTCCTGTTCGACTGAGTGCTTTTTTCCTGCGTTAACCTTCCAACTAAAGATAGGATATAAGAGAAGGAGGAACCGGGAGACATGGGTAGAGGAAAGGAAGGGTGGTATTTTAAAGGAGGAAATTATTTACATAATGTCTAATTGTGTTGTAAATCATTTGCTATAATTATGAAGCATTCTACATTCACGCCGTATTCAAATATCGCGTCTGGTTTGACTCTAGCCGTATGGAAATGTGTTTAAAGGGCGAAATTATTTATATGATTGAAACAGTATTTATCATTTGCCAGAACATAAGGCACGCGACTTACTCCATCTTCAAGAAAACTTACCCCGTGGCTGCATTCCCGGTCTGCCGAGAATCAATTTAGCTGTGAATTTATGCATTTGTAGTATTCGCTGGTTTCGATCCTTAACCTTCATGATTATACCAGTCCAAGCAATATATCTATATTTCATCATACTTATTGAATAATAAAATAGTAATAATCATAAATACAATAAACGTGACCACTGGACTGAAGAAGGAAATAATACTTAGAAGAGTTGCGATAATTAATTCCTATAAAGACATTACCTTCCAGCTCCTTACATATATCCAGAGCATTAACATTTCTATACTGTGGGCGATGTATAGGAGAGCTATTGTGTGCTTTAAAAATATTAGCGTAAAATCCTTAGAGATATTTCAGGGCATGTGAAGTATATATTTTTCTCGAAATTCATGGGAGGTAAAATTCCATTAGCTATAAATATATTTTCAACTAATATGCATTAAAGCGTAAAATACAAGGTTCCTTTTCCATCGAATATATTACTTTTCTGAACGATGGCATATTGTAAACAACATTTTTCTAAGCCTTTTGGAGCACGTGGTGTGTATAAGCATAGTTTTAAAGAATTGCCCTGTTAGCTTGAAAGGGAAGTCTTATTTGATTTTAGTAAGTGAAACATGGTTTTCATTTTAATGTTTTGTGAATTTAAAAAAGTATATACAAGGAGATATTTCTGCCCTGAAGGTTTTTCGGTGAAATATCTTGCCAATCGGAGAAGGATGAATGATTTACCTTAGACCTTGATCACGAAAAAATTTTGGTTATATAAACATGTTTTTAATAGATACTGAAGGTGAAAGAATACTGAATATAATAATTTTACTGAGAGTGAAATAATAATTCGATGGTATGTGAGTGTATATTGTGCTCACATAGGGGATAAACATGTAAACTCTTTTTCATTTCTTAACACAGCACAGTTTTTGAAATGTTAGTATTTTTCAGGACTTGTTTGTGTAGAAGATGTTATGTCCAGGTAGGGTCAGACATGTGGAGGGGAAGGATCTAACTTGCTTATATGGGTAGAAAGGGACACCCCCTCGGAAATGTAGAATCCAGTCTATTGTTCGGTTCTGTCGTGTAAATGCTTGCCTTCTTTAAGATTGCATCTAAAGAAGGAGCATATAATACTATCGGAATTAAATACACCCGAAATAACTAATATCGTTCTATACAATTAAGCATTTTTAAATGATACGATTCAAAAATTTCGTCACGAGTAGCATAACACTCACCTCAAGTCTCGTGTACATAGCAGCATCGACTGTAGCTATTAGAGTTCAATTATCCTTTGTTCGAATCCCGTAGTTTCAATGCGCCTAACTTTGCAGCTGCATCCCAAGTTAATATAACGATGTTTAAAGGGTGGAATTATTTATATAATTTCTAATTTTATTGTTCTTATTTTGATAGTCGTGGCTGTGTTTAATTCTAAGGTGACATGTCGTGAAAGATGGTGGTAGGAGGATACAAACAAATAAAGAAAGAAAGCGTACCGGGGAGAGAGAAATTAGTTTAAAAATTTGAGTTGTATTTGTGGACGCTCTTTAAGTACTAGGGTTCTTAGCGTCCATTCTATATCGGGCGTGAAAGAACGGTAATTTTGCTCAGAGGCCTCTTTATCAGGCTTGAGATTCTTTTACGTGCCGTAAATCTACGACACGGGACCACGGGCTTTACTTCCCTTCCGAAGGAAGCCATGTCAAGGAGTTTTACGCCTGAAAAAAATTCATCGCCCTCCGCCGAGTTTGAACCCGCGACCTTGGGAACTAGAGCCTAGCACGGTACCACTAGTCCATGGAGGAGGACGAGAAATTAGTAAATAAATAATATGTGTATGGATGTCTCAATTCTCGTGCACTTAGCATCGACGCCTGAAGCTGGAATTAGTTGCGTAATTTCTAATTGCATTGTCAATCTATTGAAAGTCGTGCCTGAGTTTAATTTTAAGGCGAAATGCCATGAAAGTGACTGGCAGGGGAAAGAAAGAGAGAGAGGGAGGGAGAAGAAGAGGTGGACAGAGAAAGTTTAGAAAAAGAGATTCGTGTGTATATGTGTATGGGTGTTTGCTTGTATGTGTGTGTGAACAGCGTAACTCATTCAAGGCTCGCGAGTAAATATACACTTAATTATATTAATCAATCAAGTACACGCGACGGAGTACCCACTTCCTTGCACGTGGCTTCACCAAAGAGATGTGTTTATTATACGCATGTATACGATCTTTATCATACTGTTGGCATTCTTAAATGCACATGGTAACACATATAACGAAACAACCAGGCGCTGGAGTCAATCAATATACACTTATTTATATTAATCATATTGTATGCATTCTTTAATATATATATGCTAACACAAATATACGCTACTGGAAATCCAAGTGCCTAAGACTTTAGCGGTGGCTTGAACCTTTGAAGCGAATGAGGTGTAATAATTATACACGTGTCTATAATCCTTATCGTGTACTGTCGGCATTCTTTAGTATAAATGGTAACATATATAGGCAGTAAGAACCAGATGCGAGAGCCAATTAATATACACTTAATTATATTAATCAATTATAATGTCGGAATTCTTTAATATTACATGGTAATACGCATATGCGATACTGGGAACCCAAGCCGCTATAGTATCGTCATAGGCTTTATCGCTGGTTTCAACCTTTGAAGTCAATATTGCGAGATAATTATGCACATATCAAATTGTCATCTGATTGATTGACATGACATACATCACCTGTCAACCCTTATCGAACTCTGTCAATCTAATTTGACAGGTGACAAGCACTTAGAAACAGCGGTCCTTTGGCGTAGGTAGCCTCAAAGACGGCGAGGTGTCAAAACACATGTTATTACATATGTAATCAATGTTATAGTCGATAAACTGTTGGAAAAATTGTGTGAATCGTGCAGCATAGTGTGAGAAAAATAAATGGAAAGCGGACAGTATCGTTGAAACAACTCATGACAGTGTTCTGATCAATTTAGAATCCGACAGCAGCTCTAAAGACGCTTCTGAAACGGATGATGATGACGACGATTAGGTGTTAAGCTACAGCAGGAATAGATTCTTACAAACGTAATGTTTTGTTTGTCTATTTGTTTGTTTGTTTCTTTGATGTTAGGTTACGCAGTTAGCGTCATAGCTGCTTTATGTGTCTGGTTTGCGACATAAAATAAATACCTGTAAACTGGAATCACTTTAATTGGACAAATGCGTCATTTGTAAACACAGTCACATTCGCCACAGTGTGACAACGCTGCATACTAAGGCACGTGACGTGACGTACACCCGTTTTGTATTGTTCATACTCTGTATTCCAGATAGAGGAGGCTAGCTTAATACCCCTAGACCACGAGGGACGGCTGTGTTGTCCCAGAGAGGGTGGTTAGTATTAATGCGACTAATTTTAAGTCTAGTGGTTTTAGCACATTTTGCTTTATGGCCGGAATTAAACATACTCTAATGTTGTTCTATTATCCGTAACCTTTTTGAGTGAGCGAGTAAATACAGTACTTTTCCTTAAGCCTGCGGGTAGTGCAAGACTAAGCGCGCGCCGGTCGCCTCAGTTTGGACTCTCGTCGAAGCGGTTATAATATCGCTGCAACCGCCTCACGTTCTCATAGTTAAAGTTACAATCACAATGTTAATAAGCACGTACCTTATCATAAGATATGTTAGAAATGTCCTTCTCTATTAGCATATTACTGGCATCTCTTAGGAAATTGTCATTGACACTTGAGTGTTCAATATCCGAAATTGAGTGGGTTTCTCGGCTGATGTTTTCTTTTAGTTTTTCCTATGCATAGGTTTGTTGCATACACTTTATTTTTCATATGATCATCAGAGTACTTGGATTTTGGGAAATGTCAGTGATAGCGTAATTGATTCGCGATTAATATTCTAATTTGACGAAGTATAGTTTCCTTTATATGGTTATATTTAGCTGCAAAATAACAGATACTGGAGTGCAGAGAAACCTGATTTTACACACAAAATACCCTTGTATGCCGCGAAAATTAGTGTGCGGGAATGATTTACACCATTTTTGATCAGCTGGTGGACGTTGAATGTTACTGTGAATTTTTCACACTCTTTGCTACCGCGTATGCAGCTGATGATTCATTAAAGTAAACTAATAACTTGCTGAAGATAGGGTAAATTAGTAAATAATTGTAACTTCCTCGATCCCCTGACTTTACTGCATGTGATCCTATGAATAATGGAACTTAAAGAATAAGGTGTTTGCATCAAACCTAATAGATTGTAACGACTAAAAGAAAACTGAGGCGATAATTTCACCCGGTTTTGGATATTGAATTCTCCAGTTTGAATGAAAATGTCCTTAGAAATTGCCAGAAATACGTGGGTAGGAAAGGACAGCATATTCAACAGCTTTTCCAATAAGGTATGTGCATATTATCATTGTAATTGTAATCATAAATATCGGAACGTGAGGCGATTTCTGGGATGTTATAGCTGTTTTTGCGTGAGATTGACCTGGGATGGCCACACTGTTAAAAAAACACTATAGAAGTTTAAAGAGTGCATTGATTGCTTATCACTCCCGTGGCCATAATAAGTGGGATTAGAATTGTAACTGATTGCAGTTTATTTTTAACAATCCATAACATGAGAATCATGGCCAGGGCCCATTTAGTTTTATGTTTTCGTTTCCGTTTAACTGTCGGTTAATCTATTTTTGGTCATTAAATGATATATTACCGCATGATCGAAACCCAAAGGAAATCTATGAAGTTTGGAAACGTGTGACAACCAAGCTCCTAAAGTCCCAGCACATTCATTCTAGACACTTTAATGTTAGGGGTAGCCAGCAAATATTTTAAGAGGGAGAGAATGTGTATTTAATGAATCGTCCTCAGAGTAAAGTCAGTATATAATTCCTCTCAGTCTGTCTACTCCCGTGTAGTCAGATGCTCAAAATTTGGTAAGCACCCACTAACATCAGGTTTGCTTGGGCGGTATTTGAATTCCTTTAGCTATTTTCTTTCCATCAGAGTAGCGTAGCTAGTGTATGGTAGGAAAGACGATATAGACCTCTTTCGGATGATCGTCACCATGTGGGGCAGAGGCACACCACAGGTAATCAACAATCATAGGTATAAACAGACACTAAAAAGAAGGCATTCTAGAGCATGTGTGTATGTCTGTCTATGAACAGCAAAACTCAAAAACCAAAAGTTGGATTAATACCAAAACTTGGTACTTAGTATCAGTATTTTTCAAAGATATGACACAAGGACTTTCATGAAAATCTCTCCACCCCAGACTGCCCTTTATATGAAAAATGTTTCCAGAGTTTTGATTTTCTCAAAAATGTTTGTAATGAATCTGATTAAAATATCATATATTTAAGATACATTCATGACAAATAAAATGTATATCTTCAATTTTCTGGGAATGTCTCCAAAAGTGTTCTTCATTGTGAACGACTGTTGCATAACTGGTAAACCATAACAGATAGACAAAAAATTACTACACCACAAATGTAGATCGCGTTAAAATACACAATTTATGTCATAGAGATTTCTTTGTTGAGTGAACCATTTTCGAGATATTGCTTGTTATTCCCTTAAATTTTCCAATACTTATACTTTTTCCCAAATGGGAATTCGTTACTCATTTTTTTACTTTCTCTACTACGTATAGTAAGTAGGGGAAGTATTGTATTCCACTTAAAAATTCGATACGGAGATTTCCCCGGAAAAATATGTTTTGAGGCCCCCTGAATCCAAAAAATCTTATGTGATACACTCACATGACTTTCTCTACTCTTGTACAAACTATTTTTACAAACGCTTATTCTCTATATGCTTCATGTTAATCGAGATATCGAGCTGTTAATCTTATTGCTAATTTTTTTGTAGATGTAAGGGGAATTGTTAGACTTTAAGCTTTAACCAAATATTTTAAGAGCTGGTTGCTATGTGGAGTATTCCATTTTCTTTGCATTACCAGGACAAAAAAATTGGATAACTAATTTGAGAAAAAGTATAAGTATTGGAAGATTTAATAGAATAACAAGCAATATCTCGAAAATGGTTAAAAATGTATATGACATAAATTGTGTATTTTAACGCTATCTACATTTTTTGTGTAGTAAAATTTCTTCTCTCTCTTATGGTTTACGAGTTATGCAAAAGTCGTTCACAATAAAGATTACTTTTGGAGACATGCCCAGAAAATTCGAGATATACATTTCATTTCTCATGAAAAAATCTAAAACATATGATATTTTAATCAAAATCGTTAGAGCCATTTTTGAAAAAATTTAAATTTTCGAAAAATGTTCCATGTAAAGGGTAATCTGGGGTAGTGGGATTTTCTTGAAGACCTTCGTGTCGCATCTCTGGAAGATACGGAACCTAAATACCAAGTTTGGTGTTTATCCGACTGTTCGTTTCTGAGTTATGCTGTTCACAGACACACACACATACACACACACACACACACACACGGACATGTTTCCAAAAAGCTTTTTTGGATTCAGGGGGTCTCGAAGCATGTATTTCCGGTGAAATCTCGGTATCGACGTTTTTGGTGGAATACAATACTTCCCCTACTTACTATACGTAGTAGAGAAAGTAAAAAGCATTTTTGCAAACATTTCCGTGTGTGTATCTGTCTGTGAACAGCCTAACTCAGAAACGAACAGTCGGATAAACACTAAACTTGGTATTTACGTTCCGTAACTTCCAGAGATGCGACACGAAAGTTTTTAGGAAAATCCCCTCACCCTAGATTACGCTTAAAATAGAGCATTTTTAGAAATTTTTAATTTTCTCAAAAATGGCTCTAACGGTTTTTATTAAAATATCATGTATTTAAGATACTTTCAAGACAAATAAAATGTATATCTTCAATTTTCCGGGAATGTCTCCAAAAGTCTTCTTTATTGTGAACGACTTTTGCATAACTGGTAAACCATAAGAGATAGACAAACGTTTACTACACAAAAATGTAGATCGCGTTAAAATATACAATTATGTGATATATATTTTTTTGTTGAGTGAACCATTTTAGAGCTATTGCTTGTTATTCCCTTAAATTTTCCAATACTTATACTTTTTCTCAAATGGGAATTCGTTATTCTTTTTTTTTTGTCCTGGTAATGCAAATGGAATGCAATACTCGACATAGCAACCAGCGTTTAAAATATTTGACTATCGCTTAAAGTCTACCAATTCCCCTTGCATCTATAAGAACATTTTCAATAAGATTAACATCTCGATTAACATAAAGCACATGGAAAATAAGCGTTTGTAAAAATAGTTCGTACAAGAGTAGAGAAAGTCATGTGAGTGTAACATATCAGATTTTTTATGTTCTGGACATGCAAAGAGAATGCAATGCTCCACATAGCAACCATCTCTTAAAAGGTTTGACTATCGCTTAAAAGCCTACCACATTCACCTTGCAACCACATTCACCTTGCAACCACATTCACCTTGCAACCACAAGAAAATTAGCAATAAAGTATTTTCTGCAAATGTTTATCTGGAATACCATGAAGTGTATGAAGAATACGTGCTTGTAACAGTAGTTTGCTCACGAATAGAAAAAGTCATTTGAGTACAACACATCAGATTTTTTAAGCTAAAACCGAATATTCCAGTAAGCTAAATTCTCATTGAAATAATTAACAATACAACGAAGCTGTGTAGTTGGTGAGTAAGAACGTTTCCAAAAAACGTAGGGGATGACAATGGGTTAGAATCATACACATGGTCAAATACTTGAACTTTTTAGTTATTTGTTTGTATAAAAGTCCCAAAGAATTCTTAGGCTCACACAAGCAGGGACAATTATAAAATTATTCGAGTGACAGCCATATAGTATCCATTATGCATTAGCATAACCAATTCAGGGATAGAAATAATACGATATGTAATAATATCAGCAGATGTTAGAGAACCAAACACACAACAAGAACCATCACAAGAATCTTTTAAATCCAAGAATAACAGATAAAGGTGTTAATTTACACAGAAAAAAGCAGATGGCGAACAAATGTCACTTTAGGAACTATATTGGTCTCAGGATATAATGTAACGAATCTGGAGAAACAAATAGAGAAACTATACATAACGAGGAATAAGGTTAAATGACTAAACCATCAGGATTACGGATTTATCAAGTAAACTGAGCAGGATACTGGTACAAAAAATCTGATGTGTTAAACTTGACGCAGTAATTTGTATCACCAAAAATGTAAATGTCAGAGTAATTGTAGTGTGAATATGCATTGTTGTGTGACATTGATTTGAGATGTTTGTTGATTGTAATCATTGTCGAGAAGTGGGTTTATACGGCCTTACTGAAACTGACAATAATAGCGTGCAATAATGTAGCAAGGGGGTGAGCTGTTTATCATTATTAGAGACGAGCAAATGACGTCAGAGTGGCGTGATTTTCTTAGAATTTGCTGGAACATTTTTTTCCAGAGCATATGTTTTCGTAATTTTCATTGGATATAAATATAGACGCTAATGTTGGCGCGTTTTATTAACCAATAGCAGCTCGGTTATAATCTTTAGGCGTATTGGGGCGAGGAAGTATAAATTCAGTGTCAGAATCAAGTTTCACGTAGTTCAACGGAGGCATTCATAGAGTATACATCGCATGCAGTTCATCAAGGTTACGCGTAGCAAATTTATGAAAAATCTCTCGTGTCGTAAAGTTAATTACACAAAAAGTTGAAGTACGCGAATTAATAATGGGCAGTAAAGAAGTTCTTATAACAGTTTCAGTTTGGCGAGTGTCAAGATTAATAGGTGAAAGTGAATAATGTGTTACGACAATAAAAGTGTAAAACAAATTCTTTTATCAGTGTTATCTTTGGATAAAAATTCCTTTCCGTTTACACACCCTGTACAAGAGAAGTGCTTGACCGAGAAATCATAGCTAGCCGGAGGACAGTGAACCCAAAGTTAAATACAATAACAGGCGCTCAGTAAAAGATAACACGAAGTGACCGCGATAAATTGTCTTTTATACGTGCGGCAAATAAACAGTAGCATTTTCAATTACAAACATTAATAATACCGCCGCAAACTCACATGACTTTCTCTACTCTTGTACAAATCATTTTTACAAACTCTTATTCTCCATCTATTTCATATTAATCGTGACAAACATTTGCAGAAACGATCTTTTGACATGCAAAGAGAATTAAATTTTACACATAGCGACCAGTTCTAAAAATATTTGACTATCACTTAAGGCCTACTATGTTCCCCTTGTTTTGTAATTCCAAGGGCAATATAGAAATGCAGTAGCCTTTAAGCATAGACATATGTCTTAATAGCTGGTTGCTTTGTGCAGCACCATTCTCTTTGCCACAGATTAATACTCTTTGCATATCCAAGACAAAAAAATGAGTAACGAATTACCATTTGAGAAAAAAGTATTCAAAAAATTTAAGGGAATAACAAGCAATATCTCGAAAATGGTTCACTCAACAAAAAAATGTATATGACATATATTGTGTATTTTAACGCGATCTACATTTTTTGTGCAGTAAAATTTTGTCTATCTCTTATGGTTTACCAGTTATGCAAAAGTCGTTTACAATGAAGAATACTTTTGGAGACATTCCCAGAAAATTCAAGATATACATTTTATTTGTCATAAAAGTATCTTAAACATATGATGTTTTAATCAATATCGTTAGAGCCATTTTTGAGAAAATTAAGATTTTCGAAAAATGTTCCATGTAAAGGGTAGTCTGGGGTGGGTGGATTTTCTTCAAAAACCTTCGTGTCGCATCTCTGGAAGATACTGAACCTAAATAACAAGTTTGGTATTTATCCGACTGTTCGTTTCTGAGTTATGCTGTTTTCAGACACACACACACACACAGACAAACACAGACACACACACAGACAAACACAGACAGACACACACACACACAGACACACGGACATGTTTCCAAAAATGCTTTTTTTTGGATTCAGGAGATTTCAAAACATATATTTCCGGTGAAATCTCGGTATCGAATTTTTGGGGTGGAATACAGTACTTCCCCTACATACTATACGTAGTAGAGAAAGTAAAAAGGAACACAAAAATCACGTGACATAACAGGATCTTTAATAGATATGAGGTGAATGAAGATCAGGTATGAACTGAAGATCATTGTAGGCTTTGGTCATTATGTGAATTGCATAAATCATTTTATTTGTTACTACTTGGTTCATCAGTACATTGTTCATACCTCTGATATAATGGTGGCTTTAGCAGATACATATTAGTGTTGATGTAATAATAGAAAGTTTTGGGCTTACCGACAGTGTGATAATTCGTGTAACCTTATGTGCTAAACGTATAATTAGAGTGTAATAATCTAAATTATCCATTATTTTGATGACTCGGTTTTGTAAGACCTCAAGTTGGTGTAGTTAGGCTTTTCTACATGATTACCATACTATGTTCATGTATTTCAGGCGGGAATGGATAAATCTATAATAGACATTTTTAAAGCGTTCTAGGCAGCCCTATATTTCTCATTTTTGCAATAACACTGGTTGTCAAAGGACCCATGCCCTAATTCTCTCTATTGGTTATTCGAGCAAAGGGTAGAGTCTAATGTAAGGTGAAGGAAGGTAAAACACTACACTTTCTGTATTACTTCATTATTAAGTGCAGATGTTAAACAGAGTAATTAATTTCGTGATATATGCTTATTATTAATTTATTGGTTATTATTTTATTCTATTTTATTTTACGTCGTTTTAACTCCTTGGTCATATTGCGACGGATCTGTTGGTGGATATCTCAGAACATATGTGGTGGACAGTTAGCCTTCTAGGTCTCATTCCTGTAATCCCTGCTTCATGCTGTGCAGATTGCATTAGTGTGCCCTCCAGTCTAACTGCTTACATTGTCTGTGGATAGATGGCATAGCATTCGCTATTAGCAATTATGTTTCATTTTACTATTGTTTTAGACTTAAGATGGAACTTTGGGTCATGGTATTAAATATCTAATCCGGTATTTACCTTGGGGACTGAGGGAAATCACGGTAAAAACCTCAGACAGATTGGTCGAACTCACGGGATTTGAACTCGGGAACTCCCGAATGCGGGCCACAGACTTTACCGCCTGAGCCGTCCCTCTCAGTTATTGGTTATTGTCTATTGATTTAATAAGTTAAAGTCTGTTTGAATATCCTTAATAAGTGACGCTTAATATTTGGCAATGTAAAGCTATGACATAGCATCAGGAAATGATGTAAACCTTCCAATTATGTTAATGTTTTTAATGTCGTTAATGCATGTTAGAAAAAGAATGTTCCTAGTGTAAATCCTTAAGGAATGCTTTTGTTTTCAGCGAATCAGATTTTACATTATTTATGGATACACAGTGGTCACGATTTTAGAGGTAGCCTTCAAAGCTGCCCCGCATTCCTGTTATCTTCATTTTAAGTGGAAGGAGATCATGGTGAAACATATCAAGAGATTTTAGGCCTGCAAAGCGTCCGGCGTTTTGTTATTGTAGCCAACGCACTTTGGAATTGGGACCATACAATCCACAGCCGCATTCAGCACACTAGAATTTTGTTCAGATCCATATTCAACAGTCTGTTATCAGGGTTAGTAATACATGTCAGTAGTCTTTTTTCATTATTTGCTATTATTTTTATAACGTGGGAAAGTACCTATTGGTCCATAATTATATGTGTCCATTTCATCACTACCCATATAAACAGGGACTGTTTTACAATTTTACGTATATCAGCACATAACCCCGTCAATGGAAGATAAATTTACTCTGTCAACAATATACGGTGGTAATAGTAGTAGTTCTTTACATTTCTTAAAGGTGATATTCTGCATATTTGAATCAGTGGTAGCGCAATTATTTTTCAGTTTCTTAATTATATCACTCACTTCGCTTACCTCAGCAGAATGGAGAAAGTATAATGTATCGTTATAGCTAACCTTGTTGCTATCAATTATCGGCATAGTTAGGTTAATCCTTAGGGTAGAAGCAAAATTAGTTTAACAAGAAGCAAGACAATGTATTAACACTAATCATTCATAATTTACCTAGGATTTTTAAATTTTTTAAATACATTTGTTTGTTTCTTAAATGTGAGATTTTCCTGCTTTCATATAATTAACAAAACTACAAGTTAAGTTACTTACTTGATTACTAACTTTAAACCGCAGGTTGCCCAGGTTATTACAATTTATTTTGGTAATCTGAGTAATGTCCTTAGTTGTTAAAAGTGGAGCACTGAATATATTAATATGTAGAATGAGTAGGTTGTGTTCACTAAGTCTAGTAAATTTTTACTAAACGTAACTATCATTCGTGGGTTCGGTCAACACACGATACAAAAACGAAGCAGTTGTAGATGTAATGCTAGTGGGTGATAAATTGGAGACTGAGGTTAAAGCCCTTACACAGAGGCTAATAGATTTTCTCATTGAAATTATTATTATTATTATTATTATTATTATTATTATTATTATCATCATCATCATTATTATCAAGTGTATTAGTATTAAAACGCCGTTAAAACTACGATAATTATACACACGCTAAATAAGGTTCAAAGCGCTATAAAGATGATTGAGATTAACTTATACTGTACTTTGGAGTACATGTTAACACTTGCACCTACCCACACTTTTATTAGAAACTCCTGGCGTAACGAGAACAAGCTTTGCCCCTTTGTTGATAGTGCGTACGCAGGTAGGGAATATCAACTTAAAGGAGTTAGGCATATCCGCTGGATTGGCGAGGTTTTAACGCATTGTTCTTCATCTTCTCCTTCCCCAAATAGGTGTAAGTAGTAGTAATACTTGTTCTCATTTACACTGCAAGTTCTTATATATTATCCCTTTTTGAAACAAATTTACGTTCTAGTACGGTATTGGATTACGGGTAAAGCATTGAGTTTTATTTATGGACGCTCTTTAACTACTATGGTTCTTAGCGCCCCATCCTATATTGGGCGTGAAAGACCGGAAAAGTTGCTTTGAGGTTTCCTTATCAGGCTTTGAGGTTCTTTTACGTGCCGTAAATCTAAGACACGGGACCACCGGCTTTACTTCCCTTCCGAAGGAAGCCATGTTAAGGATTTTTCGCATGGATTACGGGTGAAATGTAGTTGAAGTATTTAGAAATTCTAGGGTTTAAATATGCATAATGTTCTTGGCAGTATGGGGAATCTTTAATGCAGTAGTTGTTGTCGAAACGATTGATTTGATCCACCCTCCCTTTTTAGTGACCGTGGTTATATAGCGGTTGATGGCGTCATTTTGTGGCGAATGGTTGTCAGCCGAAGACAAAATGTCGCTAACGATTGGATCGTTGGTGTTTAGCCCGATAGATCCAATGGTTACGCCCTGTCCACTCCTCTAATTCTAAAAACATTCCTCGGCTACGCTTTGCGACTTAGGATCCACAATGTCGGGGTACGCCTTGCGGATTAAGGCCCACAATGTTGATAACGCTCCCATAATACCTCGGGTGGGATGCATCTGATGGGGGTTGTACAACTGGTTAATACGGAACAAAAGTGACAATATTTTTCACAAATGTAATGAAACATTTCAACCATAACATCCAGTAATATTCATGATGTGGTATAATGCTATGAAAGCAATAAATCTAATTATGTGGATCCGTGCTTGCCTAGGGTATGAACAGAACGCGAGGCGTGTGATAATGGAATTTGCTTTGAATAATTATCTGTCCTGGTATACATCAATGTGACCTGGACTCCGATACCATATGTTACCCCTGATTTATTCATAACTTTCATTCTCTCCATACAATTCGTTAGCAATGTTTACGAGCTACTTTAACCTCCAAATCTGTCACGTTGGGTCCCTTACGTAATACAGCATTACAGCACGAAACCTTAGGAGGGTATTTTGTCTTAACACGATTAGTAACCCTAGACCAACACATTGCACTCTCGATCTACTTTTAAGTTTCACAACTGCAAGCTGCATATTGTAGCTAATCACTCACTTTGACAATTCCGTAATACAGAGCAATGGCATCTTTCCGTAGTGATTGAGCCAGCGTATGTCAAGTGGGATAGTAACTTCCGGTGCAGCATCGATGTTCCCACATCGGCCGACCCCGAACCAAACATTTTGAGCGCTGCACATCAATTTTACCTCAGATTCCTGTCAACAGATGTCTCTCTTTCCCAGATTTCAACGGATGTATAGTAAGTATCAGTGATACCAATATCCATTAATTTAGTAGCATCGTAATTTCGACAGTATAGTACGAAATACTAAGTAAAACAATAAACCAATGACTGAATTATAATTAAATTCTGCACATTCATACATTACGGCAATGAGTTGTGAAATAATACCTTTTACGGGTAGCCTGTTCTCTAGCATAATGGAGTACATGTTGTTCACCTTGATGAGAAGGAAGTCAGAAGATGGAAGTCAGCTGATAAAATAGCAATGCCGAAAATATAAAAATAAAGCTGATTTTTCGTATCAACGAGCAATTGTGTAAATGTAGGAGCTTATAGTGATACCTTATTTAATATTGAGTACCAAATAACGCGCATCCGATGTTTAAAACTGGAACATGACCTGAAAACCTAGTAAGGTAGAAGACAGGTTATGAATCGAAAGTTTAGTTGGTTTTAATGAAGATTTGAAATATATATAACTATAACAAGCTAACCTTAAATATAAACTATACTTAGTATGTTAAGGTGTTAAAATGTGTGTTTGTGCTATTTAGTGTTGAAATGTGTTCGAATTAGGGACTGAATTTCGAAAAATTTGTTTTTGTGGATTGCACAGTAATGTCGTAAAACGAACATGAGAACTCATGCTCAAAGGTTATATCTGATACCTATTTTAATTTTGAATGTGATGTAATGATAATAGTTTGGGATCCATAGATTGATTTTGGATGTGTATTATGTTGTGCTCAAACACTATTTCCTGCTGTTATACCAAATAAATAAATTAGGACATAATGCTTTTTTCATTGCAAAATAACTTAAAGCATTTCATAAACAGAAAATTCTCCATATGTACTGTGTATTTTTGGGAATTTTTTGTCAATCTGGGTAACTCGGTTAAGCGCTGGCCTTGAAAGCACAAATAGTTACATAAAACTTGTGTATCACCACATTATTGCTGAATGATTTCTAAATATCGAAATGTCAGCTACCATATTTATGACAAAACACCCAACTTAAATTATATAAATGTATAATATGTATTGCATGGCGCACAGGTGGGCGGGGAGCGGTGGTACTGTAACATGCGCTCAGTCGCAATAGAAATTCACTGCATTACCGACTCAATCGTTAGTTCCAATTAGTGCTACTCCGAAAGATCAGGGGAAAAGCGCCCTATTCGACACCTTGTCCTCACCATTGAGTTGAGAATCTGGTTAATCTGTGGATTGAGCGATCCAGCGGCAGTAACTGCAAATACGTCCAGGGACCCGGTCAGGAATGAGAATAGGCCAACCTGTAATACCTAGTAAGCAATCGTATTAGTATCACAGGGCACTCAACTTGGTATACAGCTATAAGGTCGAAGGAAAGAGCGAAATGCAGATGTTTCGGGCAATGCCTTCTCGGTTGCAATCATGAGAGTTGAATTTAGAATAAGGGTATTGCTATAGAGAGCTGTGGCTTTGGAAATCGGGTTAGCGAAAATTGCAGTTCGGTCATGAAATCTGAACAAAATACTGTGCAGTACCAATACAGGAAACTCAACCGAAAAAACGTATCTGAGTAACACTATCGCTCCTAGCACAGCGGGCTGGAGATTTTGCATCAGCTGTGTAGGGAATATAGAGAATTAGGTGTTAAGTTTTACTTAACAGAGTTTTAGGCAATGACAACCATTAAGGATGGGGGAAAATCTGCGGTATTATTTATTGTCAGAACTATGTTTGGCAAATGAATACCGTTTCTTTCTTTCCTTCGATTTCCTCGAGATAAAGGCAGTTAAGTAGTGAAATATGAGCTGACCCTTTTCTGGCGTTGTGAATACTCTAGATTTTCTCGGGCTTCCAAGCAGATTTACGGTTGGTTAGATACAGACGTTTTGGGAAAATACATAGATCCCAACTTCAGGGTAACTGAATGATACAAATGTTTCGAGTGGAGGGAAAAATGGTGCTGCGTTCGGAGCTGAGAACATGGGACTCGACGGTAGGTGGCCATGTGCACTAAAAGACCTCCACCGGCAGGAAAAAAGACGGAAGGGTAAAGAAAGGAAATCGAAGGTGAAAATGGCGCGGTCCTGAATAGCACCCACATTAGTCCGGCGAAAGATGAAAAGCTGCCGTCCAATGACCGGGTGCGTTTAGGATGTAAGATTCGAGGCTACCGCCATAGCAATTATACAAAAGGTGTGTTTCTTACAACGGACTCAGTGAGGTGGCAGGTCAAGCTGATTCCTATAATGTTGATGGGAGGAATATTTCTATGTATTCCGTTTCAGTAGAAGCACGTTGTCAGTTTCGGGAATTTTGCACTTTCTGGTTATAATTATATTAATTTCTTGCAACGGTCGTAGTGGTGTAACCACGCAAATGTCATGCAAGTTAAATTATCCTAAGAACTGATGAATTGTGTAAACAAGCGTGTTAGCATGCGTCCTGGTTTTTGATAGCGGAAATCAAATGTCACTCGTCCGGAGTTTCCAGCTGGTTACTGGTCGTCCTCCGCGTGCTCGGTAGATGCCTGTCGTCTTGTGACCACACTGATAAGCAGCCAATCCATCTCGGCGCAGCTGCACGCGCGTATCACTCGGAGAGGCCTTTTTCTCCCTGAGTCGCCTTGGTTTCTGTGAAGCACAAGGTTTTAGAGGGCTGCTGAATGGTACTCCGTAACAGTTGGATAAGCATTGCGATTAGTGAAAGGGTAGAGCTTTGGTTAGTCTGTGTCAAAGCTTCTATAGGCTGTCGAGGAAGTTTTGTGTGTCTAAGTCCGTTTGGTCAATTGAGAGGTTTCTGTCTAAGAAGGAGAGGGTCGTTGGTGTTTGTTTCTGTGTCGTAGTTCCTAACCCTTGAACTAGTAGATTGTAATGCGTAGGGACATTCTTATACATGTCAAACGTGAGTTTCTTAATGAATTGTTCAATCGTGTGCGTTTGTAGTTTGTGTAAAGGACGTCTTAAGGTGTTGGAATTGTAAATTTGCAATTATGCCTAGACCTTTGTTCCGAAACGTTTGTAAGGGTTTGATGTGAATTTTTGCGGCGAAACCTAAGGCCGACACTGCTTATTTGAGAGTTCGCCGGTGTAATGTTTTGTATAGTATTAGTTCGAGGTTCACATTAAGATGTGCATTTAAGTTTAACAGGATTTTAGCTGCCTAGCTGACCGTGGGCTTTCCCCCTGACGATATTAATTGTGCTTTGTCCACATAAGTCCTTGATTCATTTTAAGTCCTAACCATGGCACCGTGTCGGTCCAGTTAATGTTTTCTCCGAAGAATGTGAGTGCTGAAAGTTTGTGTCGGGGGAGTTGGTGTTTCATTCGCCTAGTGAATATGATTACTTGACTCCTCGGTGTGTTTACTTTAATGCACCATTTAATTAGCCAGGTTTCAAGTGCGTTTAGTGCAGTTTGAGGCGAGTATAAATAAACGGCATCTAACTGACTGCGTCATAACGATTTTGTCGTATGCTTACGTTATAGGGAGGTATTTGTCGTTTTTTGGAGAATTTCTCTGATATAGATGTTGAATGAATTAGGTCCAAGAATGCCACCTCGAGGCTCGCCAGGCTTTATGCATCGTGCTGTTGACAGTTTATCGTTTACTTGCGACTGGAACTTTCGAAGTCTTGGGTAACTTGCAACTAGTTTTATTAGTGTATTCGGCACATTTAGCGCGTTTAGTTTCCTCAGTAGACCCGCGAGCCATACTCTGTCAAAGGCGCGTTTAATGGCCAGGATAAGCGTCCCTGTTGATTTCCGAATGTTGAAATCTTGGGTTATATTTTCTATTGCTCTCAGTAGCTGGAGTATTTTGGAATGTTTGCTCTAAATCCGAACTGTTCCGAAATAAGAATATTGCGTTTTATGATTATGGAGTTTAATATTTTCAGTATAACCTTTTCGAACAGCTTTCACAGTTTGTTGAGTAGGCTGATGGGGCGGTAGTTGTTTGGGTTTGTGAGGTCTTTGTTAAATATATCGGATAGGAATTTTATAGCCTCGTCGGGTAGATGCTTCAGGGCTATATTTGGGATTTTGTTTGGTCCCGGAGACTTTCTTTGGGCTAAGCCAATTTATTTCCGAGGGGCGAATTTTTCTAAACCCGTTATGCGACTGTAGATCGTGGGTGTCTCCCATATATGCCTCCGTTTCCGCTGTGAAATGGGGGTAAGCTGAAGTATTATGGGGTTAATTTTTGTCGTAAGGCTTCTGCCAACTTGTCGGTTATTTCTTGATCTGTCGTCAGGATAGTTTGGGTGTAATGCAGTGGTTGCATGCTAGTCTTTTACCGAGTCAAGCAGCGCACGATTCTTAATACCGAGTTGCGTTGATGGACCCACTTGTCTAGCGTGTGTTGCCACTGTTGAGAAATGTATTTTGTCATTCTGCCTCTAACTGGAGGGTTGAGCGCTTAAAAACGTTTCAAAATCGGCTGTGTGTCGTGTCTGTTGCCATTTTCGTCTGGCATGATTCCGCTCTGCAATGAGCGAGGTGATTCTGTAGGAAGAAGGGTGGCGTTATCTCTGGGCAAGTGTACCGGCACCGCTGTGATGGTTGCACATATTATCGCGTTTTTAGTTTCATACTGCGTCGTTCATGACTGCTAAGAATGGAGCTTCTGCGGGAGATTTTAGCATATAGTGCGTGCAAATTTCTCCCAGTTTGTCTTTGAGTATTTATGTCGCGAAATGGGAGGACCTTGCAGTTGGGTCTTCTGGTGGAATATTTATTGACAGGTGATAGGAGGAAAGTTCATTTTTCACATCTAATTTAATTTGCTGACTTATGTTTTGCGTCATTGCTAAATCTCAAATGTCCGACGTTTGGCTCCAAGCAAATGGGATTAAAATAGGCCTACTTGCAGTGTGAATGGATTAGTCCCAGTTATTTTCGTGCTATAGAAGAATTGTGCCTGCTGCATTTGTATATCCGAAGTTTCAAATTGGCATGAGATCTCCTGCAACGATTATCTTGCGATTTAGTTTGGGGACTGAGTCAAGATCTTCTGTATTTAAACGGCGGCAACTACACGTGTACGATTGTATTTAAGGTAATAAATACTCCTTTGGCTTCAGGTGTTATAAGCTGAGGTAGTGCTACTAGGTAATCGCTAATTCTCGTTTGACTATGACAGATGTGCCTCCATCGCGCACGTATCTGTCCTTATGGTGGATGATGTAGCCTGTATTTTCAGTTTAATTTTGTCATCGAGGTTTGTCTCGGTTACGAGTGGGATATGTATTTTGTATTTAGTATGGAAATCTTTAGTTCAGTCTTGCTCTACGTATTCCATGTTGTGATGTTCAGGAGAGGCGTGGGATTATTGATGGGTATCCACGAGTGGTAAGTACTTGGCAAAAGTCGGCTAGGTAGTTAGAATGGAGCGGGTGTGAAACGGATTCTCCATAAGCAGTCGTAATACCTGCTGGCGGTCTCCAGAACATCGTCTCATTTATCCCGGTGGTACGGAGCCTCTCATACAACTCAAATGATGCTAATTAGAAGCCCTCCTGTTTTGACTGGAGAAGAAAAATACAATTACGTACTTACCCAAGCCGGTTTCGGAGCTGGGACTATAGGACCCGTCATCCATACCCACTAAAAACTTCTCCAAATATTAACACGCATTTTTGTTTTCATGCATATTGGTCGGGTCCCGCATAGAACCCCGTTTAGCCAATGAAGGATGACATGCTGGCGTGCATTGCATGTTAGTGCATCAATTTGTAATTATCCAGAATTACACATGACTTGCGCGTTAATATATGTTTTATTTTAATGTAAATATCTTTAATATATGGTATTTTAATCAAAGCCATTTTTTAGAAAATCAAAAATTTTCTTCAAAATCTTAGTGTTACATCTTTGGAAGGTGCTGCTCTTAAGTACCAAGTTTGGTGTTGATCGGATGTTTAGTTTTTGACTAATGCTGTACACTTACATACATGCATGCATACACACAAGCGCGGACCTTTTTTTTAAAAATGCTTCTTTTGTATTCAGGGGGCATCGAAATATGTATCTCCTGTGAAATATCGGTATCGAATTTTTTAGCTTCTCTACTACGTACAGGGCGGCGCCGTGGCCGAGTGGTTAAACCGCTCGCCTCCCAGCGAGGCAGCCCGGGTTCAATCCCAGGGACCTTCATGTGGGATTTGTGGTGGACGAAGCGGCATCTGGGCGAGCTTTCTCCGGGTTCTACGGTTTCCCCCGCCATTCATTCCACCAACTGCTCCTTCATCACCTTTCCTTTCATCCATTTCACCAACATTTCTTTTCATCTACTTCCTTCATCCCATACCAGGTATCGGGCTGATCACCCATCCTGGATGTTCTGTCTGATCCATGAGCGTCTGCTCCTCGACGGGCCTCTGACCCCAGACATCCGCTTGTCCTGGGGAGTGTGAGTCCTACATAACAGGAGGGTAAACAGATAATGAATGAATACTACGTATAGTAAGTAGGGGAAGTATTGTATTCCGCACAAAAATTCGATACCGAGATTTCACCGGAAATACATGTTTTGAGACCCCCTGAATCCAAAGAAAGCATTTTTGGAAACATGTCTGTGTGTCTGTCTGTGAACAGCATAACTCAGAAACGAACAGTCGGATAAACACCAAACTTGGTATTTAGGTGCAGTATCTTCCAGAGATGCGACACGAAGGTTTTCAAGAAAATCCCCCCACCCCAGAGTACCCTTTACATGGAACATTTTTCGAAAATTTTAATTTTCTCAAAAATGACTAACGATTTTGATTAAAATATCATATGTTTAAGATATTTTCATGACAAATAAAATGTATATCTTGAATTTTCTGGGAATGTCTCCAAAAGTATTGTCCATTGTGAACGACTTTTGCATAACTGGTAAACCATAAGAGATAGACAAACGTTTACTAAACAAAACATGTAGATCGCGTTAAAATACACAATTTATGTCATATACATTTTTTTGTTGAGTGAACCATTTTCGAGATACTGTTTGTCATTCCCTTAAATTTTTCAATACTTATTTTCTAAAATGGGAATTCGTTATTCATTTTTTTTGTCTTGGATATGCAAAGAGTTATAATCTGTGGCAAAGGGAATGGTGCTCCACCTAGCAACCAGCTATTAAGATATATGTATGTGCTTAAAGGCTACTATTTTTCTATATTGCCCTTGTAAATATATATTCCCCTTACATCTACAAGAAAATTAGCAATAAGATAGAGTCTGCAAATGTTTATCTCGATTAACATGAAGTAGATGGAGAAAAAGCGTTTGTAAAAATAGTTTGTACACGAGTAGAGAAAGTCATGTGAGTGTAACACATAAGATTTTTTTATGTCCTGGACATTCAAAGAGAATGGAATGCGCAACATAGCAACCTGCGCTTCAAAGATATGAGTATCGCTTATAACCTACAGTATTCCCCTTGCATCTACAAGAAAATTAGCAATAAGATTGAACATCTCGATATCTCAATTAAAATGAAACGCATGGAGAATAAGCGTTTGTAAAAATACTTTTTACAAGAGTGGAGAAAGTCATGTGATTGTAACACATCAGATTTTTTACTTTCTCTACTGCGTATAGTAAGTAGGCGAAGTATTGTATTACACCCAAAAATTCGATACCGAGATTTCACCGGAAATACATGTTTTCAGACACCCTGAATCCAAAAAAAGTATTTTTGGAAACATGTCCGTGTGTGTCTGTGAACAGCATAACTCAGAAACGAACAGTCGGATAAACACCAAACTTGGTATTTAGGTTCAGTATCTTCCAGAGATGCGACACGAAGGTTTTCGAGAAAATTCCCCCACCCCAGATTACCGTTTACATGAAAGATTTTTCGAAAATTTTAATTTTCTCAAAAATGGCTCTAACGATTTTGATTAAAATATCATATATTTAAGATATTTTCATGACAAATAAAATGTATACCTTGAATTTTCTGGGAATGACTCCAAAAGTATTCTTCATTGTGAACGACTTTTGGTAAACCATAAGAGATGGACAAAATTGTACTGCACCAAAGATGTAGGTGGCGTTAAAATACACAATTTATGTCATATACATTTTTGCTGTTGAGTGAACCATTTTCGGGATATTGCTCGTTATTCCCTTTAATTACTTTCTCTACTACGTATAGTAAGTAGGGGAAGTATTGCATTCCACCCAAAAATTCGATACCGAGATTTCACCGGAAATACATGTTTTGAGACCTCCTGAATCCAAAAAAAGCATTTTTGGAAACATGTCCGTGTTTGTGTCTGTGTGTGTATGTGTGTGTCTGTGTGTGTGTCTGTGTGTGTGTCTGTGTGTGTGTGAACAGCATAACTCAAAAACGAACAGTCGGATAAACACCAAACTTGGTATTTAGGTTCAGTATCTTCCAGAGATGCGACACGAAGGTTTTCAAGAAAATCCCCCCACCCCAGACTACCCTTTACATGGAACATTTTTCGAAAATTTTAATTTTCTCAAAAATGGCTCTAACGATTTTGTTTAAAATATCATATGTTTAAGATAATGCCATGAGAAATGAAATGTATATCTCGAATTTTCTGGGAATGTCTCCAAAAGTATTCTTCATTGTGAACGACTTTTGCATAACTGGTAAACCATAAGAGATAGACAAAATTTTACTACACAAAAAATGTTGATCTCGTTAAAATACACAACTTATGTTATATACATTTCTTTTGTTGAGTGAACCGTTTTCGAGATATTGCTTGTTATTCCCTTAAATTTTCCAATACTTATACTTTTTCTCAAATTCGTTATTCATTTTTTTATGTCCTGGACTTGCAAAGAGAATGGAATTCGACACATAGCAACCAGCGTTAAAATATTTGACCATCGCTTAAAAGCTACCATATTCCCCTTGCATCTACAAGAAAATTAGCAATAAGATTGACATCTCGATATCTCGATTAACATAAAGCATATGGAGAATAGGCGTTTGTAAAAATAGATTGTACAAGAGTAGAGAAAGTCATGTGAGTGTAACACATCAGATTTTTTTTTATGTCCTGGACATGCAAAGAGAATGGAATGCGCCACACAGCAACCAGCGTTAAAATATTTGACTATCGCTTAAAAGCTACCATATTCCCCTTGCATCTACAAGAAAATTACCAATAAGATTGACATCTCGATATCTCGATTAACATGAAGCATATGGAGAATAGGCGTTTGTAAAATTAGATTGTACAAGAGTAGAGAAAGTCATGTGAGTGTAACACATCAGATTTTTTTGTCTTGGATATGCAAAGAGTATTAATCTGTGGCAAAGAGAATGGTGCTACACCTAGTAACCAGCTATTAAGAGATATGTATATGCTTAAAGGCTACTATATTTCTATATTGCCCTTGAAAATATATATTCCCCTTACATCTACAAGAAAATTAGCAATAAGATAGAGTCTGCAAATGTTTATCTCGATTAACATGAAGTAGATGGAGAATAAGCGTTTGTAAAAATAGTTTGTACAGGAGTAGAGAAAGTCATGTGAGTGTAACATCAGATTTTTTTTCAATACTTATTTTCTCAAATGGGAATTCGTTATTCATTTTTTGTCTTGGATATGCAAAGAGTATTAATTTGTGGGAAAGGGAATGGTGCTGCACCTAGCAACCAGCTATTAAGAGATATGGATGTGCTTAAAGGCTACTGTATTTCTATATTGCCCTTGTAAATATATATTCCCCTTACATCTACAAGAAAATTAGCAATAAGATAGAGTCTGCAAATGTTTATCTCGATTAAGATGAAGTAGATGGAGAATAAGCGTTTGAAAAAGTAGCTTGTACAAGAGTAAAGAACGTCATGTGAGTGTAACATATCAGATTTTTACTTTCTCTACTACGTATAGTAAGTAGGGGAAGTATTGTATTCCATCTAAAAATTCGATACCGAGATTTCACCGGAAATACATGTTTTGAGAATCACTGAATCCAAAAAAAGCATTTTTGGAAACATGTCCGTGTGTGTGTCTGTCTGTGTGTGTGTGTGTCTGTGTGTCTGTGTGTCTGTCTGTGTGTCTGTCTGTGTGTCTGTGTGTCTGTGAACAGCATAACTCAAAAACGAACAGTCGGATAAACACCAAACTTGGTATTTAGGTTCAGTATCTTCCAGAGATGCGACACGAAGGTTTTCAAGAAAATCCCCCCACCCCAGACTACCCTTTACATTGAACATTTTTCGAAAATTTTAATTTTCTCAAAAACGGCTCTAACGATTTTGATTAAAATATCATATCTTTAAGATATTGTCATGACAAATAAAATGTATATCTCGAATTTTCTGGGAATGTCTCCAAAAATATTCTTCATTGTGAACGACTTTTGCATAACTGGTAAACCATAAGAGATAGACAAAATTTTACTACACAAAAAATGTAGATCGCGTTAAAATACACAACTTATGTCATATACGTTTCTTTTGTTGAGTGAACCGTTTTCGAGATATTGCTTGTTATTTCCTTAAATTTTCCAATACTTATACATTTTCTCAAATTCGTTATTCATTTTTTTATGTCCTGAACATGCAAAGAGAATGGAATTCGCCACATAGCAACCAGCGTTAAAATATTTGACTATCGCTTAAAAGCTACCATATTCCCCTTGCATCTACAAGAAAATTACCAATAAGATTGACATCTAGATATCTCGATTAACATGAAGCATATGGAGAATAGGCATTTGTAAAATTAGATTGTACAAGAGTAGAGAAAGTTATGTGAGTGTAACACATCAGATTTTTTTCTTTGTTGAATGAACCATTTTCGAGATATTGCTTGTTATTCCCTTAAATTTTTCAATACTTATTTTCTGAAATGGGAATTCGTTATTAATTTTACACTTTCTCTACTACGTATAGTAAGTAGGGGAAGTATTGCATTCCACCCAAAAATTCGATACCGAGATTTCACCGGAAATACATGTTTTGAGACCTGAATCCAAAAAAAGCATTTTTGGAAACATGTCCGTGTGTGTGTCTGTGTGTGTATGTGTGTGTCTGTGTGTGTGTCTGTGTGTGTGTGTGTCTGTGAACAGCATAACTCAAAAACTAACAGTCGGATAAACACCAAACTTGGTATTTACGTTCAGTATCTTCCAGAGATGCGACACGAAGATTTTCAAGAAAATCCCCCCACCCCAGACTACCCTTTACATGGAACATTTTTCGAAAATTTTAATTTTCTCAAAAATGGCTCTAACGATTTTGATGAAAATATCATATGTTTAAGATAATGTCATGGGAAATGAAATGTATATCTCGAATTTTCTGGGAATGTCTCCAAAAGTATTCTTTATTGTGAACGACTTGCATAACTGGTAAACCATAAGAGATACACAAAATGTTACTACACAAAAAGTGTAGATCGCGTTAAAATACACAACTTATGTCATATACATTTCTTTTGTTGAGTGAACCGTTTTGGAGATATTGCTTGTTATTTCCTTAAATTTTCCAATACTTACTTTTTCTCAAATTCGTTATTCATTTTTTTTATGTCCTGGACATGCAAAGAGAATGGAATGCGCCACACAGCAACCAGCGTTAAAATATTTGACTATCGCTTAAAAGCTACCATATTCCCCTTGCATCTACAAGAAAATTAGCAATAAGATTGACATCTCGATATCTCGATTAACATGAAGCATATGGAGAATAGGCGTTTGCAAAATTAGATTGTACAAGAGTAGAGAAAGTCATGTGAGTGTAACACATCAGATTTTTTTGTCTTGGATATGCAAAGAGTATTAATCTGTGGCAAAGAGAATGGTGCTACACCTAGTAACCAGCTATTAAGAGATATGTATATGCTTAAAGGCTACTATATTTCTATATTGCCCTTGAAAATATATATTCCCCTTACATCTACAAGAAAATTAGCAATAAGATAGAGTCTGCAAATGTTTATCTCGATTAACATGAAGTAGATGGAGAATAAGCGTTTGTAAAAATAGTTTGTACAGGAGTAGAGAAAGTCATGTGAGTGTAACATCAGATTTTTTTTCAATACTTATTTTCTCAAATGGGAATTCGTTATTCATTTTTTGTCTTGGATATGCAAAGAGTATTAATTTGTGGGAAAGGGAATGGTGCTGCACCTAGCAACCAGCTATTAAGAGATATGGATGTGCTTAAAGGCTACTGTATTTCTATATTGCCCTTGTAAATATATATTCCCCTTACATCTACAAGAAAATTAGCAATAAGATAGAGTCTGCAAATGTTTATCTCGATTAAGATGAAGTAGATGGAGAATAAGCGTTTGAAAAAGTAGCTTGTACAAGAGTAAAGAACGTCATGTGAGTGTAACATATCAGATTTTTACTTTCTCTACTACGTATAGTAAGTAGGGGAAGTATTGTATTCCACCTAAAAATTCGATACCGAGATTTCACCGGAAATACATGTTTTGAGACCCCCTGAATCCAAAAAAAGCATTTTTGAAACATGTTCGTGTGTGTGTGTCTGTGTGTCTGTGTGTGTGTCTGTCTGTGAACAGCATAACTCAGAAACGAACAGTGGGATAAACACCAAACTTAGTATTTAGGTTCAGTATCTTCCAAGGATGCGACACGAAGGTTTTCAAGAAAATCTCCCCACCCCAGATCACCCTTTACATGGAAGATTTTTCGAAAATTTTAATTTTCTCAAAAATTGCTCTAACGATTTTGATTAAAATATCATATGTTTAAGATATTTTTATGACAAATAAAATGTATATCCTGAATTTCCTGGGAATGTCTCCAAAAGTATTCTTCATTGTGAACGACTTTTGCATAACTGGTAAACCATAAGAGACAAAATTTTAC
Organism: Deroplatys truncata; assembly: GCA_030765065.1. NCBI lineage: Eukaryota > Metazoa > Arthropoda > Insecta > Mantodea > Mantidae > Deroplatys > Deroplatys truncata. The sequence continues at coordinate 11,960,614 of CM060982.1, read as the reverse complement.
TACACAAAAGATGTAGATCGCGTTAAAATACACAATTTATGTCATATACATTTTTTGTTTGTTGAGTGAACCATTTTCGAGATATTATTTGTTATTGCCTTAAATTTTTCAATACTTATTTTCTCAAATGGGAATTCGTTATTCATTTTTTTGTTTTGGATATGCAAAAAGTATTAATCTGTGGCAAAGGGAATGGTGCTGCACCTAGCAACCAGCTATTAAGAGATATGCATGTGCTTAAAGGCTACTGTAATTCTATATTGCCCTTGTAAATATATTTTCCCCTACATCTACAAGAAAATTAGCAATAAGATAGACTCTGCAAATGTTTATCTCGATTAACATGAAGTAGATGGAGAATAAGCGTTTGTATAAATAGTTTGTACAAGAGTAGAGAAAGTCATGTGAGTGTAACACATCAGATTTTTTTGCCTTGGATATACAAAGAGTATTAATCTGTGGCAAAGGGAATGGAGCTGCACCTAGCAACCAGCTATTAAGAGATATGTATGTGCTTAAAGGCTACATTCCCCTTACATCTACAAGAAAATTAGCAATAAGATAGAGTCTGCAAATGTTTATCTCGATTAACATGAAGTAGATGGAGAATACGCGTTTGTAAAAATAGTTTGTACAAGAGTAGAGAAAGTCATGTGAGTGTAGCCCATCAGATTTTTGGTGGAATGCAATACCTTGTCTCTCTAGTAGGTACGTGATGAAGAGAGTCAAAAATGATGTGATACATTAACATGACTTTCTGTACCCCCAACATTTATTAATGAGTACACAAACTATTTTTACTAAAGCCTATTTTTTATCTACTATATTTTAATCCGAATAAACGTTTGCAGCATACCTGCAATACACATTTCGTTGCAGATACAAAGGAACAGCAATAGTCAACGTTTTAACAACTGGTCGCCATACACTGGCCACAATTTCATCCAATCGTGAGAAACAACTGAATGTTGACAGGAATTTAAGAGAGTGACACAGTAATGAAGAATTTGTAACATCAATAACGAGTATTGCAGAAGTGGATTACGCCACAAAAAGTTTAAAATTTGAGTTAAACATTGTGTTTTAAAGATATCTACATTTTTGTGCAGTTCATTTTTGCCTATACCTTAACACTTACCAGTTATACATTATTATATAAAATGCCTGCCGAATGAGGGATATTTCTAGAAAATTCAATATGCACATTTTATTTTTAATATATCTGTAATATATGGTATTGTAATCAAATCGTAAGAGCATTTTGTTAGAGAATAAACCATTTCAAAAAATGTCCCATGTACAGGGTAGCTTGGGGTGGGGGATTTTCTTGAAGATCTTGTCGCATTTTTGGAAGGCACTGAATCTAAATATCACGTTTTGTATTTATTGTCCGAGTATTCGTTTTTGAGTAATGCTCTTCATAGAGACACACACACACACACACACGGACATGTTTCTAAAAATCATTCTTTTATTTGGATTCAGGAGGCCTCAAAACGTGTAATTCCGGCAAAATCGCTGTGTCGAATGTTTGGGTGGAATGCAGTAACTTCTATACCCGCTATGTACGTCGTAGAGAAAGTAAAAAGCAGTGGAACTACCATAGAGAGTTATAAACTTGGTTGTCAATTGGTTAGTTTAATGCTCTATGGAAGTGTCGCTTGCGCAGAGAACTTTCCTTCCCCGTATAACATTTTATCCTTGCTGGTCCTTGATTGCAGTTTTCAGATTCTGCACGAGTTTTGCCAAATGTGAGAAAAATGTCAATAATGGCGGTTGATATTGTTAAACAGCCGACTATCAATTGCGTCCTCGGTCGATCTTAACGAAACGATTTGGGCAATTTAGTTTCTTGTTCTGTGGCGACTGGAGAACCACAGAAAGAAAAGGAAATATAGAGAAATATTAGCGTAATACCAATGCTGCACTGCTGAAGTCATGAAATAACGAAGTAGCCCCGCAATATGATTTAACTGAAAATGGGCATGCCAAACTGCTATAAATGTACATATGTGTCATTGCGTCTGTGTTTTTAGAAGAAATATTTGAAATGTAACTAACCAAGTTTGCTGGTTTCAGATTAAACTTATGTGTTAAGCACAAGATTAAAAAAAGGCAATTTTTTAAAAATGAAATATTCTCATGAAATCAAGTTAATTGGATTGTTAATTCAGAAGTGTTCTCTTCTCTATCCCAAAATCTCTTTAGCGGTCAAAAACCTAATTCCCAGTACTATACAATTTGTAATATTTGTTCATTTGTACTAAGCTCTTTACAGTGTTTATATGGCTTGGCTAATACAGGTCCTATACCAGGACATACAAAGTAATAAATAATAATAGGTACTTTCTAAAGCTAGTAATATATTAAAATATCAAAAGTTTCTAGCACTGCTAAATGCTTTAATGAATAATAAAAGTAAACGGGGAAGAAAATCCCAAAATACTTCTTATCAAGTGATGTATTTCTTAAAATACACTGAGATATTGAATGTGAAAGGTTTAGGATTTAATTATTTTTAGAGGTATACACATTTTCCGGTGTAAATGAGCTCTATTGAGGTCTTCCTTCTTGTTGGCATCTGCTAGTAATTATTTGAGACTGTCGTCTCCTCACTGAAGAAGGCTGAAACGTTTGGATGATGTGGCATTTCCAAAGTTATGCATAACTGAGTACAATGCGGAATCATAATTTTTCAAATCCATTGTTGCTTCGTGCGGTTTGTTAAAGCTAAGAGGTCATCGAAAAAGAATACCATAGTAAAAAATTAAACTGAGTTTTATTATGGATGCTCTTTAACTACTCTGTTCCTTGGCGTCCCAATCTATTAGGCGTGTAAGACCAGACATTTTGCTCAGGAGCTTCTTTATTAGCTTTGAGGTTCTTTAATGTGAAGTAAATCTACAGTACGGGACCACCGGCTTTACTTCTCTTCCGAAGGAATCTATGCTAAGAATTTTTACGCCCGAAAAAATCACTCGCTCTCCTGGGGGTTTAATCCCCCGACCTCGGAAATTACAGGCTAGCATAGTACCACTAGATCATAGAGGACGACTTATACATACCACAGCGAAGTTAAATTAAACTGAGATAATAAGTATTATACATAGTATGGAGGCTGTTTCAGGACCTCTGCGACAAAATCTGAGGAACGATAGATCTCGCTGAGGGGAACATTTTGTGTCAAACAACCGCCATTCTCTGACGCATCGTTACGGAGTTATTCATCCCTGCTTGAAGCGTATCCGATAGGATAATTTTGAGATGCACAACCAGTACATTTTTACTCTCTGTTTGTTTACAACCGCTAAATCAAGTGACATCGCCTCTTTCTTGCCCCTTTCGTCTGGTTAGGTTTGGCAGGTTTGAGACACACGGCCCAATTTAGCTTAAACGAGGTGTCAAATCGAAAGGTCTCAGCAGATGATCACCAGCCCAGTTGTTTCCGGAATACTTTTATTGGTGATGTCTAACGGACACTGCATTAGGGTTCTCAACAATGCGGCTGTTCTTTCTGTTGAAGTATCCGTCTCGTCGTTAAACCAGTCGTGGTCGGGAAATGTAGGATATGCGATACTTCGTTGGAGAAACCAATGGACAAACTGAGCACCAGGTGCCATAGTCGTTCGGCCACGGTTCCTGTACTTTTTGGAGGTGGTATGCGTGAAGCTGTTGTTTACAAGGATTGAGTTAAATTGGGCTGTGCGTCTCAGACCTAGCAAACCTAATAAGGCGTAAGGGACAAGAAAGAGGCTATGTCACTTGATTCAGCGGTTGTAAACACAGAGTTAAAGTGTACTGGATGTGCCTCTCAAACCTATCCTACCGGATACGCTTCAAGCAGGGATGAATAACTCCATAACGATGCGTTGGAGGATGGTGGTTGCTTGACAAAACCTCTTCTCCTATGTGAGATTTATCCTTCCTCAGAGTTTGTCGCAGAGGTCCTGAAACATCATGTACATAATGGACCTATGAGAATACAAAGCGGAATGACATCGCTGCATTGGGTCACTGCGATCTGTTGATATTTGTAGCCTTTTTTTTTGTGCTGTTAACTAGCGACACTTTTAATAAAGAGTGACAAAACGTGTGCTGAAAAGGAAAATCTGCGTCCTTGACCTTTCCTAGTCCGAGGAGTTTTATCGCCTATAAATGTCAAAAACTTAGACGGTCTTTGGTGCGGCTCAAATGTGTCGGAGATAGACCAGATCAACAGATCCAGACCAACGCCAAATCTATGAATATGGCTCTAAAAGACTAAAAATGTTGAGAATGACATGGAGTAGGAAGTAATTACTGTAGTCGGCAGATAATACGTGGCAAAAACAAAAGCCGGTTATATTTTATTCCAAGCACAAAATATGTTTCCACAATAAATAGACAGTTAAAAGAGCTCTATGTAAAACAAGTAAGAAAAGAGGCTATACTTAAATTTTACAAAATAATGTCTATGCCAATATTGTTGTACGGATCGAAAACTAGGATCTTGACTACACGACAGCAAAAGAGAATAGAAGCAGCTGAGATGAATCTTCTCAGACGGGTTGCAAGATGTCATTTGCTAGACCACAGGGAAGAGCAGAAAGTAGCTTGTGTCTTAGAAGTAAGAAAAATATACACAAAGATGGCATGGACACGTACTTAGAATGAAGACAACGGCTTATATTGTATAACTGTACGGAATTCGCTGTTATTTGTGACTTTTATATGTTGGTACATCCTTTCTCAATTCTGTGCTATTATGAATCAACTCACTATCTTTTTTGAAGAGGTTTTCTAGCTTTTTTACTTTCTCTACTACGTACAGTAAGTAGGGGAAGTATTGCATTCCACCCAAAAATTCGATACCGAGATTTCACCGGAAATACATGTTTTGAGACCTCCTGAATCCAAAAAAAGCATTTTTGGAAACATGTCCGTGTGTGTGTCTGTGTGTGTGTGTGTCTGTGTGTGTGTGTGTCTGTGTGTCTGTGTGTGTGTGAACAGCATAACTCAAAAACGAACAGTCGGATAAACACCAAACTTGGTATTTAGGTTCAGTATCTTCCAGAGATGCGACACGAAGGTTTTCAAGAAAATCCCCCCACCCCAGACTACCCTTTACATGGAACATTTTTCGAAAATTTTAATTTTCTCAAAAACGGCTCTAACGATTTTGATGAAAATATCATATGTTTAAGATAATATCATGAGAAATGAAATGTATATCTCGAATTTTCTGGGAATGTCTCCAAAAGTATTCTTCATTCTGAACGACTTTTGCATAACTGGTAAACTATAAGAGATAGACAAAATTTTACTACACAAAAAATATAGATCGCGTTAAAATACACAACTTATGTCATATACATTTCTTTTGTTGAGTGAACCGTTTTCGAGATATTGCTTGTTATTTCCTTAAATTTTGCAATACTTATACTTTTTCTCAAATTCGTTATTCATTTTTTTATGTCCTGGACATGCAAAGAGAATGGAATGCGCCACATAGCAACCAGCGTTAAAATATTTGACTATCGCTTAAAAGCTACCATATTCCCCTTGCATCTACAAGAAAATTACCAATAAGATTGACATTTCGATATCTCGATTAACATGAAGCATATGGAGAATAGGCGTTTGTAAAATTAGATTGTACAAGAGTAGAGAAAGTCATGTGAGTGTAACACATCAGATTTTTTTGTTGTGGTAATGCAAAGAGAATGGAATACTCCACATAGCAACCAGCTCTTAAAATATTTGACTATAGATTAAAGCCTACCAATTTCCCTTGCATCTACAAGAAAATTAGAATAAGATTAACATCTCGATATCTCGATTAACATGAAGCATATGCAGAATAAGCGTTTGTAAAAATGGTTTGTACAAGAGTAGAGAAAGTCATGTGAGTGTAACACATCAGATTTTTTAATTTGGATTATTTTGGTCCGCTTTAGCAGATGGTCATATCGCAGGCTTTTAACTTTACACGATAGAGAACATGACAGTAGGTTACAAAAGGCTAACATTTACACTTTACAATGATTCAAAAAGTTTATATTTTCTTACAAATATCAAACTTTTTTCATTGTTTGGTGGTTATATAGAGCACTTGGTAGATCATGAAGCTAGCCTGAAGTGTCCATCTGGTGTCTTTTCGAGCAGCAGGATGTGTTGCACAGTAAGTGTTTCATTGCAGGTCTCACCTTTTGGTAGGGGTTATTTATTAAGGATGAATGTGTGTGTGTCATATTACGGTGACCAATTCTGAGGCGGGCAATTACCTAGTGATTGTTCGAGACGTTCGGAGAGGTTCAAAGAAATTCGTAGATTCAGTGCGGGCATCTAGTAGTTGTTGGGGGTTATTGACCACGTTTTCTTCCCTGTTTCAATAAGTAGTTGTTTGGTATAGCTAATGACGTCATGATGTGTTGAAGTTATTCCATGGTCACTGATAGGGTGTCGGGTGGCTTCCTTTGTAAACTTTGTCAGCGTTTTCATTCCCTTGAAATCCTGCATGTGAGGGTACCCGAGTGAGGGTTACATAGTTACCAGAGTGCTGAATGGAAGAATATAAGCAAGGTCTATCACTTATTAAATGCTGTTTAGGACTTAGATTCTGGGTAGGAAGAATTGTACCTAGTGAATCAGTATAAATTACATAATTGGTTTGATTTGCATGTTGAATGATGTACGCAGTTCTTCCTAAATTACAAAAGCTTCACAGGAGAAAATCTGAAAGTATTGCAGTAATGTACGTATAGAGCATGGGGTGAGTAAGATATATCACTGCACAGACGCGTTCATCGAGTGTTGCTGAGCCATTGGTGAAGATTACCATAGCATCTCCGTGACTATCCCGTAGAGCATTGTACATTTGTTAGCAGATTAAATTAGGTACTTGAGGCTTTGTGTTGTAATAAAGGTGAATGTCGATTGCTAGACGCAGAAGGTGCCAGGAGGTACGTGTATTTGGAGATGACGGGGATGGATTTTAGGCATTTTAGAATCTATTTGATTGCAGCGCTCCTTAAGTTTGGTGTGAAACGGCCGCATGCGACGCTGTTAGCTCTCAAAAGGAGCTAGTCGGAAACAGGTAGCGATATACGGCATTAGAAGGATCTGAAGCAGCCTCGATGGCATATGAGAGACTTAAAATCTTCCTGCGGGTAGAGAGAGGTTGTCCATCTGCTTCTATCTGGAGGGTCATTCAGCAAAACGGTGAGGTGACCGCCCAACCCTCGCTGCCAGGGTCATGATAATGTTAAGGCGTTTTATGCAATTGTTTTTGTGCGTTTCAGGTGTGGTGACCATGACAATTATGTCGTCTAAGTATTTTGATACTTTTAACATTCTCGAGTTTGTTTTCATTTAAGAACAGATCTACTTCCGTTTTAAGAAGCCTTTTCCTGGAGAAGGTAATGCATTTTTGTTTTAGAGACAGAGAACTTAAAGTCAGTATCTAACGACCATTGCTAAAGTTGAGGAGTGGTTTGGAGTGATGCTCGTGTAGAAATTATATTATTATCTTTGCAAAATATTATTAAGTCATTGGCGTACAGGCAAGACTTTAATGTGTTCCGGTTAAAAAGTGAGTTTTATTTAACGGCGCTCTTTAAGTACTGTGATTCTTAGCGTCCCATTCTACCTATATTGGGCCTGAAGGACCGGTAATTTTGCTCAAAGGCCTCTTTATCAGGCTTAAGGTTTTTTATGTGCCTTAAATCTACGACACGGGATCACTGGCTTTACTTCCCTTCCGAAAGAAGTCATGCTAAGGCTTTTCACGCCCGAAAAAATCCATCGCCCTCCACCGGGTTTGAATCCGTGACCTCGGCAACTAGAAGCTAGCATGCTTTGTTTTTTGTTCAAGTGTGCTGACAGGTGGGGTCGGGGAGAGTTAGTTAATCTCTCCGATTATCTGGTTGAGAGACGTTGTGTTCGCGATGGCTTTTGGATTTGGCTTGCTCCAGTTAATTTGTTCAGGGATAAAATATACATTATTTTTTAAACTGATCGCCCTGTGTTTGGCTTTTATTAGCTTTAGTAAGTATTGTTATTTCTCTCGTTTTAAGCTGCGGCTTCTTCAGGTGACTTCCACAGGGAAGTTATACAGCAGAAATTGTATGGTGCTAATGACGTGTAGTGGGCCATGTTTGTTGAGCAGCCGTGATTATGTTTCACCCTTGGTTACTATACCATAAACAACGATTAAGTTTGCACCGGTGGTAATTTTTTTCGCTCCATTAATCACATCTGCTTAGTTTGGCTAAGGTAAAGCATTTTACAGTAAATCTTGCTTAACTTGTTGAGGCCGTAGGTTTATATGTTAGTTTACATTTTGGAGAATACATTATTTAGTGTCATTTGCTTAATCTTCAATATATACTTGATAGCCCAAGGCACAGTTATTTTTCTGCAGTGTTACTCAGCTTAGTTTAGCTCAAAAACGTTAGAATATAATATTGGAAATATAAATTCAATAGCACTTGCATAGCTTCTCAATATGGTTAAAGGTACAAGCCACAGTTCTTTACGCAGCAGTGTTACTCAGTTTAGTTTAGGTCAAAAACTTTGCAACATAGTATTGCAAATGTAAATTCAATAACAGTTGTTTAACTTCTCAACATAGGCTTAAAGGTGCAAGCCACAATTATTTATGCTGCAGTATTACCTATTTTGACTGGAATACAGTACTTTACGATAAATCTTGCTGAGACAGCAAGCCTACATATTAATTTACATGTTGCAGGTTACAGTATTTAGTAGCATTTGCTTAAGCTTTCAATATATGCTTAACAGTCCAATCTACAGTTCTTTACACTGCTGGTTACATAGTTGAGTTTAGGTCAAAAAACGTATAATATTGCAAATGTAAATTCAATAGCACTTGCTTAACTTCTCAACATTAGACTAGTACTGCAAGCCACAGTTCTTTATGCTGCAGTGTTACCTAGTTTGGCAGAAGTACAGTACTTTACTGTACTTTCTTAACTTTCTGAGCTTATGTATTAATTTACATTTTGCAGGTTAAAGTTTTAGTGGCATTTGCTTAACCTTTCAATATATAGTTTCGATATTAATAGTCCAAGCACAGTTCTTTATGCCGCAGTTTTACTCAGTTGAGTTGAGGTCAAAATGTTACAGTGTAATATTGCAAATGTAAATTCAATGGCACTTACGTAATTGCCCAACATAAGCTTAGTACTGTAAGACACAGTTCTTTTAAGCTTATGCCGCACTGTTACCTAGTTTGGCTAGAGTGAAGTATTTTACAGTAAACCTTGCTTAACTTTCTGAGGCATTAACCTTATATGTTAGTTTACATTTTGCAGGTTAAAGTATTTAAGGGCACTTACTTAACCTATCAATATATTCTCATTAGTTCAAGCCACATTTCCTTATGCTGCAGTGTTACTCGGTTTAGTTAAGGTCAAAATTTTACAGTATAATATTGCAAAATATTGCACTTGCTGAATTTCCAAACACAAGCTTAGTACTGCAAGGCACAGTTTTGTATGCTGCAGTGTTACCTAGTTTGGTTGAAGTACAGTACTTTACAATAAACCTTGCTTAACCTCCTGAGGCAGCTAGCTTATATGTTAGTTTACATTTGGAGGTTAAAATATTTAGTGGCATTTGCTTAATCTTTCAATATTGCTTAAATGTGCAAGCCACATTTCGTTATGTTACTGTGTTACCTAGCTTCGCTGAAGTACAGTACTTTACAGTAAATCATGCTTAACTTGCTAAGACAGCAAAATTATGTCATTTTACATTTTTCATGTGAAATTATTTAGTGATATTGTTTAATCTTTGAGTATAAGCTTAATAGTGCAAGCCACAGCTCCTGTGCTGCAGTGTTTCTCAGTTTAGTTTAGGTCAAAAACTTCATAGTATAATATTGCAAAGCCGGTTTAATTTCTCAGCATGAACTTAGAAGTGTCAGCCACAGGTCTTTACGCTGCAGCGCTACTTAAGTTGCTTGAGGTGAAATATCATGTAGTTAAAGCTTGCTTTACTTGGTAAAGATTCGAAGTATAGGTTGCTTTATACTTTGCTTGTTACTTAAGATACTAATAAAGTAGTTAATAACATTCGTTTAATCTTTTTACATAACTTTAGTAGTGCAACACCCACTATTTATGCTGCAGCGATATTTAGTTTGACAGGCTTGGGTTCTTGAGTGTACGTTATGGTAGTGTTTTAAATAGGCATTTGTTAGCAATTGTGTTTGACTGTATGTTGGCCATTGTTGGATTGATTGTTGAAAACAAACATTGTGCCAAGTCAGGAGCTCGAGTTCGTTGGAGTCTCCGGAATACTGCTTCCCGAGTTGGTAAGGACCTTGTGAGCGTGCTCTTCTCAGTGTACATATCCGTGGCTCAATAGGTGCACTTAGTTATTTTACAACGTTGTTAATAGCAGCAGGGAATAGAGTTGCACTAAGTGCTGATCCTTGTTGGATTCCATTCTCAATTCTAATTTGTATGGATAGTGCACATTAACTTTCACTCTAATGCTACTATTCTGGAGAAAATTGTACGCAAAATGCATCATGTTTTTTCTATTGTTGATATCACAAAGAATTTGTAGTATGTGGCGTTTTGATACTGCATCATAAGCTTTTTCAATATGCAGGCTGATTGATGATAAATGTTCTGATGATGTAAATGCATCTGCTATTTCATTTTCCAGGATCACTAATCAATAGTGACTAATCATACTAATCAATAATCAACACATCAATAGTTGAGTAATGGTTCCAAAAAACATTTTGAGCATTAGAAGAAAACTGTATCTCTTCTAGGAGCTAATTAAGCATTTTGTTGACAACTTTCTTCATAATTTACATATTGTGCTAGTCAGGGCAATTGGGCGAAAGTTTTGGGGAAGAGAGTGATCCTTGTTTGCTTTCGAAATTGAGTCCACAATTTCTTTTCTAGTTTTATTTAAGTGACAGAGCAGTGTATGAAAATTTTAAAAGTTTATGGTACCTATAAAAATAGCACGTTTTGCCAGTATACATCTCCATTAACACCACAAAGCAGTACATAAATTACAAGGAAGACGAAGTGTAGGTTGGTCAAGAAGGCCTGACCAGTTCAATTAACACTATGTGGAGACAGAATAGATCACATGGCCTAAACCGCGCTGTTATTGATGATGATGAATATAAGTAAATGACCATGATGTAACACTTATGCAAATAGAACAAAGAGCTTAAAAGCGACAATCGATCCTATTTATAACGGCACAAATCTTATTTATATTAATTTCTTTAATTGCTATTTAACAAATACTGCAGGTGTGTGTGTGTGTGTGTGTGTGTGTGTGTGTGTGTGTGTGTGTGTGTGTGTGTGTGTGTAATGAGACAGTGTCAAAAATTCTGCATAACCTTTTTTCTCATTCTGTAGATGCATGCAATGAAGTTTCTGGACGACTAAACTTTCTGATACCCTCAGGTAAGAAAAGTTTATTTCCTTTTATGTATGTTTTAATCAAGTTCGTTAACACGGCATGCTAATTAATTGTAAATATAGAAATTGCTAACATTATAAATCAGTGAACAGATATTAACAACTGTGAGGATTACCTTTCTTGACGGTCGCTGACTATATGCCTTGTAGTCAACTTGGTGGCTGGGAGTGAGGAATCTTCATATTCACCAGTCTCACCTCTATTTGTTGTACATTTTAAGCATTTTTGCATTGTGTGAAAACTATGTGTTCTTTGTGTCATTTAATAACTATGGCAACAAAGAGAAGTTGCGAAAATTCAACATTTAAAATTACCTACCGTAATTATTCTTCCATAGCCAAAGGTTACTTATAGGCTATAGTATTTCCAGAACTTTCCTCTAGACCATTATACGATGATTGATAAAGAAAGGATGGAAGTAAATTAATTAATTCGCCATTGCAGTTTAGAAAGCTGCAACCTCCGGTAACCAGCTAATACATTCTGTTGCAATATCTTTTTCCATAAAGTATAATTCTTGAAAAATTTGGAAGAGGTATAAACGAAATGGCGCTTCTTTGTAAGAGACTGTAAAACCAAACTTTCAACAAGCCAAATGTCTTTGTTGTACGGGATGTGTCCTGCAGTCAAAACGAACTGAAAGTATTGTGGCCACATGTTTCTCGCAAAACCTTTCTTGGTCCCTTTTACTCCCTTCCTTGGTTTTGCTAATAATCATTGCCGTCTTGCCAATTTATCCATTTTCCGTAAACCAAAGTAACAGAAGCGTCTGAACATTCAGAAACCGCAGTAAATATACTGTGCTCAAGTTCTGTACAGCTGAGTTGAATAAAAAATTCGGCAACATAGGCATATGACTAGTGACTCCACCCAAGCTACAAGCTCATTTGCAGCATCCAGCTATGGGCTACCTTGAACTGTCAGGTCATTAGAGAAGAATAGGAACCATTAATAATTAAGTGTTAATGTGTTAGGAGCCTTATTCACTTCTTTCAAGTGGTGTATGTTTTGTACAATGGGCGCACTAGTATCCCGGGCATTTCTTCCGCCATGGGTTAATTTATCGATCATACAACAGCGAGACACAAATGCAGTTATATCAGTTTATTAGTCTGTGATCATAGCTCAGTAGGTATCCGCCTCAAATATTTGAGTCAATTCCCGGCGATGCAGACTTTCTTTCATGGAGAACCCCCTTCTTCCGTTGGGTGGGTTCCTTGTGGTGTACAGTGCATGTTTTACGAGGTTAAACGAGCTTGTTATGTCCATATATCGGTTATATAAATAACAATTTCTTCATTTTCAGGATTGACATTGGGCACGATTCTAGTCCTTTGCGTATACTATATTCATGTGCGAAAAGTGAGCGCAACTATAATTATGTAACAGTACACTCACAGCACTTTCAATCTCAGTATAATAATGTCTTTACGAGTATAATAGCGTCGTATTATTTATATTCTTTATGCACCTAACTTTTGATTATTCCTTGCCAGTTTGCATTATTATTATTATTATTATTATTATTATTATTATTATTATTATTATTATTATTATTATTATTATATTTCAGCTTAACGATAATTCTGTCATCTAGTGGTAGTTCTTTGTACCTATAAATTCCTAACCGTTATGCTGTCATGACAAACATTTCTAGTGTTAAACCCTCCCGACTTTATTGTAGTTTTTGTTAAAATTTAGCCAAGATAGAACACGGTCAGACCACACTAATATAGAACGATGATAACCTTATATATCTAAATACTGAACATGTGAACCGTCAAATTTAAATCCCTAATTTATGTCCAATTATTCATTTCCAACCCTACAATATAATTGCCTCAATAAATTTGGAAGGTTACTGTTGGTTAAAACCTCAGTACCTAGATGATTTGAGTCATATTTATATGAATTTATTCAGAACCAATAAATATATATGCCATTAATAGATGTACAAAGGATAACTAGTTGAAAAATTATAGTAATGATAGAACTTAGAATGCAAAAAAATTTAATAGCATTTTCCAAAAGGTGGTTCTCATAGTTTTCGATAAACCATCACAGGTGTGCAATGCTGACATTCTTTATGAAAAAGTGTGTATTCTATTTTCTATGTATAGCATATTAAGTCCTCCTTTCCACCTAATTTTATATAAGTTGGAAAACAAAATATAGGCAAAAATTAATACAGAAGAAAATGCAGAACTTGATAAAAAAACTTGTACCCACAGTTTTGTTTGAATACATTCTTAGACAAATATTTATTCTGAATATCGTAAGAAGCACATAATCACTGTTTTATTTGATGTAATATTGAATCTGAATATACGTGTAAATGATGTTTGATGTTATTCATTAGCTTATGATCAAAATTCCACCATTTTAATTGGACGGTATTTTAATGTTTGAAATTATTTATTCTATATATTCACACACTTTGTAGAGAAGAAGATGCTATATTTACAGGAAGCACCATAATGAATTGGTGTCAACATACATTTATTTATAAATTAACAAATATGAATGTGAATTCATACTTTACTAGTGAACGCAGAGTGGATAACTCATAAAATAGCTAAACATTGTTTCAAATACAATTCTATTTTTGTTACATAGCAATATAGGGTAGCTAAATTATATTCGAACCCACTCGCGGCCTTTCTCTACCTTATAATAGATGCTGGAAATGTTGACGTTCTGCTCTCAAACAGGCAGCATATCTCGTGTAAATATTCTCGCTCACTCTCCAAAGCTCAGTAGCAGGAATTCTTGTGATTTCTTGCACAATGTTTTCTCGAAGTTCCTGTAGTGTGCGAGGTTAAGAACGATACACTTTGTCTTTTAAAGAACGCCATAAATAAAAATCACAACTCGTTAGGTCAGGAGAACGAGGGGGCCACAAATCAACACATTATTCTGTCATCAGACACCTCTCTTATTGCATGTAATGATTAGTCAGCCGTATGTATGGGCCCTATTATCCATATTCTTTGATGAAACAATTAATGCAGAGCGATATAGAGGTTAATTCTGAGGCCATTTTGCAATCGCTTGACAGAAGAAGAGAAATCTTATGGTTGGTTCCAGCAGGATTCTGCAACAGCACATACGGCTGCTGAATATATATATATATATATATATATATATATATATATATATATATATATGTGTGTGTGTGTGTGTGTGTGTGTGTGTGTGTAAAGCGAGCGAGGTGGCGCCGCAGTAACGTGCGACTCGCATTCGGGAGTCGGGAGGTCCCGGATTCCATTTCCGGCGACCGTCCAATCTCACCCATGGAGTTTTTCGGGGATTTTTCCGGATCGTCATGCGAGTGCTGGAGTGGTTTCTTTCAGCCCCCGAATTTCCTGTCCCTGCATTTCGTTCCATTCATCCTTTACCCGTTAAGTCTGTTTAGCGGTTGGAAGTGTCGGCGATGGTATTTTGGTTCGACGCGGCAAGGAAAAACGATGCTCCCTGCGGAAGTTTCCCTGTCCTCGGCCTTCATCTGGTTGCCGGGGTATAGCAAAACCGCCCCTTCAGAATGAACTTTTGAACTTTCTGTGTGGTGCGAGGTCTCCGATCTGCTTCCGAATGTGGAGACGTCTCAGTCAGGATACTGTAGAGATCCTGTCATTGCTGTGTCATTCTTAATGGTTCCGGCCGCCCGGTGTCTCCTCTCACTTCTTCCTCCCACCCGAAGGTGTCCCCTTGTGTGGCATAGGTACAATATCCTCCCTGGATCGGTGCCGAGTCCTTCCGTTCATAGAAGTAATAAGAGAGTAATGTACATGTAAATCTTAGTTTATATACGAAGATTATATAAAAACAGCGTAGTATTGGTTCATGTACTCATCTATAGTTAATGCCTTTTTACTATCTCTGTCACTACCTGAAATACAGGTAGTACTACATCCCAGAATACAATTTCATCGACAATATACGCTAAGGTCAACTGACAAACACATTTTTACTTTCGTTACTACTTACCGACAATACACACAGGAAGCATTTACATTTCACCCAAAAATTAGTTACTAAGATTACGCTGGAAATATACGTTTTGGTGTCCTCTGAATACAAAATAAATAATTCTTAATTTCTCTACTTTTTAGGTATAGTAAGCAGAGGAAGTCCCTTGAATAAATAAATAAATATAAAATAAATAAATATATAAAGACCTTCAGAAAAAAACTTGTGTGTGTGTGTGTGTATCTGTGAATAGTACAACTTAAAAAATAAAAGTCGTTTAAATACCGAACTTGGTGTTGAAGTTCAACAAACTGCATTTTACATGGTTCGTTATTTTTTATTTTCTCAATAATTGTTCTAATGATTTTGATTAAAATAACACATGTTTAAGATATTTGTATGACAAGTGGAATGTATATCTTGAGTTTTCTGAGAATAGCCTGTGAAGACCTCTTCATTCGGAATGACTTTTGTGTAATTGTTGACCTTAAAGAGGCAGACAAAATCTCACTACGCAGAAAATGTAGATCCTATTAATGCACGCAGTTTATGTAGTTTAAATACCAACGTATGCACCAACAGTAATTGAGTCGTGCCTGGTGATAGACATAACTTGAAATTGTGTGAATGGCATGAGCAACCAAAGGGTTATATAATGTCAAAAGGCATATAGATTTAATACATATTCAGAGCACCTTTGATGTATTTATCATGGTCGATTAAGTCCTATACAGCATGTGCAGTCACTAAGTAACTGATACTATTCGTAAATTCTCAGTCAGCAAGCGTCACAGTTTCAAATTCCAAATGACAAATTTCAAAATGCTTAAGTTTTATTTTTTTAAAAAATAAATATCTGAATTAACCAAATTATCAACCTGCAATGTTTTCAAATCTAATAAACAAGGATTCAGAAATGCACAATGCCTTGTATTAAGACATGCATTGGGGCACCCTCGGACCTCCATGTACCATTTTTTGAGCTGTTGAATTTAATTATGGCTACCCAACAATGCTATGCCCACATGCACAGCAATCAACTGACCAGTATAGACATGATCGTAAGTAATATATGTTCCACAATAAGGCTTTTATTACCTAAAGATCACAAATAATTATAGCCCCTTACATTCCTCACACAGCTTTGTGTGCATCCGTCCCATACCAGGGCAGAATAATTCGCACTTGCATGGATGGGCTTGAACCCGGGTGAATTCTATGGTTGGGAACCAGAGCATTACACTACAACCCTTTAAGTCATCACACAGCACAAATTTGATAACTCTTTAGGTAAGTATTAAGACATGAAGACTGTTAAAATTACATTACAGCAGAGGCATTTAAATCCCTGAGGTCTAGTGTAACGTATTTCCTTTTAGCAGCTATGATACGGAACTGTCAAGAAGCCACAGTTTCAAATATAGCATTGCATAACATTATAATTAAATATCACTGTTGCGCGCATCATTTCTGCTTGAGCGACTAGAGGCCAGGTTTGAACCCGCAACCTCGGTAACTAGAGGCTAGCATAGTAGCACTAGATCACGGAGGACGACCCATATGCAAGCAATGGCGAGAGTCTAGTGTATATGTTTTAGAGAACGTAAAAAGTAGCTAATGTAATTCTCCGTTTACTTACTGATTTTACATATCACATGCTTTAAATTCCTAGGATTTTTATGGCAACTGTCGTCAAGTCGATCGGTTTGGTTAAGGAACTGAACGGACCATTTGATGCATATATATGTACAAATTGACAGCTAATTGACCTTTTCCAGAGAGCTTAGCGAAAAGAATCTGGTATTCAGAACTTGACACATTGCTTCTCTGAGATTAGTACTATGAAGAATGCTCAAAAAGCGTTTGCAAAATGAGTTTTCTCATTCCCTGAGCTGCAGAAATACTTCATATCTGCGTAAGGTGAGAGCACCAAAATCTTTGTTAAAAGCTTTAAAACATGCAATGAATTTGTGATCTTCGCGCAATACACTCTCCTATTGTTCAACCAGTGTTAGGACTTGTTCAAATGTACTACATTTATGCTTCTTCAGGAATTTTGAGTGGATATATCCACTTATATAATATACTGCATTACCCCCTGAGGATTACGAGTGTCAGGTACTCCTAAGTCGCTCACTACACTAACATTAAATGGAATATTTCCACATGGCATATCAAGTTTCTTCTCAGGAATTGTAAGTCTGCCAGACATGCGATAAAATATTCAATATCTGCTTCCAAATGCTCCGGGCAGACAATTTCGATGGTAAAGGAAATTAAATTGCGCTTTATCTATGGACGTTCTTTAACTGCTGTGGTCCTTAGCGTCCCATTCTATATGGGCGTGAAAAACCGGTTATGTTGCCCAGAGGCCTCTTTATCAGGCTCGAGGTTCTTTTACGTGCCGTAAATCTACGACACGGGATCACCGGCTTTACTTACCTTCCGAAGGAAGCCACGCTAAGGATTTACGCCCGAAAAAATCCATCGCCCTCCGCCGGGTTCGAACCCGCGATCTCGGCAATATCGACAGTGATATGATTAGCAGATGGCATAGACCACTTCTTATTTCCTGTGCTGTTGGATTTTCGTGTAACCATGCTGCTGTCGGATAACAGCAAGGATATTCTCAATGCAATCTTGGCTCATAAGTCGAGCCCTATTTTGGAATGTTATATTCAGAGTGTAACTCCTGAAATAAAATCGGAAGTTCTGTATACTTATTTCCCAATTATCCAGATAAGCCTGCTGACACACGCAATTCATAAATTTCCAGCTTTCCATGTCAGTCAAAATATATGACAAGAATTTTTGATGGACAAAATCAACTGCAAAGGCATACCTTAATTTATATTTACTCACCTGAAAAGTCATGCTGTTGAACGCGTGAAACGCTTGTCCGTGATTTCTCTAAACGTCACAGTGTGTACTGCTTCAGTAGGTAACTTTCCTGTTGCTATATATAAAAAAGTGCAACATTAATACTGTTTGAACCTGCCTGAGTGGCAACTTAAGTTTCATATGTATTTGAAAGAAGTTATGACATACAACAACCTAAACAGGTTCATTGTACATAAATGTATAAGTTAGATTCCAATAGGTAAATAAATAAATCAAACAACAAGCAAAACAACATAAAAAATGTAGATTTCCATTTTAAAAAAATTAATTGTCCCTAAAACGACCATCATAACGTCCTCCAAACAAAACACGACTGAAGTCATTTACTTTCCCCCATAATATCAAGCAACTTTTATAACAGACATTTCTTTCTATAACACTTAGTTTTGGGGATATTTTACAGTCTCAACTTAAATGGTCCATCCTGTATATTATTATTATTATTATTATTATTATTATTATTATTATTATTATTATTATTATTATTATTATTATTGTAATCTTAATATTCCTTAAAATTAGTTGTATTAATGTCTCAATAAGACGCTTTGTTTAAAACCTCTACCACAAAGCAGTATGCATTGTGGAACCTATTAAATGGTGTATTACCTAAGTGACAGATAATGGATAATTAATTACTTCTTGGAGAATCTGTCAGTACAACACTTGTGAATATGTAGATGAAGCTTCCGCTGCTGTTTCCTCTTCTGAGGATGCGTAGACTTGAGCAGTCTGGCTCTTCTAGCGAATGTCCTCACAATCTTGTGCAGTTGGGCTGGGCTTTGGAAAAGAGACAGGGAGGTAGGGCTTGTTGTTTTGGGGACTTTCCGATGTTTGAGGCAATCCTAGGTATGGCTCTGAACAAGATACCTTCTTGCTCCATTTGCGTAATATTCAGTTTTGTTAAAATGTTTGGAGCATAGCTTTATATTGCTGTCCTCAAGGAATTAATACCCCCAGATCAACGCAAACCTTTGAGCATTATACTCATCAGTCTCGGTGGTGCAACATTATTTTCTGTGCCTGTTGCTGCTGCTTCAGTTCAGAAGGTGACGTTTTTATGAGTTTAAGCACTCATTTTGTTACACTAGTGATTGTTACTAGGCGTGTGTTTAGTTAAGTGATAGTTCAATGTTCCGGACCATGGCTCATTGTGGAACTCAATGTTAAATTCCAACATGGCTCTACCAAATGCTAGAGTTGTTATATGCATTTCTTAAGTAAGTGAAACGGCCTCTAAATAGAAAACTGTACAATAATCAGAATTTCTGAAATTATAAAAATTATTTCAGCATCAAGAACTTCACAAAAATTTAATGGTGCTAAAAAAACCTCATGGATGGTATACAGGGAGAGAAACTTAAAGCAGCAACCTTAAATATCTTAAACGTTTTAACTAAGCACAACAAATGATATTCCCTAGGGATAATTAATAATTCTTCCACAAATGTCATGTGTAGGCTCAAGTTGGAAAGCTAGAATCAGACTGAATATGTCCATGCCATATCCGCTATTTGAATTGCATTGCCAGTTTTCCTTGTCATTGTTCTAACTTCCCAGTACAATAATTAAAATCTCCCAATATCTCACTTGTTTTCTAGGGACAACTACAAGGCATTCTCAAATACCTTTGAATAACAGTCCCAAACGGCGACTTAACATTGATTGACTTAATAGCGATTAACTATGAAGCCCTTGTCTTAAAGTACTTACGAGATTGTAACTAATCATTGGTATATGCTATATCAAAATGAATTTGAATGAATATGCCATTGAATTTTTCAGTATGACTCTACTTTTCCAACTTTTCCTAGAGTGAAGCGAATCTAGGGCTTAAAAATCTAGCATATAGAAAATGAACACTATCACGCAAAAATGAGCACCACTTTTCATTTTATTGAAACGATGCAATAGTTTTATGTGTGGTACAAGTTAAAGTACGTTTCCGAGTAAAGCGTCATCCACTGTAGCTCTTAAAATTAAGGATTAATTGGCTACACTTAAATTTATGCATAATTTCAGGTTATAAAAATAAAAACCACAATCTCGGCTAAATTGATTTTTTTTATTTATGGACGCTCTTTAACTGCTATGATCCTTAGCGTCCCATCCTATGTTGGGCGTGAAAGACCTGTAATTTCGGATAAGGTAACATTTATCTTAACCTCAGAAACCTCGTTTGAGCACACTTGCAAACATTTCATTCTTTTGTCTATTTACTTGATATGAGCTAACGGGTTCAAGGTTGTTAAACTAAGAGAAAACAAAAAGTATAGCACTAGCGATAATGTCCCAGTCATTGAGAACAGCTATAAAATAGTAGATCTAATTACCTGGCTGGTTCCTCTGGAAGTGCAAATAAGTAAATAAATAAGTAAAAATGCCATGCACACATTTTGAGATCCAGGTGCCCTAGACTTAAAGTTAACTAAAGGCGAGGGGAGCAATTTTCCCTTTATTCCATAGTTCCACGCCTCATTCAAATGGGCAATCTTGATTGTAAATAAACTGACATCTTTGTCATCATTTGGCGGGCTTCGCTTCAAGTATGATCACTTGTAATCTATAATATTCCTTGTTGTACTAGATGGCAGTAACTGCGCAAGAGATCCAGCAGTTTCTTCTGCTATCGTAATGTATTTCTCCACGGCGTTTGCAGTAGTTTGGAGAGGGGAAACCGGTTGCCTGTCCACTCCCTCCTTCCAACACGCGACCCTTGCGTGGACTGGCAAGCGAAGTCAAAAGCCGGATTGAACTCCACTCATGACTTCGCCAAATGGATTATTTAGCCTAAACATTGAAGATGATGACGAATAATGTTATTTATATTAATACTATTTATTGTAAGAATTTTAATATATTATAATTATTTTTATAATTGTACAAATATTAATTAGCAATATCATCATTCACACATTAAATCGATTTATATTGTCACATTATTATTGTTACTATTATTGGCACATTGCTATAAGAGTTGCGTTTATTATTATCATTATTAGGAGCAGCAGCATCATTTACTATCACCAACCTCGAAGATTACAGATTGGCTCTCCGTAGGATCCAGAATCAATATTAAACAACGGAGGATGGAAGGTTCAGATTTTTAATAAGTGGACCACTAACCATTATTATCCAGCACTTCATTCAACCCCTTGATTAAAGATACCACCTAGTTATAACATTTTTGGACTCCGTCTTACGCTCTCCCACACATCCATGTCATGGTTCGAAAGCGCTGCTACTGTTCATTCTTGTAGGGGATCACATTCTAGAACAATGGTGTCCCATATAATCTCGACACGTTTAATTCGAATATGAAGGAAGTGTTAAAATCTCGGGGTGATAATTTAGCTACTCCTTGGTGAATTTTGAGGTGTGGATAGTACTGTTATCGTGTACCATACGTATTCGAGGCATGTCGTTCGCAGAATATACATTTCAGCCCATCATCGTCCTCTTCTTGAAAACGCTGAAACCAGCATCTGACGTCATTTTCTCCTCTACCGATTGGATTAACAATTTAAGAAACGGGTCGGTCAGCTTCCCACATCCCAACAATTCTGTCTCTGATTATCTCTGTGGTATATTTTGGCATCCTGGTGATCTTTTGTCGCTAATAAAAATGTCTCAATTTTTGATCCTTTATACAACCCTTGGAAGTGCCTTGTCTAAAGCACTGTTGTCATGCTAAGGGTTTATGTAGTTAATACATAGGCAAATGATATGTGTTGCAACACGAGACAAAGATCGTAACCAGACCAATGCACGTTACCTATTGCTTTCTTTGTATGTTATTTGCGTCATCTATCCATTATATTGACCATTTGATGATGTAGGTAAAACAGCTTCTCACCAAAATCTGTTCCTATTACAACTGTAACTGCAGGTTTGATTCTAGAAAGCATATAAGTCAACGTTAAATGCGTTGTTTTAGTTGGTGAAATTAGAATGCTTTGTAACTACTTAATTAGAAGACAAGAGTATCACGACTCGTCTCTCATTTTTCGCAAGTAGTAATTGTTAATGAAAGCGCATATTGCGTTCTCTCAAATGATAAATTGTTTTTTACAGCAAAGGCAAAGCTTCACTCTGGCATAATTACTTAAATACCTCCTAACTGCAGCCATGTGTCATTGCTGATTTTACAATCCAATGCATTCGCAGCGGCTATCCATTCTTAGATGTTATCGGTTAAAGCTGTAGGAAAATGCGGAATACACAATTATTGTTCATTTATTTTCATTTCTGAAGTAAATAGTAACTGTACTGACGTTATTAGTCACTATCTGTCGTGTTTAAAGTGGGCCGGTATGAACTGGGTACGCATCCGAAGTTAGGAAACCAGCCGGTATGGCACACGTTTAAAGAACGTGTTAAAATGCTACTTGTCTTATTCCTTTACTAATTATCCAGTTCGTTATTACAAGACTTAGTTTAAGCTTCAAGTGTAAAAATTACTGATTGTTTGTTTTTCAACAACCGATATTATCTTTATATCTCTAGTAGCTCTGTGCGTAACAAGACACTCCCTCCCTCTCCACACCCGTTTCCCCTGAACGCGAGCACCTATCACTTTGTCCTTGTTTAACTGAAACCTGATAACATCCCAATGCAAGTGTTTAGAATAAGAATGATACACAATACAGCATCGCTTATCCAAAACATTTGGGGACGTGGGTATTTGGATAACCGATCATTTATGAAAACAAGTTGTGCCAGGTGGCATAGAAATGTGAGATGAAGAAACACTGATATTAAATACAATTGTGCATGTAGGTATATTTTGTATCACACGTGTTACAAATAACACAGAGAACTGACTAGTCTAGTTCAAGTTCAAACGGACAATTAAAACAGGCCTATACTAAAGGAAAAGAGGTCCTTCTTTGTTCCTTTTTTGGGGACTTCACAGCTGAGACTTTTTTGAGAGGCGCTAAATCTCGCAAACGTTTAAAAGACAGCAATTGGGTGGCATCACATTCTCGTTACTGTAACCACTTCATATCTGTCTTAAGGGACTGGAAAGTTTCGTCACTGGATGGTACTTTTCAGCATGGTCTCGTCGCTAGGCTCTTCATCGTCGTCGCAAGTGTCTTGGTCGTCAACAATGGCAATGATTTCATCATCCATCAATATTTGATAGCCAGCCATCAACATCAGATTCGAGCCGGTTTTGAATGTTTTCCTGGCCGCATTCTTCGAGTCCTGAAGAGTTTTTAATCAGCCCAGCCAGGTCTGATACAAATTGGCTCTTCAGGTTCAGTGATAGACTCGTCTGACGGAATGAGTTTATTCTCAGCTTTTGCTAGGTAAAGCTTCCGTTGCCATGTACACGTCCTAGAATAAATATCTTTATACAGTTGCTGAATCTTTTTCCTCATGGTGCACACGCAAAACTGAAATTGCCATTTGGAACCCCTTCGGTTACCGATGTTTCGGTTGATCGGTACTCGGAGAACCAATGCTCTAGTGTATTTTAAATTAATAATTAGTAATTTGATAAAAGTAAGGTATTTGAATCATTAATTTATCACTCATAGCTCAACAAAACGTTTTCATCTACTAATTAATTATTATTTTTGTTCAGTTTGTTTAAAAACGTATACACAAAGATGACAAATGTAAGCATGATATCTTCTGCATGCAATTCAAACGACCCTCTGCCAGCTAAAGTCATTTATTTTCGTGAGAGGCGTACGTTTGTCCAGTATAACGTGTTGGAATCAACAAATGCAAGTGTTTAGTCTTTTCTAATACTCTTGGCTGTTTAACTTGACGAAAAGTAAAAGAATTGAAACTTTATTCAAGTTCCGGCGTGTTTTTGTCACAAAAGTGGATTTCGGGTGCTATAAAACCTTATGCGTCTACTACAGAATGCCAGCAGTAATCCTTATGAAAGAAAATATTCGAACACAAGAAAAGTCATGCTCATTGTATAACAGAAAAAATATTATTGGAAGTTGAAAAACAAACTTTAGAGAAACTTTTTGAAAATGGAAATAAGTATAATTTTGAAACAACATGCTGCATTTTTTCGTACAGCATACCATATTGCAAAACAAGATAGACAATTGGTGGATCATGCACATTTAATAGATAAGTTACCAATGGACTTGATATAGGATGAATTTTGCATAGAAATGTTGTGTGTATTGCCATTATGCGCATATTAGTGAATAAATTAATCTTAGAATGAAAGGGAAGATTAGTATGATAGATCTATGGTGGTATTATAATCGATGAGTCAAATGAGATGCATAATAAAAGTGCTTAGGCAAAGTGATAGGGACTACAAACACTCGCTTTAAAACGAATATAATGAAATATAATCTTCGAAACTCACTTAAAATTACTACCGTTTACAGTCTAAGTTTGTCTTTTAACTGGACCACCTGTGACTATGTTTAAACCTGAACCTTATGTCAAGTCAAGGAGACGCAGCGCGGACTGTACGTGTGCAAGACGCGATAGAAAGGAAGAACATTTGTATAGGAAGCTATGGGCTCTCTTCTGAGTCCTACGTTGTGCAGTGGTTACCATACTAGCCTCTAGTTCCCGAGTTCGCGGTTTCAAACCCGCTGGAGGGCGATGATTTCTTCGGGCGCGAAAACCCATTGCATGGCTTCCTTCGGAAGGGAAGTAAAGCCGGTGGTCCCGTGTCGTAAGAGAACCTCAAGTCTGATAAAAGCCTCTGAGCAAAATTTCCGGTCTTTCGCGCCCAATAACTATAGAATGGGTCGCTAAGGACCATATTAGTTAAAGAGCGTCTATAAATAAAACTTAAAACAATTAATTCTAAGTTGCAGATAACAACGTTAACTGTGTCTTGGTATTTGCATAAACTTATAAGGTATAAATAATTTTCTGTTAGTAAAGTAAGTTCATGATAAGTGGTTAATTATTGTATTTGAATGTTTTTTTCTTTAGATAGCCTACCATATACGTTTTATTTCATTATGGTATTAGCTTTTACTGACCAATTATTAATTCTCTTAAAATTGTGGCAATCGCTCTGTAATTACTGATATAAGTTGCACACCTGCACCTTCTCTGTCACTTTAAGCATTGCTATCTGTCAATCACGCATGAAACTTTCAGTGTATTCCACTGTTAGAATGTATTGCCTTAGTCCAACTATGTTAGACTTCAACTCTACTGCAACAGCGAAAAAGCAATGGGATTTGCAATCCCATTAACCTTTGGAGAGGAATACTTGTGTATTCTAAGCGTAGGCCGAAAGCGCAACCAATATAAAACTACTACTACTACTACTACTACTACTACTACTACTACTACTACTACTACTACTACTACTACTACTACTACTACTACTACTACTACTACTACTACTACTACTACTACTACTGCTACTACTACTACTACTACTGCTGCTGCTACTGCTACTACTACTATACTACTGCTGCTGCTGCTGCTACTACTACTACTACTACTGCTACTACTACTACTACTACTGCTGCTACTACTGCTACTACTACTATACTACTGCTGCTGCTACTGCTACTACTACTACTACTACTACTACTACTACTACTACTACTACTACTGCTGCTACTACTACTACTACTACTACTGCTACTACTACTACTACTACTGCTGCTGCTACTGCTACTACTACTACTACTACTACTGCTGCTGCTGCTGCTACTGCTGCTGCTACTGCTACTACTACTATACTACTACTAATAATAAAAGTAAACAATCATCAGGCTTATTTTCTATATCACCTATGGAAATGTACATATAGATCTATAATGCAGTATTATGTATAAAAGAAATCTTAAAAATAAAGGTATACTTTAATATTTTATTGTATAGAACGGTAAATTAAATGAACAAATAATAACGCAAACAATGTCTGAAGCTACAGGGTATTCATTTATAAAGAATGTGGGAGGAAACAAAGAAAAGAAAAAAAAAGGATGCGATTTTACATCCGAGATTCGAACCAGGTTTCTCAAAGCGAGTGTCAGGCTCGTTACTTGCACAAAGTCACGTTCTTGTATACTCAGCGCAATTCTATTACTATTATTCTCACTCTGTTTTGTTATACTTCTACACGTAATAGTAAACAGGGTATGGTGAAGCGTTTCCCTCGCCTTACAACACCAGGCTAATAACAGTTAGTTAACAATGGCTTTTTGTAACCAAGAAACCTGACTACTTCACTAGTTACCACTGTTTACTGGATACTAATAGCTGGGACATCGATGTCAGAAATGGCAATAAAACAGTTTCCTGCACAACGCCAATTTTCGCCAATAGAGACGCTCAACTTTCCATAAATTTCTAGCATACAACTACTATGACGATGAAATCTTAACGACTTCTGAGAAATATTGTTTTATGTTTAATGTTCATTATGCAATACAACAATTAGATGGCCTTTTATTGGGGCTAGATTGGAAGTATACAAAGAAATAAATAGTTGGCATTTCTGTTGAAATTATTGCATATTACGTAAGTACAATACGGGGATCCATCCTAAGCAACTCCTTTTTCCTGTAATGCACCACCACTATGCTAAGCTCTCTATAGGTGAAAAGAGCAATATTTGCCTTATAATCAAACAAAACTATTTATTTCTGTGTATGTTACTGCAACTCAGAGCAGCAGAAAGTATGTGGCTCGTCATTTAATTTATTTCTATAAGACAATGAACTAAAACAGAAATGGTGCATAGTAATTTGTGAACAGCAACACGTCTATTTCTTTGTTCCAACCAAGGAAGGATTAATAGTTTAATTCCTCAGGCCGTAGGTACATACGCGGCTTTAATGCACGCACTTTTTGTTTGTTTGGTATTACGATTAGCAATTGTGAGAAAAGTTTACAAACTTTTACATCTAAATGTCGCTTAATATTGGATTCATTATACATCACTACCGTCGACATTTTCGAGTGCGTTAACAATGCTAAAATAACAGCCATAGTGTGATATCTTCCATGTTCTACATACAATTCATTATTAATCCCATGATGTTTACAAGCTGCCTTAAACAACAAATATGTCACTTAATTTTGGGTCTATTATACATCACAGCACAAAGAACATTTTAAATTATTTTGTGCTAACACAATTACTAATCCCAAAGTAACATATCTATACTCGTGATTTATTTCTAAGTTTCATAATATAGCTATAATTCGTAATTAATAACTCACTTTGATGATTACGCAATATACAGCAATGACAGTATTCATCACTTTATGGCATGACCGAGCAATCCCAGCAGTTACGGAACACAGTTATGAATGTCAATGCACCAGTTGATATACTTATCTACTAAGCAATGCTAGTTATGCATCTTGTGTTTCCATAATAACTCTAGGCAATATTCATCCAAACCTTTATCAAAGAAGACTAAATATCAATGAGTAATATTGATTTACCGATTGTATATGGGAGTCTGTCTTTATTTGGACGCTCATTGTGTTGGGCACTTTTAGGATAAATAGTGAAAATAGTGTTGGGGGAAATGCTTACCACGACTGTGAAAATGGAGCTATCGGGTAGATTTGTGCTGATTCGTAATTAAACCTATATGCATCTAAACATTAGTAGTAGTAGTAGTAGTAGTAGTAGTAGTAGTAGTAGTAGTAGTAGTAGTAGTAGTAGTAGTAGTAGTAGTAGTAGTAGTAGTAGTAGTATTTATTCGTCTTAAGGCACTATACAGGGATTTGACAAAGTTTGATGAAGAGAGGCTGTATAAATATATACTTTCTCAATTAAACGTTACATATTAATATCATCAAACTGTATAAAACTTAAAAATTCCTGTGTGGAGTACAAAGGGTTTACAACCAACCATGCGTACTCTC
This sequence comes from Deroplatys truncata, assembly GCA_030765065.1. NCBI lineage: Eukaryota > Metazoa > Arthropoda > Insecta > Mantodea > Mantidae > Deroplatys > Deroplatys truncata. The sequence goes on along the minus strand of CM060982.1, from coordinate 11,932,441 downwards.
TGGACTTAAAAAGTTCCTTATCTAGGAGTTTAATATGACCAGGCAGCTTTTTACATAATTTAGAACTGAAATATGTATAGATGTTTTGAGTATTGGATAATCTAAAAAGGAACATTTACCTTTGTTTTCAACCTAGTGCTGTATTCATGCGTAAAACTTCTTAGCTTTAACTTTCAGAAGAGCTGTGCGCAAAAACTAAAATATCTTAAACTTAAAGATTATATGTAATTAAAATGCCCAACTCAATACAGGGGATCTACAAGGAATTGACTAACATTTTTTATTGTCCTTATAATTTTCTTTTACAGAAGAAAGATTTCATGCATTTTGTTAGCACTTTCCCAAAGAATTAAGCTATATCTTATGATGGATTCAAAGAATACAAGACACCTAAGTCTCACATACTCAGGAGGAATACATTCTCTCAGATTTCTTATTAGGAATATTATACTGGACAATCTTTTCTTCAATGTAGGAAATCCAAGTTAGTTGGCTATCAATATAAACTCCCATAAATGTAATACTTGTCTGATGTAAACGAGCCTAATTGGTCGATAATTGTTTCAAAGTAAAAAGCATATAAGCAGCTTTATCTTTATTTAAGAGCATACTATTGGCTCCGAATCATTCAGATGTTTTCGTCATGATAGATCCACATTGTTTCATCAACATATTTAGATAATTTCTACTAGTAATAAAAGTTGCATCATCATAAAATGCTATAGTACGAGTAGGGATATTACTAGGTAAATCATTTACTGCAACTAGAAACAAAAGTGGACCAAAACCTAAATCCTGTGGAACACATTTATGATGTGACGTACTGAGGAGAATTCACCATTTACATAAACCATTTGTTTTCTACCTATAAAGTACGATTTTATAAGTTTAATCTGATCCATTTTAATGCCATAGTAAGAAAACTTATCCAATAGAACATTATTATCAATAGAACCAAATCACAGAAATTTTCTAGAACATATCCACCTTCTTCGAAAGAGAAATGTATCAAATCCATCAAACTTTTAACAGCTGCTATAGCACATTTTCCTTCCGGAAATCCATATTGTCTTTAGTAAATAAAACAAAATGCTTTAAATATTATTTATTAGATAAAAACTTAGATATTCAAAAATTTTACCTATAGCAGGAATAAGAGATACTGGCCGATAATATAAGGTTCATATATATTTCCTTCTCAGGAAAATTGCTTCTTACAAACAAAACTTAAATCAATACGTATGAGGGTAAAGAATTACGTCAATAACTCGATTTAAAATTGTTTAACGTGCCATAATTATCTGTCCTAGTGGAGCTTCTAAAATTTCAGACTATGTCTAATATTTGTTTGGCAGAAATTTCTTTCCAATAAAAATTGACATCTGAAAATGTAAACTTGATTAAAAATTCAAAATGGGATGTTTTGGGTTTATTAATATTTGATTTAGTATATTTAACGTAATTTATAAAATATTCATTCAAATTCTCAGCAGGTATTGGTCGGAACTGTAAAACATTCATATTTCATGTGAATATGTTACGTATTTACATATTTGGAAGCTATGTGACTGTTAAAGAGATCGACTTGTGATTGTGTAATTTATTACAATGTACATACTCTAAAAAGATAGTTCATTCTACAAAGAGCTGTTTAAGAGTGTATATTTGCAATTTATTCCGCATCGTTCTAAATGGATCTAGCGGGCCGTGCCCTTAATGACCTATTCCTCTGCAAAACCTTCAACGGTGTGTTATAAGCAATAACCTACACACATACATAGACACACGCACATACGTGCATACAGGCAGACATACATGAATACATACATAATTCATACATACATACATCAATACATACATGCATACATACATATACTGGTGTGCTGGTAGCGTCGCCGTCCTACCCACCACCGCATTCAAGAGGGTACGAGTTCGATCTCGGATGAGAAGTGACCAGCGCGCGTGACCGCTAAGAGATACGGGTGCAAAGTTATGCGGAATAAACTTTGGGTATTTCGACTCAATTTCCAACAAGAAGCCAGGATTTTTAATGTGTTACTGGGAGGGGAATAAAGAGCGACATGAGTATTGCTTCTCCCACCTCCTACTTAACCCAACAACAGTTGCGCTAAGTATTACCTTACTATGCTAATCCTTTACATACGAAGTGTCCTTAAGCTGTAATAATACAAAATGCTGGAGTAGAAAATATAACCTACTATTAAACGTCATTATTTAGCTTCTGAAATGATGTTTGCAAGCTATCCTAGAACATATGTAGCGTTTTAAAGAAACACCCTTTTATTGGAAAAATCAGGTACACTATTAGCAATAGTATTAAACCAAAAGCGCTATCAAAGTTTGTCAACAAAATATAAAGGCAGAGAAGGTATTTCACAAAAAAGTTCCATCTCAAGAATCTCGCCATAAATACATATGTTGAGGTCCGTGGACCCCACAAGAAGCATTCTTAGCAAAAGGTTCCTGTACATGTGTATGTGAACGGCATAACTACAAATTCAAAGTTGGGATAAATATAAGTAATTTAGATCCAGCTTCTTCAGCTAACGATGCGGCACGAAGAATTGAAGGAAAATACTATCTCCTAAACCGCCTTTACATGAGAAAAGCCCTACACTTTCATTTCATTATCAAACTTTTAAGGAAATTGTATGACAAATAAAACACACATTTTCATTTTCTGGAAATAGCTTTAAAACCGCCTTCCTTCGGAATGAATGCGGTGTAACTACACTATGGATCAAAAGTATCCTACATCCCCACAAACATACGTTTTTCATCTTAGGTGTTTTGTGCTGCCACCTACTGCCTGGTACTCATTATCCGCAACCTCAGTAGTCATTAGACATCGTGAAACACCAAAATGGGACGCTCCGTGGAACTCACGGACTTCGAAAGTGGTCAGGCGATTGGGTGTCACTTGTATCAGAAGTCTGAACGCGAGATTTTCACACTCCTAAACATTTCTAGGTCCACTTTTTCTGATGTGATACTGAAGTGGAACGTGAAGGGACATGTACAGCACAAAAGCCAACAGACCGACCTCGTCTATTGATTGACAGAGACCGCCGACATTTGAAGAGGGTCGTAAAGAGTAATCGGCAGACATCTATCCAGACCATCACATAGGAATTCCAAACTGCACCAGGATACACTTCAAGTACTATGACAGTTAGGCGTGAGGTGAGAAACCTTGGATTCCATGGTTGAGCGGCTGCTCATAAGCCACAGATCACGCAGGAAAATGCCAAACGACGCCTCGCTTAGTGTAAGGAGCGTCAACATTACACGATTGAACAGTGGCAAAACGTTGTGTGGAGTGATGAATCACGGTACACAATGTGGCGATCCGATGGCAGGGTGTGGGTATGGCGAATGCCCGGTAAACGTCATCTGCCAGCGTGTGTAGTGCCAACAGTGAAATTCGGAGGTGGTGGTGTTATGGTGTGCTCGTGTTTTTCCCGGTTGGGGTTGCACCCCTTGTTGTTTTGCGTGGCACGATCACAGTGCAGACCTACATTGATCTTTTAAGCACCTTCTTGCTTCCCACTGTTGAAGAGCAATTCGCGGATGGCGATTGCATCTTTCAACACGATCGAGCACCTGTTCATACTGCACGGACTGTGGCGTAGTGGTTACACGAGAATAACATCCCTGTAATGGACTGGCCTGCACAGAGTCCTGACTTGAATCCTATAGAACACCTTTGGGATGTTTTGGAACGTTGACTTCGTGCCAGGCCTCACCGACCTACATCGATACCTTTCCTCAGTTCCGCACTCCGTGAAGAATGGGCTGCCAATCCCCAGGAAACCTTCCAGCACATGATTGAAAATATGCCTGCGAGAGTGAACGCTGTCATCAATGCTAAGGGTGGGTCAACACCATATTGACTTCCAGCATTACCGATGGAGGGCGCCACGAGCCTATACGTCATTTTCAGCCAGTGTCCGGATACTTTTGATCATGTAAGTGTATGCATAAGAGGAGGTATACCATAAGATATGGATGAAATCGTACAATAGATAAGTGAAGATTCGTTAAAACGCAATTTATTTCAAAGTGTTTTGGTATTTACAGTTTCCAAGATATTCTTTGTGATTAGATTGAAATTACAAATACTTTATATTTTATTTATGTGTTTACTTTTTCAAGTTCAAAGCACCTAGTGAATTGTTTCTCGTCATGCAAAAGTGGAATGCCAGCAAACATCAACCCGCATTGGCTTCATACTTACGTATCTCCTTTGTGTTTAAAATGAGATGTGTAATGGAAGCATTTCTGCAAATGGTTTGTCTCTAATAATATGAGGTATGCAGAAAAGTTAATTAATTTTAGGAATAACTTATGGAGGAGATAAATAAACGGCAATGGATAGAGAAAGGCGTGTGAATGTAATACATCATAATATTCGCTACCTGTATTTAAACATTTCGCCTTCGCCTCAGCCTCCCCTATTTCCCCTGCACCTATCTGAAAGGAAATATGTTTACATTTTGAGGAAGACACAGAGATCGGGAAAGACAGTGGGAGAAGAGGAAGCAAGAGATTACGTTTACTGTTTCACCACACATGCATATACAGACACAGAATAGCGAGGATACGGAATTTTATCAGTTAAAAAGTAGTGTATACGTGGAGCATATTAAGGAAACAACGGGGTAGAGGTGTGAATATACACCGTTGGATGAAATGATCACATATAATATAATCGCCCGTTCTTGGTTGAAAATCAATCTAAATGTTGAATACCTAAGAACAGTACTAAAATAATGATAAAAAGCAGTAAATGTGTGTCTGAAGCAATATACTCAATTGACCTATACTTAGAAGGGAAAGATGGATAAAGAGAGTGACACTATATAGATATGTAGATTGTGCTAAATCCATTAATTACGGATGAAGTTGACGTAACATCCATAATAGGTAGCTTAAATAATTCTGTGCTTCGAAAAAATCACTTGATGCTGTTTGGAAAACGAATTAGCAAATTTTGCTATCAGCCATTTCATTGTCGTCTTCTTCACCAATATATTAGGCACTGGGCTTGCCAACCATCATAGTTCTGATATGATCCGAGATTTGTCTGCTCCTCGATACTATACTTATCCAAGACATTGGCTTATAAGTCCGAAAAAGTAGTCTTACTAGAATCGAAATAAAAATTTAATAACGCGCATGATTCTTTAAACTGGAGAAATACGGTAATAGACTTACAAATGAAATACAACACCATACCAACCCATACCGTTTCGCCAGTGCTTCTTTTCTCTAGTAATTCTAAGCGTAGTTTAACATTCGTTCTTACTGCACATGGACATTAGGCAGTGGACACTGATAATAAATGTAATTAATGAAATTAAGAAAGGAAATTTAGGGAATGAAACCTTCTAAGGTATCTCCCTGGTATTTGCCAGTTGAGGACTGTAGAAAGCCTTGAAAAAGGTTATGTCAGGGAGGATGGGCCTGAAGGGATCTGAACCGTAGGCCTCACATTCACAAGCCTGTGCCTTATCCATCTCGGTCACCCGTATTGGTGTCACGTTTTGTGCTACATATGCTAATGTGAAATAGCAAATATCTCAGTTTCAATATGCGAAAAGAGGCATCTCATTACCATTTATGTGTTCTAGCACATTTCAGATGTTTCGTTTTTATTAGTACGAGGGCTGATCAACAAAGACTGAGACTGATTTTTTTCACAGATGTTTATTACTCCAATTCAATATTTACATGATATTTTTCAAAGTAGTCCCCTCCTACTTCAATGCCCTTTTTATATGTCTCTGCCAGTCCTTGAACACGTGCTGCAGACCATCCTTTGTCAGGTCCTTGAGAATCGCCTCACTTTTCTTAAGCACTGCTTCAGAGTTCTCAAATCGAATACCCCTAAGCTTTGCCTTTAGTGATGGGAATAAAAAAAGTCACAGGGTGCAAGATCGGGGCTATAAGGTGGATGTGGTACACAGGTAATGTTGAATCGCCAGAAACTGCATGACTTGATTTGCGACGTGAGGCCGTGCATTGTCATGATGAAGTCCCGCCCAGTCCGAGAAAGCTCTGGTCGTTTCTTTGCAATGTGCTTCCTCAGTGTAGCCAATACTGACGTGTAGTATGCTGCTGTAACAGTAGTGTGAGGGGGAACTGCATGCTGGTAAACCATTCCATTACAGTCAAAAAATGTGATCACCATCACTTTCCCTGCAGATGGAACTTTTGCCTTTTTTGGTGTTGGAGAACCTGGCGATTTCCACACTGTGCTGGCTTGTTTTCCTTCAGGATCATAATGATGCAGCCATGACTCATCACCGGTGATAATCGATTTAAAAACGCATCACCTCCATTGTCTGGTATGCAAAAAGCACGTAGGGTCTACAAAATAGAGCATTACTACCAACCTACCAATACAAGAGTGCTGCCGCCTACCAACATTATACATAAAAACCCGCTCTTTTCAAATATTTATGTTACAGATACGAAACTATTACGGAAGCTACAGGAAAAAATCAGTTTCAGTCTTTGTTGATCAGCCCTCGTATTATCCTTTCTAACAAGTTTGCCGATCTTTCAAGAATTCCAAGTCCGGAGTACAAAACACCATTTAATATGCTTTTAGTGGAACCAAATGCTTTTAAAATAAAATATGCATACCTTAAACTTGAAATAAGGTTATAGTGTTCAGGAACAAAAACATTTACAACTCTCTCCATGGATAAAACGGAGCTCTGAGGGAAGGAAGTCAAACATTAATACAATCGAATGACTTAAGTGCATTCTGCGAAAAACAGGCCTTACTACACAATGTCCCAAACTAGTTGGAAAAGGACTGATATTTAATCACGTTACAGACATTCAAAGGAAAGTAACTTATTAGGGAAACAGTTCACCTGTACTTTTTGTCAGTAACAGCAGTTCCAAGAAGAGTTTTGCATTTTAGTTTGAAGGCCCGTCCAAAGAGTGCGCAGCTGGCTTGTCTACGGAACATTATTATACAGACAATGAAAACCTCTTATGCTGTTGGATGAATTGTTGGCATTACTATTATTATCAATACATTAAGGCAACAGATATGCTCGGAAGTCTCTAAGTTTCTGACTTAAAGAGCCGTCCCACTACTAGCTACCCAGAGAAATGATGAATCAAACATCTCTCTTTACTTTGAGCAAGCATTCGTGGCAACCGTCTGGACCGCCACACAACGCTGAGTGAGAAGGAAACGTAATAAAAGGAATGGCAACTCGTGACGGATGATAAACCGCCAGCATTCGCCTACCGGCCAGCAAATCCGCGAAAACCCCATGTCAGAAAGAACGGTAGACGGGAATAGAACCCGGGACCTCCCGAATCCAAGAGTCCAATAACCTTTACGTAAAGATAATTCGTATACCTATTAATAAGCAATAGGGGTTAGAGAGAGAGAGAGAGAGAGAGAAAGAGAGTCGTGTGAATGTAACACATCGGAATTACTAAAGTGGAGTTGACAATGTCACTGGAGTATGAATGTCGTTGTTCACTGTGTGCGTGTGTGGCTAGCAGTTCAACCGGTCAGTGTGTTTACATATTACTCTACGCCGTTTCTTGGTCTAGTTTGCTATAATATTCACAGCCTCGTCTGTGTTTTCGTAGTCGTATATATACGTGTAAGACATACTTCGATATGGACGATCGTCCTACAACTCTGGTTGTTAGTTTTGTGGAACGAGATATCATTCGACCGACGGCTTATGATATACATGAATGGATTTTTGATATGCTAAAATTGGAAGAGGACGATGTCACCGGATTACAAGTTAATGGTGTTACTAGATAAATCTTCATTAAATGCAAAACGCCAGACATTGTGGAGGAGGTTTTGAAACCGTCAAATGGAGAAGTTAGTTTTGTATTGTCAAATGGGCAACGGACTAAGGTGATACTCGATGTAGCCGGTTTTGGAAGACAGGTAGTCAAAGTGTATAATTTGCCATTGAGTTTTTCCAACCGGAAGATAAATATGGCATTAGCAGTTTATGGCACTGTGCTGCAGGTGAGTGACGATATTTGGAATCCCTCTTATCGCTACAAACTCACCAATGGAGTACGTACTGTACATATGTTATTGAAAAAACATATACCATCGTTTCTGAATGTCTGGAGTTATTCCGCTTTGGTGAGTTATACCGACCAACCTATTACGTGTGCCATATGTCGTACGGCCGGTCATTTGCGCAATCACTGCCCCAGGAAACCAATGCCGCAAATGCCAAATGCTGAAAAGGATAGGCGAAATTGGTTGCTGGTACGCTTCCAAAACAACGGATGCCGTTACCAGAACAGGTAGCGGCGGCAGGAACCGACTCTGATCAACAGTTGCTTAATGTGGAGATAGTGGCTGACCGGCAATATAGCCGCGATGTAACCTTTGAAGAACATGCGAAGAGTGGTGACATCACAGGTGTAGCTCACGACAGTTCTTGTAATTTGCAGAAAAACCTAAGCGAAGCAGTCGTCGTAGATGGTCAACCTTGGTCCGACGACAACAATATGGAAACTCAGCCTGTCTTAGAGGCAGTGGAGACTAGTGCGACTTGCAAGGACAGTTTTCAGTAAGGGAAGTGGTGGAGTCGGCAGAAACAGGTGTCAGCGTGCCGGAAGAGGTTGCATCAGCAGCTACTTCTTCCATGGCGGAGGATGTGCGGATAGATGACTCGTTAGCTGAGAATACCGTCACCACTACGCCATCTGTGTATGGGCTTATAGTTAGGCAACGTGATCTTCGATTTAGAAAAACGCAAAAAGAGTGCGCGTCACCGACAAGGCAGTCCAAAAAAAAACGAGTAAGCCGTTGAATAAGTAATCCTCCTCGTTTATATGGTGTTGGCACTTCAAACCTTGGCGACCGTGAACGTGAATTGTCTCAGGAATAGAGCCAAGCAAACTTCGTTAAGAGATTTTGTGTACGATAATGACATTGATATTCTGTTTTTGCAGGAGAATAATGAACACAAGCTAGATTTCTTTGGACCGCAATATAATTAAATTTCCAATGTTGGGGATTCCCTGCGCGGTACAGCGATTATTTACCGCTCGTCTTATGGTATTCGATTAGCGGAGATGCATGTGAGTGGTAGGATTACATCCTTATTATTGGAGGACAGTAATATTCTTCCGGTGAATCTATATTTACCCTCGGGTCGAACAAAAGGAAGGAACGCGAAGCTTTCCTCACCTCGGAACTGCCATTCTTTTTGCGTCATAAATACGATTAACTACTTCTAGGTGGGGACTTTAATTGTGTCATCAGTGCTAAGGACCAGACAGGCCAATATTTTTGTCACCTGCTTTAGACCGAGTATGCCAAGCCTTGGAATTACGGGACGCATGGGAACATGTGTATGCCAATTTGGTTGAATATACGTTTCATCGCTATAATAGTGCTTCGTGAATAGAAATCGATGCGGCAGATGGTACGGACCATGAAAGTTCATCCGGTACCCTTTAGTGATCACCATTCCTTGATCATGAAAATAGCTCAAACTGCGAGAAGACTCACGATGGGGAGGGGCGTTTGGAAACTTAATAATACGCTGCTTCAAGATCCAGTAGTTTCCGAATAAGTTCTCCCATATGTGAGCGAGATGGGCAAAAGAAAGCTCAACTTCGAACCCCCAACAAACCGAATTAATGGTTATATACTTTTAAACCGGCTATACGCAACGTTTACAAAGGGGAAGGGATAGCAAAGTCTAAGAACAGACGGCAACTGTTGCACTATTATTACGATTTGTTAAATCAATTATATGACCTACAACGCCATGGACAGGACGTGAGCTATCACTTTTCTGCAATAGAAAGGAGAATGTGTTGTCTTCAGGAGGAGCTTTATCAGGGTGCACAACTGCGTTCCGGTGACCCTTCTGTAGTACGAGAAGAAAAAAGCTCGCTTTTTCATCTAGCGTCTGAAAAACGTCGTGGTGAGCGGAAATACATCTCCCACTTTCGCGCTTCCACAGGGGATTTCTTAGCAACAACGCACGACATACTTCAAGAGGCCTAACAACATTTTTCTGATAAACCCGGAGTAGTTGAAGTTCATATCTCTGCGCAGCAAGATGTTTACCGTCATATAACACAACAGATATCCCCAGCTGCCATACCGTTTTAAATCAGGAGATTACGTCTGAGGAATTGTGGGCTGCTTTAGCCTCAGTCAGTCTGGACTCAGCGCCTGGACTGATGGACTCGGTTATCGGTTTTACAAAGCCAACTGAAAGATCCTTAAGATATCTTACTTCACGTCATGTTGGAGGTACAGCGTAATACAGGCACCTTTACGGGGTTTAATGAAGGTATCGTTGTGTTGATCCTTAAACAGACTGTTACAACGGGACTAAAATCATTTCGGCCTATTACGCTTTTGAATGCAGATTACAAGTTGTTCACAAAGATCTTGGCTAACAGGTTGCAGACCTATCTGCCTGACATCATTGGACCTGGACAAACGTGCGGTATACCGGAGAGGAAGATCACAATATTATAATGTACACATATTCTAAGTTACGAGATATCATTACATAGGTGTGGTTAACATTCGCACTCTATCATTACTGTTTGCACGAAGAATTCCCATCTCCCCTCACTTTCCAAAATGGCTTCGGTCAGAGCGATACAAGCTTCGGCGACAGCTCCGGATATGGAACGTATTAAACTTGCAGCTGGATTTTACGCTGTAAAATGTCTGGAGTCGCGGCACATTGCACAGGGCTACAAACAGGTATTTTCATTGCATTTACGACTTCTGCTCGGGGTAAGAGTAACTAAAAGTTTGAACACCGTTGTTTTACCTGAATAGGACTTAGACGAAAATAAACAAAGTAAATGTTAATGCGAAGACCATGTGTGCATGTGTTTGTGCAAGTGCAAGCGCGCGCGCAAGCTTATAGATACAATAATATTTTAGGAGGAGATCTCTATCACAATGGCCTGAACCGATAACAAAGTATAGTAAGATTACATCTATTGCAAAGAGATGAGAACGCGCTCAGGTATGTCAGAAGGCCTGAACATCGTCTATACACGACTCCATTAGCGTCGTGGAAAAGTTATTGGTAATCTATTAGTTATTCCAACACAATTAAAGTATATGGAATCACGAGAATCGAAGTAAACCGTGTAGATATGAAATAATGTATAGAACCAACTGTTCACGTTTTCAGGATAAATTAATACACAACATACACGAATAGCAGCTATCATCGATAAAAGAAATCATTCACAAAACAGCATAACATTAATGGGCATTAAAGCCTTAAAATATACAACCCCTCTGACACCTTCACGCAATGTCATGATATACACAATACACTAAAAACTGAATACGTACACAGAGGAGCTTCTCTGAATATATGCGAGAGCGAACAACAGAAATCTTTTCTTTAAAGCGGAAATATTTAAAACACACGACTACTTCTTCTACTTTCTCCCTACCCCCTTAAGCACACATAACGAGATCGTGGAGAACAGAGCCTTACACGCAAAGGAAAGCAGGAAGGCGCCAGCTAGATAGGTCAGGGGATATAAAAGATTTTGTTTTTCATCCGAAAACTCCAATGATTAGCATGAATTTAACCTCTCTAACCGCGAATATTGTGATAAGAAAAAGGGGTAAAAATCACGTCTTTGCTGGAAGCCACTACTATAATCTGCAGAAATTAATAAAAGATTGTGTGTTATTTATGGACGTTCTTTAACTGCTGTGGTCCTTAGCGTTCCATTTTATATTGGGCGTGAAAGACCGGTAATTTTGCTCAGAGGCCTCTTTATCAGGCTTGAGGTTCTTTTACGTGTCGTAAATCTACCACACGGAACCACCGGCCTTACATTCATTCCGAAGGAAGCCATGAAAAGGATTATTACGTCCGAAAAGATCCATCGCCCACCGCCGGGATTGCATCCGCGACCTCGGGAACTAGAGAGTAGCATGGTAACAGCTACACCACGAAGGACGACACCAAAATGTGTGATAAGTTTTAAAAACCTTAATTCCTTTTTATTTAAAATATATGTTCCTTAATGTGGAGCCTTGTGTCACTGGTTTTCATATAAGGTTTAAAGGTTTGAAGACTTCAGTTAATAAGAATTCGCGGTGCATGCCACTAACGCAAAATAGGTGGGAGCTTTGCTTCTTCTGAGATAAAGTGCTTAGCATACAGATGTTGACTAGAGTGTGAGAGGTCATAGACATATATAGTTATTTCATCTTAAGAATAAAAAGTATACCCCATATTGACGCGTAATAAAGACAATAATAATTCACAATAATAATATGCACTGTGTGTTTTTTAATATTGCAGTATACCGTTCCGTAGTGTAATGCTTAAAACCACCCACTTTAATACAGGAAACGTTTACATTATATTAAAAATCATTATAACCCATTTAATAGACCAGAAATGCGAAAAAAGCATTGGAACAAAACATTGCATGCTAAATAGGATCCATTAGCAGGTCAGTCGACACACCCACACATGGCTATGTAAGGAAAACATTAATAATAGCATTAACAATCTTGATAAACGAATACTTTTTCGCATGAAATACAAAACTTATTAAGATATCAGTTATTCCTATTGCAGGGAGTTTAGTAAACCAACTAAAGAAGCTGACGAGAATAACGACTTCCCAAACCGAAAGGCTACAGGATCTTCAGAGAGGTAGCCCATGACATAAAGGCTGTAAAAGATTTGAGACAAAATACGAGAACAGAACCGTGGCTACCTTGGATGAAAAACAAGCCTTTCTTCCAACAAGATATGCTTCCCTAACTGCCGAACAATTGAAAGAAATGCCCGGGAATTTTCATCTTATATTCCGCGAGTTAGAACCACCTGGTAGTTTAAGACATGTAAACTATCCTTTATCCCGGTAAATGTATGTAAAAAATCTGATGTGTTACACTCACATGACTTTCTCTACTCTTGTACAATCTATTTTTACAAACGCCTATTCTCCATATGCTTCATATTAATCGAGATATCGAGATGTCAATCTTATTTGTAATTTTCCTGTAGATGCAAGGGGAATATGGTAGCTTTTAAGCGATAGTCAAATATTTTATCGCTGGTTGCTATGTGGCGCATTCCATTCTCTTTGCATGTCCAGGACATAAAAAATCTGATGTGTTACACTCACATGACTTTTTCTACTCTTGTACAATCTATTTTTACAAACGCCTATTCTCCATATGCTTTATGTTAATCGAGATATCGAGATGTCAATCTTATTGCTAATTTTCTTGTAGATGCAAGGGGAATATGGTAGCTTTTAAGCGATGGTCAAATATTTTAACGCTGGTTGCTATGCGGCGCATTCCATTCTCTTTGCAAGTCCAGGACATAAAAAAATGAATAACGAATTTGAGAAAAAGTATAAGTATTGGAAAATTTAAGGGAATAACAAGCAATATCTCGAAAACGGTTCACTCAACAAAAGAAATGTATATGACATAAGTTGTGTATTTTAACGAGATCTACATTTTTTGTGTAGTAAAATTTTGTCTATCTCTTATGGCTTACCAGTTATGCAAAAGTCGTTCACAATGAAGAATACTTTTGGAGACATTCCCAGAAAATTCAAGATTTACATTTCATTTCTCATGACATTATCTTAAACATATGATATTTTAATCAAAATCGTTAGAGCCATTTTTGAGAAAATTAAAATTTTCGAAAAATGTTCCATGTAAAGGGTAGTCTGGGGTGGGGGGATTTTCTTGAAAACCTTCGTGTCGCATCTCTGGAAGATACTGAACCTAAATACCAAGTTTGGTGTTTATCCGACTGTTCGTTTTTGAGTTATGCTGTTCACAGTCACACACACAGACACACACACAGACACACACACACACACACACACACACACAGACACACACACGGACATGTTTCCAAAAATGCTTTTTTTGGATTCAGGAGGTCTCAAAACATGTATTTCCGGTGAAATCTCGGTATCGAATTTTTGGGTGGAATGCAATACTTCCCCTACTTACTATACGTAGTAGAGAAAGTAATAATTCAAATGACATTACCTTGTTCTATATAGAGGTACAACCTTTGAGTCTTTAATACACGATTCACTCTATATTAGGATAGGTTTCAACTAAAGTGTGCATTCCGATATTAAAATGAAAAAACGAATAGATAGATAGATGGATGGATGGATGGATGGATGGATGGATGGACGGACGGATGGATGGATGGATGGATATTTATTGCTAAAACATTTTACACATGTATAGCAACGTCAGATATTAAATGTTACAATAATTTAATCTTATAAAATTCCTGGACCTTATAGAGAGGATTTTTCTTCAATATCATTAAAATCTGTCTTTTAAAAACGTCGTATGTAAGTGACTTGATTTTATCCGGTAAACTATTGTATAGATTAATGGATGATACTTCAAAGCTATTTTGTGTTTCACTATACTTAAATTTACCAAAATAAATATTGTTGCTACTTCGTGTCGGATAATTATGAACAGTTTCACCACACAGATTATACTGTTGTAAATTTCTCTTAATGTACAATAAACAATTCAAAACATATATACAAGGAAGAATGAGGATTCCAAGTTCAATAAAATGTGGTTTACAAAGTGTTTCTGGCGGAACTCCACATACTATTCTTATCGCTCTTTTTTACTTTCTCTACTACGTATAGTAAGAAGGGGAAGTATTGCATTCCACCCAAAAATTCGATACCGAGATTTCGCCGGAAATACATGTTTTGAGACCTCCTGAATCCAAAAAAAGCATTTTTGGAAACATGTCCGTGTGTGTGTCTTTGTGTGTGTGTGTCTGTGTGTGTGTGTGTGTCTGTGTGTGTGTGTGTGTGTCTGTGAACAGCATAACTCAAAAACGAACAGTCGGATAAACACCAAACTTGGTATTTGGGTTCAGTATCTTCCAGTGATGCGACACGAAGGTTTTCAAGAAAATCCCCCCACCCCAGACTACCCTTTACAGGGAACATTTTTCGAAAATTTTAATTTTCTCAAAAATGGCTATAACGATTTTGATGAAAATATCATATGTTTAAGATAATGTCATGAGAAATGAAATGTATATCTCGAATTTTCTGGGAATGTCTCCAAAAGTATTCTTCATTGTGAACGACTTTTGCATAACTGGTAAACCATAAGATATAGACAAAATTTTACTACACAAAAAATGTAGATCGCGTTAAAATACACAACTTATGTCATATACATTTCTTTTGTTGAGTGAACCGTGTTCGAGATATTGCTTGTTATTTCCTTAAATTTTACAATACTTATACTTTTTCTCAAATTCGTTATTCATTTTTTTTAAGTCCTGGACATGCAAAGAGAATGGAATGCGCCGCATAGCAACCAGCGTTAAAATATTTGACTATCGCTTAAAAGCTACCATATTTCCCTTGCATCTACAAGAAAATTACCAATAAGATTGACATCTCAATATCTCGATTAACATGAACCATATGGAGAATAAGCGTTTGTAAAATTAGATTGTACAAGAGTAGAGAAAGTCATGTGAGTGTAACACATCAGATTTTTGTAGTATAAAAAGCTTATTAGCATAAGTATGGTTGCCCCAAAGTTCTACACATTCAATTATATACATTCTACTATATAATTGAAAAATAACGAGGGCTGGTATCTATGTGAAATCATGTAGAAAGAATTGTAATAGACTTTTAAATGCTTCACCCACACGTTAATCGGAAGAGAAGTAAAGCCGGTGGTCCCGATTCGTAGATTTATGGCACGTAAAAGAACCTCAAAGCTGATAAAGGAGCCTCTGAGAAAAAAATTCCAGTCTTTCACGTCCAATGTAGAATGAGACACTAGGGACCATAGCAGTTACAGAGCGACCATAAATAGAGCTGAATTTAATTTTTAATTTGACCCGTTAATGCTGAAAATAAGTCTCTGTCTTGAAGCTGCTCGGACAACAAGCTGCAAACAACATGTGTGTGTGTGTGTGTGTGTGTGTGTGTGTGTGTGTGTGTGTGTGTGTGTGTGTGTGTGTGTGTGTGTATACAGGACTAAAACAGGGAGTGAAAGAAGAGGAGTAACGAGATGGTCTAGAAAATGCAGTACTGCAGTTGTAAAGGGATCCTTAACAACGTCCGCATGGTCTACGTATTCCTTGAAGATTAAATTAAAATAAATTGAGGTTTATTTATGGAGGTTCTTTGACTGCTGTGGTTCTTAGCGTCCCATTCTATATTGAGCGTGAAAATACAGGAGATTTGGCTCAGAGGCCTCTTTATCAGGTTTGGGTGCTTTTACGTGCCGTAAATCTACGACACGGGAACACCGACTTTACTTCGCTTCCGGAGGAAGCCATACTAAGGATTTTTACGCTCGAAAAAATCCATCGCCCTCCGCCGGATTTTCATTAAAGATGTCCAACATTCGACAGCAGATGGAGAATTGCTTCCTTGCGCTTGAAGCCATTGATGTATCTCTCGCCCATAGCGGAAACATTAACCTACAGTATGAAATACCCTCCGCGCACTTGAATAAATTAAATGAATTCTATAAGTCAGAACATCTAACAGGACACTATAGAGGATAAACGATAGAAGTGTACATTAGTATCAATAAAAGAGTTATATAATATAAGCCAGATTCACTTTACAGAAACTTATCCTATTACAATCCTTCACAAAAAGCCTATATACTTCCCAAACACAATTATGATAGCCTAGATTTTCTACACATTCAATTATATACTGCCTTGCATTACTTGGGAAAGAGTCCTATAAGGGAATGCTTTATCATGTAAAAAACTAAACTGTTCAATAATGCCTGAATAAACCACTAGAGCAAAATGATGAAGACAGTCAGGATGTATTTAAACGTTTTTTGTTAGCACTTGTCGAAATCTATTAGCATCAATTTCTACGACTATAGCTTTTAGATCCTTCAACTTGCTTATAATATTTTGAGGTTCTTGCGTAAGGTTGTTCTTAACAGCGTCTCTGAAAATTGAGTTTTATTTACGGACGGCCTTTAACTGCTGTGGTCCTTAGCGTCCCATTTATTTGGACGTGAAAGACCGGAAATTTTGCTCAGAGGCCTCTTTATCAGGTTTGAGGTTCTTTTACGTGCCATAAATCTACGACATGGGACCACTGGCTTTACTTCCTTTCCGAAGGAAGCCATGATAAGGATGTTTATGCTAGAAAAATCCATCGCCCTTAGCCGGGTTTGAAACTGCTACCTCGGAACCAGAGACTAGCATTCTCTAGTACCCCTAGTCCACGGAGGACGACTGTATGTTAAGGATACCTCACATGTAAAGGATTAGCATAGTAACGTAATACTTAGCGTAACTGTTGTTAGGTTAGGTATTGGAGGTAGGAAAAATAATACTTATAGTCTTTCATGCCATTCTTTATTTCTCACTCAATAACACGTTCATAAGCCTACCATCTTGTTTAAAATTGAGTCGAAATAACTAAGATTTATTATGTATAACTTTGTATCGGTGTCGCTTAGTGGTCACGCGCACCAGTCACTTCTCATCCGAGATTAGAACTCGGACCTCTCGAATGTGATGAAGGGGAGGACAGTCACGCTACCCGCACACCACAGAGTGTATGTATGCATGTGTGCATGTATGTGTGTAGGTTATTGCTTAAAACCCAGTACTGACGGTCTTGGAGACAAATAGGTCATTAAAGAACAGCCCGGTAGATCCATTTAGGTCGACGTGGGATACATTACAAACGTACACCCATCAAAAACTCTTGTAGAATTAACTATCGTTTTACAGTTTGTACATTGTAATAAACTACACAATCAGGAGTCGATATCTTCAACAATGATAAAACTAAATAGTATGTAAATACATAACATATTAAGATATAATATGAGTGTTAAACGGCGAACATTTTATGATAGCAATTTCAGACATTCAAACGAAATTACATAAAGTATGCGACATTATGATAAAATAGTCGGCCTCTTCAATATTCACAAAGCTTCAAAATGTGTAAATACGCAACTTCTTTACATGAAATATGAATTTGATACAGTTGCGGTCAATTCCGACCGGATTATTATTCACTTAATTACGCTAGTCGATATAATAGAGTGCGAGTTTCATTGTGGGACTCTGCAAAGTCCGTCAGAGACACGCAATACTAGCACGCAGTTACCGAATTGGAAAAGGGTATCAACAAAAGGAATATATATTGTCGTAATGGGTTCATGGACGAAAGACAGCGACTTCCTCACAACCAAAACGTTGAAATCAATTAACACTTATTCATATTAATCGATCAACGTGAGCTACCAGATGGAAAAAAGTAGTCATAGCACCAATCCACGGCATGAATGGATTCCGATAATTTGATACCAAGTTCCAGATACTAGCGCCAAAATCAAGGGATTTGATTCTTACATATATTTAACCCTTTCGATATAAATGGTTAGCGGGTTAATCAGTTGTCCCCCATTGCATTGAGTACGTACCTGGCCGTCGCGAAATAGGGTTTACTCTCTTATCTGTGGTCTCGACATCTAAAAACACTGAGAGGGGTTGGGGAGGTTCCAAGCACGAGAAAGTAACATTATACTGCGGGGAGGTGTGTCGTTACCTTACATGTTAATTAATTAATTACTTAATTGGCGGTGCCTTTGACATATAAAAGATTTCAAAGACAGTAATATTGCTCTACTGGCAATAATATAACTTTGGCTATACTAAGCTTATAAAACTAAGATACATAAACACAATGCCAGGGTGGAAAATAATTGAACGTTTCGGAGTGTTTATTTAATTTCAGCTATGCGTTATTTTAGCTGTTCAGGAACTAACTTTCATAATCACAACGATTTAGAAAGCTCATCAAGTAGAGGAAATTATAGGGATTTGCTGAATTTTATGGCAGAGAGGGACCCCACTTTAAAAGCCACTTAAAAATTCGTACTGTTTTCTCTGGACAAGCACCGGAATGACTTGTGTGGAACATTTAATGCAGAAAATTAAGTAGGAAATGTTGGAAGCTCAATTTGTTGCACTTGTTGTGGATGAAATCACGGACATTTCTACGAAATGTCAGTTATGTATAGACTTAAGGCAATGCATCAGTGAACTTTAGTAAAACATTAAGAAATGTTCGAGTTTTGTTTTCTGCAATTTATCTTGTGCTTTCATACCACACATTTGGTTCTAATATCTACAATATTAAAGCCACAGGTGACTGTTTCATTGGTCCTGTACGATTTAGGTAAAGCACCGTAGTGAACTTTAAACTCAGCTTTTCTGTTTCCTTTTTATTTCAGTATTTTTTCACTGCTCAAAGTGCTCCTTGGATCACAGTTTACAACTTACTAGCTTGACATTTTCAGTAATTATGGATTTAAAACTGTTTTTCACCAGCTAAAACATATTAAATTGTTCAGTTGAGATTCATTAGTTTCCATGGCTCACTTTAAAAAGTCGAGAAATTCAATAACATGTACAAAATATGTATTCCCTTAAATTAATTAAAATTAAGAAATCATTACGCAAAAATCTATTTATGTTTGTACAGTGAGCTCAAATTAAACCTTTAGGAGCGATACGATAAACCATAGGGTAAAAATGGGGATTTCATATTACCATTTCAAAAAGTGATTAATGATGAATACAAAATGGTATCTTAACATACCTAGCTCGTCAATGTTTTGTGTGCGCTATATGTTTTGTGTTCTGGATATATAATTTAAAAAAAGACAAATCAATCAAAAGAAAACTAGATTTCTCGATTTTCACAGATTCATTGCCTTAAAGGAGAAATTCAAGAAAGATTGGTTCGATTCATTGATGTTAGTGATGGTCGTACAGCAAACAGATTTCAAACACTGTTTCCGCATTTAGGATAATACCATTCAGACAATAAACTAATTGGTTAAACGTACGGTGCTGTATATGTCAATACTGGACAGTATATGTAATGGCTTGGTGCTAATGTATCCAAAGCATTATTTGCTATTTGTGACGCCCATAAATTAAAGTTAGTTTTGTAAGACACTGTAAAGAACATAATGTCTCCTAAAGTATTTTATGGCTATTTATGGTTTTGCATTCTTTTCCCATCTAATTCCTCCAAACGAAACCACGCTCTTAATGAAGCTGTCAACGCCCAATTATCTTCTGTTGAGCTAACCATTTGCTTATGTAGGGTCTTTCAACAAGAGTGTCCTATCTTTGAACTTATATAATCTATAAACGATAGAGGTTTATTTCTTTTTTATTTTGGAACATAATTAATGTCCTTACATGTGGAAGAGAACATCAGTTATGTGACCGCCGCGACTTCGTTGGGTTGCGCGTATACGATTGACAAAATTTTCAATAACAGAAGAACGTAAACTAGGTCCAACTTCACGAATAACAGGCGTGATGTTATTCATAAGATCATTTACTGTTTCTGGCCTGTTGACATAAACTCGAGATTTAACATAACCCCACAAGAAGTAGTCCAACTGTGTTAAATCACATGACTTCGCGGACCAGTTAACATCACCACCACGGGAAATGATGAAACCTCTGAACTTCTCCTGCAAAAGATCAATTGTTTCGAGTGCAGTATGGCATGGCACATCTTGCTGGAACCAGATGATTCTGAGATCCATACCATCCAATTGAGACCAAAAATAGTGCCTTATACGAGCCCGGTATCTTTCTCCATTGACAATAAGAGCGTTTCCATCTTCATCTTGAAAAGAATATGGACCGATGATTCCACCATACCAAATCCACACCACACAGTAAACTTTTGGAGATGAACTGGTCGTTCTTGAATTTGCATTGGATTGTGATAGCTCCAATAACGAAAATTTGTTTGTTAACACATCCATCCATTCAAAAGTGGGTTTCGTCGCTGAAGATGATTCTTCGACAAAAATCCGAGTCAGCTTCCAATTGCTCCATAGCCCAGTCAGCGAATACACGGCGCAACCTATGGTCGTTCGGCTTTAGTTCTGGAGTTAATACGATTTCGTAAGCGTGAAACTTCAAGTCCAGATGCAGAATTTGCCAAGTTGTGGTCGGCGAAAGCCCCAGTTCTTGCGCTCGAGAGCAATTGATTTGTTTCCGTTCTCGCGTACACTATCACGAACGGCGCCTAAGTTTCCGTTGGAGCGCTTACGTCGATTACGTACGGCGTTATTTGATCGCTGACAGAAGCACTTCTTTCAAATTTATCGATCAAACGCCGGATCGTTCTCTCCCAGGAAAGATTATGCATACTGAAAACTTCACGCAATACACGGAAGGTTTGGCGAACACACGATCCACTTTTGATAATAAATTTTCAGAATTTCTACGCGTTGCTGAATGCTGTAACGTTCCATGGCTATTTGTCAATAACAACTATAACTACATGAAAAAAATGACAGCTATAGCTCAATAACAACGGCAGCTATCACATGTTAAAGATAGGACACTTGTTAAAAGACCCTATACAACAGGCGCAAAGAAATAATTTATGAGCACTACGACCAATTAATCCAGTTTTATCACACTGTTTCTAATAGCACAGAATTTGACCCTGAATAGTTTACGTAAGAAGCTACTTGGTTTTTAATTTAATTGCATGTTGGAAATTTTCCATTTAGTCTGCCAAAGGAATCATTTAAATTTATACAGAAAAAGACGTGTAGCATAAGTAGCATATTATAGGGGAAGCTGGACCACTTTTGCGTTTATATGGGAAAGGATAGGGAAAACGAGGGTAGATGCGACGGTTCAAGGAGGAAAATGCGTTTATATGGGAGAGATAGGGAATACCAGGGCTGATGCTAGGCTAGAGAGATGCTGAAGGAGGGAGGGATACGCTTTATACGAGAGAGATAGGGAATACAAGGAAAGATGCTATACTAAACAGGGCTTGAAGGGTAGAATATGACTTTATATGGGACAGATAGCAAACCGAGGAGAGGTATTAGGCTACGAGGTTTGAATGATAGAGTATGCGAAAGATAGGGAATACGAGGGTCGATGCTAGGCTAGACAGGGCTGATGTAAGGGAATGCGCCTTATATGAGAGAGGTAGGGAATATGAGGAGAAGTGCTAGGCTAGACAGGGTTTGAGATGTGGATTATGACTTTTATGGGAAAGATAGGGAAAACGTGAACAGATAATAGGCTAGATAGATGCTGAAGGAGGGTACGATACGCTTTATATGAAAGAGATTGGGAATACGAGGAGAGATGCTAGACTAGACAGGGTTTGAAGGGTAGAATATGACTTTATATGGGAGAGATAGCAAACCGAGGAGAGGTGTTAGGCTAGGAGGGTTTTAATTACAGAGTATGCGTTTATATGAGGAGACGAGGAAAACGATGGGAGAAGCTAGGTTGCAGGAGCGTTCAAGGAGGAAAATACGTTTATATGAGAGAGATAGGGAATACGAGAACCGATGCTAGGCTAGACAGGGGCTGAAGTAGGGAAATGCGCTTTATATGAAAGGTAGAGAATACGAGGAGAAGTGATAGGCTAGACAAAGTTTGAGGTGCGCAGAATGACTTTTACGGGAAAGCTAGAGAAAACGCGGACAGATGGTATGATAGACAGATGCTGAAGGAGGGGAATATAGGCTTATACAGATGAGCTAGGAAACCTAGGAGAGATGCTAGGCTAGACAGATTCTGAAGGAGAGAGGCATACGCTTTATACGGAAGAGATAGGAGAAACGTGCAGAGATGTTAGGGTAGACAGAGTTAAAGGAGGAAGAGGTTTAGATCGCAAAGACACTACCAATTAAAGTTTACAAATGCTTTGACACCCTTTGACGGTATTTTCTCGACACTGATCCCTCGGCGCTAATGTATTAAAATATCTGGTCAGGTAATGCTTCTCCATGCGTAACATTGTCTAACATTTTTGAAAAAAGAATCAAGGGTTTATACTGCTAAAGTCCTGGTATCGCGCCTCTGAAGGGCTGGACGCAAGCCCTCGATCGAAGTATCCCCACCGCATGTATCTTGATTGATTAATGTAATTAAACGCTGCTCGTTGATCGATGAATACGATTAAGTGTACATGTAGAGTAAACAGGGTAGTATTACAAGTGTTCGTGGTAATTCAGTGCAGCGATTAGTACCAGAGCCATTTAATGTAATTTTCATATGATTTGGGTAGAATGTAAGGTATTTAAGTCGTTTTAATAGGTAATTCATATAGCGTCACAGATTTTCATGTCAATATAGAGAGTAATTAGATTATAAACATTTCTCATCCAACGTTACAACACTTTTATATACTTTTTTCTAAATCTTACAAACTTTTATATGTTAAAGAGTTAGTGCGCGAGACGGAGAGGGACAAGCTGTATATCGATTTAAAGTGAAGGTATATAGAAGTATACGCCCTAACATAATCTTCTCATTATATATTCAATCCTCTCATCATCTAACCTAGCCAACGTAACAAGACGTAGCACAACGTAACATAACAGCATGACAAGTAGTCACACTACGTAACATAAACACGTAACCACGTGACAAGACGTCACACTACGTAACATAAGCACGTAACCACATAACATCACGTGCCATGTCGTTCCCAGAAACGTAACACGACGTAACAAAACGTAGTAACCGTGTAACCACGTATCATAACCACGCAACTTGACGTAACACCCTGCGATATGGCGTAACCAGAAACGTAACAAGACGTAACACCGCCCCGTAACCAGAGATAACCTAGACTTTCTTTTAGAAAAATTGTGATGTTTTATTCAGGTTTTATTATTTGAGAGTCTTAATTGAAAGGTTTTACGTTAACATACCCTTATTTTAGTTCGTTGTAGGTGGCTCTCCCCTTTATGTAGGCTTGAGACCAGCACTAGTATTACTCCTAATGGCAGAGTTAACACCTTCCCTTCCATCTTTTTATTATTCTTCTTTCTTCATCAGACGTCAGCTAGCTGCATACACAGCACACGGATAAAGTTCCTTTTTTTTAAAAAAAATTGTAGACTCACGGAGAAAATCTTCATATTCAACTTACATTCTTTTAAATGCTGTTTGTAATGCTGCAATGTCCATACGCATAGGTAGTTATTCCATCCTCAGCAATAACTCTTTATCATCAAACGGAGTCAATGCGATTGTATTCACTTGCACTGTGGCAAGAGCATGCTCCCAGGACAGGATCAGATTCATGGGCGTTCTGTTGATTTCTCCGGTTTTAAGGCAGTCAGTATAGCTCTCAAATGCAATGTACTGATTAATAGCACTACGTTTTATGCTTTTGATCTTTTTTATCATTGAGCCGTGGATATCTAAGGCGTACATCTTAGGTCGTAGTCCGACAAAGCACTGGATGATTTTACCACTAGCCTCATCTTTAAATTTTCCCAGCACCTTCTTGTTTAGAGCTGAATAACATATATATTTGACAGGGTAATCAGCTGTATCTAGGTGTTCGAGAAAACGTAGCTTGTCCTGGTACACATCTTCAGTTATCACACGATGAATGAACGAATCAGTGTCCATATACATAAGCTTCAGGTTTTCAGATCCATAATATGGCAGCAATGCATCATAATGATAGTCGTACATTAATGCCTTGGAGGTGTCCAACACACTCATACCGATGTATATAGGCTTGTTGAATACGATCTGTCGCGAGGCCATATGCACAGCAGCTAGATTAGCAGCATATATCGTCCTATCGATAAATGTAGGCTTAGCGATCAGCTTTTCCAGAGTCTTTTCGTTTGTCACCAACCGTATATCCACACGATTACGCAGATTCTCCATAGTTTCACCGAACATAGCATTGTTGAACAATTTGTAGAGATCCTCCTCAAAATCATTTACAGCTTGCTGTCGTAGCCTGTTGTTAAATTCCACATAACGTTTAACCACTGCGACTGGCGGAATTGTAGCACACGGTGAATTTTTGTTAGCCGTAGTCCATGATTAAGTTTTTGCTTCAAAGCTATGTAATGTACTACATATTTCTTTCGAGGGCCAAGATGGGGTATCAGTTTCTTTGTACTCGAGTCCTTAGGCTTCATACACTCAGGCAGGAAAGGCAGGTCGTAGTGTAGATCGTGAAGTTTTTCAGGATACTCGATGTCGACTTCTAATATATATCCATGAGGATCATCTTCTTGTAGTCCTTCTAAGTCGATTTTTTCAGGTTAAATCCACTCAAATCCACCATAAGGGAGGGCGTGGCACATGTCCCAACCTATTGGTTATTGACATCCTCATATGTAATAAACTAGGTTTGTCTCGACGGATCATACTTCTCCATGTAGGCGTTGTTTGCTTCGGCATAACGGTGGGAAACTTGACATAAAACTCCTCTTATGCCGGATTCCACCATGAGTAATTGGTCATAATCCTGTAACAATTCCAGCTGAATTCCTGTATACAGCAACATGGCGACCAATGTAAGTCCTGGAGCGGTAAAATAATGAGCAGGGTCGACTTTGTGTGTTTTGAGGTTTTGATCTCTAAATGTCTCAAAGATATCAGCTAGAAGAAGTGCATAAGAGATTAAGTAGAGTTTGCTGTACTTGCCATGGTTGCTTACATTAAACAGCTGCCATACATTTCTAGCATGATCGTAGTCAGCATCACAAATTTCTTCTTCATTTAATCTATTCTAGAAGGAATCCCTAGGAGGCAAGCAGGTTTCGTTCAAAACATCCCATGAAGCGACGTAATCATATGGATGTACTGCCTTACGGCTCATCAACTTCAACTTGTCTTCCCCGAAGTCTTTCAGGGTACGATGTTAGATTTTTCACCAACTTATCCAACTTACTGAAAAACCGAAAGCTATCCACAAACCGAAGCTTTATATCTCCTAAATACTTGGAGAATGATATATAACTTTCTTCAGAGCTAGGAATTACTTCTACCCGCTCACCTGTGCATCCAAGCTCCTTAACAGTGAAGTGCGTGTCATACCGACTGAAGTTGTGCATGAAGACTGGAATATATTTAGGTGTTTTACAGGCTAAATTACATTCATTATGTAGACTTCCACGATATTCACCACTGATGTGATCAAGGTCGCGTGCTTTATAGTTCTCTTCAGTAAAGGTTTTCCACACAAGTAGCATACTGTAGAGGAGTTGAAATCCATCTCCTGTTCATCTGTAAGTTTCAGAGGTATAACAGATTTGTATATACTATTAATTTCCTTGGCAAGGAACGACAGGTATTTCCTTGGCAAGGAACGACAGGTATTCCTTAAACTTCTGAGCAGCATCAACACCACGATATACGTAGGGATGCTTAGGAAGATCAGCTTCGAGATGTTCAACGTCGGATGATGGTTTAACGTAAACGCAGAAACTCATGGGTACATGCTGCTGATAAGGGGTTGTATATGAAGTTTCAGGATTGGGTATGCATGTATGACATGGGGCGAGAATGCTATCAAAGTCTGAGTAGATGATGTAAGGTAGTTTCAACATCCTTTCAATTTTTTAAACTGTAAATTGATTTCTTCTTTTTAGGCATAACTATCCTTGCAACACCATGCTGATTACAGATGGAGGCATTTTCTTGTAGTTTTTCCAGTCCACTTCGTCCGCACTGATCATCAAAATGTGTAAAACAACGCTTACAGGTAAAAACACGTTCTTTATGTTTAGTTTTACGACGTCGAATAAGTTTTTTTAAAATTCTTTAGATAAACGTAGTGATCTCTCCCACTACTGTCACACAATAGTAGGAGGTCACGGTGGTCAGGTAGTTCAGTCTCAGCGACCTTTATCGGATACACTTAATGCTTCTCATCCAGACCGAAGATGTTGATAGACACCCTGTTAAGCTTCTCAAATTTAGGTATTTGAGAAAGTGGAGTTGGATAAGTAACACAGCTGAAGTCGTATTCATTTTGAAATTGCTCACGCGTTGAGGCTTGAGGCCTTGTATTCTGTATTTGGTTAATACAGAATACATAAAGCATAGCTCATCAGTTAAATTCTGGATGTTAATGCAGACTTTTCTTGCTTCAACAGATGAAGGCAGGGGTATGTAGCTACTTCCTGTAGCGGATTGTACTTGTTAATACGAAGGCGAATTCCTTCTACTGCAAGCAGAGCCCAGTTGCTGCCCTTAAGTTGTGATTCCTCCATTTCAGTAACCAACATCTTCATTTTCGTTTCCAACAGAGTCCAGGACCGTTTCTAGGAAAACAGCTTGATTCCGACTTTTAAATGCTTTGTCGCAGGTTTCTCCGACACTGTTAACAAATTGACACTCAGCTAGCAGATTAATTGATTTCAAACGTCCATTGAATGAAGTTTCATATTGTCTCATGTCACAATCGTCCATAGTAGATAATAACTCTTGCTTAGCAGGTTTTAATCTACGTTTCTTCTCAGGCCTGTTTATTTCACACGCATCTTCGTGTCGGCGACACTTATAACCACCTTTGAAGGTTACATTACAATATTTACATTTGAAGAGCTTCTTACAACGTAGCTCAAGTCGTCTGTTATCATACCGCGGAGGAATTTCTTGCAGCATTTACCACAAGAATATCCTGAGGCACTAGGAATGATATCCATATATGAGGACTTATTCATCTTTACCATGATGTAATAACGTATTAATCCTTCTTCAAGGAATGTACGCCTCTTCACCTTGATAACACTTTAGAAAGCCAATTATTTTCTGAGAGAACAGAGATGTTGACACCTCAGAGATAATTAACAGAATGAAGTCCAATGCTCGAGATCGCTCTATTTATAGACGAGGCACGAACGTTTTTGTATCAATTATATAACTTATTCACCCTTCTTCAAGGAAATGTACGCGTCTTCACCTTGAAAACACTTTAGAAAGCCGATTATTTTCTGAGAGTATAACAATGTTGACACCTCAGAGATAATTAACAGAATGAAGTCCAATGCTCGAGATCACACTATTTATAGAGGAGGGACGAATCTTTTTAGATCAATTATATCCTGAATTTTAATACTAAAAGCGGTGATTAAGCGTCTAAGTTCTTATATTTCAATTCGTGTTACACTGTTGTTCGAGAGTCTCCGTAGAGGTTCGGATGCTTAGAGTAAGTGTAAACTATTGCACAGATGTATGTATTAATCGGGCATAATCGTACAGATTCGGGTGCTTAGCTCGTGAGGGTGATGAACGATTTGTCAACCGAGGAAGGGACAAGTATCTTTTGAGCAAGCATTCACCATGTGCAACGAAACCTAGAAGCACAAAGAAGCGAATGAAATTAAATCCTGATAGCATACACCACTCAGACATTCGCTAGCAGACAAAGGAAACCACGAAAAACCTGAGGACAGAGTGAGAGACCAACGGGAATCGAACCAGGGCTCCTAGACGCACACGTGAAAGATGTAAATGAAATAAAATGAAAGGAAATCGTGATAGATGAGAAACCACCCAAGCATTCGCTTGTAGATCAGCCAAAGCCGCGAGAAACCTAAGGTCAGAGTGACCGTCCCTACGGAAATCGAACCGGGGACCTCCGAATGCAAACCACAGACTTAATGTCTGAACCAGGCCGTAAAACGGGTTTATCCCATACAACTCACAACAATAGGCTGCCATGCCAGATGACGTCACACCTGTAGACAGACTGTCTGGGATCACCCCGACATGCTGAAAAGCGTAGAGAACGCATGATCATTTAGACAGATGTTTCCATTCAATGCCTACCATACCCACCACCGCAACCCATTACACACCAAAGTTAAGATAATTTCTATTATAATACTTTAGAAATAGCGTAGAAGTTTTTCTTTCCTTATTTAATTAAATTCATGTTTATACCCTATTATTTTGTGTTTTCAATCCTTTTTCAAGACTTTCTTTGCCTCATCCCCCTCATTCTCCACGGAATCAGTACAGAATATGACATTTTGTACGCTTAATGTATATTTATCAGAGAAAATTACGCTTAATACCCCATTTATCACAGAAAAACAAGCTTATTACGCAGTTATCACAGAAAACCGCTAGATTTGACTGTAATCACAAACAAAGTAATTTCTGTCCAGAGTTACTTCGATTTTAAGCTTGTAGAATCGTATTAGGAAATTTATTGTATTTTTAGCTCAAAGTGTGTACACATTTTAAACCTACCGATCCCTATTATTTGCATTTAGTCTAAAGATTGTCACATTTCATTTTTAAGGTCGTCTTTATTAAAGATATTGTCTTGCAATCCATTTCTAAATTTCTTTTAGAATCAACTCAAGCGTGCGTTTAACACATATAATGCCCGACTTCATATACCCAAGATGGCTGCCATCCACGTTGAACCCCAAGATGTCTACTACCGGCATGTTCCCCGCAGGCCGGAAAGTGCTCTTTCTCTAGGTGGCCAAGAGAGAGCGCGCAAAAGAGGTGACGTAAGGTAGTAACAGGCAGGGAAAAGCAAGAATTGCGAGGGTAGCACAAGGGAGAGTGGGGGATAACCCGGTCTACGACCAAGCTACACATTCAATGTGAGTCAGTGCGTCCGAGGGGACCGTCCAGGGAGGGAATTTAGCTCTCGATTTCACTTTAAGGTACGCCAACATCTCGCGTGTTCTTTGAGTTATTTTACCTTTTAGTCATGCATTCATCTTAAGAGTTGTAATATTCGTCAGGACGACAATAGTCGAATATGCATTACAAAGAAACTGGCTTATGATATAAACGTTTATTCGACGTATTTATCTTAATTACTTTTGATGTTATTCGAAGATGAATTTGTATTCATGTCACGGGATTCAAACCAAGACCACCAGATCAACTTGGAGCAACAGTCAATGACGCACCACATTCCAAGGATATAATCACCCTTTACAGCATATCACTATCTCTTTCCATTCAGGAGATATAAGCATTGAACGGTAATCGTAGATTTTATTTGTGACAGACCGCCAATTAAAATGGTCTTTAATCGAATTAATTACCTCACAGTAGAATAAAAAAGGCCGAAACCAGGCGAAAATGGCCGACGATTGACCGTGTAATCACAGAACAAGAGGTTTCTTATCCCCCCTTTTTGTACTATTCCGACACCGCCATTAACGATGAGAACAATGATGCATTGCCTGCGTCTCTGATGGGCGGTGAAAGAATAGCACACAAAGGAGTTGTGAAAACACTTATCCTTTGTGGTCTACTCTGAACTTCGCTGGCCCCCGCCCCCTCCTTTGTGCTTTACTCCAACGCCGGCACAAGCGTTGATAACATCTAATCCTTCTTGTTCTAATCCTTCATAGGCGGCATTAGGTCAGGCCACAAAAGGCTATTGTTCTGAACCTATGCCGGGCGGCATTCAGACCAGAAAACAAAAGGACAATGGCCTATAGTTCTAAACCTCTGCCGAGCGACCTGACAGTAGAGCACAAGCAGAAGGCGTGGTCAACGGCTTATCGGGTCAGGCGAAAAAGCAAGGGGGCGGAGTCAGCGGCACAGAACAAAGGGACATTAATCCATTGTTCTGATCAGAACAATACCCTATTGTTCTGGTTTCGGCCTTTTTATCCTACTGTGAGGTAGATTACAGACCATTTTAATTGGCGGTCTGTCACAAATAAATCTTTTATTGCCGTTAAATGCTTTATCTCCTGAATGGCGGTCTGTCACAAATAAATCTTTTATTGCCGTTAAATGCTTATATCTCCTGAATGGAAAGAGATAGCGAAATGCGGTAAACGGTGACTATATCCTTGGAATGTGGCGCGTCATTAACTGTTGTTCCAAGTTAACCTGGTGGTCTTGGGTTGAATCCCGTGACATGAATACAAATTTGCCACCAAGAAGGATACGAGGATTGAACTAAACTACAAGTAAATAACATGTGAGTTTATATTCCTATTTAGTTTTTCAGTAAGCATTATAGACCTAGCTACTATTACTTAACTCTCTCCACAGCTTCATCCTACCACACCTATTAAAAGAAAAACTTGACGTCGCCACTGCATACGAGTTTTCCTTATTGTTAGTGTACGGTATTTGCTATATGTAGTCTCAACCGATAATGCAACTAAACTGCGGGAACTAGAGGCCTGGAAACAAATCTGTCCAATTAAACCATGGTGGCTGTCAAGTGAAAGCTTGAAATTTACTCATATTCGTAGATGTTTATTGTTATGAAGGATTATAAGAGCAGAAAGAGCTATTTTCCTGTTCTGCAGTGGTTTTCAAAAGCCATAAATTCAATTGCTTCTCATTTTCCAATATAAATGGGGCTGAAAGAAAGAAATAAATTGTGATAAGAACAGAATTTTATGGATCATGAATATTTACTTCGTCTTTTCAAAGGGCTACTCGAAGTAAAACACAAACACTAACAAATACTATCTATAATATACAGAATATTAAAGAAAAAGTATCCCATGTTTTAAGAGGTAGTAGTATGGACTAAAACAAGAAAAAATGTCCAGTAAACGTGTCTCTAAAATGCATACCTTAAGAGGTATGACCATTTGTTCATCTTCGCTGCTGCGAAACATCCCTTCTACTGTAAGCTCTTTGCTATTAGTATGACCTACAGAATGCAGTAAACAAATGAGCACACATTACTCTGTCACTATGAAACAACATAGCTTCTAATGTAATCTTCTTGCAGTTACATACAACCTACACTTGTGAACCATTGTTAAAACAGGTGCTCAATATGGCGCCCATTCATAATAACGCATGATTCTGTCAGACGTCTTAGGGAATTACGTACTCTCACCACTCAGGTTGGTCACGGATGCTCTGGCAGACATTGATGATACCTTCCTGTAATGCTTGTACATCATTAATGCGGGTTGCATACCACAAAGTTTTAAATATAAAATTGCAAAAGCATTTCACAAACTTATCAAAACATAAAAAAATTCCGTTAGAACTCATAAGAACAAGCGTTGCACTTACCCAGAACTGCGAATACGCCTTACAGTAACAACACTGGAGTAATGTGACCTCATTTTTTACTGCCTGTCGTACGTAAGTAATAGTAAAGAGTTTGCGGTAGAAGAAATGTTTCACAGTAGCGCAGATGAACAAGTTCTCACAGCTCTTAGAGTCCATGTTTACTGGACAATATTTATTATTTTTTCTATACTACCGCCTCTCAGTATATATGCTAAACTAACTAGAAATGGAATACTCAGATACTCAGCTGTAATAATAAACTATGTTTGGTGAAGGTTTAAGTATTTGTGTAGAATTTACATGTATTTAGTTATTGTTAAATTTGTATATTTGCTGCAACGGGTTAATAGTAGAACATAAAACAGCGACATTAATGATGTAGTTTACGTTAAACATGCATTCGAAAGAGATTAGCCCAACTTTAATGTCCCAGTTTAAATATACAGAGAATTACAATTTTACATTGATAAATTGAGCGCAATATATAAAGAAATGTGCTAACAATTTCTACATGTTTTCTGCAGTTCTGTCCCACGTTAAGTAGGTGGACTGCTGAGGAAGCAGGCCTGAATTCCACGTTTCTATAATGTACTTCCAGTTCTGCTGTTTGCCGCTTGAGCGCTACGAACTCTAGGCCAAGCAAGGACCTTGACACCAGGTCTGAACACCATTTTACTTATGACTTTCTTTCAAAGTGTTGGACGGATCATTCTTTGGATGCAAACATTAACTGAAATGCTGAGAAAACAACTCATATACTCAACTAATATTCCTTTTAAAAATAATATTTTAGTAGTTTGATTACTAGTTTCACTTTAAGCTTTTGCTCCTATTGCTTCAGAGCTTAATTTTTATTAAGAAGTTATTTAATAGTAAATGTAAAGCATGTTTGTTTTGGTTTATTCGCTTCTTTTTCTTTAGTGGAACATCTTTTGCGATACAGTCTAATCACGAAGATAAATTTCGTTATCGACTCTGAACGAATAGATACTCATCTGGTTGAAGTAAATATGACAGAAATCAGTTTTGGATTTGCTTTTACAAGGCAAAGTTGCACCATGATCTTAAATATAAGAAATGCCATATTTTTCTTTAGTTAGAGGGGAGCTATAGCCCAGCTTAGTCCCTCCCTGGGTTAGCTCATGTACGCATTTATTTCTTTACATTTTAACTGTAAATAAATATCTTGCAGATACTTTCAGAATGAAAGGTATTTGTACTGCTTGCAATTTTGAACCCACTGTGCTAGTCTGTAATTGTTTCTTGAGAAACGATACGCTGTTATCCCATCAGACCATTTGTTTTTGCATTTTGGCGCCGGGCGATATGGCATTTTCCTTTAAATTTCTGCATTTACCGTTAGGCACGTACACTATAACTTGGCATTATATAACCAAAATGGCCGTCGTCTCAAAGAATTGTGTTAGCGTGTCTATTGTACCTAGTATCTGTTGTCCTTGGACCGTTGGAAAGCGGGAATTACGAAACCATTATCACGTCAGAACATAAACACTTAGATTATTTCTTCTTCTCTTTTGTTTTTGGTCCCATGATGAGTTGTTGTATTTACAGTACTGCCTCATCCGCAAAAGAACGTAATAATGCACAATTTTTGCAATTATGTCTTCCTTGCGTCAAGTGCAAGGAAAGGAGAATTGGTTATTCCTAAATTGAAAAGCTGTCTTCGAAAACTGATGGAAGCTTATGTTTTGCGACACACATCGTTCTACATTTGTCAATAATCTGTATAAATGAATACTTGGATGAAGTAATTTACTTCCTGTTTTGAAATCTGCCAAGTCTATCTCAGCAAAAGGTGAAATAGTGATTGCATCTGAAGTCATTAAAACATATTTACAAGCTTGAACATTTTAAGGGCTTCGAAATGCGTATGGTTACGAATTCTGATACTCGGAAATACTGTATTCCACAACTTCGGCCATGACATGAACATGCTCAATTACATAGTCGCAGTCCCATGTTTTCTCACTAAACTGTTCAGCTATTTCATATGTTTATACACCGCAGTCGATTCTTGAGAGGAAACGTTTGTTTGAAGTCCCTAAATGCCACACCTATAGCCTTTCATCAGAAGGTCGTACTCTGCAATTTTCAAATTTTGATGGTTTCAAGAGACTGTTCATCGAAACCATTTTATGGCATTGCTGGATAACCGTCTTATTTGCCAGCAGCTTTAAAAATTCCAAGGAACTTTCCCTATAAATTTGATTGAATTTTGCGTAAAAAACTTTATAAAGCTCACCAGAATAAAGCAAGAATTGATTGCTGACATAAGCATCATTCTTACACCCTCCACATTTCCCTATAACAAAGAATTATATTCACACGTATGGCCGGTGAGGGGCTGATTTTCCCAAACCTTTCACAATGGTAACTAAATCGAACTGCTTCATCTAACACCTCGTGTTGGAAGCTTTCTGTTTAAAGCAACAAAAATATTAAGGTAAATGCTCTCGTCCCTACGACATCTTCTATCCCTGTAATATTTCTTTTGGTATAAAATCTAAGCCTATCGTGACTGTGTAACTAAAGGCTTGTAGCATAATATTTCACTCTCATTTAATATCCAGATAATTTTGGATAAATATGTCAATATGTAAATGTAGGATCACCCCAAAATGCAGAGGAGGCTGGATAGCAACAGAAAAAGAAGCATACTGTGAATATTTCACACTTGAGCAATTAGTAGTGTAGTGATGTATTTATTTTATTCCACAAACTATTTGTAATACAATTTAATAAATGGGGTGCGTCAGAACATGCATATACCTTCTTTTTTACTTTCTCTGCATAGCACATATAGAAGGCTTGATACCGAGAATTCATCGAAATTACATTATTTTAGAACCCCTGAATAGATGAAGTAAAACACTTTTAGAAAAAATGTCCGTGTGTGTGTGCTATGAAAAACATAACTAAACACCGATAACTCGGATAAATACCAAACTTGTTTTATTTAGTTCAGTACCTTCCAAAGATACGACATGGAAATTAAAAAAAAATCCCAAACCCCAAACTACCCATTACATGGAACTCTTCGATTTTTTTATATTTTCTAAGAAATGGCTCTAACGATTTTGATAAAAATGGCGTATACAAGGCGTGTTTTTAAAGAAGGTACCGTTTTAATATTTTGCCGCAATTTTGAGCCCCCAGGATCACTTCCTCCATTCATTGGAAGCCAGACGATCGTCACTTTGTTTTCTCCTGCTGTTAGAACGTTTCAAAATGTTCAAAACAATCAAAGACCAGCCGAATTTAGTGTCAGATTAGAGTAGGGAGGATTTAGCGGTTCAAAACCACTTAATATGCAGGAATGTGTATTCATATGCAAATGAGATCTCCCCCACACCCCCTCCCCCACCTCCTGATATTTTCTGCTTGCAGCTGAGGGTCATAAATCTTTGAGTATAATGGGAAGGTTGACAGCTAAGCAATTAAGGCTGCCAGTCAACTGTCAAAACGACCAATGGGTATAATAAATTATCTTCTGTAACAAAGTTGGAGACGTTATTCCACCTACTCCATATCCGCACACGTGTGCACTTCTACATTGAAACAACCACCTCCCAGTCACATTGTTTAACGACCACGTGCAAAAGAACAAAAGGTTATCCATCACCTGTAAACTGAACAACAGAGTATGCCGGAGTATAGTGAACAAAGGATCAGACGCTATTGTCCCAGCTCTATTGCATTCCCTGAGTGTGTACTTTTAGAAATGCCACCTGCAACCTCGCAGTCGCATTGTTTGACGAACACGTGCAAAAGAACAAAGCTTGCCTTTCACCTGTCAAAATGAACAAAGACTAAGATAAATTATGTTTATAACAAAAGAGGAGTCTGAAGCCTTGCTAACAAAGAAACAGATTCTATTGTATCCCTTCCCATTGTCCAGAGCAGGACTTCCTTACAAAGACCACCCGTGTAGCATCCCATTCCACTGGAATATAACAAAGATGTGGTCTGTATTAGCGATAACAAAGAGCCTCCATTATCCCAAATCTATTGAATACCCGTACACGTACGGTGAATGGTCTTGTCTTTGTTTGACCGATGGAAAGACAGAGAGGTCAGTTTACCTGCTAGATCATAAACAATTCTACCACCGCTCGAGCCCGGCATCATGCCGCCCTCACTGCCCGAGGCTAGTTCTCTCCGAGAGCAGTGTCTTCACGAAGTCCTACGGATATACCCGAACATAGTTATACAAGCTCTGTTTACGCTCCTATAGGTTCTTTCAAACAGCGATGTCAAAATGCATTTAACATTTATCATTACCTATATTAAACTCATTTGTATACTTAGATATCCATAGTTCGGTTTTCAATTCTTACTGCAATCAAAAAGTTTAATGTTTAATTACTAATGAGAAATTGATGCTTTGATAATATTATATCATTACTCTAATTAATGAAAGACCGTTCAGAGGTCCTAGTTCGAATCTTACCCTGCGAAACTCTAATGCGTAATATATATTAAATTATAGAAGTCTGTGGAGTCAGATTAAAATGTATTTAATAAATATAATTATTTGTACATTCCGATGCCTAGACACGATTCTTTATTTTCTTTCTTCTTCTTCCTTTTCCCTTTTTCTATCTATCTCGTTCCTTCTCGACTTGCACACATCCAAGTGTTCACATATACACGAGCACTTGTACACACATCAACAAACTACACCAGTACACGCACACACACATGCACACACTAACGCACACACATACATATACCTGTGCACTTACACACACCCACACCCACTTGCACACACACGCACACGCACACACCCTGAATGAAAAGAGATAAAACGATGCCA
This sequence comes from Deroplatys truncata, assembly GCA_030765065.1. NCBI lineage: Eukaryota > Metazoa > Arthropoda > Insecta > Mantodea > Mantidae > Deroplatys > Deroplatys truncata. Next base: position 11,895,691 of record CM060982.1, on the reverse strand, counting down.
TAAAAATTAATTATAACCTTGAAACGCGACGCGCCATTTACGCATTGTTCCTAGCTGGCCGGGATGACTGGGTTCGAATCCTAGGAGTGATTGCAAATTCATCTTCTAATAACTCCAAAAGTAATTAAGATAAAGACGCCAAATAAGCTTTATTACTTTTATGTCAATAGGTTGTTTCTTGTGAATGTATACTTGGATGCCTGGCGGCCTGGTTTCGATCCTTAGTTCTTAAATCTCAATTATATCAGAAACTAAGAGAGATAGAGGGGTTAATCAAAGCATGGTTGATAGCTCCTATAATGGGTAATTAATAATGTACATAATTTTCAATCAGTTGCCCTTAGTTCGATTATCGATCTTTTAATGATTTCCTTAATTTTCTTCTATACTCCAGAATATATCACCTAGATTAATGTTGTAACTGCATACAGGTTTTTTAAACATGTCAAGCTAATATTATAAATAATTTTGTTTCTGGTGTTCAGAGTTCGAATACTGATTAAATGAAATTTATTTATAAATTTCAGAACTCCGGAAATAATTAAGATAAAAACACCAAATAAACCTTATTGCGTTTATGTCATTAGGTAATTTCTTGTAAATGTATATTAGGGTATCAGGCGTCATGAGTTGGATACTTACTTTTAAAATCTCTATTGTCTCAGAAAGTAGTAGAGATAGAGGCGCCGACCAAAGCATGATTGTTATCTCCTATGATGGGCAATTAACACGGCATATAATTGATAGTTAATAGTCCCTAGTTCGAATACCGATCTTTTAATGATTTCCACAATTTTCCCCTATACTCTAGAATATATCACTTAGGTTAATGTCATAACTGCATACAACTCTTTTAAACACGTCAAACTAATATTATAAATAATTTTGTTCCTGGTGCTCCGCGTTCGACTACTGATTAAATTAAATTTACATACAAATTTAATGGCTTATGACATAATTTAGATAGACTCGTCTATTAAAAAGTAAACAGAGTACCAGCTACCGAAATATCGTTATCATGACAAACATTACTTTAAAATACCCAGTTCGAATCACGAAATGGCGATTTCATATATCTTCAAGCCTATTGATCATGCCAGCTTTGAGTAAAGATTATATAGTGGATGATGCAGGGGAGCTAAATTGTTAAAATAAATTTATTAAAGCCTTGCAAGGTTCGATTCTAGAAGTTTAAGATCTGTGTAACTCTGGAAACATTACTTTATTTGTGATTGTAGTGAAATGTAATGGTTTTCTGCGATAACCGAGTATTAAGCGTACAGGAATGCCATATGGTATACTGATTTTTTGGAGAATAAAGGGAAGTTAGAAAGTAAGAACTAAAATATGAATGAAAACATGAAGTAATGCAGTATATGCTTGCATTTAACTAAACAAGGGAGAAAACCTTCTACGATACCTATTAAGTGTATATTTCTAAAGTATTGCGGTAAAAGAGTTGGAGTTAACCTTCGTGCAATGGGTAGCGGATGGTGGTTGTGCTAGGCTTTGAATGGAAAAATCTGACGTACTAAGAGTGTGAGAATACTTCTCTTGTTGGTGTGACTCAATAATATAAATTACCTTTTTAATAGCAGATAGACTCAACAAGATGACTAAAGCGATCAGTTTCCTGCCGATTCGGTGAGTTCAAGATCTCGAAATAGGTCTTAGATTTGAGAAAGACCTTAAAGAGAGCTCAAACAAGATACGTTAACAGGATTGCATCTTCGCTGGATAATTGTCAAGTGTGCTTGCCTGAACGCTATAATTCGTTAATCAACGAAGAGTTTGCAGAAATGTCTGGAAAATTATATCTCGAACATATAAGGGCATGGCAGAGATGTGGAAATTTAAGGCATGTAAATTTCTTTTGTACACGCAGCGAGGGTATGGAGAAATGTCAAACTTAAGTATGAAATGTTTTCCTATTTCACTATGAAAAAACTTCATGAATAAAGCAGCTGACTCATTGATATTACACATAAACATACAAAAGATACATGTTATAGAATTTATAATAAAAACATTCATAAAATTACAATGTCACATGCGTTGAATACAGATTTATATATATCACATTGAAATAGCGTCTGATATCCGAATGATTATACAAATCTTTTATGTTTCATTTTACATGTATCATAGCAAAAAATGTGGTTCTTCCAGGTTACCTTTATTTACAAAAGCATGTTTTCTACGACTTTTATCGTGTAATGTTTCAGACGGAATAAGAGGAAGAATAAGAACAGATTGCAGCTCAGGAAAGCCTCTTAACGCTCTTGGAGGTTAGAATAATCAGCGTTGACAACTCCGAGATACATTTCGGCAAGAAGCGGGTGCTGAGACATCTACATCACCGAAACACGTTAAGACGGGATTCTTATATAACACTCCAGGGCATACGATGAAAAAACACGGACAATTTTGTATACAAACCAATGCATAGCTGAGAGTTACCTCGAGCGAGTTTCCCTATATTCGGTGAAAATAAGAATTGTGAGCAGTAATTTAGATGATTGTGAAAATACTTTTAAAAAGTGAAGAAATTTGTACTCTAAAAAGACTTGAACCCTGTATACATTAACAGTATCCAAAAACTGTTTGTGCGGGAATAAAAATTACGAAAATAAAGACTTTCATTTAAATAATAAAGAAATTTGCATAACCTAGCCGTTACAAGTGAAACGTCATATACTGGAACGTAGAGTTTTGGAGTAGGAAAGTGGTGGAAACGCATGATAAATAATAATAAAAATAAAGAATGAAGGTATGCTTTTACATAATGTTTTTATGCATTAAAATCCTTACATTCCTAATTAAAAAATAAATCCTTACAATGATTAGTTTAAAATATAAGCTGCATCACATGAGTCAGAGGTTTGCATGTAAATACTTTATCATGAATTATTAAACAATACAAGGAGGTCTGTAAGAGATATTTGCACTAGCTTGAATTTCTATTCTGATGTTGACAGTACCATTTACAACTTCCTCTGGTTGATGCGATCAATCTATAACAAATATAGGAGCAAATTTAAGTAATCTTTTCTCCACAATAATGTATAATTCTCTTTTTCATAATAACAGCTTGAGTACATATCATGCAATGATGCAAATCTCGAGTTTCCAAAGTAAAAACTCCTATAGTGATAGGGATAACATTCGCTATTGAGATAAAGTCTCAAACTAACTAGTTACAATGATCAAAAAGGGAACAGTCTTTAGATGCATTACTCGATCTTTAAGTCAGAGCACCAAAAATGACAAACCTCGACTTTTCCATTTTTAGATGTGGTGGCGACATTCTAGGTAAATGCTTGCAGCAAAGCAGGTTGAGTATGCAGATCCATGGTCCTAAATGGGTGAAACAGAGTCTTATCCAGCTTGGTAGTCTTGAGGATCTCAGCATCAGAAAGTCAAATCACAGGCATTCTCCACTCGATTAGTACAGGTTTAACAGCAGCATTCTCTTCACCCTGAGGCGGTATAATACAGATTTTAGAGCTCTTAGATTGAATCAGTACCAACACCGACGGGCTACTGTGTAAGGGCTTTACAGTAGTAGCTGTTCCATTAGATTTAGTAATATTTCCATTGATGTATACATAACTTCAACTAGGTAAAGTATATAAATGCTCAGCTTGACAAGGGATTCTAATCTCGTCAGCGTCCAGAGCTGATGCATTATACGGCAAAAACACATGTTCCTCTTCTTTAGCAATTTCGTCGTCGAATCTCGCCGTCCCGGTAACACTGGTGATATCCATGATTATAGGATTCTAAAGCCCAATGCCTGAGGAAACTTTTGATTAAATGATATTAACACACTGGGTGTCGATGGCAGAGTAGGAGAGGGCGTCGAATCAAGTCGTTATTATATCCTCGAAGCCACGGATTTCTTCTTCTAAAATCTATGGGCATTATGCTTATATCCTTGTTTCTAAAGTCAATGATATTGCTGTTCTGGCCCACTACACGAAGGCTGATTTGCTCTATGAAGTGGATGTTTATGAATAGCAGGTAAATTGGATTTGATGATTCTTGTGAAATATGATATTCAAGCGTAACAAATGGGAAAACTCATAGATCGAGTGTTCACTTTTACCATCGAAGAAGGAGACTGATGCAATACTGCGCTAGATTCGTATGATGCTCAACTTAAATATATTCGCAGTAAATCAGATTCAGCCAGCTGATTAGCTGGAAAAACTTTGCCGCTGAAGCCCCAGTACGTTCCTATAGAATAATCATTGGAAAAAATCAACAGTGAAGGGACATTTAATTTCAGGTTTCATGTTATTATTATTAAGTCTAATAAAGAAGACATTCTCATCCACCTCTAGCTTATCTCTGATGTATTCATTAATATCAGCAATCTCATAAGTTGCATCAGGTATATCAATGATCTTAATTTCATCATTGCGTATGTAATGAAATTGATTATTATTCCGATCAACATTGGGAATGGATTAGAAGATTTCAAAATTCAATAGAGCAATCTTAATGACCGTTTGGATGTAACTCAAGAGGGGGATTCAGGTATGTAGTAAGAACAGACTCTTTGCCACTCACGGCAATAGTGTAACTCATTGCGATAGAAATTGTAAGCACAAGTGCTCGCAGATGACTGAGCTGAAACTCTGAATCCTCTTAGTGTTATACAGAACCTTAAAGCCTCTGAGGTACCTTTCTATCTCTTTTGGAAGTTTCATGTTTCCAAAGCTATCGAAATAAAATGACACATTGCCATCCTTCTTTATAGCAACCCAATGAGTGCTTTCATTCTTTAAAGTATCGAGATTGACAATAATTCTCTTTCTGTAACGAGGTCCTGAGGGCAGCTTATCGATCATGTATACACCTCTAAAATGAGGAATCTTAAAACGCTTGGCATACAAGTCGAGGTCTATTTTTTCCAAGGCTTTTTCCGGGAAAAGGTAGCCCTCTACCAGAGCTTTCTTAATTCCCTTTCTGGCTCTGTCCCCTCTTCGTTTCGGTGTTCCTCCCCTATTCTTCTTCACTCGAAAACCTCTCCCTCTTGCTTCAATTTCCCTGTTATGTCTCATCGTTTCGGCAAGTTGTTTATCTGCAGCCTTTTTCTTATTTACGGTTGTAGCAATTTGGGATGCACCTCCATCGATAGCGCCTAGGGCTGCAATAATTGGCAAGAGAGGCAGAAATCCTCCTCGTTTCTTCTTCACAGATCCAGTACCAACAGATGCCTTTCCCTCAATTTCTCTCTTATGCGTCATCATTTCGGCCAGTTGTTTATTTGCAGCCTTTTTCTTATTTAGAGCTGTGGGAATTTGCGCTGCACCTCCAGCTGCAGCACCTAGAGCTGCAATAATTGGTATGAGAGATAGAAATCCTCCTGTTTCTTCTTCTTGGATGCAGCACCAACAGTTACCTTACCCTTCATAATTGCTGTTACTAGTCGCGCTGCCAACTTTTCACCTGATGTAGCATCAGATGATTGCACTCTTTTCCACGCCTTTTCAGCCAATATTTTGTCTGCAATGTTTCACGAGTCAGAGTCCTTATGCTGAGCGTAGGCAATGTCGTGAAGTTTGCACGTTTCGTCTAACAGGTTGATTCCAGGGTCTCCCCTCTTTAATATTTTATCTAGTTTTGTTCCAGGTCCGCAGTATCTGTATCCAGGCAAATGTGCTTCAAATGGAAGCCGGTTAATGAGAAAGTTAATTAAACCGGAACCTCATGCGACCTTAACCCCTTTAGCTCTCATGGTATAGTAATTGATTTTATTGCTGCATAGTTCTTTTATACTTTGTCATTGCTTACATTCATTAGCATATATACATTAAGGGTGATTTATTTTATTTTAGCTGGCAAGATGGATCTGGTGAAGCAAGAATGCTCGCTACCTATTCAGGTGTTAGACTTTGAAAGGACTTTAGACGCGAACTTCATGGAAAGCTGTTTCCTGTCAACATTAGAACGCTAATTCTAGACATCTCCATCACGTAACCCGCTCACGCAAAAAGGAGTCCCACTCACGTAAAATGTGACCCACTCACGTAAAACGGTGACCCGCTCACAGAAAAAAGGTGAACCACTCACGCAAAAAGGTGACCCAATCACATAAAAAGGCGACCCACTCATGCAAAAGGGTGACCCACTCACGGAAAAAATGTGACCCACTCACGCAAAAAGGTGACCCACTCACGTGAAAAGGTGACGCACTCACGCAAAAGGTGACCCACTCACGCAAAAAGGTGACCCACTCACGCGAAAAGGTGACACACTCACGCAAAAGGTGACCCACTCACGTAAAAAGGTGACCCACTCTCGAAAAAACGTGACCCGCTCACTCTAAAAAGGCAGCCCGCTCTCGCTAAAAGCTCTCAGATATGAGCACCATTTTCGCTAAAGTAGGACTCAAGCTACTTGAGCTTCAGACTCAAGCTAGGTAGACCCTATCTCACTCAGCTTGCACATTCTCAGTGCTAACTATCACGCAGAGTTGTACTCTTACCCCTAAGAATCTATTTCATGCTACTTGAATTTGCGTGTGCTTAATGAAATAGTTATAATTAACAGAATTACAACATTAATGTGTGAATACTAAACTATTTTGCTTGGTCTAATTTGGATATGATTGTTTATATGCATCAAAAGCTGATATCATATATAAATACGTAAATTCCGAATAATAGTGCCGTCTCCTGTTGTATACGACTTCAGCATCTAACGTATGCATTGGCTAGTTCATATATACTGCTTGAGCATGAACACTCATAAAGATGCTCAGTTACAGTCAATTTACGAGAACCTTGATTTTTCGTATGTTTCCCAGGGGAGAAGGAATCGTTTTGTTAAACGCTGCATACGCAATAGAAGTTTAAAAAACAGAATTATTTCAAGACTCAAGCAACATAGAAGAAGATGCTGTAAAGAGATGACCAGCTGTGTATTGACTACAACCCCTAACGCGATCCAGAAATCTCTTCAAGTTCCGAAGAGCGGGATTCAAGTACTTGGAACTCATTCAAGTGATCCTGAAATAGAATCAGGAGCTACCACGGATGAATCAATAAGAGCAGTTTCTTTGAATGAGCAAACTCAGAATAAACACTCCAATGAAAGCAAGCATTCCAGTGTCTACTTACCAAGATTAGAAGATATATCCAAAGGGAATAATGAGGAAATGCTATACCGCTACACTGATGCTAATGACTTGGTAGACCTGCTAAGATTGCTAATGCTGTTCCATACGCCAGATAGAAATGGCTTTTCTGATTCGATTAGCGAAATTATTCAGAAGCTAAAGCTGGGTGGTTTTCTAGCGTGATTAGCATCTGCGGAACCTTGACCAGCGAAAGGGTTAGAAAGATCCCTCATAGACGTTAAGGCGCTGTGTCGTGAAAATGTACACTATGAGCCTCGGAGCGGCCGACCGGATGATTTGGGGCAAGGTGTGGAAGCAAACATTCTAGAGGACAGACGTTTCACCATATCAATAATGTCTTCGCATTTTCCACAAATTTCAGTTGAAACAGAACGCTTAGGATTTTGGAAACTGTGCCTAAGATAGTGCCCAAAAATCTTACTGCTGTGCACAAGAACAGGCGATCTGTCGCTGCATTCACTTTTCTCACGTGATATACTGAAATAAGTGGTGATTAGCTAACGCAATTCGTTACAGGTGATGAGACATGGGTGTCTCCCATCGCTCCTGAACCAAAACAACAATCCATGGAGTGGAGATCTACAACATCCCCATGAAGAAAATACTCAAGCAGACGATATCCATTTCCAAGACAATGTGCATGATTTTATGGGACAGACGAAGTATTTCGCTAGTTGAATTCCTACCCGCGAACGCGACAATAAACAAAGACATATATTGTGTGACACTACGAAAGCTCAGTCGTGCAATGCAGAACAAAAGGCGTGGAGTGATTTTGCGTAGGAATCATGACAATGCCTAGCCACACACATCCAAACAAACTCAAGATTTGAACGCATCATCTGGTTGGGAAGAATTCGAATACACTCCCTACAATCCGGATTTGGCACCAGTTTACTTCCATCTATTTCCTCACCCAAAGAAATTCCTTGGTGGAAAACATTTCAACACGATGATGTTGTTAAACAAGAAGTGCAGACTTGGCTTTCATCTGAGGCGGCATCATTCTTTGACGAAGACATGCAAAAACTGGTTTCTGATTACGATAAGTGCCTGAATAACGAAGGTGACTATGCGTAGAAGTAGTATAAGGTTTAAGGCATTGAATGATAAGGTAATTTGAAAATGAGGCTCTTTTATTTTTTCAAATATATATCGATACATTAAAAAAGTCTGGTATTAAAAATATTTATATCACACATATAATGTATATCGGGCATTTTCTGGGAATAGCATGTGAAGTCCTCTTCTTTCGGAAGGTACTTTGTATAAGTGGTAAACGTTAAGGGATAGACGAAAACGTACTACATGAAAATGTAGATCTCTTTAAAGCACATAATTTGTTTCAAATAACTCTTTTGTGTCATCGGTATTTCCGAGATATCCATTATTAATGGTTCGAATTGTTCAATACTTAGCCATTCGTTTCAAGACCTGTCGATTTTCAGTTGTTTCTCGCAATGTCGTTGAAGGAGTATCGAATTTTAGGGCCAGCGTCCAATTCTAAAGCATTTTTCTATTGCTATTCCTTTGTATCTATAACGAATTGTGTAATGCAGCTCTTTCCGGAAATGTATCTCAATTAAAAGGAAGTAGATAGTAAAATATGCTCATAAGAATAATTTGTACACGCATTAACAAGCCATAGATGGCACAGAAAGTCATGTTAATGTGATATCAGATTTTCATTTAGTGGATGTTCAAAGACATTTTTGTAGCTTTCAAGATTCCCTGACATACCAAGCTCTTTCCATATACTTTTATTTCTACAAGCTCCGTCGGCAACAACTCCATTTTCAAGTAGGGATGTAGCTTGCAGTATCAATAAGTACAATTGACTTAGTAAGACTAAAGAAGCAAACGTAGCAACAGGTTGCGCATGCAAATCTACAAAATCAGTGCAATGTCTACCGCTTGATTATTTGTGTTAAATTGCTTCCCATTTTCAAGGAGGATATTATAAGCCAAACTTTTGGAATTTACGCAAAAGTTTTTTCCGATTTTGCATTCCAGGCGAAAAAAATAGTGCCATTATTTTCGTAGTCTCGTTTCTTGTCCAGTTATTATTTTCAAACCCTTAGAATAGTTAAGATCAAATCCTTAGTGTATGTGTCATCAAGTGATAAGCATTTTTGCACTGTTTTCACAAAAGGTATGTGCAGTAACAAACAGCAGGGTAATGTATCTCCAGCATATGGCCGACTTGATTTGTTGGACTTTTTCTTGGATTCGATGCACTATTTTATGATTAGTAGGGCAGGAAGCGGTGTCTTTGATATTTCATAGCGGTTACTTTCTTATCGTTTATTTTCAAAATCTCCGCACTTAAAGGTTATATTTATAGTTTTAATTTCTTTAAAAGTAAAGTTTTAGATTTCAAATTTCGTGATTGACATCTAATGGCTTTCTTTTATACAGGGTCATGTGCATTTCTAGATGGAAACCACAAATGCAATCCGTTTTCTTGTGCCGTTTTTTTTACATTTTTAAAGTGTTATCTAGAGCCCTAAATTTACATATTTGAATTAATTCATAGAATTAAATTAAAAGTTGATAAAATAATTGAATACCTCGTATGAATTGTGCCTCCATACCAGGACCATATACAGAGAATTCTTTTTTTCATTTTTTTAAACTTAACCTGAAGATTTAACTGTAGTGTACCAAAAACAATCACCAACAGCTTGAAATTAAATTGCAGACATGTTACTAAATTGAGATAAAAATTAAAAGAACTGAAAATTAATTATTAGTGTTCAACACGATTTATTAACAATTCTATAAACAACTATGTTAAGGAAAAAACGCAAAATCGAAATCCTTGCCTATCTTTACAAATATGCAAAAATCTATATTCTAATTTTAAAAATAACATACTGTAATTTTAATTAAACATGTTAGGCAAATGCAGGATAAAAAAGAATATAAGCAAGCCGATTTTACTTATATTTAATTTCAAATACAATACTTTCCCGAACAATCAGACTTAAAACGAAAGTGTCAAATAATCCCAGTAGCTAACTGGTTTGTGCCTACACTTAATTCTAATGAAGCTGCTTATACTATTTTCATAACTTAGTTGTTTTAAGATATCACTTTCAATACTAAGCTATGCCACAATGTTGAACATGTGCTCTAACATGGAGTTTCGAAGCCTATTTTTGATCGGCTTCAATTTTAAAAATTAGTCTTCTCCACTGGTGTTCGTGACAATAAGTAACAGCTACATTCTTAGAGTGACCTTAATATTAGGCAAACAATCTTTTTTTCTAGAAGTATATACACTCACTTCTCCTGACTAACATCTTTCCAATTTTCCTCGTCATATTTTTGAAACGCGTGGTAGAAAACCTTGAAAGTTATTCAATTTTAGTTCCCAATTGATCGTCTAAGGCATTGTTTTGAACTGTTGCAATTATCTCTTCATTAGTAAATGTATCCAACTTGAGACACTAGGATAGTTTGTGGATAAGAATAGAATGTAGCGTAATTATGAACTCGAGCGTTTTTTATATCCAGAGTGATCTTGAGAGAATGCGAATTTGTTTTTGCAGGAGCTGTTGCCGGAACAAAGCCATTGGGCCCAACCACTCATCCCTTTTAGCGGCCGTTTTATATGATGGTTTTTGGCGACATTTTGTGGTGAAGAAGATAAAATGTCGCTAAAGGATTGTCACCATAAAACGTAAGAATATACGCTATCCTGAATCAGTGTAATTTCTACTTCACAGATCCTACGGCTACGCCCTGTCGTCGCTTCGGCCGCAACTGTCCCACTGCCCTATTATAAAAAAAATCCCTTGGCTATTCTTTGCAGCTTAGTGCAATGCTGGGCTACGCATTGCGGTTTAGGGCCCTAAATAAGTTGCCAATGCTGGCAGCAGGACAATACCAACAACGCTCCCATAATGCCTCGTGTGGAATGCAAGTGATGGGAATTGAGTAACTGGTTAATATGGTAAAGAGAGACAATGTTTTTTACAAATGAAATATATTAACCACAACGTCTTGTAGTGTTCAATGTAATAATGTGATAAAAGTATTAAAGATAATCGTGTAGATATGTGTGTGCCAAGTATTTAGCGAATGCGGTTCCTACCCATAAACCGTATAATGTCCGCCAACACGGGTATCAGCTAGTTTGTATGCCTCAAGCCTCTGACGCAATGAAAACAAAAATTTATTTACGAGACGAAAAAAACTCCGGCTTCAAATTGTTTCCTTAGCTTCTGATGCTTGGACACTCTCAAGAAGTAGAAAACGCACATTTATTTTGCGCTTGTGCTGTGTTTCACTCCCTACTCAGTGCAATGGGTTAACTCAGTAGCGTGTATCTCATTCTTCAACATTCCCGATTTGTTGCTATGAAGCTTGTTAGCGATGTCACTACTCAGGTATAAGAGGGACCGCATCCAGAATAAAAGCAGACATTTTTCATTTTATTTTTAGTGAATTAATTTTATGATTTTGTTTATGATCCGGAACCCTTTGTGCTGCAGACCCATAGATAACCTGACCCTATTGCAGACTCCTAGCAAGTCTCCACATTCTAGATAGTATTTGTTGCTAAAATTCGTCTGAAGGCGATCCACCGTTTTCAGGATCTTCACAACATTTCCGTTTTTTATCAATTTAGCGGGATCTACATTCTTATTCCAAATATTCGCCTTGACTTTTTCCTCGTATAATGCCACCAGCTTTCTGCCAACGCTCTCGGTTAAACCCCACCATAAAAAGTGCCGCGTTCAATTTTTTTTTGAAACTCATTTGTAAGATATTGAATCCGGAGAAAGGAACATATCTTTGAGGAACGGTCGATTGCAACATTGTAATTTTAATTTTTTTGTTGTTGTTCCGCAAGATTTGCGCGATTAACAGTTATTGTCCGACACATTAATGAGCCATTTTATTTTTTGGATCCTTTCCTCGTGTGTCCTATTTTGACAAATAGTTTACACAATCAGAAAATATCGATGGATGACGTCAGCAGCTAATTTGACATGCATTGGAATTCGAATGATTATAGCATCTTCGTATTTTGCTGCCCATCTATGTAACACAGAATTAGTAGGGAAATATCATTCACATTCATGATCTTTACTTGACAGAATTAGGCCTTTCCTAGAAAATGTTTCTGCCATTTAATTAAGAGATCCGTGTTTGAAGAGGCTTTATGTAATCAATTATTCCTTTCGGTCACTTCTTTTCCGGCATTTCCTAATTTATACCCTGCTTTACAACTTGCCACAAAACATTTTCTCCCGTTATCTTCTTTTTAATCGTAGTTTGAGTTTCAGTCCTTTCCGGCTCCAAATTGCTGATCCTAGTTTTCTTTGATCTTCCTGGTTTCCTTTTTCTCCTGATTATTATAGCTCTATTCTGCTTTTATAACCTAATATTTCATACTGTATCCAGCTGTTGTTTCCAAGTTTCATTGCATGCTTTTATTATGCTGTTTAATTCTTCTACCACTACTGTTCGCAAATACTTGGATTGGTATTTTGTTCTGTTTTTTGTATGCCGCTTTAGACCTAAAAATCTGCTGTTACATATGTGTTGTTTGGTGTTGGTACATATTTCAGATTCATTGGTGATTGTGGACTTTGCTATAGACACATATAATGTGTTGTTTAATAATTGAATCTGGTGTTGCCTTATTTTTAAAGCTCCTCGAGATTTTCATGGTATTTAGTTACATTGGATAATCTTTCCATTATTGTCTATTTCATTAATGTATGAACTTTACAACCAAAGATTAGGTATAGGTATACTGAAACATATTTCAGAGTTATATTTTCTAAGATATCTTTGAACGTACTGGATATAACCTCTAAATGTCATTGTTTCTTAGTGATAGATACATGGGAATTCACAGCCATTTCCGGTATGACACATTCGCCCAGAACCGTGTCTTCATGTGATATTTAATTGGGTTTAATTGGTATTTAATTGAGTTTAATGAGTGTTTAAGTCGCTTTAATTAGGTTTAATGTATATTTAATTGGTATTTCCGGACAAGTGTTCATATTTAGAGCAAACACGACCGAAATGACACTTTCCTTTAGCATCAATTTCAAGATCACTGGTGGAGTTGACAGTTTAAGTGGCATTCCCATCCACGAGGTTGCTTTTAGAGCAAAGATGACCTAAATGACAGCACAGATTCAACGCCAGTTGTCGATGACGTAATAAAAACAATGTCAGCGTTCCCATACAGCTATGAAACATGATTCACCACCCGTGAGAACTTCTCCTACAAAGCATCTAACGCAAAGGATAACATACCAGCTCTCCTAAGTGCATGAATAGAAGCTACGATTTATTGTGAACACGCCTACCGAATGAAAACGTTCTTTAAAATGGAAAAAGGATTCACTTCGGCCTTCAAATACATATGCACACTGAGAATAATACATGTTAACTAGTCTTTTCAGCCTGTAGTTAAAACCCTCCTCCCAGACGTAAGAGACAATTCTCTCGTTCATTCCATACTTAATGACAAGGGAATAAAAGAGTTTACTCATGATAAATCGCCATACTCCATGCTAATACATTCATTGAAGCCGCAGAGCATCTTCACTTTATTGTTAAATCATTCGAGATTGATTGCGAGAGGAAACGTTCAGATTGTGAAACACTTGCAACAAGAGATGGGAATACTCTTTCTTTAGCTGCTACATGGGTCTAGATGCGGGGAGAGAATTTAAATACCTTTGCCGAGTGGTGTAAAATGTATTTCGAAATAACATTAACTCTTCTAAACTAGAGTAAATTGAACAACCAGATCCAAAATATCGAGACGGGGATGTATTAATATCTGTAGGCGAAATATATTGCTCTCCCCCCTCTCTCTCTCTCTCTCTCTCTCTCACGCACACCACACGCACAAAACCATGTAACCTCAAACACGCTACAGCATGACAAATTCCGAACACCGATTTTTGGGACAGTCTGTGATCCGCATTTGTGTGTAGACGATTACTAAAAAATCTGATGTGTTACACTCACATGACTTTCTCTACTCTTGTACAATCTATTTTTACAAACGCCTATTCTCCATATGCTTCATATTAATCGAGATATCGAGATGTCAATCTTATTTGTAATTTTCTTGTAGATGCAAGGGGAATATGGTAGCTTTTAAGCGATAGTCAAATATTTTATCGCTGGTTGCTATGTGGCGCATTCCATTCTCTTTGCATGTCCAGGACATAAAAAAATGAATAACGAATTTGAGAAAAAGTATAAGTATTGGAAAATTTAAGGAAATAACAAACAATATCTCGAAAACAGTTCACTCAACAAAAAAAAATGTATATGATATAAGTTGTGTATTTTAACGCGATCTACATTTTTTGTGTAGTAAAATTTTGTCTATCTCTTATGGTTTACCAGTTATGCAAAAGTCGTTCACAATGAAGAATACTTTTGGAGACATTCCCAGAAATTTCGAGATATACATTTCATTTCTCATGACATTATCTTAAACATATGATATTTTCATCAAAATCGTTAGAGCCATTTTTGAGAAAATTAAAATTTCCGAAAAATGTTCCATGTAAAGGGTAGTCTGGGGTGGGGGGATTTTCTTGAAAATCTTCGTGTCGCATCTCTGGAAGATACTGAACCTAAATACCAAGTTTGGTGTTTATCCGACTGTTAGTTTTTGAGTTATGCTGTTCACAGACACACACACAGACACACACACAGACACACACACACACAGACACACACACACACAGACACACACACGGACATGTTTCCAAAAATGCTTTTTTTGGATTCAGGAGGTCTCAAAACATGTATTTCCGGTGAAATCTCGGTATCGAATTTTTGGGTGGAATGCAATACTTCCCCTACTTACTATACGTACTAGAGAAAGTAAAAATGAATAACGAATTTGAGAAAAAGTATAAGTATTGAAATATTTAAGGAAATAACAAGCAATATCTCGAAAACGGTTCACTCAACAAAAGAAATGTATATGACATAAGTTGTGTATTTTAACGCGATCTACATTTTGTGTGTGGTAAAATTCTGTCTATCTCTTACGGTTTACCAGTTATGCAAAAGTCGTTCACAATGATGAATACTTTTGGAGACATTCCCAGAAAATTCGAGATATACATTTCATTTCTCATGACATTATCTTAAACATATGATATTTTCATCAAAATCGTTAGAGCCATTTTTGAGAAAATTAAAGTTTTCGAAAAATTTTCCATATAAAGGGTAGTCTGGGGTGGGGGGATTTTCTTGAAAACCTTCGTGTCGCATCTCTGGAAGATACTGAACCTTAATACCAAGTTTGGTATTTATCCGACTGTTCGTTTTTGAGTTATGCTGTTCACAGACACACACACACACAGACACACACACAGACACACACACACAGACACACACGGACATGTTTCCAAAAATGCTTTTTTTGGATTCAGTGGGTCTCAAAACACGTATTTCCGGTGAAATCTCGGTATCGAAATTTTGGGTGGAATGCAATTCTTCCCCTACTTACTATACGTAGTAGAGAAAGTAAAAATGAATAACGAATTTAAGAAAAAGTATAAGTATTGGAAAATTTAAGGAAATAACAAGCAATATCTCGAAAACAGTTCACTCAACAAAAGAAGTGTATATGACATAAGTTGTGTATTTTAACGCGATCTACATTTTTTGTGTAGTAAAATTCTGTCCATCTCTTACGGTTTACCGGTTATACAAAAGTCATTCACAATGAAGAATACTTTTGGAAACATTCCCAGAAAATTCGAGATATACATTTCATTTCTCATGACATTATCTTAAACATATGATATTTTAATCAAAATCGTTGGAGCCGTTTTTGAGAAAATTAAAATTTTCGAAAAATGTTCCATGTAAAGGGTAGTCTGGGGTGGGGGGATTTTCTTGAAAACCTTCGTGTCGCATCTCTGGAAGATACAGATCCTAAATACCAAGTTTGGTGTTTATCCGACTGTTCGTTTTTGACTTATGCTGTTCACAGACACACACACACACACACACAGACACACACAGACACACACACACACACACCAAGACACACACACACACAGACACACACACGGACGTGTTTCCAAAAATGCTTTTTTTGGATTCAGGGAGTCTCAAAACACGTATTTCCGGTGAAATTTCGGTATCGAAATTTTGGGTGGAATGCAATACTTCCCTTACTTACTATACGTAGTAGAGAAAGTAAAAATGAATAACGAATTTAAGAAAAAGTAAAATCTGATGTGTTACACTCACATGACTTTCTCTACTCTTGTACAATCTAATTTTACAAACGCTTATTCTCCATATGGTTCATGTTAATCGAGATATCAAGATGTCAATCTTATTGGTAATTTTCTTGTTGATGCAAGGGAAATAGCATAGTCAAATATTTTAACGCTGGTTGCTATGTGGCGCATTCCATTCTCTTTGCATGTCCAGGACATAAAAAAAATGAATAACGAATGTGAGAAAAAGTATAAGTATTGGAAAATTTAAGGGAATAACAAGCAATATCTCGAAAACGGTTCACTCAACAAAAGAAATGTATATGACATAAGTTGTGTATTTTAACGCGATCTACATTTTTTGTGTAGTAAAATTTTGTCTATCTCTTATGGTTTACCAGTTATGCAAAAGTCGTTCACAATGAAGAATACTTTTGGAGACATTCCCAGAAAATTCGAGATATACATTTCATTTCTCATGACATTATCTTAAACATATGATATTTTCATCAAAATCGTTAGAGCCATTTTTGAGAAAATTAAAATTTTCGAAAAATCTTCCATGTAAAGGGTAGTCTGGGGTGGGGGGATTTTCTTGAAAACCTTCGTGTCGCATCTCTGGAAGATACTGAACCTAAATACCAAGTATGGTGCTTATCCGACTGTTCGTTTTTGAGTTATGCTGTTCACAGACACACACACACAGACACACACACAGACACACAGACACACAGACACACACACAGACACACACACGGACATGTTTCCAAAAATGCTTTTTTTGGATTCAGGAGGTCTCAAAACATGTATTTCCGGTGAAATCTCGGTATCGAATTTTTGGGTGGAATGCAATACTTCCCCTGCTTACTATACGTAGTAGAGAAAGTAAAAACCGGCCCCTCTCTGATTCGGATGTCTCTGCGACCGCTGTTGCGTACTCTAAATTCATATTCTTCACCATAGTTGTCGAAAAAATCCAGAATAACGGCATCTACCGATTTCATTGAAAACATAAATGCGTATACAGAAAATTGCGCTAAGCCCTACTTTAACACAATCAATCACGTATTAAATTATACTGAAAAATATTTCTTTATGGAGCCAACCAATTAGACTGTTCTCCCTGTTTCTCTCTCGCAAGCGCATAGTGTATACGTACAGCGAAACATAACAGCCTTCACTGAAATAAATAAATAACAAGACAAGCATTTCCAAATGTATCTACAATGAAATAAAAATAATCATCCTTTGTAAATACACAGAACAGCGTGAACTAGGAATCTTGTCGCGGTATCGTTCGTGTTATCTTATTTGCTGAGCGCCTGTTATTGTTTTACTATTTTTGAATTTTGGGTTCTTTGTCCTCGGCTAGCTATTATTACTCAGTCGAGAGAATCTCTTGAACAGGGTGTGTAAACGGAAAGGAGTTGTTACTAAAAGATAACACTGATAAAAGAATTTGTTTTTACACTTTTATTGCCGTCACACTTTATTGATTTCACATATTTACTCTTGATACACGCCCGACTGAAACTTTTATATTTTCGAATGTAACTATAATCACTTACTTGCCGCACATTATTAATTCGAGTATTTCACATTTTGTGACTAACTTTACGACGCGAGAGATTCTGTAGAATTGCGTAACGTGTAACTCGTGAATGATTCTGTTAAACTGCGCGTTACCTGTCTTTGGCGTCATAATTTATACTCCCTCACCCCGATATGCCTAAACATTATAACAGAGCTGCTATTGGTTAATAAAGCGCGCCAATATTAGCTTCTATTTTTATATCCAATCAAAATTACGAACATATATGTTCTAGGGAAGATATTCCCTCCATTTCTAAAGAAAGGCACGCTACTCTGACGTCATTTGTTTGTCTCTTCTAATTGATAAATAACTCACCTCCTCGTTTCATCGTTATCCGCTCCTATTGTCAGTTTCAGTGAGGCCGTGTAAACTTATTTCCTAACAATGCTTATAATTAACAAACATCTCAAATCATTGTCATACAATAATGCTAATTTACACTACAATCACTCTGGCATTTGCAGTGTTGTGATATAAAATACTGCCTCAATCTTAACTTTCAACACTTAGATGCATTATTAATACAATAAAAAGGTAATTGAACACTTCCTACAGTATTTCAAAATGAGTACATAAGAATATATTAGTAAACGCACTCCAGCATTGGATTTCACACTGAAATACGGCTTGAAGCGAATACTCAGTGTTTAGAACGCTAAAACACTATTTAAACGAATATATGCGTAAACATCACGTTATATTTTCACACAAATATAAAGCAGACGAAGGACAACTATCAGCCAAAAATGAAATTTATAATTATTAAAGCAAATAATGATTGAAAATACCTCATGGTAACTAACGAAAATTAACTTAACTCTGAATTTTTGTTGAAAATCTGTAACCTGCTAGAAAATAGACTACATAGTACATAAACAATATTCTTACACCATACAAAAAGCTTTACATATATAAAACTTAACCTATAATACCAAAAACTGAAAAAGTTGAAAACCGGTAATATGCTAAAAATAACATGTAGAATAAACAAAAACCATCCATTTCTTCACTCATTGAGTTTACGAGCTTAGGATTATTATGTTCAGACAAGATGCCAGTGAGGAAGAAGTATCACTTCACCGCCCACTGGGTTATTGTTCACTGGCGGAGAGGAATCTCGAGGTTCCCCCATTTCACCTCCAGGCATGCTCAAACCTGGACATTTAAATATTCCGTAGTTAGGGCACTTAGACTTGTGCGACAAGTGCATTTAATTTTACATCAGTAATCAGAATGTTCCGAATAACTAGATAGTTATTCCTATGGTTTGTTCGTATCTCGGAACGGTAAAACTTAAATACTTAATTGCTAATGAGTTATGGGGCATAGACGATTAGAGTAAATCACAACAATTTTATAGTATTACGAGGCTTGATGAAAGTCGTTCTTAGGTATCCTGAGGTCCGGGTTCGAGTCTTAATTATATTCTTTCTTTATCTCTTTCTTGATTTACACGTATACAGACACGTGCGCGCACTCACACATACACATACACTCACCCGAACACCTACCCCAAACATACGGATATGCACGAAGAACTACGGACACATCTGAACACTCACATGCATACCGACTCATCCACGCACATAAATACTCTCTCTCCACACACACACACACACACACACGCAGAAACACACAAAATATTCTTACACAAGCAGACCCAGTGACATACATATATAAACACTTCTAAACTACTGTCATGGGCGAAGACTTACGAACGCACTCGAAAACATGCGCATACACACACAGACACATGCAAAACTCTAATAAGGAGAGATACTCGAACGTATAGGTACGTGGCTCTGTTATAATATAGCTTCATATATGAGAGGCGCTATTTATGGATGGTTGTATTTGATTAATATAGCAGCTATTATGATGCCAGGAATTGCGGGATTAGGGAGTAATGGTGTTAATGGAGTTATGTGGTGGCGATATTGACTGTATACAGTTATGGTGTTAATGGAGGCATGCGGCCATGGCGACGGTATAAGGTTATGTTGTATTTGGAAGTGGAGGGTATTTATGATTGTGGTGATAGGGGGCGATGACGATGGATTAGTGTTGGGAGGGCTTTTGGAAATGATGGTGGTGATGAGAGAGGCGCAGGTCATTGATTTTCTGACACAGCTTGCCTTTTTGTGTAAAGAAGGACACGCATTCATTACAAAGAAATACTCGAACACTGTAAAATATAGTGAATTGCTGCGAATAGCAAAAATTGTCTTTTATCAGTGTACAAAATGGTTTCAACATCATTATAATATCTTATAATGGAATAGTTATAAAGCTTGCCAAAATGACTGTGAAAATGAAAAATATGGCTGCAGAAGGTATCGAACTCATTTAAAGGGATTCAAAGTTCTTGATTTACGGGAACACTTATGTGATGTATGGATCCGATGAGGCTAGGATAGGCTTCTTCTAGGCTACGCTAGGGCGGTAAAGGCAAGTTAGGATAACTTGTGTAAAGGCAGTTTAAGCTAGTCTGGGTGAGGTTGTGATATGGTGTAATAGAAGATTAAGAGGATGGGTAAGCTTATATCTTTAAGTTATGACAATTTGAATAGATGATGAGGGACTGTTTGCTAAGATTGAGATAGGTTAATATGAACGTAATCGAGCTACGTTAGGTGATAGCAAGCTAGACGTGAAGTCTGTTTGTACTATCTTAGGATAGGTTAGGACTGGGTTGTAGGACAGATGATAAGGGATAGCATCAGATTAGGCTAGATAATTACTGGATGGAATACATAATGTTAAATAAGTCTGGGCTAGGTTGAGTTAGGATCCCATAAGAATTGACCAAGTTATGAAAAATGGGTTAGCATAGGTTGTCTTAAGAATGAATTGGTCAAGTTTATTAAGTATGATTACGTTTCGTGGTTACGTTTGTTACGTTTTATGGTTAGGTTTCGTGGTTACGTTTGTTACGTATAGTTACTTTCCTGGTTACGTTTTGTGTTTACGTTTGTTAAAAATGGTTACGTTTCGTGATTAGTTTTTTTACGTATGGTTACGTTTTGGCTAGGTAAGACGACGACAGATAGAATAGATAATACGGGGATGTTCCAGAGCAGGTATATATTAGCTTAGGATGTTCGGCGTGAGGTTACTTTAGACTACTCCAAGATACCTAAAACTGTAAACGAATACAGAGTTTATTCCTCTCGGTCTTACAATCTAAGTGCCTAACATGTAGAAGTTTACAACATTTAGAAAGAGGATTTAAAACATATATATGGTGTTCTAATGCTAGATAAGGAATCCTCAGAAAGTTTTTTTAAAATCAATCAACAAATATATCGTATTAAAAAATTGGAATAAATACTTGCCATCTAGCTTTGAAACATGACATTTTCAACGGTATCATATTCACTGATGTTACACAATATATCCATGTATGTTACAAACAAGCTGTGTGTTTCCATTTCATACATAGTGAACCTGTTTGTAATTAATGGAGCATCTGTAATTAATGTAGAATTCTGTCATAGCCCGTATTTTTATAACTTTACTGTGCGGTTTATAGCTATCAACGATGTAAGATTACCAATAAAATTAGAAAATAACCGAATAATTATCAGTCTGGTATTGGCATGTGCGGATACAAATTCAAAAGCATACACAATATACGATACTCTAGTTAAAACATGAATCCCCTTATTCGCATTCAAATACAGCCAAATTACGAGAAGCTTAATCTTTCATATTTTACCCATGGGAAGATTCGTTCTATCAAGTGTTATATGCAGTAGGATTTTAAAAAATAGATCCATTTCAAGACTTAAACAAGACAGTCAAAGATGTAGTAATGAAGCATTTAAGCGTGCAGTACTTAGAACTCCCATAAGCGATCTTGAAATCTGTTCAAGACCAGGGATGTTAATTCAAGCTGTGAAGTATTTGAAACACCCATAAGTGCTTCTGAAATCTCTTCAAGACTAAGGATATTAGGTTCAAGCTTTGAAGTATTTGGAACACCCGTAAATTTTCCTGAAATATCTTGAATACCTTGTATGCTAGATGCAAGAATAGCGGTCTCTTTGGATGATGAAATTCTGAATAAACACCTGAATGAAAATAAATATTTTGGTGTTAATTCCGCGAGTCAGGATGCTATATCCAAAGCGAATATTGAGAATATTTTATATCTCTGGACAGATCCTAAGGACACGAGTTGACATTGCTAATGATGTCCCATGTGCCATGAAGCTGGTAAAAATGACCCTTCTATTGAGATTAGCAAGATTATTCAGGAATTGATGAGGACTGGGATTATAGCATGATTGAGATTGAACTATGCATAAAAACAGCCTTAAAATTTAAATGAAATTACAATGTTAAAAGTTTAGCTTGCCGCTGTTCAGTGCTCTGGTGTTTACTTAATGTATAATCAATTATGACAATGTGCAATAAAGATATTTTCAACATAGACTTAGTGTTTTATTTGCCATTCAACCCTCTTTCCCTGTTGCATGATTGCATAATGAGATCTAGTGTTTTATTTGCCATCCAACCCTCTTTCCCTGTTGCATGATTGCATAATGAGATCTCATGTTCATATTTAACCCTTAGGGTACAATATACTTTCGAACATTTTTTAGACTATTCTGGTGGTTTCTATAGACAAGAGCATGTATTTTGAAGAGGTCAGTCCAGGCCTTTAGAGTATTGTGATGGGTTTTTATAAACAGTGGAAGATATTTTAGTGGTATTGGTACAGTTCTTTAGGATATTCTGATGGCTTTTACAGTCAGATGAATGTATTTTCATGGTATTGACAGAGAGGTTTTATAAACTGCTTCAGATATTTCATACTACCGCGTGTATCCTTTAGGGTTCTGGTAAGAGCATCTGCGAACATGTAACTGTATTTTAAACCAAGGAATGAGTTCTGTGCACAAGCTTTTAGAACATTCTGGTACGTGGAATGAGAATTTCAGGTGTTTCAATGACATTCTGGAAATAGTACGCATTTTTTCGGGGCATATGTACATACTTTAAGATTTCCGGAATATTTGAATGTGATTTATACTGTTTCTAAAGTATTTTTCAAATATGCAGATATTTCAGGGGGAGCAATTGATATATACATTTCAAATGTATTTTGGATTCTGGAACAGGAATTGTAGTGGATCTTAGAAAATCCTCGGTGGTATTTTAGCCACCGGAATAGGAACTGTAGCGCAATTAGTGTGCCATTATGAGCTTCTTAAGCATAGGATTTAGAATATTATGATTGGTTTTATAAGGAGCAGCTCGTATGTTCATGACATTGAGACAGATTTTTAGAGTATTCTCATGCTTTTTAGACAGCGCTGCAGTTATTTTAAAAGGCTCTGGTAAGAGCGTTTGAGTGACTTTCAAGGTATTTCAGGATATGAATCGGGCTTTATCACGAATTTTAGGACACTTTGGAAAACACAGTGGAATTTCATTAGTAACTCATGTATTAACGTAGGTATCTATTCTAATTTCAGGAATTGATGTATTTTTTCACTGATTTTTAATACTATAAGAGCATTTCTTATCCAGTATCCGAACAACATTTATATACTCTTAAAGTCATTTTTTCTAAATTTTGTAAACTTCTATATGTTAAGCACTTAACGTATTAGACTGAGAGGAGTAAACCTTGTGTTGGTCTACAGTTTTAGTATTTTGGAGTAGTCTAAACTAACCTCACACCGAACATCCTAAGCTAATCTATCTCTGCCTTACCTGCTCTGGAACATCATCTCATTACTTATTCTATCCTGTTATCGTCTAACCTAGCCAAAACGTAACCACGAAGCGTAACCATACGTATCAAACGATACAACGAAACGTAACCATAAGTAAAAGCGTAACCAAACGTAACAAACGAAGCCAGGAATGATAACCTACGTAACAAACATAATCAATCGTTAACTAACTTAACCAGAAAACGTAACAATGCGTAACAGACGTAACCAGTAAACGTAACCATACGTAGCCAGGAATCGCAACCATACCTAACAAACGTAACCACAAAATCTAATCACAAAAGGTAAGCCTATGTTACAAACGTAACCACCAAAGGTTACATTTGTATACATAACAAACGTGACCAACCCATTCCTAAGACAATCTATCCCAACCCATTCTTCATAATCTGGACAATCATTATGCGAGCCTAACTCAACCTATCCCAGATTATCCTAACATTAATTCCTCCAGTAATTAACTAGTCTAATCCGATACCATCCCTTATCATCTGTCCTACAATCCAGCATTGGCATTGAATATCCTAACTTAGCCTAAGATAGAATAAACAGACTTCACGTCTAGCCTGCTATCACCTAACCTAGCTCAATTACGTCCACGTAACCTATCTCAATCTTAGCCAACAGTCCCTCATCATCTAGTGAAACGGTCATAACTTAAAACTATAAGCTAGCCCATCCTCTAAATATCCATGACACCATATCATAACCTTACCCAGACTAGCCTAAACTGCCTTTACACAAGCTACCCTATCTTGCCTTTACCCCCCTAGCGTAACCTAGAAGAAGCCTCTTATAGGCTGAATGGAGAGTCTATGCTAGCCTCATCGGATCCGTAATCAGATAAATGCTCCCTTAAATCAAGGACTTTGAATCCTTTTAAAGGAATTCGATAGCATCTGCAGCCATATTTCTCATGTTCACAGTTATTTTCCATGGGTTATAACTATTCTATTACTAGATATTTTAAGGATGTTGAAACCATTTTGTACACTGATAAAAGACATCTTTTGCTATTCGCAGCCACTCACTATGCTTTACAGTGTTCACATATATCTTTGCAATGAATGTGTGTCCTTTTGTACACAAGCCGTCAGTGAAGCCGTTATGGATTGGGTGTATGTATGCAGTATGTGCTTGTGAAGGAGAAAGAGGGAAAACAGTCTAATTGGTTGGCTCTATAAAGAAGCATTTTTCAATATAATTTAATATGTGATTGACTCTATTAAACTGGGCCTAGCGCCATTTTCTGCATACGCATTTATGTTTTCAATGAACTCGGTAGATGCCGTTATCGGGCTGGATTCTATCGACAACTATGGTGAAGAATATGAATTAAGAGTACACAACAGCGGTCGCAGAGACATCCGAATCAGAGAGGGACCGGTTTTTACTTTCTCTACTACGTATAGTAAGTAGGGGAAGTATTGCATTCCAACCAAAAATTCGATACCGAGATTTCACCGGAAATACATGTTTTGAGACCTCCTGAATCCAAAAAAAAGCATTTTTGGAAACATGTCCGTGTGTGTGTCTGTGTGTGTCTGTGTGTGTGTGTCTGTGAACAGCATAACTTAAAAACTAACAGTCGGATAAGCACCAAACTTGGTATTTAGGTTCAGTATCTTCCAGAGATGCGACACGAAGGTTTTCAAGAAAATCCCCCCACCCCAGACTACCCTTTACATGGACGATTTTTCGAAATTTTTAATTTTCTCAAAAATGGCTCTAACGATTTTGATTAAAATATCATATGTTTAAGATAATGTCATGAGAAATGAAACGTATATCTCGAATTTTCTGGGAATGTCTCCAAAAGTATTCTTCATTGTGAACGACTTTTGCATAACTGGTAAACCATAAGAGATAGACAAAATTTTACTACACAAAAAATGTAGATCTCGTTAAAATACACAACTTATGTCATATACATTTCTTTTGTTGAGTGAACCGTTTTCGAGATATTGCTTGTTATTCCCTTAAATTTTCCAATACTTATACTTTTTCTCAAATTCGTTATTCATTTTTTTATGTCCTGGACTTGCAAAGAGAATGGAATGCGCCGCATAGCAACCAGCGTTAAAATATTTGACCATCGCTTAAAAGCTACCATATTCCCCTTGCATCTACAAGAAAATTAGCAATAAGATGCACATCTCGATATCTCGATTAACATAAAGCATATGGAGAATAGGCGTTTGTAAAAATAGATTGTACAAGAGTAGAGAAAGTCATGTGAGTGTAACACATCAGATTTTTAGTAACCGTTTACACACAAAAGCTGGTCACAGACTGTCCCAAAAATCGGTGTCCAGAATTTGTCATACTGTAGCGTGTTTGAGGTTGCATAGTTTTGTGTGTGTGCGTGCGTGAGAGAGAGAGAGAGAGAGAGAGAGAGAGAAGGAGTGCAATATATTTCACCCACAGGTATTAATACATCCCCGTCTCGATATTTTGGACCTGGTTGTCCCCTTCGCTCTATGTTTACAAGCGTTAATGTTATTTCGAAATACACTGTACACCACTCGGCAAAGGCACTTAAATTCTTTCCCTGTATCTAGATCCATGTAGCAGCTAAAGAAAGAGTAATCCCATCTCTTGTTGCAAGTGTTTCACAATCTGTGAAGGTTTCCTCTCGCAATCAATCTCGAATGATTTAACAATAAACTGCAGATGCTCTGCGGCTTCAATGAATGTGTTAGCATGGAGTATGGCGATTTACCATGAGTAAACTTTTTATTCCCTTGTCATTAAGTATGGAATGGGCGAGAAAATTATGTCTTGCATCTGGGAGGAGAGCTTTAACTACAGGCTGAAAGAACTAGTTAACACGTATTATTCTCAGTGTGTATATGTATGCGAAGGTCGAAGTGAATCCTTTTAACTTTTTAAAGAAAGTTTTCATTCGTTAGGCGTGTTGGCAACAAATGTAGCTTTTATTCATGCACTTAAAAATGCATATATGAGAGTTGGTATGTGATTAGCGTTACCCTTTGCGTTATATATTTTGTAACAGTGTTTCTCACGGGTGATGAATCATGTTTAATAGCTGTCTGGGAATGCACATTTGTATTACTTCGCCCACAGGTGGCTTTGAATCTGTGCTAGCTGTCTTTGCTCTAAAAGCCACCACGTGACCGGAAATGCCACTTAAACTGGATATTCCACCAGTGACCTTGAAATTGATGCTGAAGGAAGGTGACCATTAGACCGTCTTTGTTCTAAACCTGAACATGTTTCCGAAAATATCAATTAAATATACACTAAACCCAATTAAAGCCAATCAAATACCAATTAAACCTAATTAAATACCCATTCAACTAATTTAATACAAGTACCAGTTAACTATGTGACCTTGAATTGATGCTGAAGGAATATATAGTGTTTTTCTTATTTATCGATTGGTTTTTCCATATTAAAATAGTTTACCAATTTTATTAAGGTTTTCTGTAGTTCATTTTGCGTTTTGCCAGCAGGAGTGATCCTCTGCAAAACGCATTTTTCCCCATTAGCCTCTGAAAAGAAAAGCTGATAATTACTAGGTCATTTAATGTTTTACAAGGAGTAGGTTTCAGGTAGGTACGGAAGAGGACTTAGCACCTCGAACTACAAGATCTTTTGTGCCTAAGCCGCTGAAGGTATGCTCCCGGGAAGGAGTGCTGAGGTGAGAGGAGACAGAGGGCGGCGGACCAGGAGGCATGAGAGGGCAGAGGGAAGGGTCCCTGCCTTTTACAGATTTATATTCCCCAGATGACAGCTGGTGTAGCCGGCTTCCCTCCCCCTGCAGACTTGCACATCACATTGGGGAGCCCGGGACTCGGAGACCGCTCCCATTCCAGGGGACGAAGATTTACATGGAGCATCCTTTTCCCCTGCTATGCAACGCCGAGACACCCTCCAACAGCTTCAACCCTGAAATAGACAAGCGGATGAAAGGAGAAGTGAAATGAGATTGTGGGTGAAATGGAGGGACAGGAAATTCGGGGGATGTAATGAACCTTTCCAGCATTCGTCTAGCTGCTCGGGTAAACCCCCAAACAAACCATGGGTCACGAAAGTCGGCCGCGGGAACTGAACCTACGACCTCCCGAATGCGACTTTATTGCCTGAACTATTCCACTCAGTAGATAACGGTTTACAATAAAACGATTTAAAATCGTGTTTCAAACCACTCACGAATATGATGAATGATTAATGAAACAGACGATCACCCACATGCAATCTTTTCCGTAATACCAACTAAATGAGTAATACCAAAGAGTAGAATGTGGCCAAAGGGAACTCCATTCTGATTGGTTGCCATAGAATTCCGCCATAGTTTTACTAAATGCTTGGCACCTGCATTCAGCCTAGGGTAAGTACGCTATCTATACTGTTATATTGCAACTGAATCTATGCCGTTTAGATTTAAACGCTCTTAGCAGTAAATAAGGCGGGTTTATTATGCATTTTAATTGTGTGCATATTTACGTATTTCAGAGATGTACATAATTATCGAATTGTGCTTATGGATGCACACGCATACCCGAAAAGGGCTAAAGCTTTTCCTCCAGATCCAGTCCAGCAAAGAATGGGCAGCTATGGTTAGAGCAGAAAGCTAGAACCCTACCTTTTATCCTAAAATTTGTAATTTTTGCGTACAACTTTCAAAATGGTTCAAGTTAAGCTAATTATACCTCTGCCCTGTCGTGCCTGCTGTTCCCCCGTCCTCACCTCACCCCTACCTCATGGGGACATCCCGTCAGGGGCATAGGCACAAAGGAACTTCTAGGACGAGGTGTTAAGTCCCCATCCGCACTTAGTCCTCGTCCTAGTCCTAAGCTAGTTATAGGTACTCGTACATAAGCATTGCATGGAAGCTTTGGGGCTCCTGCATCCTTTGGAAAATATTAGATCTGTGCTCAGCACCCACTGGATTATACATATAAATAATAAATAAAACTTTATATTCCAAAAGTTGTTTATATTGCAAAAATTGTATGTATACAAGGTTATTCAAAAAGAAGGAACAGACTTTAAATATTTATTTTCAATAAAAACAATAGATGGCGATACATGAAAATACATCACTGAATAGAGAAAAGCTCAACATTTTAATTTATGTGTTCAAAATAAGCACCATTTGTTATGCGAGGACGACCAGAGCTTTTCCGTTTGCATACGCAACCATCTTCTATGCATTTATTGCATCAATTGTAAATTTTTATGACGAGTCGACTCTTTGTGAGCTTACAACGAAATGCACGCTGCAATGAAACAATGGATTCACTCCTTGCATAATGCAGAACGCAAAACGACTTATTCGGTGGCGTCGCCATTTTCTCGTAAACAAATACAGCACCGCTGTAGGCACTGAATGGAACCAATAGGTGGGGCTTATAACTTTGAACTTTACTCTATTCAATGATGTGCCGTATGTGTTGCTATCTATTGTCTTTCATAAAAAAAGAATATTCAAAATCTGCTTCTTCTGTTTGAATAAGCCTATATATATAGCTATATATACAGACACATGCACATATATGCATGCGTGTGCACTTAGACCTGCTTCTGTCTTTCGTTTACAATATGTTGAGGGTTACAAGACGTTCCTACGGAAAATCCCTGATATGCTCTGCATTTTTAACTCCTGTCCGCGTCTGGAGGAAGTTTCTGATAAGTTTGGAACGTTCTACATTTTGAGGAATGGTAACATTCTTTAGTTTCAAATTTATTAGCAATTCGAGAAGGATTAGAAAACCATTTGATGAGCATAGTGGATTACTTTGCTATTCCAGCACACGACGCTAATGTTACGAGAGGTTTTTCACTGACTTTTTTCTTTCTTTCTTTTTTCTTTTTTTACAGTAAACACCCGAAGGAAACAGCTCATTGATTGACTGAGTCAAAGGCATTGTTCTAATAAAATATAACTTTGAATATTTAAGTTGTGTCATGATTATATATCAAAGCCAAATGTTTTGTGTCAAGCACACATGTTCCTCACACAAGTATAATTTTTAAGGTTCTTTGACAGCTGTTGTTGCTCTTTCTATTATATTCATACTTAAGAAAATATAAAACCTATGTGTACATGTCTGAGTATAATTTAGGTTTGTAGTTTAATTGTCCTATATTTAACATTTTTCTCTAATGTGCTTCATTTTTGTGTAAACTAATGTCATTTCAGACCACTGGTGTCCTACATTTCATTTTAAAATATCTTATATTCTAAGTATACTGCAGCGTTGTAATTAAGGCTAGGATTCATGCGAAAATGCATGCTTTCTCCTGATAATACAAATTTACTGTTCGTATATAAAACGCTTCTTTTATCACATTACATTACAGCATTGGCTAGAAATGGCTTCAAATTAGCTAGCACAGCCTTAGTTACATGCAATATATAGAAATTATACTCAGCTGTTCATATTATAGGTTAGCTTTGTTATTAATGAACTCGTGCAAAATTAGAAAAAAGTATTAACATATAGATTACAGAACACTTTCCTCACAAAGGTATCACAGATACATAATAATTGTATTTGTTTACTTATTGGTCTACAGGATTTCAGAAATTAAACCCTGTTTCTTATAACCTTGTCCCGCAGACATGCATTGTTCAGCGCTGGGTTTCCTTCTCCTTTTCTCTGGTTAGTTAATGTACACCTTCGAATGGTGACAAAATAATAAACCGTGTGCAGCGCTAGGATAGACAATAAAAACTATATAAATACAGTTGTACGTGTTTTCGTCATCCTGAGAGGCAGGTTTAAACCGAAGGATCCTCCCATTTATTTGTTACTAGGAATTGATATGTAATTAATTGTCATAGTGTGATCATATAAATTCACACCAAGAGAAGAAGAAAAAGAGAAAGTAACAGAAAGTAAATTAATGTAAATTATTAATAATATTTAGAAATTGTAATATATAAGCAGAGACTGTAATAGTATAAAAACAAAACAAAAATCAAGAGAAGATAAAAAAAAACAATAGGAAAGACTTTAAAGTCTTAATATGCAAATGCAATGTGTAGAAACAGCAGTTACAATAAAGACAAACGCTAGCAAGGAGTGAGGTCAACAATAAGTTATCCATCGTCAAACAAGCTTAAAAAGAACAGGACACCATTGTATCGTTTGTGAAGCGGTCGTTGATCGGCGCAGAAGAGAAATTGTTGGCCAAGATAAAGAAGAGAGTAAAGTTAGTGAGAAAATATTTGCCGGAAAGTTGAGAAGACCAGTTTTGTAATTATTGTAACTAATCTGAATCGCGTAACAACCTATTTCACGACAGCAGCCAATGAATTGACTAGTGCATATGACTTTTACCAGATGCAGGGCTAAGGTATATGGAATAGACCATAGATATATAGTTTTGTTACAAGTTATAGTAATGAAAATGGATAACATAAATGAGCATTTCAATGACAATCATTACATTCTTTTTATATATAGTTGTTAGGAAAGTCAGTTATGAAAACTAATATTAATAACACAGGCCAACAGTGATTTTGCTGTTTTAGACATTCAGGCGTTTTTATAGTTATTTACTTGTCCTGATTCCAAAAATGAAGTCCATATTGCCGTATCACATACCATTTCTATCATATTTAACATTTTCCATTTTTATTTATTTGTGCGTCTTTTATGTGATCATGAACCATTACATTACTGCAACAATACCATCTATTGGAATATAGCTACTAAAAGGAAATAGTTGACTGTTTTATGGCAGGTGGCAGCACACACCATTTTGTATTGAGAATTCATCTGTTACAAGGCTTAATAGTTGATGTATAAAGCAAGAAATTAGCACTTATATAATATCATTTTGTTACCTTTATCATATGTAACTCAGTACAGCATAATTGAAAGCAGGTGCTGTGTAAATAATCCAAAATCATTTTGTTATACTTGTGATAGTTTTATTGTGAAGAAGCAGAAAAAACAACCTCATTTGTAAGAAAAGCGTACAAAGCTTTTGAAATAGGACATCAATCCAGATCTCGGGCTCCTCCGTGGACTAGTGGTACTGTGCTATCTTCTAGTTCCCAAGGTCGCGGGCTCAAATCGGCGGAGGGCGATGGACTTTTTCTGGCGTAAAAATCCTTAGCATGGCTTCCTTCGGAAGGGAAGTAAAGCCGGGGTATCTTGTCGTAGATTTACGGCACGTAAAAGAACCTCAAGCCTGATAAAGAGGCCTCTGAGCAAAATTACCCGGTCTTTCACGCCCAATATAGAATGGGACGTTAAGGACCATAGTAGTTAAAGAGCGTCCATAAATAAATCTTAATTTAATTTAGGTCTTGTGCTCCTCATAATGTGTGCAGTGTTTATGTTGAAGACTTACAAAATTGGACAAAGGGGAAGAAACAATCACTTTCTTTTTGGAATACCAATGGTGTGGCGTGAACCTTACAATCACAGTACTGACTTACTTTTGTACATGCAACGTGAAGGGTTTTAATGCAAAGAACAAAACAGAAATTGTATATCCAAACTTTCCATGTGCTATGAGACCAGTAGCCCATGGATCTGGTATTCCTATAACTAAGCCACCTACAGACAGTAGTGAACTTATTTCAGATACAGGCAGTAACAGCGAAAGAAAATCTAGTTTACTGTAATAACATTGCAGACGTAATAAAGAAACTGGGTTGTTACATATTATGATCCACATGAGTGGAGAATGGCCTATATTTGCGGGAAGCAGCACACTTAATATGCTGAAATTTTCAATTTATATGCTAATTATTGTCCCCCTTCTACCTGCCACGCACCACTGGTACCTTTGTGGCAACGAAGGTCATACATTTTGTAATGTTTAATGGAAAAAGGTTAACCGGTAATATGCAGCTGTGTTACTAAGTTCCTCCAGCTCTTGCAAAAGGGACAATGGGATGTAATATAATATGCTTTGCTATAGTCGCCGCCAAAGAGCAGATGCTCAGCGCCAGGAATGTTCCTCATTCCATTCACTCCTATTGTTTACCCCGGCCACCTTCATTATCTGGGAAGCAATAAACTTTTTGCGGGATAAAGCAGCATGCACCTGCGTTCAACTCGCCGCCATCACGGCGCCATACCCACCCCACTGGGCCACATTCATTAACAGAGACCGCCATGGAAGCAATAAACTTTTTTGCGACACAAACGGAATTACAGCAAATATGCAACTGTAGTATACACGCCGATAAAAAGCCAGACGAGCGGCGCCATACCCACCCCACTGGGCCACCTTCATTAACAGAGACCATCAGGGAAGCAATAAATTGCATTGTATTGGTTTGCTGGAATGTCAGTTAATATACAGCTGCATATTATTATACGGTCCCAACTGATTGCTATTATAGCTGGCGTGCCTTTTCTTTGTCGACAAAAGACAGACGCGGTTTTATGCCCCCCTTCCCCTTGTATCCCTCAGTACCAGATTCTTACATAAAGAATGGTCTCTCTGCGCATGTGCAGCAGGAGATAATTCCATTGGATGCAATAATCACGTGACGTGTAAACATCCCCAAGTGTTGGCATCGCCAGGAGGCTTTAGGGCTCTATATAAACAGCTCGAGGGACTTGTAAGAATCATGGCGAGTTTATTAACTCTTTAATAAAATTAAAAACCACGTGTGTGCTACGGTTTCAATTGAAGTGTGTGTCATTGATTTCTACACAACGTTCATTACCATAATTAATATAATGAAAGGTGAGTGAGTTTTTATATAACCATACAAATTAGTGGTGGCTTTTTTACAATGCATTTAATTTTGTTTAAAGGACACAGTGCATGAAGTACGAATCGGTGCAAGAGTACCATATTTTAAATTGTTAAAAAATGTAGAGCTTTCATCGCTGATGCAAATAGTTCTTTAGCCCCTAAAGCATTAACAATCACACAATTTTCTCTACACACTCCTCTTCCATTCACATTCGCACGATTTTCTCTACCCACTCTTTGTTTCACTCTCACAGAGATTTCTCTAAACATTCTTCTTCCTTTAACATTCATACGATTTCTCCACTCATTCTTTGTTTCACTCTCACAGGGATTTCTCTACACATTCTTCTGCGATTAACAAGCATACGGTTTTCCTCCCTTACGATTTTTTTCACATTACAGGCGTTTCTCTACACCCTTTTCTTCCATTAACATACATACAATTTTCTCCAGTCACTCTTTTTGCACATGATAGGAACTTCTCTACACACTCTTCTTCCATTCACATTCACGCGATTTTCTCTACCCACTCTTTGTTTCATCCCCACCGAGATTTTTACACACTCTTCTTCCATTAACATTGACACGCTGTTCTCTATTCGCTCTTTTTGCACATCATAGGGATTTCCCTACACACTTTTCTTCCATTCACATTCACACGATTTTCTCTACCCACTCTTTGTTTCACCCTCACCTACATTTCTACACACTCTTCTTCCATTAATATTCGTACATTTTTTCCCCTACTCATTCTTTTTTCCACCCTCGCAGATTTCTACGCACACAGCCTTCTTCCATTAACATTCATAGGTTTTTCCATACTCATTCTTTTTCCACCCTCACAGAGATTTCTACACACACTCTTCTTCCATTACCATTCATAAGGTTTTTCCCCATTCATTATTTTTCCACTCTCACAGAGATTTCTACACACACACTTTTTCCATTAACATTCATACGGTTTTCACTACTCATTCTTTTCCACCCTCGCAGAGATTTCTACACACACTCTTCTTCCATTAACATTCATACCTTTTCCCTACTCATTATTTTTCCACCCTCTTTTACACACACTCTTCATATATATTCATGTGTTTCCCTACTCATTGTTTTTTCTCAGAGATTTCTACACACACTGTTCTTCTATTAACATTCATACGGCTTTCCCCCACTCATTTTTTCCGCCATCACAACCATTTCTCTACTACCTCTTTTCCATGAACATTCATTTGGTTTTCTCTACTCGTTCTTTTCCACATCCCAATACTTTCTCTACTTATTCATCTTTTCAACAGTTATAAACAAACAATTGAGTTTACATATTTAAACTTTTTCCCACGTAATACTGCAAACACCAACGGAGATGCCAGAGCCACATTCGCCAGGGTGGGAACTTTCGGCTTAGCGTAACAGCCTTGCGTCTTACGGAACCTGCTAATTCCGATATAGCCACAGGCTACAGCACGGCAGCACCCCTCGCGGAAGGGCAGTCATAGGCTGTGCCGTTGCATAACAGCTATGACACCATTGATATTTCTAGCCCCCGTCACCAATATTATCGGGGCGATTATCATACCGCCGCCTCCAGGATTTGAGGATGTCACTCCCGTTACAGAGAGGAATGCTTAGGTTATCTTGGCTTGGTGTAGGGCTATATATTTAGTGTAATTACTGTAATTAATGCTATCACTGTAATGCATGTAATAAATGCAAGCTTAGACTATGTTAGAAAGGGTAAAATCGAGATTATTTTGGGGTGATGACAGCATAGAATGTAGGTCTAGGTTACCCTAACCTGGTTGAACATGGATGCAGTCTAGGTTAAGTTAGGTGATAAGAGGATGGAATAGAAGACAAAGGAACGATCTAGTTTAGGGTAGAAATAGTTACATTCGTCATAAAAAAACTCTAAGTCACATCAGTCATAAGATACATCGTACAACGTATCTCACAACGGACCTGCATACGCTGCCTTCCACCTCCAATGAATTGTTCTAGATTGTTCCAAAAACTAGACTTGAACACCTTTAACCGAAATGTCTCAAGCATCTCTCTCCTAGTATTCTCCTACATTACGTATGGCGGCCATATTGCCCAAAATGGCCTGTGCTATCTCTGTCTTAATCTACCTTCTAGTGTTCATAATTTTTCGTTCGCGACGTATGTCACCTTCAGTATCGTATGCTGGCCGAAGTGATCGCCGCGTGGCATGTTCACTCGCGAAGGTATGTTTGTAGTGTGTTCTGCATGTGAAAAACTCATTTAAGCCGCGACACTGAATTTCCCATTGTTTCGTCTATCACTGGACAGCTTCTGGTCACAGACATTCTTTCGTCATTTTAATTGCTTTTCACAGTTATTTCTGATTAGTTAATTTTCAGTTGCGCGCCCACTGGCTGCTTAGTAGCTAAGTTAAGCCTGTGAATTATTGTTCGTCTCACATTTCTATTCCGTACAAAAGGAAAATAACCTGATAAACTGCTACCAGACTGCCTACGGCATCGCTGTCCATTGTATTCATTCTAGGTTGCTTTAGCGGTCTAGCCTGATTTTCACTACGTTTACATGAATTGCTATACAACTTATGTTATTTTATACATTATTTATGTAATATTGTTGTATTTCAACATATGAATTACTCTAAGTAACTCGTTTATCCTTCACGATTTAAGTTCTACATTTATTTAACTCTTAATGATGTGAAATTCGAGATTCACTAGCGGAATATTCGTCACAATTGGTATACTCAGGTTGAACATATATATTCTGATTTTATAATTTACTGGTGGTGTGATAAACTCGGGGTCAAGAATGGCCCTTGTGGAACTCCAACGAAGGTTACGCTCTTAGTAACTTTTAAACAACGAGCCAATTATTATTTCCTATTTAGTGCGGTATTAGTTATATGGGATTATGGACTAGTCTGCTTCTAAAACAATCTTCATTCATTGGCTAGTAAGTAAAACTCTGTACGTAAAATGTAGGTGTATATGCAAGAGCTTTCCAAAGAAACATTTCAAAGCATTAATGGTTGTCCTTCGGTTGCTATATTTCCCTGGGTTTAGGAGAGGATAACATGATAGCGTTACCAAGAAGCGGAAAACTTTCGAATTACATTTAACTGTAAACTCCGCCCAGATGTGTAGGGCCTCTTCTAACAAATATTGTAACGGTATGCAGGATGTTGCTCATTGTAATTTAATATAAATGATTTAAAAAGTTTAATTTTTGCGTAGTCTGTCGCTTTTTCTGCAAAATAAATTAAAATACACATGTTGGATTAAAATTAATATTGGTGGGAAGATATTTCAAGGAAAATGTTTTCAGGAATTCTAGTAAGTATTGCTTCTTGTCACATTAAGCAAATTAAAGTATCGAAGATACATTGAATTACTGATGGGGAGGCATTGATTTGCAGGTTCCAGGCGGGCAACAACCCATTATTGTATTCGTCCAATTTTATGCTCTAATGAAGTCTTCTTTTACTAGCACTCGCTTTCTCTGCCTAAGGACTTTCTACGATTTTTTGGCAAGTGTTAGTTTTATACCCTCCATTAAATTCATAAACAAAAATGAAACTATTTGGTTGGAGAGAGTAAGTCATACTGTTGGTTTTCGAGTGAAATTGACGACGGAAATTCTTTTATGTCGATTTCTCAAGCCATACATTTGTCGGAAAGTAAGTCAGAATGCGGTGTTATTATCAAGAAGACAAATCACCAAACTGTTGAACATATACGTCATTTGCTTGTATCCCATTAAATAATCGTCCGTGATAAACATGAAATCCGAAAAATATACTTAAATGGTTTTATTTCGGAGTCTTTATTACGGTATTCTACTGTCAAATGGGACTATTGGATTTCCCTCCAGTTTATCGCCAAATGGAAACGGTCACGTTACTAAAATGTTACTGTTGGACACGAGCCAAGTGGGAGGCTGACACAAACTTCACTCTGGAAGTAACAAAGAAAGGCTTATAACCGAGTGGCTGAAGTATACATACCTAACCTCATTGTCGTTCTAAATTGATTTGCTTACTTAGGAATCGTGAGACTGAGGCGATGTGCAACTTTATTGGTACTTCAGAAATAGTACTGAGCTCAAGTGTAACCAGAGCGTGCGGTGGCCATTCAGATACCCGAAGGAATGAATATAGTTTTTAAGCAGTGGCGGCTGTTGCATAAGAGCGAAAGAGCACCTAAACACCTGAGGTGATAACAGGATAGAATAGATGACAGGGCGGTCTAGGTTAGGGTAATTTTAGGTTAGCATGAGTGAAGTCTGGTTAAGTTAAATTAGGAATTAAGAGGATAGAATAGTTGACGAAAGAACGATTTATGTTAGAGTAGGCTTAGACACATTCGTCGTAGAAAGCTCTCAAGTCACTTCGTTCATCAGATATATCATAAAACGTACCTCACAGTGGACGTGTATACGCGCATAACTGCCATCCACCTCCAATGAATTTTAAATTGTTCCAGAACCATCCTCGAACACCTTCAGCCTCCCTCTCTCAAGCATCTCTCTCCTAATATTTCTGTAGTTACGCATAGCGGCCATCTTGCCCAAAATGGTCCGAGCCAACTCTGTCTTAATCTACCTACTCATAATCAACTCTGTTTTGCGACGTAGCCTCCAGGCAATACGGCAAACCGACGCTTGGAGAAGTCGGGTGTAACAGATTTTGGCGCGAAGGGTCCAGAGTTAATGCAGCGGAATAGTATGACGACTTCAGATAACCGGGCAGCCACCCACCACATTCACGCGGTAGCAACGGCGATGAATAATAAAGTTATCAGAATATAAGTCGAGTGCATTCATTTACCTGAGTAGCTAGCAACAGATCCACGAAGTACCTACACCTTGTAGTACACCAAAATGAGATTCGCGCGAACCCCATAGACAAGCCCTGAAAGCAGTTGTCCACTCCCATCCGCACCTAGACATCCCTCATCAAGATCAAAGGTGTGAGACGGCAACTGCACCGTCATACGATGTAATCTAAGCATACAAATGATTCTTACAGAAACATAATGAAAAATACCTACCTGCATCACAGGTTATCTCGGAAGGCGCTATTTCAAAACAAATTTAGTTCTGTATTTTATCCACCTGACGAAATTAAACGGAAATGACAGCCTCAGCGTTTGTGGCTACAGTTCAATGTCCAGTAATCAAACACTAGTCAGTTTGAAACACCGCTGGTGTGTTATTTGCTGAAAATGATTGTAGGAATTACAAACAGTGGCGTAACTGCAGTGGAACAAATGGAGCTCATATATATGACCGTAACAGTATTGAAGCTTAGACTGTTGTAATCGGGAGCGCATACGAAGGCGCGTGGGAGAAGCCACTGAGCAGAGAGAGAGAGAGAGAGAGAGAGAGAGGTAGTACACCGTCTCTTTCTTTCATTCTCACTCGCTAAGCACAGTCATGTGGCTCAGAGCAAGGCTACTACACAACCTGCACTCATCCGCCTTTGTGTGTGCTCCCAACTGTAATGTGTAGCAGTGAAAGTGAGGGATAATAGGGAGCCCATACCACGCCCCGCGCTGGCTCGCAACATGGCCATTTTTATTATGCACATTTTAATGGATTTGGTGTTATCATGAACAATGCATGCAGCACTAACTAACGTTCTCACCTACATTTAATTTACGAACTATCGTTAGTTTTTTTAAAGGCAAATATATGCATAAACATATACTATTATTATACTTATAAACTGTAATAAAACAAGTTTTACCTAGTTATAACACTTAATTACACATAATTTATTTATTTTGATTCATACACCGAGTTGCAGTACTTCGGTTTCGTCAGCAACGCATCATAACACCCATATCTCATGGCTCCGGTCTCTGATTTCATCAACAGATCAAATGTCTGCGTTTACTCTCGTTAGTAGTTTGTTGATATCAAGCTTCAGTTGATTTCATTGATAATGACTACCAAGTGAACTCATTAGACAAAAGAACAATATTATAAGGGAAACTTTTGTTCCTGTTGCACACATTATTATAATTTTTATTGAAATGAATATTTTATTTTTAAACTTATAATCAGGGTTACGAAGTACATTAAAATCCTTATAATATGCATGCGAATATGCTCTTAAAACGAGGTAAAATATGCACATAAAATTTTCACATGAGAGTGTACCCATTAACACTTGCATTTATTGCTAAGAACTAGATGCACATGGCTCCATATTCAAAATAGTATATGAATTGCAATTTACCATATTGTATGATGGGGGCTTTCCATAATCTTCACCTGTTGTCTCTCAAGGTACTCTTGAAAATCTCATTTCAACATCACGTGATGGTATTGGTGTGTACTTAAAAGTTAATAATTGTTCCAAAGAAAGAGATATACCTAAACATTTTACTTCAAGTACATCTCATATTTTGGAGATTTGTTTATAGCCAGGATTTCTTAAATGTACATTGTTTATTTTGTGTTTTATTTTCTGCCTACATCACCTGGAATGGACACCAGACCAGAAATGCTTGTATCCAACAATCTAGCAACTGATTTAAGGGAGGACTGCTATTTCCAGTGTTTTAATTTACAGAAAAATAGAAAAACTGTGCTAATATAAAGGAATTGTTTCCCTAGATTGTTCTATCTAAGAAAACATTCTGTGCTATTTCAATTGAAACAGCATCATCTTATTCTAATGAATTAACAACTTTTATGACTCTGAATTTTTAGAATAATATAATGCAGGTGTCATTCAAATTCCCTAACGGCTTAAAACAAGTTGAGGTGATGATGGTGTATAAGGTGCTACCTTTGTGAACAGTTTAACTCTAGATTCAGATTTAAGAAATACTTTGTTAGACAGCGATGCTTAAAAGCAGGACTTCAAACACGGTGCACACGAGCTAAACCTTTACATTCTTATCGCACTAGAGCGATAATCTTCATTATGACCAACTTTGGTTTCAAGTCCAAACACATCGCAATTGCCCTTTCTATTTGCACATGTTTAATAACTATACTTGGATTGATTATGTTTTACTTTTCATTGTGTCTTTTTACATGATTAATTTCTCATGGAGCTTACGTTATCTCTTCACAATACAAATCGTGATCTTCAATTTATTGCAATTCGTTGTAGAGTTAACCTGTACGTCATATTGACAGCCTTGGGCTTTTTTTATCTAGTATTACGTACATAAAGATTAAATGGCGGCAATTATGAATTCACTACAAACTGAAATAGAAGAGCCAGGTGAAATTGTAGAAGCAGCAGAAAGAATAACACTAAAAGTACTTACCGTAAAAATTCAGAAAGCAATATGATTTAGCATTTCATCACTTCATTGCCTGGCGCAAGGCAAAACATGTTCAAAACAATTTCACTGAAAATGAGTGCTAGCGAATCATCAAAACATGACATCTCAGGTTTAACGTTACTTCTCTTATTTCAAGAACGCGACTTCTCTTAGTTTGAGTAATCTATGTAATATAATTGATATTTTACAAATTCGAGCGCTGTCTAAAAAATAGTATATGCCACACGTGTTAAAAACGGTTTTATCCCCTTGTATCATAATCTACTATTTTTCCATTGGAGATTAACTTATTTACTTTATTGTTTCTGCAAAGTTGAAGAGCATGAATAAGACAAGTTTTATATATATATATATATATATATATATATATATATGCTAGTGGGAAACATTTCTCATAGTGTTTTCCCTGCTGAATCTGTAGCTTGCTGCACGAGTCAAAAATAAAACCACATTATCATATTTGATATCACCAGGCTCTCATAGAGTCAATGACAAGTTGTGTCACAGATGCACTGTTTGTAACTTCTGATGGCAATTTAAGAGGTTATACCTACCTCTTGCTAATTTAGAGCATGCACTATTATGTTTGCAATGCAACGCCCTTCTACATCAACGGTGAAATCCAGAGAAACCCAAATTCTAACTTAATTTGCAAAGTTTAGATTACATTATTGAAACAACGAAGGATGTACATGTCAGACACATGTTGTTTCTCATACTATTCCTGAAAATAATGTAAAATTGAGTTATTTATTTTCCATTAGAATGTCAGCTATTAGAAATGCTCCACAAAGATCATAAGAAAACTGTTTAACTCTAATTTCCATTAATAGACGGACACTTCCACTCCTATCTCACTCTTTTGCAATAATTTCCTTGACATTCGTGATAATATTTTAAAACACTTGAACCCTTTTTTTTCATTCTCAGTGTTTTCTCACATGCCTTAAAATATAAAATACTACCATCTGTAATAATAACATCACTATTAAATTCACTTTGTAAACTCTTAAGCCCTGCTTGTATTACTTTGTTTCACTGCGTACATTTTTAACACTGTCTGTATCCGTCACACCTCATTATTATTCACAAACAAATGGTTGTGTTAGCAAGACACTTCCTTGTTACTTAATCTATTCCAGTGGGGGTTTTTCTATCTCTCAGGTCAAAGTAAGACAGTATCACATGTCTCTTAGGTAGCATTGCATCACTCACGCTTCATGTGATTGGGAATCACTGAATTACTTGCCTCAGTGACACTTGTGCGGATAAAGTGGCATCCCATTTTTATTATTTGCTTCAGTTGGGAGAACAAAATAATTATTGACAACT
Organism: Deroplatys truncata; assembly: GCA_030765065.1. Taxonomy (NCBI): domain Eukaryota; kingdom Metazoa; phylum Arthropoda; class Insecta; order Mantodea; family Mantidae; genus Deroplatys; species Deroplatys truncata. The sequence continues at coordinate 11,853,623 of CM060982.1, read as the reverse complement.
TACAAAAATAACTCCTTTTTAAACAGATCTTTTCCAATCCAAATGTTAAAATGTGCCAAATAAATATATTTACTGATACTTTATTTAAAATAGCATAAACATGTGTTTATGTGCCCAATAAAATTTATTCAGGGCATTAGAACTTTCGTATTTCGTTATCAATTCATTATAGTACTATCAGGATGTAAATAACATGCTTTGAAAAATATTGAAATGCACGAACTTCCTAACCCTCCTTATAACGCATAGAAAAATTTGTTTAAATGCAAAACTCATTATCAATTTATCAAAAATTGAACAGAGTAACCAAAAGATTAACACGAAAACCTGAACACCAACACTAAGCAAGCGTATACCCTAGCAGTTATGTTTGACTACTTTTTTGGAATTTATTTTCGGTGGCTTTGCGTATTCACACACCCGTCACTCTTTTAGTTATGCATTTTATATATTAAGTTTCTATCTGATGTTATCCTTCTCTTCTTGGCTAGGTTATTCTGTTTTATTCTAAAGTTAATGTGTGACATATCAGACACCCGAATATTGCTTTCTTTTTTTCGCGCGTGAGAAGCCTTACGTCGTATGCATATTGTTTGTTGAGACGCTGAGATGTTGAAAGTTTATCCCAGAGTCTCAAACCTAACGGTCTCTGATGATGTTATATATTGGTGTATTAAGTTTTGTGATTATGATGTGTACGCGTTCTATTTCTGTGGTGTTCAAGGAAATGATGCAGCGTTTTTGCTTCAGTTCATTCAAGTTGAAACCGTAGGGTCTTATTTGTGATCTGATGTCGAGATATGTTGAGCAGATACTATGACATGATGGAGTTTTAAGTATAGCTGTCATTGTTGTGTATGTGAATGTATATGTTGGCGTCTCTGATAGAACCATAGGTTCTGTGACCGGGATGTGAGCCCTGTTTTTATTAAATAGTTTTGTTTTATTTGTGAAGTATTACACAAAGGTATGCTATGTTCAGCTAACAACGAATATGTTTTATTGTTAATGGAAGTCAGCTTATGGATTTGTAATAATATGGGATACAATTTCTTATTATTCATTTATGTTCTGCTATTATAATTCACGCTCTGTATGCTAGCTCTATCTTTTTTGTTTGGCATAACTTGGTTGCACAACTGTAAACTATAGTTTTATGCTACCTAAGTGAAAACACATAAGTTAAATAGAAGAGATCGAGAACACTGTTTTGCGTTTATATGGGAAAGGATAGAAAAAAGCGAGGGCTGATGCTAGGGTAGACAGGGGTTGCAGGAGGGAAATGCGTTTATATGGGAGAGGTACGGAAAACGATGATAGGTTTTAGGAAATGTGGTTAACACTGTAATACAAAGAAACGCATTATTCAGGAACTTTAACAACAAAAAAGACACAAGTATAGATCATTTGTACGGTATTCGAGGGGTGTTTATTGGAAACCCCCACCAAGTCTCAGTACGGGGATTTGTGCGAGCCAGCCCACTTAATAAGCAGGAATGTGTATTCATATGTTAATTAGATCCCCCCTCTCCCTGCCACGCTCTTGGTACCTTTTTATGGCAGCCGAGACCACATATTTTGTTGAGTATAATGGAAAGGTTGACAGGCAAGCAATTAAGGTTGTCATTCACGTATCAAAATGAACAATGGTATAATAAACTATGCTTTCTAACAAGAGAGAAGACGCTATTCTCCCCATCCCATTGCCCACACACGTGCACTACCAAACCTGCAACAACCCCTCCCCTCAGCATTTCATTGTCTGGTTTTTATACCTGGCTGCTCTTTCAAGCACCTTCGTATGAACAAAGAGTCAAACTGCCGTCATACCACATCCCCCTGGGAAAGCTTCATTAACAAGGAATACCCGAGCGCAATAACTTTTCCTGCTCGACAGAGAGGCTGACCATACAGCAGTGCCGGACAAGGAGAAATAAATTACGCCTCAGGCATTGTGGTGCCATTCATGCCCGCAGGCAAGCTTTATTAGATTAAAATGTATTTAACAAATATAATTATTTATATTAAACCCTGGTGTATCACTACTGTTTAATCGTTTGTATCTCATGAATGAAAAGAGATAAAACTATACAATAAAAACTAATTATAACCATGGAATATGCCGCGCCATTGACGCATTGTACCAAGTTGACTGGGATAACCAGGTTCGAATCATATGAGCATTTAAAATTCATCTTCCAATATCTTCAGAACTAATTACGATAAAGACGTCGAATAAACTTCATTATGTTTATGTCATTAGGCAGTTTCTTGTGAATGTATATTAGGGTACCTGGCGTCCTGGGTTCGATTCTTTATTTTAATTCTCCATCATCTCAGAAACTAACAGAGATAGAGGTGTGGGCCGAAGCATGATTGATAGCTCCTATGATGGACAATTAATAATGTATATAACTGATAATCGGTAGTCCTTAGTTCGAATCCCTATCTCATTGACATCCTTAATTTTCCTCTATACTCTGCATATATCACTTGGGTTTATGCTGTAACTGCATACAGCTCTTTTTACCATGTCAAACTAATATTATAAATAATTTTGTTCCTGGTGTTCTGGGTTCCAATGCTGATTAAATTCAATTTACTTACAAATTTAATAGCTCATTATATAATTTAGATAGAAACGTCAAATAAAAAGTAAACAGAGTACCCAGTTCCGAAATATCCTTATCATGACAAAAATTACTTCAAAGTACTCAGATCGAATCCCGAAGGGGTGATTTCATATATCTTCAAGTCTATGAATCATACAAGGTTTGAGTAAATATTATATGATAGATGCTGATGCGGGGGAGCTAAATAACTGAAAAACATTTATTAAAGCATTACCAGGTTCGATTCTACAAGCTTAAAATCTTGTAACTCTGGAAAAAATAGATTTCTCGTGTTTGTAGTGAAATGTAATGGTTTTTGCTGCGTAACTGAGCATTAAGCACATAGGAATGTCATATTGTATACTGATTCTTTGGAGAATAAAGGAAGAACTTAAATTGGAAAGAAAACATGAAACAATGCAGTATATACATTTTAGTTACATATATTTAACTAAATAAGGGAGAAAATCTTCTACGCCACCTTTTAAGCTGTACTTCTAAAGTATTGTGGCAATAGAGATGGAGTGAGTGGTGGTGGTGGTAGGCTTTGAATGGAAACATCTGACGGAATGAGCGTGTGAGAATACTTCTCTTGTTGGTGTGACAGTATATACAGGTAGTTATGGTACGGGTTCAAACGTGTTTAAATCCTGTCTCTGGGTGTGAGCTTATATGGCTGAGGTTAATACGCGCAGAACATTAAAATGAGTGGTACACAACAAGCCAGCTTTCATGCTATGGTTTAGAGTTGAATTAAATATTTGGCCAAAATTCATGTTATATCATTAAAAGACATTGATGTGAGTGAAATATCAGAGTTTTAACAGCTTAATCGAGATTAAATTGCATAAGTCATCTCACGATTGGTTTGAAAGTATATAAAAACGAGAAAACATATAGAGAATAAGGAATAAATGAAGCTTAATATAAAAATTATCTTTTTAAAACCTCTAAATACATAAAATATAGGTGTCTACGTCGAACAGGAAATTAATAAAAGCATTACAGCATCGGATCTGAAATGTAATGTTATTTGAGAGGTTCGCTCCTTCTCCATAATTAGGTGTTCCTTCACATGCAATGCATGACACACACACACACACACACGCAGATGCCATACGTATACAAGCATACGCGAACACAGCGGGACCAGCATCTACACACCCCCGTATAGAAACAGACACATATACACTAAACAATCGCTCTCACTCATTCACACAGCAGATGCGTGTGCACACACATACATATACCAGAGCACTTGCACATAAACATGCACTTGCACACCCGCACACACACATAAAATCACATAATCATACACGAACAACACGGAACAAGTAGCTACACACGCATAACACATTCCAACACATCCTGCACACGAACCTGCACGAAGATCTACGGACACGACCGAACATTGATATAAATGCTCAGCACATTCAAAAACCTGGCTCTGAGCACACGAACCTTCACGAAAACCTGTGAAAATACCCGAACGCCTGTATAAATTGTATTTCAATATAAGATATATCGCCATTAATCACCGTTTTATTATTAAAATTCAGTATATGATTGTTCTAAAAAGGTTCGTGTCACGTCTATAATCAGGATACCTTCAGTCACTAGTTTTTATGGTGCTAATGAGTCTAGAGGTGTTTGGAAGAGGGCAAAATAAGATTTTTAACACTAATTTAAATTATTGTGAATTTGTTTTAAATAGTGATGAAAGTTGCACCTAAAAGACTTGAATCGTTTATAGATTACCATTTAGGTAACCTATTTGTTGCAAGTGCAACGCCATATGCTGGAACGAGGAGTTGGAGGAGGAAAATGCTTGAATTTTATGATGAAATATTAAATAGAATGAAGGTATGATGTTACATCATCTTTTATTCATTAAGAAATCCTTACATTCCCAATGAAAAAATTCCGACATTACAATGATTAGCTTAAAATATAAGCTGCATCACATGAGTCAGAGGCTTGTTTGTAAAAACTTTATCATGAATTATTAAACAATACAAGGAGGTCTGTGCAGAGATATTTGCACTAGCTTGAATTGCTATTCTAATGTTGACAGCATCATTTACAACTTCTTCTGGTTGATGCCAGAAATCTATAACAAATATAGGAGCAAATTTAAGAAAATCTTTCCTCTTCAATAAAGTATAATTCTCTTTTTCATAATAACAGTTTTGAAACTTTGAGTGCATATTATACAATGATGCAAATCTCGAGTTTCAAAGTCCAAATTCATGGCATAAGGACAACATTCACTATTAAGGCAAAGTCTCAAATAAGTTATGTTACAATGATCAAAAAGGGAACAGTCTTTAGATACATTACTCGATCTTAAAGTCTGAGCACCCAAAATGACAAATCTCGGCTGCTCCATTTCTGATGTGGTGGCGACATTCCAGGTGAATGATTTAGTTTGCGGCAGAGCAAGCTGAGTATGCGGATCCATGTTCCTAAATGGGAGATATAGTGCTTTGTCAGACTTAACAATATTGAGGATTTCAACCTTTTCAGCATCAGAAAGTCGAATCACTGGCATTCTCCACTCGATTCATACACGTTTAACAGTGGAATTCTCTACACCCTGAGGCGCTATAATACAGTTTTTAGAGTCCTTGGATCGACTCAGCACAAACTCAAAATTGTTATTGAGTATGAGTTCCTTGTGGTCGACAGCAAATTCCAGAAGCATCGAAAGCGGTACTATAGCGTTGAAGGCTCCATTTGCTGCATTCACAATGTCCATGTCTTCTCCAGGATAGCATCATCCGGCATTCAGCAGACGATCAGATTCCATGGGGTTGAGAGCAGCATAGTTGCGTAAAGTTGATGCGATCCCGGGGTTTCGGGTTCGATCAATAGTTGAGCCGTTCATATCCAGTCCAATTTCCTCAAACATGAATGCAATAGCGTTATTGGTAAGCTTTGCAGTAGTAGCTGCTCCATTAGGTTTAGTAATACTCCCCTCGACGTATAGATAACTTCGATTAGGTAATGTACATAAATCCTCAGCTTGACAAGGGATTCCAATCTCATCATTAGAGTCCAGAACTGATGTGTTACACGGCATAAACACATGCTCCTTTTCTTCAGTGATCTTGTTCTTGATTATCGGCGTCTCGGTAACATTGAAGATGTCCAAGATTATAGGATTCTGAAGCCTAATGCCTGGATGAACTAATGATTGCGCGATGTTAACCCGCTGGGTGTCAAGGCAGAGTATGACGCTGGCGTTGAATCACTCCATGATTATATCCTCGACGTCGCTGACTTCTTCTAAAATCTATTGCCATTGCAACGGATGTGAATTCTTATGCTTATATCTTCGTTTCTAAAGTTAATGATATTACTGTTATGGTCTCCTATACGAAGGCTATTTTGCTCTATGAATTGGGTGTTTATGAACAGTAGGTAAATTGGATTTAATGGTTCTTGTGAAATATGATATTCAGCCGCAACACATGGGAAAACTTATAGATCCAGTGTTCACTTTTGCCGTCGATGAAGCAGCCTGATGCAATACTACGCTTGATTCTCATGATCCTCAACTTAAATATATTCACCAGGAAATCGGATTTAGCCAACTGATTAGCTGGAATAACTTTGTCACTGATGCTCTAGAGCGTTCCTATAGAACCATTGGAAAAAATCAACAATGTAAGTACATGTAATTTCAGGCTCCATTGCATTATTATTAATTGATGTAATAAAGAAGACATTCTCATCCACACCTAGCTTATCTCTTATGTATTCATTAATATCAGAAATCTAATAAGATCCATCGGGTATATCAATGATCTTAATTTCATCATTGTGAATGTAATGAAATTGATTGTTACTCTGATCAACATTAAGGATGGAATAGAAGGTTTCAACAAATCAATAGAGCAATCTCATAATGACCCTTTGGATCTATCTGAAGAAGGGGATTCAGGTGTGTAGTTAGAACAGGTTCGTTGCCACTGACAGCAATGGTGTAACCCAAGGGTGGCGAAAACGACTTCCTTCCGCGAGTCACCAAATATGCAACACGCACTGCGTCAGTCAGTAGCATGTGAAAATCAAACGGACGGTTGCAGAGAGTGAACGTGCGCCTGCGAGTCAAAATGCCTCGCGAGTCACATTTTCGCAACCTGTGGTGTAACCCATTGCGATAGAAATTCCAAGCATAAGTGACCGCAGATGATTAAGCTGAAACTCTGAAACCTCTTAGTGTTATACAGAACCTTAACACCTCTGAGGGACCTTTCAATCTCTTTTGGAGGCTTCAAGTTTCCAAAGCTATCGAAATAAAATGACACGTTGCCATCCTTCTTTATGGCAACCCAATGAGTAACTTCATTCTCTGAAGTATCGAGATTGACAATAATTCACTCTTTGTAATGAGGTATTGAAGGTAGCTTATTGATGCACCTCTAAAATGAGGAATCTTTAAACGTTGGGCATACAACTCGAGATCTATGTTACTTGATGCTTTTTCCGGACAAGCATAGCGCTCCGAAGTTTTTTAATTCCCTATCTTGCTCCGCCTCCTCTTCGATTCGGTGTATCACGCCTTATTCTTCTTCACTCGAATGCCTTTCCCTCTTTCTACAATATCTCTGTTATGTCTCATCATTTCAGCAAGATGTTTATCTGCAGCCTTTTTTCCTATTTACGGCTGTAGTAATTTGTGATGCACCTCCAGCGGTAGCACCTAGAGCTGCAATAATTGGTAAGAAACGTAGAAATCATCCCGGTTTCACCAACAGACACCTTTCAATCAATTTCTCTGTTATGCCTCAACATTTCGGCAACCTGTCTATCTGCAGCCTTTTTCTTATTTACGGCTGTAGCAATTTGTGCTTCACCTCCAGCGACAGCACCTAGAGCAGCAATAATTGGTATGACAGTTAGAAATCGTTCTCGTTTCTTCTTCTTATATCCAGCACCAACAGCCTCCTTTCCCTTCATAATTGTTGTTACTAGTCGCGCTGCCAACTTTTCGCCTAATGCAGCATTAGATAATGATCCTCTTTTCCACGCCTTTTCAGCCAAGATCTTGTCTGCAATGTTTCTCGAAGCAGAGTCCTTATGCTGAGCGTAGGCAATGTCGTGAAGTTTGCGCGCTTCGTCTAATGGGTTGATTCCGGGGTCCCTTCTCTTTAATCTTTTTTCTAGCTTTGTCCTAGGTACGCAGTATCTGTATCCCGGTAAATGCGCTTAAATGGCATTCGGTTAATGAGTTAATTAAACCGGAACCTCTTGCGACCTTAACCTCCTTAGCTCTCATGGTATACTAATTGATTTTATTGCTGCATGCTTCCTGTATACTCTGTCATGGCCTACATTCATTAGCATATATACATTAAGTGTGATTTATTTTATTTTTAGCCTCTACGATGGAACTGGTGAAGCAAGATTGTACGCTGACTATTCAGGTACTAGAATTTGAAAGCGACTTTAGACACGAACTTCATGGAAAGTTGTTTCCTGTCATGTTAGAACACTAATTCTGGACAGCTCCAGCACGTAACCCCCCTCGCTAAAATGTAGCCCACCCTCATTAAAAGGTAACCCGGTCATGCCAAAAAGGTAACTCCCTCACGCTAAAAAGGTAACCCACTAACGCAAAAAGGTAACCCATTCACGTAAAAAGGTAACCTACTCGCGCTAAAAGGTAAACGATTCACCCAAAACGATAACCTTTCACTCGCTAAAAGCTAACCCACTCACGCAAAAAGGTAACCCACTCATGCTAAAAAAGGTAACCTATTCATGCAGAAAGGTAACCCACTTACGCTAAAAGGAAACCCCCTCACGCAAAAAGGTAAGCCGCTCACGCAAACAGGTAACCCACTCACGCTAAAAAGGTAACCCACTCACGCAAAAAGGTAACCCACTCACGCAAAAAGGTAACCCACTCACGCTAAAAACGTCGCCACTCTTCTCCTGGTTAACACAGCTAATTCAGATAGTATCAAGGGTATTTACGCTAATTCAAATAGTATCATAATGAGGATAGATTCCATGGTTTGGAAGACGGCGTAGTTGAAAACAATTTTCACGGATGATTCTGCTAGTTTCATAGACAGATTTCAGGAGTTGAGTGCAGCATAGCTCCGTATGGGTTCACAGACAATTCAGTGGTATTGTTGATATTTAGAGCGATCAGAGTAGTATCACAGGTATTCGTCATAATTTTGATCAGCGATTTGTAGCATGGCTATTTAAGTTAATTTTCATGTGATTCGGGAAGTATGACAGGTATTTAACTCATTTTAACAGGTAATTCAGTTAGTATCACAGGTTACACTACCTTTATATACTTGTTTCTAAACCTTACAAGCTTTTATATGTAAACAGCCAATATATGAGACGGTAGGGGTTAAACAGTGAGGGTATACTGAAGTAGCATAAACTAGCGCATCTGCATGGTTGAGTAGATATTATAACGTTTTAGTCAGCTTTACTGTTTTATAAGCTTACATTTTTTGTCTAAGTGCAGCAAATTTATCAGTTAAATAATTGCTTCATTAGACAAGGATTGTAAACGTAGACGTCTCTTTCCTGTATCTAGGTTTGACACTAACACTAGGATTTGCTCCTAATGGCAGGGTTACCGCCTCCCTTCCATCTTCTTCTTTCTTCACCAGGTGTATGCTAGGTGTATACATGGGCAAACTTATATTTTTTATGATTGTAGACTCGCGGAAAAAATCTTCATCTTCGGGTTACATTCTTTTAAGCTCTGTATGTAATAGTGTAATGTCCATATGCATATGTAGTTACTCCATTCTTTGCAATAACTCTTTTATCATCACAAGGAGTCAATGTGATTTTATTCACTTACACGTTTGTAACAGCGTGCTCGCGTGACAGGATTAGATTCATGGGCGTTCTAATGATTTGGCGGGTTTTAAGACAGTCCGTATAGCTGTCAAATGTACTCTTCTGCTTAATAGCACTACGGTTTATACCTTTAATTTTTTTATCATCGAGCCTTGAATATCTAATGCGTACATCTTAGGTCGTAGTCCAACAAAGCGTAGGATGATTTTGCTATTAGCCTCATTTTTTAAATTTCCCCAGCACCTTTTTATTCTGAGTAGAGCGGCATATATGGTTGACAGGGTTATCAGCTGTATCCAGATGCTCAAGAAAACGCAGTTTGTCTCGGTACACATCTTCAGTTACACGATGAATGAATGAATCAGTATCCATATACGTAAGCTTCAGGTTTTCAGCTCCGTAATATGGCAACAACACATGATAATGATAGTGGTACATTAATGTCTTGGAGATGTCCAACACACTCATACCAATTGATATGGGCTTGTTGAATACAATCTGACGAGAGGCCATATGTACAGCAGCTAGATTAGCAGCATATATTGTCCTATCGATAAGGCTTGGCGATCAACTTCTCCAAAGTCTTATTTGTCACCAGTGGCATATCTATACGGTTACGCAGATTTTCCATGGTTTTTCCAAACATGGCATTGTTGAACAGTTTGTAGAGATCCTTCTCGAAATCATTTGCAGCTTGTTGTCGTAGTCTGTTGTTAAATTCAATATGTTTTAACCACCGAGACTGTAGGAATTGTAGCACATGATGGATCTTTGTTAGCCGTAGCCCATGATTAATGTGCTACATAGTTCTTTCGGGATCGCAGATGAGGTATCAGTTTCTTTGTACTCGAGTCCTTGGGCTTCATACTCTCAGGCAGGAAAGGTAGATCGTTATGTAGATCATGAAGTTCTGCAAGATACTTGATGTCAACTTCTAATATGTACCCCTAAGGATCATCTTATTGTAGTGTTTCCAAGTCAATTTCTTCAGCTGAAACCCACTCAAATCTACCTTAAGGGACGGCGTGGCACCTTACCCAACCATACTGATCATTGTCGTCCTCATATGTAATAAAGTGGGTTGGTCTCGACGGATCATATTTATCAATATAAGTGTTATTAGCCTCTCCATACCTATGGGAAACTTGACACAAACCTTCTCTTATACATGATTCCACCATGAGTAGTTGATCATAATCTTGTAACAGTTCCAACTCGATTCCGGTATACAGTAACATGGCATCCCATGTAAATCCTAGAGAGGTGAAATAATGTCCTGGATCAACTTTGTGTGTTTTGAGGGTTAGATCTCCAAATGTCACAAAGTCATCAGCTAGAAGAAGTACATCTGAGGTTATGCAGAGAACGTTGTATTCTCCCAGATTTCTCGCATTTAACAACTCCCATACATTTCTAGCATGATTGTAATCAGTTGTAGTAGTTTTTTTCTTCATTTAATTTATTGTAGAAGGTGTCATTAGCAGGCAGGCAGGTCTCGTTCAAAACATTCCATGACGTGACGAAATCATGGGGAAATACCCTCTTACGAGTCATCAACTTCAATTTGTCTTCTCAGAAGTACCAACTTATCCAATCTTGTACTGAGGAATCGAAAGTATCCACAAACGGAAGTTTTATATCTCCTACATACTTGGTGAATGAAATATAGCTTTCTTCAGAGCTAGGAATTACCTCCATCCGCTCACTTGTACAGCCCAGCTCCTTGACAATGAAATGATAGTCATACCCACTGAGGTTGTGCATGAAAACTGGAATATACTTAGATGGTTTGCAGGCTAAATTACATGCATTATATGGACTTCCACGATATTCACCACTGATGTGATCATGGTCGTGTATTTTGTAGTTCTCCTCAGCAAAGGGTTTTACGCACAAGTAGCATGACGTAGGAGACTCAAAATCCTTTTGCTGTTGGGGCGTAAGTTACAGCGGCTTGGTAGATTTGTATACGTTATAAATCTTCTTTGCAAGAGATGACAGGTATTCCATAAAAAGCTGAGCAGCATCATAACCACGATAAACACAGGGTTGCTTAGGAAGAACAGTTTCAGTGTGTTCAACACTGGATGATGGCTTCACGTAAACGCAGCTCATAGGTATATGCCCTTGATAACGGCCTGTAAAGAAAGTTTCAGGATTGGGTATACACGTATGACATGGAGTGAGAATAATCTCAAAATCAGCACAGATGACATAAGGTACTTTCAGCATCCTTTCAACATTTTTAAACCGTACAATTGAGATCTCCTTGGTAGGCATAACTACCTTTGCAACACCATGTAGATTACAGATTGCTGCATGCTCTTGTAGTTTTTCCAACCCACTTCGTCCATATCGATCTTAAAATGTATAAAGCGGCGCTTGCAGTTATAAACACGCCCATTACATTTAGTTTTCTGATCTCGAACGAGCTTCTCAAAATTCTTTATATATACTTAGTGATGTTTTCCGCTACTGTCACTCAATAGTAGCAGGTCACGGTGTTCAGGTAGTTCAGTCTCTGCAACCTTTATTGGATACACTTTATGCTTCTCATCCAACCCAAAAACGTTGATAGACATCCTGTTAAGCTTCTCAAATTCAGGTATTTGAGAAAGTGGAGTAGGGCAAGAAACACAGCTGAAGTCATATCTTGAAGTTGCTCGTATTTGCCTACACGATGTGCATTCTTCCTTGTGAATTTAGCTATACAGAATACATGAAACTTTTCTCGTCGGTACAGTTCTGGATGTTTATGCAGGCTTGTATAGCTCCGACAGATGATGGTAGTGGTATGTAGCTACTTCCTCGTAACGGATTGTACCTGATACAAAGGTTAACTTCTTCCACAGCAAGCAAAGCCCAGCTGCTGCCTTTAAGCTGCGACTCCTCCATTTCAGTGACCAATGTCTTGTATTTGTTTTCCAACTTTGAGTCGAGATCCGTTTCTATAAACACAGGCTGATTCGGTGTTTTAAATGTTTTGTCACAGGTTACCCCGATACTGTTAACAAATCGGCACTCGGCTAGCAGATTAATTTTCTCACTCTTGTGAATAACAAGCTCTTTATGTAAAACCTGGATTATCCGTTGTTTTGTCTCCTGTAGATGCATATTCAGATCCTTAGATGAATCGCATTGTATAGAATACAATCTCAATCGTCCTTCGAACGATGTCTCGTCTTATTTCATGTTATAATCCTGTTGAGAGTAACTGATGTTTAGTAGGCTCCAATCTGATTTTCTTCTGAGGACTGCTTATTTCACATACATCTTCATGCTGCTGTCCTTTATAAGCATCATTGAAGGTTACATTACAATGCATGCATTTGAAGAGCTTCTTGCAGCTCATCTGATGCCTTCTCTTGTCATAAGCTCGGAGGAATTTCTTCCCGCATTTGCTACAAGAGTATCCTGATGACTAGGAATGATATCCTTATGCAGAGTTATTCATCCTTATTCTTGAGGTAATAACGTATTAATCTTTCTTCAAGGAAATATAGAACTCTTCACCTTGATAACACACTAGAAAGCTGATTATTCCTGGAGAGAACACAACGTTAACACATCTAGACTCATTAGCACAATAATGACTATTGACTGAAGGTATCCTAATTATAGAGCTGACACGGACCTTTTTAGAACAATCACATACTCAGGTTTAATAATAAAACGGTGATTAATGACGATATCTCTTATACTGAAATACACTATGAGATCAAAAGTATCCGGACACAACACAAATATACGTTTTTCATCTTAGGTGCATTGTACTGCCACCTACTACCTGGTACTCATCCGCGACCTCAGTAGTCATTAGACATCGCAAAACAGCAGAATGGGACGCTCGATGGACATCACGGACTTCGAACGTGGTCAGGTGATTGGGTGTCACTTGTGTCAGAAGTCTGTACGCGAAATTTCGACGCTCCTAAACATCCGTAGGTCCACTGTTTCTGATGTGATAGTGAAGTGGAGACGTGAAGGGACATGTACAGACAAAAGCGTACAGACCGACCTCGTCTGTTGACTGACAGAGACCGCCGACATGTGAAGAGGGTCGTAAAGAGTAATAGGCAGACATATATCCAGACCATCACACAGGAATTCCAAACCGCATCAGGATCCATTCCAAGTACTATGACAGGCGTGAGGTGGGAAGCCCTGGATTCAATGGTCGAGCGGATGCTCATAAGCCACACATCTCGCAGGAAAATTCCAAACGACGCCTCGCTTGATGTAAGGAACGTCAACATTGCACGATTGAACAGTGGCAAACGTGTGCAGTGACGAATCACGGTACACAATGTGGCGATCCGGTGGCACGGTGTGGGCATGGCAAATGCCCGGTGAACGTCATCTGCCAGCGTGTGTAGTGCCAAATGTGAAATTCGGAGGTGGTGGTGTTATGGTGTGGTCGTGTTCTTCCTGGAGGGGACTTGCACCCCTTGTTGTTTTGAGTGGCACGATCACAGCGCAGACCTAGATTGATATTTTAAGGACCTTCTTGCTTCCCACTGTTGAAGGGCATTTGGGAATGGCGATTGCATCTTTCAACACGATCGAGCACCTGTTCATACTGCACGGGCTGTGGCGGAGTGGTTACACGACCATAACATCCCTGTAATGGACTGGTCTACAGAGTCCTGACTTGAATCCTATAGTACATCTATGGAAAATTTTGGAACGCCGACTTCGTGCCAGGCCTCACCGACCTACATCGATAGCTCTCCTCAATTCCGCACTCCGTGAAGAATGGTCTGCCATTCCCCAAGAAACATTGCAGCAGCTGATTGAAAGTATGCCTGCGAGAGTGAACGCTGTCATCAAGGCTAAGGGTGAGTCAACATTATATTGACTTCCAGCATTACCGTTGGAGGGCGCCACGAACTTGTGCGTCATTTTCAGCCAGGTGTCCGAATACGTTTGATCACGTAGTGTACATGTTTAAACAGGCGTTCGGGTATGTTCACAGGTTTTCGTGAAGGTTCGGGTGCTCAGAGCAGGTTTTTTGAATGTGCTGAGCATTTATATCAATGTTCGTAGATCTTCGTGCAGGTTCGTATGCAGGATGTGTTGGAATGTGTTATGCGTGTGTAGCTACTTGTTCCGTGGTGTTCGTGTATGATTATGTGAATTTATGTGTGTGTGCGGGTGTGCAAGTGCATGTTTATGTGTAAGTGCTCTGGTATATGTATGTGTGTGCACACGCATTTGCTGTGTGAATGAGTGAGAGCGATTGTTTATGTGTGTATGTGTCTGTTTCTATACGGGGGTGTGTAGCTGCTGGTCCCGCTGTGTTCGCGTATGCTTGTATACGTATGGCATCTGCGTATGTGTGTGTGTCATGCATTGCATGTGAAGGAACCCCTAATTATGGAGAAGGAGCGAACCTCTCAAATAACATTACATTTCAGATCCGATGCTGTAATGCTTTTATTAATTTCCTGTTCGACGTAGACACCTATATTTTATGTATTTAGAGGTTTTAAAAAGATAATTTTTATATTAAGCTTCATTTATTCCTTATTCTCTATATGTTTTCTCGTTTTTATATACTTTCAAACCAATCGTAAGATGACTTACGCAATTTAATCTCGATTAAGCTGTTAAAACTCTGATATTTCACTCACATCAATGTCTTTTAATGATATAACATGAACGTTGACCAAATATTTAATTCAACTCTAAACCATAGCATGAAAACTGGCTTGTTGTGTACCACTCATTTTAATGTTCTGCGCGTATTAACCTCAGCCATATAACCTCAGACCCAGAGACAGGATTTAAACACGTTTGAACCCGTACCGTAACTACCTGTATATACTGTCACACCAGCAAGATATGTATTCTCACACGCTCATTCCGTCAGATGTTTCCATTCAAAGCCTACCACCACCACCACTCACTCCATCTCTATTGCCACATACTTTAGAAGTACAGCTTAAAAGGTGGCGTAGAAGATTTTCTCCCTTATTTAGTTAAATATATGTAACTAAAATGTATATACTGCATTGTTTCATGTTTTCTTTCCAATTTAAGTTCTTCCTTTCCATCTTCCTTTATTCTCCAAAGAATCAGTATACAATATGACATTCCTATGTGCTTAATGCTCAGTTACGCAGCAAAAACCATTACATTTCACTACAAACACGAGCAATCTAATTTTTCCAGAGTTACAAGATTTTAAGCTTGTAGAATCGAACCTGGTAATGCTTTAATAAATGTATTTTAGTTATTTAGCTCCCCCGCATTAGCATCTATCATATAATATTTACTCAAACCTTGTATGATTCATAGACTTGAAGATATATGAAATCACCCCTTCGGGATTCGATCTGAGTACTTTGAAGTAATTTTTGTCATGATAAGGATATTTCGGAACTGGGTACTCTGTTTACTTTTTATTTGACGTTTCTACCTAAATTATATAATGAGCTATTAAATTTGTAAGTAAATTGAATTTAATCAGCATTCGAACCCAGAACACCAGGAACAAAATTATTTATAATATTAGTTTGACATGGTAAAAAGAGCTGTATGCAGTTACAGCATAAACCCAAGTGATATATGCAGAGTATAGAGGAAAATTAAGGATGTCAATGAGATAGGGATTCGAACTAAGGACTACCGATTATCAGTTATATACATTATTAATTGTCCATCATAGGAGCTATCAATCATGCTTCGGCCCACACCTCTATCTCTGTTAGTTTCTGAGATGATGGAGAATTAAAATAAAGAATCGAACCCAGGACGCCAGGTACCCTAATATATATTCACAAGAAACTGCCTAATGACATAAATGTAATGAGGTTTATTTGACGTCTTTATCTTAATTAGTTCTGGAGTTATTGAAAGATAAGTTTGTAATAACTCCTAGGATACGAACTGAGGTGATAAGATCCGCCCGAATAATAAGAATAAGAATAATAATCATAATAAGAAAATTAATAAGCATCTAATCAAAATAATGAGGGAATACCAATAAGATGGTGAATAAAAGAGAATATTAAGGATTAGAAAAGGGGGGAATAATATCATAACGAGAGAAATAAAGTAAAGAGCAGATACAAAAAATAATCAGAACGTGAATTAAAACGTAGAAAACGAGTATTTTAGAACGACGAGACCTGTCAAAAACTGTATAAAGGATGGAAGGCTTAGGTACGTACAGGAAAAAGCATATTAGCAGACGTTTAAGTCTATAGACTTGTGGTGAAGCTCACAGGAAGCGAAGACAAGAGAACGGAAATCTAATTCAGTCAAACGCACAGAAAATTAAGTCAAGCGCACAGAAAATTCATTCAAGCGAACATAAGATGCTAATAGCAGACGCGGACGAGGTCAGAGCGACGATATTACGAGCCAGTGGAAAACGAAGAAAAATTTAGATAGCTGACCAATAAGAAATGATAAACGTCACGTGCATAGTAAAAAGATAGATCGAAACTATAAAAGAGGCGTGAAATAGAAAATTATTTATGAGGGAGAGCAATTTGTAAGATGCTTCACTTCGTGTCGTGACGTGAGGGAAGAAGTAGAGATGTTAACGTAAATCACTTTGTATCGCTCAGGGTAGCAAGGTAGATGTAGAAAATCAGAGCATTTCATATAAGAGATGGAAGCAGTGTAGATGTCAAAAATTAGGTATTTAAGTAATTTAAAATTAGTGTAAAGTCAAAGTGAGTGAAGGGTAGCTAGGAGATAACAAAAAGTCAAGTCAACGTCGTAACATGTTTCAACTTCTAAACGTACTTAAGAAACGGTAAAGCACGTAAACAATAGCAGGGGCTCATAGTCAGAACCGCGTCTTGTGTGAAGGGTATTCGGACGAGGACAACAGTGTAGATCTTCAGTAAAACGGGCCATCTGAGCGGAGACAACTGAACTTCATTCATCTCCCATCCACACTCCCTGAGGTAAGAGTCCCACAACCAACATTCCTCTACCTGAGTAGCCGACAGCAACATCAATGCTTCCGAATAATCAACCCAACACCAAGAACCAACCCATTACTCATACATCCCCGCCACAGAACACGGGCATTCACAAGAAACTAGCTAATGATATAAACGTAATAAAGTTTATTCGACGTCTTTATCTTAATTAGTTCTGGATTTATTGGAAGATGAATGTGTAATCACTCCTATGATTCGAACCCGGGCATCCCAGTCAACTTGGAACAATGCGTTAATAGCGCGGTACATTCTGTGGTTATAATTTGTTTTTATTGCATCTTTTATCTCTTTTCATTCAGGAGATATAAGTGATAAAACAGTAGTGATACACCAGGGTTTAATATAAATAATTATATATGTTAAACATTTTAATCTAATGAAGCTTACCTGCGGCATGAATGGTACCACAATGTCTGAGGCGTAATTTATTAATCCTTGTCCGGCACTGCTGTATGGTCAGCCTCTCTGTCGAGCAGGAAAATTTATTGCGCTAGGTATTCTCTGTTAATGAAGCTTGCCCAGGGGTATGGTATGACGGCAGTCTTATTCTTTGTTATTACGAAGGTGATTGAAAGAGCAGCCAGGTATAAAAACCAGACAATAAAAAGCAGAGGGGAGGGGGTTGTTGCAGGTGTAGAAGTGCACGTGTGCGTCAATCGGATGGGGAGAATAGCGTCTCCTCTTTTGTTAGAAAGCATACTTTACTATACCATTGTTAATTTTGACAGGTGATGGACAACCTTAATTGCTTGCCTGTCAACATTTCCATTATACTCAAGAAAATTTATGAACTCAGCTGCCAAAAAGGTACCAGTGAGGCGAGGCAGGGAGGGGGGAGACCTAATTAGCATATGAATACGCATCCCTGTATATTAAGTTGGCTGGCTCGTACAAATCTCCCCTACTTGGTCTTCGGTTTTTTTTTCACTAAAGAGCCCTCCTCGAATACCGTACAAACGATGTATACTTGGGTATTTTTTTCTTTGTTAAAGTTTCTGAATAATGTGTTTCTTTTACAGTTTTAACCACAATTCCTAACACCTATCATCGTTTTCTCGTGCACACTCTTCGAGAGACAGTGGAGCCAGAAGGATCGACAGCAGAGTTCTTCCAACCTTGGCGTAACGCAGAGCGGCTAGCTAGCTCTTCCAGCCTTTTTTGGCGTGACGCAGGGCAGACAGCAAGGTCTTCCAGCTTTACAGGTTGAGGTAGAGTAACCAACCGCTTCACAGCTGACCGGCAGTCGACCGCTCAGTCGCCGCGGACGTTAGTACGATCTCACCGTCTATTAAGCACCGCGTGCTCCGATAGTACCCTTAGCAGCACAGCTCGGCGAACAGTAAGGCCCTAGCCACCGTCTCTCAGGGTTCGGAAGTAGGCGCACTTTGTGTTTTCACACTGTGTCCGGCCCTCTACTGGTCACGCTTTTAGGCAGCCACTGTCTGTTCTTTACAACTCTAACTCTTCCTTCCTCTTTGCATCACAGCGCTTTTCCCCGCATAGGCTTCCGCTCCAGTGGACTATAACCAGGACAGTAGCTCTGCGGTTCATACATTCCCACTGGAGCACTCTTCTTCTTCTCCTTCTCCTTCCTGTACTACACCAAGCACATAAATAGAAAAAAATGCCAAGTACACGCGGTCAGGTAACGCGAACCACTGATCCCTCTCCTGATCCTCCCGACACCCCTGATCCCCAGACCCCATATCCAACCCTAATGCTTCCTTCTCGTCAACGGACTCATTACCTCTCCACTCACACCTAAACACCCATCGACCCCTGCCCCCACCAGCCAACCTTGGTGCCCCAAAGGCTACCAAGCTATCCACCACCTCCTCCTCGCTTCCTAACCTGCAACCAGACCAACCTGGCCCCTCAGGCCTAAGGAACGTCGTTCCTTCCGCAACCACAACACCTTCACGTCTTATCCCATGTCCATCCCCTGTGCCCTCAGCCTCGCAACCAAGAGCACCAGAACTCGCATCTGCTCCTGCGAACACACCCTCCCAACCGGATGTGACAGGCTCAGAATCGCCAACTATTTGCCAGAGTCCGACTACAAGATCATACGCTCAAGCTATTTCCATCAGTCTACAATCCCCCATCTACATACACAAGGGCCACACAGTCGAATTAAGTAAGCTGCTCACTGATTTTGACAGGGAATCCTTCAACGAGGGCTACAATGTACAAGTATCAGCAATCTCAAGAGACTTCCAAGTGCGAACGCGCTTCGAATCTGACTATAGACAATTCGCGCGCTTTCTCGAAACACGCGACATTAGCTTCCACTTAACTCCGAGGGACACCAACAGGACTCACAGGCTAGTCTTAAAACCCTTCCCTATGGACCATGCCGAAAAGGAAATCAAAGACGTTCTAGAGAACATGCAAATCCACGTATCCCGAGTCCAACAACTTAAGAAATACAACGCGGGCAGAATGCCCCTCCCGGTGTACTTGATCGAAGTACTCTTAGATCAAGACCGGGAGGTGCTACTCGCTGTAGATGAGCTCCTTCACTGCAGAGTTACAGTGGAGGACTACAGACGCTCCGTTTTGCCTATCCAATGCAATAAGTGCCAGCGCCTTTGCCATTCTGCTGATCAATGCAGATCCTCAATGGCATGCTCCAAATGCACTGGTGCCCACAACTCTTTCAGTTGCAACATACCCCCACCACTGCAACATCAAAGCGCCCGGGCTCCCATGGCATGCCGTCATGGACATGGCCATAGGCGTACTCAACCTACTCCTCACAAAACCACTGGACACTGACAGACTAATGATGGAATACGCCCAGTTCTTTGCTCTATTCCTACAACAGGAATCTTTATACGAGTAAAGTAACGAGATCACTCCACTACCGGCTAAATGGCAGGCATGGATAACGACCAATCGCTGCGTTTACTGACATGGAACGCCAGAGGGGTACGCCGCAAAAAGCATGAATTAATCTCCTTTCTTCAAACACACGACATACACATAGCCCTATTAACAGAGACCCATCTGAACACCACAGACAAACTTAACATCCCTGGCTATCTCACCTACAGAACAGACAGAAACCGACGCGGGGGAGGTACCGTGGTCGCCATTAAGCGAGACATCACACATAGCCACGCCCACATTCCCCCATTGGCCCGCATAGAAGCAACGGCGGTGTACATAACGCTAAACCAGACCAGAACAGCTGTAGTTGCAGCTTACAGCCCTCCGGGTGATATCGACATCATACTCGCACTCGATAACCAGATTTTAATCGACGGAGATCTTAACGCAAAACACATGCTCTGGAATAGCAACTATTCAAACACGGCAGGAGTCAAGCTTCTCCAGCATGAAAACGCGCCCGACTACATCATCTCCCTCTGAGCCAACATTTATACCATACCAGGTGAATAGTCAGCCCAGCATCCTAGACATCGCCATCATCCGCAATATCACGCAACTCACAACACTGAAAGTCATTAACGGACTATCATCAGATCATCTTCCGCTACAAATCACACTACATTGCACACCGAATACACACCACCGCCCCTAGACACAACTTCAACAAGTCCATCTGGCCACCTTTCCAAGAAACCGTAAGCACAACACTTATCCCCGCAGACATGCAAACAACTGCTGATCTGGAACGAGCAGTCAATCAAATGGAAAATGCTATTAACTTTGCAATTACACAGTCAGTACCAATCAATCGGCAACGAACCTTCAATCCACCCAGCTCACCCAGCCTTCGCGCACTAACCACGGAACGCAACAAAGCCCGACGAAAATGGCAGCAAACTAGACATCCAGCCGACCTAAGCAACCTACAGAGGCTTAACGCTCGGTTACGCAACATCACGTCATCCCTAGTATCACAGCAATGGAACGAAACCCTGAAAGATCTCGATCCTAACAGAATGTCAGCCTGGCGCTTCTCAAAAAGACTATTACGCGAAAACACTCAAATACCCCCGTTTCACCACAACAATATTGCTACCACAGATACCGAAAAGGCCGAAACACTGGCAGTAACGCCACACCCTCTTCAGCAGCCTTTGCGAATGAAACCGAGAATCTCACCAGAGACTTCGGTACTAGAATAACCCACAATCGAATACATAAACCAACACTCTGAAATTAACTGGCTCATCAAACACTTGCCTAATCGGAAAGCCCCGGGCCCGGACAAAATCCCTAACACTGCCCTCAAACACCTGCCCCCAACAGCAATCGCTATGCTCGCCAACATATTTAACTATGTATTGCTCTCGGCCACTTTTCCCCTCAAATGGAAAACTGCCAACATACTCAATTTCCCGAAAGCCAATAAAGACCACACTAACCCCATAAACTACCGCCCGATCAGCCTATTGAACACCTTCAGTAAGCTGCTCGAAAAAGTAATCGTAAAACGCATTAACAAGCACATATCCAACCGCAACATCTTCATTCACGAGCAATTTGGATTCCGAACTCACCTACCAACCACACTCCAACTGCTGCGAGCAACAGAGTTCGTAACGCGCGGCTTCAATACCAACAGATCCACTGGTGCTGTTCCTTGATATCGAACGCGCGTTCGACAGGGTCTGGCACCAGGGTCTCTTACGAAAACTAGCAAAGTAAATTTTTCACATACCCTTATCAAACTCATAGCGAACTATCTGTCCGAGCGACAATTCACCGTCATGGTTAACAATTCCCGATCAACTCCACGACAAATTTCAGCCGGGGTCCCACAAGGGAGTATACTCGGACCGGTATTATTCAATCTTTACATTAATGACCTTCCGCAAACTCACCCAGCAGAATACTTTCTCTATGCAGATGACACCGCCATAATGGCACACTCGTCCCAACCAGCACTACTACACAGGTACCTCCAAAGGGCCCTCGATTCTCTCACAGACTGGTTAACAAACTGGCGGATAAAGGTGAACACCACCAAATGGCACGCCATCATAATTACCAAACACCGCAAACACCGCTATCCAGCACGCGCACTTCCTCCACTCACATTGTTCGGCCACAAGATCCAATGGACCGACCGCGTTAAATACTTAGGCTTACACATAGATCAGGGGCTTACTTGGAAAGACCACGTCCAAATCTCACACAAAAAGGCCAATGCACAGCTACGCAAATTGTACCCGCTCATAAACTACAGCAACTCGCTAAGTATACACACCGGACTTACCTTGTACAAAACATTAATACGCACAATACTCACACATGCTGCCCCCGTCTGGGGGTACGCGGCACCATCGCACATCCAAAAACTTCAAGGTTTCCAGAACAAGGTCCTCCGCACCATAGCCAAAGTACCCAAGATGGCCCCTTCTGACATACTACACGCAGAACTCCGAGTACATATGGTAGAGGAATACATTAAGCACCTCGCCTTCAACTTTTATGCCCACCTCCCCCGCAACGGCAATCCGCTCGTGCGCGATCTCGGTCGCTACGAAACAGATTACGACAAACACAATCGCCCACTTTCCCTGTTTAACCGCAACCTAAAACGTGACCTCGCAGCCATAGAATCCATCTAGCCCGACTAGTACCATCATGATGCATCAAAATTTGTCCGCTACTTTGTTTCAGCCAACATCAAGGAACCACTCAGCCAACAAACAACAGACACGACCAAGGAATACCTGAAGCAACTACGACAATCTGACACCTGTACGCACAGCAGTGAACCTAGAGGAGATTAAACGGTAATGCTGCGGTAAGCCCCGCCCCACATCACACATCGATCACTGCATGTCATCACCGTCATTCCCGCGTACACAGCATGTATACTAACAAACCTCCGTACTAACACCTTTAACCACCTCACTACATCTCATCTGCATGCAACTAATCACTGGGCGCCACTCAGGTTGTCATGGGTGGCGCCCAGCAATCACGTTGACACGCTCGCATGCGTGCATGCCCGCACTACTACTAACGCTACTAACCGGGGTGCTCAAGCAGAACCCGCCCCAACTAATGCAAGAATACCATATACTAACCTGAGCACCCCCATGTATGCTATTAGTTACTAACAGCATGTGCATGGGGAGACAATGCAGTCTCAGCGGATGATCGTCACCGGGGGCGGCGGGTGTGGGGCCGCCCCTCACAAATAATAAGAAATAAAAAAAATCGTTTTCCCTACCTCTCCCATATAAACGCATTTCCCTCCTCCCCCCATCCTTCAACTAACTCCTAGCATGTCATCTCTCTCTGTTTTACTACCCCTCCCATATACACTTATTTCCCTCCTTCAACCCCTGTCTAGCCTATCATCAGCCCTCGTAACCCCTATCTCTCCCATATAAACGCATTTTAACCCAACTACCCTCGTTTTCCCTCTCCTTTCCCATATAAACGCAAAACAGTGTTCTCGATCTCCTCTATTTAGTCTACACACATAGGTCATGCATTTTATTGTGCAATTTATGATTCAGCAACCATTTCTGCACTATAAATGTTTTAGGTTAATCAGAGAGTATGAGATACTCTTACCTTTTGTTGTTTTCTTCTCTCTCTGCTTTAAAATTGTGTTTCTCCTTCATGTTGTTTGTTTCTCTCTCGCATTTTTACAATACTATTTTTTTATTGTCGGTCCTGGTCTCTATTCAGTTCTAGGTACCCCCACATATTCCGATAGGTTATAAACAGCATCAACTTAGTTGTTTTCTTGCTATTTGTGTGTCATAATTGTATTCATTTTTTATTTGTTGGGCCAACTGTTTGTTGCTGCTCGTACACCTACTTTGTACCCCTTATACTCTTCCTATCTTTCGCTTCTCTCTTCCTTCATTTTATTTTTTCTACTTTATACTAACATGTTTTTTGTATTTCCCAAGCTATCCCTGGGTCGTACCATCTGCGGACTTCTTTCCTATGCCGCACGGGTACTCGCCGACACTCGTCATCTTCAAGTGTCTCATGGTGAACTCTTATTGAAGACACACCCGGAACGCCGCTTCTACACTCTTTTCGCCTTCACGTCATGCGCTGAGGAGACCGTTTTCCCTCACGAACATTATTGGACGCGATTGTGTATGTGCGCGCAATGGCCGTTGCTTACAGAGTGTGGGTCTCTCTGTGGTGAGGTTAGGTCCATACCATGTGTTCAAAGACTTATTAGGTCTACCTCCTCTACGTTTTTCCACCTGCTCAGACGCTTCAGTTATTGCACCTAATTTTTTACTCACTTGTTACGAATGAAGTGTACCTTAGAAACTTTACCTCAAGATTCATCTTATGTTGTATACAGTGCCTACACGACGGAGTTATGTTATTGCTTTTGTGAGAAACCCATCGATGGACAGTGACTGCAGCAGAAGCCACAAACTTAGTCTCACCGTTGCTCATACAGAATGTTGTCAGTGTATTTAAGAGTACTCCCCAGGACCTATGCTTACTGTACCAGCGACTAGACTGTTCTAACTTTATATCATTGCGAGTTGACTACTGTGTTCACTCGTGTCCTTCCTTTCTTTTCTGCTTTTCCTTTCCTCGACATGAAAGCTATTATTGTCTCCCTACGACTCACCCTTCTTACCCTGTCCTCAGTTATCCGTTCTGTCCGGCCTATCAAATGTAATGTCACTATACTTTTGTGCTGTTATTTGTTTTTATCCTCCCAGATTAGGTACCCTTACTTTATATTATTATTTTTTCTTAGCAGGTTTGTACTCTTACTTTTATATTTTTTTCTTAGCAGGTATTATCACAGCTGTGGACAGCTGGGGTTTCCTGGCGAAGCGGAGATTGTGACGGATATAGTTTTATTTTAATAGAGTTTCAAATATTCACGACAAACTTGGTTTAGGTAACTAAAGGAAATCGTCTTTAGATTTCTTGCTAGTCAATTCCCGGAAGTCGAAGTAAGCAGAGATTAGATTAAGGGGAAAAGATCACTTCTTGTCCGACATGTGGGTAAGTTGCGTATTTTTTGCTGCTTTACGCTTACGTCATTTAACAATCAGGCACTAATTCAGCATTTTTATCGGGTATTTAAATATATGAATTTTTGACGACGGCCTCTCGACCAACCGTGTGCCTAGCCGGACTCTCTGAGGGTCAGTTCTTTAAATCCATTTAATGTTAATTTGCAATCTCGACTTAGGCGCTAGGCCGACGACAATGGACTGCTGGACCTCCTCTGCTGCGCAAGTAGTAATTCTTTTATTCTTTTGGAAATGTAGTTTTGGTTAAATAAGGTAAATTAAAAATCAGAAAGATTGGGAACAGAAGTTACATGTCTTATAATGTCATCCTCTCACCATCCTTCCAGCTGCCGCACCCTTTAACCCTTGTGAGGCCATCCTGTGCTACGTTCCCTCATCTTTTTTTATGACGACTGATAAGGGCGCCGTCGCCACCCTTGTGTCACATTAATGTTGTATGTTTTAAAAAATGGGCATACATAATTTGTAGCAAGATAGGAAAGAAGATGTACATCGTTAATGAGTTAAGAGAGTTGATAATGTTGCTGAGAAAGTGTTCAGACAGGAATAGCCAACAGGAAGTATTAAAACACTAAGAAAACAAGAGAAAGACAATGCAAATTAGTGGTTACAAAGAAAATTAACAATGTTGAAGAGAAGAGATGAGATGCTTTAGGAATACATGTGGATAGACCTTCATAAAAGAAAGAAGAGCTATATTTAAACTTAGAGTCAGGGAGATAGGAATTATACCACTTGTATAAGCTTGTTAAAAGTGTCTATTGTGTGAAATAATAATTAGATACACATCACATAATTATAACAGCATTTTACCACAAGGTACAGTGGAGGATATAGTGAACAAAAAGCGTTGGAGGGGCTGAAGAAAAAATGTTGGAGCATCTCAAAAGTACCTAGTGAAAAAAGTTGAATGTGTCACTATTTTGTTTAACAGCCATCTGCTGTTTGTGATAGTTACAGAATTTCTCATCGCACTGCTCAGCTATCTTAACATTTTTCAGAGTGTGAATTTGTAAAATACTGTTTAGTAATGGCTGCCGAAGAGCTTGATCCCAAGTTAATAAATCCCTTCTAGGAAATCAGTTTGTCTGGTAAGACAGTAACTGAACACATTTCAAATCTAGCAGACAACTAAAATTAAAATTAAACTTTTGTGTTTTATTCGCTTGCTCTTGATGAAACAAATAATGTTCAAGATATGGCCAGTTGGTTTTTCATGTGAGGGAAGTATGTAGTAAACCAAATGTTACTCAAGCATTTCTTGATGTCATTTCTTTGAAGGACCATACTATTGTCTTCCACAGCAAAGGTAGTCCCCAGGGAATGAGGGGCAGAGGGCAAATTGCTGATTAGATACGGCCTGAACCCTGCTTCTTGCTTATGTTACCCTTATTTATGACACACATGACAGCTCAGTTGAATAGTTTTACTCCTTGCATAGCATGTGTTCTCCGTCACACATTCACTGTCCCTGTCGCACTTTTTCCAAACAAATAAGGGTAGCACATTCCTGTCAGGGACTTTCTCTCCGTTGGCGAACAGTACAGGTGAACAATTATTCAAAACTGTGGTTGCTGTTATTATCAAATTTGGCCTTGATTGGCAAAAGCTTGTTTGTATTGCGATAGATGATGCACTGTCAACATGGTCATATAAATGGCTTCATTGGAAAGGCTAAACAATATCTCCAAAACAATGGGATAAATTCCGATACTGTAGTGTCTTTGCATTGCATTCTCCATCAAGAAGCACTTTGTGCAAAAGAAACACTTTCAACAGCATGTAATTGGTTATGAAAATTGTAAACTTCATTAGATCAATAGACTTCACCACAGGAAGTGTTTGTGGATAGATTATTCATTTTGCAAAAGAAGTGTATTAGCATTATTAACAATATGCAGCCCACAGAATCCTATAGGAATGCTTTTGCAAACAATAAAATAATTATGCTGTACTTGTTATGCACATATATGGCAATACTATTTGTAATGAAAGGAGATCTAACAGCAAACAAAAACATGTATAAATATAAATTAGAAATAAGGGAGACTATTACAGATTTGGTTTTAGTAAAGGCAGCTACCAAAAAGGATGTATATGTAATGGGAGTTATATTGTATAACAAATTGCCATCAAAAATCAAAATTTTAAATGGACTAACCTTCAAGAAGAAACTAAAAATGTATTTAATTAATAAATGTACCTATGTATTCATGAATGAATTCCAAAAAAAATTGCATAAACTTTGACAATGCTTGACATTTGTGTAAAACAAGCCTATGGACAATAAAGATTATTTGTATTATTATTAATTGTTGTTTCTCATGTTTTATAAGAGTAAAGTGTAAGTAAATTTTGTGTCCATTGACTATTAAAGAAATTAAAGCCAGGTCCTATATTCTCAAACTACTTAACACCATAATGCTGATGACCAGATAAGTGTCTAGTTTTGTGAGAGATTTGTGAACATGTGCAGCATTTCATTTTATTTGATATTTTATTTTGATTAAGCATCTTTTAAACAGATTGGTCAATTAGCACAATAATCCACTGAAAATCTTGTGGTAGAGAAAGCAGTTTATCTTCCTGGGTTGGCACTGGGTTCCAAAATGTAAAAGAATTGTGGCAGTTTATTATCTTTACCAGATAAGGATTGCATGTCATCCTCTGTGGTCTAGGAGTACCATGCTAATCTCTAGTTCCCGAGGTCGTGGGTTCCAACCCAGCAGAGAGCAATGGATTTTTTCAGGCATAAAAATATTTAGTATGGCTTCCTTTGGAAAGGAAGTAGAGCCAGTGGTCCTGTCATAGATTTATGGCAAGTAAACGAACCTTAATTCTGATAAAGAGGCCTCTGAACAAAATTTCCGGACTTTTATTCTCAATATAGAATGGGATGCTAAGGACCATGGCAGTTAAAGAGCGTCCATAAATAAAACTCAATTTAATTTGCAGGACAATGCATGCCCACATTACCATGCAGACATAGGGTGCTCCTGGATGAAATATTTTTGGGAGATGAATAGACCAAGAAACAACTGCCAAGCACCCACACAGATCTTCTGATTAATACTGTTTGATATTTATATTTTTATCCAAAGAGCAGTACGTACTTTCAACGAAGGATACCACAAGAGGTATCATGCAACTGCCTGTGTAGCCCTTCCCATGGAAAGCTTATTTGCTGATTTGTGTTTCTGTTCTATGCCATTGCAAGCATGTATTGTTGCTGATGACTATCATTTTGAAGATTTGCTTTCTGGTTGTCTAGTTCAGGGAGTGAGGGCATTAATTTGGGCCACCTGCATTTACAGGAAGAATTTTAATTGACTAGAGCCTTTTAATGCAAAACCAGAATTTGAATAGGTCAGTAAGCCCTGCTATGTACATTACAACACTTCACTTTCATAACTAAAACTTATCCATACCCTGAATACAACTCATTTAAAAGGATGGCATGATCAATCAATTTTATGACAATTTATATTTAACGACCTTCTGATCAACACTGTATAGTGTAACTCTTTAGTTAAAAGTAAATTAAATATTTAAATGAAATAGAAATATTGTTAAAAATTATTGACATTAACATTCAAAACTTTTTCTGGCTCGCCCTGTAGCTCAGTCAATAGAGCACCTGCTTGCTGTGCAAAGGGTCCCGGGTTCGAATATCTGGTTGAGAGTGAAAAGTTTTCTCTAGTTAAGATTATTCTCTAGCCTCCACAGAGTCTGAAAGTATGGAGAGCGTGAATGTGTGTGTGTGTGTGTGTGTGTGTGTGTGTGTGTGTGTGTGTGTGTGTGTGTGTGTGTGTGTGTGTGTGTGTGTGTGTGTGTGTGTGATTTAATGTATTTAAAACCCAAAGAAAGCCCACAAATCTACTGACAAATGTACACTAGTTAACACCATTGCCAATAGGCAATATGACATTACAGTTAAAGCCACTGTATAAATGAAGCAAAAACAATAAAAAATGGCTTTTTCTGGATATTTATTAATTTTTTCTTAAAATGCATATTTCTTTAGAATCTTTTAAAATAGATTTCACATTTATTGTTGTATTATATTTTTATTTTGTATAAGTTAATGGTAGCTCACTCACTCATTCACTCCTCATGGCACCTTTGGCTGTTTTGCTTTGTATATATTAGAAGTTTTGGAGGAATGATGCATTCACATTATAAAATGTGATGTTTGCTTTTATAAAACAGTTTAATTAACTTCTTAAATTACTATGTATTTCTTCAATATATTAAGAAATATTTTCATAAATGTTAAACAATTTTACATTTTCTTTCTCTCTTTTATTTTTCAGTTGCATAAAGTATATAAATAGTACACAATTTAAAATCAGAAACTGATAATGCATAACTACTCCTGTAATATGTTTTTAGAAAACCATTACATGCTTGTGTATGCTGTGTAATTGCAAACAAAGACTTGATATTCATGATAATACTTCTCAAATTAATGCTATAATGCTGTTTCAAGTGTTGTTTTGGGGGATGATTTTGAGGATGTAATAGTACCCAGGATAGTCCTGGCACCTGATGCTTGCTGCTGGGGAGAACAATGACGAGTCCATTGTTTGGATAATAAAGAGCTGATGCGAGGTGATGGTGCTTGTAATGCAACTGATGGTGCAGCATGCTGCAAATTAGTGTCCAAATTTTCTTTTGCATTGGAGGATGACAATAACGTAGTGGTGAAATGATGTGCTCGAAGTTTGGATGTTTCACATGGTGATCTACATTCTTGTGTTATGTATGATGGTACATACTTACTTGAACCAGGAGACTGAGCAGATGGCGTCAAATGAACTGAATTTTGCTGCGAGGTTGATGTACATGCTTGCAGACTGGATACATCACCTCTAGCTATTTCTTTTTTACAGATCATAGCAGAAAGACTAGATTCCAATGAAGGATGTTTTACTGCCATATTTATAGGAGAATTAGATGCATTCTCTTCCTCAGCACAATCTTCTACAATTGTGGAAGAGAGAATGTCAGTTCTTGGTGAGGAGAACTTCCATGCTGCATTTGACCTTGGGGACTGAAGCAACTTGTGAGCTGTGGTACTTGGTGAGTGGGTCTCTCTTACTTCCTGCATATTTCCAAGTTGACGTGTTATACGCAACTGTTCCACAGCTGACAGTCGCCCTGAATTATTCCCACAAGGAACATTTATATTTGATTTTGCTCCATATTGAAGGAGCAATCGTTTGAAGTCATTCCTTGACAGCTGCTGGCGTGGACCCAGTCTGTCATATGCCCAGCCCTGCTGATCAGAAGGTCTGAAGATATTACCGATATCATTTGAACTGGGTGACCAGCCTTGTCTCTTTGTCTGAAAAGACCCAGTCTCAGGAACAGATCTTTTTTCTGGATCTAGTCTAGAGAGGGATGAAGCTGGGGAGATAGTGCTTATGGAAGAAGCTGAAGGATATGCATTGGGATCAGTTTTTATATTAAGTTTTTTCTTAGATTTGTGAATAGCAGCAAATATTTCTTCAGATGTCATTTTAGTTTTAGGAACTGATATCAGATCAGGGGTTACACTTCTTAGGGTTGCTTGATGATCTAATAAGTTATAATGAGGATATGTATTTGTCTTGTGGTAATACTCAGAATGGTTACTATTATTTTCATCTAATTCTTTAGGTTTTCTAATGGGAGAAAGTGTTGATCTAAAACATAATGAACTACTGTCAGGTTCCTTTTTGGTTGGAGTAGAGGAGTACAGGCTTCTGCTAGAGTAGTTTTGAGAAATTGGAAAGTTATTGTCATTTAATGTTTTCCGTCTTTCTCTCTCAGAATAGGATAATGGTGAACTATGTAGATGTTCCTCCCTTAAATAATTTGGATATAGTCTG
Organism: Deroplatys truncata; assembly: GCA_030765065.1. Taxonomy (NCBI): domain Eukaryota; kingdom Metazoa; phylum Arthropoda; class Insecta; order Mantodea; family Mantidae; genus Deroplatys; species Deroplatys truncata. The sequence goes on along the minus strand of CM060982.1, from coordinate 11,822,373 downwards.
TGACTAGAATGAGTGGGAGGAGATTTAGTACCCTTAGAAACAGCAATTGTATTGAACTTTGATTGATACGTAGGATATGATTTATCATCATGCATGCAGCCTGGCGTTGCACCTTGTTTTGCAGGCCTTCTAGCTGGCAGAGTCCTAAATTGTGGATAAGCAGTGGAGTTGTTAGCTGCAGACCATTGTGGATGTGCTGAAGGAGAGCTGACATATCTTGGAGAGGGGTGTACATCTGCTGAGTAACCTAAAGGCAGAGAAACAAATATGTATATTAACGCATTAAATTATGAAATACTTTTATCTTTGGCATGATTTTGCAAAAGAGCAGGTATGTGTTTAATTAATACAGAGTTAATAGCTGCCTCATGCTTTTTCATTGCTATCCTGCGAAGAATGGACTTCAGAAAAATAGTGATTGAAATATTGCCCACAATAGCTTAGTAGTGCATTAAGAAAGTAGCTTATCATCTTTACTTCATTTTGCAGCTAAAAGTTTATAAACTGAAGGGTGAATCCAACAATTCCATAGCTTTAAACATAAGCTTCATATGCTGCTTTCTTTCTTTCTTTATTTATTTATTTATTTATTTATTTATTTATTTATTTCTTTCTTATTTTTATAATAGAATTACAAAAGGATGTTAATAAACTAAAATAGGTAGATAAATTATTTACAAGTCAATGACTTTTGCCTTATACTAATAACATTACTATAGCAGTGCAGGTTATTTAGTTTGTGTATTGATTCTGAAGTATGCATTCTGCTATAAAGATAGACAACTGACTCCTTTTTAAATCATTATTACTATAATAAAATATTCCAAAAATTACAGTATTATGTGATTAAGGGATGAAATTGGTTTTAGTGTTATAATAAGAACTTTTCTTTAATATTGTTTTAAAAATGATTAATGTACATAAATTGCTAAAATAACTTAATGATATTCATTACAATGTAATAATGAAATGATAGAACTGCTCCATGATAATTTTATGAAATCCATACCATAAAATAATACATTATGGAATTAATAATGCTGTGAGACTTGGATTTGCAAGGAATTAAAGTTAAACTTTTTATTTTGGACTATCTGATTAGAGTTTGTTTTACCTAAACACATTGGTGAATGCCCAATTGGTATACAATTTACACAATGACTTAAGTCCGTATGGCAGAAAAAGCCATAAAACTGTAGTAAACAATACAGCAAAAACTTGGCAGCTGGCCATTATTCATAATGAACAAAAGGCAGACGTAAGGCCATCTATATAGCATAAACAAACTACCTTCCACAAGTACATCTGAATAAACTTTTAAAGATGTCATGATCTTAGAAGTTAAAGGAACAAAAGCTAAGTGAATGCTTTTCATTTGCAAGAAACGCTATTTGTAATTCTGGCATGCAAACAAAAAATAATTTTAAATATTTGTATTCCATTAAATGCATTAAGGTTTTGTTACACAAACTCCATTAGTATTATACATGAATGGAAAGCTATAACTAAATTTGGGAAAAAAAAGGATATTTAGGCAGCTTCTAAAATTAGGTGGTTATAATGTTACAGAACTGCATAAGGATGCACAAATAATGTAAGAGCTGTAGAGAATGCGAAAGGATTAAAGTTTAATGGAGAAGATCTAGTTATGCCAATGTTTGGAACAACACTTAATATTCAGCTATCGTGCATCGTAAATAAGATACACATATGTATTTGTTTTGTCCCCCAGAAGTTCTTGTTTACTACACATAGAATTAACGTAGGAGTTAAAAAGCTATGAAATGCAAAATAAACATTGTATTCTATGACCAAAAAAAAAGGACTTTGTAAATGAAGGGATAAATGCCTTTCTTTTAGTGCCCAAAATCCAGATGGAATAGAAGCAAATATTGTTATCACTAGTGAGCTTAGAAAGCAGAGTAAAGGTAACACAATTAGTAAGTTCTTGCATACAAGTATCATTAGAAAGGTTGAGAGATCATTACCTATATCTGGAGAAAGAATTCTTGCCACGTAAAACTCTTCATTCAAGGGCACTGCAATGATGGCAGGCAGAAATATGTTTACTTTCCTCCACTTTATGTTTGAAGTTCATGAAGAACGAGTGTTGTTGGCCAAACAATGGAGATTCAGAGATTCAAAGAGAGCATTTTTGTGCAATGATTTTGCATAAATTCAAATGTGGTTTAAATAAATCACAGTCATAGGAATATTTGAGAGGGACTTCAGGGGACCTATTGCCTTCACATGCTGATGTCTTACGTTGCTGTGGAGAATTTACGAGGCTCATCCAGAAACTAAGTCCCGATGAGCGATAAAGAGAACAAAATCATCACTAAGTAAGGGAATAATTACATAGATTCACTGGCTACTTCTCAACATAGTCACCAACATTGTTGAGACATTTATCGTAACGGTGCATCATCGATTGTATGACCGTCATAGGGGTCTGCTACCATTTCCGAGCCGCGAAGTCACTTCTATCTGCACCTCAGCGTCATTGTGGAAACGTTTTCCTGCCAGAAAGAGATGAAAATCACTTGAGCCGAGGTCGGGGCTGTAGGGTGGATGTTCGAAGATCTCTCATCCAAACTGATTCAACACATTTCGTGTGACGTTTGCTGTATGGGGTCTTGCATTATCATGTGTAATGCCTCTTGTCAATACATCCCACGTATCTTGTTCTGGATTGCCCTCCTCAGTTTATGTAATGTCTGACAATACCGATCGGCATTTACGGTTTCCTTTCGCGCTAAAAACTCGCACAGGATACCACTCGATCCCAGAAGACAGTGCACATGATTTTTTTTTTTTTTTGACAGAGATTGTCTGCTTGAATTTAGTCTTCACGGGTGAGCCACTATGTCACCAATGCATTGATTGTTGGTTTGTCTCTGGTGTGGCATGCGACACCCATGCTTCATCCCGTTACAATATTGTCGAGAAACTCGTCCCCTTTCTCTGCGTATCGCTGTAGGAATGTCAATGCTGCGGCCAGACGTTTCGTTTTGTGTTCATCAGTCAGTTGCCTTGGCATCCATCTTGCACACACTTAGTGAAAACCAAGCCACCAGGAGACAATTTCGTGCAAAAGCGAGCGAGACATCTGGGGGAATTGACAAGAGAGTTCGGAAATTGTAAAGCGCCGGTTCGGCACAACTGCTTACCGCACACTTTCATCAGTTCTGGCGTCACCAGAGACGGTGGGCCACTACGGTCTTCGTCGTGAATATTGGTTCGTTCTTCAGTGAATTGCCTGCACCATCGTCTTACCATACTGTCGTGCCCATACACGCGACACAATTGGCGATGGATCTCTGCTGGAGATTGCTTTTGAGTTTGCAAAAATCGGATTACTGCACTAACCTCGCAGTTGGGAAAGACAATTTTGGAGCAGCCATTTTCTCCGAGTACTGCCGTCACAAGACTGGAGCTGTACTGCATTATTCCCGCATACTTTCTCCCTACTCTTGCGCATTCCTATACGACCGGTGGTGTCATCTCTGGACGCGATCGGGAATTAGTTTCTGGATGACTCTCGTAGATATGAAGAGAGGACCAACGGACATAGTGATTGAGGAAAACATTCCTGTGAAAAATGATCATGGAAGTTCCAAGATTAATCTACAAGGATGATTTTGTTCATTGAAAGCTTCAATCATCCTTTATGAACACCTGTGAGTATAGCAATTTCTTCAAATGGGTCTTTAGTAATTTGTCTGAACGATAGAAGTTGTATAGGGCAGAATGATGCCATTCAAAGATTCAACATGGAGAGTCATGTTATAAATGATGAGATGTGGACGCAGATTGAAACATCGTTCTTCCGTTTGATCCTTCTCTGATGTGCAGCCATCTGTCAAGATCAACAAGTAAGGAGTATAGGAAGGATAATATTTGCCTTCTTTCTCTCTCTCTCTCTCTCAAGTGGTTAAGTGGCAATCACTGCTCTCGAAAATCAGAGAATTATTGCCACAAAACGGTACGCAGAAAGTGATACCAAAAGTGTTTCAAAAAATCTAAGAAAAGTAGCCACAGAAGGACCAAAGGATATTTTGTTTCATCATGACAATGATTCAGCTCATAGGTATTGCTAATGTAACAACAAAGTTTCTAGGAAGAACTGAGGCAAAACCGTCGATTCATTCTCCCTATGATCCTCACCTGCCACCATGTGATTTGTTTCTCTTCCCCACTGTGAAGAACCAACTTTCAAATGACAACCCCTAAAGAAGCAGTTGCTGCAGGCAAGGAGTTATCAGTAGTGCTAGAAATCAAGTGGTATGGATGCTTTCGAAATGATTCCAGAGGATGGAATGCCAGTGGGAGTACTTTCAGAAGCTGGGATGGGTGAAATATTTCTGTGAATGTTTCTCATTTATTATCTCAAAATGTCCTAGTGATGCTAGTATTTGTGCCAAGCTTGGAGATTACTCAGGTAACACACTGTATCATACTTACAAATGCAAGATGCAACTAAACACTGTACTACAATTAATATTTATTTACTCGTGAACCAGAGCCTCTGGAAGAGAAAACAAGATATTTTTCTCATTTTCTATGTACATGCATTCAAAAAATTGGTAATGTGATCTCAAACATTAGTCTGACAAGGTTTTCTGTTGTCTAATGTCAATATGTCCTAATGTCACTGAGGAAAACATATATAAATGCATCTCATGAGAGCTAGAGGATTTAAAAGATAGATTTGGGATGCAAAAGCTTTTTTATTAAATAAAAAAGCAATACTGCTTAGCTCACATATGGCAATTAACCAACAAATGTAGCAAGAATGCATTTGCAATTAGCTGTTTTGTGTATCACTTTCAAAAAAGTTTTCCAAGCAGTGAAAAGATTAGGCAGCTATTAACACATGCTTAAATTACAAATAATGAATGCTAGGCTTTCAATAAAATAGCATGACTTAAAGAGAAGGGAAAATGATAAATGTGTGTAGTTCGCACATATTTCCAATGCTATAAATTCTTTACATAAGGCTTCTTAGTTAATTTCAATCTCATTTTCAGTGTAGCTCATTTAGAGTGTTTGTTACTATACAAAACCTAAACCTTTATGCTCAATTTAAGTAGGTATATCCACAACTTGCAAATGTATGACTTTAAACCACATTAACTGGACTTTCTGGTATCTCTATGCTCATGACTACAAAGTCAGGGACTTGGGTCACTTGGTAAGCCTTATTGTTAGTTTAGTTCAATCCTTTGCATGGAAATGTAGCATTTTAATATCTATTCCACAGACATTAGTGCATAAAATTAAACTTACCCCAGAATAATGTATGGTACTTTTGGGATACTGTAGTTTTAAAGACAATACTGAAGTATGTTGCATTGGGTACTTTCTAGAAGCATTAACTATGATTAAGATCTATTCACTTTGATCAAAGAAAACCTGCTCAAATGATGTCTCGAGCAACACACACAAGCATTCCTTCCTAGACTGCACAAAGTTCCATGCAGTATTATTCCAAGGGAGATTTCAATTACAGCAGGTATAGTTAAACTACAAAAATATAAACAGATATTATATTACATTGTTGATGAATACAAATACAAACATTGGAAAAATGTGTGAGCCATAAACACAAAAATACTTAGTTATAATTAGTATCAAACACATTGGCGTAATAAGTTTGGCACTGTTATGGCAGAGAAAATTAACATTCATTATGAACTATATGAATTCCAAAAGATGTGTTATGAAATGCAAGGCCCAAGTGCCAAAAATATGTTTTAAAAGACCCCTCCATAAGTGCAGAATGACATGGAATTTTCTAAAAACCCAAATTCAGCTTTACTCCAATGGTGCACAAAGAAAAACAGAATCACAGAATCTAAAGAATTGACTATGGATTATTGCTTTAATCACTATTTATCACGGGCATGTGCAAGAGGAGGAGATGGGGACATCGAGGAGTTCCATTCCCTGAGCCACAGTTATACTACTTTGATTCTGTGTAGTCCAGAAAAATTTGGAAGTTAGTAGTTACTGTCATTCATTTAACATATTTACATATTGAAAACACTGGATAAAACAAATAGGAGTCATACAATAACCTTGTAGTACGGAAGTGCAGCTGTTTCTTTCTAGCAACGTTCTGACCATTAAAATAAAATGCACATTAAGGCACGAATAACAGTTGGCCCACCTCATTCACTTCAGTACACATTGCTGGAAGAAACATCAATGTGTTCTTGTCATTCCTGCTTGAAAGTATCCTTTTACACAGCATTTTGTTAAAAATACAGTTATATTAGCTCTCTGAGAGTGTTGCATACTATAAATTGTACTGCTAGGGATTCAAAATATATCTTCTTGTAATTGTACATTTTTCACCAAATTTTCTCAAACTTGCATCTCATATATGCGTTGGTCTCTGGTGTCTTAAACCTATATTTTAATGATTGAAACATAAAAATATAGCTTTATTTTAATGCCACTAGAAGTTTAAAACCAAACTTTATTGCGCCCATGCAAATATTCATAAGACAAGTACTAAAATGAGCTATTAAAGCCTGCATAGTGCATTAAATACTCAATTTAAATATGCAAAAGTTTTAATTCTTAAATTAAGTAAATGCACATAAAAGGGTAGAGCTAAACAGCCACAGGCCGTCATACATAACACACATGCATAGGAATATTCAAGGCCCTCTTGGATTTAAAGGAACACAAACTATCTTAACATTAAAATTCTATAAAAACCAGTAATAAGAACTTTTAGGTCAGTGTTGATATTATACAATACATTCTACTAAGCAGTTAGTTATGTTCAAACATTGAAAGAAGAGCATTCTTCTAAAGCACTAGTTGCTACATTGTTTATCTCCATGCAATGCATAGGTTCAATTGGTTGAAGTTAAAACTACTCATAATATAGTTTCTATCTAAGGAAACTAGTAGGCAAGGAAAGAAGGAAAAATGCAAGATATGGAATGTAGAGACATAATAAACGCTTGTAACTTTTACAATTAGGTTTAAAAACATATCGTAGTAAGCAGTGTATACAGTAACATCTTTAAAATACTATAATTTCAAAATGCATTTCATAGCATTGTTTCCGTATCTCTTTGATAACATTCTCATTCCTTTCTATTATGGAACACTTTATAATAATCATCATAAAAATGAAAAGGAAGATTGTCAAGCTTGAATATTGGGACTTTCAATAGAAGACCAAATCTAAAAAATATGCATAACTCTAATGATTTCTCTGACTGTAAATCACATAAGCAAGAACTAAAGACCTCAGACATACAAAGACACACTGTTACTTGTTTTTATCTTTAATTACCTTAAGTTGAATCAGTTGTTTGTAATTTTCATGTTTATATTGCTACATTCAGACATGCTAAAAGTACTCATTGTATTACAAATATGATTCTGCTAACATTTTGATCCCAAATATGGTTTCATGAGGTTTCGTGCAATTCATTATGCCCAGGGCATAACTGATATTAGGGCAATAGATAACTCAGTCACAGACATTTCATTCAGAAACATTTTGTCCCTAAGACACTCCCCAGATGACATTTCGCCCATGAATCATTACGTCCATGGAACATTTAAACAAATGAGATTTTGTCCATTAAAGCTTCATTTCCCAGAAACTTTTTACATTATTAAATTCGAAATTTTCTGTTCACATTACCAAATTCGACAACTTATTTTCTTCGTCGTCTGAGTGGCTCAGTTGATTAGGTGCAGGCCTTCTGATCCCAAGGTCGCGGGTTCAAACACGGCCCAGATCGACAGTTTTTAAGTGTGCTTAAAAGCGACAGCCCAATGTTAATAGATTTACTAGCATGTAAAAGAACTTCGGCACACCGGCCGCGCTGATACGATTTTGGCAGTTGACAGTGTCGTTAACAAACAAAGTATTTGTTTATTTAGGTTATTCTTTCCGTTGTTACATTATAAGATCACCACTAGACTTATAAATTCCACTAGGAAAAACCTATTTTCGAGCATCAAAATTAAAGGTACCATTTTCACTCATGTACCAAAAATATGATACGGTAATTTGTATCATAAATTACTCAGATGTAAATAATGTTTGTAATATGAATATGTATTTTTATGTGACATTGATTTCAGATGTTTGTTAATTGAAATTATTATTGGGAAATAGGTTTAAAAGGCTTTACTGAAACTGTTAGTAGTGGCGCAATAATGCAGTAATAGGGTGAGTTGTTTATCAGTACCGGGAACAAGGAAGTTGCGTAATATTTCGCGCGGTTTCGATGGAAGCTTCTAGAACATTTCCTAAAGCATATGTATTCGTGGTTTTTATTGGTTATTAAAATAGACGCTAATGTTGGCGCGTTTTATTAGCCAATGGTAACTCATATATAATCTTTAGGCGTATCTTGAGGTAAGCGCATAAATAGCCAGGCTCGAAGTCGGTCGCCCCGCAGTTCAACAAGATTCTTAGTACACTACACGTCGACCCCCAGTTCAACGGAATTCTCAGTACACTACATGTCGCCAATCAGTCCTTCATTTCGTCATAAGTTACACGCAGCAGAATTACGAGAATCTAAAATATTATACAGTTAAATACACACAAAGTCGAAGTACGTGATTTAAAAGTGAAGTTATTACAAACAGTTTCAGTTTGGCGAGTATTTACATCAATATGTAAATGTGTTAGTGCACGTGTTCGACAATAAAACATTATAAAACACATTTCTTCACTAGTAATTTTTGGATAAAAGATTCCTTTCCGCTTCACAACCTGTAAGAAATACGTGCCTACCAAGATCAGATGATAGCTAGCCGGTGGACATTTAAAACTGATACAAATTGCTACGCCAGAGGGAGCTACAAACAGAACAAATGAACCAACCAACGTATGACGTCACAAGAATGGCTTCTACCAACACTGAGGTAAACAAACATGGTAACTAATACCGTCGCAAATAGGACTAGAAAATACTGGCGTTGCAACCAGCACGAAGTTTGTACAGCATCTGCCATAATAAATTTTGATGTGGACACAAATATCATCTCCACCAGGAACCACACGCATGAGAGCAATGGATCGCCTTAGCAGTGCAAGAAGATAAAACGACGGGCTGAACAAGCCACCTAGTTCTGTGTACAGGGTAGTAATATCAACATTTTCCAGTGAGTCAGAGTACACCAGATAAGAATACTAAGAGTATAAAGGGACATCAAAATATTAACCGTCCTCCTGTGCCACCGTCCATTGTGGATATTCAACTAGGTAGGTATTACATCCTTACGATCTTTCAACAAGGAGAGATTCCTTCTTTATGATTTCGGAGCCAACGTCCCAGACAGAATTCTCATATTTTATGCAGACTTATCGCTGGGTTTACTAGCATGCAGTCCTACGGTATTCAGAGGTGGCACTTTCAAAACAGTTACAGGAGTGTTTGCGCAGTTTATGGTGTGGTGCAGGAATCTGTGTTTCCTTTATTATATGTACTAACCTGCAGGAGACAAGAAATAACATACAATAATGTTTTCGAACAACTGAAAATGTATGCACAGAGAACGAATAGGCAACTCCATATGTCATTATTTTTCAGCGACTCCGAGTTAGCAGCCATGAATACAGCAATATCTAGCGTTCTCTCTCTTTCATTTCATCAAAACTGGAGATATGCCGTTATACACTACCGGCTCAAAGTCCTATATAACCAGAACCAGGAGGTGCCGAACTTTATCAGGATGGTACTTGCACTTCCTGTAGTGTCTCTCCTAGATATGCAACATGTGGATGATTCCTTCCTGGCGGCATACATTGAGATGAGCTACATCAGTGGACATCCTGGCAGAGGCCGGACTCAATTTTGGAATGTATTTAATTAAGTTGCGAACGGTTCGCAAAAAAGCAACACGTAAAAGGGTGCCATTCACGCTTTCGGAAAATAATACTGACGCACCATGTGTCCCTTTGGTAATGTATTGATACATGCCACACGATAAGGAAATGATAACACATTTAAGAACGGGACGAGCGCCGATTAAAATATATACGTATTTTGAATAGAACGGCTTGAAAAAAATCATCAATAAATATGAAGAGTACAAAGAGAAGGATAACATACTACAATATTTACAATAGTTACAAATAGAAGTTTATTCCGAGATAGAGGAAGAAGAAGAAAGTGATTCACAATATATATGGACTAATTTCCTCATTTTTGGAAGTGATGTCAATGGGACATATTATCAAATGGACGAAAAATGCGTGGGCAAAGAGTTCATAGACAAAATATCGTACGAGTAAAATTTCTGCGTGGATGAAATCTGGTATGGACGTGTTTGCTAATGGAAGAAATGTCCCTGGACATAACGTCCGCGTACCTAAAATATTGATTTAAGCAGTGGTGCCTGTTGCACAAGAGCATGTGAACACCCTAACTTTTGACAGCTTGAGAATTTATTGATTATTTTTTCTTTGAATGCAAACGTAACTTACAGGAGATAATTTAAAGTGTTTGGCATTTAAATTTACCGTGCTGCTATTTTAAACTCGATGAGACATGGCGATAGAGTCCTTAGCACATCTTGACTTGTGCATGTTTCAAGGAGCTTCTGCGCATGCGAAACCGGTATGAGTAATTGCCTTATGGAGCCAAATGCATGCGGATCGTGCAAACTTGAAGAAGTGCACTACCGCTCTAAGTTTTTCCCACATTGTTTCCAACTATCATTAGGATTTTACATCAATGACACTAGGTGGTAGCATACTACAGCAGAAGTTAGACTCACTGTAACAGAAGTAGGTAACGTGCACAAGCGCGGAAACTTCTCCCGGTTTTCTCCATACCATTCTATAATCTCAATAACAATTTATTTTATACATTACTTCTTCCTTAACCTAAAATCATGTACTTAATTATGTGCATAACAACAAACATCCACAAAAAAACGTTCTTTCGTCAAACAAGTTATGCATTATTATTATTATTATTATTATTATTATTATTATTATTATTATTATTATTATTATTATTATTATTATGCGCGGCTGTAGTTGTACCAATTCGTTCTTAATCATTACTATTATGCAGCAGCTGCTATTTCACATTTTCAGGCCTGTCTGATTAAAACTTAGTGAACACCCAAAATGTATACTCACGAGCCGCTGCTGGATCTATTTGTTCTGTTCTCCTTAATTTTATTTTTTATTACATACATGTATTCCAACTGTGCCATAAACCCTGGTTAAACCTTCTTAACTGCGTTATATATGTTATATGTATAATATTTAGTATGACAACCAATGAACAAATGTGCAACTCTTACTACTGATAATGTACAGAAAAGGATGAGCAATGAACCTTTCTCTCTTACATTAAGTGCATTTTACCTTAGCTTCTTGATTCCAGGAGTCCACAGTTATTGTTTCAGTTTTTTTTTTGTTATATATGGACGCTCTTTAACTGCTGTTGTTCTTAGTATCCCATTCTATATTGGGCGTGAAAGGCTGGTAATTTTGCTCAGAGGTCTCTTTATCTGGCTTGAGGTTCTTTTACGTGCCGTAAATCTACGACACGGGACCACCAGCTTTACTTGCCTTCCGAAGGAAGCCATGCTAAGGATTTTTACGCCCGTAAAAAATCCATCGCCCTCCTCCAGGTTTGAACCCGCGACCTCGGGAACTAGAGGCTAGCCTGGTAACCACGGAGGACGACCCACAGTTTTTGTGGACTTAAGTTTAGGAATTTTATTACTGGTGCAAATATTGTCATCTGATGATCTATAGTCTACATAGATGTGAACCATGGAGTTCATGCTTTTCACACTAATTGCCACTTGTCACCACTTTGCTTTCCTCTGATGCAAAATGGATGCCACATTGCAGTATATAACAAATAACTAATTTAAACTAAGTATTGTAACGTGGACTATTGATATTTGTGTATGTTGTAATGTATATCCTATAGGTAAATTTTATACAAGTAACTTTTATGATATGTATGCAATCATTATTATTTAAAAAATACCGATAGTTACATAAGATCCTCATATGTGCACTCCAGCTCTTAAAGCAACTACCTAGTGCACAGTAAAAGCTATGTTTAATACTGTTTCAGAGAATAACGTAGTGACAAACATAACTGATGATGAACTGTTTAGTCAAAGTAATGGGAGAGCCAGTTAATGGAGAACTGAAACATTTTCCTTCCAGAAGGAATACCATATTCAGAAAATGCTGAACAACCAGAACCAACACAATATTGGGGAAAACTAAGAGAACTTAAATGGAAACAGAAAGTGTGAGTTGGTGGTTATTATTAAATTTTTTTTGAGTAATTGCAGAATTTAAATATACCAAGAAACAAATTATCTGCTGGTTTCCAATTAAAATATCACACCTAAAGTTTATACCATTTTTTTCTTACTTTTTTTGAGAAGAAATTTATAAAATTGTTTCAGAATGCAGCACCAGGGTCCAGCTTTAGAGGAAACCTTGATGAAGAAAAGGCAGTGCTTCAGTCTGTCTACCTTCGCATTTTTGGGAGGAACATACAGAACACACAAATTTATATTCTGTATAGCAGTGAGATCACGAATCTATCATGATTAGTGTGTTGGGATATGCACTAGCAGAAGTGCCATTAACTGACAACTGCATGATTAGTAGGGACACATTTATTGAGCTTAGAAACTCTATGCACTTTGCAGATACTCAGAGTGAACATGATCAAAAAGAAAGGCTTTGAAAAGTCAAGCTATTACTTCCACTATCACGTAGGTACATAGTAGGTAGAGAAGGTACTACATTCCACCCAAAAATTCGATACCGAGATTTCGCCGGAAATACATGTTTTGAGGCCTCCTGAATCCAAAAAAACGTAGTTTTACAAAAAGGTTTGTGTGTGTGTGTGTGTGTGTGTGTATTAACAGCACTAATCAAAAAACGAAACGTCCGATAAATACCAAGCTTAGTTGAGTATCCTCCAAAGATACGACAGGGACATTTTCAAGAAAATCCCTCTAACCACAAACTAACCTTTATAATGGAAGATTTTCTGGTTCCCGAGGACGCAGGGTGATGCTTTTTTTTTTTCTGGCGTAAAAATCCTTAGCATGGATTTCTGCGGAACGGTAGTAAAGCCGGTGGTCCCGTGTCGTAGATTTACGGTACGTAAAAGAACCTCAAGTATGATAAAGAGGCATCTGAGCAAAATTTCCGGTCTTTCACACCCAATATAGAATGGGACGTTAAGAACTATGGCACTTGAAGAGTACCCATAAATACAAAAATTGCTGTAACGATTTTGATTAAAATTCACATATTACAGATATTTACATGACAAATAAAATACATACTTTGAATTTTCTTGGAATAGCCTGTGAAGTCCTCTTTATTTAGAAGAAATTCTTTATAATCTTGTATAACCGGAAAACTTTAAGCAACAGACAAATACGTACCACACACACACACACACACACACACACACACACACACACACACAAAAGTATCTCTCTTTAGAACCCACAATTTATTTCAAACAACTTTTTTGTAGCATCAGCCATTTCCGAGATATCCCTTATTAATGGTTCGGCTTTTCCAACCATTCGTTTTAAGTCCCATCGATTTTCGGTTGTTTCTCGTAATTTCATGGAAACAGTATGGAATTTTAAGGGCAGCATACAGCGTCCAGTTCTTAAACATTTGACTATCGCTGTTCTCTTTGTACCCTAATGAAATGCGTAATGTAGCTATTTATGCAAAGGTTTATCTGGATTAAACTGAAGAAGATAGAAAAATAAACTTTCGCAAGAATAATTTGTATACCCACTAATAAACGATAGATTGTAGAAAAAGTCATGTGAATATAACACATCATATTCTTTAAAAGTTGTATTAGACAAGAGTATCTAACCCTGCCAAGACGCTTGCCTCAATGAGCAAATGCTAGCATTTTTAGAACAATGTTCTTTTCGACAGTATGTACCTTATCAAAACCAAATCCTCTTGACTGAAATTGTTTGTGTTAGCAGCCCCAGATGGTTTGCTTTTGGATTTCCTTTTCTACACAGATTCAGATACTGTGTCAAAAGAGGACGTGAAAGAATATGAGTGGGTGCTTCAAATGTGAAAATGTTAAGTGAAAGCATCCGACAAAACAAAGCACATTGCGTTTATATTGATGGGATTTTCACAAGCATTAAATCCATGGATTATTTGTGACATAAAAACCCGATGTGTTACATTCACATAACTTTCTCTACCCTCTCTTATTAGTGGGTATGCAAACCCTTCTTACTAAACTTATTTTTCTATCTACTTCATTTTAATCCAAATAAACCTTTGCAGAAATAGCTACATTGCACATTTCGTTATCTGGAACATTAGGGACCATTGTTGTGCTAGAGGTTCCGGCTGGGGGTGGGCATTTTTCTCTAGCTAAGGTTATTCCTTATCCTCCTCAGAGTCTGGAAGTAGAATGACAGTGTGTATGATCTAATGATTAAAAACAAAGTGCGAGAAACCCAACGACAAGAGTTACACGAGTTAACACCATTGCCAATAGGCAATAAGTACCAAAGGAAAGGCCGCCGATAAAACCAATATAGTTAAAGGCAGGATATAAATGGAACTATATATGTGACTTAATGAAATTTGTATTTCTTGTGAGTATACGCTTTCGTCTATGCTTAGCGTTTGCTAGTTATACACAATTTGCAGTGGTAGTATTAATGTAATTGAAAATGCTACTGTTTATTTGCCGCACGTATAAAAGACAATTTATCGCGGTCACTTCGTGTTATCTTTTGCTGAGCGCCTGTTAGTGTATTTAATTTTGGGTTCACTGTCCTCCGGCTAGCTATGATTTCTCGGTCAAGCACTTATCTTGTACAGGTGTGTAAACGGAAAGGAGTTTTTATCCAAAGATAACACTGATAAAAGAATTTATTTTACACTTTTATTGTCGTAACACATTATTCACTTTCGCCTATTAATCTTGACACTCGCCAAACTGAAACTGTTATAATAACTTCTTTACTGCCCATTATTAATTCGCGTACTTCAACTTTTTATGTAATTAACTTTACGACACGAGAGATTTGTCATAAATTTGCTACGCGTAACCTTGATGAACTGCATGCGACGCATACTCCATGAATGCCTCCGTTGAACTCATCGATGTTTTATACGCGAATGCTTCTGTTGGACTACGTGAAACTTGACCCTGACACTGAATTTATACTTCCTCGCCCCAATATGCCTAAAGATTATAACCGAGCTGCTATTGGTTAATAAAACGCGCCAACATTAGCGTCTATATTTATATCCAATGAAAATTACGAAAACATATGCTCTGGGGAAAATGTTCCAGCAAATTCTAAAAAAAACACGCCACTCTGACGTCATTTGCTCGTCTCTAATAATGATAAACAGCTCACCCCCTCGCTACATTATTGCACGCTATTATTGTCAGTTTCAGTAAGGCCGTATAAACCCACTTCTCGACAATGCTTACAATCAACAAACATCTCAAATCAATGTCACACAACAATGCATATTTACACTACAATCACTCTGACATTTACATTTTTGTGATACAAATTACTGCGTCAAATTATACAAAACTCCTTCGGAATGAAGAGGACTTCAAAGGCTATTTCCAAACAATTCAAGATATACATTTTATTTGTCATGTAAATGTCATTACTCATTAATAATGATACCTTAATCAAAATCGTTAGTGCTATTGTTTAGAAAATCAAAAATTTCGAAATATGTTCCAAGTAAAGTATAGTTTGAGTTGGGGGATTATGTTGAAAATCTTCATGTTGCATCTTCAGAAGGTACTGAACGGTGTTTATCCGACGTTTCTATGTTGTTCACACACACGCATGGAACTTTTTCTAAACATCTGATGTGTTACATTTACTCTACCCCCTACTGCTTATTAGTGGGAACACTAATTTTTTACAAAATTTATTTTTCTACTCTATTTTATTTTAATTGACATAAAGCTTACCGCAGTAGAACATATAGGGGGCAGCGAGCGAAGTTTTTGCGTTTATATGGGAAAGGATAGGGAAAACGAGGCTAGATGCGACGGTTCAAAGAGGAAAATGCGTTTATATGGGAGAAATAGCGATTACAGGTCGATGCTAGGCTAGACAGGGGCTGAAGGAGTGGGGATATGCTTTATATGTGAAGGTAGGAAATACGAGGAGAAGTGCTAGGTTAGACAGAGTTTGAGGTGTGGAGTATGCGTTTATATGGGAAAGATGGAAAAAAATTGGACAGATGGTATGCTAGACAGATGCTGAAGGAGGGGAATATGGGATTGTACGGGAGAGATAGGAAATACAAGGAGAGGTACTGGACTAGACAGCGCTTGAAGGGTAGAATATGACTTTTATAAGGGAGAGGTATTAGGCTAGGAGGGTTTGAATGGCAGAGTATGCGTTTATATGGAGAGACGAAGAAAAAGATGGGAGTCGCTAGGTTGGAGGAGCGTTCAAGGAGGAAAATGCGCTTTATATGAGAGGTGGAGAATACGAGAAGTGCTAGGCAAGACAGAGTTTGAGGTGTGGAGTATGCGATTTGTATGGGAAATATAGGAAACGTGGACAGATAATAGGCTAGACACATGCTGAACGAGGGAGAATGTGGGCTTATACGGGAGAGATAGGGAATACGAGAAGAGGTGCTAGACTAGAAGGGCTTGAAGGGTAGAATATGACTTTAAATGGGAGAGATAACAAACCGAGGAGAAGTATTAGGCTAGGAGGGTTTGAATAGTGGACTATGCGTTTATATGGGGAGACGAGGAAAACGATGGGAGTAGCTAGGTTGGAGGAGCGTTCAAGGAGGAAAATGCGTGTATATGGGGGAAATAGGGAAAACGAGGTGATATCCGAGGTAGGGCAGGGGCTGAAGGAGGGGAGAACGCCCTTTATATGATAGAGGAGAGGAATACGAGGAAAGGTAGTAGGTTAGACAGAGGTCGAGGTGTATGGTATTCGTTTATATGTGAAAGACATGGAAAACGGAGAGAGATCCTATGCTAGGAGAGAGATGAAGGAGGTGAATGCGTTTTATATGAGAGAGGTAGGGAATACGAGGAGAGGTGCTAATCTAGACAGAGCTTGAGGAGTAGGGTATGCGTGAGAGGCTAGGGAGGTTAGTGTTGATGTATGCATAATGTTCGTCCATGCATAACATCATTTAGACTCATTGACTTCAAGATTTAAGCGCTAACAAAGCTTATATTGCGTTCTAACGTCCCAGTATCACGACCCTAAAGGGCTGGACGCGGGCAGTTGATCGAAATACCCCCACCCCATGTATTTTGATTGATTAATATAAAGAGTAATTCGGATAGTATCGTATATATGTAAGGTAAACCGGTTAGTGTCACAAGTGTTCATGGTGATTCAGAGCAGCGATTCGTACCAGAGCTATTTAAGGTAATTTCGCATGATTCGGGTAGTATGTCAGGTATTTGTCATTTTAACAGGTAATTCAGATAGAGTTACTGGTATTCATGGTAATATAGAGAAATTAGATTATAAAGATTTCTTATCCAACGCCACAAAACTTTTGTATACTTTTTTCTAAATCTTACAAACTTTTTATATGTTAAACAGTTAGTGTGCGATAAACTGTATATCGGTTTACAGTGAAGGTATATAGAAGTATTCTAAACTAACCCCACACCGACTGCTCTGGAACATCTTCTCATTGTCTATTCAATCCTATCATCGTCTAACCTAACCAACGTAACAAGACGTAACACAACGTAACATAAGCACGTAACTACATGACAAGACGTAACACCGCGTAACATAACCACGTAACAAGACGTAACACTACGTAACATAAGCACGTAACCACGTGACAAGACGTAACATCACGTTACACACCCATATAACCAAGGTAACCAGTAAACGTAACACGACATAAGACGTAACATGGCGTAACCAGAAACTTAACCACGTAACATAACGTAAGAAAAACACGTAACCAACCCATTGCTAAGACAATCTAAGCTAACCCATCCTTCATAACTTAGAGAATCAGCACGCGAGCCTAGCCTAGCTTAACCTAACCAATTCCAGGTCATCCTCTCATCATCTATTCTACTCAGTCATCGTCTAACCTAATCCGCCTAACCAGAGATAACCTCGAGTTTCTTTTAGTGAAATTGCAGCGTTTTATTCAGGTTTTATTATTTGAGAGTCTTAATTGAAAAGTTTTACGTCAACGTACCTTTATTTTAGTTCGTTGTCGGCGCCTCTACCCTTTATCTAGGCTCGAGACTAGCACTAAGATTGCTCTTAATGGCAGGATTAAGGCCTCCTCTTCCATCTTCTTATTATTCTTTACTTATCAGGTGTCTGCTAGGTGTATACACATCACATAAACAAACTTCCATTTTTAAATCGTAGACTCAAGGAGGAAATCTTCATCTTGGACTTACATTCTCTTATGCGCTGTTTGTAATGCTGTAATGCCCATATGCATATGTCGTTATTCCATTCTCGGCAATAACTCTTTTGTCATCAAACGGAGTCAATGCTATTTCTACGGAGGTATGATAAAAGAAGGCATGATCTACCTTGTAAGAAGCTCTTTAAATGCAAATATTGTAATGTAACCTTCAAAGACAGTTATACGGGTCGGTGACACGAAGATGCATGCGAAATAAGCATGCCTGAGAATAAACTAGATTAGAACCTACTAAACAAGAGTTATTATCTACAATGGAGGACTGTGACATGAAAGAGTATAAAACTTCATTCGATGGACGCTTGAAATCGTATTTTATACGATGCGAATCAACTAAGGACCTCAATATGTACCTGCATGAGGCAAAACAGCGGATAATCCAGGCTGTACATAAAGATCTTGGTATTCACAAGAGTGCGAAAATTAATCTGCTGGCTGAGTGTAGACTTGTTAACAGTATCGGAGAAACAATTAAAACCCCGGAATCAGGCTGTTTTCCTAGAAACGGATTTGGGCTCTATGCTGGCAACGAAAATGAAGAAGTTGGTTACTGAAATGGAGGAATCACAACTTAAGGGTAGCAACTGGGCTCTGCTTGCTGTGGAAAGGGTTCGCCTTCGTATTAACAAGTACAATGCGTTACGAGGAAGTAGCTACATACCCCGAACTCCATCTGTTGGAGCTAAAGAAGCTTGCATTAACATACAGAATTATACTGATGAGCAATGCTTTATGTATTCTGTATTAGCCAGATGCACAACGCGCGAGCAAATACAAGTAACTTCAAGATGAATATGACTTCCAGCTGTGTTTCCTATCCCACTCCACTTTCTCAAATATCTAAGGTTGAGAAACTTAACAGGATGTCTATCAACGTCTTCGGACTGGATGAGAAACATGAAGTGTATCCAACAATGTTTGCTGACACTGAACTACCTGAACACAGTGACCTCCTACTACTGAGTGACAGCAGTGGAAAACATCACTACGTATATATATAAAGAATTTTGAAAAACTTATTTGACGTCAGAAAACTAAGCATAAAGATCGTGTTTATACCAGTAAACGTTGTTTTACACATTTTGATTATCGATATGGACGAAATGGGCTGGAAAAACTACAAGAACATGGAGCAATCTGTAACTAACATGATGTTGCAAGGGTAGTTATACCCACAAAGGAGAAACCCATTGTTCAATTTAAAAATTTTGAAAGGATGTTGAAACTACCTTACGTCATCTACGTAGATTTTGCAAGCATTCTCGCTCCATGTCACACATGCCTCCCCAATCCTGAAACTTCATATACAACCCATTATCAGCAGCATGTACCCATGAGGTTCTGCGTTTACGTTAAACCGTCATCCGAAGTTGAACATCTGGAAATTGGTCTTCCTAAGCATCCCTATGTATATCGTGGTGTTGATACTGCTCAGAAGTTTATGGAATACCCGACATCCCTTGTAAAGGAAATAAATAATATATACAAAACTACCATGCCTCTGAAACTTACAGATCAACAGCAGAAGGATTTCAACTCCTGTACAGTATGCTACTTGTGTGGAAAAACCTTTACCGAAGAGAACTACAAAGTACGCGACAAGATCACAGCAGTGGTGAATATCGTGGAAGTCTACATAATGAATGTAATTTAGCCTGCAAAACACCTAAATATATTCCAGTCTTCATGCACAACCTCAGTGGATATGACTCACACTTCATTGTTAAGGAGCTGAGATGTACAAGTGAGCGGGTGGAAGTAATTTCTAGCTCTGAAGAAAGCTATATATATATATTCTGCAAGTATGCAGGAGATATAAAGCTTCGGTCTGTGGATAGCTTTCGGTTTCTCAGTACAAGCTTGGATAAGCTGGTGAAAAATCTGACGTCGTATCCTGCAACACTGAAACACTTGGAGAAGACAGGTTGAAGTTGATGACTCGTAAGGGAGTATTTCCTTATGATTACGTTACGTCATGGGATGTTTTGAAAGAAACCAGTCAGCCTCCTAAGAACTCCTTCTACAATAGGTTAAATGAAGAAGAAATTAGTGATGCCGACTACAATCATTATAGGAATGCATGGGAGCTGTTTAATGTGAGAAACCTGGGCGAATACAGCGACCTCTACTTAACCTCGGATGTACTTCTTCTAACCGATGTCTTCGAGATCAAACTCTCAAAAAACACAAACCCTGCTCATTATTTTACCTCTCCAGGACTTACATGGGATGCTATGTTGCTGTATACAGGAATTCAGCTGAAATTTGTTACAGGATTACGATCAATTACTCATGGTGGAATCCGGCATAAGAGGAGGTTTATGCCAAGTTTCCCACCGGTATGCCGAAGCAAACAACGACTACATGGAGAAGTATGATCCGTCGAGACTAACCCAATTTATTACATATAAGGACACCAATAACCTTCGCCTCATCCAAGAGTGATGCTGGCGTTGGCGCATGTCCGTTAACGCGGACAAGAGTCACACCCCTGCAGACTGCCCAACATTCAGATACAGAGGCCGAAGGATCGAATGGCGCAGGGGGAAATGGCTTCCTTGTACCCGATGCTGGAACCCGGGATGTCTTTTCGCTTAAAGCTACATCTTTGGTCCCCCTCATGCTATACGCCTGCTAGATATGGGGCATGGCCGCAGAGAGTTGGCTGCTATGGCTACAACGGGCGCAGAATAGGGGACTTCAGTCCATCTGTTCTGTCGGCCGCACCTTCCCCGGAGACTACTACATGAAGCCTCCATCTCTTCAATACTTGGAAGATGAAATTAGGCGCCGGGCATCCAAATTTTACGAGGGTTAAGCTAAACAACAGTGTGTCCTGGCTAGATCGCTTGGGGATTATAGCCTTAGAACTCGTCGATTTCGGTGTCATAGGGTTCCCCGCATGGCATGCGGGCATACTAGATAACCACGGAGTGTAACCAACAGCAGCTAAAGGCTGACCTCTATTCTAATCCAACCAAGAGCTGGTTGGACTCTAAATTACACACCCCAGCCAATGAAAGTTGAGCTTTGTTAAACCACCCCACCAGGGTGCAGAAGGCACACTGCATCCTAATAGGTAGCCGTCGAGGAGCAACATGCTTCCTCCTATCATGCCACACAATCTCATACATAAACCCCATCCTCAAATACCCTTCCTAGGATAAAACATCTTACGGTAAAACCCTATTGAGGGTGGGCACGCAGAAAAAGCACTCAGGCTGAGCAGCAGCATATTCAGTATTTGGTACTCAATATATAAGGTAACAATAGGGCGAAGCTAAGGTCACCATTGTGAACTGGCCGCGGAAAAGATTTGGACTTCCGACAAATATACTTACACTTCGAGAGTATGCTCATTTTCTTTCTTTCTTTTTTTATTTTGTCTTAGGGTGTACATTTTATATCATAATGGCATTTTAATAAAAGCGTTTGAGTGATATTACAGAAAATCAAAAATGTCGAAAAATCTTCCATGTAACGGGTAGTTTGGGGTAAGGGAATTTTCTTCAACATCTTCATGTCGCATCTTTGGAAGATACTGAACTTAAATGCCAAATTTGGCGTTTATCCGATTTTTTGTTTTTGAGTTATGCCGTTCACATACACACACGGATCTTTTTCTAAAATGTATTGATTCAGGAGACCTCAAGACATGTATTTCCGGTGAAATGTTGGTATCGAATATTTGAGTGAAATGTAATACCTTCTCTACCTCTATGTACGTGGTAGAGAAAGTAAAACTGGGTGGAGTAGATTTATATGACAGATATACAGGATTTTAATGAACTGCAACCAAATATGTATAGAAATTATTCTTACAAAAGTTTTATTTTTCTATCTTCTTCAGTTTAATCCAGATAATCCTTTGCATAAATAGCTACATTACACATTTCATTAGGATACAAAGAGAACAGCGATAGTCAAATGTTTAACTGGGCGCTATATGCTGCCCTTAAAATTCCATATTGTTTCCATGACATCGCGAGAAACAACCGAAAATCGATGGTACTTAAAACGAATGGTTGGAAAAGCATAAGGGATATCTCGGAAATGGCTGATCTACAAAAAGGATGTTTGAAATAAATTGTTTGTTTTAAAGAGAGATCTTTTTTTTTTTGTACGTTTTTCTCTGTCGCTTCACGTTTACCAGTTATACAAGGTTATACAACATTTCTTCCAAATAAAGAGGACTTCACAGGCTATTCCCAGAAAATTCAAAGTATTCATTTTATTTGTCATGTAAATATCTTTAATAGGTGGATTTTAATCAAAATCGTTACCGCAATTTTTTAGAAAATAAGAAATTTAGAAAAATCTTCCATAAAAAGTTAGTTCTATATATGGGTGCTCTTCAAGAGCTGTAGTTCTTAACGTCCCATTCTATATTGGGTGTGAAAGACCGGAAATTTTGCTCAGATGCCTCTTTATCATACTTGAGGTTCTTTTACGTACCGTAAATCTACGATACGGGACCACCGGCTTTACTACCGTTCCGCAGAAATCCATGCTAAGGATTTTTACGCCAGAAAAAAAAAAAAGCATCACCCTGCGTCCTCGGGAACCAGAAAATCTTCCATTATAAAGGTTAGTTTGTGGTTAGAGGGATTTTCTTGAAAATGTCCCTGTCGTATCTTTGGAGGATACTCAACTAAGCTTGGTAGTTATCGGACGTTTCGTTTTTACTTTCTCTACTACGTATAGTAAGTAGGGGAAGTATTGCATTCCACCCAAAAATTCGATACCGAGATTTCACCGGAAATACATGTTTTGAGACCTCCTGAATCCAAAAAAAGCATTTTTGGAAACATGTCCGTGTGTGTGTCTGTGTGTGTGTGTGTGTCTGTGAACAGCATAACTCAAAAACGAACAGTCGGATAAGCACCAAACTTGGTATTTAGGTTCAGTATCTTCCAGAGATGCGACACGAAGGTTTTCAAGAAAATCCCCCCACCCCAGACTACCCTTTACATGGAAGATTTTTCGAAAATTTTAATTTTCTCAAAAATGGCTCTAACGATTTTGATGAAAATAACATATGTTTAAGATAATGTCATGAGAAATGAAATGTATATCTCGAATTTTCTGGGAATGTCTCCAAACGTATTCTTCATTGTGAACGACTTTTGCATAACTGGTAAACCATAAGAGATAGACAAAATTTTACTACACAAACAATGTAGATCGCGTTAAAATACACAACTTATGTCATATACATTTCTTTTGTTGAGTGAACCGTTTTCGAGATATTGCTTGTTATTTCCTTAAATTTTCCAATACTTATACTTTTTCTCAAATTCGTTATTCATTTTTTTTATGTCCTGGACATGCAAAGAGAATGGAATGCGCCACATAGCAACCAGCGTTAAAATATTTGACTATCGCTTAAAAGCTACCATATTCCCCTTGCATCTACAAGAAAATTAGCAATAAGATTGACATCTCGATATCTCGATTAACATGAAGCATATGGAGAATAGGCGTTTGTAAAAATAGTGTGTACAAGAGTAGAGAAAGTCATGTGAGTGTAACACATCAGATTTTTTGATTAGTGCTGTTAATACACACACACACAAACCTTTTTGTAAAACTACGTTTTTTTTGGATTTAGGAGGCCTCAAAGCATGTATTTCCGGCGAAATCTCGGTATCGAATTTTTGGGTGGAATGCAATACTTCCCTTACTTAGTCTACCTAGTAGAGAAAGCAAAAATCTGATGTGATACATTCATACGACTTTCTCTTACCCTCTATCTTTATAAGTGGGTACACAAACTCTTACTAAAGGTTATTTTCCTACCTACTACATTTTAATTCACATAAACCTTTGCTGAAATAGCTATATTACACATTTCGATATAGATACAAAGAGAACAGCAATAGTAAAATGTTTAACAACTGGACGCTATACCCTGGCCTTAAAATTACTGTTTACATGCAGTTGCTAAAAACAATTGAATGTTTAAAGGAGTTAAAGAGAATGACCAAATAATGAACAACTCGAACCTTTAATAATGGATATCTCAGAAATGGTTTATGCCGCAAAAAAAACCTGTTGGAAATAAATTATATGTTTTAAAGAGAGCTCAAGTACGTTTTCATCTATCCCTTTAACGTTTACCAGTTATGCAAGATTATAAGAAATTCCTCCTGAATGAAGACGACTTCATAGGTTACTCCCAAGATATGTATTCTATTAGTCATGTAAATATATTTAATATCTGTATTTGAACCAAAATCGTTAAAGCAGTTTTTTAAATAAAACACATAGAAAAATGTTACACGTAAAGAATAGTTCGGGGTGGGGAGATTTTCTTGAAAATCTTCATGACGCATCTTTGGAAGGTATTAAACCTAAACACCAAGTTTGTATTTATCCAATTTTTCGGTTTTGAGCTTTTTTACAGACACATAGACAACACACACACACACACACACACACACGGACATTTTTCTAAAAATTGTTTTCTTGTCATTCAGGGATCTCAAAACATGTATTTCCGGTGAAATCTCCATATCGAATTTTTGGGTGGAATGCAATACCTTCTCTACGAACTAGGTACGTGGTAGAGAAAGTAAACATGTGTTTTTAGTTTAAGGGGGCCTCAAAACATGTATTTCCGCTGAAATGCTGGTATCAAATTTTTGGGTGCAATACCATACTTCCCCTACTTAATATCAGTAAAAGAGAACATAAAAGGAAGCATGTTTTTTTATGTACCACAAAATATACATTGTAAAATCAATTATAGGATTCAAAACAGTGAAATAGTCAAATACCATGGTTGACCATCCTCTCTAACAGAAAATGAAAATGTTCTGGATAACACAAATTTATTGAAAGCCAGGAGTAGAAAATCCTTAAAAGCATCCATATCTGAAATGCAATTTGACAAAGTGGGTCATTTTCCCAAATAAGTTGAAGCCCAAATGCGTCAAAATGCAGAAAACCTGGCTGTCATTCTAAAGCCAGGATAAAATGCCCGAAGTGTAATATATATTTGTGCGTAATGAAAGCTCTTAGGAAAAATATCCCAGTGTACAAGAATAGTGTAGTAAGTTAAATATGTTTAGTAACTTATATTTTTTAGAATAAACTAAATGTTTTAAACAGAAAATCTTAGAAAAGCCATGTAATTTTATCATTCAAAATCCTTTAGTATCTCTATATTAAAAGGTTCTAGTAAAGTAACAAATATTTTGTAAAAAAAAATCTGATGTGTTACACACACATGACTTCCTTTACTCTTGTAGAAACTATTTTTACAAATGCTTATTCTCCATATGCTTCATGTTAATCGAGATGTTAATCTTATTGCTAATTTTCTTGTAGGTGCAACGGGAATATGTTAGTATTTAAGCGATAGTCAAATCTTTTAAGAGCTGGTTGCTATGTGGAGCATTCCATTCTCTTTGTATGTCCAGGACATAAAAAAATGAATAACGAATTCCCATTTGAG
Organism: Deroplatys truncata; assembly: GCA_030765065.1. NCBI lineage: Eukaryota > Metazoa > Arthropoda > Insecta > Mantodea > Mantidae > Deroplatys > Deroplatys truncata. The sequence continues at coordinate 11,796,430 of CM060982.1, read as the reverse complement.
AAAAAGTATTGGAAAATTTAAGGGAATAACAAGCAATATCTCAAAAAGGGTTCACTCAACAACAACAAAAATATATATGACATAAATTGTGTATTTTAACGCGATCTACATTTTTTGTGTAGTAAAATTTTGTCTATCTCTTATGGTTTATCAGTTATGCAAAAGTCGTTCACAATGAAGACTACTTTTGGAGACATTTCCAGAAAATTCGAGATATACATTTCATTTGTCATGAAAATATCTTAAACATATGATATTTTATTCAAAATTTTCGAAAAATATTCCATGTAAAGGGTAATCTGGGGTGGGGGGATTTTCTTGAAAACCTTGTGTCTCATCTCTGGAAGATAATGAACCTAAATACCAAGTTTGGTGTTTATCCGACTGTTCGTTTCTGAGTTATGCTGTTCACAGACACACACACGGACATGTTTCCAAAAATGCTTTTTTTTTTTTTTTTGATTCAGGGGGTCTCAAAAGAGTCAGGTTCCCTTTTTAAAAAAATTAAATTGTTCCCAAAATGACCATCAAATAAAACATGACTATGACTTTACTTTCCCCCGCAGTATCAAGCAAATTTTATTCAAGACATTTGTTTCTACAGCGTTTAGTTTTCCAGATATTGTACAGTCTCAACTTAAATGGTTCATCCTGTATATTAATAACCAGAGCCCGGTTCTGAAGACCTGTCATCTTTTAACTACTGTATCATAGGCATTGCTAATATGTACATAAATTCTTATCATGGGTCCCAGATAATGAAAATGCACATTTATTAAGCCATTTTTGATCATTTTATGTCATTTTCTATTTTAGGACATTTTTTCAATTTTGTCATTTTCTTGCATTTACATTTGGTATACAAAGAGTTTTATATTACAGCAGACCCTGGTTAACGATTATAATGGAGGAGGTGGGGTTAATGGTTAACTGAAAATGACAGATAATCCATCTTACTGAATATATCCCGTAGGTTTAGCAAGTTTTTGTGTAATTACTTATTAAACACACAAGCCTATGTTACATCTCTTGTGTATTTAGAAAAATGGCAATAAAGCTGATTTTTGTCCATGGGGCATGGCTGTGCAGTAAGGGTAGCAGACGTTTGTTCCATAAGGCGAATGCAAGTGCATGCACTTACTCGCATCTGTTTTTCATCAATTTTGTAGGTGCATTGCTAGGCAACAACAATACATTTATATTGCTACTATGGTCTGATTGCATGCCGACTTTGTGATTTCAAACTAAAATTTAAGTAATATACAGCTGAAACCACCAGAACATGTTAATTCTGTATTCAATTCCTAACATTGTTGCCGTGTTAACACAGGAAGCGCTGTAACATAGACTTCTGTTCCATTATTACTTTCTCTACTACGTATAGTAAGTAGGGGAAGTATTGTATTCCACCCCAAAAATTCGATGCCGAGATTTCACCGGAAATATATGTTTTGAGACCCCCTGAATCCAAAAAAAAGCATTTTTGGAAACACGTCCGTGTGTGTGTGTGTCTGTGTGTGTGTGTGTGCGTGTGTGTGTGCGTGCGTGTGTGTGTGTGTGAACAGCATAACTCAGAAACGAACAGTTGGATAAACACCAAACTTGGTATTTAGGTTCAGTATCTTCCAGAAATGCTACACGACGGTTTTCAAGAAAAACCTCCCACCGCAGATTACCCTTTACATGGAACATTTTTCGAAAATTTTAATTTTCCCAAAAATGGCTCTAACGATTTTCATTAAGATATCATATGTTTAAGATATTTTCATGACAAATAAAATGTATATCTTGAATTTTCTGGGAATGTCTCCAAAAGTATTCTTCATTGTGAACGACTTTTGCATAACTGATAAACCATAAGAGATAGACAAAATTTTACTACACAAAAAATGTAGATCGCATTAAAATACACAATTTATGTCATACATCTTTTTTGTTGAGTGAACCATTTTCGAGATATTGCTTGTTATTCCCTTAAATTTTGCAATACTTATACTTTTTCACAAATGGGAATTCGTTATTCCTTTTTTTTTTGTCTTGGATATGCAAAGAGTATTAATCTGTGGCAAAGAGAATGGTGGTGCACATAGCAACCAGCTATTAAGAGATATGTCTATGCTTAAAGGCTACTGTATTTCTATATTGCCCTTGCAAATACAAAACAAGGGGAACATAGTACGCCTTAAGCGATAGTCAAATATTTTTAGAACTGGTCGCTATGTGTAAATTGTAATTCTCTTTGCATGTCAAAAGATCGTTTCTGCAAATGTTTATCTCAATTAATATGAAATAGATGGAGAATAAGAGTTTGTAAAAATAGTTTGTACAAGAGTAGAGAAAGTCATGTGAGTGTAACACATCAGGTTATTTTTTAAGTGCACTTCACTTGAGTATTTTTGGAATACTGGATGCATCTGTTGATAGGCCACATTCATTTCCAAAACAAGTTAGTTTTTGTTCCATACAGAAAATTTTCATCCAGAATACTAAATGAAAAACAAAACAAACAAAAAAGAAAAAAAGAAGGATGATTACAGTCAATGTGTCGAACAGCTGAGTGCCAAATAAGTTTCAAAGTATTATTGCATTGACATAGTAATTTGTACATTCTTTACTTGCAGCCTTTTAAAAAAAAATCACATTTGTACTTCATAGTTAGTCTGAAAAGAGTTACTTGCAGGTGGAGGGTGCCTTTTGTCAGGGGAGCGGGTATACTTACAGTTATGAATTCATATCCCAAAATAGGGGTGAGATTGTCAGTTTTCCAAGTTTTGCATTAATAAGTGCATGCAGTCAGATAGCTATTGTCATCCTTGCATCATGTCACAGACTGTGAAGTTCTCTTCATTTGCAATAAATTTTGTATAATTTTAGAACTCAAAAAACGAGTTAATGCTACAATTTTGTATGGCCTGCTTCAAAAATAATTCTCTTAATTTTATTTTCAGATTCTTCAAACAAGAGCATGGAATAAAATACACATTTTAATTAATATTCTAAATTATTTCATAATTATTCTTATACCTACTTGTTCTATTTATATAGCAGTTATACAAATGTATAAATTAATTTATAATTTTCTGTATACTAATTTTAATAAATAAGCCTAAATTTTAGGTCACTTTTTTAAATGATGTCAGATTTTAAAACACTAGTCAGTTTATAGGTCTTTTCAAACATTTTTAGGTTATCCAAATCCAGGCCCTGATTATAACACAATGGATGAAAAATCCCATGATATTCATGCAAATGAGAATGAAGTATTGGTGGATGTTTTATTTCTAATGTCCTTAACCTGTTCCTGATAGGTTTCCGAATTTTGGAACTGTATACGCTGCAAGTAGAATTGCTTTGGCAATGAAAAAATTATTGGAATGGTGAAATAATGTTTAGTATCAGTAAATGAAGTTTTAAACTACCTTCACTTTGGCCCTGCGTTTCTTTAATAATTAAGGCTCCACAGCTTTTATGCAGTACCTGCAGAAACTCCTGACTTCAATATTCAATCAAATATGAGCGAAATTGATGAATATGAAGATTTATTTCACTCAGGCCACCAATTTAAAACATATTGGAAATGGTAGATAGTCTGTAACCATCAACAAAAGGAATCCCTAACTTCTAAATTATAAATATCAGCAGAGTAATTTCTGACATTACACTGCACATAATTTTCACTTGTAAAATTATTTGACTTACACTGGTAATGAACTTGATTAAAACATACAGAGAAAATACAGTGAGACTTTCTTACCTATGTGTTATTAAAGGTTTTTTACATTCAGATACTTCACTGCATACTTGTGTGAAATTAGAATAAAAGTTGCTTAGACATTTTAATGCTGAATCCTACACACATCTGCAGTATTTGGATAAATTGGAAATTAAAGAAATATTAAGAACTGCAACCTACTATCTTTCATTTTCGCATTACAGTTTTTTTAGTTACTAAATAATGACACCATCTATTTATACTGCTTCGAATGGAATTTTGCTGCTTTTGTATTTTACAATCATTTTCTGTGGAGCAACAAACAAATGATTACTTTATTATTATTACTTCTTATTCCATGGATTCCTAACGAAAAGTCAAAGCTGCCTTTGCAAGTACTGAGTGGTTGTTTTGTGACCTGCCTATGATCGCATGTATCCATGATTAATTACATGACCTTGGTATGTTCCACTAGCTCACTACTGGTGAATGACTTGCTCAAGGCTGCGCTTTATTGGCTGTGAATGTCAACCGTTAGTTCCTGTCTTCTGTTCATGCTATATAGAAAAGAAGTTATTCATTATGCTCTCAAAAGTGAAAGCTTATTCAAACATCTGTATTGTGTGTGAATTACTTTTATTACTGTTGCTGTGCTTGTCTTATTAGTACACTGAGAAATTCAAGATTGAACAAGGAATGTTTATGTGCCACATATTAGTAAAAACCAAATCATATAGACAGGTGTAGAGACATTTCCAGTTCCAAATAGAGGGTACTGTTAATAAGTTTAGAACAATGGGATCACTGAATGCTAAACCTAAGAAGCAAAAATTACACATTCCAGCAGAGGAAAAGAATTGACAAAATTGGTACATCATCAAAACGCTCTCCAAAAAGTCCCTAAAATGTGTTGTACAGCAAGTAGGTGTTTCAAAAACCTCTGATGATATAGCTGCTAAACTTTTAAAATTCATGATGACAAGAATGTCTCAATGCCATGTATAACAAGGTTAATACTCATTATAGTGCATGTTACTAGTGAGTATGTGGTGCAGGAGTTTTGGAATGCAAAACTGCCTGATGTGGTAGACAGCACGTGGAGCATGCATACGTGTGATCCAGGCTGGGCCATAAAATGACCACTCTGTATGTTGTTTTATGACACCAACACATTCATATTCTGCATATGCTCATGCACATGTACATATGTACATATTCCATCTCTCAGTAATGTTAATGTGTACATGTGTGTGTGTGTGTGTGTCTATATGGGGTGGGGCAAGTTTGAAGTAATGCTTCTACTTTAAGTATAACACATTCAAAAAATATAAATTAACTGTCCATTTTCATATAGTATAAAACTCTGTCTTGGCATTATCCAGTCCTGACTCCCTCATGTATTTCCAACCAGGCAAACAAGTAAACCAAATGGCACACTTCTAAAGGAACAAAATGATTTCTTAAGGCTTGAAGATGTATTATATATTGTCAATTACTTGAATATGTTACAGATGTGACATGTACTTAATACATTACTTTGTTGTAAACTGTTAAAAGTGCATTTGAAGTTTCTGAGTAAGTACTTAGCAATAGCAACAACTATTCATTGTATTTTACCATGCACTGCTACAGTGAACTCTCAAATGGAATGGAACAACAAACAACTGCTCTAAGCTTATTTCCATCTTGCAAAGAAGCATTAAGATCCAAAGGCAACTATCTTAATTATACATCAGAGAGAGATATGTAACAACTATATTATATGAACAAAGGATTCTTTTCACGACTTAAATATATGAAGAAAATGGTACCTCTGTCACCAACTTTAGTCCTTTATTGGTTTAAGGATGATCTGTGACAATTATATTGCAAATATTTTTAGCATAGCATCATTAAAACCAAGATAAATGTAAAATCTAATTGTGTACTAGTGTAATTCTGTCAGTAATATTGCACGTTAACAGCTTTAGACCAAGTCTACAGTGAGCATGAACTGCAGCACATGTTGAAGCCAATTAAAATAGATAGGTACCTAAGTAACAAGATGATAATAATACATTGCAATTTGGATATCACAATGCATTTTTGTGCTTTGTTTGAACTATAATAATTATAACTAGAGATGGGACCTTGATACTATCAATACTCAGTGGTATTGAAGTATGTATAATACTTTGAGATAAGCATTTGATAATTTTTCATGCATTTAAACTTTTAGGTTTTGCATTATTGAAAGCTGTTGCGTTTAACTTTATGCTACATAAGAAATGAAAGGAGTTGAGCCTTGCACGTGTCCCCAAAGAGTTGCTGGAATTCTTTATAGACCTTGACTGCGATGAATGCAGCATACCATAGATTCTAATGTTTAAATGAAAACAATGGGGGAAGGAGTAGTGGTACTCATGCAGCATTAACTGAGTTGTGAATGAAGCTGATGTTTCTGCAATAGCCTGGCATGGTAACTCACTCTCAGGCATTACATTTACCTACCCCAGTGCCCAAAATCTGTGAATCCAGCAGCAACAAAATAAAACTTATCTATGTTGTTAGATAATACAGCATATCGAAGTATTTACTCTTTCATGATTGCTTGTGTTCTTAATCAAAAATGTTTGATTCCTTTATATCTCTGCATTTCATACAATATTTCCTTGATTTCTTTCTCAAATTTTTAGTTGTATCTGATATGTCTTTGTATTAAACATGTAGATATATGCTAATGTATGAGGGTCGGTAGTATGGAGGCTTAATCCACAAACTTAGTATGTTTGCAAGTGCTATATGGTTAATTACTTAGTACTGAATTAAAAAATACATATATTATGTGGTAGTTGTGAATAGTAGTAGAATGGTATAACACACATTATTTTTAGTTGTTTGAGTTTCATGTACAATATATATTAGTTTATATTTTCTAAATTGCAGAATAAACAACAATTGCTAGCATTTGTTTTTCCTTGGATACAAAATCCTTTAAAAGAAAGTTTTCAGTACAAAAGATAGTTACATAAAAAATGTTGGTGTTGGTATTAGCCTTGACTAACAATAGGGATATATAACCTGTGGCATTGTCAAGAAAAAAATTTGCAGCCAATTGGAGAATGTCAAACAGGACCAATTTCGGAATTAGCATATAATACAAAATTAGTTACATGTCATACATACATAGAAAACTACTAAGAAGAACGTAATTGTGGCATGTAAGTAAATAAAGTTCAAGTGCCAAAAATTCAAAATTTGAGCTCTTGGTGAAATACTGCTGTAAACGTCATTGCCAATAACATATATTCTGATTCAAGCACCAGAACAGTGGCAAATGGTGTTTATAACTGTCAAAAGATGGCACTCATGTGAAACACCAATGCTTGATGTTCAAATAATGAGCCGTGCACCAAGACACTGACAGAGAGTTGACATGCATTATTGTGAATAGTTGACAACTGAAGTAGTTCCAGGTTTACTTACAACAACAACAACAATAATAATAATAATTACTAATAATATAGCATTGCTTAAGTAATTGTTATACATAAATAAAACATAATACTGCAAAATGGAAAGGAAAATTGTGCCAAAATGGAAGAAGAGAGGTGAAGGTAAACCCAACGTGAAAGTAAGAAGCTATGTAGCGAAGGGGAGGAATATACTCATAAAGAAAATGTTGTGGTTCCAGCTAAAGAGGCTCCTAAGCTTTTATAATAATTTATGGAATCATATAAGTTATTTTCAAGCTTATTAGTGCTTTTAATGAATGAAAAGAATACTGTATTGACAAAGGCTATATTGTGTCTGTGAATGATTTACTTACTCCCAAAGAGCTATGTTCGTATGTTGAAATAATATATGTTAATATATACTTTTTTCCCTCTTTCAGGTTTCCTGTAAATGCCAATTTAAATGCAAACAAGTTTCATATGAGCAGAAACTCAAGTTGTTTAATGATTTCCACTTGCTGAAAGCAAAATTCCTATGCAATGTCTCACATACATGTTAGCAAAGTGAAGAGGTGAAGATCAAAAGTAAATAATGACAATGAGAACATTGTTCAGTTGTCTATAGAGGAAGATGCTGAATAGCCTGTAACTCTAAAGAACAAAGAAGTAACCATATGCTACACATTGCCTGATGCAGAGGGAAATGTATTACAAGTATGTAAAGGAACATTGTGGAGGTTCTCGGTTTGATAAAAAGAAGAATTCAGACATTAACACAGTTAAAGAAGAGAGGTGAGATTGTCTATAAAGAATGGAGAGCAAATAAGATAAACACAGAAAGTATACAGCAATTGAAAATTTGGTTCTGTATCATATTAATGCCATACCAAGGCAAGAAACCCACTATTTGAGGGTAAAATCAGCTGATAAACAATACTTAACTGAAAACCAGACTATTTTTCATTTATTCAAAGACATTCGAAAGCAATAGTCACTGACATCACATACAGCTTCTATGCTGAAGTCTTTAATGAAAAACTCCGCAACCTAAAATTTCATCGTTTGCATGTTCTATATGTGATATTCTTAAAGCCAAATTGAGGTGTGGTCCCAATAACCAAGAGAATAAACTGCAACTAGAATGGCATCACCGAAAAGCCAAGAAAGTTATGGATTCCATGAAAGTTGACAAATTGAAGAGTTAAGGGCCGAACTCGGAAGTTTATGCAGCTGCAAAGGATTTGCAAAAAGTGATTCCTCTTCCTTCATTAAGGCACAGTGAAAAGTACTATTTACGGCGCTTTCCAATTACAATCTTTGCATTCATGTTGGTGATACTAGAGCTGGTCATGTGTTTCTTTAGCATGAGGCAGGGGTGGAAATGAAATTGTTTCTTTTTACTTGTAAAAAGAAACTTGTAATATGGAGCGACAACTGCCGGGGCTGAACAAAAATAAGATGAAGTTTCTGTAGATGTACCTAACAGCAAAAGGTTACTTTATGGAAATAGAATATAAGTTCTCAGTGAAAGGGCACTCTTTTATGTCTTGTGATAGTGATTTTGCTCACATTGAGAAACGAAAGAGGATAACTGTCTGTGAAGTTCCAAAAGATTTAATTCAACTCATTAGTGAAGCTACCCACACACTATTCATAGTGACTGTTATGCAAGGAACATATTTTTATGACTTGAAGTCAGCTGCTGAAAAATATCTAAACCCACCAATGTGCACATTTCAAAAGCCAAGTGGATCAGAGTGACAGCTGAACGGCCAGGGATACTGCAAGTTCGGTCAACTCTGAATGAAATTGAAGAGTTCAAGGAAACTTACATCTTGAAGGGTATCGTGAAGCTTCTGATCTTCAACTGATTCAGCTGGAAAAGGTACTGTACCTTGGATTTTCTCAGTGTTTGCTTTCAGATACCTTTACAGAAGACAATAAACCACATATAGCCTTCGTTAACCCAGATGATTATTCGAGTTTAATCGATATCTTTCGGTTTAAACAAAACTTCGCGCAATTTTCAATTTATTGCGGATCAGTTATTAGGTGACCTGAAATACAAGATAGTATTGCTGTTTTTAGATGACGTTGTAGTGTTTGCAAGTAACTTCAACGAGTTTCTACTTAATTTGGAACCAGTGTTTCATAGATTAGAAGAACATAATTTTAAGTTTAAGCTGAAAAATGTTTCTTTACCATGACTATAATTAAACTCTTAGGATTCGAGGTTTCAGGAATAGGTATAGAAACAATTCAAGCCAAACTAAGATCAATAAAGGAACTTCCCATCTCTAAATCTGTTTGTGATCTTCGCAGAATTCTAAAATTTTTTGTTTCTATCGCCGGTTCATTCCAAATTTTGCAGCCATTGCCCAACCACTATATGTACTTAAAAAGAATAACAAAACATTTCTTTGGACTAACGAAGATCACAAGCTTTCGAAACATTTAAAATGCTTTAATTTTCTACCGGTATTAGAACACCATGTCATATTGAGCTGCATTCTGGCGCTTCTGATAAAGGCTTAGGAAGCGTATTATTAAAAAACACACAAAAACAAAACAAAAAGTTGATAGTGAATTTCATCCTACTGGGTATACATTAAAAACCTTGTCCTCCATGGTCTAGTGGTACCATACTAGCCTCTAGTTCCCGAGGTCGAGGGTTCAAACCCAGCGGAGGGCGATAGATTTTTTCGGCCGTAAAAATCCTTAGTATGGCTTCCTTCGGAGAGGAAGTAAATCCGGTTACGACACGCAAAAGAACCTCAAGCCTGATAAAGAGGCCTCTGAGCAAACATTTACGGTATTTTACGCCCAATATAGAATGGAACGCTAAGATCCATAGCAGTTAGGAAGTGTCCATAAATAAAACTTTTTTAAACTTATCCAGAAATGTGCATAAAGAGGAGTGAAACTATACAGAAACTGAGCTATAACTCCAAGGTCGCGGGTTCAAACCCGGCGGACAGCAAGAGACTTTTTTCCGGGCTTAAAAGTCCTTAGTACGGCTTCCTTCGGTAGGGAAGTAAAGCCGGTGGTCCCCTGTCATAGATTTGCGGCACGTATAAGAACCTCAAGTCTGATAAAGAGGCCTCTGAGCAAAATTTCCGGTCCCTCACGCCCAGTATATAATGCGACGCTAAGGACCATAGTAGTTAAAGAGTGTCCATTAATAAAACTTAATTTTTTATGTATAACTTTTAGCCATTTGATCTTACTCATTTTCGAGCGTATGGATTTCCAGTCCACATTGTTAAGGATCATCATGTTTTGTGCTATATTAAAAATTTGAAAGATGTCACAGGATGACACAGGACAAATAAAGTTTAAAGTTACAGGAATACCACTACGCTTTCCCATCGCGACGGCTTCGACACTTAGATGCTGATGCATTGTCACGATTTCCGATAGATAACCCGAATTCAGAGGAATTTGAATAGATAGAACCTATTACGTGTGTAATCTCACCTGTGGAAGTAACTCAACAAGAGAAAACGCTTTTACATCCTATCTTCGCTACCGTACAGCAACCTGAACTTGCCTTTCTCACATCTTCCTGTCTCCTTACCTCAGAGGCACCCTATCGCAAAATGCAGGAGCTACAGGTCAGCTTCATCTCGCAGTCATCCCAGAGAACTCAAGCAGGTGATTTTATTTTCTAATCATAATTATCGCTTTTGCGGCCATCTCGGCTTTACAAAGACATTCTGCAGGATTAATTCTCGTTATTATTGGATCGGTATGCGCCGAGAGGTAGAAAAAATATGTCAAATCGTGACTCGCCAGGGTCAGAAAACAGACTAAGTTTTATTACAACCAATTCCCGTTAATTACATCGATGGGCAGTCGATATTTTAGAACCCTTCACTAGGTCACTAGCTCCAAGAATGTACCTAATGCGTATATTATTTGTGGGACCTGGTATCTTTCTAGGTTGAATCGAACGTAGCCTCCTATGAGGTTATGTTCAACTGCGTCAGAATTGTGAGATATAATGCATATAAAGCTCAGTCTCCATGGATGATAGATACCTTGTTCTATACTCAGCATAAAAAATTACCACGCACTTTTGTACCCAAAATTCAACTGTTTTGTATGTTGTAGATACTTGTTTAAGAAAGAGCTGTAATTCAATAATTCTTCTTGTCCCTTTAGCTTGAAGTATTGCGGTAATGTTAGCTTTTACTTTAGTGTTAGCCGGAAGCGCTTCCTTAGTTTAATTTCCTTGGTTTAAATTAATTATTAGATTATTATTTCCATGTTACATATGTAATTACCTTGAGGTTCTTTGTAGCTCTAAATAAATGCTAAACGGCCGTGCGGATGTGCTATATCCATAATGATGTGTACGATATTTGTGCCTTTTAGCGAATATCTATTCCTTTTAGGATTTACTTGATGGCCCCTAAATGGTAGTAAAGAGTTAAGGCTGGTTCACAACCAACGAGAACGGTAACCAGAACGAGAACGGGAAAGTTGAAATACATGTATTCAAATGGGAGTGTCCACAACCGACGGGAAACCTTCCCGGGCCCCGGGAACGGGAAGAAGAGTTGCCCAACTTTTAACTTTCTCGTTCTCGTTCCCGGGCACGGCATATTAGATCCCTATTGTGCATATTAGACTCTTCACTCTAGAGGTTATTTTAAGCAGCCGTGACATGAAACAGCCACTAGTGCTCTCTATAGTCCCAAGCTGGAAACATGAAACTGGAAGGAATTAGTAGTAAATGTGCTTCCTAACCTCATCCCGACACCCGCAAATCTAATCACGGTGGTTCCTCTGGTGAAGGAATCATTTGTAGTTTGTTTATATGCAACTCAAAACTGGTTATTACCTAAAAACATGGCAAAAGCTACAAAGAGCAGCTAAAACCGGTGGAAATGAAAAAAGAATAAACAATTTTAATGTATGCCATTAAATAGAGGAATGAAAGTTTGGCATGAGTAGAGGAATCGGAAATGTAATGAATATGCATTTAGATAATGTTTACTCTATCGAATTTTGATGTTGGCTTGGCTAAATTGGAAGTAGGTGAAAAAATGTTATTGGTCAGTTAAAAACAAATGAAATCCCAATGCGCAAAATCGACTTTCACTTTGTGATCGATATGCATTCCCGTTTTCGTTACCGGGCAGTTGTGAATCAAAATTTCTTGCTTCCCGTTCTCGTTTCCGTTCTGGTTACCGTTACCGGGTGGTTGTGAACCAGCCTTTACTCTTTACAGATTTTTGATAGGCAAAGTAGAATATGTGAATGCTTTTGCCATAGTGCGCAAATTATGCTAAATATTTGTCAATTTGATCACATTATTATAAACGGAAGAATGGCTGTATCCTTAAACACTATTAGTGGTATAAATACTTTGTTATACATTTGTGAACCCCAGGAGTATCCTGGATTTTGCTTTTTCATTCAGGGGGAAGATAAATTACTAGGTTACGTTCTTTGTTATTTTATTCATGTTTGGATACCGAAAATATAGAAATGTAAAAGTATTGTTTAGTAACAATGTTTATGTCATGTACCAAAAAACACCAAATAATGTTAATTTTGGTTTCTGAGCTTTATGGAGTTAAGAATGTGTATATATTTCAGCCTATTCAGATTTTATTTTTCTCCACTTGAACTATAAAGAAAATTAGCTAGTTGATACAAATTTGACAAGAACATCTGAGTTCATATTTAAAATCATGTACTGAGTTTAGATGGGCATGTCCATTACATCAAGTAGATTAGAATGATATTTATCAGAAAACGTTCATAATGTTTATTTTGCGAATGAAGCTCAAGCCCTGTTCATTAATTTTGTTTTCAGATATTTGTACAGCTGAGCAATTACTCATTTAATAATCAGTGATATTTATCATAAGAAAATAACTTTGTAATTATCTACAATGAAGCACGTTATAATGATTAAGGTTACTTAGGACATGCTTGTCTGATTTTTTTGTACGGGTTCTCTCATTATTCTTTTTCTTTTATTTCTTTAATTCAGTAAAATATTTTAGCATATTTTCACTTTTATAGGGCATTTACGATATAAATTACACATTTCATGTATCCTGCAGACTTAATGACCTGAATCACGTGAGGTGGGACTCTAGTGCAGACAGGCATACCTGTGCATAAGCCTACGAAGCTCGAGCACATTATTCTTTCTGTTGGCTGCAATTACGCTACCAGTAATAATATGCACGTCAGCCGTTAGCACACCATCGAACTCAGGATAGTTTTGGTCGTCCTTGTTGAAGTTCACTGCTAAGAGCCACACTTCTAGCAATTTCTCGTATAGAATTCGTGCGTAGATCTGCCACTTGTATAATATGGTTCACACCTGTGTGGAACTTCAAAAACAATGCCATTGCTTCACCAATGCTCAGTGGAACTTCAGCGTTATCTTCCAAGCCTTGGGTGCTTGTAGAATGTTCCAGGTAATTCTCAGCTCTAGAATCAAGTGCATGATCAGTGACTTTCTGCTGTGTGTGTGTGTGTGTGTGTGTGTGTTATCGTATGACATTTGAACCCATACTGGCCAGTATAGAATTATTGTAAAATGGGTTCACTCGCGGAAACCACAAACACTTGTTCCGCTTGCTTTATTTATGGTATAGAATTGTACTTCAATTCTTGTGGTTTAATGGACACTCATGGAGATGCAACCAGACATACTTTGATTTAAATTCTCTTACATTCTTTCCTATGGGTCTGTTTTCGTGATGTATTTGTATTTATGTAATCGGTTTTCTTTTTCACCTTTTTTATTTACACACAGTGATAGTGTGATTTCCAACCTGGGGCAAGATGTAACGTATGAAAATAATCTAATCAAAATTCTAAATTCAATATTATATATTTCTACAAGATGTCAGGAAGATGGTCTCACATGGTACAACATACAACAGCTTGATCATTTCCTGATAAGTCCTGTAACGTGTGGGCTGAGTGACGCACTTTAAAGGTGAGTATAGCTAGAATACATGGGCAACAGTCATTTCCTGAGAGAAAGCTTTTATAGTTTATGTATACAGAACCCTTTAGAACAGAAGAGCTAATTGCGATGTAGACATCAAGGATAGTCGGAGACTCTGCTAGTCCACTGGGTTAGTATTATACGTGTGTCGAACTCGGAGAGCACAAGTGACGCTGTAAGCTACATCCAGCGTTGGTATGTTACTGTATTGTTCAGGACTTACTTTATTTTGTGTTAATCAATCATTATATTATTTATGTTAAACTTTTACACCCATTAACAAATATGCAAGGGAGGTCGAGAGTTAGTAAGCCATTTCTAAACTCATATTTATTGATAGACTTTGACGTTGAAGCTGAAAAGGTTTTGAGTGATGCACAGTTACACGAGTTTGGCGTTATGCTCTATTGCTTCCAAGGGTGTATCATTGCTTTATAGCCATTTCTTGAGGACTGGCAGGAGCTTCTTGATGGAAATTCTGCGGAACAAAACGCAGTAGCGCAGCCAGAAAAATATTAAGGGGTTTTATGTATACGAATCCATTTTTAAACAGTTTTATCAAGACATGCGGCGTAAATATAGCGTTACCAGTGATACGATTAGGAAGTATCTCGTTTCCACCAAGCTGGAAAGATGCTACTATTTTAATTAAGCTAGTTTTCCTATTAATTTTCAGATTATTTTTAGCAAAGGGGACGGGGGTTTCCAAACCCTAGCTACGCCTCTGACTAGGCGGTGACATCAAATCATACTATAGAATCTGTCAGATTTATGGCGTGCTTTAAACATTCTCTTAAATCTCTTGAGTTGTTGATGACAAGATTGTAAAATTTATTGAAGGCGAGCAATTTTGCCAATTTTGTTCTATATGGATCTAAAACTGTTGGCTGTTTCATGTATTTTGGACTGGCCATATGCAGATGGTAACATTGGGTTGTTCACTTTTCTCCGAGGTTTTTTCTTTCTTCAGAAATGT
The DNA here is from genome assembly GCA_030765065.1 of Deroplatys truncata. Taxonomy (NCBI): domain Eukaryota; kingdom Metazoa; phylum Arthropoda; class Insecta; order Mantodea; family Mantidae; genus Deroplatys; species Deroplatys truncata. The sequence goes on along the minus strand of CM060982.1, from coordinate 11,781,326 downwards.
TGATATATTTGAAAGTTGTGACCAGAAAGTTGAAAATTTGTTTCGATGGGTTTCTGATAAGCTGTATGCATTCACTTACTTTTAGTAACCTCGCAATTACAGTAAAACCCCGTTTTTACACTTTTAGAGGAACTGATGCAAAAAAAGTGCAAACGGAAAATGTAAATTTTTAAAACACATATTGTTAAGCGTGTAACGTTTAGGGTCTTAATTATCTTTTATTTCCATAAAATGAGGTAATATGATGTAATACCTATTATTTACACAATATATGTGCTATTATTTTTTTAATGTGTGCTGAATATGTTATACTCGTGTATTTACATCTAATATTTGTTTTAATTGTTAAATTCCATGGCTCCTTAAAATTCTCAAAAATAGCCATTTACATTTGTGATATAACTATAACCTAAAAGTCACTACAGCATCATAATTCAAACTTCGTAATCGTTTTCACTAAATAAGTTAATTGGTTTTCACTAACTTTGCGATTTACATTTAACTTCAATGCAATATAAACAAAACAGCTTGAGCTACTGTGTTCTTGGGAAACGGCGCAGTGCCAAAAATAATAAGATGGTGCAGCAAAAGAAAGTTGTAGATAGTTCATTAGAAAATATATTTAATGTCAGAGGAAGCATTATATTGGGACAAATCTTAAATGAAGGAGATCAAAATATTATGAATATACAATAATGTCACTGAATAATAGATATACCATAAAGCGTTGCTGGATATTGAATACTTTTATATCATTGATATTTATAAGCTATAAGTAACAGGAGGTTAAATAAGCTTTCGGCCCTAATGAATATATACAAGTATCCCAAAATTCAACCACATAAACTGCAAGCATTGTGGAAGGGTTCCAGATAAACATTTTGAGATAGGAAGCTTATGGACTTCGGTTTCTAAATTCCAAGTATTAGCATATAGGTTAATAGTCAGCATGCCACTGACCAAACCTCGGCAGAACGTGGGGAGATGAACAGACACCTCACTACCTCAAGTTATTTTCCCTCGATAGCACTGTTGTTAAAGGCATACTTCGGCATAAGATATTGTTGATGGAGAGGCACATCTGTATTTTCTTTCTTTTTTCGTGTTTTAGTTAACATTTTATTTGTTTTGTTGTTCAGAACCACTCGTTCACTGCTAACGAATTGTGCAAAATAAATGTAGTGTTTTTACGGTAAGGCTGTGAATAACCAAGTAACTCAACTTGTAGGGTATAGTCCATTATTCAATCGAAACTATGTACTATCTTTCAAGAAAGTAAATGTATACTTTTCGCGGGTCGGTATAATTCAGGTGTTCCGTGAGTAGGGGGTATGAAAACTAAATCGGCCGTGGTCGTAGATATATACTGTTGTGGTCGCCATTTTAACCTGTCACTCACTTCGAAGATTTCTATGGCTATATTAACTCAGTATGGCGAAACATGGACTAAATATCACAAAACAAGTTGTAATTCTCTTGCAGCTGAGCTATTAACTACATGGCATTGGCAAGAAAACGGAAAACACGTGGAATGATGATTTTAATAGAACCAACATCTATGTTGTATATAACCCATACAATAACATCTGCTGTCGTAGCTCATTAGTCAAACGCACGTTCTTTCAAGTGTGCCGAGGGTTCACGGTTCGAACCCCAGCATGTGGTCATACTTTTATTACAACTTTTTCACCTTGTATTTCTTGCGCATGCACAACATGTTGCTGGATGTTCCTTATTTACTGCATTCGAACATGTTTACTAAGGCTTCATCACAGTAATCCAGCATGCCACATCCACGAGGTTGTGTGGAGCGGATTACAGCTCCAAAAGGTCGTGCTACTCATGGTGAAAACCCCTCTCAAATTCCTAGAGAATTGGTTTGTGACCGAAGAACAGTGAAACAATGGCTAGACCGGCATAACGAGGGAGAAGTTGTATGGGCCAAATCACGCAGGCGTTCAGGTAGGCCACGAGCAACAACAATTGCTTAAGACCAAGCTCTGGTAGAAGATGTGAGGAACCAACCTTTAAGACACAGGTCTGCCTTTTTGGACAAGGCAGTTGAGTATGGTTTCTCATATGAAACCATACGCCAACGATTATAGGATGCCGGTATTGCATCCCATCGTCTTGCCACTAAGCTCCTTCTCACTGAGGTACACAAGGCCAGAAGGTTACAATGGGCACAGCATAATATTGACCTGGTAATATGGAGTGACGAGAAGGTACTTTGATACAACCAGCAAGGGACCCTATGTCTGTATAGACCACGGGGAACTAGATACGTTACAGTACGTTCCTCAGCACGTCGTTCGAGCAGAACATTCGGGAAGAATTGCAGAACATTTCTGGGACTATTAGGTCCAGGGGAGTTAATTCAAGTGCCAGAAAGAATGACGAGGGCAGTCTATGTAGATATTCTCTAAAGCACTTTGCTGTCATCGCTTCGTGCTAGGTTCCCAGAACAAGAAGAATATATATTTATGCACGACAATAGTGGTGTGCTTACCGCATATATAACCCAGGATTGGCTAACGAGGCACCCAGAAATAATCTGCACGGACTGGCCTTCGAGATCTCCTGATCTGAACCCCACTGAACACGTATGGACCTTCAGGTAAAGGAATGGGAATTAAGTCGACCAGACAGGGTGCGAGTTGCTCACGTGATGGAGCTATGGCAACACAATTAGTAGAACCCACTGATTGCAAACATGTAGAAAAGAATAAGCGATGTAATCGTAGCTGGGGCGATTATGCGAGGTTCCAAAACACAAGATTTCATTTTTGTTTTTTTACTCGTTATTTCGGCAAGTTACTTGTTCCAGGAGAAATACATTATCCATAAATCTGAAACGTTTCGGAAATTAATTTATTTCTTCAAATATGGCTTGGCTTCGGCTATAAATAGCAGTTGTTTAATTTGCTTTTGTTGAATTAGTTATCGTACTTCTTTTTGTTACTTATAATAAAGGAGTAACTATATTGTAACTGGCAGTTACACAGAATACGCCGCTTCAGTTTAATGCATTATACTCCATCGAAATATACAAAAATATATTTGCAGCTGTAAGGTTGTTTTTCTCAAGATGATAATTTATCAGTTTCTTGTTATTTTACGTATTAACTTATTGCTGTGATCAAATGGATTATATACAGTATTTAGAAGTTGGCTCCATTAGAATTATCATTTAACCTCCTCGCATTTTCTTTGAAATCATGTAGTAATAACCTATCTGCAAGAGAACTGTAAATTTGCTTTTTTACTGCGTCTTACAAGATGAAAAAGTTGGAATAAAAAGTATGAACACATGCTGAGGTTCGAACCGTGAACCCTCTGCACACTTGAAGCAGCGCGCGTTTTGGTTTTCTTAAAATCATCATTCCATGTGTTTTCCGTTTTCTTGCATATTCTCCAATGCCATGCAGTTAATAGCTCAGCTTCAAGAGAATTGCTACTTGTTTTGCGATATTTAGCCCGTGTTTTGCCATACTAGGTAAATATAGCCATAGAAATCTTCGAAGTGAGTGACAGGTTAAAGTGGCTACCGCTACAGTATACATTTACCGCTTTAGTTTTCATATCCCGTACTCACGGAACGCCTGAATGATACTCACCCGCGAAAAGTGTACATTTACTTTCTTAAAAGATAGTACGTACAGTAGGTACATCAGGTTTGTCCCGTGATGTACACGCTACACGTGCAGGTACATTTCAAAATTTATAAGAATTTTCCTCCACTTTAACCAATGACGGTAGAAATAAAAGTAAAAGGCTTTCTCCAGAGTAAAGGAAAATTTATCTGAATGAAACCAATTAAGAAAACTTAACTAAACTGTATTTTAGTATTTCACCGCTGCATGAAAAATAAATGAAGGAAATTAGAGGATTAAAACAAACATTTCTTTTAAGTGTAAAACATAAAACAGAGACTACCAGAACTATTCGATGTGAGGGTCTGCAGCATACCTGCAACGAGTGCACCTGCGAAGAAATGATCCTCGCATCCTCTCAAAAACGTGTCACGGTTACGAACCCATCACAAGCAGCCAAAAAATGCCGGCCCTCGTAGCCGTGGTCGCTCCGGCGCTCCGCCAAGCTGAGGGTCTCGGGTTCGAGTCCTGCCACGGGTATGTGTGTGTGTGTGTGTTTATGCTACTGTGTAAAATACAGTATCATAAAGTAGGTACAACAAGGGAACTTTAAAAAAAAAGACCCGTACCAGCAACTGCTCATCAGTGTCGACACGAGGCTCTTAAGATGTGTCAATAAAAATATCTAGAGGATTGTCCAGAGAACGTGGTAGCCAATTTACAGAAGCACCTCTGCCATTGAGATAATCTCGTACTTCTACGCTGAAATGGGGAAATGCTGCAACCACATCTGAAGTCGGATGTTCAGAGCGACGTCTTCCAAATACACAGGCAAAACACGGTGAGAAACGGAAGGCAAACGTGCCCGTTTAACCGTATAGCAAGTAAATACGGTTCAATTATTTTATTGGAAACGCTGTCCGTGCACACTTTGATGCTGAATCTGAGCTGATAAAAATGCTGTAGTAGAAACTGGTTATTTTATTTATTTATTTACCACGGCATTTGGCTGCCCATACACGATTGTTTCCATGGTTCAGAATTAGCCCATCTCTTGGTCGGCGAAGAAACCCGAGGTAAACTCAGGTTCTTCATTCTGCCGCTCCACAGTCCACTTGCAGAACTCAGGTCTAGGATGGAAGTCCGTTGACCCCAATGTCTGCACCTTAAAGCAATTGATAGAGTCGTTCTTCTTGTATGATGTGGCGAACGCTGGACTTGTTGCTGTCCAATGACCCTTGCAATTACAAAGTTGCTGGTGAAAGGTTCTGCCCAAACTCTTATAAGCAACTCTTCTTCATACAAACAAATTGAGTTTTATTTATGGACGCTCTTTAACTACTATGGTTCTTAGCGTCCCATTCTATATTGGGCGTGAAACACCTGTAATTTTGCTCAGAGGCCTCTTTATCAGGCTTGAGGTTCTTTTACGTGCCGTAAATCTACGACACGGGACCACCGGCTTTACTTCCCTTCCGAAGGAAGCCGTGCTAACGATTTTTACGCCCGAAAAAATCCATCGCCCTCCGCCGGGTTTGAACCCGCGACCTTGGGAACTAGAGGCTAGCACGGTACCACCAGTCCACGGAGGACGACTTCTCTCTTCTAGACTGGAGTACAACGCCTTCGACTTGCACCGGCATCGTGTCTGTCCACCATTTAAAAATCCAGTTTCCCGCCAATGTCGAATGATATTTTGGAATGATGCCTGCCTACATAGCCGTGTAGCTATGACCTCTAGCTTCCCCATAAATCAAATGCGTATTCAGCAAACTCGGCATATGAAAATTTAACAACCCTGTTTCGGAGTAACTGTCAATAGTCTGCTGTATTTTATACACAGAGCACAAAATGGTCCCTTAAGCACTCTGGTGCTATAAGCTAGGTGCCGCACTACGAGTTCAGGAGCCGGATGTTCTTTATAGCTGAGCTAGTAAAATGCTGGCTTTAAATTAGCAGGGCTGCAGCGCAGGTTGGTGTCTGCATTGTGGGTATAATCCTTATTTCTTCTTATTTTTCTTTATGAACGTACTACTTTTAGTTTCCATTGTATTTTCAGCAAAATTGTGTTTCTTCCATCATGCCCGTCAAATACTTGCTATCACTACCATTATTGAAATCTAGAAATCGTTCATTCTATCTTTGGAATAGTCGTACTTCCGGTAAGACTTATTGTCTAGCTTCTAAAGTTTAATCTATTCCCAACTTTTAGAATAGTAAAAACGACGAATAAATAAATAAAATTAAAAAGTCTTGGAAAAGTATCAACCTGGTTACATTGCATTTATTAATTTTCGCGCTACTGACTACGCCAAAAATACTTGGAGTGCTCAAGTCACTTAACATGACACGAAATCAACTCAACTGTTATCAGTGGCGTGCATGCCATAGTAGGACGAACAATTTTACCGAAGTAATAAAGCCAACACTTTACAACTTCCCGTGTATTACTACTGCTCTTTTCCAACTTTTTGGGCAATGCTTAAGCATTTTGAATGAAAATCTAATACACGCACTCACGTTATACTGATGTATCACTCGAATAACCGACGTCGAAATTGTCATTACTTTCAAAGTTTACAAAACGGAGCATAGATGCTCATCTAGGACCGCTGGCAATCCTTGCAGTTTATTTAGTGAACTCTGGGACACCTGTAGAAAATACATTAATAATATGCAGAATGTCGCTAATATATGTCACACTATTAATGCATATAAACGTATTTATTTTTGTAATAATAATTTCCGGTTATTTCACTACCTATTAGGCTTCAATTCACAGCAGAGAACATCAAATTTTGTACGTATCTACTCATATTATTTACCATGCCAATATTTTCTTCGACTGTAAAGTGACAAGAAGAGAAAGAAGGAAGAAATCATGAATCTGTGGTACAGTTTCTTCCGTCCAACTGAGATACCTGTTTTCATCAGCCTAGATGCATGCATTGCTATTTAGATACCAGATTTTTTCCTACCAAGACATAATTCACCGCATTAGTTTTGCCAAGCTCTAAATATTAACTTGAAGCTACCACCACCATAGAAATGTATGCACTTACCTCTCCCATAATTTGTTGCCTTATGAAAACTTTGATAATTCAAGGTTGAAGATTCTGCCAAGAGAGAATGCGTAGTCTACAGATCAAGGCTTTGAGAATATTAAATTCTTTTATTAACTATGTCACTTCACTGAACAAAGACTTTTATAGAACTTATTGAAAGATGGGTCAAAATGGTCATTATTAGAAATTGAATATAAGCAGAAATACAATGTTAATAATGACCTACCGTTAGAATCAATGTAGATTGACGATTATAACAAAAGAAAAAAGCACGTACATGGATGTTTCCAAAAGTTTAACTTTCGGCTAGTAACGAGTTCTCTCTGTTGTGTTGTTCACTATGATTATAATTTTATTTTTATGAAGTTATATATATGCCTTAAACATCTATACAAATAGTCTTGAGAGCAATCACCCAAGCCATAGATCAGTTGTCGGAATTATGCCTGAAATCTGAGGAACTGTAATTAAAACATTAGTCCTTATGCAGTCACTATTATAAATTAAACTGAACACAAATTTATGCAAAGAGTTTCAGCAAGATATCATCTAAGTGTTCTAGTCAGTGTGTACAGGATGTTTCTAATCATACTCACAAACTTTGGGATCAGACAGATAACTTCTTTGAAACAGCGCTGTACTGTAACAACGTCTTATTTCGGTGCAAGAGGTGTTTATGTGATTAAATTGGTTGATCTTACAGAAAGGGAATGAAGTAATGAGGTTTGTGAAACTTGAGTAAATAAAGTGTTAATGTTACATATATTTTGTTTATTGGCCCAAAAATACAGATCACAAAGAAAACATGCCAAAGGAAGATGAAAAGCACTTACTGTAGTGCAAGATGGGTTTATCATTAATGCTACCACCCACTTGGTTTACTCTTCCAAAACTTTACTTCTGGAATTCTGTATAGTGCATTCACCATTTCATTACTGCTTGAGAGCAACAGGTTTGTTTATTTTTATTTGTTGACTTATTGTACTCACTTTCATTCATCCACTCAGTTTAACAACCACTTCTCCTGAGTAAAGTACAATTCTGCATTGTATAAAATCTGTTAACTACAACAAACAAGGAATGTTACGGATGGAATTAACTGGCTTTTCGCATACTTGGCAGAATCTGGTTCTGGTTGTGTGGCTTAGAAGATATGACAAATTATTTCCAAACTGACAGGTTCCTCACCACAGTACATTTACCAACATTCATTGCAGACTATGTTTACTGGGCAGGGGGCAGTTGTGTAAACTCTAAAGGACAAGAAAGCACTTCTGCAGCATGCAGAGAACAATCCTCCTGTAAATACTTGAACTATCATTCACCAACAGAACATTAGTCATCCACAGTCTGAAGAATTCTGAAGGAGCAACTATTCAATCCATATTATCTTGAAAGAGTCCATACTACTCAGCCAGGTGACCATCCATTGCGACCGCAACTTTGTAATTGGTATTTGAATCAAGTTGCAATCAACCAGTCTTTGCAGACCATTGAAGCATGCTTCACAACTGTTGGGTTGTTTAATTCCCATGTTTTTTAGCTTTTGAAAAACCCCATGCCAGATTTTGTGTGATCACCTCATATGAAATTTGGTGTCAACATATTGCCAGGGATTGTGAATGACTTCCTTGTAGGGCTGTAACTTTTCCTAAGATGAAACACCAATACTTGTGTAGTATTTCTGCAAGAAGTTCTACCTGGGCTATTGCACCCACTTCCTCTTAATATTATATAAACAATGCAATTTTAACAGGACTAAGCACCAGCTCATTTTGGGTCTACATGAAGTTCATGGTTTATGAAACCCTTGTTGACTCAGAGTATGCATAACCAGCAAAGCAGGTGAAATCAGGGAAATACCTACCGCTGTAGAATCAAATGTGGCATGTCGATGCACTATATGTCTGGAAGTCAATGGATGTGTGCTTCAACACTTGTTATAGTGTTGCAACAGTAAAGTATGGATCCATACTGCTTGTTGAACAGTGAGGTGAGTGTTTTTTATTTTCTTTCAACATGATTTGTGTGTTTTTCTGTACGTTTGGGTCAATAAACAGAATATCTGTAAAATTAATTATTTTTGCATTCAGTTTTCACATACCTAATAATTTACTTCAATCCCTTCCATGGAATCAACCAATTTAATCACATAAACCTCTTTTGCACTGAAATGAAGTGTCACAGTCCATGTATGCCTTTAACAAAGAGTACTTCAAAGGAGGTTATCCATCTGAACCCAAAGTTTGTCCATCTATTTAGAAACTTCTTCTATAACATAACTCTACATTTATAATAGTACAGAAATTATGAATAGTTGAGCATGTTTTATTAATGTTCAGGTATAAGGGACAAAGACAGGTATATGACAAAATCTAAAGCCACTTTATATATGTAAGCTGAAGAAAAAGAATTTTTTAATTTTAAATTTAACCATAGCTCTTTGTGAAAGAGTTTGATATTATTATTATTATTATTATTATTATTATTATTATTATTATTATTATTATTATTATTATTATTATTATTATTATTATTGCTCAGAAAATGTTGAGAGTAATTTTGTTTTCCACCAGGTTTGCTTTAAGAGACCACACAAAGACATTTATGTAAGATGTAGTATCAACATTTCAAATGCTGAAGTATCCAGTAAAGTACCTGTATGAATGTTTTAAGAATACAAAAACCTCTGTCATTAATTGTTTTGATATGAAGTTATTTTTACTGATACAACTGCCAGCATTGTATTGTAATTTCACTGTCATTATGGTGTAATTATAGTGCCTTACCTTGTAAGCTTAATCGAGTATTAGGCTGAGTTTGGGAATGAGTATTTGATGTAAGTGAAACAATACACAGACTTTAGTTACTATGCACAAATACCAGGAGAATAATGCAGAGATAAATGAAAAGCGCCAAGACTAAACACAGAAATGCATTGAATGGCAATGTGTTTTATGTATTCAAGTGTTTCTGCAGTAAATTTGTGCATGTGTATGTGTGTGCACGCGTGCACTTTTTGAGAAACATTGGGGAGTGCAAATCCTTGAACTTCTGGTACTCCAAAGCAATGAAACTAACATCTCCCTTCTTTAAGAAGATATTTAAAACATTCACCTCTTGTTTTCATTTTCTATCACATGTGTTGCATTAATTGTCCTACACATTTGCTTTTTTATAATTTAGATGTGATGAGTACACAATATCTACTTGCACTTCTGCACCCAAAAAAAAAATGGAGAATGTAGAATTAATTTAACTGAAAATATTGAAATATGTGGAATAGTAGAACTGTAAAAGTATATGTAGGGCTATAGAAAGGATACATGAGCTAGCTACAAAAAATGGGTTTCTTGACTGTTGGACTTTAGATTAAAAAAATAAACAATAAAATCTGACGTTACATTCACATGACTTTCTCCTCCCTATATAGTTTATTACACGTATACAACCTTTCTTATGAAAGTTGATTTTTCTATCTACTTCATTTTAATCGAGATAAACCTTTGCAGAAATAGCTACATTACATGCTTTGTTATAGATACAAAGGAATATCAACAGTTAAATGTTTAAGAACTCTACACTTTATGCTGGCCTTAAAATTCCATATTTTTTCTATGCAAAAGTGAGAGTTGAATACTGACAGGACCTAAAAGCAATTACATAGTATTGAACAATTTGAACCGTTAATAATGAATACCTCAGAAATGGCTTATGGCCTGTGTGTTTTAAAGAGATCTAAATTTTTTTGTATAGTATGTTTTCATCTGTTGCTTAACATTTACCAGTTATACAAGATTATACAACATTTCTTCAGAATGAAGAGGATTTCACAAGCTATTCCCAGAAGATTCAGAACATAAATTTTATTCCTTAATTAAATAGCTTGAACGTATGATATTTTAATCATAATCATTACAGCTATTTTTGATAAAATTAACACTTTTGATAAATCTTCCAGATAAAGGGTAGTTTGAGGTGGAGGGATTCTTGAAAATCTTTGTGTCATTATTTTGGAAGATTATGAACCTAAATAACAACTTTGACATTTATCATGTATTTTGTTGAGTTATACTGTTCACAGACACACACACCAATGCACGCACACATTGACGCTTTTCTAAAAATGTCTCTTTTGGGTTCAAGGTACCTCAAAACATGCATTTCCAACAAAACCTCGACACTGAGTCTTTGGGTGGAATGCAGTATCTTCTCTATCTACTGCGTACATGGTGGAGAAAATAAACTGCTTCTTTTGGATTCAGGAGTCTCATAAGATGTATTTCTGGTGAAATTTCAGTACCTATCAAATTTTGGGTAGAATACAATATTTCCTCTAATTGTAAAATGCTCTGGTGAATAAAACTGCATTCAGTTCAGTGATGTTGAAACCTACAGGCAATTAAGAGTTCATGATTAAAAAATCTGATGTGTTATGTTCACATGACTTACTCTACCCTATATTGTTTATTAATGGGTACACAAACTAATTTTACAAAAGCTTTTTGTTTAATCTACTTCAGTTTAATTCGGCTAAACCTTTGCAAAAATAGCCACTTTACACATTTAATTCCAGATACAAAGGGAGTTGCAACAGTCCAATGTTTCAGAACTGGACGGTATATGCTGGCCTTAAAATTTCATGTTTTTCCATGCAATCACAAGAAACAACTGAAAATCAATAGGAATTTAAAAGAATAACAAAGTATTGAAAATATCAAACCATTAATAATGGATATCTCAGAAATGCCTTGTGCTACAAGAAAAGTTATTTGAAATAATTTGTTTATTATAAAGAAATTTACAATTTTGTGTAGTGTATTTTCATCTTTCGTTTAACATTTACCAGTTATATCAGATTGTACAAAATTCCTTCCAAATCAAAACGACTTCACAGGCTGTTCCCAGAAATTTAAGACACACACTTTATTTTTCAAGTAAATATCTGTAATATACGCTATTTTAATAAAACTCATTAGATATTTTTAAGAAAATAAAAAATTTCCAAAAATGCTCCATGTAAAGGGTAGTTGGGGTATTTTCTTGGTAATCTTTGTATCATATCTTTTGAAGATACTGAACTTAAATACCACATTTGGTATTTGTCCCACTTTTTGTTTTTGAGCTATGCTGCTCACACACACACACACACACACACACACACACACACAAACCTTTTCTTATTTTTATTCGGGCCTCAAAACATGCATTTCCGGTGAAATCTAGGTATCAAATTTTGGGATGGAATCAATACGTTCTCTGCCTCCTGTACGTGATAGTGGCTAATTAAAATAAACAAAAAAGCATTGACAAAATGATGTCAGTTTGGAAGTTATTGTGTAGCAAGGTAATGTATCCTTATTTGGCACTAGTGTTTAAATTACTACTATACCATTCAGGCGCGGATTCAAAGAGGGGGCAGGGGGCCCGGGACTCCCCTGTCAGGTCATACGGCAATAATTGTAAAGTTTAGCGGACCCGTGGTTACGTACTTCTTGTTTTCCATTGTTGAGTAGGAATTGTGTTGCTTTTGTTTTGTGTTTTTTAATTTTTACTTATTTTCATTGTCACATATTTTTTTAATATAACCAGTTTAAGAAAGCTAATTTTCTATTGCTAAAATCAAGTTGATACTACTGAAATAAACAATTTTCGCCATAAAATTGATCTGACCAGTTATCGAAGCCGGATTTACTCCGCAAAAGGCAACGATGTTATTTTATTAGTACGATATCTTAATATGTAGCATATATTTTATATATTATAGATGATGTCTAATAAGTAATGTCGGTTTTTAAGCAAAACTTTATTTCAAATATGTTGTTACTGGAAATGATTCTAATCTTCAAAGCAAAGACCATTAGACTATGGTTCTGAGCCACCTTTCAGCGAGATTTGCTATCCCGCAAGGGTACCAGTTTCTGGTTTTTTGATGCGAAGAATGCGTTGATGCCCATTTCAACTGCTTCATTGTTTTCAAAATTTCTTCCACGTAGGAAATGGACCACGGATCTAAACAGATGGTAATCTGATGGCGCAAGATCAGGGCTATATGCTGGATGTGGTAACAGTTCCATTCCTTCCAATTCCTGAGTTTTGTTCTTGAGCTGGATGAGGTCTCGCATTGCCCTGCTGCAAGAGAACTGTTTCTATTAACCAATGCCGGGTACCTCTGCCTCAAAACTTGATGAACTCGTTCTAGTTGTTGATAATAAAGATCCGCATCGACTGAATGTCCATTTGAAACAAATTCCAGTGAATCACACCTTTAAAATTCCACCAGATACATAATTATTTTGAGGTCGAACCGATTTTTTTTAACGATAACGTTTGCAGGCTGAAAAGTATCGATCCACTGTTTCGAGGAGTCAGGGTTGAGGTAATACACCCACTTTTCATCATGTGTGGCAATTCTCTTGATAAATCTATCAGGGATTAGCGATAAGCTGACGAGAGATATCCACTCCACGGTAAGCTAATTCATGTGGTACAAATTTACAGCTTCAGAACGATTTTTGAAGTGTCTTAATATGCGCATGTATGGTCTATTTTGAAGTACCAAGTTCTTCTGATAACCTGCGAGTGCTTTTCTGTTGATTTTCCCTCAAAACTGTGTGTGTATTCTCAATATTCCGTAACTTGGTTCTTCCAGAACGTTGTAAATCCTTAATGCTTTTGTCTCCATTATTAAAACACGGATCCATTGTTGTGTTACTCACTCACTAACGACACCTTTACCTTCGACTTCACATATTCTTCGAGCCGGGCAGGCACCTTTATAATATTGTTTCTAGTGCTGCTTCAGAAGAACTCTAACCTCAAATTTTGTTGCCTACATTTTAAAATCTTGTATTACCAACTGCCGACATGTTAATAATACGGGACAATAACCATAGCAGCCTATAAATAGTGTTGACAAAATAAAGTACGTACGATATAAACCCAATTAAAGACGGACATTACCTATGAGACAACAATATAATACAGTGAAATATAATTAAATACAAATGGATACAATTATATTATAATTCCCGCAGATAATTTTAATAATCGAAAATGAAATATAGGTCTGGAGGAAACGTTTTACGGAGCTCTGTTTTCAATAATGGAAAAGCGGCTAGGCTCCGTTTTCAATAATGGAGAAGCGGAAAAGAAAAAGCAAACCTGCCGACTTGTGTTATTTAAGTAGGTGTCCATTTGATATGGACCATTTCATTAATTTGAACCTCAAACTTGATCTGTTAATTGTTGACCCAAAACAGTTACATGAGCTCCCTCTCAGTAGTGCTCAATAGAGTGAAGTGTGCTGTTCGAAGTTCATCCTTGGTGGTCCGTTATGGTAAAACGTCGAAACGCAAAATTCAGAGAAAATTAAAAATGTATTAAAGTTCGTTAAAAAGTCATGTTAAGTTGGTTAAGGATCGGACATACGAAAAAGTAGTGCCGAATAGTGATTGTGCTACAAACTTGAATGCCAGTAGGTACCAGTAGTGGCAATAAGTGTGAACAGGAAACATCATTAGGAAGAGGAAATGTATCTAATGATTGCAATGAACTTGACATAGGTAATTTTGTGAACCAAGATTTTTGTAATGACAATACTAACGATACTAATTATAGAGCCCCGACTAGTCCATGGGTTCCCCAGAAAACTACCACTTTACTGAAACTTAAGAAGCCGGACTTGCAGGCATTTCCAGAATACCTGGTTACATAGTTTTCTTTGGCTTACTTATAGTAAAGGATAAAGGTGCTTACTATTAGGTGGTCCAATTACAATCTCTAGCTTTTATGCTCCTAAATACATTTAAGAAGGCACTTCAAATATTCAGAGAACAGTTATCATAAAACAGCCCTCGTTAAAAGTAAGAGTGCATGAAAGGGAAAAACGGAATGTTGAAGTTCAATTGAATAATGAAATGAAAAAATGAGTAAATCAAAATCGTACGAAATTGGTCTCAATTGTGAAGACCATTATCTGTGCGGTTGCTAGAACTTTCCACTTTGAGGGCACAGGGATGACGGCATGTTTAGAGCACGGATTTGAAGCTAAAAATATGGAGAATTTTAAGGAATTTATTAAATTTCGAGTTGACGCAGGGGATAAAATTCTCAAGACGCCATTTTGCAAAGGCACCTAAAAATTATACTCTAGCAAGTAAAACAATACAAACTAATCTGATGAATTGTTGTGCTGTCTTAATTGAAAGCAAAATCATAGATGATGTTAAGAGGGAAATGTTTTTCTATTCCACTTGACGAAAGTACGAACATCAGTACGAATGAACAATTAGCATTTTGCGTGCCTTTTGTTGAGCTATTAACGTGTTCTGTGAGGGAGGAATTTGTAAGATTTGTTGTAATGCGCCATTTAAGTGGTGAAGGCTTGTATAAATTAATACTCAATGAATTGCGAGATTTGAAATTAGACATTTCGAACCTGTGTGGACAAGGATACGGTGGTGGTGCAAAATTTTCAGGACAGTTTCGTGGCGTACAAGCCCACATTTTAGCAGTTCAACCTCTTGCGTTCTACATGCATTGTGCCGCGCATTGCCTGAATCTGTCGGTTTCTAAAGCATGTTCTATCACATCCATTAGACAAGCTCTTGACATAATCGTTAAATTGTAGATTTTGTTGGGGAGCTAATAAGTGGTCATGGCTCATGAAAGACAAAATCAGTCAACTGTGCTCTCAGCATAGAAAAACTAAATTGGTATAATTGTGTGAAACTCGGTGAATTGAGTGGTACGATGCTAGTTTACAATTTAAGGAAATGTTCCCTGCAATCGTGTTATTCCTAGAAGAAACGAAAGTCTTCTCAACTCTATCCTGAAGTTCGAGTTCATAATTGTTCTAGTTACCATAGCTGAAATATTCGGAATAGCTGTAAGGCTTTCCAGACTACAAACTCCGAGCATTGAACTAGTTTAGTGTTACGGAATGATTGAAAGAGTTGATTAATTGGTAACTTAAAAGAATGTCGAGAAAATCAAACTTTTCATTCTACTTTTGAAAACGCTATCACATTAGCAAAAGATGTTAATGTAGAAGTTAGCGGATCTCGAATAACATCCAGACAAACTTATCGAAGCAATATTCTTACTGCAACTTCTCTATATCGCATTAATGTTTTTCTTTCATTCTTGGGTTACATTTTCAATGAATTGTGCACTAGATTATCACATGATAAAACAATCATATCCTTTCCGTTCTTTATTCCAGCTGTTTAGAATGACCTGAATTCAAATATTGACGATTTAGTATAAGGCGCAAGTATTTACGAACAAGCCTTGCCAGGAACTATTGCAGAGTTTCGAGATGAATTAAAAATATGGTTTAACTTTTGGGAAACTCAACTAAGTAAACCGAAAACGGCTATTGAAGCTCTACTCTACATCAAAATTAACTTCTATCCAAACATCAGGGAACTTCTAATCATCATGTGCGTCATACCAGTAACAACATGCACGGTCGAAAGGACATTTTCAACATGAAGATGTGTGAAAACCTATCTAAGATCCCATATGCATCAGGATAGACTGAATAGTTTGGTGCTGCTTACAGATGTCAAATTATTAGAATAAAACTAATTTAAATATTGAATCTTTTTCTCTTTGTGTAAAATAAATTCCTTCAAACTCCATGCTTAGTACTGTTTTGAACTGAGGTTCATAATGGGATTCTCTGGTTGTTAAAAAGACATTTTTTTCAGTTTACTGTTGGCGACATTGGAATAAATGGTGGAATTTTAAATGGTGATGACGGTTTATATTTAAGGGCACTTAACTACAAGGACATTAGCGCGCTTATAAAACAGATCATGGCAAAGGCCAGAGATAAAGATCAATACAAGTGTTGGCAAATTCAGAGATAAAGATCAGTAAACGGAACTAATCATGGCAAAAGTCAGAGAAAACGACGCATTTACAAAGCTAAACCGAGAGGTACAAAACTTGATATAAATATGACTAAAGCCTCATTTGGATGTTTACTTTGGACAGAAACTTAAAAAACCTTTTTGACCGCTTGGTTATCGTCCGCTAAGACCTGTGCAAGGCTGACCAACAGTTGCAGGGAGTTCCGAAGATGTGTTAGAGAATTGCACTCCAGCAATACATGACCGACCGAAAGACCTTCGCTACACAACGCACAAAGAAGGGCAGAGTCCCTCTTAAAAAGGTAACTGCGTAAAATTCAGTGGTCAATCACAACCGAGCCAATCACGACAAGATACACGAGAGGAAGGTACCGTTTATCGGAATGTCCTTTACTACTCCAAACTTATTTCCTTGGAGAGCTGATCTCTCCGCGCCAGCATGATAGATAGTCTTCCGATGTTACACGAAATATTGCCTCGCTGGGCTCTGTGGTTGCCGCCTTAGCTGCCAAATCCATCAGTTCATTCCCCGGTAAGCCAACGTGACCAGGAATCAAAGCACACTCCACATTAACGTCAGAAGTGTTCAAAACATGGAGGGCATGCATGCGCTGTACAATAAGATGGAAGTTTACAGCTCACAAAGACTCTGAAGTGCACTGAGGGAATCACTCAAAATGAGACAACCACGCAAATTTCGACGGCGCACATACAAAATGGTTCGGTATATGGCATAAAGCTCTGCACTATAAATGGAAGTGCTACTATGAGAACCGAATGTATGCAGTTCGGTTTCCTAAACATACGTAGGCACATTCAAATACCATTGATGCTCTTAGATCCATCGGTGTAGATCAAAATTCGATCATTGTAACATGACAAAACTTTTAGAAAACAAATCCGGCTACTAAACGTAGGTATCGTAGACTTCCGTATGCCGTCATCCCCAAGACCTACGTGAGATGTCGCAGGTAACCAAGCGGGGGGGGGGGTTATATCTGTGGCGTGTGTAGCAATCTGCGATATGGAAGCAATAATGAAAAGAAAACACATTTTTATAGGGGTATTCTTTATTTGCAGTGCATAGGGATGCTTCTTTCTTCTTTTTTTCCTTCTTTCTTTCCTTGCAAAATCAGGAATGACACTGTCATGTAGTTTAGATATTTCACACAAGCCTTTAATTAATGCCTCTCCTATGCTTTAAAACGGCCAGATTAGAATGTCTATCCTTACGGATTGTATTTCTGAGAAATGTCTTAATTGTTTTAAGTGTGGAAAAGCTACGTTCAACGGACGAAGTAGTATTCGGAATTGTCATTACAAATTCGCAAAGCTTTACCACTTCTGAATAAGCTATTTCAAAATTATTCTCCCTGACGAAAAGCACCAAGTCTTTAACACTGCGTTTGTTCATACCTTCGGTCACATTATGCTATATAACAGTTCAGAGCGTAAAGCCACCATGTCAAAGAAAGGTCCATAACTGTGAATTAAAGAATCAAAAGCTTCTTGCGGAAAGTATTCACTGCAGGTTTTTTTCTTCAAAATTTGTAAATTCTAAAAACTGAAAGTTCTCAAAAGTGCTAATCCTGAATTTATTTGTTATTGGATATTGTCAATTATTTCAAAAACGTCTAGCATGTAGCATGTTTTCAAGTCAGTAACATCATCCAAACGAAGCCTTTTGCTTTTTTGGTTCTGCAATATCTTTTGTGTTCATAACACGATCCCAAAATAAATCGAAGCTATTTTCTCTCTTAGTTCTGAGGAAGCCCTTAAAATCATTAATTCTTTTTACATAGAATCCAATAGTGTTTGTTTTGTAGCACATTAAAAAGATTTTTAGTTATGGGAAACATTTGAGAATAAATTTGTAACAGTAAATTAAAGTTAACATTTCTTTTCAGCAAATCCAAATATTCTCTTGGTGGTGTCTTATTTTCAGCATCCCAATCATCACCACGTTATACTATATTCTCAAATAGGGATATGAGACGGTATATTCATGTAGAGTCTGCACTAATCAACTGTTGTAATTCCGTCTTGTAGGAGCTGCCTTTGGAAGCGTTTTCACCTCCTTATCTAGTGAAAAACAGCATTTAGAAGACTGTAAGAAGAAAGTTGCCATGCTAGCTAATGCCATACACAAAGTTTTGGAAGCTGATTGTGACAAGACCAGATTTAATCTGTGGGTCATACAGCGGACAAACAATGCATTAGGAAAAATCTATTTTACCTTTATTTGCAATCCTTCCAAATGTTCAGAACATCACTGAGGCAGCATCATAACTTTGAGCAATTAGTTTATGGCCGCATTTCAGATCATTAACATCACACACAAACCTCCATCCTATCTGAAGCTATGTCTTCAAATCCAAGAAATAAGTCTTCAACTTTTCTCTCTTTAGATACAAAGCGAATTATCTTAGGCAATTGGCTCTTGTTTTCACGTCTGTAGTTTCCTCTAAGACAAGAGAAATTAAACGACTCTCAGAAATGTCTGCCTAATGTAGTCTAATGTAACAGTGGTAACAGAAGAAATAATTATGAATCAAATTAGAAGTAGAATTTTTAAATGGTTGCCAAGAACTGGGTCATATTTTACTAAAAAGAACGCACCATGTGTGTGTAATTTCCTCTATTTATAGGGTCATGGGATTCATCATGACCATGAAAGCTGAGGCCATGAGAGCCAAGAAAACAAGTAGGTTCTATGAGCCTTTTCAAAATCTCGTGATTTTTTCGCACCATTCCATTAAGTTGCTGGTGGCATATTTTCATCTGTTCGTCTAAAGCATTATCAATTCTTGGATTGTCGTCCTCTGTGGTGTAGTGGTTACCCGAGGTCGCGAGTTCAAACCCGGCGGAGGGCGATGGAATTTTTCGCGCGTAAAATCCTTAGCATAGCTTCCTTCGGAAGGGAAGTAAAGCCGGTGGTCCCGTGTCGTAGATTTACGGCACGTAAAAGAACCTCAAGTCTGATAAAGAGGCATCTGAGCAAAATTTCCTGTCTTTCACGCCCAATATAGAATGGGACGCTAAGAACCATAGTAGTTGAAGAGCGTCCATAAATAAAACTCAATTTAATTTAATCCTTGAATTACTATTGAATGTCTTTAATTTCAGGATACAGTGCGAATGCTTTTTGCAGCTCGAGTGCCTTTTAATCAGCTTGTGTATATTATTTAAATTAGAGAACCCTGCACTATTCCACACACTTTTTTCTGTTGAGAATAGTACAGATGGCCAACAAAATAACTTTTGTCTGTTTTTACAACCTGTAAGTCATACTGCATAAATGCCTTTATTAAAATGTTGCACCGAAATTTTAATTTTTGTTTTCAAATTCTCTAATGCTGAGTTTCTCTAACTTTTTCTATGATTTCTTTCTTCTTTGCATAGGCAAATGAAGGGAAACCTCGATTCAAAATTTCACAGCATTCTTCCCTCATACATGTTTCAGACTCCCTGCTGCACTCATGTTCTCACCATAAAGCACAAACAGTTTACAGTTTCAAAATTGCTTCCAGTAAGTGTTATTCCTAATCACCAAAACATGTGCAATTCTGCATTTGGAAAACAAATTTGCCAAACACACATTCCATTAGAAACATTGCAACATCGCGTAATACTAAACTGCTATTATTATTTATAAAGAAAGCATAAATTGACTTGATTTCTATTCTAACCTCTAACAGGCAGTAACCTAGATTATCCACAGGAAGGTAGTAAGCAAGAAATATATTGCTTCCGCAAAACGAGATTATATCGACAATGTATCTATATATCGACCATCAGCAAACACTCCATCCGATCTGTTGGGGCTCCAGAAAATTGCTTGCAAAACTGCAAGCTGTGTAGCAATTCGAGCGCACTGTTTCAAATGTTTCCATAAGGGTATTTTAATGAAAATATAGAGGTTAATGTATTATTAACAAAGCGGAAGTAATGCTTCCTTTGAATACACACCCATGAGGTGCACCCCCCTTAGGAAACACGCTAAGAATTTCAATATCGTGCTCTCTAAGAAGTTCCCGGAAACGAACATCTGTAGGCCTTGGATTATTCCTATAACGTTCGTCCAGTGCGGTGTTGAAAAAAGAAGCGAACGTTGGATGCGTAGGCATACATTTAGGCCCACAGCCATAATTTCTTAAGACATCGCGCCGACATTGCAGAGGGGTTCTGCCCATTCGGCGTACAGACTCAACTGGGCTAGTTGGAAAAGCTCTGACAGCCTCACGAATGCCCCGATTATGGACTGTGTCTAATTTTCTCAGCACAATGGTCAATATGAGTAGAATTTTATAGCTCAGATGTTTTCTGCATTGTAATTCAGTGTTCTGTGCTTTAAAACTATTCTACAAGAAATTGCTGTACATGAAATAATTTATGTCACAGAGCTAGAACTGTATGCTCTAAGAACTTTGGAAGGCACTGAAATTGTTTTTAAAGTAATTGTTTGCCTCATTCAACATAAATTGTACATTTTTTTTTACTTTTTGAGGTTATGGATAAAAAATCCTATCTTTCACCAAGAAAGACTGATCTTGCCAGAGTTCTGCTTGTTGTAAAATGTTATACACAGCAACAAATAGCTTCCAGATTGAACATATTTCTGCAGCTATTAAGCACAATTTAAAAATCTGAAGATTAGTGAATAGCAAATCTCAACAGCGTGTAGGAAAATGTGGACGAAGGAAGAAATTATCTCGAAGAGTTTGGTCCAAGGACCACCAAAACTGGTTACCTGATGATTGGGGAAAGGTAAGCTACACAATAGATATTAATTAGAGTTGATTAAACATATTATAAATATATTTTCTTTGTTCAAAATGTCTTTAAACAAAGACATTCTATTGTTTTCTTTTTTAAAAAAAGACCTATGAGCTACCACATGTGGTATTACATAATTTTAACCTGCACAACCGGTTTACATCTTTATGTACGGGCATTCGCTTCAGGTTTGCTTTAGTGATGTATTTTCTGTCGGAGATGAAACACGCCAGTAGAAGCATTCAAACCAGAATGTGTAAAGCAAGCAGCTAAACTTCCTCCTCCATAATGGTCTGGAGTGTTGTGGAGGGAACATGACCAGCAATACACCAAAGTGTTACAAACACGAATTCTACCCCAAATATAGAATGGCTAGGCGAAAATGGATGCATCTTTATGAAGGATGACACTCCATATCACAACACATAAAATGTCCTGAACTTTTTCAGAGAACATGGTGCAAATCTACTTGATTAGCTGGGAAACAATCCTGATATGAATTCCATTGAGAATTCACGACCAATGGCTAAGAAGAAGCTCAATAAATATAACAACTAAGACGGCCTTCATTGTAACCTTAATTAAAATCTGGTTCCATGATAAAGCATTAAAAAAATAAATGTTAAACATTGATTGATGGTATGTTCAGTAAAATCATGCCACCTAGCAAAGCTAAGGAGAGGCACGCTAAATACTGAAGTCGTGAAAATAATCATTTTTAAAGCCTGGCCTATGTAATTAACTCATTTTCATGATTGGGTGGGAATTCGATTGACAAGTGCCCTAACAGTCAAACCGAAAGATCTATTGTATTCTCCATTTTTACTGTTTCTAGCTAAATAGACCAGTACCTTTAAACAAGGAGTTGTAGACTTTTAACTAGACTCTTACCTGGGAGTCTTCTGAACCAGTCACTCCCAAGTATGTATATCTTCGTCTGGTTAACGCTTTGCAGTAGAAGATAATGTGAGAGGCAGTTTCTTACTCTTTACCGCATAACCTACAAATTGGATTTTCTTTCTAGATACCCGTATTATGTACGTATTTCCTTAATCTGCAGTGACCTATCATGAGGCCTATTATCAGCCTCATTTGTGTCCTATTTCATTAGTACGAGCTAAAATTAGTTTTAACAACATTCTCTTACTATGTCTGTGTCCTTCCACATATACCCATTGTTGCTGGTGATTGTTTCAAACCCACTCTGCAATGGTTCTCTTTACAGTGGCCAAGAAAATGCCAAATACTGCTCAGGGCCAATAAATTCTTTAGCTGAACCATTCTTTGCTAAGGTGTCAGCTTGTTCGTTGCCTAAAATCCCTTTTACCATGGTACCCAATCAAGTGTTACCTTGTTGTGTTTTGCCAGTTGTATAAGGTTTTGTCGGCAGTTCCAAACCAACTTAGATGTTATCTGGTTACTTGCAATTGCTTTAAGAGCGGCCTGGCTATACGAGAAATCCTTATGGCGCCATTTTCATGAAATAAAGACTTAAAATGTTGTTTACTCTACTAATTTGGCAACGTTTGTAACACACAGCCAAATGAGGTGATTCAAAAGGAAGTAGTTAATCCTTTCGCAAGAAAACTTCCTAGGAGATTGCAGCTTCTTCATTGACGTGTAAGTTACATTATTGTTACCATTCAATTTTTCTGGATGAAATTAATTTATTTTTATTTACATACTGTATTCATGGAACTAATACAAGAACCACATTTTTGGGAATATAAACTGAATGTGTCGTTTACAAAGATTGGATATTTTCTGTGGACCTGTGGCTCATTATTTACAAACACAGTGTGCCCCACTCGCTACGGATCACGGACATTGATCACTGTTGTGTGGTGCAACCTGGAGTAGCAACAATGCGCAGAAGTAGAATAGGCTTTGACCTGAATCGACGCGAATTTGCGTAGTTAAGTAACTTACAATTTCAGTAGGATGGGACAGGATTTATTGTTTTATAAAGAGCATGTACTTAGTATATTAAAATCCATACAAAGTAAATTGTATATTTTATGTTACATTGTTGTTATTTAGTTATGCGGACTCACAGTCCGCAGCGACTACTAACGGTATAAAAAGTTGCGCGACTACTGCAGGGTTAAAAACATTAATTTGTATTTAAGAATATTAGAGCTTCGAATTCTTCAATTGTGCTCTGCATTGTTCCAGTGTTCAATTTCAGTACAGGGTTTATTAATTTTCGCCCTTGTACACATAAATCAGTCTGTTTTAATCCTGTTGTGGAATTTAATTGTTATTGAGGTTAAGGGTGTCAATGTGAATAATTCTGGATACAGGTCAACGTATATGTGACTCTGTCACCACTAATCACTCTAATTTAAGGAATCTATGCAGTCAGATACTTCTTAACAGTCCTTCTTACATCAACTAAATAGGTCGTCCTCCGTGGCGTAGTGGTTGTCATGCTAGCCTCTAGTTCCCGAGGTCGCGGGTTCAAAAGCCGAAACTTCACACTTGCCGTTTCCTGAGCTGCCAATTAAAAGAAACTGACAAAGCGAGACGAGTACGCTATTGTCAAATGTTTCAAACACTTTTCTAAATAATCCGACCTATTGGACTACGCTGGTTCACGGACGAACCGTGGTTTCGCCTGTCTGGATACATAAATAATAAAAATTCCCATATTTGGGCAAGTCAAAGCCCCCATATGATACACGAAGAGCTCCGTCATTCAGAAAAAAATTATGTTTGGTGTGCAATGTCCCGATGGCGAATAATTGCTCCCAACATCTTCAATACAACCATCGCAACAAAATACCTTGAAATATTCAATACGCTTGCAAATCAACTGGACGACCAGGAACTCTCCATTGCGTATTTAAAACAAGACTGTGCGACATGTCATACATCAATCGCCATGATGGCCGAAATTCAATTCATTTTCTGCGATTTCGTTATTTCGAAAGGTCTTTGGGCGCCGCGCTCACCCAACCTGATGCTTTTTTTTCTTCCTTGTTTTCTTTTGGTTGTTTTCTTCTTTTTTTTTTTTGCGGACATCCGATAATACCTTCCGGCGAATTCAATATTGCCTGAATGCAAATAACGGCAGCTTTTAGCATCTGTTATATGTCACCACATTTCTTGCAGAATAAGTTAGTCATCTTATTTCATTGCAATATCTTCATTAGTATTGCAATTATTAAAATGAATTCAGGGTTAGTAGAATTTATATATTATTTCGTAATTTAAATGTATATTATTTTCTTTACTTAAATATTTAGTTTGCGATTGTTTTAGTATGACCTTAATTCTGATATATCCATATGAGGTTGTTGATCGTGTCTCCAGTCAAATATTTCTGGATCCGCGCCTGTTACCATCATTTCCTTTTAACTTAACAGGGAAATTTCATATTATATATGCATATAATCAAGATATTTTTATTATCATTCATTTCATGTGTGTGCGTGTGTATGCGTGCGGTAGTGGTGTAGTTGCCAAATGAACTGAAATGAATGAAATAAGTAGCACTTATCATTAAGGTCATTGCTACCCTACTCAACAGACCTTTTCATGGACAAGCTCTATACTATTAGATGTATCCCCTTAACTTAAGCCGAATTTTCTTCAATCTATCTTTTAATGCCTTGTAATTTTGGAAATGTCCCTTCATACAGATTTTCATTTAATTGCATCAAAATCTATTTCACAGTTTCTGTGAAGAGTTTTAAAAATAAATAACATCCACTTTCCTATTAAATAGATTATTGTTATAGGAAATGTGACTGTTTTGGTGTAAAAATGTTTGGTTCAGCAGTAGAAAAACTAATGAAAAACAAATTTGTGTTGTAGATTCATTAACCACTCAAAGAGAAAAATTCAGGCAAAAAGTCTTCAAATGTGCATTTTAACTAGTGTAATACAAGCATGAAAAAATTAATGTTGTTTGTTTCACGCTCCCTTTATGGTCCACTATAATCCTCGGGGCAACCTCATTTCACACATTTATTAGCTAGAGACACCCTGTAGGCAGTGTCCAAACCTCCGAAAGTGGTAATGATGAGGATGGTGGTGGAATGAGAGGACCTGCAGCTCTTACAATGGGCCTTGAGGATACTTCACATGAGTTAGTCAGAGATGAAGGTCTAGATAGACCGACTTAAAATCACCACCCCAGAGCCGGGTATCGAATCACAAACCCCTAAGCATGAGAATCATGAATGAAACTGCTGAGCCACCTCCGTGCTTTTAAAAAATTAAATTAACCATGAAAGCCGAAAGTTTGAACAGTATAAATTATTACGTTATTGTGTTTAACAAATGTTACAATTTTCAGTCACGCATGACTAATTGTTTAGAACCACAGATACATGAACTTTAGGTTTCACTTTTTCCTCCAAGTTATGCATAATTCTGTGAGTGCAATGTGACCATTAAATTTTTGCTAGCAACTTTAATTTCATCGACTATATGATTTCCTAAGGAAGCAGCCACACCTCCAACTCTCCCCCCCCCCGTCCCTTGGACAAGACACTGATGTTGGGAATAAGGAATGTCCAATGTTACTAACTCGAAATATTTTAGACAATGGTATCGGGAGTAAGGGATATCCAACATCACTAACCTGAAATATTGTTAACCACGATATCTTTAATTCTAAATACTATATAATACATAATCCGAAACAAATATAAATACACAATTTTTATTTTACTCTATAATATATAAAACCGGAATGACCTAGATATTTTAAAGCAGGTGTTGAAAGTGACATCCATTTCTTTCATTATATACTTTTACTCTTTTAAACATACCAGAAAACATTTTGTAGTGTATCCTCTGTGGTGGAAACTATTGCTTGTTTTATGTACAGTTTTAGCTCTTCTACTTTTATTGGAGTTTGGCATAGTGTTTCTGCAATAGTCTCAAAGAAAGTAATCAATATGGATCAAATCTGGCCATAATCCCACCTGGGGGATGGCCATAATCCTGCGCTAATTTGTAGTCTCTACTAAAAATCATATGGTGCTCTGTGCAGTATGGGCTGTGGCACCATCCTGCTGAAAATAACCCATTCAAGTTCATTATGAACCTCTTCTAAAAGCTTATGTAAAACTTGCAACTGTTTATACCAGCATTTACATTAGCGTCAAAGAATACTGGCCCTTTTATTGTTCTCCTGGACGTTGCAGCCCCTCTTAAATTTTGTGGATGGAGAAATGCTTCACAAATTCATGCGGGTTTTCAGTGTACCATGAGCGATAGTTCTGGCTGTTTATCAGGGGCGGCTTTTACCGAAAGGAAAGAAAGAGAACGTGAGGGAATTGCGCATAAAACTTTGTTTTTGAATACACATTCTCTCATTTGAACGGGCGCGTTAAGCGGCGCGCAAACTGCCGGTAGTTTTCTGAAGCTTGGAGCCAATTCCAGATTGGCACCATCTACGCTCATAAGCACAGTGTATAAGACTACGGCATAAGTTTCTACATGGTTCTTATAGGGGAGGTGGAGTCAACATTGTTCTGACGCAGATCTTACGTTCCTGCCGCTAGTGCGCAGTAAAGCACAGTACCTAGCGACAGTGGTATGCAGTGGTTAATCTGTGGGTGGAATACATATTCCGCACGAGTGTCTCGCCGCAGTAAAAATATGTTCCATGACGTGGAAGGTATGGTATGGCCGTGGTGTGCTTAGCTGGCATTCTATTTGGCTATGTTACATTGTTCTATTGGGTTATAATCATGAATAAATGTTTGTTCCAAATCTTGGTTCATCGTAGTGACATAACGCACAAGCGTTTAACGCATGGAATATAAACGGAATTTCAAGTACTGTGTGCAGAATAGGTCAAAATGGAATAACTATGCTAAATTATGCCACAAAATGAAGAGAACTCAAATAATTAAATGCTCTGTCATTCGTATAGACCTTAATGAACAGTTTTATAGATATACCTCTTTACATGAGCATTTGAAGAATGTGCATTCACACATATTCATAGAGGTATACAATTTTCAAGATGAAAATGGTATCACTCTTATCAGCACTTGTGGTTGGTTACCATAATATCTTCGGGCTACCAATCTTCCATTTATTTGTTAATTACAAAAAAGAAGTTAAGGATACCCCAACGCATCAAACTTATCACAAGCAATCACCATGAAAATGTTTATACTTAATTACAATCGCTTTTGAAAAGCCTTCCATTTTACAGAATTGCACATTGTAATTATTACTGCTGTAAGCAGCAATTTATTAATCTTTTTATCCTTTATGAAGGCATTTCTTTATGTAGATATCTATGTTCAAAATGCCTTAAGCTAATATCCTTGAAGCTGACAGACAAAATGTCCATTTGATCAACAAAGATTCCTTTAGCACATGGATAGATGTAGAAGCGTTTTTAAAAACTCATCTCGTCTCTTAATTCCCTACCTTACACAGTATTCTTATTGTAAACAGAATTAAAATTGACAGGAATTGTGTCATCTGCAAAACAGATTAGTAAAGAGAACAACGAAATTAAATTGAAATTAATGGACAGTTTACGTACGAACGCTCATACGTATCACGACAGCTGGGCAAGGCATAGCCATACTAATGTGATTTTCAAATGGGATGATATTTGTCCTTGAGCGCGGCCAGAGCGGCAACCAATCGGAGTTCCGCTGTGTTGTCATATTGCATTCGACGTAAGCTAAGCGTTTGGGTTGCCCATGTGTGAGTGAGAGGGAAATATAAAAAGAGTGGGGGTAACGAGGCGGCAACGCTGAGCACGCAAATGCACCTCATTCACTGCAGAGTAGAACTCTTCCCATTTGAAACTAATAATAATAATGATAGGTAAAGCCGGACATATTAATGACGTCATGAGCGAAGTGACGTCATGGCAGTAAAATGTTTTTACTGTGACGAGACACTCGTGTATTCCGCGGTCAAACTTCGGTTAATGCAGTGTTATCATCTTGCCGCAAGTCAATGCTAACGCGTTTGGAAGTGCGAATTAATTAAATCGAATTCAGAAGTAATGCACCCAAATATCTTTAACCCTTAAGCGGTAACAGCGATCTCTCAGACCATGGCGCTCTATTTTTCTGTGATATAGACTATCCTGATTATGTCGCAACCTTGAACGCCGAGCTATGCGTCACATGAACGTTTGTTTGATATAGAAACGTGGCTTCGTAATTGCTGCTATCCATTGTTACAAATTTATCAGGAAGGCTTCGTAGACCGTGTTACTGTTAACGTAAGTATATTTTCCGTACCTCTGATCTCTTATTTTACATACAAAAATACTGTTTTCTAGTATATTGCAAGTAATAAGTTCACTTTCTTTGTAAACAATCATCGTTAAATGGCACATGGATGTTTTTAAATCAGTTTGAATAAAAATGTCGAAAGAGAACCTAATGTCACGCCGAGGTCAGCTGATGGTTCTCACAAGCTTCATACTTTTCTAATAAGTGTGTTTTGTTACTTAATTGTAATTTGTTATTTAAAAACTGTTTTATTATATTAAAAACATGAAACATAAATATATACAAGAAGTAAATTCAATACTGTAGTGAAAATATGCACATAAAATCAAATAAAAAATTAAAAGGTCTGAGTGACCGTTGTTACCTACAACGTGAGAAAATTTATGCTACCACTCGAGGGTTAAAAAAAAGTATGATTTTGAATATAATGACCCATGTCGTTAGGTTTTGAAACTAAGAGGTATTACTTCAATATTTGTATATTTCACAACAGCAGGGTTATTGATTATGAGGTATCATAAGCACCACGGAACAAAAGCTAGCGTATTCAACATGTGTTGAGCATGTGTTTTCAAAACAATTGTCTAGAACTTCTATGTTTGTGTTTGAGCAACGGTTTAGTCCAAAGGCGTAATTCAATGTGAAGTCAGGAAATTATAAAAAGTTATAAAACAGTGCAGAATGTTTTCTTTAAGTGAATATTCAGTTCTGTGTGAAAATTACAAGAATAAAAGGGTAACTTGTATTACTTTGGTCTTCAAAAGCGATGAAAGTGATGTTCTAAATCTCCTACAGATGTCGCTCTATTTCATCCTCAAGCTCCAACACAATGCTGGCAAAATATGCATAAGAAATACCGCCAAAGCCTGTAAGATACCACCATCGCTCGCACCGTGCGTTCCTAATTACTTTTCAACATGTATAAGCTTAGATTCCTGGTTCTCTGGAGATTATAGCTTAGCTTTAGTTTTTTTTATATAAGCTTAGTTTCTGATTCAAGGGAGGCTGTTGCTCCAGAGGTCCACGTGTCATGGCGGATGTAAATGCGCAATGTCAGGCACCAAATGTTAAGCGGAAAAAACTCGCGTTAGTAAAACCGGAAATAGTTTGGTATTCTTGTGAACTGTCGTAATAGAAAAGCGCAAGTAGTGAATAAACGCAATAAAATTGAATATTAACCGCGAAACAGTAAATAGATGCAATAAAATTTAATAATAACCGCGAAGCAGTAAAAAATATTATTGTTATTGTCTAATGCGTAGCGTTTAGTAATGACCATTGGCGCTCGTGCACTACTAAATACATGTAAAGAACCTCAAGCCTGATAAACAGACCTTTGTGCAAAATGACCGTCTTTCACGCCCAATATAGAATGGGAAGCTAAGGACCACAGCAGTTAAAGAGCGTCCATAAATAAAATTCAATTTAATGTTTCCACTGAATGATTACCGTGCAACAGCACATTACCGTGGTAAAAGTAATATAAGCAAATAATTACTGCGTAGCAGTAAAGAAATATAATAGAACTAAATAATTATCGCGTAGCAGTAAACAAATGTAACGGAACTAAATAATTACCGCGACGTAATAAGCAAATGTAATACAACTATATAATAATGAATGCTACTATAATTATGTCCAAGGACATATCTGATCTTTCACGATGCAATTGTTAGCCTTAATAAAGGCTGTTTTGCATCGATGTATATAAGACAATGAAGAAATATAACATTTTGGAAGAAAAAGATGAAAAGAAAGTTCTGAGGGAGAAGACGAACCAAAAGAGAGTTGCGAAGATGTTATGTCGCAGGATAATTCTCGGAGAATATCACAAGAAAATTTTGAAACACTCCGAATGGGACAGCTGACTCATGCAAGTATGAGTTCCGCTCTTGAGAAGTGACGAGCTGCCTCCTACGCTTGCTAGCTCTTCTGCAGGTTCATGTCCCAATTTTCCATTAGGACAGCATTATTATGTAAAATCTCATTCTCCGCAACGATGCGTAAGTTTTTCCATGTTGACAAAATCACGCCAGAATACATAACTGGAACTTTGGGGCATTTAAAAAGCCAAATGCCCACACATTCGCGGAATTTTAGCGATGTTTTTTTTTTCTACAGGGTAGCCTCCCTGACGTTGCACGACAGCCACCATGACAGAGGTTTCTGATTCACGGGAGGTTAGGTTTACTTTTTTTTATTTAAGCTCAGGTTACTGATTCATGGGAGGTTAGGTTAAATTTAGTTGTTTTTTTTATGCGCTTAGGTTACTAATTGGCGGATTACGTTAGGGTTAGTTTTTTTTATGTAAGGTTACTTTAATTAGTTACCAGTGGTTACAGCAAAGTACGCGAGCGTGCGTTCCTAACTTAGGTTCCTGATTCACGGGAGGTTAGGTTCAATTTTTTTTTATATAAGCTTAGGTTCCTGGTTCATGGGAGATTAGGTTAGGCTTAGTTTTTTTTATATAAGCTTAGGTTAGAGTTAGTTTATATATAAGCTTAGGTAGTAGCTGTAAATTCTCCACACTTAATTGATCTCTCACTACCGTGTATATTGTATTTTCACATCCTCCGTAAACCATTTTGTTTCCTGTAATGCATTGTTAATAACAAAGCATTGCGTTTATATAAGTGGCAAAAGAAAATGAAGTACACATCGCGTATTCCAGGGATTTCACTTCCCATTTAGGTTGGCAGTTCCCATTGCGCATGTGCAATAGCGACAAGATGGCCCTTTTGTTGCCTTCACACCATAATTGTACTATAAAAGTAAAACACCTAAAACGGGTGGGCAGGTCGGCAGCAGCTATAGAACAGATAACAATACTCCTAAAACCCACTCCTAACTTAATTTATTCACTTTAGGTTTTATTAACATTTTCAATGAAGACCAAAATAATGCAAAGAAGCCAATGAATGAAACAAGTGAAATATAAAAACTCCATTTAGTAACATGACTCTCAATGAAAAAATTCAGATGAAAATGTTGGGTAAGCCACTCCAGAATCTGAATCTGCAGCAGCAAACAAAAATTGATGCCGTAAATTCAATCCAGAAGTTTATCAAAAGAACAAATGGATTTGTAGATGTGAGGAAAACTTTGATTATGTTTAGGTTTCCTTAGGTGTTATTTGGGGAGATATTCATTATGCAATGACCAGAGTAACTGATATTGGGTACATAGTCTAAAGTGAAAGTACATTAAATTCCTGTCAACTGCCTAATACATTCGATGCTAATGCACAAAGTTGGAGAGCATATAGGTAAAAGTGAAATTCTCGCTGTTTCCTCCCCTACCACGTGACTATACATGATACCTAATCATGCCGCCATGTGATCGCCTCCACCGCTATTTAATTTCTCCTTTGTATTCCTTTCACATGCAAACTATCCTTTCCTTGTCCCATTCCTTTAAAATAAACTGTATTCCTTCCGCGTAAAACTATCCTTCTCATGTCCCATTTCTTTAAAATAAAATAAACATTATTCCTTTCAAGTGCAAACTATCCTTCCCTTGCCCTGTTGCTTTAAAATAAACTAAACTGTATTCCTGTCATGTGCAAACTATCCTTCCCTTTCCCCATTGCTTTAAAATAAACTAAACTGTATTCCTGTTATGTGCAAACTATCCTTCCCTTTCCCCGTTGCTTTAAAATAAAATAAACTGTATTCCTTCCATGTACAAACTATCCTCCTCATGCCCCATTGCTTTAAAATAAAATAAACTGTATTCCTTCCACATACAAACTATCCCCCTCATGCCCCATTGCTTTAAAATAAAATAAACTGTATTCCTTCCACGTACAAACTATCCTCCTCATGCCCCATTGCTTTAAAATAAAATAAACTGTATTCCTTCCACGTACAAACTATCCTCCTCATGCCCCATTGCTTTAAAATAAAATAAACTGTATTCCTTCCACATACAAACTATCCTCCTCATGCCCCATTGCTTTAAAATAAAATAAACTGTATTCCTTCCACATACAAACTATCCTCCTCATGCCCCATTTCTTTAAAATAAAATAAACTGTATTCCTTCCACGTACAAACTATCCCCCTCATGCCCCATTGCTTTAAAATAAAATAAACTGTATTCCTTCCACGTACAAACTATCCTTCTCATGTCCCATTTCTTTAAAATAAAATAAACTGTATTCCTGTCATGTACAAACTATCCTTCCCTTGCACCGTTGCTTTAAAATAAACTGTATTCCTGTCATGTGCAAACTATCCTTCCATTGCCCTGTTGCTTTAAAATAAATAAATTACAATGTATTCCATTCATGTGCAAACTTTTCTTTCCTTGATCCTTCCTTTAAAACAATGCATTATTTAACAAAAGAGACTTATCAAACATTGTGAACATTGATAAATCCATCACATTGTTGCGAATTTAGATTCTGTTTTCTCCCTCCAATATGGCTAAGCTCGCTTCTCCAGCACCTCTTGACCACGTGACCTATCCCACCCTGGGCCACTTCAGTGGTGGGGGAGCTATCTTGTATGGAGGGGAATCAGAAAATGCCTGGATATAGCAGGTAAGGGCAGGATCCCGGCAATTTCACTACTATGAATATGTAATATTTGAGGGATTTGTTTTCACTTTTTTTTGGGAGGGGCACCTCAGCGGCCGTCACTGCTATTTACATAGTAAACCAGGTTCTGTCACTACAGAAAGTAAGATTTATAATGTCCTCTCTTATATTTTGCTTAAACCAATGATAATAATTGTTGGAGTCCAATGGTTTAAGTTGATGGATGACAGAAACTTTATAGGGAAACGTTTTCAGTTTTTTTCTTACTATTCTAAGAGCATTTCCAAATACAGTTGTCTTTTTGCTGCTAATTCCTATGAGATTTACTTGGACTGCAAAATGACATTGGATTAGCTCTTAATTTGCCCATTTTGGGTACACTCTCATCAGAGTCAAGGAAGTATATGTGCTCATTGTTACATGACAACATTATGGATAGCTTACTACCTACAGGGGAATGGGGTGGGGTACATTTAGTCACAAATGGTGCTAAAATAAAAAGTTGGGGGAAATGTAATTGATTGTACTGTATATGTCGCTGTGCATGCTGAGTTTTCTTGTTCTATAGTTATTATATTTTCACATCTTGCAACAGTGGTCAAGTGGTAACCCCATATCCTACAACATGGGTGCTGAGGAGGGGTAAAATTTTTACCCATCCTAGAGTTCTGTTCTTCAATTTGCCAATCATCTAAGCCGTTCTTATTCTATTAAAAGGATTGGGTCCAGCTGCTAGCAATGCAAAGCATGGGGCTGAAGGAAGAAAAGAGGGGAAGGTCACAAAAAGATACAAAATGTAATGGTCACCCTATAAGAAAGCTTAGAAGTTCCTGTGGAGGCTCAAAAATGAATATTTCCATTATATGGGGATCAGTACATAATGGTTCTTCTGCAGTTCAGAATAGATGTAAGCCCACATGTCCTTTCACCCGAAGGTTGATCCAAACAACAGATAAAATTAAACACATTTGGCATCTGGATTTGTTTACAGTTTTATCCATTAACCTAATTTATGGCCTATCTTTATCATCATTTTGTTAATATAGGTTGTCAGCAGAGAAAACCAACCACAGATTTGGCTTTACTTGTTTCAAGAAAGCCCTGCTTTCAAAACCGGAATAATCAGGACAAAAAATAAAAAAAATTAAGCACTCCTCTATCCACGAGACCTACCTCACCCACCCAAACACAGAGAATCTAAAAATCATAACTGTGGGGCTTTTCTTGTTAAAAGATTTCGATGAGCAGATTATTTGTAAGTGCTTTTAAAACAGAAAGCAATGGGACTTGTTAGGTATTGAATGAACTATAGTTGTAGCTTGATATGCTGACATTTCTACTGAAGCATTTTCCATAGTGTTGTTGGTTAGGAAGCAAATAAATTGACAATTTATTGTTTAGAACTGATTGTTAAAACCTTAAAAAGTTTGCAGCAGGTAGCTTAAATGCTTTAAAATTCATTAAACAAAAACCAATTAATATCCATTTTAACTGTATTTCTTCTGAGGAATGAAAAAAAAATTATATTCTTTTGTAATTTACTGTTTCTTCAGTGCTATTTTATTAAGGGGAGACAGATGTAAAATTATCTAAAAAATTGAAAAAAATATTAGTGTTTAAATAAATTGTATATACTCTTGCGCACAGTGTTTTACTTTCCTGAGGTAGCTAAATGGTCTTTAAAATTTAAATACTAAAGTATGTTAAAATGCCACACCACCTTCTAATAGTTATTCTGTAATATTCTAGATTTTTGAAGTTTTCATTGAATCTAGACAATAAAATACTTGTGGCCTATCTGACTGAACTATTGCAGCTGGTCTCAAGAAGGCTGTGGAAGAGTATTTCCTGTCTTTACAATTTCCTTCCAGCATTCAGGAAGCCATATGAATTTGTGGAGGTTATGTTTATTTCAGAGTTGTATCCTGTGATTGGAAGTGAAAAATTGGTTTTGTGATTTCTTGAGTGTTCATATTTATTGTTTAATAGTGGGAAGGTTACAAAGACTGTTTAAAAAAGCTAAAAATACTATGATAAGCAACACAAAGAAGGTAAAAGTTACTGCTCAAACTGTAACACCAAGTGCTTCCAAAAGAAAACTGCAGATCAAATAATGAGTCTAAAAGAGATGTGGTTTCAGAGTAATTGACCTAAATTTGCTATCTATAGCCATAAATAACTTTTGCGCATGTTCATTTTGTGGTAAAAATGTTTGTCTAAAAGTGTTCGATGACATAGGTAGTAGGTGTGGAATTGTGTGTATTCTGCACATAACTTGTGCACATTGTGGGGCAGAGAACGGTTTTAGAACCTCTGAAGCTTCAAATCGTTTATATGAAGCCAACATGAGTATGAGATGCATAGGTGTAGGGAGAGGTACAAATTTATTCTGTAGAGTAATGAATATGCCAGCATTGCCCTCAAAATTCATACCTTATATTCATAAACTCCACAGTGCTATAGAGAAGGTTTGCATGCATGAGGCTGCACAGGAAGCAATGAAGATGATGATACTGTGAGGACTGATCTATCTGTGAGCTATGATAATTACTGGATGAAACGTGGCCATACTTCATTCCATGGTGTATCCACTTAATAAGTGAAGGTACAGGCACAGTGTTAGATGTACAAGTTTTGTCATACTTTTGCCAACAGAACTAAAGTTCAAGATAAAACTAAAGAACTAGTGTGGAGAACAGAGCATGAAACTTCATGCTCCATAAACTATACTGGTTTGAGTGGAGGTGTGGAACCAGCAGGGATGAGGATGATATTTGCATGTTCCATTGAGAAGCATGGTGTACGGTATACCAAATACCTGGGAGATGGGGATTCCAGTGCATTCAAGCAGGTTACGGAAAGTAAGCCTTATGGTGAAAACAGGACAGAAAAGCTTGAATGCATTGGCCATATACACAAGAGACTGGGAGGAAGACTGTTAAAGCTTACCAGGGAAATGAAAGGTAAACTTCCGGAAAATCGTAAACCTCTTGGTGGCAAAGGCAGACTTACCAAACTGAAAACTGGGAACCTGCAGAATTACTATAGCAGTACAATTAGAAATAACATTGGCAATGTAAGAGCCATACAGCAAGCAGTCTGGACAACATACTCTCATAAACTTTCAACCAATGAAAATCCACAACATGGCTTATGGTCATCCAGCGAGTCATCTTGGAAAGTCAGCAGGGTGGAAAGCCATATAACCACAAACATACCTTACCCATTGCTGTAATGAATGCAATAAAGTCCAGTTATAGATTTCTTGCAAATCCTGAACTAGTGCAAAAGTGCATTCATGGAAAAACACAAAATGTTAAAAAGTTTGAGCAACATAATATGGAAATGGTGCTCCAAAACTACATTTGTGTCTGCAATTGTTGTCAGAATAGCAACTTATGATGCTGTGCTTGTATATAACAATGGCAGAATGAAGACAATGAAACAACTTGGCTACAGTCCAGGAGTGTTCATGGAAACAATTGTTCATGAAATTGACCAACAAATTCAATCAGCTGAGTCTGCAAGGAAAATTTCAAAAAACAAACTGGACAAAGCACAAATTTAAAAAGAAAAGCTGCAGAGGATGAGTATGCTGACTACAGTTATGGAGAGCACTGAATACATCTTGTGAGGTTAGACATGTATATTATAATCTTTAAACTATGTTTTCTGAAACACAATTTTCACTATTGTTGTACCATTTTATTAAAACTATTGAGAGTACAAACATGAAACTTTGCATAAGCTTTAGAATGCTAATATCTTTAATTCACTGCAAACAGAATTTCAAAGTATAATTTTTTATGAGGTTTATATGTGCAAAAACCTTGAAAAACATGTTAAAATTTCCATCATATACAATAATGTTAAAAAAAAAAAAGGAGCTAAATTAAAATAACTAATTGCAGGAAACTGTTACTTTATGCATGCAAAATACTCACACAAGGTTTCAAGTTTAATGCTTTTGTAAAGTTTAGAAAAAAGTACATAATTAATTTTTAAAACTTGGAAATTACAAAGATAAAGCTTGGTAATCAAAAAATTATGAAAAAAACACACAAATGAAGCAGCTACATATATTTTAAATTATTGTGCTAACTTTCACTGCCCTAGGTGCAAATATGCATCCATCTCCCCTTAAATAACGTCTTTTAAGCAGTGAAAGTTTTCATCAGGAAATTATTTTGACACATTTTAAACATAGCATAATTGCTATAGCTTTTAGCATATTTTGTTGATGAATCCATAATGATAACACTGAATAGCTTTAGGCATTACTTCCGTGGGTTTATTTGCCACCTTAATGAATATGTAGATATACACTTGGACGTCACAACAATGTCAGCAAAACCACAACTAGTTAAGGGATAAGGAACAAAGGCACTTCTTCACTCCATGTATATTATACTGAAACTGTTCATGCATGGGATATTTTTTAGAAGTATAGAAGCCCTATTTGAAATTGCTGTATAGTCTGTATATATTAACAGATTGGATCTTGACATCATTATGCTCTAGAGGGATGTGGGTGTTTTTCAATATACATTTCCTTTAACTTTTGTTACCTGGTAATTGTGTCGTCCTTGTGTATACAGTTATGGTTTAGAATATTAATGTCAGTTGTAGATAAATAATTCTTACAGTCATTTTATCTTTAATATTATTATTTATTGCAAATGCAATAGACAGTATTCATATGCACTGTGAAGACAGAGTATGTTATATGAATTAAGATATGGACTCTGCTCAGTAAAATCATTTCATAAGCTGATTAACAAATTTTAAGAAACTGGTTGAGCTAATGATAGAAAGCAAACTGGTAGACTCAAATTAGTAGAAAATGAAGTCAGTGCAGATGTAGTTTTACAATAAGTCAGGTAGTTCACCAAAATTCCACATGTAATATTTGTAGTACCAATAAAGTTGTAAAACATCTGGAGATGAGAAATTCAATTGGGTGGTGAATACTGAGATGACAGCTTCAGCTCTATCCCTATAAAATGAAAATGTATTTTGAACTCAAAGAATAGGATAAGCGAATTTGTATTACTTTCACTTTGCAAATGTTAACAGAACATCAGAATAACTTTAAATGGTTAAACAAAATTTTCTGGAGAGATGCACATTTTGATTTAAATGGAAGTGTAAACACTCATAGCTTAATATTTGATGTGTTAATCAGATTTCATGAAAGGACCCAAGGTATTCCTATGAAGAAATGAAAAATGGACAAACAAAAGCAGTAATAATAAACGGGGAGCAATATTTTCAAATATTACAAAACTTGACTAATTTTGAAGATTTAGAAGCTAGTAACAGTGATGTGTCATAATTTAAAATAGAGAGTTGAGGGTTGTTACACTACATCACTATATATTCTTAC
This sequence comes from Deroplatys truncata, assembly GCA_030765065.1. Lineage (NCBI taxonomy): Eukaryota > Metazoa > Arthropoda > Insecta > Mantodea > Mantidae > Deroplatys > Deroplatys truncata. The sequence continues at coordinate 11,742,856 of CM060982.1, read as the reverse complement.
TTGAACGCGTTTCGGTAAGACGGCTTGTTCCCATCGTCAGCATTTTCTCTCAACTGATTTTTGCCGGTCATCGTCTGGGGGATGTGTGTGGTTTGTGGTGTTCTCTGGTGCTGGGCTGATGAACCTCCAAAGGCTGTTGGGTGGCAGCAGTTCAAAATTCATTAGGTGATTCCTGTGTTTGACAATATGTATTTTTTCCCAGATGTCCAATTCATTGCTGCTGTAGATCGGTTTTAAGAGTTTTATGTTTGGAGTGATATCATGGTTTGAAGACCAGAAATGATGTGCTACTGCTGATTTATCTTGCTGCTTTTGGTAAATGCATCTCATATGCTCTTTAAGTCTTATTTCAAGATTTCTTTTGGTTCTTCCTATGTATACCAGGTTACACTTAGCATAAAAAATTCTTTAGATTTAACCAGTCACCTTTCAAATATAAATATATCACACACAGACATGATGGTATCATTTGATGTCACTGCACTCTTCCCAAGCATACCAAAAGAAGAATTATTACCACTCCTAGAAAATTGGATATTAAACAATGGCACACCTAGAGCACAAACAGAAGATTACCTGAAACTAACAAAATTATGTCTGGACCAGAATTTCTTTTCATTCCATCACAAAATCTTTAAACAAACCTCAGGCCTAACTATGGGAAACCCCCTTTCACCATTTTTAGCAGAACTATATATGAGCCATTTTGAATCCCATATTACTAAATCTTTCCCACATCTATTCAAAACCTGGTATAGGTATGTAGATGATATTTTTGCTATTGTTCCAAAAAAACTTTCAGAAGATGCTTTGAAATTATTAAATTTACAAAAAAGATCTATAAAATTCACAATGGAAAAAGAAGAAAATGGCCAATTACCTTACCTAGACATCAGGATCATCAGAAATAATGCACACAACAAACTAACGTTCGGCATTTACAGAAAACCAACGCACACAGAAAACTATATTAAAAACAATAGCTACAATCCTACAAGCCACAAACATGCAATTTTAAATAGTATTACAAACAGGTTAGTACATATACCAATGGAGAAAGAGGAATACCAGAAAGAATACCAACACATTATCAACATAGCCACTATGAATGGATACCAGAAAAAAACAATAGATAAGAAGATAAAAAGGTTTGAAAGACAGAAATACATCCAACAAATGACTACGTTACTCAGACAACAAAAACCACAAGCATATAGAAAATTCACTTATCACCCTTGGACACATCATAAATTTCAAAGGATTTTCAAAAAATACAACATCACCCTGTCTCCACAAAATAACCACAATATACAGAAACTACTATGCAACAGAACAAAAGATCCTATCCCTAACGATAAATCAGCTGGTATATATCAAATTGATTGTAATGAATGTAACCTGGTATATATATAGGAAGAACAAAAAGAAATCTTGAAATAAGACTTAAAGAGCATATGAGATGCATTTACCAAACGCAGCAAGATAAATCAGCAGTAGCACATCATTTCTGGTCTTCAAACCATGATATCACTCCAAACATAAAACTCTTAAAACCGATCTACAGCAGCAATGAATTGGACATCTGGGAAAAAATACATATTGTCAAACACAGGAATCACCTAATGAATTTCGAACTGCCGTCACCCAACAGCCTTTGGAGGTTCATCAGCCCAGCACCAGAGAACACCACAAACCACACACATCCCCCAGACGATGACCGGCAAAAATCAGTTGAGAGAAAATGCTGACGATGGGAACAAGCCGTCTCCCGAAACGCGTTCAAGTAAGAATATCATAGTGCTGTAGTGTAACAACCCTCAACTCTCTATTTTAAATTACAAAACTTTATTACCAGCCATGTAGAATCACAAAATTGATGCAAGCTGGTACTCTACCTCACATACATAATCCTGTAAAACCACTATTATACAACACATTTGGTGATGGTTTAATTAGTAGGCCCACTAGGTCAACATACATAAATCCAGCTTAATTGGGTTGTGGGGGGGGTTGTTTCTCAGCAAACTTATCATATACATATGAAGAACTCAAACAATTGATATTGGTTGTGAACAGAACATTTCAAGGAACACACACTAACTAATGCCAATTATAGCATACTGGAAAGGCTAATAATTATTGTTTTTATCTGTTGCAGATTCTAAAAAGTGCCAAAGTTGTGGCCAACTGAAATAGGGACTTTGGAGTAACACTATATATAATTTATTAATTAATGTACATATGTTGTTGTCTCCATTATGATAATGAAGGATACCCACTTTACAAGATTAATCATACTGAAGTTATAAGCTAACAAAATAAAAGTAAACAGTATTTGCTATTGTAAATTCATACATCCCAAAAATTTGAAAATAAGTTCCTTTATTTTAATAAACATTACATATAAATCAAATAAATATAAAAAAAATCCTTTACGAACATACTATGTTCAAATGTATCCCAGAAATGTTGAGAAAAAGAAAGAAAGAAAGAAAGAAAGAAAGGAAAAGGGGTGAGAGGCAAGGGAGGGAGGGAAGTAGGGAAAAAAAGTATATTTTTCTGCTGCCTGGTATTAAGACACTTATGTAAGCAAAATTCTTTTCATTATCTGTTTCTAGGTCGTTCAAGGTGGCTGAGATGGTTAGGCACTGGCCTTCTGATCCCAGGGACACCGGTTCAAATCTGGCCCAGACCCATGGCTTTTAAGTGTGCTTAAAATGACAACCCCATATTGGTAGATTTACTAGCATGTAAAAGAGCTCCTGCGGGATGAAATTCTGGCACACCAGAGGCACTTATGATTTGGGCATTTGACAACATCATTAACAAACAACATATAAATATATATTGTCTCTTTCTTGACCTTAATTACTACTGCATTAATTGGCTGTCATTTAGCTTTATCCACTGGCAAGAAATACCAAATTATTAAGAATGATTGATTGTTAAAATTAAAATATACAAGTGCATGTTAGATAATGGTATTCTGCTTTTATGTACCTATGAGAAAAAGTTGTATTAGTAGAGTGAATATCAAGTATACTCTAATGATCACATTTAACTATATTATTTGCAATTATGGAATAGGAGTGAATGTTTACATATTACACTGAGAAAACTGCTTGGAGTAGAAAGCTGCTGCAGGAAACACACACACTATTTACAACAGAAAACTATCTTTATCATTTGGTACAGTTTATAGAAGAATCACAAACTTTATCTGTTACATTAAGAATTCCTTGTAGTCTTAAGCATGCAGTGCTGTGATAACTGTGCTTATTAGTATAACTATACATGACTATGTTCACACACAATTACTGCAAAAATAAAAAGATTGATACAATCTTTAGAAAATAAAGTCAAAAACTAAAACCAAATTAATTTGTGCTATGTGTACAGAAAAGTACTTGTGCTGTTTGGTGCATTACCAAATATCAGTATTATTACCTGGATGGCTCGGTGCATATGTTTGTTCCTGATCAGTCACCAGATCAGAGAGCAACCTAGGATCCACTTTTATCTGTGGTCCATAAAACTTGCGACCTAGGATGTTAGGATTCACTACAGTTTTCACGTTTTCTTCAGTGCCATTTCCATTTTCTTTCCATGAAACTGATCTTGTATTTGAAAATGGATTACTGAGCTTTTCATTTCCTTTCAGATTGGTTTTGAGTGATCTTGAAAAATTACTAGAGTTATTGGCAGCAGCAATCTCTATGTTTGTCATTTTGTGTGGCTGTAATGTAGGGGAATTGGCCATACGGTAACTGTCACTCCTCTTAACTTTATTTGAGGTCTGCTCACTAATGCGGTTATAAAGAGCTACATTGGTGCGCTGCAGGTAGGAAGTGACAAGAGTTGGATTAGTGGGTTGGGGCGGGATCTTACCTTCATCATTATCCTCGGCCCTTATTCCTCCTCCAGGAGACTGCATGTGGACATAAGCTCCTCGTCCCGCACCACTCAAAGCAGACTTTGGAGATGTGGGACGGGAAGCCACTGCCATTGGAGGGGATGCAATACGTGTCATGGGAGTTGTCTTGCTGGCTGCCTTGATGATCACCTTCCCAAGAAGAGGAGATGTGGGGGACATTGGCTTGTTTCCATTTTTTTGGGATATCACTGGCCGAATGTTGGACTTAGTAACTCTGTGGTGTGCTAGGGGACTACTGTTTGGTAATGGATCTTTCACATAAGGTCCAGGTTCAAATGTTGTGTGTGCTCCTTTGTTTCGACGCAAGCTGTCAGATGAATAAACTACCTTGCCCTCAGAGTCCAAAGTTACCCTAGCGCCCTGTCGCCTTTTGCGTTCCAGAGAATTTGAGGGTGATAATGAGCTGTCAGTAGTGCCACATGTGTTTGATGCTGGAAGTTCATTGAATGATACATACTCTGTTGTGCCTGAAAGTGTATTTTTTGAATTTGAGGGTGGATGATAAAGATTTGCTTGCTGTCCCGCCCAACCCATACTGTGCACATCTGCTATGGTTACATAATCACCAGCATCTGCAGTCATGGATGACTTATTATCACCATCATTATCTGAACTTCTTTCACCCACTTTGATACTGTTACTAGCAGAAGAAATAACACCCTTCACTTTATCCAACACTGAGTTTAGGGGTTGCAAAGAAGAATGCTGCTGCCCCGAAATGACTTTTCTTGTTGGGCTTGGTGACATACCATGAATTTTGTTCCGAAGAGAACCTGCCCTTGAGGATGATACTCGAGAGGCACTTTGACTTCTGAATTTAAAAGGCCCTGCTTCATTTGAGATTTCTGAGTCCTTACTGTTCTGTCTCTCTAACCTTCGTGGTAAGGAATTGTATTTTACCTGAGCATTATCACAAGTATTTTGATTTGCTTGAATTTCCCTCTTTGCTTTATCAATAGCTTTGCTTTTATCACTATTTGTACAAGGTACTGACTGTGATTTTTTATGCACATATGAAGGCAAAAATTCGTCATCTGATTGTGGTGGGGTAATAATGCACATTGATGGAATTCGACTTGAATTGATGGTTGTTTTTACCCTTATTCTTTCCAACCTATCAACACCTTCAAGATCAGATTCAGAAAATTCATATTCAGAGCTCCTTTCATTCAAAGTTCCTGGAGGGCTACTTGTCGAATCAATGGGTGAGCTTGAAGTGTTATGACCACTATCAGGGGATTCAGAAATTTGTTCCTGCTTATGAATCATGGCCACAACTGTCTGACTTCCTTCGGGTTTATCAAGGGAACTCTTTCGCTCTGGTACTGCAGGTGCATGGGGCATGTCCCCAACTAGCAATGTGGTGCACACTGTGCCTGCTGAGCTTGTGGTTGTGCTTGTTGAGCCTTTGCCAAACAGTTCGTACTCACTTTCTGCTGTCAACATGCGTGGTGATATCCCAGTGGTTGAGTGTAGCGGCATCTGTGGGGCTGATGTTGTATCCTCCTCCTTCAGAGTCTTAAGCCCACTATCCATATGGAAAGATGTATAATACCCTTCAGTGTCACAAGAATACACAGAGCTTGTTTCCCCATCATCAGGAAATGGCATCACCAGTTCTGTCATAACCAGATCAGGTGTCAATGTGCCTTCGCTTATAGAAGATGAAGCTGAAGTGTTGGGGAACTTTCTGCGACTACTAACAGATGAAGATGGAGCCTGATGATGGCTTAACGAGTTGCTAGAGGTTGTGGTAGACTTTGGTTGCAATGTTGTAGCAGTATTTGTTTCAGAAGAACCTATGGATGCGCGTCCACTCTCTGAACTTGCACTCCAGTTACCAGAGGATGAATGAAGAGGGTCTTCCTTACCCAGTGCTCTTCGTCTTACGGAACAGTCTCGCAATTTCACAGTACTACTGCTTTCTGAAGATTTTGAACTAGCATTCTCAAAAACCTTTTGCTTCCTGTCATGCTTAGTATCTGCTTTCTTGCCTTTGGCTCCCACAATTTCATAAATGTTGGTGGGTTCATCAGAGGATTTGTTATTAGAAGTATCACCTCGGATCAACTTGAGCTTCACCTTACCCCACTGTTTAAGGGTGTTGAAGTGAGACTTTTTATCTGAAGGACTATCATCCTTTTTGGAATGCAGAAGATCAGTGCTAGCACTACGCACCACAGAGCTTGATTCCCCATCCTCTGGTTCCTTGCCACTGCAAAAGAAAATGCTTTGTTAGTATAAGACTGTTATGTTTTTTTATATATTTATAAGAAAAATAGCAATTTCTGCATGTAAAATAAACCTATTTACTTAAGCTGTTGTAATAAGAAAAGTTCACCCTAAAACCGAGAGGGAGAAAAAAGAATGTTGGGTTTTTTATTTTTGTCAGATATTATATAAACATGAGTAAATAATATGATCTCAATCCTTTTAACTAGCCTTAGACAAATCAAAATTATTTTCATTTTAATAAAGCATGCAGCAAAATCCATGAAACTATAAATGATATTTCTCTATAAAGTAAGGCATGCTCTTTGGTTTGGAAAAGTCATTGGAGGTTTCACATGTGTTCCTTTTGGCCAGAAGTTTGGAGTAGAGATAAATGTAATTGCTTCCTGTTTACATTTCTTAAGGGGTAAAGATTTTCTGATGATTGTTAGTGGCAAGAAGTCTTCCAAAATGCAATTGGTTGATACTTTCAACTGCAAATAGGTAACCGAACCCTCTAACAAGTCATGGTAGCAGAACATTGTTCGACACATAGTCCCAATTAATTTGTAAAATAATGGATATATAGTGATCTATGGGTAGAGGAGAAGTATGAAATTACTTATATCATGGTAAAGTAGCATCCATTGTTTTCTGATACTTAATTCCTTAGGCCCTTCTAGGTCCCACAAACACATGCCCTCCCTGTTCTCCCTTATTTGCAGCAATGTCAATTTTGTCATGTGAAAGGAAGATGTATACTTTGAAAACATTATCTATCAAAATCCCCCCCAAAAAAAAAAAATAAATAAGAAAGATGGAGCATTAAAACCTGAGTTTTTCTAATTATTATTCAATTACTGGAGAAAATGTATTATGTTCTTAGTCTAATTCTTGTAACCATTCTACTTTTAAGGCTATGATTTAGTGTTTGTTTGTTTTTATCTTCAAGTTTCTCTTCCTTAAGACTTAAAACAGAGCTTAAGATTAGCTTTTTTTTTTTTTTGCTAAAAGAGGACTACATTTGAAAACAAATGCACATTAGGATAGCTGAACTCCTATTTTCATTCTTGCATGACAGTCAAAATAGTCCTAAAAAGATAGAAAAAGAGATTTGGAGTGTATATATATTCCTTCTATATATTTTGTTAATTAATCTCAAGAATTTTTTGACTTAAGTGCACTTCATCAAGAAGTTTTATGGTTTTCCAAAAATAATAATTGAGGATTGACTTTCTTTCATGCAAAATGCTAGCAGACATAGAATTTAACATCTTCTAATCTGTTGCTCAAGGACTTTTAATCAGAACTCCATATTGTAATGTATGTGTATTGTCGTGTCGGACACATTATTGCTGTGTATAATATTGTTGAGCTAATTGTTGTGTTTGTGTGTTAATTATTGTCTGGTGCGGCAACTCTATCTCTAGTTGGGCGGTGAAGGCAATTGAGGAAATAGCTCTGTGTGTGTGTGTGTGTGTGTGTGTGTGTGTGTGTGTGTGTGTGTGTGTGTGTGTGTGCGTGCGTGTGCGTGCGTGCGTGCGCGTGTGTGTCTGTGTGTGTAGTTGTAGCCAGAGTGGTGTCAGTCTAATGTAAGTTTTCAGAGGGAACGGTTGCATGTGTGCTTGATGGATGAGTATGCCGCATCTCCCCCAGTCTTCTTCTGTAATCCTTTGTGTATAATGTAGCACACCTTTGTTTAGTATAATAAATCAGAGGTAAATGTCAATTTATGTATTTCTAATATTCTAAATATCCCACATCCGCTTAGTTTGTGTAGCAAGTTCTTGGTACCCTTCTGGTTGCCTCTGTCTATGTCCCCCAATGTGTATGCCGGGGTAACTAAATTTAATATTTAGCTGCAAACCTTTTGGCCTCACCCCGGTGTATAACAATATTTATGTTGCACACAGCCGGGACATTCATTCTAAAATCCAATAGGTGTACTTTTTTAAATCTCATAAATTTGCAGTCATGTACCATAGTCAATGATATAGTCACTCTCATTCTTCTTCAAGTGTTTTGTGAGTTTGGTTGTGGATAGTGCAAACTAAAAACTTGTTCCATGGTAAAGGGACATAAGGCAACTATTTACATATACCTACAGTTTTGCTGGAGCTAGGGGTGACTGGACAGTTGATTTTCATATGGTTGTAATTTATGGCCTATCCTTTTTGAAGCTTCAGCAAAGCTTTTACATCCAAATTATATTTGTTGTATATGTAGAACCCTTGTTTATAATCCTGAGTGAATTGAAAGCATTTTCCAGTCTAAATTTTGTCCCCAAGAGCTGACCTCTGGTAACTTGTTTTTGAAGGCCAATAAAGTTCGTGAAGAAATCTTGTGCGAGGCAAATGATACCAAAGGGAGTTTTCGAACAACATTTTTCCATGAAGTCTGTGGTGTATACATAAGCATGCCTTATTACTTTTTCAATATGGCCAAAGTTCCTGTCACAAAGTAGAAACAAGTGACAAGGACAATAGACATAGGTATACTATGAAGTGTACTACCATGTAAATGAATCTATTTTGATGAATCAAGGTCAAGTAGGCAAAAATCAAGATTTTTGAATGTTGGCATCATTATTAGATAAATATTAGGATAAGTAGCTTGCAATGTTACAACAGTGCTTTCACTCCACACTTAGATTGTAGCAGTAGCGGGCTCATGAATATACATTTTGGATATTCACAACATTTTAGTGAGACAGCCCTGAAAATGTGAAATAGTATCTGCTACATAATAGTTATGGTATGAACAAATTAATACAATTGGAGCTGCTCAGCCTCATGATAACAATAATGCATAACTTGTGTAACGAATGAAAGGATGTTTGTTGTTGTGTCAAGTACACCGTGTTAGGGCAAGAACAAGGTAATGTGTAAATTCAATTTTAGTTGAGATTATGGATGATATGGAGAAATGGGGGACGTTTCCGCACTTGTGCGCCTTACCTACTGACGGTGCAGTGACTTAACTTGTACCGTAGTGTGCTACCACCTAGTGGCATTGACGTAAAATGTAGTGATAGTATGGAAACACGGTGCTCGCTAATGCACTTCAAGTGTGAACGACCCATATGTATTTGCCCCGTAAGGTAATTATGTTATAGCAGTTGCGCACGTGTAGAAGTCAGTATGTACTAGCCACCCTGCTGCCACATTTCATCGAGCGTAGTGCTGAAGTATACAGGGTGGTCTATTTAAGTTGAGACTGTACAACATCTCCAAAACTAACCGTTGTAGAAAGAAATTTCTTGAATAAAAGTTGCTTGGTATTATGGGGGAAAGTAAATGCCATTAGTCGTGTTTTATTTGGAGGACATTGTGATGATAATTTTAGGGTAAATTTAAACTAACCCTAATTGTAGGTTCCCATTTAAAAATATTAAAATGCTGTAGATTTTAAATTACGGCATATGCGTTACGTTTGCGATCATTCAAAACAAACAATAACCAACAAATCCGCAATATATCAAAAGTTTGGGTGTTCACGTGTTCTAGTGCTCTTATACAGCAGCCGCCACTGCATTGCAGGTTGTCTTGTTTTAATGTTTTGACACAAAATTTATACGTCCATAATTTTCGTTTGTAGAACTGGCAGCCTTATTGAAAGTCAAAAGCTATACCTCAAATATCTGTATTATTTTCGTACATTTTCATCAGAGTGTGAGGAACTTGAGCTTGCGTAGTGTTGTTCGTTTTTCTGTTCAGGTTTTGTTATTTCACATAAATGTGAAGGTTCACGGCCGGCGTTATCAACTCCATTGTATATGTTTTCGGGCTTGTAGGTCGTGGTCCAGTTTTCTTCTCCGAGTTTCGCCGAAAACTGCGTCGGTCATCTTCAGGGAAGTCAAAGCCATGTATACGGCTCCGGAGTCCAGATAAGACTGGAGCGCGCTGTACTAACTAAAGACGTAATTCTGATTGGCTAATATGCCAATCACGACTGTTTAGGGTTATTTCCCTCTTCAGCAGGGGAGCGGAAGGTGGAGGACTTCTTTTTTTTACTTTATTGAATAAAATAACACGATGTAGAATTTTGTGTTAAAATAGTGATACAGTTGTGTGTTAAAAAGAATGCTGGTTTAAAGTCATACGGCTCTGTCAAACTGTTCGATGAGTGCTTTCGTGCGTAATTCTTGTCTGTGTAGTTTCCTCTTAATGGTTTCGTACTCACTGAATTCGAATCTTAGTGGTACTGACAATTCCACGTAGTTGTGTTGTACAGCAGCAAAAAGGTTGTTGTGTTCCTTGATGATTACTTTACTTCGGTCTCTCATGCTCCTTGCAAGTCTCTTGTAGCGCTTGTCTCCCCATGCTTGTATGATGACGATGATGGATTTAAGTTCAGCGATGCTGCGGGGTAGTTCACTGATAATTGAATTGTTCTGTGGTGGCTGTGATGCTTGCTGTGTTGGTGTGTACTATTCATTGATTTCTCAATCATGCTCGTTGTGGTGCGGCCATCGGCGGAGATGGTGCAGTCTGTGATACTTATAATATGACATTAATGGAGGGAAGAACATTACTAGCTGGGAGGATGATTTTTGAAATCGTTAGGCATAAAGAAGAGTTCCTGGTTTTAGAACAAATGGTTGGGATTGTATCTGGAAATGTTATGGAGGAATATATAAATAGTGGGGATCGTCAGAGTTGCAGCAGACAGTTGGGTGGTGGTGTAATTAAGTCTATAAGAAGATCACAACGTATACAAAACAAAAATAATCTGGATAATATACAAACAAGACAAGGCTTAGAATTGGACCACTCGTATGAATTAGATGAACAATTTGGAACAATAAATCGAAGGCGCCATTACTGGGTCTCCATGGGAACTTCGGAGGTGGCGGACAATGGAAGGGAAAATCTTCAGACAATTGAAGAAGTTGAAGAACTCGAACAAGATGAATTAGATTAGAACATTCAGGGTTTTTATTGTTTTTTCTTTAAATAACACTTACTAATTTATAAATTAATTTGATTATCAACTTTCGTTCTCCCAGATATAAGCGGAAAAGTGCATTATATTTTAGTTTTGTTTTGAGGTAGGTTTGGATACCACAACTCATAAGAAAAACAAGTTTATATAGCGGTATAATACAAATTGGAGATGTCTAAGTAATACAATTCAAGTTAAATAAACTGTATGAAATGTAATCAACTGTTCGCTATAAAGATAGTTGTAGGGGGAAATAAAAAGTCATTTTAGGTGACTTGTAGCTTTGTTCACTAGTTCTTTAGTAGTTAGATTAAGTTAGTTGCTTTCTGCAAGATTTAAGAAGTTAGGCAGAAGTTTAAGAAATAATATTGAGTTTATAATGTATAGGTCCTGGTTTAGAATCTAGGTGCCAGGACATATGATGCAGACTATATATATATATTTAAGTCTGTGATACTGTCTGTCGAGGATGTTGCGGGCAGCATACCAGTACGGTGTAGTGGTCAGTACATTTACACGTGGCGCAGAAGTGACGTGTGCAACTGGAGGCGAAATTCGGCGCGCCACAATAGTACCAGCAGGGCTCTGAAGTACATTCTTCTGGTGAGTGGCCGTACCGGCACCAGCGTGCGGCTTTCTTCGATTTGTATCCTTTAGTCCAGGAAATTCATTGCTGTTGTCACGGCAGCGAGGAGTCGTATGATGGATTCTGGAGGCTTTTACCAAAGAAGGCCAGTTGGCTTGAGTTTCTTCCAGGAAGAAGTGAGGAGGCAGCTACGAATGCACACCTACTGCGACGGCACTAAAATGTCCGTAGGCGTTGACTTCACCTACGTTTGGTGTCGGTGTGGTGATTTGTTCGGTATGATGCTGTGCTGCGTGATTATTGGTGGAGATTGCTGTGTGGTTTGCTTATTGTTCGTAGCGCTGGCATAGCTTGAAGCTGTGTTAGTAGTCTGTTGAGGAAGGTTTGTTATTGAGTTTGCTGAAGATGTTCGGACGGGCGTTTTGTTTCCCGTTACGTTAAAGGTTGTAGTAGATGGCGAAGCGGCTGTCTTAACTCTAGATGAGGCATCGGTCAGCGCTGTGTTGGATCTCGCTGTGGTTGCAGTGTCGACGGTTGTGGTTTTTGTCGTCGGTCGTCTGACTGGCGACTCATCATCACACGAAAGTCCCCCTCGGCTCGAACATCGGCCGTTGCGGCCGCCAAGTCCGGCGAAGCCAAGTGGATGATGCGATGCTTCCTTCTTTTCATGGGAAACTCCCACTGTTGGAAAGCCACTCGGCTGGCGCTGGCGCTGGTCCTGGGCTTAGGAGGGGGCTTGGACTAAGGCTCTTGCCCTGGTAGACCTTTACTCAACATGTTGTTGTGGTACTTGTATTTGTGCATCGCCGGCGTGTGGAACCTGTTGTTTTCTCACTGGTTGTTGTGCGGCTGTCTGTTGACCTTGGCGACCGGTAACAGTTGAGATGATGCAGTCTGCGGAGATGTTTGTCGTGGATGTTGTGAGCAGCATACCTGCCCGGTGTAGTGGTCTGTGGCTCTGCATGTGGCGCAGAAACGGCGGCATTTGTCGATGGAGCTAAGTTGCAGCCTAAGTTGCCAATAGTGGCAGCATGGTTCTGAAGTACAATCTTGGCTGTGTGGCCGTACCGGCAGTAACATCCGCAAGACGGTGTCCAGGATGTGCTGATTTCTTCTATTTGTATTCTACGATCCAGAAGTTCATTCCTGCCGTCAAGGCAGCGATGTCTTGTGCTCTATCCTTGAACACGAGTCTGATGAGTGGCGTTGGCCCGTTATGGCTATAAATTCTGGCGTCTTTAACCAGGGAAGGCCAGTTTACTTGAGCTTCTTGCAAGAAGAAGTGAGGAGGCAGCTCAGAGACGGGTGTACACCTACCGCGACGGCACTAAAATGGCCGTAGCGGTTGGCCTCACCCATGTTTGGTGTCGGTGTGATTTTCTCGGGATGATGCTCCGTAGTTCCAGGTGGGGATTGTTGTGTAGCTTGATTCTCTTTTCGTGGTGCTGGCGTAGCTTGGAAATGTGTGGACGTCTGTCTTGCTGTTTAAGATGGTTTGTTTTGGGGTTGAAGTTGTTCGGTTAGGCGTTTTATTTCCCATTTCCTTAAAGGTTGAATTTGACGACAAAGCGGCTGTGCTATCTCTGGAGGTGGCGGCGGTCGGTGGTGTGCTGGCTCTCGCTGTTACGGTGTCGTCGTTCTTCTTAAGAGGGGTGTGCAGTTCCAAAACTCTAGCATTTAACCTTTCCAAAGTAGTTAGGTCGAGTGGTGAGTCGGTTGTGCTGTTTTTCATCAGGTTTTGGTGTTCTGCTCGTAGTCAGAATACTCGGTACATGTTACGTATGTTGGTTGTTATGTCTTCTAAGGAAGGCGATTGTTCAGGCGATGGAGCGTTTGAGTTAGCTCTAGATGAGGAGGCTGTAAGCGGTATACTGGCTCTCGCTTCCTTCCGGCTCATCATCGGACTAAAGTCCGTTTGCGTCGGCTCGAACACCGGAAGTTCAGATGGCGCTCTATTTATTTCTACGCGTGGAAGGTTGGTGTGGCCTATTATGGGTGGAGCATGGTTGCTCATTGACTTGTCACCTGCCGTCGGCCTGTCTCTGATTCTGCTATAAAGGGAAAAGCTCCTTCTTCCTGTGGTTTCACTTTCGCTCTTTTTAGAGCCGGGATCCACGCTTTGTTTGTCTATTGCCTCTCTTATGCGATTGAAGGTGTTGTCATGTTTAAATATTTCAATTGCTTCTCGTGCCAAGCGAGTGTGATAGTGACTTGTCTTTTGTTATTTCTCTGGTATTGTCCAGTTTGTTTTCAGGTTCCAGATCATGGTATGTATTTTGTCGCAAAATTGCAAGTATCCCTTTATAGGTTCAAATCCGATATTAAATTCCTGGTTAAATGTGTTGCGATAATGCTGCCCCGTTATAGGCTGAAGGTCAAGGTGATGTTTTAACCAATCAACGTAGAATTAATACAATGAGTGTACGCTTAGTTCAGTCCAACAAGGATATACTTCGGTTGTGAGAGATTTGCACTTTGATATAGGTCACTTATGGTCCATTATCATGATTGTTTGCAATAAAGTTGATCAAACTCAATAACGAGAGAGCTAGTTGCTAGCCAAGTGATAAGATTATAGAACTCAGATGGTTCGCATGGTTGATCAGGTCCGAGGTTCCAGTCACAGCGGATCAAGTTGCTTTTCTTTTTTCGTTTTCCCTGTTGTATTTTGATTCATGTATAATGAGACACCGCATACAATTAACTGCATGTGCTCATCAGTGCTGTTAAATCTAAAAGAGGAAATTAATTTTAAAGGACAATGTGCACAATTTGTGTTCATGAATGCAAAAGAGCCTTACTAGAGATAGAATAGAGGAAATTAAAGTCATGTTCACGTTCACCTCGGGATGGAGGAAAAATGAAGTAAAATTACAGAGAAACAAATGTGTTACCCATTAATAACAAAACAATAATAATAACAATAATTAAAATAAGAAACAATAATAGGTATGTAAAGGAAATTTATTTTACCATTCACTACCTTAAGCTGGGGGAAGCAAACAATAAAGAAGAACCAAAAATGGAGTGGAAGCCAAACCTGTTGTTCACAGCTCTGAATGGTGGAAACTTCGCGCAAGGGGAAACCAAATTTACCTGCACCATTCACACTCCAAATGGAGGACACTTGTAATTCAAAAGAAAGAATAAAGAAAACAAAACTTTTTATCCGTGCCTTGAATTGGAGGACATGCATGACCAAACCGAGATAAATAAATTAATAAATAATAAATTAAGTAGTAATAGCTAAAACACCTATTAATAACATTTAAATGTAGTTGGAAATCAAATGGAACAATTAGCGAAATCAAAATGCCTATATTTTCAGGAAAAGCGCTAAAGAAATTGTTAAAAGTGATTCCTTTCGAAGATGTTTGGTATGTTAGGAATGTCACCGGCAGCAAATATCCTCGTCTGAATTGATGGGTTTTTCTTACACGAGGCTCTTGGTTTGTCAGGAGTGAGATCAGGGGAATGCGTCCTGGAAACACGTTATTCAGATGGTCTCTAACATCCCTGTCGAAGTAAGCAGGACGCCATCGTGCTGGAACCACATCCACCATTGCATTTCAAGAGGGGCCATCGACGAGGGACTGGCGGTATAAGTACACATTTAACCGCGGCGGAAGAAGGAATGGGCCACTTATGTAATATGAAACTATGCTAGTCCATATGTTCACGCCGAACGTGTGTTAATAGTTCCTCTCAATAATCAATGCAGATTTACATGATCCCAGCTGTTTCTCTGGTTTAATGCCGTGTGAGACAAGACTCGTCGGTGGAGAGCTCAGAGACCCAATTACAGGGCTGTCTGTACCTTCAGAAGATGAAAGGGGTGGAGTCTGCATCACTCGTTGACATGATTTGTGCCCATAGCATGCATACTAGCTGAAAGCATTCTTTGGAACACGTCTTCCTCGAAATCTGGTGTGCGGCGTTGGGCCTATGCACCGCCGGAGATCTAGTTTCCCGTAGCCGTTGCCTTCGAGGACATCTCACTGCATAGAGCCGTACTACTTCCTGCTTCTCCATAAACAAAATGCATTTCAGCTAAATGTGAGTAATCCAGTTCCAGTAACACAAAGAGCAGTTTTGAAACCATACGGTATTAGTTTTAAATGTCCTTGAAAGTACGCATGCGTAGTAGTTATTAAGTGCTCATCCACATACCTGATACCTGTCACAACGTACGTACAAGAAAAATACGATTATTTCTGTGCAATGTTTTGAAACATTCAATTTGAATATCCCCATAAAATATATTTAAACTTGGAACGAAACGCGAAAAATACAGCTTTATGGGGTTTCAACCATAACCATTACATTGATAGCCGAGCACGCTGTTATTTGTCTCTCTGATATGTATGATTCTCCATCCGACAGGGGCGGTATTAGTGGTACACTGGCCATTGCTGACGTAGCACTTTTCCAGAAAATGCAAAGCTCATAATTTTGAAAATGCCGCATTCATATTCATATACATTTCTCAGTATGAATATTCAAACGAAAAGTCATTATGTAACTTAAAACATAGACATAGGTGTCCCGTATCAAGATGTTTTATACCATTCTTCTGTAACCCTGAATCCTGTATGTTAGCGCAAATTAATTAACTTTTGCAAAGTTGGTAAGTAAAGCCTTTAAAAGTAGTTTTAAAAATGTATGTTTTATCCGCGCCTTTCTACGATAGCGGCAGACGGCAACGAGCACCGAGAATGCGGACAGGAAAAACACCCTCAGCCGGTTCGGAATCTTTGGCTCACTCTGTACAAACATCCTTCCGAATGAAGAGGGCTTCAAAGGCTACTCCTATAAAATTCAATATATGCATCTTATTTGGCATTTGAACACATTCATTAAGTGGTATTTTAATCAAAATCATTTCAGCATTTTTATGAAGGTAAACAATTTCAAAAAAACGTTATACCTATTTAAAAGGTAGTTTGGGGTGAGGGATTTTCTTGAAAATCTTTTTGTCGCATCTTTGGAAGGTACTGAACCTAAATACGAGTTTTGGTATTTATCCCAATTTTCGTCTGTTGACAGACAGACAGACAGACACACACACACACACACATATGCACATTTTTCTAAAAATGCTATTTATTCAAGGGGCCTCCGAACATATATTTTCGATGAAATTTTGGTATCGAATTCTGGATGGAATGCATTACTTTCTTTACCTACTATGTATGTACATGATAGAGAAAATAAAAACATCCAATTTGTGATACCTCGTTTATATCCGCAACGCCTCATATCGACCCCGCGCAAATTATTCAAAACATCAATGATGCATTCTTTCTTTGGCTCCTTAACCCAAAACACCCCTCCTCGAGAATTCTAAAATGGGAATCAACTCCGTCGGAGACAGAACAGTTTATGTAACCAAAGTGCAATGTTTTTCAAGTAGACATTAAGGAAAAGCATTTAGATTAATGGACACTTCATGTGCAGTAAGTGAAATTGATATAATACACTAAAAGGTGATTTCGTTAAATCTCGCCAGTCCTGTCTCTATATGTTGTCCGTACGTCCCAACAGCATTCAGCTGGAATACTAATTAATGCCCTATTTTTCAATGAATAAACCAAAAAATATGGAGGGGGAAGAAATTTAAAATGCCACCCTCTCTTCAAGTCTTTGCCGGGCCATTTGTATTACAGTGGATTCAGTGCACCTGCACTTGCATATGCACACTTTCAGCTGGAAATGCATGAAATGCTTTTTTGCCGGCAGAGTTTCACTCATATACAAGAAGAAAATACAAAAGACTTGCTCCTAAGATTCGTATGCATATTAAGGAAAAGCTTTGTTGTTAACCGGATGATATTCCTTTGAACACTAAAACCAACCTTGTTGTAAGATGTCCCAAAAATTGAGTTTTTATAGAAGAGCTGATAATTAACAGTACAAGAAAAGTGACATATATAATGGTATTGTGCATTGTTAGACCAGTACTGCCAATGTTGAACTTTTGTTTTCCTGTTTTAGCCTGTTTCTGGCTGCATATTTATATGTTTGCAGTATGGAGTGCAGCTGCATTCAACACCCAGTTTCTGTGTCCGATCTACAGATGCCAGCAAATCACGTTAGACTCAAAATAAAGCGAATAATTATACTAAAGTGCTGTACTTTGCCTGATTTGGCCATCGGATCCAGATGGATTTACTTTAGAATTATCTATACCAGATTATATTTGGGGCGGGGGGGGGGTAGAGTGATACAGCAACCACACGTAAATGAGCATGTTTAAGTTGTATTACCTCTGAAGAATTTTGTCATAGAAATTAAATTATCGCATGCCTAGCTAGCAGTATTATAACTGGATATTAAATTAGTACACTTACGCCGTCAGAATTGCCTGCTCCAGTTCGCGTTGATCAGTTCCTGCTATCGTGTTTCTGCGTCGCCCCCTAGGTCTTCTGCTGCGTCTTTTCGAGGCCACTTCTTCAGACATTTGGATAAGCGACCGCCGGAAGGTTGACATGCGGTCGAAGGCACGTCCAGATACATCTACAGCCACCACTTGGGCAGGGAAACGATGCGCCACAACCTGCACTTGTTCTTCTGGAGATGGCAACCGATGTTCATCTAGATCCTGGTCCGATTCAATTCGAGTGGAGCAGTCTGGACCAACCGTCACATCTCCTAGAGCTTCCTCTGAGGTCCAACGTCGCAGCTCGTTCACCACAGCCGGCTGTAACATGTTTTAAGCAATACCTTATAGGTATATATACTTCTATTTTCAAAATCGGACATCTCCATCTCCCCAGTTTTAGAGAAAACACAACAAAAGTTCTGATATATACACCATTAGTATATTAATGCCACACTTATGATGAGCATATCGGTCCGGTTAGATTTGTTGCTTCAGCAAACATTTTCAATGAAATCTGCTTTGAATTCTTGTACAGCTTTGAAACTGTATTACACACAAAGCATTTTTCTCTACTTTAACAAATATTAGCAGTCAGATCAACGGGAGAAAATTCTAATTTTTAATATGCAAACTATGTTATACTTTACGTTTTAAAGATTATGTTATTATTCTATTTTTATTTTTACTTTATTTATTTTGAAAATTGCACCTAAAACTGAATCGTGACTTAATGGAGGGAGAAAATGTCAAAGTCAGAAATTATCAACGTTTCCATTTAACTTCCTGGTGAGACTTCAGTTTTATGACTTCACAAATGTATTCCTCCGTCGGTTTAAATTACATGTCAATAATATTATTATGTATTATATTTTTAAAAAATCGCTCTATCGAACTTTTGCAGACACCACACATATAAAAACACGAAAAACCCGGGAAAACACCAGGATATGTAAACCGCAATATCGTTGGTTCTTTCTGCATATTAAAAATGAGGATTTTCACTCCGTTAATTTGCCGGCTAGAAATTCTTAAAGTGAAATTAATATTTTCTAGAATGTATATTTATGTACAGGTTTCCAAATCAGTTCTTAATATAAAAAATGAAAGGATGGACCAAAAGTTTGGATGATAAAAACTTTGTCTACTTCATATGCTATTTTAACAAATAAAGACGAATTAAAATGTTAACAATAGTTATTTATTGTACAAACGATTAACATTAAATATATATATATATATATATATATATATATATCCACGAGACGCAATGGAATGAATTATTCTAAGATTGGATCAGATCTGATTAATCACTTGTGTAATTCAAAACATTATCCAGCTTTTGTTAATTAATTAATTAACATTAAATAAATATAATAGTTATTTAAAGCTAAGTATTTCATTCAATGTGCATATTGCAATTCAACCGGATTCTGAACGAATCAAGTGAAGTGAATGAAAGCTTCTGAAATAAGAAATGGAAGTTGTCATTCAAAAATACCTGCGTTCACTACGATGTATTGTAATCTCTCTCCCGAATACTTTAATGAGCGGCATCATATTATGAACTTGCAGTAGTTTATCATACGATCTGTAGTTTCATCTCTCAATTGAGATACGCTGGAAACCTTTTATAGAAATTTACTTTAAAGGTATTAGGGGTAATTACTCTTTAGAGCAATATAGAACCAAAGCAGTCCAGGAAATGCATCTACGGAAGCGTCCAGCGTTAAAAGATACTATTGGTCTAATAAATAATATAATATAACCTAATATAATGTTAGGTTTAGCGTAATATACTCTCTTCAGATTTTTTATTTCTCTTAACTGCATGGATATATTATATGTGATTCCTAACACTAACAACTCGTTTGACTGCCGTTCGTTGTAGCTGTCAGCATTCTGGGGATAAATTGTGCATATCGTTAACTCCTTGACCGATCTACGACCGATTCTTGCTGCGGCCAATTAATCCAAAGATGCAGTCCTTTCTATAGGTATGCTACTTTGTACATGCAGCTGGTTTGCGCATGAGTGGCAATCATGAAGAATCGCGTATCCCTATCATACTATTACAGCAGAAGAGCTGAGACCGTGAGAGGGTGGAAGCGTCATTATTTTAACTGCCCCAAATCCTCTTTTCAATGTAGTAAACCCACATTTTGTTGCTCTGTGCTTATTGTGCAAGGTATGGTGAAAGAAACCTTCCTAATGGCAAACTCGTCAGCTTTGTTAAGCTTCAATACTCCATTAAAGAACTACTTCCTTGAGCAACTCAAAGCCGGAGTGTAAATTAGTAAGTAGTTGACAGGAAAAAGTGGTTCTACCTAACACTACTTGTACGTTTGTTTCCAGTCTGAGAAAAGAGGAAACGCGCTCGATAAGTTGCTAATGCGATGTTTTCATGTTGATGCTCTAGGTTGGCGTTGATGTAGGACACAATGTTCTCGAGCGGTGAGCATGTTCTCTCTGTGATCAACTTCTATTACATATTAGAGCGCTTTTATAGCAACTGCAAGAGGACTACAATCTTTTCATAAGGCTAGACGCTCTTTTAGGGAACAAAATTTTACATGACAATACCTGTAAAATATCATTAAAACTAAACGCAACGCTTTCTTTCATTGAGTTTTATTTATGGACACTCTTTAACTACTGCGGTTCTTCGTGTCCCATTCTATATTGGGTGTGAAAGACTGGAAATTTTGCTCATAGGGCTCTTTATCAGGCTTGAGGTTCTTTTACATGCCGTAAATCTAAGACACGGGACAACCGACTTTACTTCCCCCGAAGGAAGCCGCGATAAGGATTTTTACGCCCGAAAAATCCATGGCCCG
Organism: Deroplatys truncata; assembly: GCA_030765065.1. Classification (NCBI taxonomy): domain Eukaryota; kingdom Metazoa; phylum Arthropoda; class Insecta; order Mantodea; family Mantidae; genus Deroplatys; species Deroplatys truncata. The sequence goes on along the minus strand of CM060982.1, from coordinate 11,721,965 downwards.
CCGCCGGGTTTGAACCCGCAACCTCGGAAACTAAAGGTTAGTATGGTACCCCTAGACCACGGAGGACGAATGCGATACGGGAAGTAGGTATTGCATGTCGATATTTCACCGAAATATATGCTCTGAGGCCCATTGAATCACCAAAAAAACATTTTTAAGAGAAGGTTCGTGTGTGTGTGTGTGTGTGTGTGTGTGTGTGTGTGTGTGAGTGAGTGAGTGAGTGAGTGAGTGCGCGTGCGTTTGTTTGTGCATGTGTGTGTGTGAACAGTATAGTTAAAAATGAAAAGGTGGTTAAATAGCGAACTTGATATTATGTTCCAAGATTGACACATATTTTCAAGAAAATGCCTTCATCCCAAAACACTCTTAACATGGAAAACGTTATGCTGTTTCTAATTTTCTCAAAAGTGACTAACCATTTTGATTAAAATATCATATATTTGATATATTGACATGGGAAATAAAATGTATATGTTGAATATTCCGTGGATAGTTTCTGAAATTGTCTTTACTTTATTAATTTTTTTTTATAAATTTGCATAACTGGAAAATCTTAACAAGGACAAAAATGTACTGCAGAAAAAAGGCACAGCTCATTAAAACATATTCTGTGTCAATTTTTTCGTATGGTTAGCCGTTTTTTGAAATATTCCATGTTCACATTCTTCCCTAGCGTCATCTAAAGGACATCTTAAAGGTTTACAATCGCACTTATCTTCTTATTTTTTATCACAAGGGTTGTTACCATTCAAAAAACATTCAATGCTTTTTGCTTCGAAGAAGTTTTGATTGAACCAATTTCGTAAGACCGTTTTATTTCATTATTTTAATACTGTTATTTTCGTTTTCGTTGTCTACATTCGAAGTCTAGTAAGCAATGGACCAGCTTAATGTTACTGTTAAGAAGTGCTTTTCGGTGAAATTGCGCAAAGTGTTTCCTTAGCTAAAATAATTATACCAAGTGGCCCACGCAAGTCCTTCTTCGCTGAAGTTGGTTAGTGCAAAAGCCAAAAAGGTTTGCTTAAGCGTAAAGGGTTATTTAATAGCCATTTCGCCCATAAACACAATTCCTGAGCATACGTCTTGTTAAGCCATATAATTATATTACACTTAATCTATGACACCAATTGGCATTATAAAGTTGACAAGATTAAACAAGACGCTATACATTAGATTTAAGTGATATTCTATTAGTACATCAAAGGGCGGGTTCGTGGGGCGGATTGAGCCGTGCCACCGCCTAAAGCTGCAGATTTTAGGGGTGACAAAACCTTAAAAATGATCAAGATATGTGAACAGATGGCGGAATTATAAACCGTGCTTAAAATCTAGCAATTTTCTAAAAATTTATTGTTAGGAAACTAATAATAAGTTAAGGGCCAGAACTGGTCACATTGGATGCGACCCTCATTGATGATCATCGTCAAAGCATACCTTGCGTGGCAGGTGTTCATGTAAGGTTTGGTGTTATAGTCATGAAGAACTGACATTACGGATAAAAATCAGGTGATTTCTAAAAGTGTAAACAGAGCGACACTTAAAATTATCGTACAGGGCGGCGAAACTTCTGGAGCTGGCCCTGTGCATGATTCATAATAAAGATGTTCAAATACGTGTGTGTTCACCTTGGTAGGTATTGATGTAAGCGCCTCTCAATATCAGCATGGACACGCCCTAGCATTTCTGCTGATTATGAAGCCAGATATGACTTATCCCTTCTTTAAAATCTTGGGACTTTTTGGTTCCTTTCACTGGCTTTGATATACAAGGGCTGTCCCAGAAGTGCCCGACCTAACAAAGAAAACTAAACGTTTTTGGGGAAAAAAACTCTTTATTTCTCTACATAGTCTCCTTTCAGCTCGATACATGTTTCCCAGCGGTGTTCAATAGCTCCGATACCCTGTTTACAGTGAGAACCGTCGAGTTCTGCAAAATAGCCATCAACTGCAAACTCCATCCACCTCTTCACTGTTGGCAAATCTTTCACCACCAAACCATTTCTTCAACTTTGGAAACAGAAAATAATCAGAGGGGGCTAAGCCTGGCGAATAGGGTGCATGAGGAAGCAATTCGAACTTTAACTCATTTTGGCCATGGCGATAATGGATGTCTGAACTGGTGCATTGTCTTGATGAAACAGAACTTTATTTTTCGCTAAATGCGGTCGTTTTTTGCTTGATTTTGTTATCCAAACGCTGCAATAAGATTGCATAATATTCGCCAGTGATTGCTTTTCCTTTTTGAAGATAATCAATGAAAATTATCCCACGCGCATCCCAAAAAAACTGACGCCATGACCTTGCCTGCAGATGGAACTGTCTTCGCCTTCTTTGGAGCCGATTCTCCTCTTTCAATCCACTGTTTTGACTGTTCCTTCGTCTCAGGTGTGAAGTATGGACCCATGTACATCGCACATTAACTGAAAATTTAGACATGAGAAAGCAGTGCGCAAGATGGGTGCCGCGTTTACTCACAATGAACAAAAGCAGCGTCGTGAGGATGTTTCAGTTGAGTGTATGGCGATGTTTTTCGCTGGAGGAATAAAACCGAATTCATAAAATTGACGCAAAAACTCGGTTTTATTCCTCCAGCGAAAAACATCGCCATACACTCAACTGAAACATCCTCACGACGCTGCTTTTGTTCATTGTGAGTAAACGCGGCACCCATCTTGCGCACTGCTTTCTCATGTCTAAATTTTCAGTTAATGTGCGATGTACAGCACTTTTTGAAATGCCTACGATGTCTGCTAGCTCGTGTACTTTCAGTTGACGGTCATCCAATACCATTTTGTGGATCTTCATCATAATTTCTGGCGTGGCACCTCATTCGGTCGACTACTGCGATGTTCGTCTTGGCGTAGAATCAAGAGCTTAAAGGAAAAACTGTGCAAAATATCCAACGTGATTATAAACCCCAATTTAATGTTAGCTCAGGAAGAAGCTTTCTGTTTACTTTCATCATCATAAATACCAGTCCATCACAAGAAGAACAAGAGAGCTTTACAGCAACTGCCGGCAGATTCAGAAGACGTTTATATGCTAAGTGCGAAACAAAAATGCCGTCAACGTCCCAAACATTTAGAGAACGAGAGTGATAAGTACGAGTATCAATGAAAACTACTTTTACAGCTTGCGACAGGAATCTGCTATGCTCCCCTTCAGACAAAGCAGCATTCCTGATTAACGCAGTCACGCTGCACATGGCTATCGCGTTACCTGCGGCACAGTTTGCAGCCACACGGCACCCTTTCTAGCGGCTTAGCAAATGCGAGAGGAGAGAACTTATTTCATTTGAAACTCCTGGTTATTGACGAGAAAGTGATGGAGGGAAGTGGAATGCTAAGCAAAGTCGACCGCAGACTTCGACAGATAAGAAGTGATCTTTCTTTTGGAGGAATTTCCGTAATAAAAGTCGGCGACCTACATCAGCCACTACCTGTAATGGATCCTCCAATTTGCAAATTGGCTTCAAATGAATTCGCTTCTTTAATTGACAGAAACCTCTATGGGATTAGTTTGAATTTAAACGAATTAACAGAAATAATGAGGCGAACAGATAAGCTATAATTTGTAAAAGCTTTAAATAATTTGTTCAAACCCGGCGGAGGGCGATGGATTTTTTCGGGCGTAAAAATAGTTAGCATGGCTTCCTTCGGAAGGGAAGTAAAGCTCGTGGTCACGTGTCGTAGATTTACGGCACTAAAAGAACCTCAAGCCTGATAAAGAGGCATCTAAGCAAAATTACCTGTCTTTCACGCCCAACATAGAATGGGACGCTAAGGAATATAACAGTTAAAGAGCGACCATGAATAAGACTCAATTTAATTTTAAATAATTTAGCCGTTGAAAAAAGCCATATACGACTCTACGCCAATAAATTCCTGAGTTTTGGAAACAAGCGAGGTACCTGAGAGCGCAATACGATCATTTACAAGAAACATAAATACCTATACAATGAAAAGATAGTAAAAAACACAGGAGCCGACGCAAGGGGCACACTCTTGGAACTTATATTTGCCTCAGTCGAAATCGTTTCCGCGGCCGGTTCACAATGTGTCGCGAGACGCGTGCCTTTAGCTTCGTTCTATTGTCATCTTTCATATCATGTCCTAGCTACTGAATATGTGCTGACAGCTGAACGGTTATAAGACGTACTAGCAATGAGGCCTGCCGAGGTTCACATCCCGAGCAAATTTTTTTATGTAGGGAAATGTAATGCTTATTACGCAAATTATAATATAATTTCCAATTGCTAAGACTTGGCTTATTTGATTTCAAAGCATTTATGCTCACACATAAAAACCGAAACTCTACTTTTCGTTTTTAAACAAATAAGTAGATATTGTATTCCTAATGACAATAAGTGAAATTAACTTAATATCCGATGCGTAAATCCTCTGCTTCCATCACTGCCCAAATTCGGCGCATTCCCGAGGTCGCGGGTTCATATCCGGTGGAGGGTGATGAATATTTTCGGGCGTAAAATCCTTCCCATGGCTTCATCTGGAAGGTAGTCCCACGTCGTAGATTTACGGCACGTAAAAGAACCTCAAGCCTGATAAAAAGGCCTCTGAGCAGAATATGCAGTCTTTTACGCCCATTATAGAATGGAACGCTAAGAACCATAGTAAATAAAGAGCGGCCTTAAATAAAACGCAATTTAATTTACATTCTACGGGGCATAGATGATATCAAATGCCTGGTCAAATTTTCACGAGAGGATACTTCCTCCCAAGCATCCTGTATTTGATTCCACAAAACCTCTTTTGTCTTGCGTTGTCTTACAGGCTAACATTTTCTACACATATACCCTCACATTTTCAATACGGTTCAAATCCTGTGAACAAGGACACCAACCAATCACTGTGATATCTTGGCTTTGTGATTCAGTTTGAAACCTGCTGACTAGTGTTGACAGAGTAGTTATCCTGTTGGAATTCAATCATTCCATCGGGATATATAGAAGGTCCTTACAGATGGACCCATTATGTTTTCGAGGCTATTTAATGGGGGCTATTTAATGTGCCATCAAGCTACCACAACACACCTAGACTATCTTGTGACATCCAACCCCAGCACCACAGAGATACGCGACCTTGACGATCCAATTGTACAACGAATTTTGAGCTATAAAGCTTTCCTATGTAGCACAGACAGTTACTTCCCCCATTTGTAGATGGCAATGTAAACTCGTCTATGAATATAACCCTATTTCAGTTATGGTTGACAATTTTTTGTGCAAATGCGAAGGGATATAATCTATGATCGTCTGTAAGACGGTGATTCTTAGCTACCGATAGAGCAAAGAGTTCTGCTGTGGTCAAACGACGTAAAGCTATGCGGTTCGACCCAGGAAATTATAATTACTTCTAATAATTTGTAAACACATGCTGGAAGAGATTGCTCTCTGCCTCTTTTAAAAGTGCAGTGTCTAGAAGTGCCCCAGCTGAAGTCAAGAGTGCAGAAGCCGAACGTGACCTTACAACCATTTGCCATGAAAGTAGAGTGGCTGGCAGACAGGTTCTAGCTTCTACCACCAGACCCGGAGAGGCGGCCCACGTATTCATCAATGAGGAAAGAGACCGGGAGGTGAAACAGTAGCGGAACACCGTAACGTAAACGACGCACTGGCAGCTGTTCCCGCATTGGAGTGACAAAGATGGCATCCGGAAGAGCCACCCCGGTCCCGGCTAGAGCGATGACATCCGACAAGGACCTCACTAACCACAAAAGCTTAACCATCATAAGACTGGAGGAGGGAGGCCTACGCGCTGGAGTTGCACAGAGCCCGGGCTCCTAGGGACGGAATACAGGCGAGGATCAAAGAAACTCCTTAGAGTCGACGTGAAGATGAACACGTCGGCGCCGTCATCACTTTCCTCTCGCTTCACTTGAACACCCTTGCTGGGAATGGCGAAAATATTCTAAGAGCTCATGGATGAATTCGGGAACGTCCCTGAAGAGTGTTGATAGACACGGGAGCCTCACTTCACCAAACTCTATATAGTGCGGAACTGTAAGAAAACACTAAGACTACGAACCGCTCCGGATGATACCCTGCCCGTGACTGAGGAAGCTTAACTGGAGTTGACCCTTAGCAGCGAAAGCCCGCAGTTATGCGCATGGCATGGACACATTGCATCTAGGCTACGACGAGATCTTTTTGGACCATCCGGAGGAGGGTTGCAACCGGTGAGGTACCATAAGAGAGACTGTTCCAGCGTGAAGCGAGAGGGTGATGACGGTGCGGATAAGATGATGATGATGATGAGATGCGGTTTAAGGGCGCTCAACAGCTATAGTCATCAGCGCTCTTACAACGGTTAAAATTTAAAGTCCAAAAATAAAATATGGGTAAAAAACCGCATAGAGAAAAAAACACCATAAATCAAGCCATCGATGTATACAATTTAAAATCCAGAAATTAAAATACGGGACACAAACCCGCGTAGGCGAAATAATAAAATACATATCAAAGTCTAAAAACAACCACACTAAAAGCTTTGCAAAACAAGCAATACAAGAGTAAACTACGTGTCAGGATATGTAGAAGCCAAGGGACCACAGCGTCATATGACCCCGGGGGAGAACAGCCCCCCATTAAAATGGACAATATAAAATCATAAAACTAAAAGACGCTCGGCGCATTAAATGTGTCGAATAAAACCGCTGTCACGGATAAAACGTAAAAGACTTTCTACAGTATACGCGTCGTCTGCTAAAATGTTGGCTACACCAACAGGCAGAGACACACGAACGCGCAATTTTACTAAAACCTGACACTCAGTTAAAATATGACGCACCGCTAAGGGTGCCGCACACTGAACACACAGTGGTGCGGGATCACCACTAAGCAAATGTCTATGACTTAAAAATGCAATGTCCGATACGAAGGCGTGTTAAAATCACCTCTTCCCGACGAGAAAAACGAGAAGAGGTGGCCCAGACAACCGGTAGAGGTTTAACCTCCCGTAACTTGTTCCACCTAAGGGCCGCCCACTCATCGTGCCAACGCGAGAGGATGCGGTGCCGTAAAAGAACATAAGAATAAGAGGAGGGAACAACACAGGTAAAACATCCGGGTGATAAAATCGCCGATTTGGCAGCGGCGTCGGCAGACTCGTTACCTGAGATGCCCACATGACTCGGAATACACAAAGGAGACGCTGGTGCCAGAAACACCGATCGAGTGGTGGAGATCATGTATGCGCTGTACGAGTGGGTGGTAATGGTACAGCGTGTTAATACTCTGAAGGACACTCAGGGAGTCTGCGCAAAGAACACAGTGCCGGAACTCATGCCGCTGGATATATAAAAGTGACTGATATGTACTAAAACGTTCGGCAGTAAAAATCCAACATTGCCCCCGTAAACGAAAGGTAAAACTATGCTGACCTAAAACAAAGGCACACCATACTCCAACATCAGTCTTAGACGCGTCTGTATATATAAAATGCACGTCCCCGAATTCTGCCTGAAGTTCTAAAAACGCGGATCTAAGGACTGCAGAAGGAGTCTCACTCCTCGGCATTGACATTAACCCAAGGTGACAGAGGGCCTCAGCGCGCAACCAAGGAGGAAAACGCGTTTCCCCCTGGGAACGGCCGGCGCTGGCGTAACATCCAAATGCCGAAGAAGCTGTCGAAATCGAACCCCTGGAGGGAGCAATGCAGAGGAGCTAACTATATAATGACGATCAAGCGAATCCTCGTAAAATAGGTCGAAGGACGGGTGGTCAGGCAAGCCTGAGAGTCGACAGGCATAGCTGCACAAAAGCATCTCACGCCGGAAGCACAGCGGAGGCTCTGCAGCCTCAGCGTACAGACTGAGTACAGGGCTGGTTGGAAAGGCCCCTGTAGCGAATCTTATGCCACGATGGCGAATGACACTCAATCGTCGTAACAAAGATAGACGTGCCGACGAATAGACAATGCACCCGTAATCAAGCTTGGATCGGACCAAAGAGCGATAAAGATGCAGAAGGACGGTCCGATCAGCTCCCCAGGATGTGACACTTAAAACACGTAAAATACTTAGAGAACGGTCACACTTGGCTTTTAAAATGGAAATGTGCGAAGTCCAGCTCAGCTTTATATCAATGATCAACCCCAACAATTTCACCTCGTCTGCAAATGGAAGGACCTCCGGCACAAGATGGAGAGAGGGCGGCGGAAAGCCTTCCGGCGCCAGAAATTAATACAGACTGATTTTTCGGCGGAGAAATTAAAGCCGTTGGCGTTACTCCAGGCGTAGAGACGGTCGATACAGCTCTGGAGACGGCGTTCGAACAGAAGGTCCGCCGTGAACTACAATAAATGGCAAAATCGTCAACGAAAAGGGTCGATGAAATTCCAGGTGGAATACAATCAACAATGGGGTTGATAGCAATCGCAAAAAGTGTGACACTGAGTACAGAGCCCTGCGGTACACCCTTCTGTTGAATAAAACTACCGGATAAAACCGAGCCCACACGTACACGAAAGACGCGGTCTGTCATAAATTCCCGAAGAAATATGGGAAGACGACCGCGTAAATTCCATGCCTGAAGTGTACGTAAAATGCCGCTCCTCCAACAAGTGCATTAAGCTTTCTCTAGGTCTAAAAACACAGCCACTACTTCACACTTTATCACAAACCTATTCATAATATGCGTCGACAGAGAGACCAGATGGTCGACGGCAGAGCGGTGACGACGAAATCCGCACTGAGCGTTCGCTAGAAGTTTCTGAGACTCAAGCCACCATGTCAACCACCCGTTGATCATCGCTCCATCACCTTGCAACTGCAACTGGTGACGGAGATAAGGCGGTAGCTGGAAGGTAGTTGGCGATCCTTCCCAGGCTTAAGGATAGGGACAATGGTGGCTTCGCGCCAAACGGAAGGAAAAACTCCGTCGTGCCAAATACGGTTATGGACCTGTAAGAGAAAGAGTTTACTGTCGACTGAAAGGTTCTTTAACACCAGGACATGAATGCCGTCCGGCCCAGGAGCGGAGTGACTAGAGCAATGAAGAGCGTGCTCCAGCTCCCTCATTGTGAAAAGTTCATTATAACACTCCTTATTAGCAGACCGAACATTATAGGTCTCGGAATCCAGCCGGTGTTTGAGAGTGCGAAAGCCGGCGGAATAATGGTCAGAACTGGAAACTGTCTCAAAGGCAGCACCCAGAGTGTTAGCAATGGCAGCCGGATCCACTATGGTGGCATTGGAAACGTGAAGGCCAGACATAGTACAATGCGACACTTTACCGGAGAAGCGACGTAGTTTATCCCAAACAGAGGAAGGCGTAAAGCGTATAAAAGACTCGACAAAACGTGTCCAGGACGCCTTCTTGCTATCCTGAATAATGCTACGAGCCCTGGCGCGCGATTGTTTAAAAGTAACCAAATTATCAAGTGTAGGGTGTCGCCGAAACACCATCAGGGCAGCTCTACGGGCACGAACGGCGTCCCGACAATCCTCGTTTCACCACGGAACTGGAAGACGCCGAGGGTGAGGGGACGAACGGGGAATGGTGCGTTCGGCGACAGATAGCAACCTAGACGTAAGGTGCTGCACCATTTGGTTAACGTCGGTGAAGGACTGGTTGTCAAAATTCACGAGGCTGGAATAGAATCTCCAGTCGGCTTTGCTAAATATCCAGGTAGGTATTCTGGAATGCTGGACGTGGTAAGACAATAGAGAAACGTGCAAGGGTAATGGTCGCTGGAGTAGGTGTCAGCGACGACGTACCACTGCAGACGACTAGCAAGCTGGATGGAGCAAACGGCAAGGTCTAAGTGAAAGAATAAACCAGAATAATCAGACAGAAAAGTAGGTTCACCTGTATTGAGGATGTAAAGGTTCAACTGATCAAAAAGGTCCGAAAGAAGAATTTCCCTCGCACAAGCCCTTGGCGAACCCCACAGAGGATGATGGGCATTAAAATCTCCCAACATAAGAAATGATGTTGGGAGAGTGGACAGGAGATCTCGAATGTCCGCGTTAGTTAGGGGAGACGACGGTGTATAGATGGAGTTAAAAGAAAAGAAAAAGCCGGGTAAGTGAAGTCTAACGGCAACAGCTTGCAGGTCGGACGTAAGCGTGAGAGTCTGAAAATGAACGTCGTTACGCACTAATATCCTGACACCTCCATGAGCAGGAGTACCCTCATCCGGTTCAAGGTCGTAGCGAACCGGAGTATACCCTCGGAGCTCAAAAGGGTCGTGAGGGCGTAGCTTGGTCTCCTGCAAACACACGACCATAGGTGAATGGGAACGCAATAAAAGTTGCAGTTCCGCCCTACGCGATTGTACACCACGTAAATTCCAGGCCAGGATAGCTATGAATAAAAGGGATAAACTGTCTACTTAGGAGGGCGGCTCAAAATTACTTTCTGCTTAACCTTTGGGCCCGGGGTTTTAGTATGGAGTTGGTCAGACTCCATAGGCTCCTCAAAGGGAAGGCCCACGCGCTCAGTGCCAGAAACCGATTCAAGCGCCGTGAATCGGTTCTGGGTGGCAATGGGTGAAAGTGGCCGTTGAGCGCGGCTTGTCCCAGGAGCATCCTGGGACTGCAACCTTCGAGGAGGAGGAGAAGGTGAACTTTTCTTTCCGCGCGCACGCGGAGGGTCTTTTAAAAAATCTTCCCTACGAAATTTCTGCTTGGACTTCATTTCAGTGCCTTGCGACTTCATAACCTTTGGACCAGCTTTAGATGGCTTGGCAACAGTGGCTGTAATGGATGGCCGGTGGTAGTGGCGGTCTATGCAGTCATGATCCAGGTGTGTTTGCAGGTTTGAGTCTGCATCCTTCCGGGGTACTGGCAAAGCAACAACAGAACTAAATGTACCAGATCGCAGGAGCGAATGTTGGCGCGCATGGTAACGCCTCCGAGCTTCAGCGAAGGAGAGTTTCACGTTTACCCGGATCTCCTGGATCGCCTTCTCGTTCAAGTACCACGGACAGTCGGCAAATGAAGCAGAATGAGGTCCTTTGCAATTAACGTAGACGGGTCCGGATGAACAGGTACCTCCATGTGACGGCTGGCTACATGAGTCGCAGATAGTAACGGCACTCTTACAAGAGACTTGCGTATGCCCAAAACGTTGGCATTTAAAACAACGCAGAGATCTAGGAATATAGGGCCTCGCCGCAATACGTTCGTACCCTGCTGAAATACTAGTGGGCAGATCGACTCCATCGAACGTGAGAAACAGAGTACGAGTTGGTACCTACACTCCGTCGCGTTTAGCCTGCACTCGATGAACCCCTGTAACCTTTTGGTCGGAATGATATTCGACCAGTTCATCGTCTGATATTCCGTCGAGGCTGTGAGTGGTGACGACATCTCGACAGGAATTTATGCTGCGGTGCTTCTCAACACGGATAGGATAACGGTGGAGAAGCGTGGCTCGTAACAAGGACTTACTTTGTTGTTCGGACTTGCTCTGAACTAACAAAGAACCATTCCGAAGACGGGTGCAGGAATGAAAAGAACCAGCAATACTATCAATCCCGTTTTGGATAATAAAATGGTTCATCTTCTTAAAAGATTGGCCTTCCTCTGTTCGGTAATTACCAAGTAACAAGCAGATGTCGGTGGTGCTACTTCTATTGCAAAGACTTTTCGGCGCTTGTTATTAATAATGGAGAAATGGTGCTCCATAGCGAAAAAAGTCCTCCATTGCAACCGTCTCCGACCTCGGGCTCTGACTTCCCGGGCGTTACCCCGGTTAGGTGAGGTTCCTATCTATACCTATCTCTCCCCAGGGTCACACCTCCCAGAACATAGACAGAGGGACCCAATCGCCGTCAGAAGTCATCAGGTCATGCAATTGCCCCCCGCGCGACAGCAGTTGAACAGCGGATACGAACACATTCCCTACATGACGACCCCGGGTGGTGGGGATGACGCCATTACCCACTCACCTAGCTGCGCACCCAGTGCGCGGGTATCCGTCAGGCTGTATCCACGGAGGATTAAAATAAAATGTAAAAGAAACTAAGTGTGGGCGTTTCGTACTCAAGGTAAGCCGGCGAAGAAGGAAAAATGATGTGTTAATGAATGGACGAAGAGCGAAATGTGCTTAAACAGAAGAGAAGTAAGAAACGATGGCGAGGGGCGTCATGTAATGAAATGCACAGAACGCACGAGAGCCTACCTTGAGTCCCCCGGTCACGAGGACGAACCCACCTCGACCAGACGAGGGTGGAAGGATGACGATGGCGATGAAAGGCTCGGGAACCCCCAGGTACGCCAAACCCGTACTCACATAAGGTGAGCCCCTGGGCTGACGGTGCGGATAGAAACCTCCAATGAGGAACATGATTGTGGAGGGAGAAATCCACCGAGATGGAATTTATGACGCGAGGGCACTACTTCCTGTTCAGAAGTCCGACTAAGTGAGGGTCAACAATGCCAGTAACCGCCACCAGGAGCTACTTAGAGGAAAGGTCATGGGGAAGTGCGATCTTGTCGCCTGTACAATACCCGCGACTAGAGACAGCGAGGGCCGTGTGAATACCAAGCAATTGGATAGTCTTCTGAATAACTTTAACCACGAGGCACCTGGGAAGCTCTCACGAGGAGAATAGAAGGTGCTTATCCTGGTCGAGAAATTCCAAGACATATTTTAGCCTATCAAAAGCTGATTATGCTGTATCGATAGAGTGGTGCACGGAATCGACACCGGAGATACTCAAACCATTAGACAGCGCCTCCCGGTGTCCCGCTAGCGAAGCAGAACGAAATACACAACCGAATAGCGGACATGAAGACAGTTGTGGTCCTTATCGGTATTGCTATAAAAAGAAGGATGGAGGTGTGTGTTTCTGTGTTGACTACCGGAAACTTAATGAAGTTGCTAAAAAAGACTGCTTTCCACTGCCATGGAATGACGAAAACCTAGACATCTTACCGGGAGCCCAGTGGTGTTCCACCCTGGACCTCAAGTCGGGTTACTAGTAAGTAGCACAACACCCCGACGACCAGAATGCAACAGTTTCTATTGAAGTGGACTGCAACTCTCCCGTAACGTTACAGAGACTTGTGCAGTCCGTTATGTTGGGCATCACTTAGGACACTTGCTTCTTCTACTGCGTCACTGTTATACACAATACATTCGAGGACCAACTGAGCAACCTGAGGAAGGTGTTCGAAAAGCTTCGCCGGGCCACAACCCCAAGCTTAATCCCAAGAAAAGTAGTGCGCTACTTAGGACACATCGTAAATCCTGATGGAGTGCCTGAGGAACCGTACAGGCCAATAGCAAGTGGCCCAAACCAAGCAATAAGCAAGAATGCGAGAGCTCCCAGGTCTCTGCATGTACTACCGGAAATTTGTGGCGGAGTGCTATGCGGGATACGACAAATGCATGAAGGCAGGTAATTACACAATATACGACTACTACGTGGAGGGATTTTTATTGAGTATTCCACGATTGAGCGACGGGCCCCAAATCTCCCCCAACCATTCCACTGGCTGGGGGTTAATGCAGTGATGCAAGTTTCCCCACGGAAAAAATGTGTGCAAATATAACCAAACACCTGACACGCTGAGAGAGGAGCGACAAGCCCTCTGTCTATTGTAGGGACCCTGAAGAAGTTCCACAAGTGTCTTTACGGATGAGAGTTCCACCTACGAACGGACCATTCCGCCTTGGTTGTTGGTCTTTCGCAATTTGGAGAGGCATACTGGGTCCATTGCCTGACGGAACACAATGTTACATCAGCATCGGGCAGGGAGGCGTTATTCCAGAGCAAACTCCCTTTCCAAAGACCGTGGCATGAAATCTGTAACCATAGAGTGAAGGTCGAGGCGAAGGAGTGTTGCAGCCCTATGCCCGGTTGCGGTACAACCTGTGGTTGGTTGAGACGAAGAGACCTTGAGGAGGTAGCAGATGAAGAATCGAGATTAGATGTGTGTTAAAGGGCGTTCGACTTGAAGTTCATTAGCGCCCTTAGAAAACAGAGCACAGCAACGGCCACAGATAAAGATAAATGCAAAAAATCATGGCAAAGGCCAGAAATAAACATCAATATAAAGATCATGGCAAAGGCCGGAGATAAAGATCAACATAAATCATAGTAAATGTCAGAGATAAAGATAAATATACAAAACTAAGCCGAGAGGTACGTAAAACTTTATATCAATGTGACTAAATAAGCATTTGAAGGTTTGTTTTGGATAAAAACTTTTTCAACCGCGTGTTAGTGTCTACAAAGACTTCTGTAAGAGTGCCAGGCAGTTGCAGCGACACCCGAACATGTGCTAGAGTAATGCACCACAGAACACACAATGGACTGATAGACCATCACAGTGGACGACGAGGAGGATCCCTCTTCAGAAGGTAACCATGCATAAAATTAGTATCCAATGCGCTACCGAACAAAAATCACCTCTTCACGACGAGATACACGAGAGCAAGTTACCCAGTTTATCGCAATGCCCTTCACTACTCTAAGCTTATTTCTGCGGAGGGCTGACCATTCTTTGCGCCAGGACAACACCGCTCTCGGCACAACAAGCTTAAAATCTTTGGACGTTACACGAGATATTGCAATACTGGGTTCCGTGGTCGCCGCCTTAGCTGTTAAATCCGCCACTTCATTCCCTGACCGCCAACGCAACTAGGTATCCTAACACACTCCACATTAACGCCAGAAGCGTGTAAAACATGGAGAAAATCCTGGATGCGCTGTACAATGGGATGCCAGTTGTACAGCTCACGAAGGCTCTGAAGTGCACGGAGGGAATCACCAAAATCAGCCAGTCACGTTTTCTACGGAGCACATACAAAATGACTCGGTATATCGGATACTTCTGTCCACCATAAATGGAAGTGCTGCCATGAAAACTGAATGTATGGGATTTGGTTGCATAGACATAGGCACATCGACCATCATTGGTGCACTTATATCATAGGTGTGAATCAAAATTCGGTATTTCCAGTTCGATAAAAATAAAAAGAACAAGTGCGGATACTAAACGTGGGCATCGTAGTCTTTCGGTACGCCGCCAACTCTAGATCTGTGAAATGTTGCACGTAATCAACAGGCTACACCCTCTCCCCCTTAGGAAACATGCTAGGCATCTCAGTATCGTGCTTTCTAAGAAGCTTCCGGAAACAAACACCTACAGGTCCGGGATTAATGGAGGTATTCCTATAACGTTCGTCCAGCGCGGTGTGGAAAAAGGATGCGAAAATTGCATGTATAGGTATACACATAAGCCCGCGTCTATAATTTCCTACAGGACATCACGCTGATATTGAGAGGAAGTTCTGCCGATTCGGTTTAGGACTCATAACTGAGCTAGTTGTAAAAGATCCAACAGTCACACGAATCCCCGACATGGACTGCGTCTAATCTCAAGATAGTTTGTTGTGCTGAAGAATAAACAATACACCCAAAGTCTAACTTAGATCGGAACAGTGTGCGATACTGTCGCAGCAAAACTGTGCGATCCGCTCCCCAAGATTTGCCACTTAATACCCGCAAGATATTCAGAGAACGGTCATATCGCTCTTGCTGCTGCACAATATCTGATGACCAGCTAAGCTTTCTATCAAAAGGCAACCCCAGGATACTCAGCTCATCTGCGAATGGAAGTACATCTGGACCGTATCGGAGCAAAGGTCTCCCACGGCGCCAAAAGTTAACGCAGACGGACTTATCAATTGAGAAGCGAAAGCGGATTTTAGATCTCCACTACCGAAGATTAGTTAAAGATGTCTACATAGGGCGTTCCAAAAACGGCGTACACAGAGATGTACAAAAGACGGCAAAGTTGTCCACAAATAAGCATGACGATAACCCTGTGGAAGACATTTTGTGATCGAATTAATTACTATAGCAAACAGTGTAACGCTTAGTACCGATCCCTGAGGCACTCCGTTCTTCTGAGAAAAAAAAGATTTTAAGAAACCGAGCCGACCCTTACTCGGAAGATGCGGTCCTTCATAAACTCCTCAATGAATAGTGGCAGGGAACGTAGTATCCCTGCTCGCCAACACTTATCATAAGCCTTCTCGAGGCAAAAAATATCAGACTGTTTGAAAATTGTTCATGAATGCGTTCATTGTCTGCGTCGATAATGATATAAGGTGGTCCACAGTTGAACGGCGTCGCGAAAACGTGTTGGTCAGGAGGTTGTAAGTTTCCAACAACAAACCAAGTCCATTGACAATGCGTTCCATGACCTTGCTTACGCAATTGATGAGGGAAATAGGACAGAAGACAACGGTCCTTTCCAGCTTTCAAAATGTATATATCGGTGGCCTCTCACCACTTTTCCAGGAAAGAGACGTCAACCCAAACACGATTATACACCTCAAGTAGAAACGTTTTACGTTCAGGAGTGAGCTGTTGCATCATTTGTATGTGGAATCGTGCTGATGCTAATGGTCGCGAAGATGAAAGGGCATATTCTAACTTCGCTATGGTGAAAAGGCGATTGTAATGTTCAAGGTTTCCAGAACGAAACGAGAAAACTTGAGGTTCCACCTGAATCTTAACTGGAAGGAAATCCGGAGAGCAGTTATGTGAGCTAGATACTTGAGCGAAAGCATTGCCAAATGTGTTAGCCACGTCAAAAGTATCAACAACAGCTTCTGCGGCTGTTATAAGACGGGCGATTGGCAGTAGGTCGATTTTCCGGCCACGTGGCTTAACTTGCCGCATACAACAGAAGAAGGTGCATCTCGATTTACGAACTAGCTCCATGATGTCTTTTTGCTATCCTTTATAATATGTCTAGATTTGGCACGCATTTTCTTGTACTGGATCGGTTATGCAGTATAGGGCGACGCTGGAAAACCCTAAGAGCATACCTAGAAGCACGAATGGCCGTTCTACATTCATCCGTCCACCAAGGGACCGGAAATAGATGGGGTGGACAGTCGCCCGAGGAGTAGATTGCTCAGAGGCAGAAAGAATCATCTCTGAGATATTCTGCTAGAACATTCACAGAGTAATTGCTCGTTGTAACTAATCACACCCAACTGGGAGTAAAGGTTCCAGTTGGCTCGATTTAAGCGCCATCTAGACAAACGTGTGGAAATTATATCTTTAGTTAAGAGAGTAATAAGACAGGGAAAAGCACTAGATATTAAATCAGAGATGGCCTTCCATTGTAAGGAAACTGCCAACTGTAGTGAACAAACTCCTAAATCAAGATGTGAAGAACTATTGCAGGAGTTTGAAAGAAATGTAGGTTCTCTGGTGATCAGGATAGCTAGGTTATAGTTGTATAAAGAATCGGCGATTAATTTGCCTCTCGCATAAGCCCGAGGTGAGCCCCAAGGAGGTTGATGGGCATTGGCGTCTCTCACCAACAGGAAAGGTGTTGGTAACTGGTGTCGCCGTGCGCAGGAATAACCTCTTCCGGTGTAACATCACACCGTACTGGATATACCGCCAAAATATGAAAGCTGCTCTTGCGGGCGGAACTTATTGTTTTGCAAACGTATGATCAAGGGCTCATTTTTTGTTGAGTAAAAGTTAGGGCTCTAAGGATTTGTTCTAATTGCACGTATGTTCCACTGTAGAATGGCTATAGTATTAGAATGATAAGTTTTCAATTGTAAAAGTCCACTACATTGAGGGCAGCGGTAATCGAATTAGTTTACCCATTTCCTTTCGTGCCGGACAAACGGCTTTAACGGATGGTTTATCCGGCCTCTTTTTCACTGTCGCTCTGGCAGTGCGGGCAGACTCCTCCTGTTCCATCTCCTCCACGGGAGAGGACCCCTTTCCAATTCAAAACTTTTGGAAGTGGAGATGTAGATCGCCAATGCGAGTCCTTCCCAGAGGATTCCTCAGAAGAGAATCTCCGAGGAGATGGAGTGGGTGTTTCTGTCCTTTGGATGTGCTGAATACAGACTTTTTATTTTCTTTCAGGAAGCCAGTTATGTCGTAGCCGGTAATGTATTCTACTTACGGGCTTGCCAGTATTTTGTTTGAGGTCGACGGTTGATTTTACTGAAACAGACCTCAAATGATACCGATGTAGGTGTTGATTTCGAGGGCTTTGAAAGTTACTGGCTATGAGTTAATATCTCTGGTCTGAGTTGCGATTTCCGACTCTGTACCGGTTTAGCTGTAATTCAGCCCTAACGTGGATCTCTCGGATCGCTCTTTCCTCCGTAAAACGGGGGCATTCTCGGGAACCTGATGGATGTTCACGTACAGCAGTTGAAGTACGTTGCAACTGATGCACATGCTCTATTGTGTGACATGTCTTCACAGTTAACACACGTAGATTCACCGTTACAAAACTCACTGGTGTATCCAAAGCGCTGACACTTATAACATCCAAGCGGGTTCGGGATATACGGTCTGACATCTATGACTTCATACCCCGCCAAAACCTTTGAGAGATACCTAGCCAGTCAATGTTAAGCAACAAGGTACGAATGGCCACGAATTCACCTCTTTCCTTTAGCTGAACCCGATATATAGACATCACACTTTGATCTTCAAGTTTTTTTTCGAATATCCTCATTGGACTTAGCATTCAATGCACGGGTGTTCACCATACCGCGCGAGGAGTTCAAGGTTTTGTGAATCGCGAGCCGTATTGGGTAGCATTCTTGCTGGCAGTATTCTCGCCTGCCTGGGATGCTGAAAGTGCTTCAAAGAGTAGCGTGCCATTGCGAGATCTGATACATGATTTAACTGGACCAGCAGTGTTATCGAGTCACTTTTGAATAACAAATGGATTCCTGAACAAAACCTACTTCCTTCGTATTTTCTATTTATAAATAAGTAGCGAGGACCATAAGACTCGACTACTTCTTTTCCAATAATCTTAGCTTTCTGAATTCTTTTCGGATCCACAGTGCTTAAATCCTCCACCATTACAAATGTCTCCAATGACATTTTCACATTTTGGATACCACCCCAGCTTAGGTAACAGTGCTGGCCTGGACCTTGCTCACCTTAGGGTCTCAGCTCCCAATTTGTAGATAGAGGGAACCAATTGCCTTCAGGAGTATAACCCCTCATGCAATGCCCCCTAGCGGATACGAACACAGTCCTACATGATACTCAGAGGCTCGAATTACGCGTTATCCAGTCACCCCTTACGACACCCCTCCTCCGTCCCGCGCAGCGATATCCGTCAGACTGTGTTCAGTGAGGTAATAGGTAGTTGGTCAAACACGCTTGTGGACCAAAATTGATTGGGTGTTTGGCATAAGCCCTCTCACCTCTTAGAGGTACCCAATCAAGAGTGTGGCTCGGATCCCGGGAGTGCCAATCCAGTAACTACCGTAGTACGCCTCTGGGAGGAAGATTGATATATACGACCGATGCTGACGGATAAAGAATCAGGCGAACGACATGCGTGAGCGGAAGTCGTCGCATCAAGGAGCCCATCTATAGTTACTGGGCGCAGTGGGACTCTCTGAACGGTGTGTTGAAAAGAGTATGGCAGTTGGCAAACGCAAAGCACAATAGAACACCTAATGATCCCGAGGAGCAGGATTGAAAGAAGGCATCGAGGTTACCCATGCTGGTACTACCGGAGGCACCTTAGAGAAGCTACGTCGCCGATTCTATTTTTTCGAAGCGATGCGGAGAGACAGTGCTAGCAATCGACATCTACGCGGCAAATCACGGCCCCTGTGAGCTCCACAGTGAACAGGGGAGGAATTTCCAATCCAGTCTTGTGCGGGAACTGCTCCAAAGCCTCGAAATACACAAGACCCACTACCCTTTATCCACAGTAGGACAGAATGGTGGAGCATTATATTAAGACTGTTGAGGAGCACCTCCGGAAAGAGATATCTAGCCATCAGCGAGACTGGTATGTGGGCGTACCCTTATATCCTGTGGCCTACCAAGCCTCATTAACACCGTTTTGACACCGGTCAAAATGGTAAATGGACGAGAGCTATGGCTACCATGTGATCTGTTGTTCGGCACGCCTCCTGATGCTCACCATCGATGAATTAAGCCGGGGCGCTAAAGGGCAGATTGGAGTATATCTACCATCTCGTAATGGAGCACCTGAAGCTAGCAAGTGACTGAATGAAGGCACGCTATGAATGTTTGGCGAACTGCGCCGGATTCCAGGAGGTGACCTCGCATAGGTTTACCGTATAAATGAGGACTAGGGGGAAAATGCCGAAACTGCAATCTTCCTGGGATGGCTCTATAAAGTAATCAGCCGTATCAGCGATGCGGTATACCGCACTCGGTGTCAACCTACAGGGAAGCTGATGCTGATCCATATTGACCGACGTGCTCATATCGCGGACCTGTTCGGGATCAGCCTGAGGAGGGAGGTTTGTGACTCAGTTACGTGCCGAGCTATCAATTGGCTGCGCCGACCGGCCACCTGGCAACAGATAGACAGTACGTAGATAGATGTATTCGTCAAATTTGAGTGCGTTTCTGGTACGATAAAAAGCGTTGTTCTCCGAGCGAGTTTGAGATACTGCTGTACGTACAGTGGCTATTGCTACTGCGTGAGCTAGAGAGGTCTCGTGTTCGACTCCCCAGTGAATGAAGCAGACAAAGGACAGGCGACTTTGCGAGTGTTACATTACATTGCTACGTCACGAAGAAAAGTGAAGTGATAGAGAGAACAAAGTGAAGTGACATTGCAAAGTGAACTAGAACACACAAGTGAGGTCATAGTGAGAACTTAGTAAAGTGACACGGAATACTGGACAAAGTTACAATATGTTGTGGTACACATACTCAAATAATAGACCTTCATTTACTACATCATGCGCAGGCGAGTCGATTGTGAGAGGTAAACTTATTAATTGTTAGCTTATGCGAGGTGAATGCTAAGCCAAGACGAGTGGGCAGCGTTTCTTACAGATATTTTTTTCTGGGGGAACAGACCCATCTCCGGGTCGTAGAAAGGAGTGATGTTTGGAAATGCACGTGACAACCACAGCAGAAATACTTCAATGTTTATCACACTGCTAGTCATTTGTTTATGCTAGAATAGCATATTTGCACGCCAGAAATGTATGATGATTCACAGAAAGAGAACCTGAACCGTTTACCAAAAAGCGAATGTTTTCAGTAAAGAGGACAAGTAGATTCTGATCTAGGATCTGGACAAACTTAGTACATCAAGTAGTGCCTTATGCGTCGTTATGTCTGTGGGAGCCTTACTCGTGGCAGAGGCACAATTAAGAATAATATTAAATATTAAGTAATTAGAAGTAATAATTAAAAGTAATATTAAAAAGTATTCACAGTTTATGCTTAGAAAGTAACAAAACTTGACGTTTTGGGATACATCGATCAGCATTTCTGAGTAATATGTTGAACTAATATAATCCAGGAAAAGGATGGACCTCATTCACTTAAAAATTCACATTGCGGCTTAATGAGTATAACCTCTTTACTGACGACTCATTTCGTAGTCGGTTATGTTTCTGATGAATTTTAAATGTGCTAAAGCTTATGAAGTTGGGATCAAAACTATAGAGAATATAAAAGGAAAAAATTTGGAAACCATTGGTTCTAAAGAAAATGCGCCGTTTAGACTCAACGAGAATAAAAGTAAAATGAGTCGCATCCAAAGAGGTTACAGTAAACCATCAATAACCTTTCAATATAATGTTCTTGTTTGCAAAAGTTCTACTAAACTAAAGGGATATTCGGGACTGAACTGGCTTCTAGGCCTCCAATTCTTTTTGACGACTCACTTAGTAAAGGCAGAAAGGCATCTTTGAAGAAACCATTTGAAAGTGGGCGGGAAGAATTGTGATCCCACCTGTGACATTACCTATGTGTTTGAGGGTTTCTTTTTTAATTTATGGACGCTTTTTCATTAGTACGGTTCCTAGCTTCACATGCTATATTGGGCGCGAAGGACCGGAAATTTTGCTCAGAGGCCTCTATAGAAGTGTTGAGGTTCTTTTACGTGCCGTAAATCTACGACACGGGACCACCGGCTTTACGTCCCTTCCGAAGGATTTTTACACCCGAAAAAATCAATCGCCTTTCGTCAGGTTTGAACCCGCGACTACGTGCTTGATGTTGGATTTGTGATGCATATTTTAAGCTGGCCAAGCAACTCATCTTACGTTGAAACGGTGTAGAATTGTTGTGACTATAATAATTTTTGTGGACAAAATACATTTGTACTATTTGATGAATACCCAGACACAATTATGATGGATATCACAAAATGAAACACAAAACACGAGAGCAATGAAGAAAACCTCATGTGATATTCAGTTTGACACTAACACGGAATGTTTTCCTCTCAAAGAAATCTTATGAACAGCAGAGGATGAGCAAAGTTCACATATTGAAAGGAATGGAAAGAAGGGGCTTCTTTAGCTCTACTGCTGAAGTTGCCACTGACATCGAAATAGAATAAATTTCTCGATCAAAGCCCGAAGGTGGTGGTTGCTGGCTCCGACACAGATTTGTTGATCTTATTAGTGCCTTTCACTCCATACAATGAGAAAACCTTTGCAAACAGAGAAGTAGTGAAGACCAGATCGAAGTATTTTACAACATAGAGTCACTAGTTGATCAGTACAGCGAAAAGACAAGAACTGCTCTTTTTGCACATGCAGTCTCTGGTTGTGATCCCACATATTGTTTGTATGAAAAAGTGGAAAGTTAAAGTCGTAGATATTTCGAAAGCTTCGAAAGGATCAATTAATTCGGCTTCATTTTTATAAGCGTTAATGTATGCAAATCAGAACTGCTGATTCTAATCTGTGGAGAGAACCTTTATTCTAATTTTATATGTAACGAGTCCGTGTGCCAACTTAAATGAAACTCGATATTTCAACTCTTTCTGAGATCATTTTTATGAGAAAGACATTTGTGGATGATCTGAGCAACCTGAGTAAGGTGCTCGAAAGGATTAGCCAAGCCAACCTTAAGTTGAATCCTAACAAGTATAGGCTGTTTAAAAGGGAAATGCACTACTTAAGACACGTTGTAAGCCCTGGTGGAGTGGCTGTGGGTCCCAGAAGCTAGAGGCCGGCAACGAGTGGTCCAGGCCAGGGGATAAACAAGAAATGCGCCGGTTCGTGGGCCTCTGCAAATACAACTGTAAGTTTGTGGCGGGGTATGCAAACATCGCCAAGCCGCTGACAGCGGACAGAGGAACGACGAGCCTTTCAGTGGTCCAACCAACCCAGAAGTCTTTAGAGACTCTGAAGAACGCCCTGTGAATGTCCCCGGTACTCGTGTACCCCATCACCGGTAAAAAAATTCATTGTGGACACAGATGGCAGTTACTTCATCACTGGGGTATCCTGTCGTAAACTGGACGGGGGAGAGGCAGTACCGGCCTACTTTAGCAGAACCCTGTATAAGGCCGAAACAAACTACTGTGTGACCAGACGAGAGCTCCTGCTTATTGTAGAGACCCTGAAGCACTTCCACTGGTTACTTTACGGACAGGAGTTTCAAATTCGAACACACCATTCTGACCTAACTCGGCTGTTAGATTTTCGTAATTTGGTAGGACAGACGACCCGCTGGGCCCAACAGCTGCAGGAATACAATTTTACCTCGGAGTACCGGATAGGAAGGCGTCATTCTAATGCAGACGCCCTTACGCGAAGACCGTGCCAGGAAAACTGCGACCACTGTGTGAAAATTACGCAAAGGAGAGTGTTGCACTCATACGCCCGGTCGCGGTGCAACCTGCATTCGGCATCAGCCTCGATGAAAGCTGGTGGTGGTCAATCTTGATCGGGTTGCCCCGAATCGCGGAGCTACTCAGGACGACCGGCTATGAGGAGGGAGCTGGGTGAAGCAGCGGTTATAGCTCCAGGTTATCGGCAGATCGGCGACAGGCAGTTGCAGATACATAACGGAAAGTAGCGCTCGCCAGCGTAATCACTGGGAGCTCTGTCGGCAGATAACTAGAATCTTCTGGAAGTTCCTTTCCCCCTCTTGCAACCAGACAGTTCTAGAATATTCTATGGAATATTCCATTGGCTATATAAGTGAGAAGTTAAGAATTGGGTCAAGGGTTAGCGAGTATGTCTCTGGAACTACATCAAGTGTGATTTTCCGAGCGATTTTGTGACGACTGCTGTGACGTGCAGTGAATGTTGATGCAGGAGGGGTTGAAGAAATCTTGAGTTCGACTCCCCAGCAAGTGAACCGCCCGGAAGAAGAGGTTGTGAAACGAAGAAGTGAAGTGACGCCGAAGTTGAACTAGTTCACATTAGTAAACATAAGTGAAGTAACAGTGAAAGTAGAACAAAATCAAAATAGTGGGAACGGAGAGAGGTACAGTTGAAAAACTGAATTAAGTCAAGATATGAACAGAATTTCTGTGAAATGGTAATGGTTTAGAGAAAGTCATGTTAAAATTCCCAAGTCAGATTTTTTTCTCTCTGCGCAATGGTCGTCCATATTAACTTAATGGGATTATGATTCTAACATTAAGGAATGATTTGAATTATTTGATACTTTTATTCCCGCAACAAGTCAAGCAGTTTTTGTTCAAAATGTGAGTACTCTTGAGCGATTAGGAAATAGCTGCATTTGGTTTTTATTGTTCAATTTGACTGATATTAGCAAAATGCTCGGCGTCTTCCAGGAAGTAAATATCATTTCCATGGGCACAAAGCAGTGGAGAGATTTCCGTGAAGTGAGTACCTAGCGTGTTTCCAACATATTAAATATTTATGATTCTTTACATATAAAGCAATAAACGATGACTTAAAACTCGCGAGAAGGGAGCACCTAATGTTCCTCTTCCTCACTCTCACTGCTGAAGATAGCGAGCATATGATCTTCCTATACGTTTGAAAGTATTTGCACGATATGACCAGTGATTGAACGACTGGGTATAATTTGTTTCAAACAATATCATTCCAACACCCCAATTCCTTAGGCTCTTGGGTCCACATTTATTTAATCTGGGATTTGGAGCAGCGGTGGCCAGCTCTTTGCCCGAGGCCCAGTCCACCTACGCATTTTGAATGGTTAACCTGTAACGTTAGTACACAAATTCATTTGTTATTCCGAGTTCGGCATCCATAAACGTTATTCCATCCTTACGTAAATATTCTTTCGTCACAACACTTAATTCTATTTTAGATAATCTTAAACGAACAAACAATTGTGTGAATGAGTCTGTAAATTGTAAAAGCAGTTTTTTTAAATAATCGAATTTGAATGTTGTTCCCAATGTAACACATTCTATTTTTGGAACGGTTACATTGTAAATAAAGTAAAAGTGGCCCTTCAGGTACTTTCCATCATTGTTTCAGCCCAATTGATCATCTTCTGGTCACAGAAACGTTTCCTGTAATGAAGTCTCTAGTTTGAATGCAACCATAACCTTGACCCTAAGCGGCAGGCAGATGTACAAAAAGAGAGGAAGTAAACCGCGTTTCTTGGAATTTTATTGTGGATTATGATGCAGTAATTTGTATCACAAATTATTTAAATGTAAAGAGTGATTATAGTATGAATATGCATTATTATGTGACATTGATTTGAGATGTTTGTTGATTGTAATTATTGTTGGGAAATAAGTTTATACTGCCTTACTGAAACTGACAATAATAGTGTGCAATAATGCAGCGAGGGGGTGAGCTGTTTATCATTATTGGAAACGAGGAAGTTACGTAATGTTGGCGCGTTTTCCTTTAGAATCTTCTGGAACATTTCCCTAGAGCGTATGTATTCATAATTTTCATTGGATATAAAAATAGACGCTAATGTTGGCGCGTTTTATTAGCCAATTGCAGCTCAGTTATAATCTTTAGGCATATCGGGGTGTATGAGTATAAAAGAGCTAGGTTAGAGATAGAGCCCGTCAGTTCATCAAAATTCTTTGTACACTACACGTCGCATTCCCGTCAGTTCGTCGAAAATATTTGTATGATACACGTCGCCTTCAGTCCAGCAGAAATATTACACGTCGGCTATCGATTCGCAAGTTACGCGTATAAGTTATGAAAAATCTCAAGTATGGTAAAGTTAATTATACAAAAGGTTGAAGTACGCGAATTAAAAGTGATCAGTAAGAAGTTATTATAACAGTTTCAGTTTGGCGAGTGTCAAGATCAAAGTGTAAATGTGATAGTGAATGTGTTCGACAATAAAAAGTGTAAAACAAATTCCTTCATCAGTGTTATCTTTGGATAAAAGATTCCTTTTCGTTTACACAACCTGTATAAAGAGAAGTGCTCGACCGAAAAGATCATAGCTAGCCGGAGGACAGTGAAACAAAATTAAATAAAATAAAAGTAGCATTCTTTCAAACAAAAACTAATACTGCCGCAAATTGCTAACACCAGATGGAGCTACAAACTCAACAAATAATACCGTCACAAATTGGCTACCACAACGTGGGACTAAATAAATATAAATAACATTAAACCACTCACAAATTGGCGCCCAACGTGGGGCAGTTAAAATTATGTAACCAAACAAAACAAAAGCAGCACAATATAAGATCTTCAAGTTCTAATAATTTACGTAAAAACATATTACGTAAGCATTAAACCACCTTCAAATTGGCACCCAGAACGTGGGGCACGATGACCAGGAAAGGAGCAGAATGACCAGGAAAGGAGCAGAACAACCAGGAAAGGGGCGAAGGAACCAGGACGTGGAACGAATGGAGCAGTGAACTGAACTACAAGCCGCAGATTCCAGAAACAACTACAGGACACCAAAACGTCGTAGATTCATCATAATACGACGCAGAAGCAACACATAATCTAGGAGAGGGGCAGACAGCTGGACATCAAAGCTACATCAGCAGATAGCATCAGAAAGGTTAGAAAAGTGTTATGTTAATTCTAAAAAAAAAAGGTAAAAAAATTTAAATGTACCTTAGGAGCGGTAGGATAAAGAAAACAATGGCTACTAATAATATTGAAGAAACAATAAGGGAAGGGGATAATGTAACAGTTAGCTGTAATTCAATACAGGTTACAGAAAATAGCTCAAACAATGTAGGATTTGAGGGAGAAAATGTTAGTGCAGAAAGTCAGGATAGAATAGCAGGAAATGTTAATTTTGATGCTAGTATGATGATGGAAATGCTGAGAGATATTGGTAGGAGCTTAGAACAAAAATTAACTCAGAGTATGGAACAGAATAATGAGAAATTAGAACAAAAACTAACTCAGAATATGGAAAAGAATAAGAAAGAATTGAGGGAAGATATTAGTAAGAGTATTACAGATCAATTAAGAGAAGCTATAAACAAAGATCATAGGGAATTGAGAGAAGCTATAAACAAAGATCATAGGGAATTTAGGGAAAGTATTGGTAGGAGGAATGAGATATTAGAGCAAAAAGTAGATCAAAGCAGTGAAGAAATTGAAAAGAAAGTTACGAAGCTAAATAGTAGTATGCCAAAAATGAGAGATGATAATCAGGAAGTAATAGCAAATGAGATAGGGGAAGTTTCAAAGAAAATGTTAGACATGAGCAGGGAAATATCTAACCAAAAAAGTGAGGTTAATAATAAAATAGAACATGTTGATGTAAAATGTACAGAGTTAGGTAGTAGAATGAGTAACACTTCAAGTGAGATAAGAGAGATGAAAGAGGTTATAAATGTAGATGTGAATCAGGCGCAAGTTAATTTCAGAGGGGAGATATCAGAAATACAGGAGTCAGTAATGCAAAGAAATAAATTGTACGAAGAAGTTAAAGTTTTGCCTGTAAATAATCAAAAGCTAACTTCTGAAATTAACAAGTACCAAGATGTTCAAATTGAAAACTCCAATCCAGTACAGTTAATTACAGATTTGTCAGAGTACTCTCAGATTAAAAAGATAGTAAAAGAATTGAAAATGAAAGTTGTTAAAAGATGTGTAGTTCAGAAAACTTTAGATTGTTTTCAAATGTTATCATGGGATGAAATTTCATATGAATACAAGAGGTTATTCATGAACAAATTTTGGAAGGTTAGGATACGGTTACGAGTAATGTTTAGCCACAGACAATTTGATCCAGGAGGGTGAATAGCAATTAGATGTAAAGTAAATGCTGGATAGTTAAAGATGAAATGCAGAGCAACGTATTGGATTGTAAGAGGGTTAAATAAATATGTACGTCATGATAATGGAGAAATAAAATTTTGGACATAACTAAATGTTTAAAAGGAAAATAACATTTTTTTTAGTAACTGTAACAGTATTTGAAATTAAGAATCTAAAAATTGAAACTTAATATGATATTAAAGTAAAAGTACGTAAATATAATTCCAAGAGTATTGTGAATATAAAGTACAAAACAACAAAAATGGGGTAAAAATAATTAAAACAAATATTTATGTAGCAAACAGAACATGTGAAACAGTGCCTAGATTTAAGAGATGTAAACATATTTGTGTAGAGGGTGAATTTTTTGGTAAATATGTTTAATAATTAAAACAAATTCTTGAATGCATAAATTTTTGTCAACAATATAAGAGATTAAACCAATTTTGTAACAGTAACTAAATAATTCAGGGTACAGTATTTGCTATAAAAAAATTGTAAATGTCAGATTAATGTCTAAACACATTAGACCAGAGCCAGTAAATAGTGGCGAGATAAAGGAAAAACATATGTCGTGTGTTAAATGCGTGTGAAGTGTTAAGTGAAAGTGATAAATAACGCGTGTTCCAAGATTTAGGAGACTAAAAACCCAATTATAAAATTTCCAAACAAGTTGTAAATATTTATAATTATGTTTCTAGTGGGGCATATGATGCAGTAATTTGTATCACAAATTATTTAAATGTAAAGAGTGATTATAGTATGTTGGCGCGTTTTCCTTTAGAATCTTCTGGAACATTTCCCTAGAGCGTATGTATTCATAATTTTCATTGGATATAAAAATAGACGCTAATGTTGGCACGTTTTATTAGCCAATTGCAGCTCAGTTATAATCTTTAGGCATATCGGGGTGTATGAGTATAAAAGAGCTAGGTTAGAGATAGAGCCCGTCAGTTCATCAAAATTCTTTGTACACTACACGTCGCATTCCCGTCAGTTCGTCGAAAATATTTGTATGATACACGTCGCCTTCAGTCCAGCAGAAATATTACACGTCGGCTATCGATTCGCAAGTTACGCGTATAAGAGTTATGAAAAATCTCTAGTATGGTAAAGTTAATTATACAAAAGGTTGAAGTACGCGAATTAAAAGTGATCAGTAAGAACATATTATAACAGTTTCAGTTTGGCGAGTGTCAAGATCAAAGTGTAAATGTGCTAGTGAATGTGTTCAACAATAAAAAGTGTAAAACAAATTCCTTCATCAGTGTTATCTTTGGATAAAAGATTCCTTTCCGTTTACACAACCTGTATAAAGAGAAGTGCTCGACCGAAAAGATCATAGCTAGCCGGAGGACAGTGAAACAAAATTAAATAAAATAAAAGTAGCATTCTTTCAAACAAAAACTAATACTGCCGCAAATTGCTAACACCAGATGGAGCTACAAACTCAAC
The DNA here is from genome assembly GCA_030765065.1 of Deroplatys truncata. NCBI lineage: Eukaryota > Metazoa > Arthropoda > Insecta > Mantodea > Mantidae > Deroplatys > Deroplatys truncata. The sequence continues at coordinate 11,692,565 of CM060982.1, read as the reverse complement.
AAATAATACCGTCACAAATTGGCTACCACAACGTGGGGCTAAATAAATATAAATAACATTAAACCACTCACAATTACAACAAATAATGTAAGAACAATTTAGCAAACAGCGCCTTGTAAGAGCCTTTGAACGTATTTTGCTTTTACCTTGAAATCTTCAAACTACTGGATAACGATTTATTGCATCCAGCTACGGCTAACGGAATAACTTCTTTCCTGGACGGATGCGGAGGAGAGCAAGCAAAGTAGAAACATGGCTTTATTAAACATCGGTTGAAGATTAATGAGGTAGAAAACGATAAAGTTAAACCACTATGGGCACTCACGATCTCTGGGTCGAGAGCCGACACATTGACCTTGCTTCTCTGGTATGCCGCATTATTCTTAACCTGCGCCTTAACCCCCTTGTACACGATCACATTTTTCCAATTCAAGAGTTTACAAGAAAAATTGTGAAATATATTTCAATATGTGACAAGATTTGAAAAGACATGGCAAGACCTGGCAAGACTTGACAACGTCAAAAATGTGTATTTACAAGTTCTCTTCGCCAAACTGAAACCCTTCAAAACACATTGATAATTTATCACGCACAAATCAATTTAGTATTTGCGTCACAGTATAACAATTCGCAATGAAATAGTGTTCTGTACTAATATTATGCAGCAGTTTCACGTATTATATCCAATGAAATCACATTACTATTATGGAATACAATGAAAATAACACCAACCGATAGGTTAACCACACTATATAACTTACATAAGTGTATACTTAGTTCGGAAAATGCCTGGCCATTATTTCTTCATAACCACCTTCATCTTCTCCGTCTTGTGATAATCCACGGAGCTCTCGATGTACAGACATGGCCAGCTTATGTATAACCCAATCAGTTCGCATACGACATACCTTGGCCGGGTAGCCATTTTTGTTTACTTTTTGCTTTCAGCCATATTGTAGATTTCGTGACGCACTGTGAATACTCGCATTTCATTGGTCAAAGCCATCAAATCATTGTCAGATCTTTGACCGTTTAGAGTATGTCCTTATTTGCTTTGAACACTTTCTAAAAGTATTGGAAGCAATTTGACAAGAAAAGTTGTGAAGTTGTGACAACTCTAGAAAAGTCTTGTAAAGTGTTGAATTTGACAAAAATTTCAACGTGTACAAGGGGCTTTAGGAATCATTAGTTACATGTTGGCTTCATCGTTTCGTGAATCGGAGGCGGCGGTAGACAGGCGAGGGATTTCCCTGCAGCTTTTTGCAGACAGGGCCGCTACAATAATTTCTCTCTTCGGCGCAAATTTAATTTACAGTCACAACTCAACGAGTTGAAATCTCATACTGGGAAGCAACACAATAATTTACAAAGTATAGCTTGAAGAAAAATATATCAAACTGCGGCTACAAGGGATAATTAAGTGTAACCGAGTAATCATCGAACCAAAACAAAAACACACAACAAATACAGCAATACGGACTGCGTGGTAAGTTCTACAAAGAAGGTAGTACCTGTCAGAATAGATTAAAACCTTCATATGTTGAATCAATAGCAAATGCATGACTTAGAAAATAATTAACAGTACTGGTGCAAGAATTTAAATCAAGATTTGTGAAATCTGAATAAATTAAAAGCTATTCGTTTACAGTAGGTAGAAGGGTGGGCAGGCTCCGGTTTTGTTTTAATACTCTTATTGCAATGTAATTATGTAGACAAGGGGACCTTTAAGGCCCATTGCATGTGTCATTTATGGCTTCATTTTATGGCATGATGCTTTATGCTTTATGTGTGCTCCAACCTACGCGAGCAGACGTTTATAATTCTTCACGTTTCGCCGAACTTCCATACCAAACACCGTACCATGCGTAGAGTAATAAACATTAGAGCTTCTGCAATAGCTTGTTTTCTGATATGGTATAGTCTTTCGTCACGTTAGCTAAAACCGTAGCCACAGAAACGTCTTTTAACACGATAGAGGTTTTGCACCCATTACCGAGTATGGAATCGTACAAAACAGATAAAATGGATAACCGCATTTGAAAGCCACTGAAAAGATTTGTTAAAGGACATGATTATTCATCATATTAATATAACAGTAATTCAGAAATCGGGCTCTGCGATTTCTATATTGAATATCAATAATTTAAGCGACCATGATTACCTATTTTACCCGTTTGAAAAGACAGACCTATAAAGAATTGATATATTTGAGATAATGATCGAACGAACTCCGACTTACGTTTGCTGTTCCATGATTTTCCTTCGATAAGCTGATATACTCGAAAGAGTTTTGACAATAAACCTTTGAAACACAATGAGATCATCGTTAAGTGCTTCTTGAATCTCTTGCGCCATATTTATCATAAACTGACAGTGTCTTGTTAAATCATTAGCGTTTCCTTACCATTTAAGTGCTTATTACAACTCAATAGACTGTGCAAAACGTACACGGTGTTCATTTTTATGTCCCGCCCGACAAATGAAGCAATCATGATAATACTGTCCCTTTAACGGCAGGAGTTCGACTTGTATACATGTTTAACATTACCGGTTGGGAGGGGAGGAGGCTGTTGTATTAGCAGCTCAATGATAACTGTGGTTTATTTTCTTTTCCGCAAACTACAACAGCAATTAAACAAGAGGGGGCTTGTGACAGTTCACTCATAGCAGGGAAGTGGGAGAAGAGCGTTGCCGGTTTGTATTAAAAAGCTAGTAAGCAGTATAAAGAACATGCTACAATGTAGCACAATGTGGCAACATGCTAAACCCTCAAAGTTCAGCTTGCTGGCGAAGGGAAAGGAGGGTGGTAGAACCTGACTGGCAGGAGCAGTAGCGGTTGGGAGGTTGCTATGTAATCCACACGCAAACATGCTCCTCCAGTAACTGTCACGGATCACTTATTGTTTAAAATAAGCTGTTATCACCGGTATTTCTAGGTAGAGAGCGCTGGGATTGCTTTCTATTCCGTAAACAATCAGAGTTGTTTAGATGGAGAGCGCTAAGATTCCACGGTAAGCTCACCCTGTACTATGACGTCATTATTACACTGTCGGTACGTGAAAAATCAGGATACAAATGGAACACCATGTATTTGCTTTAGGCCACCAGATATTCCATTCGAGTGAAACAAGTGGATTAGCTTTTTCTTGTCTTAGAAACTACTAACGCAGCTGTCTTTCTCCAACGTTTTAGCTTTTAACAAGCTAAAGTGTGGTTTTAAATTTCGGGTGCCGACACTCTCCAATAACACAAAGTTTGCGTTTTCTGCAATATAGTAATTTACTTTTATTGTTAATGTTCTCTTAAAACTGTTATGGATGTAAACGAAATATTTTGCATATTATGGATCTTTGTGCTGACGAGTATTTTATGTATTTCTAAAGGAAAGTCGTCCTCGGTGGTCTATTGGTTACCATGGTTGCGATTCAAACTGGCATAGGGCGACGATTTGTTCTGACGTAAACAATCATTAACATTGAAGTAAAGCCGTTGGTCTTGTGGAATGTAAAAGAAGCCCATACTTTGATAGAGAAGGTCCCTCGGCAAAATTGTCGGTCATTTCATGCCCACACCTACCTGCTTATCTCCCGTGGCGCCATCTATAGGCGATGGGCTAATCCCCTGCCACCATGCGCCCAAAAGTGGCAGAAGCGATGTATGTAAAATTTCACCTGCTTACAGAAAACACCGCCAGGGTGTCCCTAAACACAAAGGCGTGACAGGAAACACACCAAACCAACCCAACACAACCCAACCCAAACAACTAGAGGAGAAGCTGGTGATAAAGAAATTGCATAAATGTATTTCAAAGTAGAAAAATTACACCTCAACATATCTTATACATAACAGACAAAAGAATTCACACGTATCCCTAACACATTAACCACACGAAAAGTGCTTCTGTTATCCAACTAAAAACTATTTCGTAATAGACAATAGGGACTTAGTTACATTCAACTGATATACACTCAACTGATATGTCAAAGTGAAATTTGCTAGCAATGAACTGGTGAAAGAATCTGTTACATTCAAATGACTTTCTCTACCTGCTACGTTTACCTTTATATCTTTTCTAACACTAAATCATAGAAACGTTTATTTGTCTATCTACTTTGTGTTAATCAAGATAAATACTTGCAGAATGGTCCCATTGCACATTTTAATGTAGGGACAAGGGTATACAACAGGCAGAAGCAATAGTCAGTTCTTTAAAGGGCTATAAGTAGGCTTTCAAATGCCACTCTCTGCATGAGAAGCAAACGAATGGTGACTTAACATATTAAAGAATATGTAACGGAAAATTCAAGCTTATAGGAATAAATATGCTGGAAACGGCCAATGTCATAAAATAAATTTGACATATTTAAGACAAGATCTGCATTTTTCGTGCCGTATGTTTTTGCCTGTGTTTTATGGTTTACTGGTTATCTACAAAATTCGTTCAGAATGAAGAGAACTTCACACACTATTCGCAGAAAGTTCAAGACAGGTAGAGCCAAGTTCAAAATGCATGAGCAAGAGCCACAAAGGGAGCTAGGTTCGGAAAACATCCTAAGCATTCGCTGGCGCTTCACAATACACAATTTAATACCGCCCTGCGTTCAATTCAAAGCTATGCGATAAGTAGGACCTTTCATAATTGGAAGAACCTGATTTCCAATGCTTGGCGTATACGTACTTTTTATTATTTAAATTTTAATTTGTTAAATATATGGCACTGCCTTATGTTTGCCATGCATAAGGTATCTGACACATTCATGCATAAAAACACAAACAAATTATCTTTTTGTTTTGAAAACAAGTGCCATATTAGTAAGAATTGCAAGGTGAGAAAAGCTAAACCAACTATTTAATTGGCTGAATATTGGATATGCAACTGTCCGTCTCATTCTTGAATTGAGACGGGCGCTCACGTATCATGGGCGCGCAGCTCACAGCCTTAAACGTTCTCATGATATGTTAGCAATCATGCTGACTTTTGCTATAGTTGAGCGCACAAATAAAGACAAAGCTACCAGGAGATGTCCCCTTATGTTAGTGAATGTTGCTGGATACTGTGCAAAAACACCTATATCTATGGCTACAAGATGGGTGCGGTTATCCAGGAAAGGGATTGCTCGTCGTCGACCTGGTTCGGGTCCAAAACTTTTTTCCACTCCTCAGCAGGAAACTGCACTTTTAGAAAAGGAAGACATCAGTCCCTTCCGGCGTGTGTCTACAATTATAAGTAATTCTAAATTTCCCTGAGCCGAAATTCCCCTGTCGTTTTACTACACCAGGGCTATTTGCTCGATCGGCAGCTAAGAAGCAGCGTCTTACAGAAAGACGGTCACAGATTATACCTCCTCGCATTTGCAGAAGAGAATGTCAACCATAACGGGAATAGGGTTATATTCATAGACGAGGCGATTTTTTAATTTACAAATTGGCAAATGGGGGGAAGCAATTGTCTACCGCCCCAGAGGAAAAGTTAAGATGCAAATGGCACAAATGGATCGCCAAGGTACCGCAGCTGTGTCGCGTTGGGGTTGGGTGTCACGAGATGATCTAGGTGTGTTGTGGAAGCTTGATGGCACATTAAAGTATAGCAAGAAGTATCAAGACATCCTCGAAAACATCATGCTTCCTTCTTTAAGGACTAGATATCTCGATGGAATGATTGAATTCCAGCAGAATGACCACTCTGTCCACACAAGTCAGCAGATTTCAAACTGGTTCTCGCAAACAAAGCATACCACAGAGATTGACTGGCCTCCTTCCTCACCAGATTTGAATCTTATTGAAAAGTGTGGGCAGAGGTAAAGAACGTTTTGGAGTTAAATTAGCCTGCAAGACAAAGAGGTTTTGTGGGATGAAATACAGAATGCTTCGCAGGAAGTATCCTCTTGTGAAAATTTAACTAGACATTTGTTCAGCCATGTTCAATAGAATGAAGCCAGTAATAAAAGCAGGGGGTTTACTCACCCGATATTAAGTGAATTTCTATTTTCAATTGTTTTCATTTACCACTATAATATTTACTTATTTCTTACTTAGTTTGAAAACGAAAAGGAGTGTTTCAGTTTTTGTGTGCGAGCATAAATGCCATGGAATCAAATAAGCCTTAGTAATTGGAAATTATACTATGCGTAATAAACATTGCTTTCTTTTTTTGGAATAAAAAAATAAAACTATGCTCAGGATACGAACCTCGATAGGCCTTATTACTACGTATGTACCTACTCATAACCGATCGACTGTCAGCGTATATTCCGTACCTGACACTGAATATGAAAGGTGACAAAGGCACGCTTCCCGAGACACCATTGTGAACGGCAGCGGAAACGTTTGGCCTTCTGGCAAATATACGCCTCGAGAGTCTGCTCTTTTTATGGTTGGGGTCTTAGGGTGTACATAGGTATGTATTTTATTCAACTATTTTAAATATACGTTTAAAATCGTTAATTATATTTGGGAAAATAAATAATAAAGAAACATTTGCCATATAATGGATAGTTTGGGGTAGGGATTTTCTTGAAAATCTTCCGTACCCTAACCTTGAAAGAGCCTGAACTTAAATAACAAGTTATCCAACATTTCGTTTTTGAGTGATGCGCTCTCTCTCTCGGATGCGCGTGCACACATTTTTGTAAACGTTTTATTTAGAGGAACCCAAACCATGGAATTTAGATACCTAATTTTGGGTGAGTATACTACCTCCTACACCTAACATGTAGTACGGTGGCAGGGAAAATAAAAAGAATCGCACATTTTCAGCAAAGAGAACATTAGTCTAGCAAGATTTAAAAGGTGCGCCGCTGAAAATTCGTACACGATTAACGCTACAAGAATTATTTGACATAAATTGTATACATTAATGAGCTTTTAATTTTTTCCCATAGATTTTACCTATTTTCTGTGGTTTCCCAATTATACTAAATTCAATCTACGAGTGCTTCATAGACTCTTAACAGCAAATTTAGGAAACACATTTTGTCATTACAGTATCCAATATCTGTTATACGGTATTTTAATCAAAACAAGTAAAGAAATGTTTGAGAACGTAACAATGAAAAGTCTTCCATGCAAATGCTGGGAAAATCTTCCCTGTTGTGCTCTTAAAAGATGCGGAACTAAAATGTGAATTTAGATATCTGTTCAAATTACTTTTGGAATTGTGCCGTTCACACACAATACAAATCTTTGCCTGACTGCCTCTGTGGTCTGAGGTACATGCTAAATCTCCAGATCCAGAGGTCCCTAGTTCGATTCTTGGCCGGAGGGTGGGAATTTTGCTTAGCCAGGATTATTCCCCAACCTCCCTAGAGTCTGGCAGTGTGAATGTGTGTGTGTGAATTCAATGTAATACCAAAAGTAATACCACCCCATAGATTAACATCACAGTAAGCGAGTGTATATCATTGCTGATGAGCTGTACTTTGAAACGGTAACTCTAGGCCGAGCCCGAGATATGTAATTATTAATAATTTGATTAATTAATTTTTATTGAGGATAAATCATGCTATGTACATATCTTTTACTGCCTGTGTAGCTTAAGAAGGGTAATTTAACGATATGTCTGTATTTAGGTTAATAATATTAGAGGAGTTATAAATTGTTTAATGTAAATAATTTAAGCGCTATATTAAAATACTGTTCACGACGAGATATTTTAGCTGCAGGAATAGTGTCTTCGAAGGCAAAAAGTTTAGTTTTACGATGTCTCTCTGGTAGCAGGGGCATTGTTCATACAGCGAGGGCGTAGAGCTTTTGTTCCTTTGTAGGATAATTTGCCGTGACCAAGTGAGAGAGACAACAAGCTTAACGGTAAAATTAGGAAAAGCCGCGATTTATGTTAAACTTGGACCAATGAGATCCCTGTAAGTTTATATGAAATAGTGAGACGCGTTGAGTGGCGCTAAAAATGCACCAATAGGAAATGAATCAGCCCAAGAAGCCTGCGACTATAAATGGATCTGCTAGGAACAAATTCGGGGTCATTTATCATTTGCTAAACTACAGGCAGGGAGAGATGCTGCAGGATATTTGAGAGATATCGCGCCAAAAGTGAATTAAGACAGTTTTCGCAACACACATAAGAATCGCTACGCGTAAAGAGATCTAATAAGTATATAAACTTCGCGTCATATCAGCGCCGTGTTTCAACAGCAGTGGACAGTGTTTTAACGGCGACAATATCTAGTGTTGTGTACCACCAGAAGTAGCTAAATAAAAGAAACAGCAGTGTCGTCTTTTTGTAACTAAAGTACGTCTATTTTCTTCTTTACCACACCTGAGACCTACGTTTCCTTTACCAAGGAAAAGTCCATGCTCTGACATATTCTATAAATTACTTCAGCTAGCAGAGGATAAAAAATGCAGAGAACCAGCATACTTCGAACATCTGGAATCAACGCGGAGGTTGCAGCAAGGTAAGCCGCGAGCAACGGGCATTAAAAGCCACAACAACGGACAGGAGGATTGGTGATGAGGTGCGGTTTAAGGGCGCTAAAAGCTAAGGTCATCAGCGCTCCTACAAAGTATAAAATTTAATGGCCAAAAATAAAAGTCCGATAAAAAACCGCAGAATTAAAAACGGGACACAAACCCACGATGTCCAAAATAAAAAAACCCACCAAATTCCAAAAACGAACACACTAAAAGCATGGTCAATAAAAGAGTAAAACAACGTGTCAAGAACTGTAGAATGCGAGGGACATGAGCGCCAGATGTCCACTGGGGAGGAGATGCCCCATTAGAAAGACCATATAAAATCACGCAGTCAAATGACGCTCAGCGCATCAAATCCGTCTGGTAAATCCAATGTCACTGATAAAATGTAAAAGACATTCTACATCACGCGCATCGTCTGCCAAAACGTTAGCTAGGCCAACAGGCAGACCAACACGAACGCGCAACGGAGCTAAAACTTGACACTCTGCTAAAATGTGACGCACCGTTAAGGACGCATCACACTGCTCACAGAGTGGTGCGGGGTCACCACTGAGCAGGTATCTATGGCTAAAAAGACAATGTCCGATTCGTAAGCGAGCTAAACGTACCTCTTCCCGACGACACGAACGAGAAGAGGAACCCCAGACTAACGGGAGAGGCTTAACCTCCCGTAACGTGTTCCCCCGAAGGGCCGTCCAATCATCCCTCCAAAGCTAGAGGATGCGGCTACGTAAAATAACAAACAAACCTGATGAGGCAACAACAGCAGTAAAACACTCTGGATAATAAAATCGCCGATTTGGCAGCGGCGTCGGCAGACTCGTTCCCTGAGATGCCCATATGACCTGGAATCCACAGGAAGGAGACGCTGATGCCAGAGGCACCAAACGAGTGGAGCAGGTCATGTATGCGCTGTACGAGAGGGTGGTAACTGTACAGCGCGTTAATACTTTGAAGGGCACTCAGAGAGTCCGTACACACAACACACTGTCGTAAGTCGCGCCGGTGAACGTATAAAACAGATTGATAAATACTAAAAAGTTCGGCGGTATAAATCAAACAGTGACCCGGCAAACGAAAAGTAAAACTATGATGGTCAGAAACAAAGGCACACCGTACTCCATCATCAGTCTTAGATCCATCAGTATATATAAAATGCAAGTCACCGAATTGCGTCTGCAGTTCTAAAAAAGCGGATCTAAGGACGGAAGCAGGGGTCTCATTTTTCGGCATCGACGTTAACCCAAGGTGACAGTAGACCTCAGCGCGCGACCATGGAGGAAAACGCGCCCCCCCCCCGTGGCGTTACGAACAAATGCCGAAGTAGCAGTAGAAATCGAACCCCTGAAGGGAGCAATGCAGAGGAGCTAACTAAATATTGTCGATCAAGCGAATCCTCGTAAAATAACTCGAAGGACGGGTGGTCAGGCAAGCTTGAGAGTCGACAAGCATAGCTGCACAAAAGCATCTCACGCCGGAAGGACAGCGGAGGCTCTGCAGCCGCAGCGTACAGACTGAGTACAGGGCTGGCTGGAAAGGCCCCTGTAGCGACTCTTATGCCACGATGGCGAATGGCATTCAACCGTCGTAACACAGATGGACGTGCCGACGAGTAGACAATGCACCAGTAATCAAGCTTGGATCGGACCAAAGAGCGATAAAGATGCAGAAGGACGGTCCGATCAGCTCCCCAGGATGTGGCACTTAAAACACGTAAAATACTAAGAGAACGGTCACACTTGGCTTTTAAAAAGGAAATGTGCGAAGTCCAGCTCAGCTTTATATGAATGATCAACCCCAAAAATTTCACCTCGTCTGCAAATGGAAGGACCTCCAGCCCAAGATGGAAAGGGGGCGGGGGGAAGCCTTTCGGCGCCAGAAATTAATACAGACGGATTTTTCGGCGGAGAAATTAAAGCCGTTGGCGTTACTCCAGGCGTAGAGACGGTCGATACAGCTCTGGAGACGGAGTTCGAGCAGACAGGTCCACCGTGAACTACAATAAATGTCAAAATCGTCAACGAAAAGGGACGATGAAATGCCAGGTGGAATACAATCAACAATGGGGTTGATAGCAATCCAAAAAGTGTGACACTGAGTACAGAGCCCTGCGGTACACCGTTCTCTTGAATAAAACTACCGGATAAAACCGAGCTCACACGTACCCGAAAGACGCGGTCTATCATAAATTCCCGAAGAAATATGGGAAGACGACTGCGTAAATCCCATACGTGAAGTAAAATGCCGCACCTCCAACAAGTGTATTAAGCTTTCTCTAGGTCAAAAAAACACAGCCACTGTTTGACACTTTCTTAGAAACCTATTCATAATATGCGTCGACAGAGAGACCAAATGGTCGACGGTAGATCGATGGCGACGAAATCCGCACTGAGCGTTCGCTAAAAGTTTCTGAGACTCAAGCCACCATGTCAACCGCCCGTTGATCATGCGCTCCATTAGCTTGCAAATGCAACTGGTGAGGGAGATAGGGCGGTAGCTGGAAGCTAGTTAGCGATCCTTCCCAGGCTTAAGGATAGGGACAATGGTGGCTTCGCGCCAAACGGAAGGAAAAAGGCCTCTTGCCAAATACGGTTATAGACCTGTAAGAGAGAGTTTACTGTCGGGTGAAAGGTTCTTTAACATCAGGACATGAATGCCGTTCGGCCCAGGAGCGGAGTGCCTAGAGCAATGAAGAGCGTGCTCCAGCTCCCTCATTGTGAAAAGTTCGTTTTAACACTCCTTATTAGCAGACCGAAAATTATAGGTTGCGGAATCCAGCCGGGCTTTGATAGAGCGAAAGCCGGCGGAATAATAGTGTGAACTGGAGACCGCCTCAAAGGCAGCACACAGAGTGTTAGCGATGTCAGCCGGATCCACTATAGTGGCATTGGGAACGTGAAGGTCAGAAATAGTACACTGCGACACTTTACCTGAGAAGCGACGAAGTTTATCCCAAACAACAGATGAAGGCGTAAAGCGTTTAAAAGACTCGGCAAAACGAGTCCGAGACGCCTTCTTGCTATCCTGAATAATGCGACGAGTCCTGGCACTCCGATTGTTTAAAAGTAACCAAATTATCACGAGTAGGGTGTCGCCGAAACATCCTAAGCGCAGCCCTACGAGCACGAACGGCGTCCCGACAATCCTCGTTCCACCACGGTACAGGCAGACGCCGAGGTTGAGGGGATAAACGGGGAATTGTGCGTACGGCGGCAGATAGACGCGTAGACGTAAGGTACTGCACCATTTCGTTAATGTCGCTGAAGGGCTTGTCGTCAAAATACACGAGGCTGGAATACAATCTCCAGTCGGCTTTTGTGAATATCCAGGTAGGTACTCTGGAACACTGGACGTCGTGAGACAGAAGAGAAACGATGCAGGGGTAATGGTCGCTGGAGTAGGTGTCAGCGACGACGTTCCAGAGCAGACGACTAGCAAGCTGGAGTGTGCAAACGGCAAGGTCCAGGTGAGAGAATGTACCAGAAGAATCAGAAATAAAAGTAGGTTCACCTGTATTGAGGATGGAGAGATTGAACGGATCAAAAATATTGGAAAGAAGAGTTCCCCTCGCACAAGCCCGAGGCGAACCCCACAGGGTGTGATGGGCATTAAAATCTCTCAACAGAAGAAATGGTGTTGGGAGAGCCGACAGGAGATCGCGAACATCCGCGTGAGCGAGGGGGCACGACGGAGGTGTATAAATGGAGCAAACAGAAAAGAAAAAGCCGGGTAAGTGAAGTCTAACGGCAACAGTTTGCAAGTCGGAGGTAAGTGTGAGAGTCTGAAAATGAACGTCGTTACGCACTAACATGACACCTCCATGAGCAGGAGTACCCTCCTCCGGTTCAAGATCGTAGCGAACCGGAGTATACCCTCGGAGATCAAAAGGATCGTGAGGGCGAAGCTTAGTCTCCTGCAAACACACAACCAGAGGTGAATGGGAAAGCAATAAAAGTTGCAATTTCGCCCTATGCGATCGCACACCACGTAAATTCGAGGTCAGGATAGCCATAAAGAAAAGGGATAAACTTCTTACTTAGAAGTGCGGCTCAAAATTACCTTCTGTGTAACCTTTGGGCTCGGACTTTTGATATGGAGTTGGTCCGACTCCATAGCCTCCTTGAAGGGAGGGCCCACGCGCTCAGAGCCAGAAACCGATTCAAGCGCCGAGAATCGGTTCTGGGAGGTGAGGGGTGCCGCTGAGCGCGGCTTGTCCCAGGTGCATCCTGGGACTGCGACCTCCGAGCAGGAGAAGGTGAACTTTTCTTACTGCGCGCACGCGGAGGGTCCTTCAGAAAATCTTCCCTACGAAGTTTCTGCTTTGGTTTCTTTTCAACGGCTTGCGACTTCAGTGCCTTGGGACCAGCTTTAGAGGGCTTGCTAACTATAGCAGAAATGGACGGCCGGATGGTAGTGGCGGTTAATGCAGTCATGGTCCAGGTCTGAGTTTCGGCATCCGCTCGTGGTACTGGCGAGGCAAGAACAGGACTAAATGTACCAGATCGCAGGAGAGAAGGTTGGCGCGCATGGTAGGGTCTCCGGGCTTCGGGGAAGGATTTCTCCTTTACCCGGATCTCCTGGATCGCCTTCTCGTCCAAGTACCGCGGACAGTCGGCAAACGACGCAGAATGAGACACTTTGCAGTTAACGCAGACGGGGGCTGTGGAACAGCTACCTTCGTGTGATGGCTGGCTACATGAGGCACAGATGGTAACGGCACTCTTACACGAGACTTGTGTATGCCCAAAACGTTGACATTTAAAACAACGCAGAGGTCTAGGAATGTAAGGCCTCACTGCAATGCGTTCGTACCCTGCTGAAATGCTCGTGGGCAGATCGACGCCATCGAATGTTATAAACAGGGTACGAGTGGGTACCAATACTCCGTCGCGTTTGGCCTGCACTCGATGCACTGCTGTCACCTTTTGGTCTGAAAGGTAGTCTACGAGTTAATCGTCCGACATACCATCGAGGCTATGGGTGGTAATGATGCCTCGACAGTAATTCAATGTGCGGTGCTACTCCACACGGATGGGATAGCCGTGGAGAAGCGTAGCGCGCAACAAGGTCTTACTTTGCTGATCGGACTTCGTTTGTGCTAATAAGGAACCATTCAGTAGACGAGTGCAGGACTGAACCGCACCAGCAATAGCATCAATGCCCTTTTGAATAATGAAAGGGTTCACCTTGTCAAAACTTTGCCCTTCTTCGGTTCGTGAAATGACCAAGTAACAACCAGTTGTCGGTGGTGGCACTTCTGTTACATAAACTTTTCGGCGCTTGTTGGTATTAATGGAGAAAGGGTGCTCCATAGCGAAATAAATCCTCCACCATTGCAACCGTCTCCGACCTCGGGCTCTGACTTCCCGGGCGTTACCCCGGCTTGGGTGAGAGGCCTATCTATACCTATCTCACCCCAGGGTCACACCTCCCAGAACATAGACAGAGGGACCCAATCGCCGTCAGAAGTCAGCAGCTCATGCAATGCCCCCCCCCGCGGGACTGCAGTTGAACAGTGGATACGAACACAAACCCTACATGACGACCCCGGGTGGTGGGGATGACGCCATTACCCACTCACCCAGCTGCGCACCTCGTGCGCGGGTATCCGTCAGGCTGTGTCCACGGAGGATTAAAATAAAAGGTTAAAAGAAACTAAAAGTGTGTGGGCGTTTCGCACTCAAGGTAGGCCGGCGAAGAAGGAAACGAGATGTGTAAATGAATGGAAGTGGTGCGAAATGTGCATAAAAAGAAGGGAGAATAAAGAAACGATGGCGAGGGCGTCATGGAATGAAATGCACAGAACGCACGAGAGCCTACCTTGAGTCCCCCGGTCACGAGAACGAACCCACCTCGACCGGACGGGGATGAAGCGATGAAGTTGGCGATGAATGGCTCGGGAACCCCCGGGTAAGCCAACACCCGTACTCACATAAGGTGAGCCCCTGGGGGGGGGACAGGAGGAGATACTGCCGCATCTTCCAAAGGCAAAGCCGCCGATGCTGAAACTGGCCACCGTCGCTGTCCATACACTTTTGTCACCTTGTTAGAAAACTATACATCGCTCGCCGTAGTTCACGTTGAGAAATGCTGGCAATTTCCTGGCGAATATTTTGCTTTAATTCTTCCAGGGTGTGTGGATTTGTCTTGTACAATTTGAATTTACCCCAGGAATTGAAATTGCAGGGGGTTAGGTCGGAGGACCGAGGGGGCCACAAATCTCTACTAATAATTCTGTCCTTAAACACACTTTCATAAAGTTGTTAAGTAAAGCCTTTAAAAGTAGTTTTAAAAATGTTGTATGATTTCATCCGTACCTTTGTATGATAGCGGAGACAGCAACGAGCTCCGAGGACGCGGACAGGAAAAACACCTCGCAGCCGATTCGTATTCTTTTAGCTCTCCCTGTACATTTTAATCCAAATAAACCTTTGCAGAAATAACTACATTACACATTTTGTTACAGATACAAAGATGACGTGGATAGTCAAATGTTTAAGCACTGGACGCTATATGATGCCGTAAAATTCCATACTGTTTTCATGCAATCGCGAGAAACAACTGAATGTTGAAAGGACTAAGAGAATAACCAAGAAATTCGAACAATTCGAACCTTTAATAATGGATATCTCAGAAACAGCTTATACCAAAAAATACTTATTTTAAATATATTGTGTATTATAAAGAGATCTACTTTTTTGTGTATTACGTCGTTTATCGCTTAACATTTACCAGTTATACAAAAATATACAACATTTCTTCCAAATGAAGTGGCCTTCAGAGGCTATTCCCAGAAAATTCAAGGTATGCATTTTATTTGTCATGTAAATATCTTTAATATATGGTATTTTAATCAAAATCGTGAACCATTTTTAGAAAATCAAAATCTTCGGAAAATTTTTATGTAAAAGGTAATCGAGGTTTTCCATGAAAGTAATCGTGTTGCATCTTTGGAAGGTACTGATCTTAAATATCAAGTTTAGTGTTGATCTGACTTTTCGTTTTTGAGTTATGCTGTTCACAGACACACACACACACACACACACACACACACACGGGCCTTTTTCTAAAAATCCGATGTGATACATTCACATGACTTTCTCTATCCTCTATCGTGTAATATTGGGTACACAAATTATTCTTATTCAAGGTTATTTTTCTATCTATACTCGTACATTGTAACCAAATAAACCTTTGCAGAAATAGATACATTATACATTTTGTTATAGACACAAAGGGAACAGCGACAGTCAAAAGTTTTAGAACTGGACGCTATATGCTGGCCTTAAAATTCCGTGCTGTTTCCGTGAAATCGCGATAAATGATGTTGAAAGGATTTTAAGAGAATAGCAAAACATGAACAAATCGCACTTTTAAAATCTCAGAAATGGCTTACAAAAAAAAATAAAGCTTCTTTATAAGTAAATTATGTATTTTAAAGAGATCTACATGCTTTGTGTAGTACATTTTCGTTTATCGCTTAAAGGTGGACGAAACACAAAAATGAATATTGCATTTAACAGATTAGTTTGTCGTCAGGAATAAATAACAACGCATGCAATTTCACCATTCCGAGGTGAATGGTTATCGGGTTACGGCCTCTTGTTGAGTAGACGCGTGGCGTCATGAGAGTCACACTGCACCCAGACAAGACGTGCGCAGCATAGGTTTCAAATGACTAGCAAGTTCGCGTGTTAATTTCACTAGAAGCTCATTAACTTCTCTGAATAACAAAGAGTAGAGTTAAAGCTAGCCAACCAATTTTCATAATCCAGTTAATAGTACTAGGTCCGGCATCTGACAGCGATTCCGAAACAGTTAGTGTGAACACCGAAAGTCGTGCTGGCTCCATCAATTGGTGTAAGGGTAAGGAATAATGATATGGAAAGTGTGTGTTGCTCGGACTATGCAAACACAAAATTGATGAAGGGTGATTTTGTCTGTATCATAATTTTCAAAAATTAGTTATACATCGCGAATATTATGAGGCATAACTTAGTGTTAATAACAAACAATTGAGCTATAGCTGGCGCAAAACTTCTGAAATCGTGACCTTGATTGCCACTCCAGCTGCCGAGCCTAGGAATGGTTTATGTTTAGCTTAATCAACGAAAGCGATATATTGGGTGGTATAAATAAAAGCAAGCATTAACTCATTTCTCACCAATTCCAAGCATTTGCTCGGTTGCGTATAAATAAAACTTTTCTGCTCAACCTCCTCGCGAGCAAAAGCTTGCTGACCTTGATCGCTGAGCTATTGCTCGCGATATGGTATAAATAAAAACAAGTCCTGCTCACCTTTAGGAAGCTTTTGCTTGCTGTTTCTTGAGGTACCTCCGTAGGTACCTCAGCTTGCTCAACTGCATTTTAATACATTGGTGGAGTTCATGATCATGGTTCCAGAGAGGTAAATAAAAATCACGTGATTTTCTCTATCAATCTTTTTACAAACAATTCTTACAAAACCTTATTCTTGGTAGCTACTTCTTGTTAATCGAGATAAACTATCATTGTAGAAATGGAAGAATGCAGTAAACTAATGGGATAGTCAAATATTTTAAATGTGGGTCGCTATTTGATGGATTTGAAATTCCGTTCTTTTCAGATGATCGCGGAAAAAAGAAAAAATCCCTGATGTTCTACATTCACATGGCTTTTTCCAATCATTCTTCTACAAACTATACTTACAAGAGCTTATTATTCCAGCTTCTTCTTGTTAATCCAGATAAACGTTCAATTTACATTTACAATTTTGTTATAGGATATAGTAGGTAAAGTGAGTCAGCTTTTTAAAGAGCGCGTGGCTATATGAGGACTTTGAAATTCGATGCTGTTTGCATGATGACCATGAGAAAATATCGAATACCGACTTCCCATTTGAGAGAATTATAAGTAGTTATTTGAAAGTTTAAACCAATAACAAGGAATATCTCAGGAATGATTAAGTTAAAAAAAGAAAGTAAAAAAATCTGATGTTACACTCACATGACTTTCTCTATTCTTGTACAAACTATTTTTACAAACTCTTATTCTCCATCTATTTGATATTAATCGAGATAAACATTTGCAGAAACGATCTTTTGACATGCAAAGAGAATTACATTTTACACATAGCGACCAGTTCTAAAAATATTTGACTATCGCTTAAGGCGTACTATGTTCCCCTTGTTTTGTATTTGCAAGGGCAATATAGGAATACAGTAGCATTTAAGCATAGACATGCAGCACCATTCTCTTTGCCACAGATTAATACACTTTGCATATTCAAGGCAAAAAATGAATAACGAATTCCCATTTGAGAAAATAAGTATTGAAAAATTTAAGGGAATAACAAGCAATATCTCGAAAGTGGTTTACTATACCAAAAAAAATGTATATGACATAAATTGTATATTTTAACGCGATCTACATTTTTTGTGTAGTAAAATTTTGTCTATCTCTTATGGTTTACCAGTTATGCAAAAGTCGTTCACAATGAAGAATACTTTTGGAGACATTCCCAGAAAATTCAAGATATACTTTTTTATTTGTCATGAAAATATCTTAAACATATGATATTTAATCAAAATCGTTAGAGCCAATTTTGAGAAAATTAAAATTTTCGAAAAATGTTCCATGTAAAAGGTAATCTGGGGTGGGGGGATTTTCTTGAAAACCTTCGTGTCGCATCTTTGGAAGATACTGAACCTAAATTCCAAGTTTGGTGTCTATCCGACTGTTCGTTTCTGAGTTATGCTGTTCACAGACACACATACGGACATGTTTTCAAAAATGCTTTTTTTGGATTCAGGGGTTCTCGAAACATGTATTTCCGGTGAAATCTCGGTATCGAATTTTTAGTGGAATACAATACTTCCCCTACTTACTATACGTAGTAGAGAAAGTAAAAAGAAATGCTTTGACATAAATTGTGTGCTTAACGAGAACAATTTTTTTTGTAGTAAGATTTTTTGGATATAGATTTGCCTATCTTATGGTTTACCAATTGTGCAAAAGTTACTGAGAAATAATAGGACTTCGGAAGATATTTCCAGGAAATGCAATATAGACATTTGACATGAAAATATTTTAAACATGCGGTGTTTAATAAAAATCGTTGTCATTTTTAAGAAAATAAAGCTTTTGTAAAACGTTTCCAGGCTAAGGGCAGTTTGGGGGGTGGGGAACTTTCCTGAAAAGCTTCCTGACGCATGTTTGGAAGGTGCTGAAGTTAAATACTAAACTTGTTATTTAACGACTTTGCCTTTCTGAGTTTGCTGTTCAGACACAGATGCGTAGTAGGATTCTTGTAGTAGAATCTCTTACAGTTTAGCGTTATATAAAAGTCATTTAGAATGAAGAGCACATCACTGGATATTCCCAGAAAATTTGAGATATACCTAATTATATTTGCCATGCAAATATCTTAAACAATAGCGGATTTTAATCAAAATTGTTGGAGCCATTTTTGAGAAAAGGGATAGTTTTGGGGTAGAGGAATTTTCTTGAATATCTTATCACATTTTGGAGGATTCTAAGTTTGAACTAGTTGTTTTTTATTTATGCTGTTCTCACATACACACATTTGCTAAATATGTTTCTTTTTAATTCAGGCACTCTCAAAACGTGTATCTCTGATGAAATCTCGGTATCGAATTTTTGCGTAGAGTGCAATACTTCCTCTCTTGCTATACGTAAGTGATAGTGAAATTAAACATTTCAAGACGCAAGAACTCGGATGTGTGCTGATGTAAACAGTTATTTAAAAGAGAAAATGTAAAAGGTTGCGCAACATTTTCTTCCAGAGGCAAATGAAACACGAGGTGGACCTTCTAACAATGCTGAAAAGATCCTGACGTGTTTTCATCTGGGTACTATAATGCTAAACAGAATGTGAGTGAGGTCATAGCGAGCCGCTCTTATTACCGGAGGACTGGTAATATAATCAGCGATATACAAACAACGCTTACATAGAGCAGAATGTTCGCACAAATCAAAACCGGATTATAACTAAAGAATTTCAGTTAAAACCAAACTTAAATTTAACTTTCAAATGAAACTCTTTAATCCAGTTTAACTTTAATTCATGATAACATCTTATAAACTCTTGGAATTACGTAGTGATATTTTATATAGATGCAGAGTATATCAATATAAAGGTGCAAAAACAGAAGTACAAATAATCTACTTTCAATATATCAGTTGGTGACACGTTTGTAATACTATCAAATAAGGAAATGAGATTGGATTTAGAAAGGGGATGAACGTTATCTGTTAAAAGTTGCGTGAACCTCAATGTCTGTTTCATTTGAGAAATCTTTAATTATAATTGGTTATTTAAAATTTGCATGTCTATTAGATTTCATAAATGAGAGTATGATTAACATGAATGTGTATATTTAGGTGCAGTAAAGATTTAAATCGCCTCCTGACAAAGAATGGGCGTGTTTGTTTACTCAGATGATGTGTCGTGGTGAAGGTCATTGAGCAAAAGCTTCGTAGGTGATAGCAATAGCTCATCGAAGAGGGGAAATTTTTATTTATACCAAACCACGACCTGTTGCTCGTTTCTCAACTTGCTTGGAGCTACAGCTCACAAGCTTTTGCTTGTTTTTATTTATATCACCCAATACCTTTGCTTACTCACAGTGCGTAACACATACAGTCTGCATAGCAAGTGTCTGCATCTGGTTGTAATTTCTAAGAGAGCAGTACTTAATAGGGCTTATTTTATACTTATAACCATGGCTCCTACGTTTTCAAAGTTAAACGGTAAGGTATTACGTAGTCAAAGCAGGGAAATAATTGCAAATGTCCTCGACTTCATGAAGCAAGAAGCAGAGATGAAGGAAGAAAATATACGTTCACCCAGTTCCACAAAAGCCTTAGAGAGTGAAAGAAAGAGTAGCCAAAGCATCTGGTGTTTCATTGAGTTTCGTTTCCAGAGTTCTCAAAGATAGGAAAAAAAACACATGGATGAAAGAGTACCATTTGACACGCCTGGGAAGAAACATAAGGCGCCTAAATGTGTTACAGAAATAGACGATTTGGACAATTGCATCACTCAGCGCAGGATTCACAATTTCTTTTGTAAAAAAACGCTGTGCAAACAATAATCAGATTGCTCATCAAGGTGAAAGACAGCATAAATTTTCAAGGTGATACTACAGAAGAGTTATAAAAGATTTAGGGTTCAAGTGGAAGAGAACGAAATCAAATAGAAGAGTTCTAATAGAAAAACACGACATATGATCTCAGCTCGAAGAGTACCATACAAATTATAGGGTCAAACTATAGTGTATGAAGATGAGTCATACATACACAGCAGTCATACAGCATCTAAAATTTGGAGTGACGATAGCGAATTAGGTTTGCAGGCACCTGTTGCCAAAGGGCAAATACTTATTATCGTTCATGCTGTTGGAAAGAGCGGCTTCGTTCCAAATGTCATTTACAAGTCGCAACAAAAAACAGGAGATTTTCATCAAGAAATGAATACAGAAAATTACATGAAGTGAATCAACAGAATGTTGATACCTAATATGCCTGCTGGGTCCATTCTGGTATCAACAATGTTTCTTACCACAACTCTCAAATTGACAAACCAGCACCTACCAGATGATTGACAGGTTTTTCTTACTTTCTCTACTACGTATAGTAAGTAGGGGAAGTATTGTATTCCACTCAAAAATTCGATACCGAGATTTCACCGGAAATACATGTTTTGAGACCCCCTGTATCCAAAAAAAACATTTTTGGAAACACGTCCGTGTGTGTGTGTGTGTGTGTGTGTGTGTGTGTGTGTGTGTGTGTGTGTGTGTGTGTGTGTTTGCGTGTGTGTCTGTGAACAGCATAACTCAGAAACGAACAGTCGGATTAACACCAAACTTGGTATTTAGGTTCAGTATCTTCCAAAAATGCGACACGAGGGTTTTAAAGAAAATCCCCCCACCCCAGACTACCCTTTACATGGAACATTTTTCGAAAATTTTAATTTTCTCAAAAATGGCTCTAACGATTTTGATTAAAATATCATATATTTAAGATATTCTCATGACAAATGAATGTATATCTCGAATTTTCTGGGAATGTCTCCAAAAGTATTCTTCATTGTGAACGACTTTTGCATAACTGGTAACCCATAAGAGAGACACAAAATTTTACTACACAAAAAAATGTAGATCGCCTTAAAATACACAATTTATGTCACATACATTTTTGTTGTTGAGCGAGCCGTTTTCGAGATATTGCTTGTTATTCCCTTAAATTTTCCAATACTTAAACGTTTTCTCAAATTCGTTATTCATTTTTTTATGTCCTGGACTTGCAAAGAGAATGGAATTCGCCACATAGCAACCAGCGCCATGAAGCATATGGAGAATAAGCGTTTGTAAAAATAGTTTGTACAAGAGTAGAGAAAGTCATGTGAGTGTAACACATCAGACTTTTTTGTCTTGGATATGCAAAGAGTATTAATCTGTGGCAAAGGGAATGGTGCTCCACGTAGCAACCAGCTATTAAGAGATGTCTATGCTTAAAGGATACTGTATTTCTATATTGCCCTTGTAAATATATATTCCCCTTACATCTACAAGAAAATTAGCAATAAGATAGTGTGCAAATGTTTATCTCGATTAACTTGAAGTAGATGGAGAATAAGCGTTTGTAAAAATAGTTTGTACAAGAATAGAGAAAGTCATGTGAGTGTAACACATCAGAATTTTTTTATATTAAACGCTTTTTACAGCGGTGGATTTAAATATACTGTATATAACTATAAGTTTATCAGTGCAGTGCATTACCAGTGTGCGGATATTTGACAATGACTGTCTCACGCACTCCTGCAGCATGCAGACGACCGGTCACCTCCTGATCTGGTACGTAGCTCGCTTCATACCTGTCATTAAGATTTTCACGTGTCTAGAACTGTTGCGCCAATTATAAAAAGAAATTAATCACCGCCAAATATCCTGCTAATAAATACTTGGGATATTCATGCTACAAACAAATTACAACGTGGATTAATTCATGGACCACTATTGGACACAGAAGAGTTGTCATACCATCATGTGTAGTGCTTAGTATTAGAAATGCCTTTTACAGAACCCAGCGAAGAATATGTAGGCTTCAAACTTAACTAATAATCACACATATTAAAATAGTAAGTTTTAAATCTAACCATTATTATTATTATTATTATTATTATTATTATTATTATTATTATTTAAAATTGTAGAACGTGTCTGTGAGCAACCTTCTTATATTAATTGAAAACATGAGAAGTGCTTCAATCGTTGTAACTCTAATAGAGGTCGAAGCGCGGGAGCGATATTCTTCGGTAGAGACAGATCGCTGCGTCCTGTAATGGATCCACCCAATGTGCGTGCAGAGGTTTTTTATTTCTCGCATTATCAGCAGTTTGCATTCCTCGTTAGATTACTCGTAATTATTTTTCATGATTCACGGCCCAGAGCTTTGAAGCACTGAGTTTTGACATCAGTCTTTTTTTTTTATTTACATTGAAATTGTGATATAGCGCTGCTATCATGGGATCTAAGTTGAAAGCATTTATATGAAAAATTTATTCCTTTCGAAGCATATCTGAGAGAAGACTGTGATAACTTTCTAAACTGCCAGTATGTATATAATATTGAATGAGTCAAATCTTTTAAGAAGGTGCTGTCCAAAATAATTTTCTTCAGAGCATGATAGGCGTTTGATTTGCCTTTAATCATAATTTATTTCTTTGGTCTTCTTCCAACAATTCATCATATTTACAAGATTTCCATTCACCTTTTCTAGCCATTTATGTTTATTTTTATATGATGAATTGATGTGAATTTTTCAATTAATGTGTTACCGTTCTCATTACAGTTTTGCGCAGCCCACTATAAATGATTATTTATCTACTTTAGTTAAGTAATATCGATTTTACAATAAAAAAAAGGTCAACCTATTCACTATCTAACTAGTTTCGTAATGAAGCTTTTATTACGCAACGATTTTCCTAATGTAACTCTTATCACTAAACTGGTTGCGTATTGTGAACCATACATAAATAATAAAGTAGAACCAATTTTATTTATTATAAGCATTGCCAACAATATTCCTGCAATATCGTTTTGCAATAACAATATTTTTGCGTTTGCATTATCTTCGTCAGAACTCATTTTTCAAATCTTATTTAATTCACCTAGTACTCATATTCTTCTGTTTTAAACAAAAACCTAACAAACAAATCGTCTATCAAACCATGCATGGCTCACTACACACACATATCAATGTAGAGTACTGTTTCAGTGATTCCTGAAATGAAAATGCAATTTACCAAACTAAATTTAAAAATCTATATTACGTAACTAAAGTAGATAAAACGTTGTACGATACACATATCGTAACTACATATTACAATACTCGGCCTGCGGCCTCGTTTGTCAATCTTCCAATCTCATATTGTAATATGATATTCGTATCGTAAATTACTATTATACTAGCTTTCCATGCCATCAGCTCTGGATATTCTTTTTCTACCATTTTAATTTTCTTTCATTAAACTTTTAGACAAATGCCATATGTCAAATTCATGTTAAACTTCCGGACACTGAGCTTTTAACAAGTATTTGACACCTTTATGCTGTCGGAAAGAACAACTACAACTCTACACATTTCCTGTTTTGTAAGCCTAGTCATTATGTTGCCACAAGCAGCCTTTTCCAAATCGCCTTTCACCGTACCACTTTGAAAAAGTTCAAAATCGATAACGGAATAGACTAAATATTTGGCTGAAAATCCTGGGGAGTCATACTGCCCATATAAGGATACACCACAACCTTTTAATGAATTCAAGTTCTTTTTTCCTTCTTGAACCCAAAATACTCTAACAACTGATGCTGCCATGTTTCGAATGGTTTTCTCGAATGTACGCCATGAAAACATTGTCAAACCCAGTGATTTGCAGGACTTAAATTGCTGAAACAATATACCAGATAATAAAGAACTTGCTACTAAAACATTTCCTTCCGGTTTCTTTCCTGATAAACTTTTTGAGTTCCACGTGAATGTATTACCGCGATAACACACAACATTGTCCCTTTAATGTAATGAGAAACTGTTTTAACTTCATTTCTACATGAAACACATACCTTGAAAAATAAAAGTACAGATATCCAAGCAACAATGAAATATTCCACTGTAGCTTCATTTCCATGCATGGTGAAAGTCTCTTCTTCTTCTTCTTCTTCTTCTTCGTCTTCTTCTTCTTCCTTATCACTTGTATCAGAATCTGAAGGATCAGGTTCGTAGAAACATTCATTCAGCTTATCCCGATCTTCCTCATCATTACTTGTTTCGTAGATATTTTCAGGTTCCAACAACATTTTCCTTATGATTTCAGTACCTAGTTCACATTGTGCTTCTGAATTCTGTTTTTTTCATCTCCTATTCTGAATTCTCTTTAACTACTTTTATCATCGCCTTCGTTGTCAGTCTTATTGCATGTAACAGTATCACATAGCTCAGAAACTATGCTTTTACGATTTCTAGCCACATATATATAGTTCTTGTTCTTTGTCGTTTGCTCCTGGATGAAGATGGTGAAGGATCAATTGTCCACTAGAACTTGATATCTGGAAATTGTCTTCATTTTTTCTTATAGTAGGAATAGTTCCATGGTTTAATAAAGACCTTTTGAAATTTTCATCCGGCATAAACTGATTTTTTAATAACTGTCTGTTCATAACCTGTGTCCTTAAAATGGTAGGAACATAAACGAGCACCGGGACCAAGCAAAAAATATTTTCTGCTGCCAAATTTTACCCATATCGTCTATCTATTGGGAGATTTGTTTCTGTTTGGAAACGCATGAAAATGAGTTCCTTGTGTGTTTCGCTTCTCACATTATAGCCATCCGCACAATATTGAGGCATTTTAATTTTCACGATATTAAGTTGTTTGTATAATACAAAACCGATTCAGTAACACCTTTATCAAAACACCACCACAAAGTACACTACTTTTGAACTAAATACCAACAAGAACAATTCTTGAAAACGTATTACTGCACGTGCAGCATTGACTGACCTGTGATCTCCCAATTGCTTCCAGCGCATGGCTGGTCCTGATGACGTATAAGCTGGTTTTTATTTCGCTTGCGCAGCGATAACGGTGTGGCGGAGTAAGAAAACAATCTTACCACTGCATTTTACAGGTCATATCCTTAATTTAGGAGGGAACATAATTTTTGTGTTTCGATCTCCTTTACGTTTACCAGTTATACTAGATTACAAAACACACTCCAAATGAAGAGGACATCATAGGCCGTTTCCCGAAAATTCGATACACATTTTATCTGTCATGTAAATATCTTAAATGTATGACATTTTCATAAAAATCATTTGAGGCATTTTTGAGAACGGCAAAAATATCGAATATTTCTCCATGTAAAGGGTAGTTTGTAGTTTGGGGCAGCGAATTTTCTTGAAAATCTTTGATAAATGCTGAACTTTAATATCAAGGTTGGTATTTATCCGATTTTTCGTATGCTGTGTTTACACAAACACACACACACACACACACACACACACACACACACACACACACGGACGTTTGACTAAATTTTAAACTTTTTTTTAGAGGGCCCCATAATATGTGTTTTCAGTGAAATGTAGGTGTCAATTTTTTGGATTTAATGCAATACTTCTTCTGTCTACCACATACGTGGTACAAAAATTACAAATAGGTGCAATGCTGAATTTTATTAAAAAAGGTTTTGATAAGAAATCTAATCCTTGAACCTGGAAGGATTCGCGTTCATCTTCCGTTTTGAGGAATGTAAGGTTCTAGATATCTGACGAATAAATTGTGTCTTGATGTGCTCACTTCTGTCTAAAAAGTTTCTAACCTTCAATGTCGTAAGACAACTTCTCTTCGTTACTAAACCCTTGACACGGTTAGACACATATACGTCGAGATCTCTCTGTGGGAAGATATCCGGAGTGGGTTGGGCTCGACCGAACAGCCTGAGGTAGCAGTGTGCAAAGATGTCCGCAGTGGGTTGGGCTCGACCGAACAGCTTAAGGTAGCAGTGTGCAAACCGAGAGATGCATCATATTAGAGGGTTGCGGGGAGTTTATATTAAGAGGCCGCTCTCCCAATTTCTAAACTCAAGATTGGAGGATATAATTTCCGAGATTCAAAATCAAAGTTCACACTAAGACTGTCAAGCAAGGTGCATATTTTTCCCCCCTCAATGGCAGTGTTTTTTTTCTGAATACAACTCACATAATCACTTCTATAGTTATATGAAATATACGGCAGTTTTAACTAATACCTCCCAACATCGCGACCATCCAAGGCGGGCCGTGGTCTACCGCAAGACCGCTGTATTCTGTAACCCATCCTCATTAAGCCGACAAAGGCATAGGGAAGTATTGGAGGTTGCATTTGGTCAGCATACAAAGTCTCTCCGGTAGCTTCTATGTGGTTCCATTTTTATGTACAATAGTTAGAATATATAATGTAAAGGTTGGTGAGATTTCTTGCATATGGAGTAGGAATAATTTAATAAATAAACTGTAAATAAACAACCCACGCCAATAATAATAGTAATAACAATAATAATAAATACCCTAACTCAAAGCTCCTATAGCCGAATCTACGAGTATCATTATAACCTGTGATGTTTTTAGCGAGAAATATGAGATTATCGAGTTTTGTTACGTGATCATTTTAGGTTTTATTTCTAATATTCATCTACAATGGACTTTTCATTCCAACAAGATGACACGCTTTAGAAAGGGGAACTTCCCGGGTTCTTGAACTAGCACCAGAACTACAGTGAAGTTAGTTGAACGGATGTTGCATTCAACGCTTGACTGAAAGTTTTCCACGGGAGAGATGCAGTGTAAAATACTCCATTTCCACTTAAGAAACATTATTTGAGAGCTTCAGGAAAACTAGGTGAATAGCCATTGCGGTGGTTAAGTTCTTCTGCGATATGAGTATATGCATAATGCTTAGCGTGAAACGTAAAGCAATTAGGATCGATAGCGGCGCTTTGGGCGGGGGGGGGGGCATTCGACGTTAATAAAATTAATGACACTGTTTGCCTTCACTTAAGTTTTAGACTTTAGAGAATATATTGCCAAGAGAAATTTGAAATACAGTAGAATCCGATAACTCGAAATTTTGTATAACTTGAGGACTTTTTCAACGTTTTTTATCGTTAAACTTGACTGTAATAATTTCTATAATCCACTATGCGGTATAAACAGTATAGGTAAACTTTAATTGGTGTACGTATTAGTGTTCATATTCATGCATATAAATGTCCATGTGTTTTCTTGATCTGTTCAGCTGTATGGTATGTATGATGTTTTCAGATTTTGCTATTTATTTATGACACTAATTTGGTGGCAGGTTTTATTATTTTTGTGGAAATTCAACTACTGCATTCTCCCTAACAAACAGGCCGACCTTCGATATCGGAGTCAGAACATAAGCAGACCATTGTCACGAAATCAAAAGCTTGCCGCTATGTGTGTGGCACAAACACTTGTTTGGAAGGTTTATTGCTAAACTTTCAGTTATTTCTGGTCATAGTACACTTTCTTAGATTTCAGGCTTACTGTTAGTGTTGTGTGAAAATGGCCTACATGATAAAGCTGCACGGCGACGAAATGAGTGTGAGAGACAGTCTAGCATCACAAGATTTTTTTGTACAAAGAACTAGCAATTTCTTCTCTATTCTATGCAAGTACGTTATTTACTTTTACAGTAATAAGTTTTAGGACATGTTATACTTTCCTGTTTCCTATCCTGAGCTAGAACATGCATTTATGTAATTTGTAGTAGGTACACATTATATTACGACTTGTGAATAACAGATCCCTAGACATTTCGGTAATCCGACACTCTCTCAGTCCACATTAGGTCGAGTTATCGGGATTCAACCGTATTACTTGTGTGTGTTTTGGATATCTTTCTTTCTACTGTATGTGGAGGGGGGAGGGGAGTAAAGATATGCCACCTAGCCATTTTGTGTGAATTCCATTAAAACGTGCTTTTCTAGTTTTAACCTCTCATAGGTGGTAACGACAGATCAGAAAGTCGTTTGGCTTACGTATGTTTCAACAAAGGATAGCTTTAATATTAAAGGCTTAA
Organism: Deroplatys truncata; assembly: GCA_030765065.1. NCBI lineage: Eukaryota > Metazoa > Arthropoda > Insecta > Mantodea > Mantidae > Deroplatys > Deroplatys truncata. The sequence continues at coordinate 11,663,993 of CM060982.1, read as the reverse complement.
GCTATATGTATGGACAGGGCTTTAACACTTACATAAAATGGAGAGTAACTAGCAATAAAGATAACTTCACTACGTTTAAATTAGACAAGTATCTCGTATATTGACAAAGAAAGTTATTTCTTACAAACCATTATGTAGTGCAAGGGTCTGAAAGGTGAATTGGATTTCGAATTCTCATATGTCTAGGCTGTAATTTCAAATACGTATATTCCAAACATGGTCCTCATTAGACATCATAAATTTTCCCTCTGACTTTATAAATTATGCAGACTTCTTAAGCTGAAAGAGTAACAGGATTACATTCGAAAAGGCGAATCGAATTTTCGAGTATTCCTGCTTGAGTTAACACAGTGATGTAAGCATAGCGTTATGACATGTTATGTCGAGGCTTAGTGTTTGAATTTGGCTACCTAAAGGTGTTTTATTCTGGAATTTCCCTTCATTCTTAGGTACTACATCAGACAGCTCGGGCATTTAGGTAGTATGCAATTCATTTTATTCATTCGTCGTATGACGTTATTTATGAGGTTAAAAGATTAAGTTAAAAAAACGAAGGGAAAAAAAGTCCCTGATTGTAATCTTTCACACCTTCCATTTAAGATTGAACTCGATGAAGAAACGGTAGATCAAGTAACAGAACACAGATAAGACGCGTAAATCTGAGATTGGAATAAGGTTTCTTGTAATGGATTCGAATACTGATGCAGCATTTAAAGCACTATACTACCCATTACTAGTATCTGTAGTCATTAGTCTGTTTGTTGCTATCTCGTGCAAATGTTTCTGATCTTCTCAGAGCCTTGTCAATATACACTACCATAGAAACCGCCTTCTTTCCGAATTCTAGGATATAGGATGTGTTTATCAGAGGGGGACACCTCGCGCAATGCGACCAGCTTGATCTAATGTGGCTGCACCACCCGGGAGGCAGGGATGAAGTGAAGGAGCCATAGGAGGTTTAAGACCGCAGGCAGACAGGTCCTCCACAGAGACGCGCAGAAGTCCCTAATATTTCCGGTTTGAACACCCGCGCACCATTAAAGGCAAAAAATCCCCAGAAAGGGTGACAAAGCAACCCTAAAGTCAAACTGAACACACATAAAACATCACTTTCTCTGAGTTTTCTGAATTTAGTTTACTGTTTCACACATAAAATAAATGGACACGTATTACATATTTTGCGGAAAATCAAGTTATTTTGGAATTTACAGGGTACTTAACATTTTTTATACGCGCACAACGTTACATAAAAGTAATTTATTCTCGGAACACAGAATGGTCAGGGATACGAACAATACATCGTTTTGCAGATAGAAACACATGATTTTCCTTATATAAAATACTATTCTTTCGCAATAGAAAATAATCACTTTTTTAAGTATGAATATTTTAAACCGCAATATCATATTTAACCACTTAATATTAAAATCTGGAAAAAAAATACAGGAGGAATCTGTGATATATTTTGTTTTAAATCTGTTAATGTCAGGATGGCATCTACCTTAGAAGTATGGTTTTAAACAGCTTATTTGTGTTAGCACGTAGGATTTTTAGAACATAGACTGCTGAGAGCCTAGCACTGCAGCAGCTCGCTGCGCCGGCCGATGCGTTCCGTGATAGGCTATCATTTCCGGTGTTGGGTGTAGCTTAGCAACTGGAATCTGATATTCTATACAGCCTCTCTCCGTGTTTCATTTTAAATGTTACTTTGTTCAGGGTTTTTGTTAGAAGTTCATTCTTAGCTTTGTGATTTCTGATAGTGCATACTGAGTGAACTGAAGAAACGTAGACTATTGCTTCAATTCATTTAATGTTTCCAAGCATAATACAAGGCAGAAATCAATAGGCTTAGTTGCCTGCAATATGGTTACAAATTTAAAAAATGGAGAACTTAACTTTCTCACCAAATCTAAAACTGTGCGATGCGTGTCGAAGAAAGAAAACCAAAGTACCAACCACTGATAGCACTGATTGTGTGCTACAGAGTGGCAATGCCGTGAATAATCCAGAAGTGGTTTTGAACATAGTGACCATCGTAAGGCAAGAAAGTGATCCCTGGTACCTTAGAGCTAAATTCATTTATTCCATCAACCAGTAAGCAATAATAACCAATGGTATGCACTTGAGCCTGAAGGGGAAAAAGTGCACATTTAAATTGTAGTTAAGTTGCCTCTCATAAAGTTGGAATGTTACTCAACTGTATGCCAAATTGAATAAACTAGTGCAATTAAAGTGCTGTGAACAGTTGACAAGGCATCCAATGACAGACTGCTGCTGCTGCTCAAATCCCGCTTTCTAAGTTATTTTATTTAACTATACAGGATCCCATCTTTGTTTTATGTGAATATATGCAAAAACCTACAAGGAATTTATTTATAATTTTTATAGAAATTTAAACTTGCAGGTTAATTATTGGATTTTAAAAATTAATTTAAATAGTTAATTATATCCATTATAATAAATATTAAGTAACAGCTTTGCATTGCACTTTATAACATAATTTTATCACGTATCGCCTGTGAGAGAGTCTAATTTAAAGGTAGAGAAATGTGCCGCTTTTCACAAGTTGGATTGCGCAATATGTCTTACAATATTGCGATTTAAAAAATAAGAATTAAAAACATAATTCTCTTTGTTTTTGTAATCCACGGACAAAAGTTTAAGTGAATCGGAGACATGATGGTCAGATTTTGTGAAAATTTGTGCGACTTGACGTGGAATGACTCACGGGCGGGACAACGCACGTGGAGAAATTTTTCCAACGCGCAAGCATCCACGCCATCTGCCCGGCACCGCCAGCATCGCAGGACCTGAAAACACACTGGAAATGCAAAAGAGGAGATGAAATGAGAGGAAATGGGCGAAGGAAAAATCGTGGTAGAAGACACCACAGGTGGTCAGGGGAAAACCACGAAAAATCCCTAGTCGGAGTGGGACATATCGGGAATCGAACGCGGGACCTCCCGAATATGCGGTCACAGACTTTGCCGTCTGAGCCATCCCGCTTCATCACGCGTGTCTATGTCTGGACTACAATATAAGCGAAAGCAAAACAGAGAAACATTTTATTCTGTAAACATCCTTTAAACCTTATCGCTGCTCTTTTCATTATAACCGAATTTTAAATACAGCTTTCCTGATTGCATTACTTTACACTTTACGGTGTCCTCAGCTTTCAACATCATCTCTTCTTCCATTGAGAAATGTCTCACACTATCAGTAAGACATTCACGTGGCCCTTTCCTCACACAATAATGCCTTAAATGGTTTGTTAAGTGAGGCATCCAATGGTTGTGGCTGGCTAATAGTGTACCGCCCCGGAAACACAGCTGTGTGTGTTCAGGGCCCTTCACACTTGCTCAATGTCTGCGATAATTAGTGTACATTTTTATATTCCCTGAATATTTTAAAAAGAAACAAGGAGAGAGAGTCTGGTATAGGTATATATGCAATTCTAACGAATATGTTTGTAGAAAAAAATTATATATTACTCAGCAGTTACACACTTTATTTTAATGTTTTCGTGTTTTATATCAACAATTAAAGTCAAATGCTAATTTCCTCCGTTTTTATTTTAACAGAAGAATATAATAACCTAGTTTACATACATTATATTAGGTGTCCAGAAACGGGTAATTTAACTTTTTTGCAAGTTTTAAAGATTTTCCCGACTTTTAATTAGCGTTTCTTAAAAAATATAGATATTCAAAGCATGCAATAATTATTGATTAAATTATTATTCGGAAAGTTAAACTCCCTTATGACAACCTAGGTCTACAAAAATGAATATCAGTTAACGACTGCTCAAATGAGCCGGGGTCCAAAAATAGAGTTACCCGATGTCTGTTTCTTCAGGATAAACGGAAACCCTGGTAAAACTTACCCCTCCTGAGAGTGGAACGAGGGACCCCGGAATGATGCGTATAATATTATTATTATTATTATTATTATTATCATCATCATCATCATTATTAATGTTAGCCAATATGAGTGAAAAACTCTACTGCACCTACCCAAGGCGTTAACCAAAAGCTAGTAACTCTTCGAGAATAAGAAATTGCAATCAATAGGTTGGGATGAACTGAGTACAGAGGAAACAGTTTTGTAGATAAGAGACTTAGGTATGCAGAAATGATGAGTGAAAGGAATGCTGTGATGCTCAAATGAGTCAGGGGTCCCCATTTATCTTATGCCCGCGAAAATACTCTTATCCAGGATCTCACTCCAACTGAAATTTGAACTGAGGTATTCCGGAAAGCTAGACAAACTACTGTATACCACGGTGGTGGGTAAAAATGCTTTCCGTAGCCATGGTGCTATCTCAGCGGCAACGTGGCTTGACAATAATAATAATTCTATTGTCATTCTTTTTAATCGGTCCTAAAGCTCGCTAGTCTAAAACACACCACTGAGCCTCCTCCGTTATGGATAAAGCACCAACCTGTGCGTGTCCTCTATGGGAGAAATGCCCGTTTTCAATTTTTATTTTAGGAAATACGGTAATGAATTTAAATAACTTGAAACAATCGTAGAAACTATAGTGTAAGAACTGATCGTTTGGCATTCACTTAGCCAATGAAATTCACCCAATGGTTTTACCGACGAGGATGTTGCTAATCATGGTAATACAACTCTAATATAGAGTCTCCTAAAGTTGAATTCATACAGTATGTATATACTTGTTTGTTTTTTTCCGAAGATACGTATTAACGTTTTTATATGTTAAACGTAGTCCCAGTTTAATACCTTACATTAAATAAAGCTATCTTTTTGTAATAGTGTTTAACGACCATTCTTGCTACATACGGGACCACAGGCGATGGATACTGATCATATATGAAATTAAATTATAATTATGGAACAACATTTGGGCCAGGCCTAAGTTTACGGTATCGCCCCGGCATTGTAAATTGAATTACTGCTAGTATTTAATTCATTTCCGTAATTTTTTTCTTTCTTTTTTCCCGAAACCCCATGCCACGCTTTAGACATCTAGTAGTATTAAGTTAGTTTTAGTTCCTTGAAATGCATACACTTTGTGATATTATTATCAAACCAAATAACATCTGCCTGTCTATATATGAAGCTGTAGCATACCAATCTAAACTGCTCAATTTCTACATCGTCGCAAAAATAATAAATTTTAAAACGACTTCGTTAATTGCAAAATATTTGTACAGCATGCGTCGATATCACAGTAATTCGTTGTTTTAAAGTTCTTAGCCACCTACATTATTATTGCAGTCAAACACAGGAAAGTGTTTATTTACCATTGGCACGTTGATCACTGTGCTGGTAACCAGTTACTAAATGTTTATCCGCTAAACAAAAGGATGGTACCTACCTCAAGCTTAAGGGGATAGGCTGGTCAAATTTTTATAAATTTTCATGTAAAATAGAATTACTTTTTTGTTTTATCTGAACACCCCAATTCTTGCTATAAATTTTGGTGTAACACACAATGGTGGTTACCCGTCAAATCAGTTGCTTTTTAAATGTCTGCACAGTGGGTGTGGCCCTGTTCGGTGGGAGAGAGTGCTTCATTGTTGGAAAACATGGTGGTTGTATGCATACAACAGTCAAAAATGTACCAAAAGCAGTTATTCCTCTCTATAGTGGACTAGCACACGAATTTCTTCTTGAAAGACGTATGGAAGCAAAGACTCAAAATTCAAACGAATCGTCACAATCATACTTTGGTCAAAGTATCCTAAAACTAAATTTGTTCATAGACACCGAATCGAATTAGCTGTTCGAAAGGCAGTGACACAATATGATTCTGCATTATATTCTGTTATAGAACTACAGAAAGAGAGTGGCCTGTCACCAGGTAAAACCGTGCGATTCAAGTACTTGAAAGTTTTAGAAAAACACAATTTGACTTACTTCCTATACCATTCTCAGTAAAAATGTTGATGCAGTTTCTGCAAACTTACAGTTAAGATCATTAACCTACAATGTGACAGAGAACTGAAAGACAAGTTTAATAAGAAAGTGAACTTGTTGGTTTTTTGCCAATCTTTTCCTTGTTTACGATTTCCTGGCCTAAAACCCAGCTAAAAGTTTGTGCCTTTTCGTTGCTACGTGTATATGTGAGCAGCTCTTTTCTGGTTTGAAAAGACAACCAAGTAACCTGCTTGATGAAAATCTGAAGGCAGCACAGAATATCACCCCAAATACTCAGAGGCTGGTCAAGGGAAAACTTCGGAACAAAAAATAGAACACTAATTCAAGTTATACTTTTATTCTATTTTGCTCTATGATTGCTATAAGTTGCTTCAATTATTTCTGAGCAAGTATAACTTACGTTGTTCTGTTTATATTATTTGCCTTGGATTTTGTATTTTAATACATAATGTTGTTCCTGTTATGTTAAGTGTTTATCAATTAAACGTGGAAGCATCGTTTCTGTTTAATTCCTTCTGATTAAGTTACTGTTTATAAAGTAATTGTATTAATAAAATGAATAAACAAATAGAGAGAACATTTTCTACTGCAAGTGTAACGTACAACTTAGTGGGATAAACGTTTTGACAAATTGTAATAAGTATGTCTATAATTCCATGCTTGTTCTTTGTAATACTATAAATATAAAATACTGTATCACCACTATTAGACTTTCGCGTTAGATAATTTGACCTGCTGTGTGTTTATTTCCTTTTACAATATAGCACGCCACTGACGCAACCCAAGAGCCACACTAAGGACGGTATGCACCATGTAAATGTAAAGTAAATTGCTTTCGAAGTAACGTTTACTAAAGAAGTTCCCACTACGGAAGTAGGTTACTACGGGAGCAATTTGCTCCGGAAGTAACGGTGGAGAGCTCAATTACAATTTACTCTTTTAGTTACGACTACGAAAGTAAGAGTTCATTACTCCCGGAGGTATTCTTTTGTTTGCGCGATTTACTTGATGCGAACATGAATAAGGTTATGTGCGATAGGAAAAGGGGAGAAACGTCAGCGGAAAAGATGAATGTTTGCTGGTAGTGATAAAGAAATTTAATTTAAACAATATGAATGTAAAAAACGTGTTATAAACATGCTGGAAAGTCGTGATTGACGAGTTTAATAACTCAAGAACACGAATAACGTACTGAAGAACAGCTTAAAATTCTGAAAACAATGTTTCTAATCTTCATTTTGCATCGCAGATCACTTGCGTGTTGATGGAGAAATACTCTTTTTGATTTCTGAAAAATTCACCATATTCACGGATGGGTAGAAAATAGTAATATGCATGCAGTCAATTCCACACACAATGTGTGGGAAATCTGTAAAAGGGAAGAAGAATTGCCTTTTATTTTCTGAACACTCGTGTATATTTATATGTGTACGTACCTTGCTCTTAACCTCAAAAGCGGTCTGACAACGCAATGAAATACACGACCAGCAGACGCGTGGTGAACGTTTATTCTTAAGATCGCCTGTAATACAGGGATTACGATGAACTTTATTTAACATGACATGAAAATGCTGATAAACTAAAGGTATAATTGGCATGCACTTAACGTAATGCGAATGACTCTTGATTGGTAGTTCTTTTATTACTTCGAGCTAGTGCCGATTACTTCTAATTACCATGTGAAATCAAACTTGACGTAACGGGAAGGAAAAGTTTGACATTGCCGAGCTTTTAAGTTACATCGCGTTAAGTCAATTCTAAATATATTCATTTAATGCAGTGTAAGACTGTCACATCGTAATCCCGGCTCAAGTATCTGAAATATTCCGGCACGAAACAATCATAGGACGCATAACAATAATTGCAGTTTGGATTATAGAGCTGAATTTGTGTCCGAGTTTTGCTCAAATGTTCTTCAAGCAGGTTCAAAAGGCGTGTATAAGATGTTTTCCTAATACCGAAATGTTCATTGAGCTTTCTCTCTCTCTGTATAAGTATCATATGCTTCTCGCATACCACTATCGCATTCCCATTGTTTTCTTCGTCGAGTTCATCAACGTGATCTAAGTAATCCATGAACACGTTAAAAGTACCTTCCTCCAAATACGATACGGTATTCTAGTTCAATCGACAGGTTAGTTACTCCATCAGGTCGCAAGAGTAAATTCAAACCTATATTTGTGCTCTATTTAATTCCGTAGTAACATACTACATGACGGTGCTCTCCGACATTTACTTCTGCGGTAATTTAATCTGGGAGTATTTGAAAGGAGTAAAATTCTTCGGAAGTAGTTTACTCTCGTATGAAAGTCGCCGAGTGTTGATTTGAATAGTAGTTCATTACGAAAGTAGAGCTAGCTCCAGGTTGGTGCACGCCGCCCTAAGACTAAGCCAACGTCGAGCAAGAGCAGAGCTCGTTCGGGCAAACCCTGCCGATGTCCGGCATACGCTGAGCACAAGGACGCGGCTTCAAGACTCTTAACCGATAAAATTCTTGCAGAGAAGGCCTGGAAGCGTGTATCTGCAATCATGAAGGGTAGGATTGCAGTGGTTGCTGGTAAGAAGAAGAGATGTGGCTTTTATCCTCTGATACCGATCATTGCAGCTTTAGGTGTTGCGGCTGGAGGCGCTGCTCAAATTGCCTCTGCTGCCAATAAAAAGGGCTGCTGATATACAGCTTGCAGAAGTCGTTAGACATAGTATGGAGATGGAGTCTAAAGGAAGAGGACTTCCGAAGAGAAAGAAGAGAAGAAGGGCAATGATTCCTATGATGACCACTTTGGCTGCTGCTTCTAAAATTGCCAGAAGCATTAAAAAAGAGAGCTAAAGCTAAAGATTTAAAGAAGTCACAATCTCAGGAAGAGGACTGTACTACAAATATCGGAGAAAGCCCCGTGTGACGTTGATATCGGGCTATATGCTAGACGTTAAAATTTATCTTATTTTAGAGGCGTATACATGATTGAAAGCTACCTTAAAAACCCCATTTCAAAGAGAGGTTTGTTGTAAATCTTGACACATCTGAAAATAAAGGGACACGCTGGGTTGCTATAAGGGAAGGTGTGATGTAGGTACATATTACTTTGATAGTTTTGGTAACTTGAAACCATCTCATGATATTGAGAACTGCCTACAATGCGTTAAGACCGAGATATCAGAATTTCAATTCAATCTTCTGCAGACACCTGTGGCTGCAATTTCTGTTAATATAATAGCTGCTACATTGTTAAGACGAGCTGTACAGTTACTGTGAGCGGATCAGACTCTTATATTGCAACATAACTAAACCTTATTCTACAGCTAGATTCTTCAGGACATTATGAGATAGCACTCAATTTTGAAACTTTCAGCTCAATACCGAAATTCAATGAAAACAATAATCTATTGTACTCGTAATGGTAAATCTGAAACTATTGAAATTCTTCATGGAATCTATGAGATTGCTGATATCGTACATTTCTCAAGGATAAACTGCTCCTGCTCCTTCTGCTGCTACCATTACTACTACTACTACTACTACTACTACTACTACTACTACTACTACTACTACTACTACTACTACTACTACTACTACTACTAATAATAATAATAATGATAATAATAAATAATAATAAAACACCTAATAACAATACCAAGATTAAATGTCCTTATGCAACGTATTTTTTCTAAGGACAGATTTATAGGTTTGCTCTTAGGATTCGTTGACACTGAAGTCATTCTTGCTGGTCTAGTGTCCGAATCTGACGATCTTGTTAATGTATTTGAAGTATCATACGAAATAAGTGCAGTATTGCAGCAGTTCTTTCACTGGCGGTAAAAAGGACTACTAGATTTCCCACTCTGTTCCACAAGAATATCGCATCTCTCAAGAACCACCACCATCACCAATCCTATATATCTACCCATTGTAGATTCACAAACTATATAGATCAGATCACGACTCGTGTGGTTAACCAACATGGCAGGGAGATCAACATCAGAAACGAAGTTATAACTAAAGATTCCTCATAAGATATAATGGCAATAACATTTAAAAGGCCTCACATATTACAAAAGACCATGCATAACCCATTTGAGACATGCTGTGTCTCCGGATCGTTGAGGTAATATACGCTAACCAAAAGTTCCTCTAGAGACTAGGCTACAACGTGCTATAATGGATATTCTAAACGTGACTGAAGTTCCCACCCTTTGCCGACAAGATCACCAAGGAATCGCAACTAGCAATCGAGAATAGGTTGCCCAGCTTTACCTGGGCGGAGTGTAAAATCGTCGCAGTACCTAGCCACAACGCGGCTTTACCTGTGCGATATAATAGATTCAAGCTTCAAGGTTTATGTATTGAGATGCAAAATACCTGGGGCCAGTACATCAGACCTGGCTTACAGGAAAAGATTAAACATTTGTGTTATAATTGTTGGGCTTCTATGGCTTAGTCTTTTAGTTTGTCCGTAACCCATATGGTTGCCCTCTATGGGCGGCCGAGAACAGCTACGTTCGTGCCATTAAGTGTTTATTTCACACTTTTATTAGGCCCTTTTTCTCATATTTACATATTTACAATTTTTATACATATATACACACCGATTCATACTTACCCATTCGCACTCACACTCATACAGCTTCTTTCACCCTCACTATTTACACTATGTACAGCTTCAGATGGCACTAGTGTGCCGTGCGGTCACTGCCCGGTGGATGCGTTGAGGTGGCGGCCCCTGCAGTGGTATGTGCGTGGCCGTGAGCCGGTTTTGTGGGCGCGCGGAGCGGCAAGCGGCAGATTGTTGCTAAAGGATCTTTATTCGCTTATGTTTGCGGTGCCTGGGCCGCTCCCGATGTTGGATATGAGTGTGTTATTGTGTATTCTGATGCGCGCCCACGTGGTAGTAGCTCGCCTATGTATGGCCTCAGAGATGGAAGGCATGTTAAGTTCTTGGTGGATGTTGAAGTTTGAAAAAAGTATTGGAGGACGGAGTAGTTTTCTGAGTGCTATGTTTTGTACTGTTTGTAGCTTCTTTAGAACAGTTTCTGTGGCGTTTGCCCAGGCCACGCACGCATAAAGTAGTGTCGATAAGAGGAAGGATTTGTAAAGTATTATCTTTGAGTGGGTCTGTACTTCCTTACTTCTGAAGACGGGGGCGCATATCTTTAAACGTTGCCGCCCTCTATTGGCTGTATCTGTGAGGTGGGCGTTCCAGGAGAGTCGGCTATCTAATGTGACTCCCAAGTACTTCACTTGCTGGCGACAATGCAAGATTTGACTACCGGCCGTGAGGTCCATGGCCGGAAGGTTCAGCTTCTTTGAGAAGTAAATAAGCTGACACTTGTGTGCGTTAATTTGGATTTTCCGGTCCTGTAGCCATGAAAGGAAGCGGTCAGTGTACATGGCGACCTTGCATCGGGCGTCCACGGGGAAGTCATTTGTATATAGATTCGTCAAAATTCGCAAGCTTTTATATCTTGAGTCAGCGGGAGCTTCGCTTCCTGTGCTGCCATTGGCTAAATTCTGGTGAATCACCTAAGCGGACAAGCGCTCAGGTGACGACCATGCCCAATGCTGCTTAACTTCAGCAACCGCTTGCATGGTTGTGAAAATAAGCAGGCTACTTGACAGCGAAGCGTGATAGGATGTAGGTATAGGATTTAGGGTTTACCAAGTTAAGAGCAGGGCGGGTCATTGCTGAATGGTCACTCATCCAGCTAGTGACCAAGCCGAATGTTGCTTAACTTGGGCTAGTCAAGTAGTCTGTTCGGCGAGTCGCCGCTGGAGGGTCACTTTTCCAACTAGCGACCAAGCCCAATGCAGCTTAACTTGGGGAAAGTGCGTGGATTGGTAGCCCTTACGCAGTCAGTCCCATGGTGTCCTTGGGTAGACGGTAGCTCTTCCTGCTACAGTAAAGTTTTCCAGTAATGCCAAAGCGTTCATGCCACTCGTACAATGAAATTCGTCTACATATGAATGCACAACCATAGACAGAAAAAAAATCCAGGAATTACAACTATGCGAAACTATGCAGCCCTCAACCCTATGGAACTAACTCCATTGCTGAATGCTGGGTGGGCTTATCCAGATGACGAGGTCGATATATAAATATATATATACTAGTGTATGCACGAATGGAGCTTTCAATGCTATAGTACTCTTCGGCAAACGAGCTTCAAAGCGACCAATTAGACTTCTTCTTTGGCAGCAACAGCAGCGGCGCCCCTAGCGGAGACTGGCATTGCGCACCGGACCCCTTCTAGCCTTGTCCCCCTTGGCAAGAAACGCTCAAGATCCCAGTCACCCGGGCAGGGTCCGCCTGAGCCCAAAGGAGGACAGCAGTGGGCATTTTTACCATCTAGCTTGCCTCCTAGAGGAAGCTCGTCGACTTTCCTCATCGATCCTTCCCCTTACTTCTCAACCGACGCCCAAGCGCTTTGTTCTCATAAGATTCAAAGGTCCTAACAAATTGTATATAGACTTCAGTTGGAGAGGAAGGTAATATTAAATTAACCAGAATAGAATGGAGAATGTCTGAATGTCTTTCTGATGCTCAGGGGGTTAAGAATCATAAAATTGTGAAGGCTGATAATCCTTTACATAGTGCCTTTCGATACATGGACCTTCATATCCAGCCTACTATATCCTTCACATTGAATTTGCAACAACATCGAAGCTTGAAAAACGTGCTTCGTTATAGTGAGAGCGCAGACTGCAAGATTTGACGAATCCTACCAAAAACATTTTAAAAATTCGACCACTGCATCATTACCAATCTGAGACTATTCCCAAATAGTGAGTGTTATGCCTATCATGGATTGAACTTGGCCTTTAGAAACTTAAAGATTGCATCTCTATATAAAATGCTCTGCAAAATTCAAAGCTCCTGTTATGACAGACACAATTATCCTCTCTTGAAGAGAAAGGATTGTCTTCAGCGTGCACCGATATCGTCACAGACTTTTCTCATCATCCCGAAGAAACTGTAAATGGAGCCGTTAACATCAGATTTGAAATTCAAGCATCTGCAAATATCCCTGCCTAGACATCACTATATTGTTTAATGATAATCATGCATGGAAAAGTTTTACCTTCATGTGATGCAGACAAGAAAGAAATGATCGCTATATAGTGGCATTAAGTTCCATGTTTTTTCAGTTACATTGGGAAAAGCAACTGAAGGTTGGCAGTACCTAAAAACAAGCATTAAAAATTCAAGCCAATAACAAGGAATATGTCGGAAACGGCTGATGCCACACAAAATAATAATAATAATAATAATAATAATAATAATAATAATAATAAATGAAATAGATAAATTGTGTGTTTTAAAGAAATTACATTTTTTGTATAGTAGTGTTTGCCATCTCTTACGATTTACCAGATATATCTACAGCGTTATGCAAAATAGATTTCGAGTGGAGGTATTCACGAGTTATTCACAGAAGTTCTAAGATACACAGCTGATTTGCCATATAAATATACACTGGTGTGCAAAACCTAAGAACGAAAGTAATCTTCGCATGCTGTGACACTGCCAAGTAACATATCTCGATGAAACTTGAATCATATATAGAGGGAATGCTACGGTATGCTACAGTAGGCAACTAAACGAAATATGCAATGAGACGAAAAACAATGCCACTTTTATTCATAGACTACATTAGCTACACTAAAGTCAATACGACATATGATGGCTCTCTAGATTTACAGAAACAGATACATGGTGCTTAAAGGGTGTATGATCACCACGAACAGCAATGCATGCTCTGCATCGTGCTCCCATGCTGACCACAAGGATGGTAAACAGTTCTTGTGGTAGGGCGTCCCATTCCTCCACCAGCGCTGTTGACAACTGTTGGATGGTCGTTGGTGAATGTGGATGTGCTGCAATGCGTCTCCCCAAAGCATCCCACACGTGTTCGATGGGATTTAAATCGGGGGAACGGGCAGGTCAGTCCATTCGCTGAATATCCTCTCGTTCCAAGAGATCCTCCACCTACGCTGTTCGATGCGGTCGCGCAATGTCATCCATAAAAATGAAGTCAGGCCCGACTGCACCCCTGAAAAGACGCACATGGGGAAGGAGTACAGTATCAAAATAACATTGTCCAGTGAGCGTACCGTGTTCAAAGATTTGGAGGTCGGTGCGCCCATGCAACATTATGCCTTGTCCAAACCATAACACCCGGACCACCAAAACGATCATCTTCAAGGATGTTCCTGGGATCATTGTGTTACCACCTCTCGCCAGATGAGAGTACGTCGAGAATCACTTTTTAGACTGAATCTGAGGAGCACGCGACCCCATTCCTCGTTGGCCCAATTTTGATGCTCTTGGGACTATCGCAAACGGTGCCGCCGATGTGCGGATGTTAATGGAACAGAACGTACTGGCCGTCGGGCAAAGAGACCACCTCTGTGTAGTCGCCGTGCCACTGTGTATCGTGAGATTGCGTGACTAGCTGTCTTGTTAAATGTGGTTGCAATTGCACCCGCTGTTTGGCGTGTATCCCTTCTTGCCTGTTGCACAATGTAGCTGTCATCTGCTGCTGTAGTTGACCGTGGTCGACCACCACCTCTCCTTGGGACAGCAGTGCCTGTGGTTTGGAAGGTTCCCCATGCACGTGAAACAATGCTGTGAGCAATTCCAATTTCCTGAGCAACACTCGTCACACTTCACCCGTCTTCCAGTTTCCCGATGATTCTTCCCTGTGTGAAGTCATCCAAATGGTGTCTACGGGCCATGTTGCAATGAAGAACACCACTACAGTACACCCCAACAGCTCGCTATTTGCCACACACCGTCTTGTCCTGTTTCGTCAACTGCCCCGTGTTGCGGGACCAGACCCATTTGGCACTATAGGCTCGCTACACTCACGCCACGTGCCGTCAAGCTTTCTGTGAACGTGTGAGAGACCTCTGGCAACATGCTTCCGCACCTTCATCTACTTCCACCAAGTAGTTAATTTGTTATGTTACTTTACCCATCTCTTCCTTAGGTTTTGCACACGTGTATTAAGTGTACCTATGGTATTCTAATCCAAATCGTTAAGAGCCATTAATGAGAAAATACAAGTTACTGAAAAATTGTCCATGTAAGCAGTAGTTCTAAGCGGTGGGATTTTGTTGAAAATCTTCGTGTAGCATCCTTGGAATTCGCTGAAATTAAATAGCAAGTTAATTTTAGTCAACCTTTTATTTTTGAGTTACTCTGTTCACAGACACGTGGACGGACGCACGCACACACGCAGGCTTTTTTTTCTAAAACTCTGATGTGTTACATTCACGTGACTGTCTATCCACTAACATTTATTATTATATTGCTTCGCAAACTAATCTCCTATCCACTTCAAGTTATTTGAAATAAACTTTTACATAATTAATTGCCTTACACTTTTGGTTATAAGTAGAAAGGAGGTTGGCCCCATAACTCAATCGGTAGAGCACCTGTCTATTGTGCGAGGGGTCTCGGCGTGGAGAGGGAATTTTTCTCTAAAAATGTCTCATTCCAGAAAAAACTCGTGCGAAATAATTGCGTGTTTCAAGGAGATTTACGTTTTGTGCAGTGCATTTTAAGTTTACCACTTCTGTATAAAACTGTATAAAATTTCTTCCGAATAAAGAGAACTTCTTAAGACTACTCTCCGAAAATTCTCCACCACATTTTATAGCAATTTAAAAAAAAAATCTGATGTGTTACACCCACATGACTTTCTCTACTCTTGTACAAACTATTTTTACAAACGCTTATTCTCCATATGCTTCATGTTAATCGAGATATCGAGATGTCAATCTTATTGCTAATTTTCTTGCAGATGCAAAGGGAATATGGTAGGTTATAAGCGATAGTCAAATATTTAAAGCGCTGGTTGCTATGTGGCGCATTCCATTCTCTTTGCATGTCCAGGACATAAAAAATGAATAACGAATTTGAGAAAAAGTATATTAGAAAATTTAAGGGAATAACCAGCAATATCTCGAAAACAGTTCACTCAACAACAAAAATGTATATGACATAAATTGTGTATTTTAACGCGATCTACATTTTTTGTGTAGTAAAATTTTGTCTATCTCTTATGGTTTACCAGTAAACCAAAAGTCGTTCACAATGAAGAATACTTTTGGAAACATTCCCAGAAAATTCGAGATATACATTTCATTTCTCATGACAATATCTTAAACATATGATATTTTAATCAAAATCGTTAGAGCCATTTTTGAGAAAATTCATATTTTCGAAAAATGTTCCATGTAAAGGGTATTCTGGGGTGGGGGATTTTCTTGAAAACCTTCGTGTCGCATCTCTGGAAGATACCGAACCTAAATACCAAGTTTGGTGTTTATCCGACTGTTCGTTTCTAAGTTATGCTGTTCACAGACAGACAGACACAGACACACAGACACACACACACACGCGCGCGCGCGCGCGCATGTTTCCAAAAATGCTTTTTTTGGATTCAGGGGGTCTCAAAACATTTATTTCCGGTGAAATCTCGGTAACGAATTTTTGGGTGGAATACAATACTTCCCCTACTTACTATACGTAGTAGAGAAAGTAAAAAGTAATACATTTTGAGCAATTTTCCAGTAAAGGCTATTTTGAGGTAGGTTGATCTTCATGAAATATATGTGTCGAATTTCTAGAAAATACTGAATTTAAATATCATGTTTGGTATTTATCCAACAGTTCCTTTTTACTTTCTCTACTACGTATAGTAAGAAGGGGAAGTATTGTATTCCACCCAAAAATTCGATACCGAGATTTCACCGGAAATACATGTTTTGAGACTCCCTTAATCCAAAAAAAGCATTTTTGGAAACATGTCCGTATGTGTGTCTGTGTGTGTGTGTGTGTGTGTGTGTGTGTGTCTGTGAACAGCATAACTTAGAAACGAACCGTCGGATAAACACCAAACTTGGTATTTAGGTTCAGTATCTTCCAGAGATGCGACACGAAGGTTTTCAACAAAATCCCCCCACCCCAGGATACCCTTTACATGGAAGATTTTTCGAAAATTTTAATTTTCTCAAAAATGGCTCTAACGATTTTGATTAAAATATCATACGTTTAAGATATTTTTATGACAAATAAAATGTATATGTTGAATTTTCTGGGAATGTCTCCAAAAGTGTTCTTCATTGTGAGCGACTTTTGCATAACTGGTAAACCATAAGAGATAGACAAAATTTTACTACACAAAAAATGTAGATCGCGTTAAAATACACAACTTATGTCATATACATTTTTTTGTTGAGTGAACCATTTTCGAGATATTGCTTGTTATTCCCTTAAATTTTGCAATAATTTTCTCAAATGGGAATTCGTTATTCATTTTTTTTCTTGGATATGCAAAGAGTATTAATCTGTGGCAAAGGGAATGCTGCTGCACCTAGCAACCAGCTATTAAGAGATATGTATGTGCTTAAAGGCTACTGTATTTCTATATTGCCCTTGTAAATATATATTCCCCTTACATCTACAAGAAAATTAGCAATAAGATAGAGTCTGCAAATGTTTATCTCGATTAACATGAAGTAGATGGAGAATAAGCGTTTGTAAAAATAGTTTGTACAAGAGTAGAGAAAGTCATGTGAGTGTAACACATCAGATTTTTTAGTTATTTCTGTATCTTTTTTTATTCAAGGGCCTCAAAACATGTATCTCCGGTGCAATCTCGTCATCGAATTTTAAAATAAAATGCGCTTCCTCTATCTACTAGGTACGTGGTAGAGAAACTACTAAAAATGCGAAAAGCTTGAAAAATTCAAACCAATAATAATGGATATGACGGAAATGTCTGATGCCACAAAAAGGATTTGAATTAATTCTAAAGATATTTGCAGATTTTGTGTTTCGACTTATCTCTTTAGGTTTCCCCTTATACACAATTCCTTCCGAATGAAGAGGGCTTTACAGGCTATTCCACAAAATACAGGATATACAGTTTATTTGCCTGTAAATAACTTAAATATGTATAGTGTATTAATAAAAATGGTTAGACCATGTTTTGGAAAAAATAACGAATATTTTTCCATGTAAAAGGTAGTTTGGGATATGGGGATTATCTTGATAATCTTAAATACTACGTTTGATATTTATCCGACATGCAGACGCACGTGCGTGATTTTACTCAAGTGGACACACAACATACATTTCCGGCGAAATCTTGTCAGCAATTTTTGGGTGGAATATAACACTTGATCTGTGTATTAAGTATGTTGTAGAGAAACTAATACGAGATATTCCGGGTAAACAAACAGCAAGACCGTGGTGGAACGTTATGAATGAGGAAACAGTTAAGTGCTGGGATGAGCAGTGTGAGAAAATTGTACAGGAAGGGCGTGGTGAAGATAATTTGGGTAGGAAGAAGTAGACACGGCAACACCGGAATTCCTTTAACCCCATGCTTGCCACAAAGAGCACCCGCCAAGCACCAAGGTCAGGTTTGACGTGTACAGGTACCACAGACCACATCGGCTACGGATTCGATGCCGGAAACTCCTTTTCCCTATTTATCGAGGCTGCAGAATGGATCATCTGCATAGTTGCAGCAAGCCTTCAGGGACCACTCATGAGCGCAATTAAATTAGTGTCGTCTCCTGTGAACCTAGGTAAATTCAGAATCACATATGTCCTGCAACACTCGTGCTTTCAATTCCGTTTTTATGTTATTTTCCGGAGTTACGATGAGCTGCACTTCTTTAACGAGGATGCAAATATTAAGCGGCTAGTGGAAGCAGGAGTTGTATTGTTATTAAACAGTACACATTGGTGATTAAGTAAACTTGCATCAAAGCCGGAAAAAAGTATCTGGTGATACATTCATATGAATCACTATCGTTGATATGTACACATATAGCTTCTATAAACCATCGTTAACGGTTAACTTTCGTTACACTTTCCATTGTAGCTACAGGGGGGATACAAGAAACAAAGCGTTGTTTAAAAATGGGCCGCTATACGCTGCTCTTGAAATTTCACACACCTTCCATGACTTCGCAAGAAACAACTGAATGTTGACAGCACTCAAATATGACAAAGCAATGCCAAATACAACGGAACATCTCAATAATGGTTATTGCCACAAATATATTTGAAATAAATTATGTTTTAAAAGATATACACTTTTTGCAGTACCTGTTTGTTTTATTTCTTATCCTTTACCCATTCCTTCCGAATGAAGAGAACTTCACAGGTTACTCCCATAAAACTTAATACTTAGATTTTGTCATGCAAATATTCTAAAGATATGGCATTTTAATCAAAATCGTTACAGCCGAACATTTTGAATTCAAAGGGTTGTTTGGGTTGGAATTTTCTTGAAGATCTTCGTGTCGAGTCTGCTATTGAACCGATTTTTGGTTTTTGAGTTATGCCGTTGAAACACACTCACTCACACGCACACGCACACGCGCGCGCGCACACACACACACACGCACACACACACTCGCACCTTTTTCTGTTACATTAATGTATTACATTCACGTGAATGTATCCACCCACTATCGTTTATTACTTACTAGAGGAATTATTGCATTCCCACAAACGTTCGGCATCAAGATTTCAATGGAAATACACGTGTTGAATAAAACAGGCAGGTTTTTTTTTAGAAAATGTGTGTATGTGTGTGTGTGTGTGTGTGTGTGTGCGCGCGCGCGCATCTGAACATTGTAACTCAAAAACCGAAAGTCGGTTAAATTCCATCCTCAGCATCTTCCAAGGATGTGACACGTAGATTTCAAGAAAATCCCGCTCCCCAAACCCCCGTTACGTTCAAAACGTTTCGTTATGTTTTATTTTCTCAAAAGTGGCTCCAACGATTTTGATTAAAATACCATATGATTATGATATTTGCATAAAGTATATATCTTGAATTTTCTGCCTATAACTATGAAGTGCTCATCATTTTGAATGACTTGTATAATTGGTAAACTGTAAGAGAAACGCGAAATGAATGTTACTGTTACAAAAGTATAGTCTCGCTAAATTACTCAGTTTATTTCACTTTTTTGTGACATTAATCACTTCCAAGTTATTCTTTGTTATTAGTTTGAAATTTCGAACACACTCCTTTCAAGTGGTAAGTCGCTATTCATATTTGTTCGTGGACATACAAAGAGCATGGAATTTCAAAGCTATCACATAGCGATCCACCTTTTAAGAACCCTTTAGCCCGAGGTTCCCTTCTTATACCTATATCGAAGTGTGTGAATGCTCAATGAAAGTTTATCTCGATTAACAATAAGTAGATTAAAGAATACGGTTCTGTAAGATTACTTTGTAGAAGAGCAAGAAGAGAAATTCATATGAGTGTAACAGTTCATATTATTTTATATAGGTTTTTCAAATTAATCTTACGAAACCTTATTCCTTTCTTTACCACTTACCTACAATGACAACTACTTACTAGAGAAAGTATTGCATTCCATCCAAAAATTTCATACCTAGATTTCACCCAAAATACACGTTTTGTAGCTCCCCATAACATTTATAGAAAACATTTTTTGTATGCCTTACTGTCTGTGGACACCATAACTCAGAAACGAAAAGTCGGTTTAAAACAAACTTGATTTGGTCAGCGTCTTCTAATGATGGGACACGATCATTTTCAAGAAAATTCCCCTATCCCAAACTATCTTTACATGGAAAATTTTTGGTTTTTTAATGTTCTCAAAAAAATGTCTCTAACGACTTTGATTAAAGTGTACGTTGAATTTCTTGCGAATAGCCTTTGAGGTCCTCTTCATTCAGAATGACTTTTGTATAATTGTTAAGCTGTAAGAGCTAGACAAAATCTTACTGCACAAAAAATGTAAGCTTCGTTAAAATCAAATGGTTTTCTTTCTTTGTTTTTTGTAGCGTTAACCGTGTGCGAGGTATTCTTTATCATTGGTTTGAATTTTCAATAACTACTTACACTTTCAAGTGATATAAGTCGGTATTCGTTTCTTGTTGTGGTCATGCAAAGAGCATGGAATCTTAAAACCATTACATAGTGAATCGCTTTTCAAAAATCTGGTTATCGCTTTAACCTACTATATTCTTCTTATAGCTATAACGAATGTGCAAATGTTTACGGGCACCTTGTAGCCAGTCAGTTAAAGAAACATTCTTCTCGCTATTGAAATCTCCATTCTTTTCTGAATCCATTGCTATATCACTTATCTTATAATTGTCAAATTCATAATTAAATGCAGTCATATTTAAGTACCAAATACGCATTAGTTGTGGTTTTTCCATTTTTCCGTAAGTGAAAATTTTCTTCAGGTAGGAGCCACTATCTCCAAAACTATTGAAACTATAGAAAGAAAGCTGAACTTATCTGAAAACTAAAACATCATATGAACTTTAAAACGAGTGGAACAGTTTCGCCATAATTTTCAAATAATTTAGTAAAAATAATTTTATGCATTGAAAACACTGAGGTAAAATTTTTAAATTGTATATTATCTGTGATTTTTACTAAAATTTAGAATATTGAAAAGCTAATCCACTCATTTTGTCAGAAATACTATTTTCTGGGTACAGCATATATTTAGATTCATTATGACAGGTGGTTCCTTAAATAATGGTAGATAAACTAATTTTGGCAACCTAAAATTTATATTTCTATGTATTAGCTTCCATGACGATCACATGCATCTCTTTGGACTAACAATATTCATTTTAATACTTTCTGCACCAAAGTAGTGTAGAATGCGCAGTGAAGAAATAATTGCTGAGTTATGATGGTTCACATTAAAATACCGATATATTTTTCATGCGTAAATGAGTGTATTTGACCACTAAAAATAAATACACTGCATTTTATGGACGCTCTTTAACTGTTATAGTTCTTAGCGTCCCATTCTATACTGGGCGTGAAAGACCGGAAATTTTGCTCAGAAACCTGCTTATTAGACTTGAGGTTCTTTTACGTGTCGTAAATTTACGTCACGTAAAAGAACTTCAAGGATGATAAGCAGGTTTCTGAGTAAAATTTTCGATCATTCACGCCCAGTGGGATTTGATTATGAGGTGCCCTTAATGAAAGCTTAGCTGAATTATCATGAATCAGACGGAAGTATGAGCTTATAGAAATAGTTTGTAGAAGAGAGCAAAGAATGTCACGTGAATGCAACACATCAGTTTTTTGGAAGGGGGCTTTCTTTATTACGTACCTAGTAGATAGAGGAGGTATTGCATTTCACCCAAAAAATCGACACCTAGATTTCACCGAAATAACATGTTCCTAGTCCTCCCGAATTAAAAAACAAAGCATTCTTAAAAAAGGATCTCGTGTGTGTGTGTGTGTGTGTGTGTGTGTGTGTGTGTGTGTGTGTGTGTGTGTGTGTGGTAACTGCATAACTTCAAAACGAAAAGTCGGATAAATACCAAAATTGGTGGTGTTTAAGTTAGCACACCCCAAACATGTGCCATGAAGATTTTCAAGAAAATCGCCCTCTCTAAACTAACCTTTACGTGGAAAAGAATTAGATCTTTTTTATTTTCTCAATGACGGATCCAAAGATTTTGATTAAAATACCATACTGTTAATATGGCTAATTAACTAATTAAAATGTATATATTAAATTTTATGGCAATAGCGTGAGGTCCTCTTTATTAGCAAGGAATGTTATATAATTTGGTACAGCGGATAAACCATGAGAGAGAGAGAGAGAGACAAAGTTACTACACATAAAACGTATATCTCTTTAAAACACACAATTTATTTCAAATAACTTGTGCTGTGGCATCAGCCACTTCCAAGGTATTCGTTGTTATTGGTTTGAATCCTTCAATACTTTCACCATTTTTGAAGTTATGCCGTAATTTAGCTGTTTCTCGCGATGTTATGGAGAGAACGATCTGCTCCATTTACAATCCTTCCAAAAGTGCCTCACTCTTATAGTGAACTGGGAATCCGCTACCTGTTTGGTGTGGTGTCATGGATCTGCTAGATTAGTGTCACGCAACCAGTGTGACGGGAACTTTTACATTTTCATTGTAGTAATTGTCGAGTTCCATTTATGTGCAACCAAAATTTTAAATTGTTTGCTAATAGTTACTACATCGTAGCTTATCGGTCTATTTTTATTTCTGGCGTTTACCTCCGCGCTATGCTACTTCATTGTTAAAGGCTTCCAAGGCCTTTGTCCGCATGTTCCTTTGGCTTCTGGTATAGGCCGCGTCCGTACTTCGGAAGTACGCTCTGCCGACGTTTCGCTCCAACCTATGTTGAGCTTCTTCCCTGGGCTAAGTTCTAAATCCTCTTACTTATAACTAAAGCCCGCACTATCAAACCTAAAAATATGCTCAATGAAGGACGAAACGTGCAGTATCAAAACTCCACACTGCACTGCAAAGCATTTTGAAACAATATAAGTAGGGGGAGAATAAGAGAGCTGGCGCACTTAATATGTAGGAATTTCTATTCATATGCAAATGAGCCCCCTCCCCCATTTCCCCATTCCACCCCCACCTCCATGGTAGTTTTGGTTGCAGCTGAGGGTCATAAATCTTGTTGAGTACAATGGAAGCTTGACAGTTAAGCAATTAACGTTATCCTTCACCTGTCAAAACGAACAAAGGGGTCATAAATTTATGGCTCTGTAACAAAGGCGAGATATTTTTCCTACCCATTCCACATCCGGCCACTTCTGCACCTGTGACAGTTACCCACCCCCACTTCCATTGTTTCTCGAACACATGAGGGAAGAAAGAGCTTGCTGGACAAAGGAAGGGATTTCTATTGTGTGCCTTTCTATTGTCCGGGGCAAGGCTACTTTCTGGCATACTCATTCCACTAGCTTTTAACAAAAGAACAATGCTTACCCTTCAGCTGTCAAAATGAACAAAGCCCATGATGAATTAGGGTCGTGACAAAGAGAACCTAAAGCCAGTTAACAGAGAAACAAGTTCTATTGTCCGGGGCAAGCCTTTATTTCTCATTCCACAACCTATAACAAAGCCGGTCCCCTTCCAATGTTCGAGCACCTGGTACCTTAACAAAAGAATCTGAAGGTTGCCTTATGCTAGTCCTGTCCTTGTTCGCGTGAAAGAGAGAGAAGCTTGTTTACCAGCTATATGTAAAAAACGCCAGTCGGCCATCATGATGTTTGCCCTGAGGGACTGTTCTCTCCGATGTTTTACGAGATCCTACGAATATATTCGAGCATAGTTAAACAAGCTCTCTCTTTATGTAGTTGACTTTTCAATCGCGATATAAACATGTATTTAACCTATGTCATTACATACATTAAACCTCTGCGTGGATATCCATAGATCGGTGTTCGATTCTTACTGTAATCAAAAGTTTATTGCTAATGAGAAATTAATGATTGATATTATTATATCATTACCCTAATTAATAAAAGGGCGTTCATAGGATTGTAGCTCGAATCTAACCAAGTGAAACTCTAGCGCGTAATAACTATTAAACTATCCACGAGCAGATTAAAAAATGTATTTAACAAATATAATTTTAATTTTTTTATATCATTACTCTAATTAATGAAAGGGTGTTCAGAGGGTTGTAGCTCGAATCTTAACCAGCGAAACTCTAATGCTTAATAAATATTAAACTATGCAAGGTCTGATTAATATGCATTTAACAAATATAATTTAATTTTTATATATCATTACAATAATTAATAAAAGGGTGTTCAGGGGGTCCTAGATCGAATCTGCGAAACTCTAATGCGCAATAACTATTAAACTATGCACGGCCAGATTAAAATGTATTTAACAAATATAATTTAATTTTTTATACATCATTACCCTAATTAATGAAAGGGTGTTCAGAAGGTTCCAGCTCGAATCTGCGAAACTCTAATGCTTAATAAATATTAAACTATGCACGGCCAGATTAAAATGTGTTTAACAAATATAATTTAATTTATACGACATTACAATGTTTAACGAGCTGTATTCTTAGAAACCCAGAGGTCCCTAGTTCGAATCCTGCCCTGCGAAACGCTATAATAACTATTAAGTTATTGAAGCAGGGGGCGGTCGGATTAAAATTGCATTTAACAACTATCATTGTTTATATTAAACCACCGCGTATACTTAGATATCCCGATGCCTAGACACCATTCTTTCCTCTTCTCCTCTCTTTTTCTTTCTATCTATCTCTTTCTTTCTCCACGACTTGTACACATTCAGGCGTTCACATATACACGAGCACTTGTACACACATCAGCAAACATACACCAGTACACGCACACACACGCAAGCACATACACACACGCACATACATACACCAGCACACACGCACATACATACACCAGCACACACATACATACATACACCAGTACACACACGCATTCACGCACCTCATGCGTATACATACATACACCAGTGCTCTTACACTCACATACACATACACGCACACACACTCACGTACATACATACACCGTTACACTTGCACATACGCACACGACCACACACACACACGACCAAGCACATATGTCTGTTCACTTACACCCAACAGCAACAACCCACACACGCACACGCATACACACGCACACACCAACTCACGCGCATATCCTGAATGAAAAGAGACAAAATGATGCAATAAAAACTAATTATAGCTCGGGATGCAAGGCGCCATTTACGATTTGCTCGAAACCGGTCTGGATGCATGGGTTCGAAACCTAGGAGTGATTACAAATTCATCTTCTAATTATTCCAAAAATAATTAAAATAAAGACGGTAAATAAACTTTATTACTTTTATGCCATTAGCTTGTTTCTTATACATGTATATTAGAGTACCAGGTGTCATGGGTTCGATCCTTAATTTTAAAATCTCAATTATCTCAGAACCTAACAGGGATAGAGGAGCGGGCCAAAGCATGATTGTTAGCTCCTATGATGGTCAATTAATGCCTTATATAATTTCCAATCAGCTGTCCCTAGTTCGAATTCTGATTTTTCAGTGACTTCCTTAATTTTCCAGTGTACACTAGAATATATCACTTAGATCAATGTTGTAACTGCATACAGGTCTTTTAAACACGTCAAACTAATATTATAAATAATTCTGTTTCTGGTGTTCCGAGTTGGAATACCGATTCAATGAAATTTACTTATAAATTTAATAACATAAATAATTAAGATAAAAGGCTCCTAATAAACCTTATTACGTTTATGTCATCAGTTAGTATCTTGCGGGCGTATATTCGGGTACCTGACGTCCAGGGTTCGATTCTTAAGTTTAAATCTCAATTATCGCAGAAACTAGCAGAGATAGAGCCGCGGACGAAAGCATGTTTTATAGCTCCTACAATGAACAATTAATGCTGTATATAATTTCCAATCAGTTGCCCTTAGTTCGAATCCCGATCTTTCAATGACTTTCTTAATTTTCCTTTGTACACTAGAATGTAACTGCATGCAGCTTTGTGTAAAGACATTATGGATGTACTCTGAGAGAGAGAGAGCGAGAGGAAGTGAAACAAGTAGGGATAGAAGTGCCGAGAGCCTCTGCGCATGCGCAGCAAGAGATGATGTCATTGGCTGCAATAATCACGTGAGTGTAAGCATCACAGCCATGATGACGTGCCGGCATCGCCTGTAGGGGTTTAGATCCCTATATAAACAGATATCTGCTCATGTTAGAACTGTTGTGTACTTATTAACTTTACATTTAAGTTTTAAAGAACTTTAAAAGCAACGCAAGGTGCAGGCCATATACACGTACAGCGCATATCAACACATAACAATGCAAGGTGAATTTTTTACATAACTATACAAAATCGCTGTTGGCTTTTACAATACATTTAATTTTGTTTAAACGTTTCAGTATATGAAAGACGATTCGTTGCAAAGAGCATCATATTTTCTAATCTGTGCTTTACATTCACATGGATTTCACTGCGTACTCTTCTCCAGTTCACATGATTTTCGCCGCACATTCTTCTTACATAAACATTCATACGATTTTCCCCCTCATTCTTTGTTTCACTATACACTCACAGGATTTCCTCTACTCATTCTTTGTTCCCCTGCAGGTTCATGCTCTGTTAACATTCACACGCATTTCTCTGCACATTCTTTGCTTCCATTAACATTCACACGATCTTCGCTACACATTCTTCTTACATAAACATTCATACGATTTTGCCCACTCATTCTTTGTTTCACTATACATTCGCACACGATTTCCTCTACTCACTCTTTGGTTCTCTGCTGGCTCATCTTCAATTAACATTCACATGATTTTCTGTACTTATTCTTTGTTTCTCTACACATTCATACGATTTTTGCTGCACATTCTTCTATTAATATTCACACGATTTTCTCCATTCGTTTTTGCTTCTCAACGCATTCATAGGCATACTTACAAAACATACACACACCCTAGTTCTAATATAAAGAAGTGTATAACTTGTTCTTCAACTTGAATAATGTAGTGAAAATAATAATTCATGACAATGTCTGTTACAGATTGTTTAGCTGATAGACTTAACAAGATGGTTGAAGAGCGTAGTTTCCTACCGACTCGTCGAGTTCAAGATCTCGAAATAGGTCTTAACTATGAGATAAAGTCCTTAAAGAGAGTTCAAACAAGATATGGTACCAGGATCGTATCTTCGCTGGAGGACTGTCAAGTGTTCTTGCCAGAGCGCTATAATTCGTTAACCAATCAAGAGATTGCAGAACTACCTGGGAACGTATACCTCCAGTATAACGGTATGGCAGAGATGAGAAATTTAAGACATGTAAATTGTCTTTTTTACATGCAAAGAAGGTGCGTAGAAGTGTCAAACTTAAGTATTGAATGTTCTCCTATTTCACAATGAAAAATTCATAAATAAAACAACTGACTCATTGATATTACATATAAAGATACAAAAGATGCATATTATAGAATTTTATAAAAAATTTACGAAATCACAATATCACATGCTTTGAGTTTAATTATATCTAGCGCATAGAAATAACTCTAAATATCCGAATGTTTATACAAATCTTTGTGCTCCATTTTACATGTATCATAACAAAAAATGTAATTCTTTTCAGGTTGCCTTTACTTGACCAAGATAGTTTTCTAAGACTTTCATTGTGCAATGTTTCAGGCTGTACAATAAGAGGAAGAAGAAGAGGAACACCTTTGCAACCATGCAAAGGATGCTGACGCTATTGGAGGGTAGAATATGCACCATCGGCACCTACAAGAAACATTTCGGCAAAAAGCGGGTGCTGAGACATCTACATCACCGAAACACGTTAAGACAGGATCCTTATATAACATTACAGGGTATACGATGAAAAAATACGGACAATCTTGTATACAATTCAATGCATAGCTGAGAGTTAGCTCGAGCGAGTCTACCTATATTCACTGAAATTAAGCATTGTGAGCAATAATTTAAATGACTGTGAAAATACTTTAAATAATGTGAAATTTGTATCCTAAAAGACTGGAGCCCTGTATACATTAACAGCATTAAGACTGTTTGCCACGCTGGAATACAAATTATGAAAATAAAAAGACCTTCATTTAAATAATAAAGAAATTTGCATAACCTGCTGTTACAAGTGTAATGACATATACAGAAACAATGAGTCGGATGAGGAAGTGATGGAAATGTAAGATAAATAATAACAATAAAAAGAATTAAGGTATGCTTTTACATAGCGTTTTTATTCATTAAAAATCCTTGCATTCCTAATGAAAAATAAATCATTACAACGATTAGTTTAAGTTATGCCACAATGATCAAAAACAGAACCGTCTTTAGATGCATTACTCGATCTTAAATTCAGAGCACCAAAAATGACAAATCACGGCTTCTCCATTTTAGATGTGGTGTCACTATTCAGGTAAATTCCTGTAACACAGCAGGTTGAGTATGCAGATCCATGGTCCTAAATGGGTGAAACAGAGTCTTATCCAGCTTAACAGTCTTGAGGATGTCAGCATCAGAAAGTCGAATCACAGGCATTCTCCACTCGATGAGTACAGGTTTAACAACAGCATTCTCTTCACCCTGAGACGGGGTAAAGTATATAAATGTTCAACTTGACAAGGGATTCTAAACTCGTTGTTAGAGTCCAGAACTGATGTAATTACATGGTGAAAACACATGTTCCTCTTCTTAGTGATCTTGTCGTCGAATCTCGGTGTCATTGAGGTGTCAGTAACATTGAAGATGTCCATGATTATAGGATTCTGAAGCCTAATAACTGCAGGAACTGCTGATTGCGTGATGTTAACCTGATGGGCGTCAAGGGCAGAGCATGATGTGTGCGTCGAATCATTCCATTATTATTATATCCTCGACGACGTTGACTTCTTCTAAAATCTATAGGCATTATGCTATATCCTTGTTTCTAAAGGCAATGATATTGCTGTTATGCTCCCCTGTTTGCTCTATGAAGTGGTTGTTTATGAACAACAGGTAAAATTTGATTTGATGGTTCCTGTGAAATACCGTATCCAGCCGTAACAGATGGGAAAACTTTTAGATGGAGTGTCCACTTTTACTATTGAGGAAGGAGACTGATGCAATACTGCGCTAAATTCGTATGATGCTCAACCTAAATATATTTACTAGGAAATCAGATTCAGACAGCTGATTAGGTGGAATAACGTTGCCATTGAAGGGACACGGAACGTTCCTATAGAACAATCACTGGAAAAAAATCAAGAGTGAAAGGTCATTTTAATGACATTGCATTATTATTATTATTATTCACTGATCTAATAAAGAAGACATTCGCATCCTAATATGAGGAATCATAAAACATTGGACATACAAGACGGGATCTATGTTACTTAATGTTTTTTCAGGGACTTCTGCCAGAGTTTTTGAATTCCCTTTCTTGATCTGTCCCCCTCTTCGATTCGCTGTTCCTGCTCTTATTCTTCTTCACTCGTAGGCCTTTCCCTCTTGATTCAATTTCTTTGTTACGTCTCATCATTTCATCAAGTTGTTTATCCGCAGCTTTTTTCTTATTTACAGCTGTAGCAATTTGTGATGCACCTCCAGCGGCGGCTCCTAGTGCTGCAATAATTGGTATGAACGGTAGAAATCCTCCTCGTTTCTTCTTTTTGGATCCGCCGCCAACAGATACCTTTCTCTCAATTTCTCTCTTATGCCTCATCATTTCGGCAAGTAGTTTATCTTGTGCCTTTTTCGTATTTACTGCTGAGGCAATTTGGGCTGCACCTCCAGCAGCAGCGCCTAGAACTGCAATAATTGGTATGAGAGGTAGAAATCCTCCTCGTTTCTTCTTCGCGGTTCCTACACCCGGAGCTACCTTTCCCTTCATAATTGCTGTTACTAGTCGCGCTGCCAAGTTTTTCACCTAATGTAACATCAGATGTTTGCACTCTTTTCCAAGTCGTTTCAGCCAGATCTTGTTAACAATGTTTCTCGAAGCAGAGACCTTATGCTCAGCGTAGGCAATGTCGCTAAGATTACACGATTCGTCTAACGGAATGATTCCAGGGTCTCCTCTCTTTAATTTTTCTCTAGCTTTACCCCAGTTCCTCAGTATATGTAACCAGGTAAATGTACTTCAACGGTTGCAGGCTAGTGAGAGAGTTAATTAAACCGAAACCTCTTGCGAGCTTAACCACCTTAGCTCTAACGTTATACTAATCGATTTTATTCGGGATAATTCTTTTATACTTTCTCATTAGCGTATATACATTAAGAGCGATTTATTTTATTTTAACTGCCAAGCTAGAGCGGATGAAACAAGAACGCTCACAGCCTATTCATATGTTAGACTTTGAAAGCGACTTTAGCCGTGAACTTAGTGGAAAACTGTTTCATGTTAATGTTCTAGACATGCCCATCACGTAACCCATTCAGGGAAAAGGTGACTCGCTCAGGCAAAAAGGTGACTGCTCAGGGAAAAAGGTGACCAGCAAAGGGAAAAAGGTGACCAGCAAAGGGAAAAATGTGACCAGCAAAGGGAAAAAAGTGACCAGAAAAGGGAAAAAGGTGACCAGCAAAGGGAAAAGGGTGACCAGCAAAGGGAAAAAGGTGACCAGCAAAGGGCAAATTTTGACCAGCAAAGGGAAAAAGGGACCAGCAAAGGGAAAAAGGTGACCAGCAAAGGGAAAAAGGTGACCAGCAAAGGGAACAAGGTGACTAGCAAAGGGGAAAAGGTGACCAGCAGAGGGAAAAAGGAGACCAGCAAAGGGAAAAAGGTGACCAGCAAAGGGAAAAATGTGACCAACAAAGGGAAAAAGGTGACCAGCAAAGGGAAAAAGGTGACCAGTAAAGGGAAAGAGGTGACCAGCAAAGGGAAAAAAGGTGACCAGTAAAGGGAAAAATGTGACCAGAAAAGGGAAAAAGGTGACCAGCAAAGGGAAAAAGGTGACCAGTAAAGGGAAAAATGTGACAGCAAAGGGAAAAAGGTGACCAGCAAAGGGAAAAAGGTGACCCGCTCTCGCTAAAGGCTCTCAGATACGTGTGCCATTTCGCTTAAGGATGATACATGAGCTTCAGACTCGTGCTAGCTAGACCAGTATCTCACTCAACTTTCGGATTCTCTGTGCTAACTATCAAGAAAACTTGTACTCTTACCTATATGAATCCATTTCATGCTACTTGAATCTGCTTGTGCTTAATGAGATAGTTATAATTAAAGGAATTACAACTATTATGTGTCAATGCTACAATATCATGCTTAGTCTAATTCGGATATGACTGTTTATATGTATCAAAGCCTGAGAACATATATAAATACATAAATGTTGAAAAAATAGCTCAGTCTCGTGTTATCGTATACGAATGCAACATCTACAGTATACATTGACTGGTTTATATATATTGCTTGAGCATGAACACTCACAAAGACGGACAATTACAGTCAATTTACGAGAATCTTGATTTTTCGTATGTTTTCCAAGGGGGAGTAATCGCTTTGTTATGTGCTGCATATGTAATAGAACTTTAAAAAACAGGATAATTTCAAGGCTTAAGCAACATAGGAGAAGATGCTGTAAAGCGATGACCAGCTGTGCATTGACTACAACACCCAAACGAGATCATGAAATCTTCTCAAGTTCCGAAGAGCGGGATTCAAGATGTACGGTACTTGGAACCAGTTCAAGTGATCCTGTAATAACGTCAAGAGCTACCACTGATGAAACAATGAGAGCAGTTTCTTTGAATGAGCAAGCTCTGAATAAACACACCAATGAAAGCAAGCATACTAGTGTCAACTCACCTAGATTAGAAGATATATCCAAAGCGAATACAGAGGAGATGCTATACCGCTACACCGATCCTAATGATTTGGTAAACATGCTAAGGGTACTAATGATGCTTCATACACCAGATAAAAATGACTTCTCCGATGCGATAAGCGACATTATTCAGAATTTAAAGCTGGGTGGTTTTATAGCGTGATTAGCATCTGCAGAAAGGATTAGAAAGATTCCTCATATTAGGAAGATTCCTCATATTAGGATGCGAATGCCTTCTTTATTAGATCAGTGAATAATAATAATAATGATAATGCAATGTCATTATAATGTCCTTTCACTCTTGATTTTTTTCCAGTGATTGTTCTATAGGGCGGCGCCGTGGCCGAGTGGCTAGACCGCTCGCCTCCCACCGAGGCGGCCCGGGTTCAATCCCAGGGACCTGCATGTGGGATTTGTGGTGGACGAAGCGGCGTCTGGGCGGGTTTTCTCCGGGTTCTCCGGTTTCCCCCGCCATTCATTCCACCAACTGCTCCATCATCACCTTTCCTTTCATCCATTTCACCAACATTTCGTTTCATCTACTTCCTTCATCCCATACCAGGCATCGGGCTGATCACCCATCCTGGATATTCTGTCTGATCCATGAGTGTCTGCTCCTCGACGGGCCTCTGACCCCAGGCACCCGCTTGTAAGTCCTGGGGGTGTAAGTCCTACATAAGAGGAGGGTAAACAGATAATGAATGAATGAATGATTGTTCTATAGGAACGCTCTGTGGTCCTTCAATGGCAACGTTATTCCACCTAATCAGCTGTCTGAATCTGATTTCCTAGTGAATATATTTAGGTTGAGCATCATACGAATTTAGCGCAGTATTGCATCAGTCTCCTTCCTCAATAGTAAAAGTGGACACTCCATCTATCAGTTTTCCCATCTGTTACGGCTGGATACCGTATTTCACAGGAACCATCAAATCAAATTTTACCTGTTGTTCATAAACATCCACTTCATAGAGCAAACAGGAGAGCATAACAGCAATATCATTGCCTTTAGAAACAAGAATATAAGCATAATGCCTATAGATTTTAGAAGTCAACGACGTCGAGGATATAATAATAATGGCATGATTCGACGCACACATCATGCTCTGCCCTTGACGCCCATCAGGTTAACATCACGCAATCAGCAGTTCCTACACTTATTAGGCTTCAGAATCCTATAATCATGGGCATCTTCAATGTTACCGACACCTCAATGACACCGAGATTGGACAACAAGATCACTAAGAAGAGGAACATGTGTTTTCACCATAAAATACATCAGCTCTGGGCTCTAACAACGAGTTTAGAATCCCTTGTCAAGTTGAACATTTATATACTTTACCCCGTCTCAGGGTGAAGAGAATGCTGTTGTTAAACCTGTACTCATCGAGTGGAGAATGCCTGTGATTCGACTTTCTGATGCTGAGATCCTCAAGACTGTTAAGCTGGATAAGACTCTGTTTCACCCATTTAGGACCATGGATCTGCATACTCAACCTGCTGTGTTACAGGAATTTACCTGAATAGTGACACCACATCTAAAATGGAGAAGCCGTGATTTGTCATTTTTGGTGCTCTGAATTTAAGATCGAGTAATGCATCTAAAGACGGTTCTGTTTTTGATCATTGTGGCATAACTTAAACTAATCATTGTAATGATTTATTTTTCATTAGGAATGCAAGGATTTTTAATGAATAAAAACGCTATGTAAAAGCATACCTTAATTCTTTTTATCGTTATTATTTATCTTACATTTCCATCACTTCCTCATCCGACTCATTGTTTCTGTATATGTCATTACACTTGTAACAGCAGGTTATGCAAATTTCTTTATTATTTAAATGAAGGTCTTTTTATTTTCATAATTTGTATTCCAGCGTGGCAAACAGTCTTAATGCTGTTAATGTATACAGGGCTCCAGTCTTTTAGGATACAAATTTCACATTATTTAAAGTATTTTCACAGTCATTTAAATTATTGCTCACAATGCTTAATTTCAGTGAATATAGGTAGACTCGCTCGAGCTAACTCTCAGCTATGCATTGAATTGTATACAAGATTGTCCGTATTTTTTCATCGTATACCCTGTAATGTTATATAAGGATCCTGTCTTAACGTGTTTCGGTGATGTAGATGTCTCAGCACCCGCTTTTTGCCGAAATGTTTCTTGTAGGTGCCGATGGTGCATATTCTACCCTCCAATAGCGTCAGCATCCTTTGCATGGTTGCAAAGGTGTTCCTCTTCTTCTACAGCCTGAAACATTGCACAATGAAAGTCTTAGAAAACTATCTTGGTCAAGTAAAGGCAACCTGAAAAGAATTACATTTTTTGTTATGATACATGTAAAATGGAGCACAAAGATTTGTATAAACATTCGGATATTTAGAGTTATTTCAATGCGCTAGATATAATTAAACTCAAAGCATGTGATATTGTGATTTCGTAAATTTTTTATAAAATTCTATAATATGCATCTTTTGTATCTTTATATGTAATATCAATGAGTCAGTTGTTTTATTTATGAATTTTTCATTGTGAAATAGGAGAACATTCAATACTTAAGTTTGACACTTCTACGCACCTTCTTTGCATGTAAAAAAGACAATTTACATGTCTTAAATTTCTCATCTCTGCCATACCGTTATACTGGAGGTATACGTTCCCAGGTAGTTCTGCAATCTCTTGATTGGTTAACGAATTATAGCGCTCTGGCAAGAACACTTGACAGTCCTCCAGCGAAGATACGATCCTGGTACCATATCTTGTTTGAACTCTCTTTAAGGACTTTATCTCATAGTTAAGACCTATTTCGAGATCTTGAACTCGACGAGTCGGTAGGAAACTACGCTCTTCAACCATCTTGTTAAGTCTATCAGCTAAACAATCTGTAACAGACATTGTCATGAATTATTATTTTCACTACATTATTCAAGTTGAAGAACAAGTTATACACTTCTTTATATTAGAACTAGGGTGTGTGTATGTTTTGTAAGTATGCCTATGAATGCGTTGAGAAACAAAAACGAATGGAGAAAATCGTGTGAATATTAATAGAAGAATGTGCAGCAAAAATCGTTTGAATGTGTAGAGAAACAAAGAATAAGTACAGAAAATCATGTGAATGTTAATTGAAGATGAGCCAGCAGAGAACCAAAGAGTGAGTAGAGGAAATCGTGTGCGAATGTATAGTGAAACAAAGAATGAGTGGGGAAAATTGTATGAATGTTTATGTAAGAAGAATGTGTAGCGAAGATCGTGTGAATGTTAATGGAAGCAAAGAATGTGCAGAGAAAGTCGTGTGAATGTTAACAGAGCATGAACCTGCAGGGGAACAAAGAATGAGTAGAGGAAATCCTGTGAGTGTATAGTGAAACAAAGAATGAGGGGGAAAATCGTATGAATGTTTATGTAAGAAGAATGTGCGGCGAAAATCATGTGAACTGGAGAAGAGTACGCAGTGAAATCCATGTGAATGTAAAGCACAGATTAGAAAATATGATGCTCTTTGCAACGAATCGTCTTTCATGTACTGAAACGTTTAAACAAAATTAAATGTATTGTAAAAGCCAACAGCGATTTTGTATAGTTATGTAAAAAATTCACCTTGCATTGTTATGTGTTGATATGCGCTGTACGTGTATATGGCCTGCACCTTGCGTTGCTTTTAAAGTTCTTTAAAACTTAAATGTAAAGTTAATAAGTACACAGCAGTTCTAACATGAGCAGATATCTGTTTATATAGGGATCTAAACCCCCTACAGGCGATGCCGGCACGTCATCATGGCTGTGATGCTTACACTCACGTGATTATTGCAGCCAGTGACATCATCTCTTGCTGCGCATGCGCAGAGGCTCTCGGCACTTCTATCCCTACTTGTTTCACTTCCTCTCGCTCTCTCTCAGAGTACATCCATAATGTCTTTACACAAAATTGCATACAGATACATTCTAGTGTACAGAGGAAAATTAAGAAAGTCATTGAAAGATCGGGATTCGAACTAGGGGCAACTGATTGGAAATTATATACAGCATTAATTGTTCATTGTAGGAGCTATCAAACATGCTTTCGTCCGCGGCTCTATCTCTGCTAGTTTCTGCGATAATTGAGATTTAAACTTAAGAATCGAACCCTGGATGTCAGGTACCCGAATATACACCCGCAAGATACTAACTGATGACATAAACGTAATAAGGTTTATTAGGTGCCTTTTATCTTAATTATTTACTATGTTATTAAATTTATAAGTAAATTTCATTGAATGGGTATTCGAACTCGGAACACCAGAAACAAAATTATTTATAATATTAGTTTGACGTGTTTAAAAGACCTGTACGCAGTTACAACATTGATCTAAGTGATATATTCTAGTGTACACTGGAAAATTAAGGAAGTCACTGGAAAATCAGGATTCGAACTAGGGACAACTGTTTGGAAATTATATAAGGCATTAATTGTCCATCGTAGGAGCTATCAATCATGCTTTGGCCCGCTCCTCTATCCCTGTTAGTTTCTGAGATAATTGAGATTTTAAATTAAGGATCGAACCCATGACACCTGGTACTCTAATATACATGTACAAGAAACAAGCTAATGGCATAAAAGTAATAAAGTTTATTTACTGTGTTTATTTTAATTAGTTTTGGAATTATTAGAAGATGAATTTGTAATCACTCCTAGGTTTCGAACCCATGCATCCAGACCGGTTTCGAGCAAATCGTAAATGGCGTCTTGCATCCCGAGATATAATTAGTTTTTATTGCATCATTTTGTCTCTTTTCATTGAGGACATGCGCGTGAGTTGGTGTGTGCGTGTGTGGGTTGGTGCTGTTGGGTGTAAGTGAACAGACATATGTGCCCTCGCGCGTGTGTGTGTGGTCGTGTGCGTATGTGCAAGTGTAACGGTGTGTGTATGTACGTGAGTGTGTGTGCGTGTATGTGTGTATGCGTGTGTGCGTGTGTCTTTTATATGTATGTGTGAGTAAGAGCACTGGTGTATATATGTATACGCATGAGGGGCGTGAATGCGTGTGTGTACTGGTGTATGTATGTGTGTGCTGGTGTATGTGCGTGTGTGTATGTGCTTGCGTGTGTGCGTGTGCGTGTACTGGTGTATGTTTGCTGATGTGTGTACAAGTGCTCGTGTATGTGTGAACGCCTGAATGTGTACAAGTCGTGGAGAAAGAAAGAGATAGATAGGAAGAAAAAGAGAGGAGAAGAAGAAAGAATGGTGTCTAGGCATCGGGATATCTAAGTATACGCGGTGGTTTAATATAAACAATGATAGTTGTTAAATGCAATTTTAATCCGACCGCCCCCTGCTTCAATAACTTAATAGTTATTATAGCGTTTCGCAGGGCAGGATTCGAACTAGGGACCTCTGGGTTTCTAAGAATACATCTCGTAAACATTGTAATGTCGTATAAATTAAATTATATTTGTTAAACACGTTTTAATCTGGCCGTTCATAGTTTAATATTTATTAAGCATTAGAGTTTCGCAGATTTGA
Source organism: Deroplatys truncata (assembly GCA_030765065.1). Classification (NCBI taxonomy): domain Eukaryota; kingdom Metazoa; phylum Arthropoda; class Insecta; order Mantodea; family Mantidae; genus Deroplatys; species Deroplatys truncata. The sequence goes on along the minus strand of CM060982.1, from coordinate 11,626,394 downwards.
GCTAGAACCTTCTGAACACCCTTTCATTAATTAGGGTAATGATGTATAAAAAATTAAATTATATTTGTTAAATACATTTTAATCTGGCCGTGCATAGTTTAATAGTTATTGCGCATTAGAGTTTCGCAGATTCGATCTAGGACCCCCTGAACACCCTTTTATTAATTATTGTAATGATATATAAAAATTAAATTATATTTGTTAAATGCATTTTAATCAGACCTTGCATAGTTTAATATTTATTAAGCATTAGAGTTTCGCTGGTTAAGATTCGAGCTACAACCCTCTGAACACCCTTTCATTAATTAGAGTAATGATATAAAAAAATTAAAATTATATTTGTTAAATACATTTTTTAATCTGCTCGTGGATAGTTTAATAGTTATTACGCGCTAGAGTTTCACTTGGTAAGATTCGAGCTACAATCCTCTGAACGCCCTTTTATTAATTAGGGTAATGATATAATAATATCAATCATTAATTTCTCATTAGCAATAAACTTTTGATTACAGCAAGAATCGAACACCGATCTATGGATATCCACGCAGAGGTTTAATGTATGTAATGACATAGGTTAAATACATTTTTATATCGCGATTGAAAAGTCAACTACGTAAACAGAGAGCTTGTTTAACTATGCTCGAATATATTCGTAGGATCTCGTAAAACATCGGAGAGAACAGCCCCTCAGGGCAAAAATAATGATAGCCGACTCTGACGTTGTTGACGTATAGCTGGTAAACAAGCTTCTCTCTCTTTCACGCGAACAAGGACAGGACGAGCATGAAGCCACTTTCAGATTGTTTTGTTAAGCTAGCAGTGTTCGAGAAACAGTGGAAAGGGACCGGCTTTTTTATGGGGCAGTGGAATGGGAAATAAAGGCTTGCCCCGGACAATAGAACTTGTTTCTCTGTTAACTGGCTTTAGGTTCTCTTTGTCACGACCCTAATTCATCATGGGCTTTGTTCATTTTGACAGCTGAAGGGTAAGCAATGTTCTTTTGTTAAAAGCTAGTGGAATGAGTATGCCAGAAAGTAGCCTTGCCCCGGACAATAGAAAGGAACAATAGAAATCCCTTCCTTTGTCCAGTAAGCTCTTTGGTCCCGCACGTGTTCGAGAAACAATGGAAGTGGGGGTGGGTAACTGCAACAGGTGCAGAAGTGGTCGGATGTGGAATGGGTAGGAAAAACATCTCGCCTTTGTTACAGAACCTTAAATTTATGACCCCTTGGTTCGTTTTGACAGTTGATTGATAGCCTTAATTGCTTAACTGTCAAGCTTCCATTGTACTCTACAAGATTTATGACCCTCAGCTGCAACTAAAACTACCAAGGCACTGCGGGGGAGGGGAGCTCATTTGCATATGAATAGACATTCCATAGATATTAAGTGCGCCAGCTCTCTTATTCTCCCTCTGCTAATATACAACAAGTTTTTTGAAATTGTGTTCAGTTAAACCCATGCGTTTATCAGTAAGGAGATTCTTGAAATGATATTTCTGCTGCACACATAAGAGAAGAAATCTGACAGAGCGAGACCTTTCGTTGTTTTCAGAAATTTCAGCTCAGGATTTGAACTAAGTACTGTCTTTAAGTTTTTGCCACAAGCATTTCTGCACAACAGGATCTAAAGATAATTCAACATTTTCAAGCATGGCTAGTGATTGCAGCAGGTGGTATACTAAAGTTGTCGTTAAATGCTACTTGCGCGTGTTTAATGCAAGCAGCATCATCATCGACTGTAAAACCGTCTAAAACCGGGAATACTCAAATTAATGAAAAATAAGAAACTGATGATTATCTGCATAAATTTATTCTGTAGCATCTAGCTTGCGGTTCTCGCAGTAAAACATTGCAGCATGTAGGCAGGTAGGTACACGCAAGCCCATGTTTGAATTTCCTAAATAATTTCAAATTTCGTTCAAAACTTATTTCAAATGTAAATGCTATTTATAAATAATTAAACTCTTCTTGTGAAATGAATATTAATGAAAATCTTTAGTTCTTGCATATGCAAAGAAAAGTGCATTTAATGAAAGACACATTCTTCACTTGCCTGCCTATATGACCTTTCAAGATAATTCTTTTTTCGTAATGTTGTTGGATACTATTGTTAGTGCATTTCTCTAAAATTGCCTCAATGCAGGATTTGAAAGCTTCTAGATTGGTATATTAGCTCCTCCAAAGCACTGCATAAATCCATTAAACAAAAAGAAAGAAATTGATTGGAGCTGGTTTAGTTGTGCTGATTAGGCACTTGATATGTTTGCTAATTGTTGTTGTTTTATCTTTTTAATGAGTGAAGCAGATGCTACATGCTGCTCAACTTGAAACTTTTTTAAACACTGAACCTGTGATTTAAATATTTAAATATTAAAATATTTGCGAGTGAGCTTTTCAGCAGCAGAGATAGCACAAATTCTTGATTTAACGCATTAAGAACGGTTATGAAAACCAAAATATCTTGGCACTTACGTTTTTGTTACAGCAGTAGAATACACAATATCGCAGTCTGTCCTTAGAAGTTCCTTCTGCTTAATCCATTTACGCACAAGTCCTTTTTTGAACTTTTCTTACGTGGCATAACAACATCTAATAATGCATCTCTGGTGTTAAAATAGAAAAATTTCTCTTTTACCTTTTTCTTTCAGCAGGAGTGGTGGGGGCTGTAGATAAATCCGGTGTTCAGCAGGAACGATGGTTCTGTGCCGGTGAAGGCTCGATGCGCACTGGTTATCTATACAGTGAGCGAGCCCCCAATTCTCGGGCATGCGCAGTAAGTGCCATCGCTTCAGCTTGCGGCAGCAGTAGTTCGAGTAACATCTCTCTTGTCAGCCGTCTGTTGATGCTACCTTGAACGTTGTGTTTATAAATTAGTCACTATATGTTTCTGTAGGGGCGTCATTTCAGTTTTTCTGCATTGGGGGGGGGCGAAGATTGCTTGGAGCAGTTTCACAAATGTTCATGTGGATTGTAACGATATATATAATGTTTTATTTCTTAAATGTGAAATATTGCTATTAATAGTGCAATTGTAATGCGTGTTTCATTTGGTAGAGCAATAATGTTGCTCGTAACCTAGGGGAGGGGGACAGTTGACCCCTGCCCCCTAAATGACACCCCTGTGTTTCTGTAATTAAACTTGGATTGCATATAGTTATTGTGTATTTTGGTGTGTTTATTAGAGGTTCTTGCCTTCTGCGACGTTTTATGTAAAAATAACAAAGGTTAATATAATACAAAATGATGGGGATAAATACAAAGAAATCGCTAATGGAAAAAATAATCCCTACCTTGCCTCTCAGATCTGTCTTGGTGATGGATAACGCACCGTACCATAGTGTGCAGTTGGAAAAGGGCCCATCGTCTCATACCAAAATACGATGCAGAAATCTCCCCATTCTATGAAAGGATGCTAAGTTTGGAGCTTTACAACCTAAGTAAGGGTCAAAACCTATTCCGAAAATTTACGTTGATAGTTTGTAGGCCATGCACACAATGTTCTCCGATTACCGTCCTAGTCTTCGGGGCTTACTCGAGTAGAACTCATCTGGGCTGATATAAAGCAATGGGTAGCTTGGTAGAACACCCTTTTAAACTACATGATGTTATTGATTAAGCTTAGCTAACAACATGTTGAGGACATTAGCGTAGAAAAGTGGGAAAATGCCTCTCAATACATTAAGTAGGAAGACAAATACATTGAAGAACAACAAGGCCTGTTTGAAAATGTCTTAGAAGGATCTGTAATCCAGGTTAGGAAATATAGTGACAGCGAACGAGAAGAAGACTGATGACGATGAAAAGGAAAGTCTTGCAGAAGAAAACGACGGTGGTGATATGTCTGGTGTAGAGTGTTTATCACACTAATAAAGCCCCTGTTAGTTTACGACAATGCATTTACGTGACAAGGTTTGTGTATAATGTGTAAATATAAAAGAATGATAGAGCAATCTGACAATAGCGACAATAAACCAGTCATGCAGTGGTGTGGTGTTGTATGTTTATGTCGTATCAGCAAAGTCCCACGTCTTCCAGCAGGTAGGCGGACAGAGAGCTGCCTGGCGTTAGGCATAGACTCTCTTCAGTGCGCGAGGAAACAAGGTCACCGGCACAGAACCATCGTTCCTACTGTAACAAGGAGAAAGAAAGGGGATAGTAGGAAGTCCAAGAAAGTTATCGTCATTGTCAGGTAGGATCCCAGGAAACATTAATAGCTTCCCTTTCACCTTTTTTCAACAGAAAAATGACGTGCCAATCCCATATTTTAGGGAGGAAAAATGTAGTTATGCACGGTAGGATGATATTATACATAAAACCATAAAATGAGAATTTATATGCATTAAAATGTCTAAATACCTTATATTAAACAAAACAAATTTTTGTTTTGTTTGTAATACCTCTATGAAGTACATATTAGTAGCAATGTAATAAGTTCCCTTCCATCCTGTATATTGAAGATAATTGTAAAATTTAAATGTTCAAGACCGTATGAATTAAATATATTACGTAACAGAGTTAATGTATCTGAAATGCTATAACTTCTGATCAACAAATACACGGGGGGATCCTGGATTTTAAACCTGTCTCTCAGGATGACGAAAGCAGTGCATCTATGACGACAAAAAACAATCACATTTTGTTCTGTGATCAGCCGTTTTCTAAAAAAATAACCTGTTTTTCCAAAGTAGATGGTTTATTCCACGAGAATGTGTGAAGATAATAGTACGTTGCTTGTAAGGTGCTTAGAGTAACTTACTTCTGACTCGGTTTCGTAGTAACTGTGTGACATCCAGGATTTTGAAATAATTAATAATTTTCCGAACACCATTTTTCAGACGTGATGTGGTCAGGGACAAAGACAGCGTTCCTACGTCAAGATATGTAGATCAGAGTAAGAACCTGCTCCCGAACGTAATCAAAACATCATACCTGAACTGGAGGTGGAGAGAGACTAGCGGTTTTGTTTTCCACACCACCCTTAATCCAAACAAACAAGACGAAAGAGTAGTGTAATGTTTTGGCGAAATTACAAGTACAACTTGGTAGATATTGACCTACACTAACAGTATGGAAATAATGCCTTCGTCGTCCAAGAAGAGTTTCGCAGTCGCTGACTGAAAAGCACATCATGTTTATGTCAGCTTCAGTAGAAGTTGAATCATTAGAGTAACATCGTACTACGCATTGAAATTCACAGGTTCAATAATATAAGAATCCGAGGTGTGTTTAGTGGATTATCATACGTAAACCTCAGAGAGGGCCAGCATGAAATACCGTCGCCGCAGTTTTAAATCTTGTAGATGAACAACCCAGCAGCAGTAGTCGGGGAATAGCTCGCATGCTCCCATTGACTTGTTCTCAGGACAGTTATTACTACCGTGTCACATGCAACGGGTACAGCGCCTCACAGCACCGGATTACGCGCCTAGACTGCCTTTCGTCACAATTAATTATGGTAACAGACGAAGCTAACTTTACAAACAAACAAAAATGGCACTTTCTATAGGTATTTTCATAACATCCATATATGGTCGAAAAAAACCCTCACAGATTCAGGGAACATAATTTTCAACAGTGATTTGCAGTGAACTTATGGGCAGGAATACACGAAACGTTCTACACTCCTGAACCACGCGTCAGCGAAAGAGAAACCTGTTTACGCGCTGACCTACTTCTGCCACCTCCGCTCTCAGCTACCGTTCGGCTACCATACGCTGCAAGTTGCCAGCGTGTGCGTTTTATATTCTCGAAAAACCTAAAATATCTCCACAGAAAATGGGTATAGAAAAAAATTGCAACATACAAAATATGTTCCAAATAATTAAATTAATGCAATGATTTCCCTTCCATTCGGCATTAAGGCAAATGACCATGTTAAATATGGAACTATTTTGTATCGCATAACAACCTATTTCACGACCTAGCTAATGAGAGGTGAAGTGAACGTTAAGAGATACGGGGCAAAGTTATATGGAACTGACCTTTAGTGCGTTTCTGTGTACTGTTGCTATATCGCAGTTTTGCTTATCGGTCTACTTTTCATTCTCGCCTCTACCTCTGCTATGCGGCTTCTTTGTTATGCTGGAGTATGTTCTGTGTAACCTTCGTGCTTTACCCAGAATTGCGGGATTAGCAAAATTTTCCCTTCTCTTATTACTTGATGTATATTACGTTGTTTTGACACTTCGCCCTGTTTGTGTGCTCCCAACTTTATTGCCTTCTTCGTACCGATTCTTGGACCCACTGTCAGTCTTTGAAGAGTGTGTCCCACGTCTTGCTGTAATTTCAGTTCCATCACAGCTGTGCTCTGTAGTAGTCCGAAAATTGATTGCTCATCATGTTTAGGCTTTTCAATCTAAAGCTATCATTATATTGCTTCTTTATCTTCTTTTTCATAAAAAATCCTTGTTTAGAGTGTTCCGTCCATTAGTTCTAGTACAAGTAAAGAAAGCATTTGAGTCCCCAAAAATAAATAAATAAAAAACAATAGGCCACCGGCAGTATAGTGATAGCCATTTATCTTAGGATTTCTTTTGGTGTGATGATAAAGTGTACGCAATCCCCGAGTGCATCGTTTATGATCCAAAACTCAGTAATGCTGCTACAGTCCCCAGTAAATTTAAACAAATTTGACAACAAAAGTTTTTTCTATGTCAAACAAAGATGTCAATTTTTTGTTGGATGTCAGTTGTTGGAACAAAAAACAACAAAAAAGAAAAACGTTCATGACTGCAACCGTGAGCGTTTTGGAAAAACTACATGAAGGTAGTTATAAGGTAGCCGAACTTATCGCAAAGGCCAAAAAAGCACATACAATAGCTGAAACTTTATTAATGCCTAAATGTGAAGATATGGTGAAAATGGTCCTCAGTGCACAAGCTGCTAGTGAAATTTAAAAAAATTCCTCTCTCTACTGACACAATCAGACGCAGAGTTATTGACATATCCAGGGACATAGAAGACACTACGAAGGAGAAAATCAACAGCAGTCATAAGTTCTCACCTTAAATCTACAAGTCCACATAAATGAGCGGCCATGCGTAACTTCTTGATTATATTCGGTACATCGATGGAGATGTAATTACAAGTAATCTCTCTCTATTTTCTTTTTTTTCGTTTCCTTTTCTTTCTTTCCTTCTTTTTTTGCATAGAATTTCCTGAGTGAACCACTGGAGAAGAAGTATTTCGTGTGACTAATGAATATTTGCTCCAACAAGAATTAAAATGGCGAGAATGAGTTTGTGTTTGTAGAGACGGAGCCGCTTCTGTGGTAGGTCGAGTGAATGGATTTATAGCTCAAGTGCGCGAACTGAATTCTAGCATACATAGCGATCATTGTCTTATTCACGACGAATAAAAACAAATTGATCAATCAAAGTTAAGCAGAAAATAACCAGCAAACTATTAACATAAAAAACCGTTACACTCATCTGCGTTAGCGATACCATCTCCGCCCTACCTTCCCTACCTCCTTTATTCATGTCATTTATATTTTCTTATATTTATCGCTTCCATCCATTAAATCTTTCTTCTCTCTCTTTCTCTCGTTTTTTTTTCCATTTCGTTCACTACATTCACATTTATCCATTTTTTCTGATTCCAACCATTTTAATCTCTTCTCTCCCTCGTTCGTTCATTGCATTCATATGTATTTCTCTCTTCTGCTTCCAAATTTTTAAACTCTTCTTTCCCTTCTTCATATACTTTATTCATATTCCTTTATTTTTCGTTTTAAACCATTCAATCTGACTTTTCGTTTTTATTCTTTCTCCATTTAATGCAATTCATTCATATTTCGTTCTTTTTCTATTCCATCTTCCTTTTTCGCTTTCCTTCTTTCTCTCTTTTCGATTATTACAGTCATATTTATCTCTCTTTTCTGTTTACATCTTGTTACTTCGTGTCTTGTAGATACCAACACTGGCCGGTATAGCGTTGCCGTAATTGTTTTTCATCAGTATGGGTGGTATTTGCTGGTCCTTTGAGAAACGTCAGGAGGGGTGGTGAATGCGAGGGTGGAACTGAGAGACTGCTTGGTTTTGAAGACAGTCTAGCAGCCAAGATGTGACTGAAAGAACGGCTCACATATAAAGCATCGCCTCAACTTTTAGTACAAGTTAGAGCGAACCAAGGTTTGGATTTTTGCAACTGTTTAGTTTTTATTGTTAGTGTGTTAGCTGTTAAAAGTGTTAAAGTATATATTTAAAGCAGTACCACGTGTTGCACATTATTATTTAATGGGTTAACCCTGAGCACACGCAGTCCACTAGGATAGCAAACCACTTAACAGTGCTATTCACACTACCAAAACATTTTTAGTCCTCCGGGCCGGATGCTGCGTGTTCAACTATTACGCATTCTAATAAGAAATTATACACATGCCCATCTCTTTATGTTCGTCATTTTTGAAGCTGACTTTCACGCGCGACACACGAGTTTGTATTGTTGGGAATATAGCGGTAGTGCCGAGAGGTTACACGTGAGCTTCAAGCGGAAATGCAGCAAGCTGATCTAACATATAAAGAAGTAGACTATTCCGGCAACTTCCAGGCCATCTAGCCTGTGGTTTCGGCAAACTGTTTCCAAGGAGGGACATCACTGCAACAGCTAAGCATCTGTCTTGTCAGACTGGCATTTCATTTCCTTTGTTTCATTCCTAATGTGCTCTTATTCATACATATGTCCCAAAGTAGTCTTCTGCCTAAATCTGCAAGTTCTCAAGCTTCATTTCTTTGTGTGTAATTGGTTTATTGTTCACAAAACTCATATCCACATGGATGCCCAAACAAAGAAGCGCTTGATATCAACCCGAACAGTTGCCTGGGCAAGCCTGACACGATCTGCAAATTTGTGAGTGAATACAAACCAGAATCTGACATTCAGTTATTAATTGTAAGAATGAAGGAATTAGATAACCTAGGGATAAATTTGAACATGTTCAGTCCAAATTAGAAGTGAATGAGGACTTTGATACTTCTGCTTTAAACAAGAAGAACTTTGAAGTAGCATTTTTTGAGGTACAAGCCACAACGACCAACATTATAAACAAACAATGCAAAAGAAATCAAGATGTTCGTCCAGTCAGTCCTTCCCTCTCTCATTCAAGTACAGACAAACTGGCTATCAAATTACCCACTATAAAATTGCCAACTTTCAAATATTTCTGGATACATTTGCAAGTCTAGTGGTCCATAATGACAATTTAGACAACATTAAGAAATTTGACCATTTGCTCCTTTCATAAGTGGTGAAGCACATACTTTATTGCTATTATTCCACTAACAAGCTCAAATTTCAGATAGCATTTAATACAATATGCGATCGGTATGATAACGTGAGATCAATTGCAACTGTTCATCTTGGTCATCTGCTGAATCTACCGATAGTAGAAAAGTCTTCTGTGAGCGAGCTTAGGGCCGTCCTTAAGTAAGTTAAACGTAATTTAAATGCACTAAAGGCCTTGAATCTGAATGTTTCGCGGGATGAATTGATAGTGTCACAGTTCATTTTGGACAAAGATAAGAAGGGAATATGAGTCTAGCTTGAATTAAAAGTCCTTTTCCAGGCTAGAGAACCTTTGTAATTTCTTAGAAAGTAAATGTAAATCTCTAGAGATTGCAAACTCCAGCACAACGTCAAAGATCAGCACCAGTTCGCATGCCAAGGCTTCAGATGGTTCAAACAAGAGCAATTAATTGAGTCATTAATCTTATATTAGCACCTCAGTGCAATGTGCCTACTGCAATTCTTTGCACGTCAATAGCAGATGTAAAGCAGTCGCCAGGGCTCCCGTTATGGAACGTAGGGGTCTTATTAAGAGAATAAACCTATGTTTTAATTGTTTGCAAGCAGGTTACAAAGTAAATACATGCAGATCACGGAATTGCAAACTTTGCAACAAAAACACCACACGTTAGTACATTTGGACCCTCCCAATAATTGGCCAGCAGAGAATAATGCCACAGATCACTCAACTCGTAGCTCAAGTGCTAAACAGGGTGAGACAGGAGCTAGCAGTTACTATCCTCATAAAAGAGAGACGCGTAGACAGGTCAACGGCGTTGGTTAACGTCCAGGATGGAGCTAATAATTGACAGACGTACAGGGCTCTCTTAGATTCAGGTTTTTAATCTTGTTTTATGTCAGAATCTTGTGCTCAACGCCTGAATCTGCAGAGGCAGCACAACCGCAAGCCTGTACAGGCAATTGGAAGTACTGTCTCACAAACCAAACTCAGTGTTACGGTTCAGGTTGCTACACATTGAGTAATTTTGTTACCCCAGTAGTGTCTGATATTGCCCAAAGTTATGGAGGAATGAAATGTTGGCTCATTAATCCCAGGGAATGGAATCACCTTCCACTTGCTGACCACAGTTTCATGAGGCAGGACAAATTGATATTCTGTAAGGGGCTCAGGTTTGGTCCGATATTCAGATCTGGAGCAGACTTTTCAGGGACAATGATCACCATGTTCTTCAGGAAACGGTGTTTGGATGGACGCTATCAGGAAGGTATCGCGAATATTCTGATCTCTCCGATACATCACGGTGGCCGTATTTCGAGGAAGATATTGCTAAACAACTTCAGAAATTTTTAGAAATTGAGGAGGTATCCTAGACTCCAAGAACTAGGGAAGAAGTAGAATGTGAAGCCCATTTCAGGGAGAACACAATTCGGGATTCAGCAGGATGGTTCGTAGAACGACTCCCCTTTAAACAAAATCCAAAGATATTGGGAGACTCACTGGCTACAGCTAAGAAGCGATTTAAACTTCTGAATGAAAATTAGCTAAACAAGATTACCTAAGAGAGGATTGTGTAAAATTTCTTAAGATATATGAAAAAATGAGTCACATAAAATTAACCAACATTCTTGCACGACACGACTATTACGTACCACACCATATTCTCTTGAAGGTCGATAGCTCGACAATAAAAATTAGAGTCGTTTTTGACTGTTCTGCAGCTTCCAGTAGTGGGGTTTTGTTAAATGATCTCGCTGGGCTGACGATCCAACAAGAACTTTACTCTATTATTTTGAGATTTAGAGTGCAGGCCATCGCTTTCATTACTGACATAGGAAAATGTTCAGCAAATATTGTTGGACCCACAAATTGTAGCTATAAGAGAATAGTATTGAGAGGTAATCCATCTGAATATGAGCTGAAAACAGATACGTATGGAATGGCAAGCTCTCCCTTTTCAGGCACTCGCTATCTTCAGCGATTAGCTTTGGCAGTTTCCCAAGACAGCTGAAGTATTATTAAGGGACTTCTATGTAGATCACCTTATATAGGAATGATAGAGGAAGTTCTTCACCTACAAGAGCTGATAAGCCTGCTCGAGAGAGGAGATTTCCTCTTCGTAAATTGTACAGAAATCATCCAGAGCTTTAGGCAAATATGCCAGCTGACTTAGGGGAGCCAAGTTTACCGCTACAGTTCGACCAAGGTGAGGTCAAAACACTTGGGCTGTTATGGCAACCAGCCATTGACAAATTCCAAATTGTGAATGGTGCAGCAAAAAACTGTTATCTTTATGGTTTTACTAAATTCATTATCCTCTCGGTTGTCTCACGAATATTTCATCAACTTGGGTTGATCGGCTCCGTTGTCATATTAGGTAAGATGCTTCTACAGAAATTGTGGCAAGGACACTTCATGTGGGATTAACGCCTGTCATCGAAACTTATAGGCATTTGGTGTCCAATTTATGATCAGCTTCCACAGATTGAAGAAATTCGTATTCATCGGAGGATTCTTGGACATGGTCCCATTGTTAATATAGAGGCTCATTGATTTTGTGGTGCTCCAAAAAAGGCATACAGAGCCTGAATCTGTGTCCTTACTACAAGTCATAATAGAACCATTACAGTTAGGCTGTTTTGATCGACATCTCAAGTTGCTCCTCTGAAGATGTTGTATCTGCCACGACTTGAGTCGTGTGGAGATTTCCTGCAAGCCCGTCTGTTCTTTCACTGAAAGGATTAAATATTAAGATTAATCAAATCTATTTGCGAACAGATTTTTCAGTAATTTTGGCCTGGATCTCCGCACCGCCAACAAAATGGAAGAACTTCGTTGCGAGCAGGGTTTCGGAAATTCAAGAGAGTACGCAACTTGCTGAGTGGCGCCATGTAGCCTCTAAAGGCAATCCTGCAGACCTCATTTCACGAGGTATGCAATCCAAAGATATTCTGACGAGCAGACTCTGGTTAACTGAACGCACCACAACTTGGCCTTTGAGCGCAATTACATATGGGGCTCTCAGCTTACAGAAGAAAAACCGATGGAAGGAACCCCTTTCATTTTTCATGTAGCCACAACCGTAGATTATAGTTTAATGACCAAGTTCTCCAAACTGTAATGATTGTAGGGCATTGCTGCACATTGTAATAAATTTTGCAACAATTGCTGAAAAATAAATGGGAGTCGTTCATCAGGTCCACTTTCTACTCATGAACTCAACATCGCATTGGGTCAATGTATTGCTTTTCTCAGTTGGCAGCTTATGGAGACAGATACGGAAACTACAAGCTAAAGGAACTATTCACCCTGCTAACAAGTTGATATTACTAACTCCATTTCTGCATTACAATCATATGCTGAGAATAGGGGGAAGAACAACATGCTGATTTAAAAGATGACCAAGGACATCACATCATCTTGCCTCCAAATCCTCACCTAACAAGGTTAATTGTTGAACAAGAACATAGGCTATTACTTCATGCTGGATACCGGGTACTCCTTTCATCACTCAGACTGAGAGTTTGGGTTATCTATGGAAGAACTACAATACGGCGAAATATTCACAAATGCCTAGTTTGTTTTCGACTTAATGCAAGGGCAGCACACCAGCTAATGCGTAATTTGCCGCCAAGTACGTAAAGGCTACAAGACCCTTTACAAATTGCGGCATTGATTATAGTGTCCATTTTATATTAAATCTGGATCTCACAAATAAAAATTAATGTGAAATGTTGAGTGGCAATCTTCGTGTGCCTAGCAACGAGAGCAGCTCATCTATAAGTAGTTGCTACATGTCTAGCAAGGCATTTTTAGCAACTTTAAGACGGTTTGTGTCACGCGGAGGCCGCTGTCAGACATTCTTTTGCTACAATGGAACCGACATCGTGGGAGCAGAAAGAGAGCTGCGAGAGATAGAAAATGTTCTCAAATCTCAAGAACTTCAAACAGAATTAGACCAATTTACCTTTCAGGAAGGAATCACCTGGAAGTTCATCCTTCCCAGAGCAACACACTTTGGTAGTTTATGGGAGGTAGATGTTAAATCCTTTAAATACCATCTCCGACGTGTAATGGGCACCATGTTTCTCACATTTGAAGAACTTACAACCCTCACGGTTCAAATTGAAGCCTGCCTAAATTCCAGACCCCTAATTCCGTTTTCTAGTTACCCAAATGATCCTGAAGTCCTGACACTTGGTCATTATTTAATTGGCAGTGCCCTTACTGGTCTCCCCCAGCCAGATCTGGCCAATGTCAAGCATAGTTTGTTGACTCGATGGGAAGGATTATAGCAGCAGCTCCAGTCATTTTGGCGGAGGTGGTCTGAGGATTATCTTAATCGTCTCCAGCAACGCTATTCCAGGTGTGACTCCGGGTACGGTGGCCATTCTGAAAGAAGGCAACTTACCCTCACTGCGCTGGAAATTGGCAGTAGTTGAAGCACATCCAGGTAGTGATGGATTAGTGCGTGTGGCCACAGTTCGTTCCTCGAGTGTATCTTGAAGAGACCTATTCTGAAACTTTGCCCGCTTCCCTCTGAAGGTGATTTATAACTAACTAACTAACTAACTAACTGATGTGCTGTTGTTTTATGACATAAATTGTAATCTTGTTTTTGTGTAAATTTGTCTATTTAGATGTTAAGAAATAAAATTTCTTGACGGCCGGTATGTTACATGGTGTCTTGTAGGTGCCACCACTGAACGGATTATCATTGCAAGAATTGTTTGCTACTCAGTATGGGTGGTCTTTGCTGGCCCTTTGAGAAACGTCAGTAGAGGTGGTGATTGTGAGGGTGGAACTGAGAGACTGCTTTGTTTTGAAGACAGCCAAGAAGTGACCGAAAGGAACGGCTCACATATAATTCGTCTCAGCTTTTAGTACAAGTTCGAGCGAACCAAAGTTTGGAATGTTGCAACAGTTTAGCTTTTATCGTTAATGTGTTACTTGTTAAAAGTGTTAAAGTAAGTATTTATTACGTGTTGCACATTATTATTTAATGAGTTAAGCCCGAGCACACGCACTCCACTTGGGTTGCTCACCATTTGACGGTGCTATTCACAATAATTGAATCTATTTTTTCTTTCTTTTATTGTTTATTACTTTAATTCATTATATTAATGTTTCTTACCACATCCTTTAAAAAGGCACATCATTTACAAGCATCACAAGCACACACACCAACAAAATCACCAATTAAACAAATAAAATTAAAAAGCTACAAAAATGAAAAATAATAAAAAAGCACCACAACCACCCCATCATCAGACACCTTTATTTTTTTAAAAAAATAAATAAAATAAACAAAAACCTACACGCATAAAAAAGGACAATCACAACCAGAAGTACCATCACCATTAAAAAGAGAATACCATGGGTATATAAAGGAGAAGCCGGTGCGCGCACAATCGCCATCTTATCCCAATCCAAATACACTACCGATTCATCAATGTCTTATATCTCTTACATGGAATGACTAGGTTGATGTGGTAAAGAGTGTTCAATTGCTGTGCTTACGACGCATTGTCCATAGCTGTTCTAAGTGGACTGAAGAATCCTAGTTCGAATCCTGAGCACGTTATAGCTTTAGTTTCTTTTAACTCTTGAAATAATTAGGTAAAGCATGGGTCAATTTTTTTAAACTGATAATATTAGGAAAATTGTTTTGAATATATATCTATATATAGATATATATAGAAAGAGAGAGGGAGAGAGAGAACTAACTACAGCCACAGGTTCGAGTCATAATGTTTAAAACTTGATTATATCCAGAAATAGTGGTGATAGGGAGTTGAGACAAAGTTTGAACTATAACTGTTGTTGCAGACAATCGATCCGGTATTTAATTAAAGTCAAAATAGTCTTGATGGGAATCCCCATTTTTAAATTAGTTCTTACGTTTTCTTCTGTATCCCGAGCTGTACCACTTAGATTAAGACTGTAAGTTGCATATAGATGCAATTGCAAATAGAATTAAGATTATAAATAATTTTATTCCTAACGCCCTAGGTTCGATTACCGATTCGACGGGGCAATTGCAAATGTACACAACATGTCCATAAAGTATTCTAAAATGGCTACTAACCTTACAAACCACTTAAAACATGGCAAAACAATGTAAACGGAGAGAAATGGTCGTAGAAGGTGACACATTCCTGTAACAGTGTCCAAAATTGCTGATTTAAAGAACCGTTTATCTAATTATGAATTCGTTTAGGTTCTGATACTCTCCAATTAAGGAATAAGGGGTTCCATCTAGCGTAGGTTAGGACTGACAATGACAGGATAGTTTATCCTATTAGGTTAGATTAGCATGGATTAGAGTTAGGGTAGTTTAAGGTTATGACAGGATAGAATATATGATGAGGGGACAGTTAGCTAAGTTTAGATTAGGTTAGGTTATGGTAGGATAGGTTTGGATAGATGATTAGAGGATGGTCTAGATAGGTCATCATTCCGCACCCGATTAGGGTAGGTTGGCCTATTAGGTTATGGTTTGCAGTTAGGCTAGTTTTAGGTTATGACGGGATGGAATATATTATGAAAGGAATGTTAGCTAAGACTGGGTTAGGCTAACATGGCTGTAATCAGCTAAGGTTAGGTGATAGCAGAATAGGCGTCAAGGCAGTGTAGACTGACCGGTTACGTTATGACAGGGGGAATAGGTAACTAGTGGATGGTCTAGCTAGGTTAGTGTAGACACTGCCAGTATAGATCAGACCCTGAGAGGGTCCGTCTGGTCGTGGTTGTTTTTCTAGATGATGATGGTTGGAATTGCTGTAATGGCGTGATGTTTGTTTTAGCAGTGCGCTGCTGTAAGGAAACATTCATCTATCGCCCGCACATACTTAGCAGACAAAATAAATAAAGTATGTGGAAGGCGGAACACTCTCACTAGCAATAGCTTCTAGTGCTGGTCTCAAGCTCAGATAAAAGGGAAGAGACCACAGCCAACCACCTAATTATAGCTCAAAATAAAGATACATTAACACACAAACCATAATTCGAATCTTCAAATAATCAACGTATAAAACGTAACAAATCCACTAAAGAAACTCAAGCTTTGGCTAGGTTTGGTTAGTTGTAGATGCCTCAGATAGATGTAAGCCATACACAGTTTATCCGTCCTCGCACGCTAGCAGCTCAACAACTATTCTGAAAACTAGGTTCAAAGTCGAAAAATATTGTAGCTGGGACCAAAATGCTCATAAAGTACCTAAATGAGTAAAAAACATGTCACGATGCATAGGCTAAAATCTTAGTGTGCCATTTTGGCACAATCCCCTCACGATAGTTACGAGAACCATCGACAAGCAGCGACTTGGTCACATTATGTCATCTCAGGAAAGGAAGAAGCTTCCAGAAATTTCGAGTGATGGCTAGACCTGTTTGTGTGGTGGCCACTTCCCATGGAGGGGAAAGGCAGTGCTGTTGCTGGCCCGACACCTAGAGCCCAGCTCGAAGCGACGTGAAGAAAGAAAAATCAGTGGGCGAGAGTTCAGTCAGAGAGCTACTCGACCAGCAGCGAACACGCCGCGCACGCCCGGAGTTTCGGCTTTGGTAAACTTTTTCTAAGTCTATTATTTTGAGTAATTATCTAAATTTCAATAGTAGGGCGTACGCACGTATAGTTGGTAAAATCGCTGTAAATTCTTTTAGAAACGTGCGATGAGGAAATTCTTTGTGCATTGCTATTCCAATATTTTGAGTCTACACTAAATCCTGAAAGGGAACGAGTTCAAGTTTTTGTGTGCGAATGCACAGATATGCTGAAATGGGAGAATGTAATTTTCTCGTTTCAAGTGGAAACTTGTTAACACTCTTGAATTCTAAGAAATAATTTTGTAATTTGACGGTTGTTAATACTTAAACATTTTTGATAGTGAAATTCAGACCAGGAGTATAATGCACAGCTTTGAATTCATGTCATCCCTTTATATTGCCTTAGTCATTTTCCCTTTGTTTTGGGCCTTTAAGTTTTCTTGATTGGTGAACGCGATCCATGCTTCGGGTGCGGTGTTGTGATTTATGACGAAGCTCAAGTAGCTCACACCACTGCATATACCAAGTAGACATTTCGTTAACTACAAGAAGCACGCAAACCACCATCAATGAAAGAAAGTTATTGAAAACGGTAGCGGTAGCTTGAAGAAATGAAGGGTTATACAAAAGAATTCTAACGCATTGCATCTAAATAATACTACCATAGCGTTTTAATAAAAATGGCCGTAACATTAGTTATTCATAGAATTATTATAAGTTTCCATAATAGGTGGAATAAAAAGCTGTTAAGGCGAGAATTCAGAAACCCAACATAGCGAATGAGGAAGTTGTTGTCAGAGGACACTTACCTTCCGAGCCGTTCTGCTGACTTGTTTGAGATCATTTCTTTGGTTGTAACGTGTTGCTTATATCCGTCAGGGAGTTACGTAAACAGTACTCGTGGTCGTATCCTTACTAAAACCCTTGTCGGTCACCATTCTGAAAGTCCGTGTGTAAAAAGTAATATTTTAAAGTGAATCGCGATGCACCGTCAAGTATCATCTTTCCAACAATATAATTACTCGAACCTCTGGACTGCAACAGGAATCTACAATGCTATATTAAACCTTGGGTTTATAATGCTAGTGTTTGGAATATCCGCAGGTCCTCTTTTGCACGTATTGCAAAGTTTAGAGCACCCAGGGCCTTCACCTATCCTGATTTTCCTAGTGGGGCCTACGCGTCACCCCTGTGGGTGTTCGTGGCAAGTGCATAGTGGCACCGGCGTCTAGAGCCTCCCCATAACAAGAAGCAGTAGAAGCAGTGACGCCGGTACCGCCGTGATAAACATAAAATGATGTAAAAGTGCAATAAAAGCCAAAAAAGTATTTAATGAGATCCGAACATAATAAAATTCCCTGGCAATTAATCATGAATAACACAGCAAAATATCATGAAAAGAACCCCAAATTATTATAAAACGAGAATAGTAAAATGGTTACAAAGCACCAAACGTTTCATAAAAGAGCCCAAAATAATGCATGAGTGTCAAAAATACCTCTACCACAGCATGAAATACCTATTACAGCGCTCGAAATGCCTTCAAAGTAAGTAGAATTGCCCTAAAGGTACCTCAAAACAGCCGTAAGATGTCCTGAGATGGCTCTACCAATGGCTCTACCTAAAATACCCGAATGCCGTTAAGTGTCCAAAACTTCTGAACTAGGGTGCAAATTATAGGATCTAAGGATCTGTTTAGGTAATGCCAGAAGCATTTAGGAGATGTCCAGATGTCCTACCCTGACATAATGATCGTAGGTAACTTCAGATCGATTCGCCGACAGTTGAACCCTGAGATAACAACGCGTACTTCCTAGCTGACATTCGGCAACATCGATTCCTGAAGACAACCCCTGTGTCATTGCGGCGAGATCTACAACGACGCAGGTAAGACGACAATGAGAAACCCTACATATCATACCCAAACCTAACCTAACGCAGACCATAAAATAAATTGAGTTTTATTTATGAACGCTCTTTAACTGCTGTGGTCCTTAGCTCCCATTCTATATTGGGGGTAAAAGACCGGTAATTTTGCTCCGAGGCCTCTTTATCAGGCTTGAAGTTCTTTTACGTGCCGAGGTTTCCATTTTCTACTATGACGTCTTGTTCTTGCTTTCCGGAATTCAAACCTCCGTCGAGTCCGGGAAATGACCTTTTCACATTTTTCCTTCAATGTAGCGTCTAGGCTTTCCGCTATTGTCCGTGGAAGTCCTGGAATAATGGCTGTTGGATCCTCGCCGGTCATGAGAAAAAATGGGGTAAACTTGGTGGTGGGTGCACTGAACTCAATCATCGGGAAATAATCTACGCAGCAGGTATGACGTTCGTGGCAAATCAGGCGAAGATAAGTCGTAACGTACGCAAAAGTTCTCTTAGTCCTATTTCGGTTGCATTGTAGGAGCTACTGTGGTATATCGTCAATTTTTTTTTTCAAAGTCAAATTAAAAATTTTGCTTCGGTTAACACTAGCATTATTTTATAACAGAGCTTTGATATGTCCATATTTGGGGATGTATTCTTGAATTTAGAGGCTCTAGATACGACACCTTTTAGGGGTAAAAGCTTGCAAAAAGTTTGAATACGTATACTAACATCAAGTATCTGTACCCGAATTTTCCTTTGGAAGTTCCCCGTGAACATCAAGGTTCGTTAGGTGCTTCATGTTCGATGGCCTGAGGCTCGATGTCGAATCTAGTACTCAGAGATTTTGCCCTCTGGCACAAGTCACATGAAGAGACAGATATGCGCACATATAAGTGTTTCATGTAGAAAATTGGGGAAATATTCAGAGCCGTTCTCTCCGTACCTGAATGAATTAGAGACAGTTATGATAATACTAGTTTCCAAGGATTTCGGAACAATGGATTTCTATGCTTTGTATTCGCGGCCAGTCAATTTATATAAAACTCCATCCTTCTGGCCAAATTTTCGTGGGGTATATTCGAAATTTCGGGAGCTGTCATTCGTGCTGTCCGAAAGTCATCATCATGTTCTTGCAATTTTCCCAATCGTCGCGGTTGTTTTGCCATGGTATGGCTAATAATCAGATCAAGTCGCATGAGGAAAACTTCAAGTGTTATTGTCGGGTAGAGAACCTGGGAATCTAGACAGAACCCCACTAAAGATGTTTAAATGACAGGGGATGTGACTAATTTCGACGATGTCGTGTGCTCTGATCTCCTGAATGTAGCGGGATATCTTGTGAGCTTGCACCGCTGAATGGAGTGATCAGTATACACAATTATCTTTCTATTCAGTACGTAATGCCTGGATTTTCTGAGGCTGAAAAATAATGCCGATAATTCAAGAAGATTAACGTATTGGTTCTTTTCAGTTGGCAATAATAAACTGCTGGCGGTGACAAGTATATGGGAATGTTCGTTATATCGCTGAAGTACTACACATCCAATGCCTCTAGTGCTGCTGTCAGTGTATAGGCGAAAGTCGTAGCCTCTCTTGGTCTTTCTAGTAACACAACGTTGGCAAAAAGTGCTTTAATCCTCCACCATGCGTTTTCCTCGCGGTCTTTCTTGTTCTTTTTTTTTGGTAGAAGTTCTCGTAATGGAGCGGCTTTTGGGAGTGATTTCTCAAAAAGTATGATTGTTACCGTATGATACCGAATATTCTTCTCAGTTACTTTAAATTTTTGGGACTGGGTATTTTCAGGACACTTTCAATCTTCCTGGGATCTGGCTTAATTCCTTGCTCTAAGATGATATACCCGAAAATAACGAATTCTCTGAGAACAAATTTTGACTTCTTTAGATGAAGGGTCATTCCGCATTCTACAACTTGTGACAAAATAGTGCCCAAGTGCTTCAGATGTTCCTGAAAAGCTTCACTGAAGATAAGAAAATCATCTACATATTGGTAGTCGTATTCTTTCAGTTACCAAAAATGCGTCTATAGTACGTAATAACGTTACTACAGAATTTTTGAAACCAAAAGAGGTTCTGTGGAAACAACACAATTTCCCCCGGAAAATAAAGGAAGTATAGTCTCTCACATCTTCTGCTAGAGGGATCTGCCAGTATGATGAGACAAGGTTAATAATTGAAAATATCTTCCCTTCATTCACTCGGGAAAGCAGGTCACTGGGTTGCGGTCGAAAACTGTCTGGTAGAGTGTGTTTATTCAGTCGTCTGGCATCAACCGTTAGCCTAAATGACTTGCCGGGTTTTACCACCCAACAGGGAGGGTAACAGTACACACAGGTGAATCTACAATTATTTTCTGTTTCAGCATTTTTATCAATTACTTTCTCTGCTTCGACTTGTAGCGAGAGAAGTAGGCTCGAGCTTTATGGCTAAAATGTTTTGTATTCTGAATTGTGAATGTGTGAGTGTAGACATTATACAAACCGGAGTTTTCAGAAAACACCTTCCGATTCTTCTTTAAGGTTTCATAAGGTAATTCCTGCTCAAAAGGGGGAATCTCCCTCTTGAACCTTTTCTTCAAGTGAGTGGTCATTTGTTACCTGGTACATCCTCTATCCTTGTCGGAGAGGCGACCTTCCCTATATTGACAAGCAAAAGCGTTCAGTTTAGCGCAAGATTCCTCGAATAAATAAAACTGTGTCGTCTTTTTGGCTGGTCTTGCTCAATAATCCCTTATTTCCATTTTTCTGGTCAATACCATCAATTAATTCTTTTTCTTCTTCTTCTTTGTTGACCCCTATTTCACTTAAATGGTTTAAGCCCACGTTTATTCTACCCACAAAAAAAATTGCTCAGATGTGATCTCTTCTTCCCCCTGTAAGCGCTCGTAGTTTGCTTCATAATTAGTGGTCAAGAACGAAATGTCTGCAGTACCTCCCATTAACACCTTCATATCTCTTTTACCGAAATCTAAAATAAGATGGTGTCTGTACCAGATATCTGTACCTGAGAAAATCTACGTTTAAGCGTGGCATGATTAAACAAAGAGCCTCAATAATATCTCCTCTATTTGTGTTTTAAACAATGTGTGTTCTTTCATTCTTTGCTTTTGCCTTCTAGCAAGTGCAATAGACATAGGCAGGTTTTGTAATTTCATCCTGTAGCCAAAGTTTCTCTATAAAGATTTTGAGAACACACGAAATATTCGCACCGATATCTAGCAAAGCATGGGTAATTTTTCGACGTACAGTTAGCTTCACTTTGGGAAATTCGCACAAATAATTCTCCCCTTGGAGTTCTGACCGTTCAACCAAAATTGTCAATACTCCCAGACTTAAATTTTCGTTCACATCATTACGGTAGTGTTTAAACACTTTTATATAAGTCAGAACCCTTATTCTGTTCGTGGATTTCTGTCGAGTCATGGAGAAATCCTGAATTAGTTTTGCGACAATGACGCCAATGTGACAGGAATTGTATTTGCTGTATTTTCATCGCTGGAGGGGCGAGTACCAGCTGTTCCAAGTCGGCTATAAAATTCCTGGCTTTGGCCCGTCATTTTTTCGGCTCTCTGGGGCGCTGTTTCTCTATTAGTTTCCGTTATGTTGACGTTTCGGTTCGGGCTCCTCTGGATATTAGTATATTAAACTTGCAGTGGGCGGTCACCTTGGAAGTTTCTGTCGTTTCCAGGGAAATGAGGTACATGTTCTTGGTACCGTTCCTGGGTGAGGAACGTCCAGCCCCTGCCCTAAATGGAAGTCACCTGGGCGTCTAACGCTGTGTTTCCGGTGGTTTCTCTGGTAGTTTGGGAATCAACTGTTTGCCTGTTCATGTCTAGAGAGGTAGTTCTCGAGGGAAGCTAGAAGTTCCATGAACTGGGTTTATGTGCTGATTTCGGCCACTCGGCTGAAGTTAAGGGTTTGTGGAGGGAACTGATCCGTGAAAGATCTCGGGCTCTATAAGTTTACTCTGAATGACTATCCTGAGGAAGTAAGCCTGCATGGAAGGGTCATATTTGCCAGTCCAAATCTCCCGTCTAATGCACTTCCCAGCAGTGCGCGAGAAACGCTTGTTTGAAGGTAAGATAGTGTGACTATCAAACACAATTCTAGCCCATTTTGAGGCCCTCACGCAGCTGCTTCATGCTATAGGCATTCCAAATGTCTCTGGAACTTGTTTAAGATGGAAATATTCGCACAGCTCATGAATAAATGGCAAAGGGCAGTCATCCTTTTTGTTAAGAAAAAATTGTGCACTTATTTAATTTACGAGCGATTGCCGCCAGAGAAAGAATGAATCATGCCACAATCATTGCTATATACAGTGTTTACATTGTCTCCATTATTACTGGTAAGACAACTATGAGTGTTGTTATGTCCTGCACTTACCTAACCTGTGGAATTAACATCAGTGCACACTTAGTGCTAGTGCTACCAGTGAACCAGTGGAAAGTTGTGACACTTGCTGGACTGAACTACTACGATTATTGTTGATATTATTTTTCACATTACTGACAATTTCTTTCAGCACATTAATTTCTCTTTTAAAAATTTCATATTTAATCTCCATTCCTTCCAGGCGACGATTAATTCTTGCATTTTGGATACTTATAGTAATGCAAGAGTTTTTACACCAACTTCTTTATTAATTGAGATATCTCCCTCTCCATAACGTTACTTAACTGGCTTTGCACAGCCATGACATTTTATTTTGTCTTCATGAATTATCTCCAGGACCCTTTGTTCAATTTCCTTATTACATTTATGACAATTTTCTTTTATCTGCTCGATTTCGGAAACCATGTTATCTATCCCCTGTTGTAACTCATTACTATTTGCTGGCCCTTCCTCGAATTCCTGAGTCTGATAGAAAATATTTTGTCAACTTCCCCGTTCCATTTGATAATCAATTTTCTCCTCTAACTTTTTGCTGTTTTCCTCTAGTTGAGTTCTCGCGGTGTCATTTACTTTTTTTTCTAAGCTTTTCGTGTTTTACCGTAATTGAGTTTTCAGAGCGTCATT
Source organism: Deroplatys truncata (assembly GCA_030765065.1). NCBI lineage: Eukaryota > Metazoa > Arthropoda > Insecta > Mantodea > Mantidae > Deroplatys > Deroplatys truncata. The sequence continues at coordinate 11,602,702 of CM060982.1, read as the reverse complement.
AAATCTCTCGCACAAGAGGTGAAAATCAAAAGTATGGGGTGGAGAAATAGATCTGTGGACAGTAAACAAATACCTGGCAACCCTCGAAGGAATACACTGGTTCATTAATGGAGATCTTTCTGGAGAATTGAAATCATACCCTGACTACCCTACAGTTGTTTTCTGACGTGCCCATGATGCTATCCCTTTGGTGCTGCATTGTTGTGAGATCGGTTAGAGGTTTCCGCTTCTCAAAAACATGTGAACATGCACATTTAGAAATTTTGCACTGTCTTACTTGTTTGTTGCGGTAATGATTTACCGCCACTGTCGCTGAAGTTCTGGTAGTTCCGGGTTCGAATCTTGTGACTCCTGTGGGTCTGAAGTTCCGTACAATCTCTCTCGTAGATGTCCTCTGCGATATAAGTCTGGAACTCTTTCGAGCTCCACGTTGGGCGCCAGGATGTAGGGGTACTCGTCATCATCGTCTTACGTGAGTCGTCGTACATCTCGCCGCTGTGACTTAGAGGTCTTCTTCAGGAATCGATGTCACCGACATCAGCTAGTAAGCATACGTTCAACTGTTGACGAATCGTTCTGAAGTTCCCTGCGGTGATCGTGTCAGGGTAGGATTCAGCAGTGGTAACACCAGGATACCGTGTAGAATGAAACACTGTTTTCACTTTACTCACTCCGGCGCGTCTTTATGCGAGAAATCTTGCAAGATTCTCTTTTTTGTCACTAACAGGTGCGATACTTTAACGCAGTAGTCCCACGAGTATCACTTGACACACCAACATCTCCTCCGGCTAGTTACTCAACAACTCGTTGCTCTATCATCGTTCTTTAGTCTCGGGTTAACTTGAAATAGTCCCACGAGTATCACTTGACACACCAACATCTCCTCCGGCTAGTTACTCAATAACTCGGTGCTCTATCATCGTTCTTTAGTCTCGGGTTAACTTGAAATAGTCCCACGAGTATCACTTGACACACCAACATCTCCTCCGGCTAGTTACTCAATAACTCGGTGCTCTATCATCGTTCTTTAGTCTCGGGTTAACTTGAAATAGTCCCACGAGTATCACTTGACACACCAACATCTCCTCCGGCTAGTTACTCAATAACTCGGTGCTCTATCATCGTTCTTTAGTCTCGGGTTAACTTGAAATAGTCCCACGAGTATCACTTGACACACCAACATCTCCTCCGGCTAGTTACTCAATAACTCGGTGCTCTATCATCGTTCTTTAGTCTCGGGTTAACTTGAAATAGTCCCACGAGTATCACTTGACACACCAACATCTCCTCCGGCTAGTTACTCAATAACTCGGTGCTCTATCATCGTTCTTTAGTCTCGGGTTAACTTGAAATAGTCCCACGAGTATCACTTGACACACCAACATCTCCTCCGGCTAGTTACTCAATAACTCGGTGCTCTATCATCGTTCTTTAGTCTCGGGTTAACTTGAAATAGTCCCACGAGTATCACTTGACACACCAACATCTCCTCCGGCTAGTTACTCAATAACTCGGTGCTCTATCATCGTTCTTTAGTCTCGGGTTAACTTGAAATAGTCCCACGAGTATCACTTGACACACCAACATCTCCTCCGGCTAGTTACTCAATAACTCGGTGCTCTATCATCGTTCTTTAGTCTCGGGTTAACTTGAAATAGTCCCACGAGTATCACTTGACACACCAACATCTCCTCCGGCTAGTTACTCAATAACTCGGAGCTCTATCATCGTTCTTTAGTCTCGGGTTAACTTGAAATAGTCACTTGACAAATATTAAATTATTTATAAGTTAGGATAAAAATTATATTGACGAATACTATTAGCACAATAGCGTCCTTTTCTGAATCGGAGTATTAAATGTTCCCTTACTCAGGAATCATGACGAACTGGGTAAAATCTAGGCTTACGTTCACACATCTCAAGTTACCACTTGTCTCCACATTTCTGTACATGATGCCACGTCTTTCTATCTTCTCATTGGAGCGAGCAGTCATTCTGCATCTTTATTGGCTCTTCGGTTGAATTTGAAGTATACACAGTAACAAGAGACCATTGCTCATAGCATCTGCTTTCTCTTAAAACTTCGTTCATCCCCTCAAAATAGAAAGAAGCTTTGGAGATAGACAAAATCTTAGCTACACAAAAAATGTTGATATCGTCAAAACACACAATTTATTTCATATACTTTTTTTGTTTTGTTTTTTGTTTTTTGTCGAGTGAACTATTTCCGAGATATTCCTTGTTATGTGTTTGAATTTTTCAATACTTATGCTTCCTCTCACTTGAGAATTCGTTATTTGTGTTTTGTTTTATTTTGTTTTTTAAATGTCCTGGACATACAAAGAGAATGTAATGCTCCACATAGCAGCCAGCTCTTAAAACATTTGACTATCGCTCAGAGCCTACAAGAAAATTAGCAATACGATAGATTCTGCAATTTTTTATATCAATTAACATGAAGTTGATGGAGAATAAGCGTTTGTAAAAATCGTTTGTACAAGAGTAGAGAAAGCCATGTGAGTGTAACACATCAGATTTGTTTAGTTTATCTGCTTCTCTCTTAGTTTAATTTCTCTTTTTTAGTATAGTAGATCAGAGAAAGTATTCTGTTCCACCCAAAAATTCTATTACAAATTTCACCATAATACACGTTTTGAAGTCCCGGGATCCAGTTAAATAATTTCTAGAAAAAGATCCGTGTGTGTGTGCGCGCACGCGAACAGCATAACTCTAAAACGAAATGCTCGGTAAATGCAATTTTGGTACTTAAGTTGAACATTTTCCAAAGATGTGACACTAAGATTTTTTTAAAAAAAATCTATTCTTTACATGAATAAAGTCAATATGTTTTATGTTCTCAAAAATGACTAACGATTTTGATCGATATGACAAATGAAATGCCGAAGTCGTCATTGAATAATTTTGTATTACGGGTAAATATAAGAACCGGTAGAGCTGTAGTAGTGGCATCAGCATTTCTGACATATCCATTATTTTTGGTTTGAACTTTTCAGTACAGTCTTTTTACTTTCTCTACTAGTACCTATAGGAGGAAGTATTGCATTCCACCCGAAAATCGATACCTATACTTCACCGGAAATACATGTTTTGGGGCACCCTTATGGATTAAAAACACTAACCAATTTTGGAAACATGTCCGTGTATCCGTCTGTCTGTGAACAACATAACTCAAAAACGAAAATTCATATAAATACAAAAGTTGGTATTTTGGTTCAATATCTTCCAAAGATGCGACACGAAGGTTTTCAACAAAACCCCTACCCTTTGCATGGAACACTTTTCGAAATTTTTTATTTTCTAAAAAACAGCTCTAACGATTTTGATAAAATTACCATATATTAAAGATATTTACATGACAAATAAAATGGATATCTTGAATTTTCGGGCAATAGCCTATGAAGTCCTTTTCATTCGGAGGGAGTTTTGTATAATCTTGTATAACAGATAAACGTTAAGCGATACACGAAAATGTATTACACAAAAGATATGGATCTCTTTAAAACAAACAATTTATTTAAAACAATTTTTGTGGCATGCCGGTATGCGTTATTAAAGTTTCGAGTTTTTCTTTTCTTGGTCATTCTCTTAAAATTCCTTTCAACATTCAGTTGTTTGTTGCGATTGCATGGAAACAGTATGGAATTTTAAGGCCAGCATATAGCGTCAGTTGTTAAACATTTGACTGTCGCTGTTCTCTTTATGTCTGTAACGAAATGTGTAATGTAGCTATTTCTGCAAAGGTTTATTTGGATTAAAATGCAGTAGATAGAAAAATAAGCCTGAGTAAAAATAATTTGAACACCCACTAATAAACCATAGAGGGTAAGAAAGTCATGTAAATCACATGAGATTTTTAAAAGTGCTGTCGCTATTCACTTGTTTCTCGCTATGTCATGGAAAGAATACGGTAATTTAAGGTCAGCATATAGCGACCCAGTTTTTCAGCACTTGTTATCGATTCGCTTGCCTCCATCCACCCTGAAGCTATAACAAAATATGTAATGTGCAATTCCACAAAGGTTTATCCTGAAAAGTGGACAGAAAAATAGGCTTTCGTAAAAATAGTTTGTAGAAGCTATATAAAAATAGGCGATAGTAGAGAAAGTCATATACTTTTTTAGAATAGAAATGAAACTTGCATTTAAGACATTGAGTAGTATTATTGGGACAGCAGAAAATAACAATATTTTTTTTTAGTTTCTTGCTTTCAAGTACCTTCTAACAAATTCGAGCACAAACGCTACAAGAGCCAGTAATCGTTATTTCGTTCATGTTTAAGACATGAACATCGCTTTTTGAGAGTTATTTACTCTAAAACACATCCCCTGTAGGAATTATGGTGTTGGTGTAGTTGAGTTTGAAGTATCTACTCGTGGTCACCAGGAAGAAAAGGAGAAGATAGGAAGTTAGAGCATGAACAGGTATATAGCTAATGAGATGCACTCTCTGCAAGGTACGGCTTCACGCAAAACAGTACATGTACACCTGTGTAACTGACTGGGTTTCTCGGGAGATGGGAAAGAAGAAGCAGCGCCGCCGTGTTGCTGAACCTGCGATGGAAGAAACCTCCGCTGCTCCCCCGGCGTCCGCCTACACCTGTGGCCACAACGGTCTCCTCCAACGCTGATTCGCCGGCCGCTACCTCGGCATCTGCCGAGAGGACCGGCTCATCACCGCCACTGGCGAGCCTTCCTTCGCCACGATCACCGCCTCGCCGCGACTACAACAGCAGAAGCAGCCAACACACCAACTCAACACCACGCATCACCTTGAACCGAAACACCAACTCCAACAGCGAACCGCCATCTCCACACACAGTCAGCACCACACCACACCTTGCACTGCAGCCACCACCACGGACCTCTACTACACTACTACCGCTGCCAGCTTCTCCAGCCAGACACACTGCAGTGATCTAGGCAGTTCCCCGGGACCTGCCTACGCGCTTCGTCCACTCGGCGTTCAACTCCAGTGGCCTTCAGCCAGAAGGCCAGAGGAATCGTCGCGTCCTGGGGTCCAACCACACTCGCCTGGCGGTGGCTGACCCCCCCCCAGCTAGCCTTGAGTTCGGGCTTGCTCTTTTTAGGGCGAGGTTTAGGTATTGACGCTAGCCGAGCGGAAAGTCATCAGCCATATCTGCTCCTACGGCCACGATTCGCTACATGCGCTGCACTCCTAGGTGCCATTGCTGCGGCTCTTCGAACTTGACGGCTAATGCAAGCTCACAACCTCCGCCGCTGCAGCTGGTACTGCGTCACCTACAACGGCTATGCCACTACACAGGATAGGCGCATTGCCCGCGGTATCCAAGACGACACCGACCAACACCTCAACCAGCATGCGCCTCTTTAGCGTCTTCACAGGCGCTCCGCACCCCAGGACAATCACAGCAATCACCTCCGCCTAGGGAGCCGCACAGCCATATCCGCCACAACTGTCCACATCGCCGGGATACACCACAGACGCGCGCCTCCGAGAAGCCGTCCAGGTCCTCCATACCGAGGTCCTGAACATAGGCGGCCGCCTAGGAACCATCGAAGAAGTAACAAAGTACATCACCTCAGCTATTACTGAATTCCATTCAGAAGCCCGACTGCGCCACCTCAGCCAGACGGAAACTGCTCCTTATCGCCATCTTCACCACAAAAATCGATCTGTTCTCCACATTCCTCCAGTCTCTAGAGGACCGAATCGCCAAGCATCTTCCAGGACAACAAAAGACCCTTCAGGCAATGCAGCGGTAACTCTCCCGCAATGAACACAACCATCTTAATTACCACACCACCGCCGACGAGACAACGCAGGCGCCTCAACCACAACGCCTCTTACTCAGTATCAGTCAGCGTAGCGTCGCAACTGCAAGAAATATCCTAGGACCACGACTATGCCTCGCCGTACCTTCAAGAAATAACCAGACATCATAAATCCTATGGCCTCTTTAGGGGCCACTACCAAGCACGTTGTGTATAGTTAAAAAATTAAAATAACATTCTACATATTCCCTTCCACGCCTCGAAACTCCCCGTGTGGCAGTCAGGGCCCTGGCAAGGTCATGACTGTCACCCGGATATTTCCTATTCCCACTGTCGGCAGTTATCCGACGTACTGACGGAAATACTCAGCGGAACCTGAATATCTATCCTTACTTCTCCCCTACATCATACTCCAAATTCCAGATTCCCCTCCAAAAAACAAAAAGGACGCGGAATTAAAAATTCTGTTGTGTTACACTCACATGACTCTCTACTCTTGTACAATCTATTTTTACACACGCTTATTCTCCATATGCTTCATGTTAATCGAGATAAACATTTGAAGACTCTATCTTATTGCTAATTTTCTTGTAGATGTAAGGGGAATATATATTTACAAGGGCAATATAGAAATACAGTAGCCTTTAAGCACACAATATCTCTTAATAGCTGGTTGCTAGGTGCAGCAGCATTCCCTTTGCCACAGATTAATACTCTTTGCATATCCAAGACACAAAAATGAATAACGAATTCCCATTTGAGAAAATAAGTATTGAAAAATTTAAGGGAATAACGAGTAATATCTCGAAAATGGTTCACTCAACAAAAAAATTGCATATGACATAAATTGTGTATTTTAACGCGATCTACATTTTTTGTGTAGTAAACGTTTGTCTATCTCTTATGGTTTATGAGTTATGCAAACGTTTCACAATAAAGAATACTTTTGGAGACATTCCCAGGAAATTCATGATATACATTTTATTTGTCATACAAATATCTTAAACATATGATATTTTAATCAAAATCGTTAGAGCCATTCTTGAGAAAATTAAAATTTTCGATAAATGTTCCATGTAAAGGGTATCCTGGTGTGGGGGCATTTTCTTGAAAACCTTTGTGTCGCATCTCTGGAAGATACTGAACCTAAATACAAAGTTTGGTGTTTATCCGACTGTTCGTTTCTGAGTTATGCTGTTCACAGACACACACACAGACACACACACGGACATGTTTCCAAAAATGCTTTTTTTGGATTCAGGGGGTCTCAAAACATGTATTTCCGGTGAAATCGCGGTATCGAATTTTTGGGTGGAATACAATACTTCCCCTACTTACTCTACGTAGTAGAGAAAGTAAAAATGAATAACGAATTTGAGAAAAAGTATAAGTATTGCAAAGTTTAAGGGAATAATAAGCAATATCTCAAAAATGGTTCACTCAACAAAAAATGTATATGACATAAATTGTGTATTTTAACGCGATCTACATTTTTTGTGTAGTAAAAATTTGTCTATCTCTTATGGTTTACCAGTTATGCAAAAGCCGTTCACACTGAAGAACACTTTTGGAGACATTCCCAGAAAATTCAACATATACATTTTATTTGTCATGAAAATATTTTAAACGTATGATATTTTAATCAAAATCGTTAGAGCCATTTTTGAGAAAATTAAAATTTTCGATAAATGTTCCATGTAAAGGGTATCCTGGGGTGGGGGGATTTTCTTGAAAACCTTCGTGTCGCATCTCTGGAAGATACTGAACCTAAATACCAAGTTTGGTGTTTATCCGACGGTTCATTTCTGAGTTATGCTGTTCACAGAACCACAGACACACACACACATGTTTCCAAAAATGATTTTTTTGGATTAAGGGAGTCTCAAAACATGTATTTCCGGTGAAATCTCGGTATCGAATTTTTGGGTGGAATACAATACTTCCCCTACTTACTATACGTAGTAGAGAAAGTAAAAATCTGATGTGTTACACTCACATGACTTTCTCTACTCTTGTACAAACTATTTTTACAAACGCTTATTCTCCATCTATTTCATATTAATCGAGATAAACATTTTCAGAAACGATCTTTTGACATGCAAAGAGAATTACATTTTACACACAGCGAGCAGTTCTAAAAACATTTAACCATCGCTTAAGGCCTAATATGTTCCCCTTGTTTTGTATTTGTAAGGGCAATATAAGCACATACATATCTCTTAATAGCTGGTTGCTATGTGCAGCACCATTCTGTTTGCCACAAATTAATACTCTTTGCATATCCAAGACAAAAAAATGAATAACGAATTCCCATTTAGAAAGTAAGTATTGAAAAATTTAAGGGAATAACAAGTAATATCTCGAAAATGGTTCACTCAACAAAAAAAATGTATATGACATAAATTGTGTATTTTAACGCCATCTACATTTTCTGTGTTGTAAAATTTTGTCTATCTCTTATGGTTTACCAGTTATGCAAAAGTCGTTCACAATAAAGAATACTTTTGGAGACATTCCCAGGAAATTCAAGATATATATTTTATTTGTCATAAAAATATCTTAAACATATATTTTAATCAAAATCGTTAGAGCCATTTTTGAGAAAATTAAAATTTTCGAAAAATCTTCCATGTAAAGGGTACTCTGGGGTGGGGGAATTTTCTTGAAAACCTTCGTGTCGCATCCTTGGAAGATACTGAACCTAAATACCAAGTTTGGTGTTTATCCGACAGTTCGTTTCTGAGTTATGCTGTTCACAGACACACACACACACACACAGACACACACACGGACATGTTTCCAAAAATGCTTTTTTTGGATTCAGGGGGTCTCAAAACATGTATTTCCGGTGAAATCTCGGTATCGAATTTTTGTGTGGAATACAATACTTCCCCTACTTACTATACGTAGTAGAAAAAGTAAAAATCTGATGTGTTACACTTACATGACTTTCTCTACTGTTTACAAACTATCTTTACAAACCCTTATTCTCCATATACTTCATGTTAATCCAGATATCGAGATGTCAATCTTATTGCTAATTTTCTTGTAGATGCAAGGGGAATATGGTAGGTTTTAAGCGATAGTCAAATCTTTTAAGCGTTGGTTGCTATGTGGCGCATTCCATTCTCTTTGCATGTCCAAGACATAAAACATCTGATGTGTTACACTCACATGGCTTTCTCTACTCTTGTACAAACTGTTTTTACAAACGCTTATTCTCCATCTACTTCATGCTAATCGAGATAAACATTTGCAGACTCTATCTTATTGCTAATTTTCTTGTAGATGTAAGGGGAATATATATTTACAAGGGCAATATAGAAATACAGTAGCGTTTAAGCACATACATATCTCTTAATAGCTGGTTGCAGGTGCAGCACCATTCCCTTTCCAACAGATTAATACTCCTTGCATATCCAAGACAAAAAATGAATAACGAATTCACATTTGAGAAAATTATTGAAAAATTTAAGGGAATAACAAGTAATATCTCGAAAATGGTTCACTCAACAAAAAAAAATGTATATGACATAAATTGTGTATTTTAACGCGATCTACATTTTTTGTGTAGTAAAATTTTGTCTCTCTCTTATGGTTTACGAGTTATGCAAAAGTCGTTCACAATGAAGAATACTTTTGGAGACATTCCCAGGAAATTCAAGATATACATTTTATTTGTCATAAAAATATCTAAAACATGATATTTTAATCAAAATCGTTAGAGCCATTTTTGAGAAAATTAAAATTTTCGAAAAGTCTTCCATGTAAAGGGTAATCTGGGGTGGGGGCTTTTCTTGAAAACCTTCGTGTCGCATCCTTGGAAGATACTGAACCCAAATACCAAGTTTGGTGTTTATCCGACTATTTGTTTCTGAGTTATGCTGTTCACAGACACACACACACACACACACACACACACACAGACAGACACACACACGGACATGTTTCCAAAAATGCTTTTTTTGGATTCAGTGGGTCTCAAAACATGTATTTCCGGTGAAATCGCGGTATCGAATTTTTGGGTGGAATATAATACTTCCCCTACTTACTATACGTAGTAGAGAAAGTAAAAATGAATAACGAATTTGAGAAAAAGTATAAGTATTGGAAAAGTTACGGGAATAATAAGCAATATCTCGAAAACGGTTCACTCAACAAAAGAAATGTATATGAAATAAATTGTGTATTTTAACGCCATCTACATTTTTTGTGTAGTAAAATTTTGTCTATCTCTTATGGTTTGCCAGTTATGCAAAAATCGTTCACAATGAAGAACACTTTTGGAGACATTCCAGAAGATTCGAGATATACATTTGATTTCTCATGACATTATCTTAAACATATGATATTTTCATCAAAATCGTTAGAGCCATTTTTTAGAAAATTAAAATTTTCGAAAAATGTTCCTGTAAAGGGTAGTCTGGGGTGAGGGGATTTTCTTGAAAACCTTCGTGTCGCATCTCTGGAAGATACTGAACCTAAATACCAAGTTTGGTGTTTATCCGACTGTTCGTTTTTGAGTTATGCTGTTCACAGACACACACACACACACACACACACACACACACACACACACACACACACACAGACACACACACGGACATGTTTCCAAAAATGCTTTTTTTGGATTCAGGGGGTCTCAAAACATGTATTTCCGGTGAAATCTCGGTATGGAATTTTTGGGTGGAATGCAATACTTCCCCTACTTACTATACGTAGTAGAGAAAGTAAAAAAGTAACTAACTAGTTAGTACTCGAATTCGTAGTGCACGTTCGTTGCGCACGAGTTTTGTGTACTCTCTGTTGAACAATCGCGCACTGCAGCGTTATTACTCGAAGCGCTATCTGTTGCCATTTGCTTTATCGCTAACGGTACCTGAGGCGGTAGTTTGGCATGACTCGTCATGTCGTTTCCGCGAGAACTGCGATTGTGAACATTCCACGCAGATAATACTTGTTCTCAGAGACGTCACAAACACAAGCACACTGAGAACGGCATAACATGTTTAGTCTGAAACAGCGTGTAACAGTCTCCATATTTGGTCTGAACAAACCATAAGGCGCTATTAACGTATTAATTGGTTAAAATAGTGCTTGAGGTGGTCGTGATTGACAGTACATGGTGAAATTGCTTTCGCATATCAAAGTGTTACGTCGTTAAAAATGGCTGGGTTGCCGCAAAGGTAACGCATAAGTATTTTTTCAATTGTTCCTATGTATTCATTAAGTGGAGTTATTTTTGTGATTGTGTTGCTCAACTTCTAAAATTAAACACAATGTAATCATTGCAAAAGATGCAACAATGCAAGAAACAAAAAGGAATATTCTTCACCGTTTCTCAGAAATAATAACCTCGCAGTTCCTTCTGAAGCATGAATGAAGAAAGTATATCAACTGATGCAAGTACCAATGTTGCTTTTGATCAAGCACCGGCTGAAACTGAGAGAAAGATATTTCCTACGCCCGTATTTATTAATAACCTAGCAAACATCTATCAGTTCTTCAAAGATTTGAAATAAATGAATGTAGGCCCTTTTAGACGTTACATCATTAAAGTGAACTTAGAAAATACAGATGGCTACAGGGCTACGATTAAATATCTGGATTTCGTAATGCACAATTTCATACCTACAAAATAAAAATCGATAGAAGCTTTCCAGTTGTGGTTAGCGGTTTGCATCCAACATGTGATGTTAATATGATGAATGAAGCACTTACTGAACTAGGATTTGAGCCTATAAAAATGCTTCCTGTGCAGCATCCCGTAACCAAAGCGCCATGTCCATTGCTGATCTTGATCTTAAGCCTATTATGAATGTAATAATAATAATAATAATAATAATAGTAAAGATAATAATAATTAATAATAATAATAATATATTATAGTGTAACTCGCTTGTATGGAGCAGTAGTCAAAATCGAACACCCAAACCTAAGAGGTAGGAGGGCAGTCGCAGAAGTACCCAACCTGACGTATATATAGCGGTTGTTGTTTCAAACAAATGACTATAGTAAAAAGTGCCACACTTATAAAGCTTAAGTTCGACGATGCAACGTTGTTTAGTAACTATTTGGCAGCCATTAATAGTAAACTCTCTCAGCGAATTTGTAAACATGGCCATTGTTATGTGATAGAATATTTTCATTTGAAAGGTCTTAGTCCAGCTAATACATATTAAAACAGCTAGATTCTACTCTGGGGGAGTCTGTTCCTTCGTTTACTACAGTAAAATATTGGGTGGCTGAGATTAAGCGAGGAGGTACGAGCTGCCAAGATGAACATCGCAGTGGTCGACCAAATGAGGTGACCACGCCAGAAATTGTGAAGAAAATCCACCAAATGGTATTGGATGACCGTTGACTGAAAGTAACATCGTAGGCATTTCAAAAAGTGCTGTACATCGCATACTAACTGAAAATTTAGACATAACAAAGCTGTGCGCAAGGTGGATGCCGCGTTTACTCACAATGGGACAAAAGCAGCGTCGTGAGGATGTTTCAGCCGAGTGTGTGGCGATGTTTCGCTGGAATAAAGCCCAGATTTTGCGTGGATTCATAACCATGGATGAATCATGGGTCTATCACTCCACACCTGAGACGAAGGAACAGTCAAAACAGTGGATTGAGAGGGGAGAATCGGCTCCAAAGAAGGCGAAGACAGTTCCATCTACAGGCAAGGTCATGGCGTCAGTTTTTTGGGATGCGCGTGGGATAATTTTCGTTGATTATCTTCCAAAAGGAAAAGCAATCAATGGCGAGTATTATGCAAACTTATTGCAGCGTTTGAATGATGAAATCAAGCAAAAATGACCGCAATTAGCGAAAAATAAACGTTCTGTTTCATCAAGACAATGCACTAGTAAACACATCCGTTATCGCCATGGCCAAAATCAATGAGTTAAAGTTTGAATTGCTTCCTCATGCACCCTATTCGCCAGACTTAGCCCCCTCTGATTATTTTCTGTTTCCAAAGTTGAAGAAATAACTTGACGGTAAAAGATTTGCCAACAATGAAGAGGTGGAGTTTGCAGTTGTTAGCTATTTTTGCAGAACTCAACGATTCTCATTATAAAGTGTATGGAAGCTATTGAACATCGCTGGGAAAAGTGTATCGAGCTGAAAGGAGACTATGTAGAGAAATAAAGATGTTTTTTCCCAAACGTTTTGTGTTTTCTTTGCTAAGTCGGTTACTTCTGGGACAGCTGTAGTATGTAATTCAGTGCATTAAAGGTTAGGAATATAGCCATTAAAAATTTCTACTGCTACAAACCACGAAACAAATAAATGCAACAAAGATCCGAAACCGCCACCAGTGTGTGTCAAATGTAAGGGCCAGCATACTGCTAATTGCAGAGGTAGCCCAATGCCCAAAATCTACAAACCTTCACACGCCCTGCCCCAAGAATGAACAATAGTCATTGAAATAACAATATTTGGAACAAGCAGCCTCAAACCAGATCAGAAGAATCGAAATTCAGTAGTTATCCCATGTTCACACCAAAAGCAACAATCTGTAATTTTAAAATCTGCTTCGAATAAGGAAGGAAGATTTATTTCCAAACTAACGGACGTAATAGACTCCTGTTATCCCTATTGTTCCCCCTCATGAACAGGCTGCCACAGTATTATCATGTCGCCAAAAATGAATTTAAACCTTTCCCAGATAAACACTGACATTTGCACTTGTAATTCCAAAGGAATTAGTAACAAGTCTTTTGAACTAAAGCATTTCATTATGTTCCATCAAATCGATGTAATTTTAGTGACCGAGACGGAACTTGCACCGCTTATTTACTTCATAATGCCAGGTTATGAAATATAGACAGCTGAACCTCCATCGAACACTAGAAAAGGTGGTTCAGCAATCATCATAAGAAGCTCACTTCATGTTCAACTGCCACCCATTAAAGAAGATGCGTTCCAATTAGTTCGAATAAAACTACACATTAATAATAATTTAACAATTCAGATTAGATCGTTCAATTCTGCTCCAGCCAATAAAATGACTCAGCAACATTCCGGAAAATTACTCACTTTCTAATAGAAAGCGACTTCAATAGTAAATATCCAAATTGGGGCTCAAATGTGACCAATTCTAGAGGCAAAGCAATGCATGAGGCAGTATTACAATTCTCCTTAGAGGTCATACGTCCAAGCGAACCCACATATTATCCAGTCTCGATTGCAGTTTCAAACCTACCGACCTTTTCATTGGTAAATGAATAAATTATGTTTGTTCATTTTCATCCGCCTTAAACAAACTCATTTCCGACCATTATCCTGTTTTGGTGACAATTAATAGCAATAGAAACAATATGAAATGACTCCATTTAATAAGAGATCCCTTTGATCGGCATTACTATACAGAAGTTCTGAAAAATGTTACCGATTTGAGAGTTTCACTGAAGACCCATCGTGATATACACATAGCTGTTTGCAAGCTAAAAGGAGATATCCATTATGCAGCAAATGAAACTGGCGTTTACTAACGCTGTCTAAGTGGTAAATGAAGGACAGAAAGCCTGTCGTGAGAGCGGGTATGGTTAGTTGGGGAACCAGCCGAATTTGCCGCACAACACCGTGCGAGCGATCAGGTTTTATTCCGAAGACTCAGTAGTTCAACCACTGTTGCAAGCGTTTCCGAAAATAACTCTGATTTTACTGACCAAATATATAAAGCCATGTTAAGATTCATTTATTTTCGACGTTGCTGGAACCGTGTAAATAAAATTATGATACAAAAAGCGGACAACCCTTCAAATTATAGACCGATAAGCTTTCTTCCTCTTTTTTTTCGGAAATACCTGAAAGGCTCTTGCTTTATCAGTTATTATCCCATTTCTCACCCTTAATTCCAAACTTTGAGTTTTGCTTCAGAAAATCTCATTCATGCCCAGAATAGCTCCAAGTAGTTGATGTTATTCTAAGCTCATGAGGAAGACCGAGTGTGCATTGGCCTATTTTTGGACACTGAGAAGTCTTTCACAAAGTTTGGCACCAAGGTTTGCTCTATAAAATGAAATCTTCCAAACAATATTACAGGCTTTTGCATCCCTATATCACAAATAGAAGCTTTACACACACACACACACACACGCGCGCGCACTCATGATTTTCCCAAGCAAATTTCCAACAGCATTTCATTGGCAAACTTTGCCAATGATATAACTATTTTGAGCAAAGAAACTTTCGAAACTTCAGTAAATGAGCTACAAAACTGTGTTAACTTGATCTACGATTGCTCCAAGATTTAGAGAGTTAAGACGAATCCCCAGAAATCTAAAATAGCAGCATTTAAATACAAAAATCACATTATCGAACATCCTGTTTTCCATGGGACAGAAATCACACCAGATCGCCAAACAGTAAAACGTCTAGGTCTGATCCTAGACACACAGTTAACGTGAAAGACACACATGCATTTAGACCAAAAAATAGGAATTCAACAGGTAAAAAATTCGTAATACAACGAAAGTCTGGCTCCCCCTGCAGTTCAAAAACATCAATCTACTATGTCATAATTACACCAATTTGGACGTATTCCTTTGGTATATGGGTCTCTGTAGTAAATGCAAACATAAAAAAATGGAAACAGTCCAAATTCGGATTTTAAGAATGTTAGTTGAAGCACCTTGGTTCGTTAGCAACGATACAATTCACAGAGATTTTCAGGTTCTTGAAGTCATTAAACTTCTTAAAAAGCATTACACAAAACTTCACCCGACTTTCATTGATTATCCTAACACATTATTCACTGAAGTTGCAACACAGATGCCTGGTCCTAAAGAGGATGATAAAAACGGAAGAGACACACTGACGTCATCGCCTAACAGAGGATCTTCGCTGGAAGAAACCCTCTACACAAATTTCTTGTTATCTTGTTTCTTCTACGTTAACATAACCGTAATGCAACTTAGTGCAACAAAGAAAATAGCGCTTGGCTGATTGCTTCGCTGCACTTGTAATACAGTAAATATTGTGAGGCAATGGCTATGGTCCAAGGTAATCGGGAGGTCAGCGTAAACAACGATAACTCCTCTCGCCAGCATAAACACCGGGCTCCTATCCGCAGATAACTAGAACCTTCTGGAAGTTTCTTCTCCAACTCCTCCAGAAAGTGTGTCGAAATAGTTCTAGAGCGTTCGAGAACCCTGTGGAAATATTCCACTGACTATAAAAGTGAGCTTAGTCGCGAGAGCAGGCAGTTCCAAGTCGAGTGCGAGGGAGTTGTTGACACGGAGCGACAGGTTGTGGAGGTCTTGTGTTCGACTCCCGAGAGAAGTGAACCGTCCGACGTGAAGAGGCTACGTCACGAAAGAAGTGAAGTGATGGAAAGTTGAACTAGTGAACTCCCTGTGAAGATGTACTACATAAAACAAACAACTGACAGATAAAAACGAAACAATGGTAGTGAGAAACTGAAAAACTGGACAGTCACAATACACTCCCAATAATAGCGCTGATTCGTTCAATACCCTCTCTATATATAATACTAGTTGACTGCCGGATGTTGCAGAGTAGCTTTTTAAACTCGAATGACGAATTAATTTCAATTTGCCTCCCCCGTTCTTTATGAAATTATTACACAACGAAGTAGAAGATTTTTTTATGTCAAATTCTCCCCTTTACCCCTTACAATTTTAATTTCGTACAGGCCCGGCTATTTCCAATAATGGATGAAAAATCGCCTGATATTCTCGCAAAAGGATGTGAAACATCGGCGGAATGTCTGCTTCCTTAACCTCCCCCTGACAGTCTCCCAAGTTTTGGAAATGTTGGATAGCCTACAAATATCGTTTGGCTGCGGAACTCACCGATCGGAATTGTCGAGTAACTTGTCAGATAATTACAGTAGCTGAAATTTTAAACCTAGTACCTTTTCTTTGGTCCCGCAGTTACAACGAAATAAAGCTGAAACTGGTGAATATGTCGATTTCGCACTCCCAATCCACCAAGTTACCCCATATGGAAAACAGACATATTCTGTGACCATCGAGGAAAATAGTCTCCTCAGTTGTTAATTAAAAATATGGGTTCACTGATTTCCAATGCTAACAATTTTCTCCCTTTGCACCTACATATTATTAGCATCCCCTGCTAAAGATTACACCATAAGTACAAGGGAAATAAAGAAAACTGTTCTATGTGAGGGTTATTTTGTTATTTTAATTTTGCAACCGGTATCGCATGTGTATCGTAGCACTTTAAACAGATCCAATTCTATTTTTGTTTTGCTGTGTGTGAATTGCTGTTACCGTCTATGTACACCCATTATATATAATGTATATATAAAATTAAATTAAATTGAGTTTTATTTATGGGCACCCTTTAACCGCTGTGGTCCTTAGCGTTCCATTGTATATTGGGCGTGAAAGACCGATAATTTTGCTCAGAGGACTCTTTGTCAGGCTTGAGGTTCTTTCCCGTAAATCTACGACACGAGACCACCGGCTTTACTACCCTTCCGAAGGAAGGCATGCTAAGGGTGTTTACGCCCGAAAACATTCATCGTTTTCCGCCGGGTTTAAACCCGCGACTTTGGGAGCTGGAGGCTAGCATGGTAACGGACGTAGTGGTTACCGTGAATGTTTCAAAATTACAGAATATTTCAAAGATAGAGGGCATAATTTCAGGTATGCATTCCTCATATGTAGACAATAAAAAAACGTCCATTACAACATGTGTCCTGAAACGCTTGGTTTCTGAGTTATGTCCTTCAAACCAGTGATATCCACCGGGAATGTATTTCTTACTGCAGATAGTCTTCGTTACAGAATATGTTCATAGCGTGCAACTCCTGCTTGAATGCAGGCCTCATATCGATGTCTCATGGCCGTGCGAACATGACCTCAAATTCCAGGAATATTGCACATTTTCTCACAACCTGCCACAATTCGGTTCTGAAGGAATTCCTTGCGAGGCACTGGAGACGAATACACCAACGCTTTTAAATGTCCCCACAAGTAGAAATCGACAGGGTTCATGCCGGGCGAGCGTGTAGACAAACAATTGGGCCACCTCTACCTATCCATCGATCAGGAAACCTTCGTTCCAAGTACCGCTGAGCGGTACGACTGAAGTGTATGGGAGCACATTGTGCAAGAAGTGAGCTTGTTGACGAAAGCTCAGTGGAGGGTCTCCATACACACGAGGTAAGGTGTATTCTAAGAAGTTTGTGTACGCCTGCCCGGTAAGTGTGGATCCAACTAAGCGATCACCAGTGATACCGCCCCACATGTTGAGGGCGAACCGCACTTGGTGATGAGATGGAACAACTGCATCTGGGTTTTCATATTCCCATACATGCTGATTGTGGAAATTTGTAATGCCATCTCGTGTGAACTGTGCTTCATCTGTAAATAATACTAAGACAGGAAGATTTGCAGCAGACTGCTGCACGAACCACTGGCAGAACATCAATTGAGCAGGGTAATCGGGGAAAATTATGTATTTATTCAATAGATCTGTTTACTTGAGATGAAAATAGTATAATTCGGTTAGAACTTATTCTTTCTCATAAAATGAAAATAAATATAACAGCAATAAATGAAATTATAGATCCTATTGATGCATGATGTGTAAGAATCAGGATAATCTGAATATCGTCGAGGTATATGGCGACAGGGCATGTACACGTTGCAAATGACAAGGAAACAACTGTTGCTCTCGCAACAGTCTCCAGACAGTCGTATGAGGAACATACGAAGGAACAACTTCGTGTACTGATAGGAGTCGTGTGCACAGAACCAGAACCTCCTCCTCCTCTACATTTGGATTTGTAGATCTTCGTCGTCCCCTCCCCAAACCAGAAGCTGTAAACTTCCCACGAGTTCACAGACAGCGATGCAGACGTGCAAAATATGTCTTTCGATCTGCACATCTTCGCTTTGGGTGCCTCCCTGGCACAAACGACGAGCCAGCCTTCCGTCTTACAGTACATGAAGTGCATTCCTGCCAGCTCCTGATTTGAGTACATGTCTCACTCCAAACACAACAGCCGATGTACTCGGAATGAACTGTCAGAGTGTGCTATTAATATCCTGTGTCACGGCAACTACTTGCGGCAAGAAAAACGTTTTGCTGAATATCACTGTTTTGAAGGCCATAACTCAGAAACCATTATTTCCGGACACTTGTAATGGACCTTTTTTGTCTACACATGGCGCTGCATACCTGAATTTATGCCCTCTATGTTTGGAACACACACACACACACGTAATATGATGTAGCGCATGTGTGCATTATTGCTGTGTATAATATACTGTTGAGCTGATTGTTTCGTTTGTAACTTTGAATTCTTGTCGCGTAGCAATTCCTTCCAATTCCTAGTCATGGGGGATAAAGCAATTGAGGGAAGAGCCTTGTTTGATAACGTGGGTCTAGCAGTAGCGTCCTGTGGTAGCGTCAGTCTAGTGTAGGTCTTCAGAGTGTATAGCTGCGTGTGCGTGATGGGTGTGTGTGCGTGATGGGTGTGTGTGCGTGGGGCATCTCCCCCAGTGTTCGTTTGTAACATTTTGTGTATAATGTAGGGCAGCTTGTTAATTGTAATAAATCAGAAGTAAATGTGAATGTAAGTATTTTTTATGTTCTAAAGATCTCACGCCCGCTCTAGCTTTGTGCAGCAAGTTCTTGGTATATCTCGCTGCCTCAGGGTTACGTTCCCTAACGCTTATGCCGGGGTAACTAGATTTAATATTTTAGCTGCAACCCTTTTGACCTCACCCCGGTGTATAACATTTTTGGTGTGAGGCGCAATGTTTGGTAGCATTTTTGGTGGTTTGTTGCCGGGTAATATTTGTGATCACCTCGCTGTGAAGAAAATTTTCATGTGCTAGCGCGTGTGTGTAAAATTGTTTGTGTGCACGTGGTAGTTGTATCTGTGGGTTTAAGGTAAGTTTTTATATGTGAGTGTGTGAAGGGTTTATCTGTTTATCTGAATTTGCATAGGGAGTGTTGTTTTCGTGTCGGATCGCAGCGATGTGATACGATTTTTTTAAGGGTTGGCGTACCACGTGTAAGGGAACACGTTTTGGCTTTGTAACTGTCCGTTACACGGAAATTCAAAATTATTTCAAAGTGTGGCGTGGCGATTATTTCTTTGGCATAGCAAAATTGTATTTTCCCCCCTCTATTTTGACCCTGAAAATTTTTCACATTTATGTGATGGTTATGTAATTTTATTGGTTCGCTATATTACTACTCCGTCCTCCTTTCTCCTTATCTCCACAGTTTTCCCCTTCCTTCTCTCTCTCTCTCTTCTTCCTTTTTTATCCCACTCTCGGCCCCCACGTTGTTTGCTGTGTGTATGTGTGTTATGTATTTGAGCAGTGTTTCTGGTATTTCTGTGAAATTTCTGGATTTTGTATGCCTGATACAACTACATTAATCTTTCAAATTTGACAGTTGCCTCATGATATTGACATTTTTATGTGTGGTATACCACCTTGCTACTATATCTTATGCCTCTACTAATAATTTGTGCTAGTGAACTTATTGTCGGTTATGACTCTTGCTTTCTTATGACAAATTTGTCACTATAGTGCATTACAATGTGTTGTAAAACCCAACATTTCTGACCAGTGCTCTGATTGAATTTTCTTTTCTTTACAGTCAATGTGCTTACTGTTTTACATTTCTGATACTACTAGCTTCATGTTTGTATGATTTCAGCACAGGCATGACTACTTTATGCTAAATACTAGGAAAACTTCTTTTTTATTTACCTTGCTACCTAGATTTGGTTCATAACAGTGCATTTAACTTTTTGAACTAATTTTTCAGCATCACATTGTTAATTTTAGCATAAACTGCCACTTTGGGTACAGTTGTACTACTAAAATTGCGTTCATTTCGGTTATATTTAGCCTCATTAAGCTTATTTACTTTTGGCTTCACAATATAACTATTTTGCTTTCATTACACTGTGATATGATACTATAATTTTTGCTACTGTCATATTTGTTTTGTAAATGTTACTAGTCTATACTGTTTCATACTGAGTGATTAATTCTCACCTGTGTGTACCATTTGCCTTCAATTTGATTTATTGCTAATTTCTGGCAGTGTCTATGGAAATTTAGTTTTTTAACTGTATTGCGTTATAAATGCAAACTCAAGCTCTCTTTCAGCATTGATATTTATGCATTGCGCTCATACTTAATTTTATCTCTGATACAATAATATTTTTACATGGTGTATGTACACTCATATTTTTCTTACAACTACTATTTAATTGCATGCCTGTGTCTAACTATTTCTTTTTGCCTACCTTTCGTATTAATACTGTGCTATATATAGTTTTACCATGCCAAAGAGAAATAACAGAGAACCCTCAGACATGCCTGTGGAAAACCACCCTCCTACGCCTTCTTCTGGTGCTTGGTCATCGACCCTGGTGGCCACCAATAAGGATTTAATTGCACTTGTACAAGCAGCTGTTCAGGGTACTGTGTTTGCTAGTCGACCTTCTGTCGAACCCCCTTTCTTTAATTCTGCAGTAGACAATCCTTTTGATTTTCTTAATAGTTTTGAAAGAGTGTCTTCTGCTAATAACTGGTCAGATTTGCAAAAGGTGAAGTATTTGCCTTGCTACCTTAAAGATACTGCTATACAATGGTTTCGGACATTTTGTCACAGGCATCGCTCTCATGATTGGGCTCTATTAAATTTTCTTTTATTACAGCCTTTCAGGTTGCTTACCAAGATGAATTGTTAGAAATCAAACTTCGACAAAGAATTCAGTTAGATCCTGAACCTGTTTTGCACTATGTTTATGAAGTACTGTCTTTATGCGATCAGGTTCATCCAAGTATGACTCAAGGTATTGTAAACCAGGACACACAGCAAGATTTTGTTCACAGCAGGTGCTCCAGTCAAAAAAACTGTTAATTGCTCTCTCTCTTACAGATGATTTTTTGGATTTGCTTATTTTTCTATGTATTTTCTTGTGAAACTACATTTTGTTTTGAGTGATAAATTAACATGTACCTACTTGCCAAGATTCTTTAATATGATTTCTGTCCATCTTTGTGCAGGTATTTTAAATGTTGATTATAGGGTTATGTTTTTTGTTTGTTTTGGTCATGTTCTTGCTGAGGTGCTGAAGTGTACTTAGCAAGGCGTGTTCGTTGCTGTACGAATTTGCTTACAGTTGCTATAGACGCTTCTTTTGGTTGTTTCCTGCCTGGAGAGAGGGAAACGGTCGTTGAGTCTTCCTTCTGTCCAGCATCAATGTTATGGCCCTTCACTACATGTTTATTTGGGTGAGTACATGTTTCCAAAATTTGCAGGTCGTGAAATCCTTAATATGTCATAATGTTTACCTACAACAATTTCTTTCTTTTTGGCTAGCTCTATTTTCGTTTTATTATTTTTTGTGTCTGTTTTATGAATGTGTTTTTCAGAATTTCTTGACTCCAACCATGACAGAATATATGGGGCTATCTTATCTGTGAAAACAAATTTAAAAAATTTCGAACCAGCCGCTTGCGAACTGCATATACATTGTTCCTTGGGGAGTAGTTGGTGATGGTTCCTCTACCTATATTTGATCCTGTAGTTAGTATGTCTGTAGCTATATTGTAGTTTGCCAGTAGATTAAACCTACAATTTTTTTCTTCCGAGGATGATATTTTTAAATTCTTAGTACCAATGTCTCAATGTGTTTTGGTGCTTACTTGTTTTAATCTCCCAATAATACCATGTCTATTGTCAGATTTCATTGTAAAGCATCAAGAGCAATAAATTGCATTGTTATGTTAAAAGAATGAAAAGTTTGGTCATTAAATTTTGACTTGGTGCCCCTACTTTAAATGTATTCATGAATAGTTGTTAGTCATATCCAAAAATTGAGCACTCAAGCAATGTATTTATTATTATTATTATTTTTTTTTGCTGGCCTTGCTGTAGGTTTAAGCTTTATTAGCTTTTTGTGTCCCCTACCTTTTTGTTTTTGTAATATTTATCTTGTGTATTTTGTTTTCTTTTGTATATTGTGACTCTGATGCTTTCCCCAAATCTTGTTCTAGTCTGTCGGTAGCCCAAGGAAGCACTCCCCTCCAGAGAAGAGGACAGCCCCAGATCGTCCAGAGAATTGTGGTCCTTCCCCCAGCCGCACCCGCACAAGTTTCCAGCTGCACTTCAAACTACGACCCTTTCACCATGGCAGTCTACGGGGGTGTTCTCCCTCTTGGCTTGTCTGGGCCGGCAGAACCCGTCGGTCACAAACCTATTCTACAGAGTTCCAGCTATTTCACTGTGGTGATCAGGTGATACAGTTATACGTGTGATAAGTTTTGCAATCTTTTCTGCGGCGGGTGTGGTTCAGTGCTGGGAACAGTTACCGGTCCATTCTCAAACAGTATATTGTGATACACTGTGTACATACAAAAGAGGAGCTACGAGCTGGGGGGGGGGGTTCCCGTGGGACTGCTTTATTGCAAAACAGAATCATTGTGCACATGGGGATTCATCAGGGCTTTATATTTGTAATCTTTGTGTGTTCACTGTTGTATGTTTATATTTTCTTTGTATTATTGATTTCTTTTTTTCACGGGGACGCCTCACTGTTGTGAGTGGGGGAGATGTGGCGTATGTATGTGCATTGTCGCTCGGACACACTATTGCTGTGTATAATATATTGTTGAGCTAATTGTTTCGTTTGTAACTTTCAATTCTTGTCCGGCGTGGCAATTCCCTCCAATTCCTTGTCATGGGGGGTGAAGGCAATTGAGGGAAGAGCCTTGTTTGATAACGTGGGTCTAGCAGTAGCGTCCTGTGGTAGCGTCAGTCTAGTGTAGGTCTTCAGAGTGTATGGTTGCGTGTGCGTGATGGGTCTGTGTGCGTGCGGTATCTCCCCCAGTGTTCGTTTGTAACTTTTTGTGTATAATGTAGGATACCTTGTTAATTATAATAAATCAGAGGTAAATGTGAATTTATGTATTTTTGTATTCTAAAGATCCCACGCCCGCTCTAGCTTTGTGCAGCAAGTTCTTGGTATCTCTCGCCGCCTCAGAGTTAAATCCCCCAATGTTTATGCCGAGGTAACTAAATTTAGCATTTTAGCTGCAACCGTTTTGGCCTCACCCCGGTGTATAACAATAAATAAATATATGGAATTAAATATCCACGTTGTCATCCTCCGTGATGTGCTTACAATACTAGCCTCTAGTTCCCGAGGTTGGGGGTTCAAACACGGCGGAGAGCGTTAGATTTTCTCGGGCGTAAAAATCCATAGCATGTCTGCCTTCGGAAGGGAAGTAAAGCCGGTGATCCCGTGTCGTAGATTTACGGGAAAGAACCTCAGGCCTGATAAAGAAGCCTCTGAGCAAAATTACCGATCTTTCATGATCAGTATAGCGCAAATGAAAAAGAATTATAGCTACATTAAATTCAGTTGGCATAATTAGTTGTACAATAATCTTAGTGATAGAGGGTAACTAATTCCACCATTGGCTTTAGAGGGAAAATACCATTGATTTGATATGTGACAAGTCATACTTAAATCCATTCGTAATCAGTCTGTCTTATTTTGCATGCATATTTTGTGGTATAACAACTACTTTCTACTCCATGGTATTCTGAACTAAACTCAAAGCCTTCTTCGCAAGCACAGCTTCCTCTATTAACTCCAACGAATTCATATACAAGTACAAGGGCTTTGGAAGTGCCTTTTGATGTTGTAGTAATTTATGAAATTAAATTAGGTATTTTATAACCCCATGTCCGCCAGAACGATTTGGAATTTTCATGGTGAAAGAGTTATGAAAACCGGTTAAGTATGTTTTGAGACTACCCCAGATATACACACAATTTTTCTCTTTATAATATTAATATAGATACAAATATGTCTTTCAACCATGGTGCTTTTTATCCACTTCCCGCTTATGTATGGGAAGATGACATTTCCTCACTACCTGCGTTCTGTATTTTCACAGCAGATGTTATTAAAATGCATTTAATCCTCCATCTACTGATATGTAAGTATATCTACTGTTGCAGAAATGCAATATAATTATATTTGACAGCTGAATTTTACCATATAAATCTTGCCGTCTTTATTTCCCTTTAGTTATTAAGATTTATTACGATTTAATTATGTAACATTTAAATTTAACTGTTTTGGCGCGAACAACCACCTGAACTTCAGATGTTGACAAGCTTGGTTAAGACTAGCAGGCGCGACTAATCGATCACCAGTTCGCAGAGCCTAGCGCAGTCTGACTTGACACAGCGTTCTAACAGCTGACGGTAATATATTTTCTTAAACATTTCTTTTACTCACTATCGTCGAAAACGGCATACAACACCCATGCGTTGAGTGCTTTGCAGAAACTCGGAAATGAAAATATTCAATTTCGTCTCCTATTTGAAAAACTCCTTTATTCTTATGCAACTTTATTCCTACCATGCTTGTATAGCAACATACTTTTTTATTATTACCTCTTTCAGGTAAAATTGTTGATTAATCGAAATGACAATTTAGGAACAGGTAAACATTCATTCAACTTATTTGGTAAGGGTTCAAACTTTTTAAAAATTGTGTCGTTTTGTTTTAATATGATGAAGCAAAAGCGACGTTACATATATTTAAAAAATTCGGTTCCAAATCTTGGATACCAGGGGTTCTTATATTCAGATGGTTGTTTGAAGTAAAACAGCACATCAAGTTATAGGCATAATGAAAGTAATATTCTGCATTTTATGTTAACCTTTACAAATTCAAAGTACATTTCTAATACCATTGCACTTGTATGGAAAGAAAAAGAAACTTGGTTTTTCTTTTTGCTTATTCAGTCTTATTTTTATTATGAACATATCTCACAGATGTAAGCCTTCCACTGTCCCTTCTCTGTTCCTGAAATAATGCTTGCGTTTATCGCAGATAGTTTATGAACCCAATCCATTGTTCATTACCTCGGTCATTCCTGTAGGGCTGACTGCAGTAAATGCACCTCTCGTCTGTAGATACTGTTATACATTCGGAACATATGTATCAGAGTCTGAATCAGAAACTATTCTAGCCTGTTCGTCCTTGCCTGTATAAGGAAAAAGGTATTTTTGTTGCAGTCATCTTCTTTGTATAACGCTTCCTTCCTTTTAGTTCCATTCTTTGGACGATTAGCCCTGTCTTTTAATGCTTGACTTCAGAATGCGCTGCCATCTTTCGCTGTAGCTTTTCGTAACACAGATTCAGCTGGGACTTGCATGAGGGTTTTGTTAATAACTGCAGCTTTCCCAGCTCAGCTCATATTTCAGACTGTCGTTCTGCTGGCTCAGTAATATCTGGATGCTGTTTCTGAGTATTTGAAGTTGTTACAAATTGTATAGAGATTTCAGCAGAATTGTGACAGGCAAGAGCTATTTTCACTTTGTGTCTCTGCAATGAAGTCCTGAGGCTCAAATATGTGAGGCTAAAATGCAGAAATGCCACATTTCCTAGACCCATTTAGTGCTGTTGCCATTGCTGCTGTCTTAATGTATGCCTTGCCAATTAAATCTGAAAACTGCTAAATTGAAACTGGTCTGAAGGAGTATACAGCCATCCAGGATTCTATTTCACTTTAATGTCATGTTTTTAAAGGCTTCATAAAGGAGACATCAAGTGGCTGGAGTTTATGAGACGTATGAGAAGGGATGTACACAATTATCACCCCATGCTGCCTTTCTAAACAAATAATGTCGATGTTTCTAGTGAAGTAATGATAATCCAATATAAAAACAACAGCTCACCAGCTGAAGAGAGCACATACATAATGGAGTAACCAAATCAATACATTTATATACAGTCAAAAGCATGACAAGCACCTATTGTACAAGGAGGTGTTCCATTTAGTAATTCCGTCTTCATGTCCTTGTGCAGGGAGACAATGAATGATGGAATGAAACTTCCGGAAGCATTCATACATGTAAATAACGTAATAGTAAGTTTCCCCCTCTCTGTAGATGTTAGTTTTGAAACATCCTTTTTGCTTTAATACTTATAACTTAAAGGCGGGTACCCTGTACTGTGGTCACTCCAATTTCAGCCACGTTATACATTATTGAAACATTAATGGGAACTTTTTTTCAAGCTCTGGTTATAATTTAAAAAATGCTTCCACAATCTCTTTAGTGAAGCCTTTTGCTCTGGAAATAGAAACAGACTGAGGTGTTCGGTAAGAAAGTTCTGGGTGCCTTTTCATTAAATTTCGCAACCACTTTTTTCCAGCCACACAATTTTGAAAAGGAAAAGAATACTCTACGTTGTTTTTTAGAGCTGAGAGGTCATAAACTCCTTCCGACGTACCACAAAGGAGCGCTTATTGAAACGGCAACTCTAGGCCGAGCCCAAGCTATTTAATTATTAATAATTTGAGTAATTAATTTTTAGTGAAATTAAATTATGCTATGTGCAACTATTTTTCTATTCACTGCCTCTGTAGCTTAAGAAGAGCGATTAATGGTATGTTTGTATTTAGGTTAATAATAGTAGAGCAGTTAAATTGTTAAATGTAAATAATTTAAGCGCTATGTTAAAATACTGTCCACGACGAGATATTTAACTGCAGGAATAGTGTCTTCGAAGGCAACCAGTGAGTTTTACGATGTCCCTCTGGTAGCAAGAGTATTGTTCGTACAGCGAGGGCGCAGAGCTTTTGTCCTTTTGTACAGTAATTCGCCGTGACCGAAGTGAGGGAGACAAGCTTAACGGTAAAATTAGGAAAAGCCGCGATTTATGTTAAAATTGACCAATGAGATACAAGTAAATCGATTTGAAATAGCGAGACGCGTTGAGTGGCGCTAAAAATGCACCAATAGGAAATTAAGTAGCCCAAGAAGCGCGCGACTATAAATAGATCTGTTAAGACCAAAAATCGGGGAGTTACTTTGAAGCTACAGGCAGGGAAGGATGCTGCCGGATACTTAAGAGATGTCGCGCCAAAAGTTAATGAATTAAGACAGGTTTCGATACACACATAAGAATCGCTACAAGTAAAGAGATTTGTTAAGTACATAAACTTCGCGTCATATCAGCGCCATGTTTCAACAGCAGTGGACAGTGTTTTAACGGCGACAATATCAGTGTTGTGTACTACCAGAAATAACAAAATAAAGAAAACACTGGTGTCGTCTTTTTGTAACTGAAGCACGTCTAATTTCTCTCCGTTACCACACCCGAGATCTACGTTTCCTTTACCGAGGAACCAGAGAACCAGCCTTCTTCGAACATCTGGAGTCGACGCGCAGGCTGCAGAAAGGTAAGCCGCGAGCTATGAGCATTAAAAACCACAACATCGGACAGGAGGAGATACTGCCGCATCATCCATCATCTTGCAACAGATACAATTTCATTTTACAGCTGATGACCTAAACACATTTCCCGCCAATTTTGGTTTTAAACATCGTTTAGAGATCCTTGGTTTTATTATTAACATAGCTCTTCAGCGTTGAATGCGCAACAATGAATACCTTTGAGGCCTTCAGAATTCTCATTTCTTTCGGTCTGTGTGCACTGCTCCCCTCATACTGTCCTCAGACCAGCATTTCCTATGTCCTGGAGTAATCTGAAAGGACTTGGAAGAAACAAACAAACAAAAAAGAAAGAAATATGTCTAAGCTTCGGATATCCGAAAATGATTACTTGAACTATCCGAATTCACCGCCATTTTACAAAGACCGCTAGCAATATCAGTTAAAACCATAAAGTGCATATATCCATTGTTTTAGATAATAGAGTACATTTGGTTTCTTGTCATAAAAATAAATCGATTTATGTCGTACCTTCACCAAAAATGCTTCTCCGAAATATAGCTGACAAAACCTCCAGGTGAAGAAAAAATATTTCACAAAAGCCAGAGTCATCCGCAACAACACTGCTGTAATAACGGTCGTTTCTGAAGATAGTTTCGTGGACGAAAAATACAACCTTACGAAATTTGTCTACTTTACCTTATTCCCACGTTTCAGGGATGTTAGACGTGATAAGAAAATCTATTTTATGTGATAAAACTTCTGCAGATGCACTAGTTTTACTCTATATGGCCTTAAAGTAGGTGGCTCAAATTGCAAGGTGTTCTTTCATACTATGTCTCATTTAGGCACTTTATAGTCTTATAAACAGTATTAAAATATTCATAAAGAGACAGCCGTTGCAAACTTAATTAGTAATTTTATAAGTAAGCAAGGGAAGGTAACAATATACGTTATATGGACGAAACCTTCTTATATATTTGCCGCTCCATTTTTTCCGTCTAACAGCTGCTGCTGCTACACAGACGATGCCACAATGAGCGTAGTGCGTTAACCATTTTAAATACCTCTACGTATTATTTACATATTAAAATAATGAAGTTTGACATAGTAAGAAATAAAATATGTTACAAGTATTTCTCGGATTCGTTTCGAAATTCCAGCCTGAGCTGAGCTGAGCTTCGGTCGAAATGAGCAACTCATCCTTAAAGCCTCGCTTTCAATTCTTGTAATATAAGTTAGCACTATAACTGGGACTACAGAGGTGACGTTTTCTTTATTAGTAACAAGCTTACAATTTTAGGGCGTTTACTCTGCCTCACCCCTTCAGATTTATAGGATTTCTCAACTCAGAAGTGGGTATGGTTACTTCAAGAGTATATATATCTACAATTACATCAGGATTTATCCATGTTACTTATTCCTCCTAATAAAAATCTGCATATAATAAAGATCTGAAATAAGTGGTGTAGATATGGAGGTTCTACCCAAATTTACATATCTTAAAGGGTTAATTAACTGGAGAATTCAAGGGTTATCGATAGCGAGGAACCTTATTGGCATAATCCCCACCAATTTGACCAAATTCGCATAATAAAAATGTTTGCTCATTTGTATGACAAAGGACACCGACAGCCACGCAACCTTCATTTAATACGTCACCGCTTGATTAGCATAACATTCTGTATATCAAAGGAAACCACGACGTAATTTGCATACCCTGACTGGATGTTCATGGCATATAGGTTAATCCCTCCACTATTTGGCCGACAAACCGTCTAATCCTTTCACTATGTGTCCTGCAGCCCATTTAACCCTTTCGCTAAGTATACCGCCATGCCATGCCATGCCCCATTCCAATTTCAACCCAAAGTGGGTATGGTTACTTCAAGAGTATATATATCTACAATTACATCAGGATTTATCCATGTTACTTATTCCTCCTAATAAAAATCTGCATATAATAAAGATCTGAAATAAGTGGTGTAGATATGGAGGTTCTACCCAAATTTACATATCTTAAAGGGTTAATTAACTGGAGAATTCAAGGGTTATCGATAGCGAGGAACCTTATTGGCATAATCCCCACCAATTTGACAAAATTCGCATAATAAAAATGTTTGCTCATTTGTATGACAAAGGACACCGACAGCCACGCAACCTTCATTTAATACGTCACCGCTTGATTAGCATAACATTCTGTATATCAAAGGAAACCACGACGTAATTTGCATACCCTGACTGGATGTTCATGGCATATAGGTTAATCCCTCCACTATTTGGCCGACAAACCGTCTAATCCTTTCACTATGTGTCCTGCAGCCCATTTAACCCTTTCGCTAAGTATACCGCCATGCCATGCCATGCCCCATTCCAATTTCAACCCAATTCGCATAATGAGCCGCCAAACCTATTCACTATGGGGCATCCATCCCACTAAAACCTTTCATTACCAGTTACGCCCCCTTTTTAGACTTACAAAGCAAGCTATCAGTAACTTAAAATCTTTCACTATCAGTTACCCCTCTCTGTTTTTAAACTTCTAATGGAAGCCGAAAATCCCAAGTTAAATTTAATGAATGAAATTTAATTATTTAATCCTTTCCCCATTTAAATTCAATTTGTATATATGAAAATGATTACGAATGGATTTAAGTATGACTTGTCACATATCAAATCAATAGTATTTTCCCTCTAAAGCCAATGGCGGAATTAGTTACCCTCTATCACTAAGCGCAAATGAAAAAGAATTATAGCTACATTAAATTCAGTTGGCATAATTAGTTTTACAATAATCTTTTTTATTAATCCATTTAAGCATAACTTGTCGTATGTCAGATCAATGGCGCTATTAGTTTCCCTTATCACTAGCAGTTCCAGGCGTATGGACTGACGTTCATGATATGTTTTTTTTCAGATAAACCAAATCTCACCACATAAAAGATCTGAAATATGAGCTTGAGTTTTTCGATAAAGTAATCATAGGAAAAAAATGACCACAAAATACGGTGTAAGATAAAATTTATATGCACTAATAATTCATAAACATTTAGTAACAGACTGACAGTTTCGTCAACTCTCTTTACAGGTCATGTACGGCAATTCCAAGTTGCTCTGAAAGTTTAATCTAAATAGTTATTTTTTTAAAAAAAACGATAGTAGGGATGGATTCAAGCTGTGTTAAAAAGTTCTTTAAAAATCATAATATTCCGATTAATGAAGTACGGATCCAAAATGTACTGCATAACAGACTGACCGTGAAATTATATATGGTGACCACGCGCGCGGTTACCTTTACGCCGCCAGCGAGCGCATCCCGGCCCCTTGAGTGACAAAGTGTGTTTAACAGCAATTGGTGTTCTCACTCGCTAGAATATTCTAATCATTAGAATGAAGACAATTTGTAATTGTTATAACGAGCTGACATGCTGATTGAGGAAATAAAATATATTATTACATGTTATTTGAGACATCGTTGTCTAGGTTTCTATATCCTGTTTACAGTTAATACTAATTCAACTGCTTTGGGGCTTGAAAAATTAATAGTTTGTGATAAGGATTTATTGGTATCAAGGAGTATCCATTAAATCTTTTTGTGTGACACCTTCACATCAGAGAGAGAGAGAGAGAGAGAGAGAGAGGAGATGAATGTGAAATGGTGGTTTCTCTTTTTAACAAACGTGCGATCTTTTAATTACATACCAATAAATTCATGTAGCAAATGTAAAAGATCTATAAATATAAATAATGTCCCACTCACACTACAAGCAAACCTTCGAATCACGCACATGTACGGTTCTTCGAATCAAACACTTCAGATAACGGCAGACAAACATACTGCAACAAATTGATTATTGTTTCACGGATACAATATGCTTATACTGCAGGATCACTAAATGCCGCAGACACTGTACATAAAGTTCAGAAAGGTGGGCATGCTCGATGACACATTCGTCTATTACTTTAACACAATGAACCTTATGAGTGGCTGGAATAAGCGAAAGATGTCGAAACCTTTTCTCAAGGTGCTTTTTCCCCTCTTCCTCAACGTCATTTCGGAATATCTCCCAACACTAGTATGTTTGGTTTCACTACACATAGCACGAATGAACTGTTTACGTTTTGCACTTTAGTTCCGGGTGTAACAGACATCCACACCGTCGTTTTTACTTGCCCTCCAATTGCATCCACAGTTCCTTTCCCATAATAATGAGGTTCCACTGAATTTGGATACCAAATATGCTAGAAAGCAGTGCTACTTTGCTTAAAGTTTACTTCTGTTTAAAGTGGGCTGCAGCTCCATCAGAAAAATTATTAACGACTTCGAGGTAAGGCAGAGTCTCCAATAGTTGAGAAAATACACTTCTTAAGTGTTCTCTTAGATGCTGTCTATATTCATGTTGTCTTTCCTTCTGGTGTTTTAGCCATCCTGTCAACATTCTTGCTTCTCAACTCGACAAGGTCTATATCAGCCGAGAGCAACACGAAGTAGCAAAAATGTGAAATGCCAGTCCGTTAAGGCAGTATTACATGAAATCCACTGACTTCAAAACAATGTTTCCTTACCTTTTTGGTTGGTAATATGATGGTAACGCAGAATAGTAGTTTATATAGGGGCATCCAGAACACTGTTTTGCGTTTATATGGTAAAGGATAGGGAAAACGAGGGTAGATGCTAGGTTGAGAGCCTTCAAGGATGAAAATGCGTTAATATGGGTGAGAGAGGGAATACGGGGGAGGGGCCTATACTAGGCTAGTCAGTGCTAGTAGAGGGGGAATACGCTTTATATGAGAGAGAGGGAATACGTAGAGAGGTGCTAGGCTAGACAGATGCTGAAGGAGGGGGAACAGTCTTATACGGGAGAGATAGGGAATACGAGGGAGGTGCTAAGATAGTTAAAGCTGGCATGCGTTTATATGAGAGAGATAGGAAACCGAGAAGAGGTATTAGGCTAGCAAGGGTTGAATGACAGAGTATGCGTTTATATGGGAGAGACGAGGAAAACGGAGAGAGATATCCTATGCTAGGAGATGGTTGAAGGAGGGAGAAATGCGTATATATGGGTGAGGTAGGAAAAGCTATGATAGGTCTTAGGGATTGTGGTTAAAAACTGTGGCACAAAGAACCGTATTATTTAAGAACTTTAACATTAAAAAGGGCTAAGTACAGATCATTTGTACAGTATTCCAGGAGGGGTCTTTAGTGGAAAAAACCCCTAAATCCCAGTAGGGGGAAAATAGAGATTCCAGATCACATAATATGCACGAATGTGCAATTAATATGCTAATTAGGTCCCCCCTCCACCTGCCACGTCCCCATGTACCTTTTCGTAGCAGCTGAGGTCATAAATTTTGTTGAGTATATTGGAAAAGTTGACAGGCACGCAATTAAGGCTGTCCATCACCTGTCAAAATGAACAATGGTGTAATAAATTATGCTTTGTAACAAAGGAGCATGCTATTCTCCCAATTCCATTTCCGGACACGTGCACTTTAGGAAGGTCACACATGTAGCAACCCCCGTTGCCTTCCATTTACTCTTCAAACACGTGCAATATAACAAAGAGCCACTCTGGTGCAGCAATAACAAAAGAACAAATGGCGAACTGTGAATACCTGGGCGCAATAAATTATCCTACTCCACAAGGAGGGTACAGCAGCGCTAGACAATGAGTAAAAAAACACGCTTTGCTATAGCATCCGACATCCCGGCGCCATCTCAGTTCCCACGATGCAAGCTTCATTAACTGAGAGAAGCCTGCAGCATTGCTATTATACCTGGCATGTCTTTTGTTTGACGGTAAAAAAGACAGCCGCGGTTCTATCCCTCCTCCCCCAACATTCATCAGTAGCAGATTCTCGCACAAAGATCTCTGTTCGCACCCGCACGAAGACCCCCAGACATCCCCGAACATGGATATACTGCTCAATGCAATCTAAAACGTGGTCTAAGCAGCCGAAACCTTCACGAAGACCTAAGGACATCGCCAACCATATATATACACGATCTTAGCAGCCCTAAAACTTCCTACAATAATAACTATTAAAATTTAGGAACATAGACAAATAGGGTAAATCATGTTGACTTTTTATATATCATTATGATGTTTGATGCAGGGTATTCTTAGGTACCCAGAGGTCCTAGTTCAAATCTGCGAAACTCTAATGCTTAATAAATATTAAACTATGAGAGTATGCGCGGTCAGAATAAAATATATTTAACAAATATAATTATTTTATATTAAACCCTGGCATATACTTAGGTATCGAAGCCTAGATTCGAATCTTTATTTTTTCTTTCTTTTCTCTTTTTTCTTTATATCTCTATCTTTCTTTCTTCTTGACTTGCATACATCCAAGCATTCATATATACACGAGTACATACACAGAGCCATTGCACATACATATACACACATGCATGTGCAAACGTATACACCAGCGCACTTACACACACACCCTAGCATTGGAAAAAACTTGCTCTAAGCACCCGAACCTTCACGAATACCTGCGAACATACCCATACGCCCGTGTAAACGTGTATTTCAATATAAGAGATATCGCCATTAATCACCGTTTTATTATTAAAATTCAGTATATGATTGTTCTAAAAAGATCCGTGTCACCTCTATAATTAGGATACCCTCAGTCACTAGTCTTTATTGTGCTAATGAGTTTGCGTATACATACACCAGTACACTTACACACACACACACACGAATGTTAGCATTGGAAATTATTGTCTTTACAGAATTAAAAAATCGTTGTTTCATTTCCCTGTAACCTAGCAAAATGTAATTCCTTTCAGGCAACCACATTCACATGACTTTCATCCCCACGCATTTTTATAGCTCGAGTAAAGACTCTCTGAGAGGGAGATAGTGAGAGAGAGGTGGGAATTGAATCAAGTAGGGATAGAAGTGCTGAGAGCCTCTGAGCATGCGCGGCAGGTGATAATTCCATTGCGTGCAATAATCACGTGACGTGTAAACATTTTCCACCATGAAGATGTGCTGGCATCGACTGGGGGCTTTAGATCTCTATATAAACAGCTAACGACGCATGCTAGAGCCATTGTGAGCTTATTAACTCTACATTTAAATACTAAGGAACTTCAAAAATAGCAAGGCGAGGTGTGTTTTAATTTAAGAAGAGGTGTGAGTCGTCGACTTCTGCACGCACCACACACACACACACACATACACATACAGCATTCATCAACACGAAACAATGCAAGGTGAGTTTTTTACATAACTATACAAATCAGTGTTGGCTTTTTACAATGCATTTAACTTTGTTTAAAAGATGCAGTGCATCAAAGACGAATCGTTGCAATAGTAACATATTTTTTAATCTGAACCTTACACCCGCATGGATCTCTCGGTGCCCTCTTCTTCCACTCACATGATTTTCTCCACTCATTCTTTGTTTCTCTACACATTCATTCTCCATTAACATTCATACGATGTTCACTACCCACCCTTTGTGTCTACATTCTTCTTCCGCCAACATTCTACGGTTTTCTATACCTCCTCTTTGTTTCACCATCACAGTGATTTCTACCCCCGCTCTTCCTCTAATAACAGTCATACCATTTTCTCTACTGATTGTTTGTTTCTCTACATATTCATCCATTCACATTTACATGATTTTCACCATCACAAGAATTTCTACACCACCTCTTCTTCCAATCACATTCATACGATTTTCTCTACCCTCTCATTGTTTTACCATCACGTGAATTTTACACCCATTCTTCTTCCATTCACATTCACACGATTCTCTCTGACCGTTCTTTGCTTCACCATCACACAGATTTCACCACCTACATGATTGTCACAAACTACCGCTTCTACCAAGCACCCGAACCTGCACGAATACCTACGAGTATACCCGTACACAAAGATGCATAAACATACTTACAACCCCTTCTTTGTTACAAAACTAGCACTTCTATCAAGCACCCGAAACTTCACGTAGACCTACGGATATCCCCGAACACAAACATTCATAAACATACTTACAGAAAACTATGGTCATGTAG
This sequence comes from Deroplatys truncata, assembly GCA_030765065.1. Lineage (NCBI taxonomy): Eukaryota > Metazoa > Arthropoda > Insecta > Mantodea > Mantidae > Deroplatys > Deroplatys truncata. The sequence goes on along the minus strand of CM060982.1, from coordinate 11,566,654 downwards.
CACAACACACACTTTGGTTCTAATATACACAAATGCATAACTTGTCCTTCCACCTGAATAATGCATTGAAAATAATAATTCATGGTCAATGTCTGTTACAGAGTCTTTAGCCGATAGATTTAACAAGATGGCTGAAGCGCGAAGTTTCCTACCGGCTCGGCGAGTTCAAGATCTCGAAATAAGTCTTAATTATGAGATAAAGGCCATAAACAGAGCTCAAACAAGATACGGTACCAGGATCGTATCTTCGCTGGAGAATTGCCAAGTGTTCTTGTCTGAACGCTAGATTTCGTTAACCGACGAGGAGCTTGCAGAAATGCCTGAAAAAATATATTTGATATTTAAAGGCATGGCAGAGATGGGGAAATTTAAGACATGTAAATTGTCTTTTGCACCCGCAGCGAAGGTATGTAGAAATGTCAAATTTAAGTATTCGATGTTTTCCTATTTTACTATGAAATAAAATTCATAAATAAAACAGCTGACTCATTGATATTACATATAAACACACAAAAGATAAAGCTATAGAATTTAAAAAAAATTAGTAAATCACAATGTGACATGTTTTGAATTCAGTTATATATACCTATCACATTGAAATAACGCTGATATCCGAATGTTCATACAGATATTTGGTGTTTCATTTTCCATGCATCCTATCAAAATGCAATTGTTTTCATCCTGCCTGCATTTACAAAAGCATGTTTTCTAAGACTTTTATTGGGCAATGTTTCAGACGCTGCAATAAGGGGCAGAAGAAGAGGAACAAACAGCTTTGCAGATCTGCAAAGGAGGCTGACGCTCTTGCAGGATCGAATAACCAACATCGACACCCCCAAGAAACATGCCGGTAGGAAGCGGGTGCCGAGATGTCTACATCTAGAGAAGGCACAACGTTAAGATAGGGTTCTCCTACGATCTTCCAGTGCTTATAGTGAAAAACACAGGCACATTTGTACACATGAAAATGCAAGACCGGGAGATAATTCGAAAGAGTCTTCCTATGTTCAAAGCGTTCCTCCAATCGAGAAAGTGCCCGCGGGTGGAATATTGTGAAAATATTGTTCTCTCTTATAATGTCATTGCTTATATGGAAGAGGGCAAAATAAGAATTGTGAACACTAATTTAAATTATTGTGAAATACTTTTAAATAGTGATGAAATTTGCAGCATAAAAAGACTTGAATCGTTTATAATTACCATTTAGGTAATCTCTATGTTGCAAGCGTAACGCAATATGCTGGAACGAGGAATTGGAGGAGGAAAGTGATGGAAATGTATGATAAATAATAATAAAAAAGAATGAAAGTATGCTTTTACACAGTGTTTTTATTCATTAAAAATCCTTACATTTCTAATGAAAAAATAAATACTTACAATGATTAGTTTAAAATATAAGCTGCATCACATGAGTCAGAGGCTTGTATATAAATACTTTATCATGAATTGTTAAACAATATAAGGAGGTTTATGCAGGGGTATTTGCACTAGCTCGAATTTCTATTCTGATGTTCACATCACCATACTACTTCCACTGGTTGATGCGAGCAATGTATAACAAATACATGAGCAAATTTAAGAACCTCTTTTCCCTTCAATAAAGGATAATTCTCTTTTTCATAATAAGAGTTTTGAAACTTTGAGTACATATCATACGATGATGCAAATCTCGAGTTTCTAAAGTCCAAATTCATGTCATGGTAGGGATAATATTCACTATTAAGATAAAGTCTCAAATTAGTTATGTTACAATGATCAAAAAGGGAACAGTCTTTAGATGCATTACTCGGTCTTAAAGTCTGAGCACCCAAAATTACAAATCTCGGCTTCTCCATTTTTGACGTGGTGGCGACATTCCAGGTGAATGATTTAGTTTACGGCACAGCAGGCTGAGTATGCAGATCCATGGTCCTAAATGGGAGACACAGTGCCTAGTCAGACTTGACAATCTTGAGGATTTCAACCTTTTCAGCATCAGAAAGTCGAATCACTGGTATTCTCCACTCGATTCATACAAGTTTAACAGTGGCATTCTCTTCATCTTGTGGCGCTATAATACAGTTTCTAGAGTCCTTGGATCGAATCAGCACCAACTCAAACTTGCTATTGAGTATGAGTTCCTTGTGGTCGTCAGCAAATCCCAGAAGCATCAAAAGCGGTACTATAGCGTTAAAGGCTCCATTTGATGTATGTACAATGTCCATGTCTTCTCCAGGATAGCACCATCCGGCATTCAGCAGACGATCATATTCCACTGGGTTGAAAGCAGCATAGTTGGTAAAGTTGATGGATCCCGGGGTTTCTGATTCGATCAATAGCTCAGCCGTTCATATCCAGTCGAATCTCCTCAAACATGAATGCAATACCGTTATTGGTAAGCTTTGCAATAGTAGCTGCTCCATTAGGTTTACTAATACTCCACTCGGTGTATAGATAACTTCCATTACGTAATGTATATAAATTCTCAGCTTGACAAGGGATTCTAATCTCGTCATTAGAGTCCAGAGCTGATGTATTATACGGCAAAAACACATGTTCCTCTTCTTTAGTGGTCTTGTCATCGAATCTCGGTGTCTCGGTAACATTGAAGATGTCCAGGATTCTGAAGCCCAATGCCTGGAGGAACTGATGATTGCGCGATGTTAACCCACTGGGTGTCAAAGGCAGAGTATGACGCAGTCGTCGAATCACTCGATAATTATGTCCTAGACGTCCCTGACTTCTTCTAAAATGTATGCCATTGCAACGGATGTGAAGTCTTATGCTTATATCTTCGTTTTTAAAGTCAATGATATTACTGTTATGGTCTCCTATACGAAGACTGATTTGCTCTCTGAAGTTAGTGTTTATGAACAGCAGGTAAATTGGATTTGATGGTTCTTGTGAAATATGATATGGATGATGGGAAAACTCATATAACGAGTGTCCAATTTTACCGTCGATGAAAGAGCCTGATGCAATACTACGCTCGATTCGCATGATTCTCAACTTAAATATATTAGCCAGGAAATCAGATTCAGCCAGCTGATTAGCTGTAATAACTTTGTCATTATGCTGCCAGAGCATTCCTATAGAACAATCATTGGAAAAAATCAACAGTGAAAGGACATTTAATTTCAGGCATCGTGGCATTAATATTAATTGATCTAATAAAGAAGACATTCTCATCCACCCCTAGCTTATCTCTGATGTATTCATCACTATTAGCAATCTCGTAAGACCCATCGGGTATATCAATTATCTTAATTTCGTAATTGTGAATGTAATGAAATTGATTATTACTCTGATCAACATTGAGGATGGGATAGAAGGTTTCAACAAATCAATAGAGCAATCTCATAATGCCCCTTCGGATCTATCTGAAGAGGAGCATTCAGGTATGTAGTAAGAAGGAATTCGTAGCCACTGACAGCAATAGTGTAACCCATTGCGGTAGAAATTGCAAGCACAAGTGACTGCAGATGACTGAGCTGAAACCTCTTAGTGTTATTCAGAGCCTTAACACCTCTGAGGGACCTTTCTATCTCTTTTGGAGGCTTCAAGTTTCCAAAGCTATCGAAATAAAACGACACGTTGCCATCCTTCTCTATGGCAACCCAATGAGTGCTTTCATTCTCTGAATTATCGAGATTGACAATAATTCTCTCTGTAACGAGCTCTTGAAGGGAACTGATCGATCATGTATACACCTCCAAAATGCGGAATCTTTAAACGTTGGGCATTCAAGCCGAGATCTATGTTACTCAATGCTTTTTTCGGGACAAGCTAGCCCTCTGCCGGAGATTTTTAATTTCCTTTCTTGCTCTGCCTCCTCTTCATTTCGGTGTTCTACGCCTTATTCTTCTTCACTCGAAGCCCTCTCCCTCTTGCTTCCGTTTCTCTGTTATGTCACATCATTTCGACCGGTTGTTTATCTGCAGCCTTTTTCTTATTTACGGCTGTGTCAATTTGTGATGCACCTCCGGCGACAGCACCTAGAGCAGCAATAATTGGTAAGAGAGTTAGAAATCCTCCCCGTTTCTTCTTTTTGGATCCACACCAATAGGCACCTTTCCCTCAATTTCTCTGTTATGGCTCATCATTTCGGCAAGTTGTTTATCTGCAGCCTTTCTCTTGTTCACAGCTGCAGCAAAATTGAGCTGCACCTAGTGCTGCAATTATTGGTGTGAGAGGTAGAAATCCTACTAGTTTCTTCTTCTTGAGTCCAGCACCAGCAGCTACCTTTCCCTTCATAATTGCTGTTACTAGTCGCGCTGACAACTTTTCACCTAATGTAGCATCAGATGATTGCACTCCTTTCCACGCATTTTCAGCCAAGATTCTGTCTGCAATGTTTCTCGAACTAGAGTCCTTATGCTGGGCATAGGCAATGTCGTGAAGCTTGCATGCTTCGTCTAATTGGTTGATTCCGGGGTCTCCTCTCTTCAATCTTTTTTCTAGCTTTGTTCCAGGTCCGCAGTATCTGTAACCAGGTAAATGTACTTCAAATGGCAGCCGGTTAATGTGAGAGTTAATTAAACCGGAACCTCTTGCGATCTTAACCTCGTTAGCTCTCATGGTATACTAATTGATTTTATTGGTGCATAGGTCATTTATACTCTGTCATTGCTTACGGGCATTGGGATATACGAGGGTGGTCTGAAAAGTTTCCGACCTCAACATGAAGATGGCAGCACTCGTAAATAAAAGCTAGTGAATTTCGTTGTTCGTCTGTTGACAGTTACTCACCAAAGTTTCAGCCATTTTGGACGCTCAGTTGTTATGTAACAGTCGTTTGAAAGAAGTGATGTGAGTGTTTTTATGAAAATGGACAAAATCGTGTACCGAGCTGTCATTAAATATTTGTTTTTGAAAGGCAATACGCCTAAGCAAATAAAAGATGAGTTGGATTCTGTGTATGGGGACTCTGCACCATCATTTACCACAGTGAAATTTTGGGCAGCTGAATTTAAACGTGGCCGTAAGAGCTTGGGAGACGATGAACGTTCGGGACGTCCAAAAATTGCAACTACCGACGAAAACATCCCCAAAGTTCACCAAATGGTGCTAGATGACCATCGAATTAAAGTGAGAGAGATAGCAGAGGCTATGAACATGTCAAAAACACGCATTTGTCACATATTAAATCAACATTTAGACATGAGAAAACTGTCCGCGAGTTGGGTGACGCGTTTGCTCACGTTAGACCAAAAACGTGTTCGAATGAACATTTCCAATGCTCTGGTGGCGCAGTTTAGCCGCAATAAATCCGAGTTTTGGCGCCGATTAATTACTGTAGATGAAGCTTGGATACACCATTATACGCCCGAAACAAAAATACAGTCCAAACCGTGGACTGCAAAGGGGGAACCGGCTCCAAAAAAGCAAATACTGTTTCTTTAGCTGGGAAGTGATGGCGACCGTTTTTGGGACAGTCATGAAGTTATTTTAATCGATTATCTTCAAAAAGGAAAAACCATTACAGGAGCATACTACGCATCATTGCTTGACAAGCTGAAGGCAGAACTTGCGGGAAAACGGCCACATTTGCAGAAAAAGAAAATCCTGTTTCACCAAGACAACACCTCAGTGGTTGCACTGGCGAAAATCCGCGAATTACGGTTTGAACTGCTTTACCATCCGCCTTACTCACCAGATCTAGCCCCAAGCGACTTCTTTTTGTTCCCTCATCTGAAAATTGCGCTCGGAGGACAGAGATTTTCGTCCAATGAAGAGACAATCACCTTCGTGAACAATTACTTTGCAGAGAAAAACGCCGAGTACTATTTGGACGGGTTACAGAGATGGGAGCATCGCTGGGAGAAGTGTGTCGAGTTACAGGAGACTATGTTGAAAAATAAAAAGAATTCTGAAAAAATGTCTTGTATCTTTATTAGGTCGGAAACTTTTCAGACCACCCTCGTATACATTAAGCACGATTAATTTATTTGTAGCTGCCACGATGGAGCTGGTGAAGCAAGATTGTTCGCTACCTATTCAGGTGCTAGACATTGAAAGCGACTTTAGACGCAATTGTCGCGGAAAGCTGTTTTTTCGGCAATGTTGGAGGAATAATTATAGGTGAGGAGGTATTTAAAGCAAATAAAGTCGTATCACTGTTGCTCGTGATAATTACATCAGTTATTTGTATTACGGTTATTTAATGTAATTTCAGCTGATTCAGGTGGTATCAAATGTATTCAAAGCATTTTAAAAAGTAATTCATTTAGTTTCATAGATGTGGCTACTGAATCTGCATCTGCTGGATTATCTGTTGCTGTTGTGGTGTAGCCTGTTGTTGTTGCACCTATTGTTGTAGCCGCTGTTGCAACAGTTGCTGTAACTGCTACTACAGCTGTCGTATTTGCTGCTGCTCTTGTGGTGCTTACTGTTGCTGAGGCTGCTGAATCTACAGCTGCCGTGTAGCCAGTTGTTGTTGGTATTGTTGTAGTGAATGCTGCTACAGTTGTAGGATCTGTTACAGATATTGTTGTAGCTACTGTTGCTGCAGCTGCTGTATCTGCTACTGCAGCTGTCGTATTTGCTGCTGTTATTGCTGTGATGGTTGCTGTTGCTGGGGTGGTGAATCTATGGCTGTTAGATTAGCTGATGCTGTTGATACAGCTGTTGTGTAGCCTTTTGTTGCTGCTGTAGCCATTGTTGCAACGGATGTTGCTACAGCTGCAGCATCTGGCACAGCTATTGTTGTAGCTACTGTTGCTGAAACTGCTGTATCTGCTACGGCTGCGGTTGTATTTGCCTCTGATGTTGTTGCTACAGCTATTGTTGTAACTGTGTCTGATGTTCCTGTAGCTGCTGTTGCTATAGTTGCTGTATCTGCTAAATCTACAGCTGCTGGATTAGCTGTTGCTTGTGCTACAGCCGTTGTGTAACCGGTTGCTGCTGCTGTAGCTATTGTTGCAGTGGATGTTGCTACAGCTGCCGGATCTGTTGTGGCAACTCGTGCTTGAACCAATCACGAACGATTATTGCTGAATATTTATCGAAATGAAACTATTACACCCGATTCACAATTGTTGAACTCTTTTTATGTTCGCGGAAAGGTTCGAGTTTGCGAGCTTCTATAATCTTCTGGAACGTTTTAAAACGAAAAACTATGTTACGTTGACACGACTTTCTCTATCCACTATCATTTATTTTATAGCTATTGCAAACTATACCCACGAAAACGTACTCTTCTACCTACTTCATGCTAATCGAAATAAACGTTTGAAGAACTAGTTTCATTACACATATCGCTGTAGGTACAATGGGAATATAGAAAGCAGAATCCATAGTTTCTTTTTCAGTTTCGATTCTGCCTGTCACCGAATTCGAGGTTCGAGAATGATAGCTATATTGCTCTTTGCTCTAGGATGATAATGGAAAAACTCATTGTATGCTATGTCAGATCTCTAGTGTAGCAAAACTCGTTGATATATCTGTGAGAATATCGGTGTGTTACTATATTAATCGCTGATACTAACCACTTAGTATACCCCTAAAGGATGATAATGTTGGGGCATGCGTGCTTGTAGTTTTTTAAAACATATTAATGAATTGTTTCTCACTGTGTTCATACAAATATTAAGTATCACTCCTTTGAGAATGTAGAGATAATTAAACAGTGAGCGTATATAGAAGTACAGAGTGATCCAAAAGACTCCGAACCACCTGAGCTATGTTTTTCCTGTGCGCGTCCTCGACGCTCCTTGCCGTCTGCCGCTGTCATAGAAAGGCGAGGATGAAACCATACAACATTTTTAATACTACTTTTAAATGCTTTACTTACCAACTTTACGAAAGGAGATGCTGAAACTGGCCAGCGTCGTTGTCCATACATTCTAGGCACCTCTTTAGGAAACTATGAATCACTCGCCGTAGTCCACGTTGAGAAACTTCCTGGCGGATATTTTCTTGTAATTCTTCCACGATGTGTGGGTTTGTCTTATAAAGTTTATGTTTTAAGTTACCACGAAGCAGGGCCGTCTTTAGAGAGGGGTTAGGGTTCGAAGCCCCCCCCGAAACTTCTGACAACTTTTTTATTTAAATTCATAGCAAACCAATACGGAAAAATGTTGTTAGATTTCGGTAGGTCTGTTGCTAGTAGCACATTTACAAGAAAAAGGATAACTTAATGTTGTCGCCTGACATAGGTAAGGAGACTACACATCCCGATTTTCGAAGTCTTGTGCTGTAAGGTGGAATATCCTCATTCTGTTGAGCTTTTCCTGTCTATATAATGCATCCAAGCAATTTTCTTACAGTTATTACGAGTTATTTATTATTTTGTCCTGTATTTAGTCACAAAGTATATTATGGCTCATTATATGTTTTCTACTGCACAGGGTGTATTTATTTATGATTCGTATGTGTTAACCCGGTCGGCTCGCCAAGTGAAGGTTTGATTTGCAGAAAGATTTCCAGGTGTAAAATTTCCAGGCCGTACAACAATCCATGAACTTTAAATTTCAGGCCACAGGAAATTTTCAGGCTAAGAAATCTAAAAGATTGCTTTCGGTTCTCACCTAAGAAAACATTAAACGACATCAGTCATCGTTTGGAAAATTCCCCCCAAAAATTCCATGATGCATAGTCTCCTAAAGAAGTGGCAAAAATGTATGGACAATGACGGTGGCCAGTTTCAGCATTTCCTTTCATAAAGTTGGTAAGTAAAGCCTTTAAAAGTAATTTTAAAGATGTTGTATGGCTTCATCCGCGCCTTTCTATGATAGCAGCAGACGGCAACGAGCACCGAGGACGCGGACAGGAAAAACACCTCGCAGGCGGTTCGGAGTTTTTGGCTCATCGTGTAGTATAAACTAGAGCATCCGCTCGGTTGAGGAGCTATTATAACTTTTTAGTTAGCTTTATTGTTTTATATGCTTACAATTTTTTTGTTCAAGTGTAGCTGATTTATCAGTTAAATCATTGCTTCATTAGACAAGGTTTGTAAGGTTAGACGTCTCTCCCCTTTATCCAGGCTTGAGACTACCACTAGGATTTGCTCCTAATGGCAGGTTACTGCCTCCCCTTCCATCTTCTCCTTTCTTCACCAGTGTATACACAGCACATGAGTAAACTTCAATTTTTTAAGATTGTCGACTCGCAGAGAAAATCTTCATCTTCTGGTTACATTCTCTTAAGCACTGTTCGCAATGCTGTAATGCCCATCTGCATAGGTAGTTATTCCAACCTCTGCAATTACTGTTTTATCATCAAAGGAACTCAATGTAATTTTATTCACTTGTACTGTGCTAACAGCGTGTTCCGGTGATAGCATTAGATTCATGGGCGTTCGATGACTTCACAGGTTTTAAGACAGTCTGTATAGCTGTCAAATGTGATGTACTTCTTAATAGCACTACGTTTTATACCTATAATCTTTTTTATCGTCGATCCTTGAATATCTAATGTATATATCTTAGGTCGTAGTCCAACAAACCGCAGGATGATTTTGCTATTAGCCTCATCTTTAAATTTTACCAGCACCTTTCTGTTCTGAGTAGAGTGGCATATATGCTTGACAGGGCAATCAGCTCTATCCAGATGCTTAAGAAAACGTAGCTTGTCCTGGCAAACATATTTAGTGGTAACACGGTAAATAAATGAATCAGTGTCCATATACATAGGCTTAGGTTTCCAGCACCATAATACGGCAACAACACATCTTAATGATGATACATTAATGTCTTGGAGATGTCCAACACACTCATGCCAATGTATATAACTTGTTGAATACAATCTGACGAGAGACCATATGTACAGCAGCTAGATTAGCAGCATATATCGTTCTATCGATAAACTTAGGCTTGGCGATCAACTTCTCCATGGTCCTCATATTTGTTATTAGTCGTATATCCACACGATTACTTACGTTCTCTATAGTTTCTCCAAACACTGCTTGTTAAAGAGCTTGTAGAGATCCTTCTCGAAATAATTTGCAGCTTGTTATCATAGCCTGTTGTTAAATTCCACATAAGGTTTTAACCACTGAGACTGTTGGTATTGTAGCACACCCATGATTAAGAGCCTGCTTCAAAGTCATGTAATGCACGACATACTTCCTTCGAGGTCCAAGATGAGGCATCAGTTTTTTGTAAGCCTTATTCCTCTGGCTTTATACACTCGGACAGGAAAGGTAGTTCGTTGTGTAGATCGTGAAGTTCTGAAGGATAATCGATGTCAACTTCTAATATGCACCCACGAGGATCATCTTTTTGTAGTGTTTTTAATTCAATTTCTTAGGTAATACCCACACAAATCCGCCATATGGGAGGGCGTGGCACATTGCCCAAACATATTGGTTATTGGCGTCCTCATATGTAATAAATTGGGTTGGTCTCGATTAATCATACTTATCCATATAAGTGTTATTAGCCTCTGCATACCGATGGGAAACTTGGTATAAACCTCCTCTTATACCTGATTCCAGCATGATCATAATCTTGTAATAGTTCCAAGTAAATTCCAGTATACAGTATCATAGCATCGCATGTAAGCCCTGGAGAGGTGAAATAATGAGCGGGGTCGACTTCGTGTGTTTTGAGGGTTTGATCCCCAAGTGTCTCAAAGACACCAGCTAGAAGAACATCTGAGGTTAAGTAGAGATCGTTGTACTCACCCAGGTTTCTCACATTAATCAGCTCCCATACATTTCTAGCATGATTGTAGGCAGTATCAGTAATGTCTTCTTCTATTGTAGAAGGAGTCCTTAGGAGGCAGGCAGGTCTCGTTCAAAACATCCCATGACGTAATCATAGGGAAATACTCTTTTACGAGTCATCAACTTGAATTTGTCTTCTCCGAAGTACTTTAGTGTTTCAGGATATGAGGTTAGATTTTTTACCAACTTATCCGAGCTTGTACTCAGGAAACGAAAGCTATCCACAAACTGAAGCTTTATATCTCCTACATACTTGGTGAATGAGATATAGCTTTCTTTAGAGCTAGGAATTACCTCCGCACGCTCACTTGTACAATCCACCTCCTTGACAATCAAATGGGAGTCATACCCACTGAGGTTGTGCATGAAGACAGGAATATATTTAGGTGCTTTGCAGGCTAACTTGCATTCATTATGTAGACTTCTACGATATTCACCGCTTATGTGCTCATGGTCGCGTACTTTGTAGTTTTTTCAGTAAAGGGTTTCGCACACGTAGCATATTGTAGAAGAGTCGAAATCCTTCTCTGTTGATCTGTAAGTTTCAGAGGCTTGGTATATTTGTATATGTTATCAATCTTCTTTGCAAGAGATGACAGGTATTCCATAAAATTCTGAGCAGCATTAACACCACGATATATATAGGGTTGCTTAGGAGTAAGTTTCAATGTGATCAACCCTGGATGATGGCTTAATGTAAACACAGAAGCTCATGGGTATATGCTCTTGATAAAGGGTTATAAAGGAAGTCCCGTGATTGGGTATACACGTATGACATGGTGCGAGAATACCTTCAAAGTCTGCGTAGATGACATAAGGTACTTTCAGTATCCTTTCAACATTTTTAAACTGTACAACGGATTTCTCCTTTGTAGGCATAACTGGCCTTGCAATACCATGTTGAATACAGATGGCTGCATGTTCTTGTAGCCTTTCCATCCCACTTCGTCCATATCGATCATCAAAATGTGTAAAACAGCGCTTGCAGATATAAAGACGTTCTTTATGCTTAGTTTTCTGACCTCGAACGAACCTCTCAAAATTCTTTATATATACATAGTGATGTTTTCCACTATTGTCACTCAATGGTAGCAGCTCACGATGTTCAGGTAGTTCAATGTCAGCAACCTTTATTGGATACACTTCATGCTTCTCATCCAGCCCGAAAACGTTAATATACATATTGTTAAGCTTCTCAAATTTAGGTATTTGAGAAAGTGAAGTAGGGTAAGAAACACAGCTGAAGTCGTACTTATCTTGAAGTTGCTCGTATTTGCTCACACGATGTGCATTCTTCCCTATGAATTTAGCAAATACACAATACATGAAACATTTCTCGTCGGTAAACTTCTGGATATTTATGCAGGCTTATTTAGCTTCGACAGATGGTAGCAGTGGTATGTAGCTACTTCCTCGTAACGGAATGTACTTATTGATACGAAGTCGAACTCCTTCCACAGCAAGCAGGACCCAGTTGCTACCCTTGAGCTGCGACTCCTCCATTTTAGTATCCAATTTCTAGTATTTCGCTACCAGCATTAAGTACAGATCCGTTTCTAGAAACACAGGCTGATTCCGTGTTTTAAATTATTTGTCACAGGTTTCTCCAATACTTTTTACAAATCTGCACTCAGCCAGCAGATTAATTTTTACACTCTTGTGAATGCTACGCTATTTATGCACAGCTTTAATTATCCGTTGTTTTGACTCATGTAGGTGTATATTCAGGTCCTTAGATGAATCGCACCGTATAAAATACGATTTCAATCGTCCTTCCAACGATGTCTCGTATTCTTTCATAACAGAATCCTCCATTGCTGATAACTGATATTTAGTAGACTCCAATCTGCTTTTCCTCTGAAGACTGTTTATTTCACATACATCTTCATGCCGCTGACCCTTATAATCATCATTGAAGGTTACATTACAATGCTTGTATTTGAAGAGCTTCTTACAGCTCATCTGATGCCTTCTCGTCATAACCTCGGAGGAATTTCTTCTCACATTTACTACAAGAGTATCCTGATCCACTAGGAATTATATCCTTATATGCAGTTATTCATCCTTATTCTTGAGGTATTAACGTACTAATTCTTCTTCAAGGAAATGTAGACCTCTTCACCTTGATAACAATTTAGAAATCTGATTATTCTTGGAGAGGACACGATGTTAACACATCTAGACTCGTTAGCACAATACAGACTAGTGATTGAGGGTATCCTAATTATAGAGGTGACATGGACCATTTTAGAACAATCATATATTGAATTTTTAATAATAAAACGGTGACTATGGCGATATCTCTTACATTGAAATACACGTTTACACGGGCGTATGGGTATGTTCGCAGGATTTCGTGCTTAGAACAAGTTTCTCCAATGCTAGTGTGAGTGTGAAAGTGCACTGGTGTATACGTATGCGTGTATGTATGTGTAATAGCTCTGTGTATGTGCTCGTGTATATATGAATGCTTGGATGTATGCAAGTCAAGAAGAAAGAAAGATAGAGATAGAAAGAATAAAGAGGAAAGAAAGAAAAAATAAAGATTCGAATCTAGGCTTCGGGATACCTAAGTATACGCCAGGGTTTAATATAAAATGATTATATTTGTTAAATGCATTTTAATCTGGCCGCGCATACTCTCATAGTTTAATATTTATTAAACATTAGAGTTTCGCAGGGTATGCTTTCAACTATGACCTCTGGGTACCTAAGAATACCCTGCATTAAACATCGTAATGATATACAAAAAATCAACATAATTTACCCTATCCTTCTATGTGCCTAGATTTTAATAGTTATTATTGAGGAAGTGTTAGGGATGTTAGGATCGTGTATATCTATGGTCGGCGATGTCCTTAGGTCTTCGTGAAGGTTCGGCTGCTTAGACCACGTTTTTAGAATGCATTGAGCATGTATATCTATTTTCGGGGATGTCTGGGGTCTTCGTGCGGGTGCGATGGAGATCTTTCTTTGTGCAAGAATCTGCTACTGATGAATGTAAGGGGAGGAGGGATAGAACCGCGGCTGTCTTTTTTGCCGTCAAACAAAAGACATGCCAGGTATAATAGCAATGCTGCAGGCTTCTCTCAGGTAATGAAGCTTGCATCGTGGGAACTGAGATGGCGCCGGGATGTCGGATGCTATAACAAAGCGTGATTTATTACCCATTGTATAGCGCTGCTGTGTCTTCTCTGTCGAGTAGGAAAATTTATTGCGCCCAGGTATTCACAGTTCGCCATTTGTTCTTTTGTTATCGCTGCACCAGACTGGCTCTTTGTTATATTGCATGTGTTTGAAGAGTAAATGGAAGGCAGCGGGGGCGGGGTTGCTACATGTGTGGCCTTTCTAAAGTGCACGTGTGCGGAAATGGAATGGGGAGAATAGTATCTGCTCCTTTGTTACAAAGCATAATTTATTAGACCATTGTTCATTTTGACAGGTAATGTACAACCTTAATTGCATGCCTGTCAACTTTTCCATTATACTCAACGAAATTTATTACCTCAGGTGCTACGAAACGTCACGAGGGGCGTGGCAGGTGGAGGGGGATCTAATTAGCATATTAATTGCACATTCCTACATATTGAGTGATCTGGAATCCCTATTTCCCACCTACTGGGGCTTAGGGGGTTTTCCATATCCGTTTTCCTCGTCTCTCCCACATAAACGAATACTCCGTCATTCAAACCTTGCTAGCCTAATACCTCTCCTCGGTTTCCTATCTCTCTGATATAAACGCATGCCAGCTTTAACAACTACCTTAGTACCTCCCTCGTATTCCCTATCTCTCCAGTATAAGCTTATATTCCCCCTCCTTCAGCATCTGTCTAGCGTAGCACCTCTCTATGCATTCCCTCTCTCTCTCATATACAGCGCATTCCCCTTCTTCTACCACTGTCTAGCCTAGCATTGCCCTCCCCGAATTCCCTATCTCTCCGATATTAACTAATTTTCCTTCTTGAAGACTCTCTAAACCTAGCATCTATCCTCTTTTCCCCTATCCTTTCCCATATAAACGCAAAACAGTGTTCTCGATGCCCACTATGTAGACTACTCAGGATTTACAAGGAAATTTTAATCCCTAATTTGTTCTACCATCCACACTTTATCCACGTCGTTCCATGTTACTGGTCACTCGTTGGAGGACTCTGTTATCTATAGCTTGAATTTCCTGTGTAATGTTGTGCTTTAGATCATCCAAAGTCTGTGGCCGTGTGGCATAAACCCTGTCTTTTAAGTAACCCCATAGAAAGAAGTCCGGCGATGTCAAATCCTGAGATCTCGGTGGCCACAGGTTCTTGGAAATGATCCGATCGTCAAAGAAACTTGCAATTAGTGCTATGGATTTATTTGATGTATGGCATGTAGCGCCGTCCTGCTGAAAATATCCTTGACTCAGCTCTACATCGTTTAGTTGCTCAG
Source organism: Deroplatys truncata (assembly GCA_030765065.1). Taxonomy (NCBI): domain Eukaryota; kingdom Metazoa; phylum Arthropoda; class Insecta; order Mantodea; family Mantidae; genus Deroplatys; species Deroplatys truncata. The sequence continues at coordinate 11,551,584 of CM060982.1, read as the reverse complement.
CAAACTCCTTGAAAATCCGTCGGTACTCTGCAGTGTTCTTTTTGTTGGTCCCACTATTGCCTGTGCGGATATTGTGCCCAAACTCCGATTTTAACCGGGTGCATAGGTGCTTCATGAATAACATGTGGATTTTCGCCGGCACATTAACGTGAGTTATTTGAGTTCACATAGCCGGATAAATGGAACCATGCTTCATCTGAGAGCCATGTGATGGAGAATGTGACAGGATTTTGCACAAGGAACGCTTGAAACCAACGACAATAATTCAGTCGTCTATCCTTATCTGGTTTCTGTAACTGATGGACAACCGTAATCCTATACGGCTTTAGGCCTGCACTTTTCACCGCTTTCTGACACATTGAGTAGCTGTACACTGTCTCCTGCGACAAACGTCTTAATGATCTTTTGGGTAACTGATCCAGTCGTGCTCTTACGTCAACCGTGGGAAGCCTAAATGAACGAGTTTTGCCTTTTTTACTCACCAGAGATCCAGTTGTTTCCAATTTGTTTACCAGTCTCAGTATTGTGTTTCTTTGGTGAGGTTTCCGAACACCAAATTCTCTCTGTTGTGCCCTTTGAGAAGCTGTAATTGAATTCGTAATCCAGTATTGCTTTACAAGGAAGAGTCGTTCATTTAATGTGTACTCCATTTTCACATTGACTAGAACATAATGTAAAAAAACTGTCCACAATAAAACTAACAATTACGAATAAAACATGAATATCTGCGCATCTAGTGACAGGCAATCGAAACTCCAGAACATTCTGCTTAATCTGGTGCTAAAACTGGGGCATAGAGTGAATTTTGAACAGAATAATTAAAGAAAGAAGTGTGTCAGCTCGTAAATCACCCTGTATTATGGTGTTAAATAGTTCGAGGTCAGGAAAGGGATTGTGCAGCTTGAAACAAGAAAGAAGTAAAGGAAAGAAAGGTCATGAGAAAGTTACAACCAACCGTTTGACGCTTGCGAACAGCCCCTGGCAGGAAAAGAAACGGAATAGGTGTAGAGAGACAAAGAAAGAAAATTTAAAAATAGAGCCTTGACACGCATGTTCAAGCGTTTCAGGTCAAGTAGAAACTAACCAAAATCTACGCAGGAGGAAAGTAAAGCAGACTAAAAGTTTCCACAAAAGTGGAAACAAGCGAAACAAGAAACTCTCCATTCTTTATAGAACTCCCTCCCCAGTGACAAACACACAAGAAAGAAGGAAATGGGCCAATAATAAGACAATTTCGTAATAAAATGGTGTTGTACTGGCTGTCAAACACAGTGTGCGCAGGGATTTAGCGTATACTTCTATATAACTGGAGTGCTTTGGGGGGAGGATCAAAACTTGTCGACAGCTTACACTTTCATCGAAATTTAACTCCCGCAGCTGCCACTATTCTAAGATTTCTATTTCTCGGAAGATTTAGAACTTCCCTTCCGGAAGTTTTCTTTTTCTTGCCTAGGGCATCCTCGGCCCAGCAAGCGAAAAACACCAAAAAAATCTGATGTGTTACACTCACATGACTTTCTCTACTCTTGTACAAACTATTTTTACAAACGCTTATTCTCCATCTACTTCATGTTAATCGAGATAAACATTTGCAGACTCTTTCTTATTGCTAAGTTTCTTGTAGATGTAAGGGAAATATATATTTACAAGGGCAATATAGAAATACAGTAGCCTTTAAGCACATACATATCTCTTAATAGCTGGTTGCTAGGTGCAGTACTATTCTCTTTGCCACAGATATGCATATCCAAGACAAAAAATGAATAACAAATTCCCATTTGAGAAAATAAGTATTGAAAAATTTAAGGGAATAACAAGCAATATCTCGAAAATGGTTCACTCAACAAAAAAATGTATATGACATAAATTGTGTATTTTAACGCGATCTACATTTTTTGTGTAGTAACATTTTGTCTATCTCGTATGGTTTACCAGTTATGCAAAAGTCGTTCACAATGAAGAATACTTTTGGAGACATTCCCAGAAAATTCAAGATATACATTTTATTTGTCATGAAACTATCTCAAACATACGTTATTTTAATCAAAATCGTTAGAGCCATTTTTGAGAAAATTAAAATTTTCGAAAAATCTTCCATGTAAAGGATAATCTGGGGTGGGGGGATTTTCTTGAAAACCTTCGCGTCGCATCTCTGGAAGATACTGAACCTAAATACCAAGTTTGGTGTTTATCGGACTGTTCGTTTCTGAGTTATGCTGTTCACAGACACACACACACAGACAGATACACAGACACACACACGGACATGTTTCCAAAAATGCTTTTTTTGGATTCAGGGGGTCTCAAAACATATATTTCCGGTGAAATCTCGGTATCAAATTTTTGGGTGGAATACAATACGTCCCCTACTTACTATACGTAGTAGAGAAAGTAAAAAGGATTGCTTCGTGGCAACCACATTATACACACGAAGAAAAGCTTAAAATATGGCATTACAAACTTGACAGCTAGGATTGAAATCTTCAGCATTAAGCGCAGGAAAAGATTGGGAGCCGCTGCTGGCATCCAGTGAACACGAAACTGACGCGGCATGACGAATTAACAACGAAAGCAGAAATGAGAAGTAACAGTGAAAGATCGGGTCAAGGAAAACCGTCGGAGTGGAGCCAACCGACTTGCTAGCGGATGTAACCACCTAATCTACAATCCTTTATTACTTCCAAACCGTAATAGTTATTTCGTTATTTCTTCGCCTTACGCAGGAGCTGCGGGCAAAGCCGATGCTATAGAAGCGATAAATATTTAAGTCACCCTGACTGTGTCGCAGCACTTTTTACTCTAGTCCGGAAATGGGACACAAAATTACCCCTCACGGCGAAGCGCTTCGGTCAGCGCACGCCCTTTTGGCCTTTTCTGAAGATTCCGGGGATTTTCCGGCCCTGAGGGAGATCCGCGGACAGGAAGTTGTATCAGATGTAAAGTGTAGAATTTGGAGATTGGTAAATACTGAGCGCAAGGAATGCTGATCTACTATAGTTACGCATATAATGTGCCGTGATCTCTGTCGTCTGTCATCTCGCTGTCATACTCAGTACACGCGTCCACGCTAGCCAGGGTTGTGAACCCCGGACTCTACAGTACCATTGTATCTGAAGATCCTCTAGAACTCTCCCAGGTAAGTCATAGGGCACATTACGTTATCTTCCGTGCCTGGTGCCCGCCAGAGGGCTTCAGCCCTTGCACACTCAATAAATGGACCTAGCCGATTACTCTTTTATAGAGCCTTGCGTTTCATTCGCCACCCCCCTAGCTCCATATGACATCCCTGCCTAGAATGCCTATACGACCTGAGCTCACCACCTGTTAGTAGCTTCGAGGTTCGCTACAATTTGTTTATCAAGAATAAAAATACAATATAGACATTTAATTTCTTTATGGGGAAAAAAGTTATTATGATTTTCGTTACAGAATTTTAAGTCAGTGCAAAGTACTGCTTTCTATATTTATATCATAGATCTGCTTTCGTTAAAGGACTAAATAAGCCTCTTTTCGGCTTGTCTTTTTAAATGGAATACAACTCTGAACACGTGCTTAAATTACCACAAACAACCGTGTTTTGTTTCACCTCCGAAATAAAAAATGAAGTATTATATTTCATTAGAGTGTAAGTTTTTTTCTCAAAGTGCAAAATGCAAAGCAGATATCTTATTTCCTTAGGGAAAAAAGTATCTCTCGCTTATATATCGGATTTTGGATAAACTGTTTGTCGTTAACAAAATATGTTATTTCACCAGAAGAAAAGCTTAAAAGGGAAAAGGTTGCCCTATACCTGGACAAAGAATAAAAAGAAAACATGTTCTTTTAGCGATTCCTTTTTGTAAAAAGCATTACATATAGGTTATATATCTTAAGACAATTTTATCTGCGAGCATTAATTTATAAGGATATTCGAATAGCCCTTTAATTCCCTCTAGCAAGCCAATGGCTTTTGAATATTTTTTGTTGTGGAAGAGCCATGTAGGTGTTTGCATGGTAGTAGACTGTGTGTCGTCTCTGTCTCTCTGTCTCTCTCTCTCTCTATCTATCTCTGCGAGGGAGGTATTGCGCTACTGTTTGCCCTTGGAGCACTACTTGAAAACCTACCGGTAGAGTCCGACCTCTTGCGCCCTTAGCTGGAACTATCTGCTCACCTCATCTGACGGCTTATGTAAGTAAACAGAGCAATCGTGTTACCTCATAGAGTAAAGGTGACGTCAGGTACTGCGACAAACTCCTCTCCTTCCGTTTACAACACCTGGTTTCGTTGTGACTGTTCCATTTATTCGCTGCATTGCTGTGGCAGGGAAAACTTCGCAACAAATGGCGAAACCATCAGTGTGTTATATTGAGCTCAAAGGATATTTAAAATATATTAAATATTATGCCATATTAATACATTAAACTTGTCTAACACATGGCCGTTACGGATTTGCGGAAGAAATTAGAGCCTGTTTTCCGGACTTTTATAGCTAACGTGAAAAAGATATTTCGCAAGGCACCTCAACAATGAAAATATTTAAGGGGACGGAACCTGGAAATCCTTTGGCTTCACAAGCAATTGTAATCCGTGGGAGATATGACTACAGGATGTGGTATACTAAGCTCAATATTATGACAAAGTTGTTAATGTAAATAACGTCTCTGACGAGAGAAAAATGGAAATGGATCTTTACGCTGAGTGCAGGAAATACTTTCACCAGTTGTTTTAACATTTTTCATATATTCAGAAGCATTTCAATAATATTACAAGTACAATAACATATGTATTTGCAAGCATAGTCGCTAAAAATACCACTAGCTCTTGAGGCAATACAACAGGTTTCAGGAATAATGAGTAAGGCATAAAGCTGGAATTTTAAAGAAAGGTAAAAAAAAGATACTTAATATTCTAGAGAAAAATTCAGGATACACAGAAATGGTAAAACGAGGGCCGCGTTGCTGAGGCAGGGAATCTCAAACAAGTCTGATATTTCGATGCTTATTTGCTCTTACTACGTCGGGTGGTATAGAATGTAGGTTTTCAAAATACAACCATCGTCTACGTGCTAATCGTATGCGATTTATGTTCAATGTATTTCGAAAAAACATTACCGTACATTGCAAAACTCACAATACAATTCAGATTTCTGTACATTAGTAACTTAATTAAATAATGAAGTAACTTTATTGCAGCTATCAATAGCTAGACATATATACATTGTTTTCTTCCGATACTGCTTTCAAAGCACGGTGTAGTGTCGTCAACTCTACATATCTGTTCACAGAGAACACTGTAAGGTCGACCTGAGAACGAGTCAATTTGTATGCATTATGATGTGTTTAACATCAAGGGATTTGTAGCGTGAACGTCGTCAACGAGACTAAAACAAGAAGTTGATGCACATGGTGTTGAGGATATAGAAGGGACCTCGTAAAACTCAGTATAGAAAATATGATACATATTTAGGTTATGGTTTTACTTGGTTGAAGTCAATAACTGCAAAAGCGCCAAGAATGTGTTCTTCGTATGAAGGTTTTATGCAATGACCTATGCTCCAAAGTAAACTTAAACGACGCTTGGAAACTTCACCCAAGTGTGGTTGGAAAACCAGCACTTTTTTTTTTGGCAAGTAAATTGATAGAAGCCAACAAACAAAATCTGCTTTTGCAACTACTCTCAAGTTAACAATAATGCACATTTAGCTTCCTATAAACTTTCCTAAAGTGTTACAAGTGGCGGCCGATAAAGGAGGGCTGCGGGACTAAAGGCCCCCCCTAGAGCAAATTTAATGTTGTTGCCTTAATTGCCTAAATTGAATAGATTGCATCTGTATATATAGTATTTTTTTTGTAATTTATAGCAACTATTTATGTTCTATCGCGAACATAATATGAGCACCATTCATGAGCATCATGAGCATTATTCATTACAACTTGTTCATATCAGGCTGCGCGGCAAGTTCATATGTGAAGCCACTTCTCCCCCAGGGGACTGCCAGTATTATCGGCGCAACAGTTCTACACATGTGAAAATCTTAATGAGAGCTATGAAGCGAGTTGCTTACCAGATCAGGAGGTGACCGGTCGTCTGCATGCTGCAGGAGTGCGTGGGACAGTCATTGTCAAATATCCGCACACTGGTTATGCACTGCACTGCGCTGCGCTGATAAACTTAATTATATACAGTATATTAAAATCCACGCTGTAAAAAGCGTTTAACATAAAAAACACTGTCAATCATTGCCTCCAATTCTTCCGCACCTAACAACCCTTCCTCTTCAGCGGAATCACTCACATTATTACCGTCATCACTGTTGTCACTACTTTCTGCACCATTATCCTAGATGAGAATTATTTCTATTTGATTTTCTGCAATTCGGTATTTTTCGAAATATTGATTCTTAATTTATTCAACATGTCGACATACATTTTCCCATTCTGGCCTTCCATTTTCAGCAAATTGCTGCCGTTATAACTGCTTCACATATTTTAATTTAAAAGCGATATTTCTGCATGCCACCCATTTTTTGATATCAGCCCAGATTAATTCGATTGGGTTTAGATCTGGGCGATACGATGACAGTCTAAGTACATTATGGCGATGTTGTATTACTATCTGGTCAAGTATGTATGACTTCTGAAGCTGTTTGTTGACTTTAATTAAGTTATATAGCTTTGTTTTACTCATGCTTTCATCTAAAGCTGTATTATGTCTAAGTAACCAAGCTCCCATTTCTTCTTTCAAGGAATTTGAGGTATGTGGTTTGTCAATTTGAGTGTTGACGCATTGTGAAGCATTGTCGATGACCAGAACAGACCCAGCAGGCATATTAGGTATCAACATGGCGTTGATTCACTTCATGTAATTTTCTGTATTCATTTCTTGATGAAAATTTCCTGTTGTTTGTTGCGACTTGTAAAAGAAGGGCATTTGGAAAGAAGCCGTTCTTTCCAACAGCATGAACGATAATAAGTATTTGCCCTTTGGCAGCAGGTGCCTGCAAACCTAATTCGCTATCGTCACTCCAACTTTTAGATGCTGTATGACTGCTGTGTATGTATGACTCATCTTCATACACTATAGTATTTTCTGAAATTTGTGGCACCACCTTGAAAGTTGATGCTGATATAAGTACACACTGATATAAGTACATATAAAATTTTAGTCATTTGGAAAGGTAGAATCAGACTGAAAAATTAAATACCATAGCCGGGATTTGAACCACGGATCTTAGGCGTTCTGTGTCGTTGCTCTAACCGACTAAGGTATCATGGCAACATTTACTTTTTATTTTTATTTTTTTATTTTGTTATTATTTTATTTTATTTATTTATTTTGCTTTTCTGTTAGAACTCTTCTATTTGATTTCGGTTTCTTCCACTTGAACCCTAAATCTTTAATAATTTTTCTGAGATTTGTAGCACCACCTTGAAAGTTTCTGCTGTCTTTCAGCTTAATGAGCAATCTGCTTATTGTTAACAGTTTTTTCCTCCACATAGGAATTGTGAATCGTGCGCCGAATGACGCATTCGAAATCGTCGATTTTTGTAATACGTTTAGGGATCTTATGTTTCTTCCCAAGTGTGTCAAATGGCACTCTTTCATCCATATGTTTTTTTTTTCTTATCTTTGAGAACTCTGGAAACGGAACTCGGTGAAACGCCAGTTGCTTTGACTACTCTTTCTTTCACTCTCTTAAGGCTTTTGTGGAACTCGGATGAACATATATTTTCTTCCTTCATCTGTGCTTCTTGCTTCATGAACTCGAGGACATTTGCAATTATTTCCCTACTTTGACAGTGTAACACCTTACCACTTAACTTTGAAAACGTAGGAGCCATGGTTATAAATATAACAAATATAAAGTAAGTACTATTTAGATACTGCTCTCTTAAAAATTACAACCAGATGCAGACACTTTCTATGCAGACTGTATGTGTTACGCACTGTGAGTAAGCAAAGGTATTATATCGCTTTCGTTGATTAAGCTAAACACAAACCATTCCTAGGCTCGGCAGCTGGGGTGGCAATCAAGGTCACGATTCCAGAAGTTTTGCGCGAATTATACAACTCACTAACGTGCGTATTGCTTCCATTTCCCTCTCTGGTGGCCCCGTTACACGTTTCGGCTTACCGCGCATCCCGTCGTTTAGTGAACTCATGGATTGCAATGTTTGCAGTCCCAAAAGTGGTGAAAAGTGCAATTTCGTGCGGAGTTCCGTGAAATCAGACTGTTTGTGAATATTTTCACGGCGATTCAAACATTTTTGTTTCCTGACAGTAAAGTATAATCAAATGTGATTTTTTATACCTTTGTCAATGGTGTGCTTGTAACAATAAGTAATTAAAGTCGCTTCGTTTTGGCGCTTTAACACTGCAAGAGAAATGTGACATTAAAGTGCGTGGAAGAACGACACTTGTGTTAAGTATTATTCAAATTGCAACAAGCTGCGAAAAATATATAGAGGTCTTTCAGTGCTGAAATTTACACGAAATATGAGTGGATATATGGCTGTGAAGTCAGCAATTAATTCCCTTTTCTGTTTTCCTTGCCGTTTATTTGGAATTAAAGACAACGCAGCCAACATTGCGTGGGTTCAAAAGGGGATTTCAGACTTGAAGAGACTATCTGAAAAATGTCATAAACTTGAAATGTCCAAAAAACCATGTTAATAACATGCTTAATTTTGCTACACTTGGGTCAGTAAATGTACAGGCATGTTTCAGCCAAGCCTTTAAGGAATCAGTAGATCGTCACAACGATCTAGTCCAAAAAAATAGGGACACTCTTATAAAGATAATCAACTGTGTCAAATTTTGTAGTTATCACGAGCTACCCCTAAGAGAGCATGAAGGGTCGCAAAATCAAGTGGTGTTCAGGGGGTTGACTAAATACCATTTAAGTGCCATCTTAAAGCTATTCTGGGGATTTTTTATTCCGAATGGGCAAAATTCCAATGCAATTGCAGAAGTTGTAATTTCTGAGCTTGGCAATATATTAAAAGATAAGAAGAAGAAGCTCATACGCCAAAGTTTTGATGGTGCAGCGGTAATGAGCGGGGCTATCAATGGAGTGCAAGTTAAAGTTAGAGATGTGTACCCTAATGCGTACTTTGTACATTGCTTAGCACATCAGTTAAATCTGATAATGGAGAGAGCTGCCAATCAAAACACAAAAGCTAGGATTTTCTTTTCAAATGTTTCTGCTACATCCGCCTTCTTTTCCCGCTCTCCACACAGATCATCAGTGTTAGATTTGTGTGTTAAGAAGAGAATACCCCGTGGTGGATCAACGGGTGGTGCAACTACAAATGCAGGACTGTAAATGCTGTTTACGAAAAGGAGGCAATGAAAGAATTCTTTCAAATTTTGTCAGAATCAGAGACTTCAAGCAGTGCGACAATAATAAGGCATCTGCTAGATTGGGGTATCTTGAAAATAAATGAGTTTTGTTTCTGGCTTAATGTTTTCCATTTAATTATGCCTCGTGTAGAAATACTGTGCAATCAACTACAGAATCGCCACATAGATGCTGCTAAAGTTCCAGTGTACATATCTACTTTCACTGCTGAAATTATAAAAGTAAGAAACACAGGGAACTTCTGTGATTTGGCAGCAGAAAACCCACACAAAAGAAAAATTGTTTCAAACACAGACCAGAGCAGCAGCAGCCAAGGAAGTACGTGATGTTATACTGTCTCAATTGAATCTCGCTTCCAGTTTAGAGAACATCTTTCTATGCCTTCCCTGCTGCAAGAACCACAGTTTGAGCAATTTAATTGAATATTTCTAGAAAATGCGTTCAGAGAATGCTAAAAATGTTTCCAGTGTTTGATAAGGGCAAACTACATACAGAATTTTCAGTCATCTATTCAAGAGAGGAATTCAGGAATATTGGTGGTGCTGTAGAATCGCTTCAATATCTTAGAGCTAATAATCCTTCTTCGACTTTTTCTGGTGTTAAAACTTTTGAAAATAGCCATTACTCTGTGAATCTGAACGCTGTTTCCCTACACTGAAAAGAATTAAAGCATTCCTTAGGAACACTATTGGAGAATATAGACTAAGTGCACTTGGTATGTTGTCCATAGAAAAGGAAGTGATAGAAAACATCCCGAAGCTCAACCAGAGAGTGGTTAATAAGCTTGCTACAAAGAAGGATCGCCGTATGCAATTCATCTTCAAATAACTAAGGTAAGCTAAAATTCCAATAATCAGTGCAGTCCTCCTAGGTATGGGCAACATGAGCCGCCACTGAGCCCCATACAACAGCAGAAAGTGTTGATATAGCCAAAATTGCGCTCGGGGAGGATGCTTCTCAAAGTACCGCTGTTCAGTAACACACTCAGCAGGAGGATAGACGGCAATGGCTTGAAAAGCAAACTCAGTTAGAGGGGACAATAGGCACATCTAATATACTACTTTATATTTGTTACTGGAAGAGACTCGAGATTGTGAACAGTTTTGTGACAGACAACAAAATTATCTGAGAACATCGTGTTGGAGTATGTACCGACGGCAGACGCTACCAAGGACTAACATCTCGTATTCAGTCTGAAACGCCTTATGTTGTTTAGACTGACTGTATAATAGTAATAGTTTGTAGTAATTTGGTTAACAATTGAACTTTAAAATCTGCGATATAAGCAATAAACTTTATTCAAAGCAGGCAAAGAAAGCTAGAATGGGTAATGACTTGGGTGCTGAACACTCCTATCTTTTGTTTTATAACAAAGCTCGTTGGTTGTCTCTGAGCAAGTCCTTGCTAAGAGTGTACGAACTCATCAACTCATAATAGCAGGTTGAAAAACAAGCCCTTGATAGTATGGTTATTGACAATGATTTCTTAGTAAAATTAGCGTTTTTAACTAACCTGTGTGAAAGCTTGTAAATAAATATTCTGAACAGCTCTTTGCAGGGTCATAACGCAAACAAGTTTCAGTTCAGTAAAGTTAATGGCGAAAAAAACTTTCACTGCGGAAGAACAATTTGATAAAAACGAGCGGGATGGCTAGCCCGCATTCGGGAGGTCTCGGGTTCAAATAACGTGGGCCGAATAATCTGACTGGGTTTTTTTTCGTGGTTTCCCTCAGTCGCCAGGGTAAATACCGGATTGAATTATTAACACCGACACTCTAAGTTCCACCTTAAGTCTAAACAATAGCAACATTGGCAATAGCTCTGCCCACACGGATAATGTGTCAGGTAGACTGGACGGCACCTTAATGCCATCTGCTCGGCATACGTAGAAGCAGATACATAGTGTCCTGGCACTAACGTCTGTGTAGCCATCATCTGCCCGCCTCGTATAGAAGCAGATGTACAGCTGCCTAGCACTAAGGTCCCTGTGAACGCGTGACGAAGCAAGATGGTATGTACAGGGATGAGACCTAAGGCTAATTGTCCACAACACACCGAGCCACGAGTTATCTCCTAACAGATCCGTCGCGATATGACCACGTAGTTAAAGTGACGTGAAATAAATAAGAGAAAAAAGAATTTGAAAAAGCTAATTATATAATGTTATACAATGTTTCTTTCTTTGAACCAGTTACTGTAACAAAATAACTTAAGTGTGTTCATCAACCGCTTGTCAAAAATGGTGCTCTATTTTGAAGAATGCATCCCAAAAGATGAAATCAAATCCTTATACTTTAAGCGGAGGCAGAACAAGCAAACGTAACAGCTCATTGATATTTCTATTGACACATCTTGAAATCTAGTCTTTGCTTGAAGTTTGGTGCAGGATCGAAAATGAGTATCCCGTAAATAAGCAAGAAGACGCTTCGAGTTTTAATAAAGGGCCATCCTGAACATGGAAACGGAAATTCATGTTGCTTTCTCCAAAATTACGTATCATATAAACCTTACTTATTTTGACACATCTTAATCCTATACACCTTACATTAATCCAATGAATTTAGAATTTCTTAAAACAATAAAAAACATAGAAGTAAAATGTCTGATCAAAAACGTGTCATCGTGATAAAATAAATCCTGTAATTTTGAGATAAACAGGCACACCCCTCTCGTTACGACAGAAAGTTTAAAACCATGTTATGAAATCAATATAAAATGCAGTTTTTAATTTTGTTAATTGTACACTACTTTAGCAAATATTTTTCTTTTATATTACACATACTGTTGCTATATGTTCATTTCGTTATCTCATCCCTTCTACCACCACATTCTGTTATTTGTGTATAAAATAACTTTATTAATAAAGATTGCCAAAGTTTAATTTAAATTACAATCTTAGTATCCCGTAAAACCATAAAAAAATCAATTTACACATTATAGTTTAAAGGATTGTGCTATAAAATTTGTTTTAACGATTTTTGGGACGAACTTCATATTTGTATTGGGGGCGCCGCTCGAAATGATCCGTAGATTAAGGGAGCCGCTGTGTAAAATGTTTGGGAACCCGTGCTTAAGCTTACTGTACCCTTCTTATGCCTACAATGAATGTGTAATCAAGGTTTATTACTTTCTCTACCAATACATAATAGGAAGAAAAGGTATTGCATTCCACACAAAAATTGGATACCGGAAGTTCACCGGAAATACATGTTTTGAGGCACCTTGAATCCAAAGAAAGCATTTTTAGAAAAAACGTACGTGTGTGTTTCTGTCTGTGAGGCAGTGAAGAGCATTACTAAAAACGAAATATCGGATAAGTACAAAACTTGGTATTTAAGTTTAGTATATTTCAAGGATACGACTCGACGATTTTCAAGAAAATCTCTCGCTTTACATAGAACATTTTTGAAGATTTTATTTTCTAAACAAAAAAATCCTCTAACGATTTTGATTAATATGCCCTACAATAAATATATTTACAACACAAATAAAATGTATATCTTGAATTTTCTGGGAATAGCCAAGAAAGTTCTCTTCATTCGGAAGGAATGTTGTATAAACTTGTATAACTGGTATACTACGTCAAGCGATAGACGAAAACTTATTACACAAAATATGTAGATCTCTTTAAAACACAATTTATTTCAAATAAGTTTTTTTTTGTAAGACATTCCTTGGATATCCATTAGTAATAGTTCGAGTTGTTAATTACTTGGTCGTTCTCTTATATGTCCTGTTCAACATTCAGCTTGAATTTGAAGGGAGCGTATAGCGTCCAGTTCTTAACATTTGACTATCGCTGTTCTCGTTGTATCTATAATGAAATGTATAATGCAGCTATTTCTGAAAAGGTTAATTTGGATTCAAATGTAGTAGATAGAAAAATAAGCTTTAGTAAGAATAGTTTGTATACCCACAAATAAACATAGGGGTACAGAAAGTCATGTGAATGTATCACATCAGATTTTCTTGATTAACAAGACGTTAGAGGAATAAGCTTTTGTAAGAATAGTCTGTGTAAAAGTGTATAGAGAAAGTCTGTGAATTCAACACATAAGATCTTTTATTTTTTGCTTATTTAGTTATTTTTTGTATCAACCATTTCCGAAGTATCCGTTGTTGTTGCTTTGAATATTTCAATAGGTTTGTCATTTTTTGAAGTGTTGTCGGCATTCAATTGTTTCTCGCGATTCATGGAAGGAGTATGGAGCATATAACGACCGCTCGTAAACAACTGACTGTCGCTTCGGCCTGCTGAATCCCATTTGTACCTAAAACGAAATGTGAAATGAAACTATTATCTCAATTAAGGTGAAGCAGATAGAAAAGTAAGTTTTGTAAGAATAGTTAGTAAATAAACGAGTAAAGAAAGTCATGTGAATGTAACTTCATAGTGTTTCGTTATATTATTCACGCGGAACGTTACTACGGTAAACAATACACTAGTTGCGATTGCAATAGTCAGCGTAATATTAACCCTTTCACTTAGACATCATGTAGTAATATTTGTGAATATCGTAGAAAAAGCATGTTAATAATTGGTTTTCAAAACATCACATGATAATTTGCACAGGGAGAAAGAGGATGATGGAGGGAGAGAGAGACTAGCATAGAGAGTGGAAAGGTAGGGGGAGGGTGAACGAGACAGGAATAGGAGAGAGAGCGAGAGGAGCGAAAGGCAAGAGACGGGAGAAGAGTGCCATGAAAAGCAGGAAGAGATAGAGATAGAGAAGAGAAGAGAGCAATCCCGGTATTTAACACTAAAACGCGAGCAGAGCTGCGGGTTTGCTGGTAGATAATTTAATTCTTATCTACTAGTGCTGCACGATTAGTTGTTCGTATTCAGGCAATAAAAGCTAATCATTATGTCGCTTGTCTTCAGAGCATGTTATACGCTTCAAAAAGGTGCTTTTGCGTTTTATGCGTGTTTTGCGTTTTCTAAAAATATAATGATTAGCTTTTGTTCTCTGGAAACAATGAATAAATAAACTGAAGTTAAATTCAAACCATTTATTTACACATCATCTAATGGCACTTCATCTAACGAATTTACTTTTGTTTTCTAGAAACCTAGACTAAATGTTGGATTACACATTCCCACCAGTCATGTTTTAAATAAATTTTAAGATACCGTATACGTTACTAAATTTTATGTTTGTAACTGGTAGCTATTAAAATTACTCCACACTATGTACAATCTTCGTTTTTCCCCGCACACTAAACTATGGCCAAACGTTGGTCTTCACGGTTTGGTAGCTATTTCGCTCATTGCACGTTTACACATATTAGGAAAAATGTGTTTTTGAAGTATTTCAAACTAAACGATGGACGATACTTCATAATAATACAAAAACTTGCCAGCTAACAACATTTGTGTTTTTACAAGGGACTCGAATATTTTGTTTTTTGGCCCCTGCACAAGGTGTCAGTTTGATATAAAAAATCTCATTCAGCTGTTTAACCCTATTCTCAAAGCCTTCTAAATACAATGCAATATGGTATGTTATGTTTACTTATCGTCTAATGAACGGTATTCCTGCCTAGCTCATCAACACACATTCCATTATTTAATAGGAATAACTTAACTCGGAAGGAAATGTACTATGCGTTTGTTAGAAGAAAGCACAAATGTCCCTACTCGTATCGAAATTATGACTCCGTAGTAAACATCTCACTCGCAAGAGTCGTCCTCCGTGGTCTAGAGGTCCTCTAGTTCTCGTGGTTCAAACCCTGCGGCGAGCGGTGAAGATTTTTCGGGCGTAAAAATCCTTAGTATGCTTTCCTTCGGAAGGGAACCAAAGCAGGTGGTCCCGTGTCGTAGATTTACGGAATGTAAAAGAACATCAAGCCTGATAAAGACGCCTCTGAGCAAACTTACTGGTCTTTCACGCTCAATATAGAATGGGACATTAAAACTATGGTAGTTAAAGAGCGTCCATAAATAAAATACTTTCTTTTTCATTCGCAAGGAAATACATCATTTGCTTTAGCAGATGCAGACGACCGTTTTTTTATTTGTACCCAGTAGAAAGCAATAATTCAGAGACCAATAGTGTTTAATATTTACTAAATGTTTGAGGTTAAACAAATTGCTGCTTGGTTCAATATCCACCAAACATTTTGAATGAGGAAATCAATCATTTCACGTAAGTACGCTGTAGGCCTTAAACATGTCTCTTTAAAATAATGTACAAAAATCAAAGAAACAAAGTTATGTCCGATGGAAGGATTATAGATATTATCCCCTTAGATCACTGTGAAGAGATTATAATAGCATTTAGTCTTTCAGCACCAGCAGAAATTTTGCACGTTTATCGTAATTCACACACAGAAGATTAAGGCAAGTGTTACTGGAGTATATAACAGAACATCACTTTCAGCTTCTGTCGAGTGCGTAGTTTCACCACAAATTAACACTTCCGGTTGTATAAACTTGATTTTCGTTAGAATCAACAGTTTGTAAATAGGCAATGGCTACAACACGCTGTAGATTGGGTGACAGTAGGGATGAAAGCGCTTCCGGAGTCCCAAGAATAAGTAACCACATGACACTACCTAGCAACAGTACCAGCTACAACACGCTGCAGATTGGGTGACAGTAGCGATGAAAACGCTTCCGGAGTCCCAAGAAAACAAGCATATTACACTACCTAGCAACAGTACCAGCTACAACACGCTGCGGATTGGGTGACAGTAGGGATGAAAACGCTTCCGGAGTCCCAAGAATAAGCAAGCATATTACACTACCTAGCAACAGTACCAGCTACAACACGCTGCAGATTGGGTGACAGTAGGGATGAAAACGCTTCCGGAGTCCCAAGAATAAGCAACCATATTACACTACCTAGCAACAGTACCAGCTACAACACGCTGCAGATTGGGTGACAGTAGGGATGAAAACGCTTCCGGAGTCCCAAGAATAAGCAGCCATATTACACTACCTAGCAACAGTACGAGCTACAACACGCTGCAGATTGGGTGACAGTAGGGATGAAAACGCTTCCGGAGTCCCAAGAATAAGCAAGCATATTACACTACCTAGCAACAGTACCAACTACAACACGCTGCAGATTGGGTGACAGTAGGGATGAAAACGCTTCCGGAGTCCCAAGAATAAGCAGCCATATTACACTACCTAGCAACAGTACGAGCTACAAGCTGAAGATTGGGTGACAGTAGGGATGAAAACGCTTCCGGAGTCCCAAGAATAAACAACCATATTACACTATCTAGCAACAGTACCAGCTACAACACGCTGCAGATTGGGTGACAGTAGGGATGAAAACGCTTCCGGAGTCCCAAGAATAAGTAACCATATTACACTACCTAGCAGCAGTACCACCTACAACACGCTGCAGATTGGGTGACAGTAGGGATGAAAACAATTCCGGAGTCCCAAGAATAAGCAACCATATTACACTACTTAGCAACAGTACCAGCTAAAACACGCTGCAGATTGGGTCACAGTAGGGATAAAGAGGCTTCCGGAGTCCCAAGAATAAGTAACCATATTACACTACCTAGCAACAGCACGAGCTACAACAAGCTGAAGATTGGGTGACAGTAGGGATGAAAACGCTTCCGGAGTCCCAAGAATAAGTAACCATATGACACTACCTAGCAACAGTACCAGCTACAACACGCTGCAGATTGGGATACAGTAGGGATGAAAACGCTTCCGGAGTCCCAAGAATAAACAGCGATATTACACTACCTAGCAACAGTACCAGCTACAACACGCTGCAGATTGTGTGAAACTAGGGATGAAAACGCTTCCGGAGTCCCAAGAATAAGCAGCCACATTACACTACCTAGCAACAGTACGAGCTACAACACGCTGCAGATTGGGTGACAGTAGGGATGAAAACGCTTCCGGAGTCCCAAGAATAAGCAAGCATATTACACTACCTAGCAACAGTCCAACTACAACACGCTGCAGATTGGGTGACAGTAGGGATGAAAACGCTTCCGGAGTCCCAAGAATAAGCAGCCATATTACACTACCTAGCAACAGTACGAGCTACAACAAGCTGAAGATTGGGTGACAGTAGGGATGAAAACGCTTCCGGAGTCCCAAGAATAAACAACCATATTACACTATCTAGCCACAGTACGAGCTACAACAAGCTGAAGATTGGGTGACAGTAGGGATGAAAACGCTTCCGGAGTCCCAAGAATAAGGAACCATATTACACTATCTAGCAACAGTACCAGCTACAACACGCTGCAGATTGGGTGACAGTAGGGATGAAAACGCTTCCGGAGTCCCAAGAATAAGCAACCATATTACACTACCTAGCAACAGTACCAGCTACAACACGCTGCAGATTGGGTCACAGTAGGGATAAGAAGGCTTCCGGAGTCCCAAGAATAAGTAACCATATTACACTACCTAGCAACAGCACGAGCTACAACAAGCTGAAGTTTGGGTGACAGTAGGGATAAAACGCTTCCGGAGTCCCAAGAATAAGTAACCATATGACACTACCTAGCAACAGTACATGCTACAACACGCTGCAGATTGGGTGACAGTAGGGATGAAAACGCTTCCGGAGTCCCAAGAATAAGCAGCGATATTACACTACCTAGCAACAGTACCAGCTACAACACGCTGCAGATTGGGTGACATTAGGGATGAAAACGCTTCCGGAGTCCCAAGAATAAGCAAGCATATTACACTACCTAGCAACAGTACCAGCTACAACACGCTGCAGATTGGGTGACAGTAGCGATGAAAACGCTTCCGGAGTTCCAAGAAAACAAGCATATTACACTACCTAGCAACAGTACCAGTTACAACACGCTGCAGATTGGGTGACAGTAGGGATGAAAGCGCTTCCGGAGTCCCAAGAATAAGCAACCATATTACACTACCTAGCAACAGTGTCAGCTACAACACGCTGCAGATTGGGTGACAGTAGCGATGAAAACGTTTCCGGAGTCCCAAGAATAAACAAGCATATTACACTACCTAGCAACAGTACCAGTTACAACACGATGCAGATTGGGTGACAGTAGGGATGAAAAGGCTTCCGGATTTCTAAGAATAAGTAACCATATTACACTACCTAGCAACAGTACCAGCTACAATATGCTGCAGATTGGGCGACAGTAGGGATAAAAACGCTTCCGGAGTCCCAAGAATAAGGAACCATATTACACTATCTAGCAACAGTACGAGCTACAACACGCTGCAGATTGAGGGACAGTAGCGGTGAAAACGCTTCCGGAGTCCCAAGAATAAGTAACCATATTACACTACCTAGCAACAGTACGAGCTACAACACGCTGCAGATTGAGGGACAGTAGCGATGAAAACGCTTCCGGAGTCCCAAGAATAAGTAACCATATTACACTACCTAGCAACAGTACGAGCTACAACACGCTGCAGATTGAGGGACAGTAGCGGTGAAAACGCTTCCGGAGTCCCAAGAATAAGTAACCATATTACACTACCTAGCAACAGTACGAGTTACATAAAAATAAACATAGATTATTTCTTAATTTATTTTATTAAAATTAAACGTTATTTTGAATGTAGTTCTACAAATCGCAAAATAAAAGCACCCAATTAATTTATTTGCTTTGGTTGCTTGCTTAAGTCAACAACTGGACTTCTAGTGCCTCCTTGTGTAACCAACAGTTAAAACCTGCTGTGGCTATTGCATTTTACTAAAGGTGTATATGAAATCAAATATGCAAGTTAAAATGTTTCTCATTTCTTTCATTATTTCGTTCAAAGCTAAATCAAGTTGTTCGACATCGGCTACTTTTATTAAACATTAAGCAAGTCACTGTAAATGCAAAAAAGAGCTACCAGGATAATTAAACAGCTCTAAAAATTTTGATGTATTACAATCACATAACTTTCTCTACCCATTATCGTTTATTTTTACAAGGCTTCTACAAACTATTCTTACAATAGCTTATTTTTCTATATATTTTATGTTTATCAAGAAAAACCTTTGCAGAAATAATTTCATTACCACCATATGAATTCTTAAGACATTGGCTTCAAGTTATGTACACTCAAACCATTGACACTACAAAGAGTGCAAAAGAGAACAGCAGCGAAGGGTCATCGACAGGCTGGTAAAAAACCTCCAAAAGCTTGTACGAGTGATGGAGAGCAGTTCGTTACCTGGGACTCCTCACCTCTGGTCCAGTGACAGTTCAACTTTATTTGCTTCCGACCTGGCTTTAATGCTTAGAAATTCCTAGTCCTATTCATTACACATTTGGTTGTAGGTATGTTCTACAAAGTCAAAATTTATTCTTCTATCTAGTTCTTGTTAATAGGGATAAACCTTCATTACTCATTAACATGTTTCGTTGCACGTATAAGAAGCATGTAGTAAGCTAAAGCGACAGTCAAATCCTTCCAAAGTCGGTCCTATATGATGGCTTTGAAATCCTGTTCTCTTGGAATCAACATGAAAAAGAAAGAAATTGACAATTCAAACTAACCATAAAGAATATCTCGCAAACGATTAACGAAAAAAAGTTATTTGACGTAAATGCTGTGCTTTACCGACATCTGCATTTTTGTGTATAGTAAGATTTTTTCTATCTCTTACGCTTTACTAATAATACAATAGTAATTCTTCAGAATAAAGGGGACTTCAAGGACTATTCCAAGAAAATTCCAAATAAATCTTTTGTTCATCAAAATGACTTAAATATATGTTATTTTAATCAAAACCGTTAACAGCTATCAGACCATACACGCGCACAGCGCCGACCTTATTCAAGGCTTTTTCTGGATTTGGGAGTATCAAAACGTGCATTTCCGGTGAAATCTCGGAGTGAACTTTTGGGTTGAATGCAATACTTCCTCTGCGTACTATAGGTAAGCAGTGGAGGAAGTAAAATTTTGTTCGGGATACAGGGGGCTCAAAACATCTATTTCCGATAAAAATCTGATATCGCATTTTTGGGTTCACCACAATGTCTTCTCTACGTACTAGTACTGGTAGAGAAAGTAAGAAACACATTTCTGTAATACAGTCGCAGGCGTCTTCCAAAACATGCCGCACATTCTAATGTTAGGCAGCCGTGACCACACCACCTGCAAGGGAAGACGCGTGTTTGCCATGCGTCTCTTCTTTCCTAAGCGTTTTTACAAGTCTATTAAATATAGAAGAAAAAAGTTGGTAACTTTTTAATATCCTGGTGAATCTCTCTCTCGCTCGCTCGCTCGCTCTCTATGAATCTTAGCTCATAGGGCCTCAGAAGCCCTGCATATGCGTTCTAGGGTTAAAGTATGGCATCTGTATCTTCTCCATCTGGTATGTTGTTTCATACTTCTTGCACGTCAGCATTTACAACTCCGCAAAGATCAGATTCTGATTACAAGGATTGACTTTAAGGAGATGCACAAATAATTTTAGTATAACGAAATAATGATTAGTGATCGTCATGATTAATGTTTCCCAATTACGCTTGCAAATGCACAAAACAAAGCAAATGTTCTGTTTTATCTGACAGCTCCTGTGGAATAGTTCTAAAGTTATAAGAGAAAACTTCCAAATAATCATACTTAACCTCACGTTAGAACCGCATGTTGGTAATATGGTAGTTACTCCATTTTATATTGGTTAGAGTTAAATACCGAATAAGTTAATGGAGTTTCTAGCAAGTCTAAAATTGGAATATTAGAAATACGAGTAAGGCAAACGTTTTATTGAGAATAATCAAATTTAAGCCATAAGAGTATACGCTACTTCTGATATTACTACACAAAACTTCGCTGAAGGAAACCGTAAGAAAATACTTTCTATCATAAAGTGACTAAAAAGAAACTGTCACATATCTACACCAGTTACTAATAACCGAAGCATGTGGTAAAGTTTGGGAAACAGCGTGATACATAAACACCAATGAACTAAATATATAAGGTCTTTGAAGGCTTTCTGAAAGCTATGACCGACGATACAGAGCAGATTGACCAAATGACCTCTAAATATGATACAAATTATTTAGATGCATTCAATTATGGAGAAGGAAAGCACCATTTATGGTAGGCAATTCAATCATTGTCTACAACTTATTGTAACTGACATACCAATCGCGTTTCTATCTCTGTGTCGGTGACGTAGCGACGTCGGGACCGGCCGAGGACAGGTGTGCAGAGGAAGAAGCGTGAGGAACGTCGACCATCTTCACGGTAGCGGTCCATTGTTCGCATCACTGGCACTGGCGTCTTGTTTGCAGACTCGTACATGCGATTCACGCAGCTGGGCCGTGAATCTGGCGTGAACAGATTCCTCTCTAAAGGTCGCGAGGCAGCAAAATGTCTCGTCCGCTGACTGAAGGCAGTGAGGTCGCTCTCCGCTACAACAAACCATAAACATCAAGTTAATACCATTGTAACTGACCTAACTTTTAAATAAACACAGATTTTATATTTATTTTTATTTTCTCTACTACGTACAGTAAGTAGGGGAAGTATTATACGCCACACAAAGATTCGATACCGAGATTTCACCGGAATCATGTGTTTTGCGGCCCCTGAGCTCTCCCCCCCAAAAAAAACATTTTCAAGAAAACGTCCGTACGCACGTGCGCGCGTGTGTAAACAGCATAATTCAAAATCGAAAAACCTACAAACCAAACTTGGTATTTAAATTCAACATTTCCCAAGAATACAACACGAAGATTTTCAAGAAAATCTCCACCTCAAACTATCCTTTATATGTAGCATTTTTTTAAAATGTTTATTTTACAAAAAATTGCTCTAACGATTTTTATTAAAATACCATATGTTTTAGGATATTTTCATGACAAATGAAATGTATATCCTGAATTTTCTGGGAAAAGTGCTATTGTGAATCACTTTTGTATATTTGGTAAACTGTAAGAGATAACTACACCAAAAATATATATCTCGTTAAGGCACACAATTAAAGTCAAATAAGTTTCCTTTCTTTAATGTGTTAACCATTTCCGAGATACTCCTTGTTACTGGTTTGAATTTTCAAATACTCAAGTGGGAAGTCGTTATTCAACTCTCTCCCTCCCTCAAGGTTAGCCATGCAAAGAGAACGGAATTTCAAAGCCCTCACATAACGACCAGCTCTTAAAAGATTTGACTAACGTTTAAGCCTATTACACTCCCCTATTCCCATTGTACCTACAAGGAAAATAGGTAATAGAATAATTTTTACAAATATTTATTTGATTAGTATTAATTAGATAGAATAATAAGTTTTTTAACAATAGTTTATTGAGGAACGGATAGAGATAGTCGTGTGAATGTAAAAATATATTTTTAATCTAAGGAGAGCATATAAACGTTTTTAAATATTACATGCTGAATAAATAACTTGCCTGCCTAATATTAATAAAGGAGTATCAGTAATTACTAAATTTTAAATGTAAACGTTCAGCCGAGTCGATTATGTATTTAGAACACTCGTATGTAAAACTTTGCTGAAAGGCAGCGAAATCCAAATCCATCTCTTTTCGTGTAAAAATTTACATGCAAACGCGGATCATACCGAGTAAGGAAAATGGGGTTAGATAGCTTTCACTGCTGCATTTATACCTCTCAGACCTTAAATTGCAGCACTGCTGCATAACTAAATAAGATAGACTGGATAATGCTTTTGATAATATGGGAAGTTCGCTCTTTTTATGCCGCTATTTCCAACTACCACAACATGGATGTACGTAAAGCAGGCGTGGCGAATGGTATCTCGCGAATACATTTGGATTCCCTCCACCACTTAAATTTCTAGCTGATCCATGTTTAAGTGGTGTCAGATGATGCAGGCAAGTTGCGTATTCCTGGGACTGGGATAAGAAAGGCATTTTTGTCACGCCAGATGTGAAGTATTCACCGAAGTTTCGTGAAAACTTTCGAACATGTGACGCGAGAAATATTTGTAATTCCGAAGCTTCAGGAATGTACGTGCACTGGCAGACTGAAACGACAGTACTGTCTGCTTCTCTAATAGAAGCCAACAAGCACATCATTTGTAACAATCGTGGCCAAGTTCTGCAAAACTCCCCAGACTTCTGCACAATTGAATAATATCTGTAAGCGATTAGCAGCCGTCAGTTTTGGAAAGTCTTTCTCTGCGGCAGGCGTTCTCAACCGTGGTCGCGAGCACCACTTTGCTCTTTAAATGCCATTATAGGCATTTAAGGTGCTCTCGTCATGGCGAGGGAAAAATTGCTTACAAGCACAGGCCTTCCTTAGTTATCTTCACCTTTCCTTCCCCACTCTTCCTTACCCCTCCCCTTTTTCTATCTTTCTTTCTTGCTTCCCTCCTTTCTTCAATTTGGAAACTTTGTTATAAGAGTCGGAGTAATAGTACGGTCCATTATAGTATTTTAGCATTTAACGACTTATGAAAATATTTTAGTTACAAAAAGCAGTTTTTTTCTTGATCCAGGAAAGTCGAGTTTTTACTATACAATACTTGGTCAGGATAATAGGTATTGTACTACACAGAGTGAATCACCTAAAACTTGCACTGCAAATATTTCGGAAATGGGAAGTGCTATTTATGTGTAGTTTTCACAGCATTGATTTGTAATCAGGGGCTCGTACATTTAGCCTATAAACAGATTTTAATAATACTGAGAAGGTGTATATTTTGAGAAAACATAAGTTTTAAATGGAACAACGTCTAGTTACATCAACAGAATAAAGGTAGGGTAAATTAGAAAATCAATGGTCTTTATTGCGGGATTCTAGCGCAAGTGGCTTACGAGAAATCTTATTTTGAAATGTTTCCACCCCGACAATTGTTTGTCCCATTCAACCTGCTTAGTTGCTAGGTACAATGTTGTTATGTTTGTTTCCATTGTGTTTTCTGTGCATTGATTGCATTGCGACTTTCTGGTCAGTTAGTTTGTGACAGTTCAAGCAGTAAGTCGTGAGTGGAAGATGGTGTTTACTAATGCAGAAAAAGCGAAATGCTCATGGTCTATAGAGAGTGTAGGAAGAATGCAGTTCGTTCCTGTACAGTGTATTATGCGGAAACGTATCCCAATAGACGTCAACCATCTCGGCAATATTTATCAACCTTTTCAACCAATTACATGAAAGTGGTACTGTAACACCTAGGAAAAAGTAACAGAAAAAGCAGTGACTGGAGAAGAGGCAGAAATTAATATTTGGCTGCCGTTGCAGTATATCTGCAAATAAGTTGCCGCACAATCGCACGTGGAAGTGGCATAAGTCAGGCAAGTGTACTGCACATTCTCCATCGACATAGGTTCCATCCCTATTACATCTCCCTCCATCAAGAGCTGCATGGAAATGATTTTGAGAACCGTGTTAGCTTTTGTATATGGGCACTATGACATGATACTCCAGATTCATCATGTATCTTGTTTAGTGATGAGGCAACATTTACAAACCATTGCCAGGTAAACAGTAGAAACATGCACTATTGGTCTGTTGACAATCCCCGTTGGCTTCGTCACGTGGAACTACAGCGTCCATGGCGTTTAAACGTGTGGTGTGGGATAGTGAACCATCAGCTCATAAGCCCTTTGTTCATAGAAGGAACAATGAACTCGCACAAGTATCGCAGCCTCCTGCAGACCATCTGCCACAGATGCTAGAAGGCGCTCCTTTGCAGACTAGGAGGAACCTGTGGTACCAACATGATGGCTGTCCAGCCCATAGTGCACAAAGTACTGCAGCTTGTCTTAACGGATTGTTTCCAAATCGTTGAATTGGACGAAGAGGACCTATACCTTGGTCGGCCCGTTCACCGGATCTGATCCCTTTAGACTTTTTTTCTGTGGGGAAGGCTGAAAGATACCGTCTACAAGGTTGTACCAACTACACCAGACAATACGAAACGACGTATTACTGCTCTGAATGTTCCCCTGAAATGCTAGAACGTGTGCAGCAGTCTTTCCATAGCAGACTGGAAGCGTGTATTGAAGCTGCCGGTGGTCATTATGAACACAACCTTTGAAGGTTGTGTTCTCTTTACTTGTAAGAATCCACAAAAGTATTGCAATTCCCTTTTGTTTTTCTTCAGTTTGTGCTACCACAGGTTATTCAAGTGTCGGTGCGTAAAAGTTTCAAAATAAGATTTCTCGTAAACCACTTGCACTAGAATCTTGCAACAAACGCCAATGACGTTCTAATTTATCCTACCTTTATTCTGTTTATGTAACTAGGCATTGTTCCATTTAAAAATTGCATGTTTGCTCAAAAAATACAGTTTCTCAGTATTATTATAATCTGTTTATGGGCTAAATGTAGGAGCCCTGACTACCAATCAATGCTGTGAAAACTGCACATCAATAGCAGTTTCCGTTTCCGAAATATTTGCGGTGCAAGTTTTAGGTGATTCACCCTGTATACATGCAATAATTTATACATGTGTACCAATTGTCGTTGATTATTGGCGGCTGTATTTAACACCAGCAAAGCCTTCATTGTCGCAGAGAACTCGAAATGCTATATTTTCTTCTTTCTTTACGGTGTTCATTTCAGTTGTCATGCTCAGGTCAAACGTTATAGGCTCTATGCCCGTACAAGCGATATTACAAGAACTGGAGGTCTGTTCATTAATTACACTACCTACTACCTTGCTGTTCATTAATAAACTCATTCTATCCTGTCTCATACAGAGTTGAATTTAGATTATGTTTTTGAAAGTGTCAAACATTTCGGGAAAACCTAACTTGCATAATTATGTTATTACAGCATACGTTTAATGACAGCCGATATAATTATAATTACCGACGTAGACTTCTACAGACATGAACAATCAATACAAAAATTGTGGTTTACATAATACATAATCAATTATAAATACAGAACAACTGCATATACCCGTAAACAAGCCCCATATTTGGTTCACGTTGTAATGAAAAATTAGGATGCTTACATGAGCAATTAACACATGATCAAAGGAGGATACTTTAATCTCCTTCTTAATCTCTTCTTCTACGTTAATCTCTTCAATGAAATAGGTCATTTCATAGTTCTCAGCGATAATGCTGTTACATGAAATAGGTCATCTAATTTCTGGTGCCCTTCCTAGGTTTCCATAAAAAATTACTATCACAACAGGACTAGCACACAGCCAAGGTTGAGTGAGACGTATGACAAGACCACCCTAAACCACTGTTATATCATATAAATTGCTGTCACCAGTAAGTTCAAGGTCTTCTAATTTATTTCCAAATGTGCCATTCCTAAGATCAATATTATGATCAAATTTAGGGATCATAAGAGTTTATCAGCTTCCCATAATATTTAGCCAGATTTAGCTTGATACTTAGTGTAATTTGATTGTTGGTGCAACTGTTTGTAACCATTATAAACAGAAAGAAAGAGATTGCACTTGTATTGAAGATATTATTACCCATTTTATATTTTTCTTCTTATTGTTCCGACTAGCTAATGACTATGGTATCCCTTGCAGGTAATGAAGCGTGAAAGAAATGAAACATAAGTATAACGTGTGAAATTATAACACAGCTGAAAGTAATGTTTCTGTTAAGGCCTTTAATATACTTGTCATATGAGTAATACTTGTCCACTCGTGCATTAGATGTACACGATTACTGGAGCGGGTGTTGTGAGGTTTATCATCATTATGTATACTTCCATACCGAAACGTGCAATGGCTTAATACATACAATATTGTAATCTCAGCCGTCGTATCATAATCAGATGTCTGCACTGGATGTGTGTACGGACATCTGTGCACTTCATCGAAGAGTGAACGTGTAAGTACTATTGTTTCCTATAATGCAGTAACATGTTGCATGCATGCTAAATTGAAATCTAATTTGAAACCCTTTTTATCATGTGGAAGACGAGCATCTTAGCGATATCGACGAATTTGACGTCTTTGTATCGAATCAGTTGTCTGAATGTGGTACAGAATCATGCGATGAATACATGCAATTAGTATTCTGTAGTAATCCTGCGCAGCACGGGGTCATGGAATTTTTCTTCCTACGTAACGACAATTGTAAAGTCTACCAACCCAGTAAGTAGTAGAAATACTAAACCGAATTACATATTTATTTATTGCTTCTAATTTTATTCCCGTGTGCCTAACCTAAAACTAACTTATTACAGGTTGCGAATGCCCGTGCCTAAGGTACCCGTGCCAATAGTGCTGAATCCTGAGACATATCGATATAGTAGAATATCTAATCGCAGAGCGGCACACCCACCTATGGATGAGGTTTCGCTTCATTGTCCGACGTTATTGCTCCTGACAATACAGCTATGAGAGTTGATGAGTTTCTAAGTCAGATGACTCCACACAGCTCGCCGCAAAAACAACCAGAAACTGTAAAAGCTTGATGTGAGTATGAAAGCTCTTTAATCATACCTTTAACATGTGAAGGGGATTTTTAATACATATACTCCTCTATCAGGTGCAGCAAATCAGTTTAGGCATAATACTAAGATTATTTTGAATATATGTTCCAGGACTACGAGGAAGAATCGAAGGAAGAGGAAGAATGGGACTGACCAGAAAAAGCAAAGCGTCGATGTAAGAGGAGGATACTTATTGAAGGTTCCATGGTCGTTTTATTCATCGAAGATGCCCAACATTCGCCAGCGGAGAGTAGGGAATCGATTACTTATACGTCATAATATCAGCATATCCCCCTCCCGTAGCGTGAACATTGGACTATACTATAAACGCTCTCCCTCTATTTAAAGTGTGAAAGTGATAATTCATTTGTTAATATTACAAAATCAGATTCGGGCATACTATCCAGAAAGATTTCATTGATTGAAGATTACCTACAACGGGAAAAAAGTGTGTGTGTGTGTAGAATATTGTGATAATGTAATTTATGCATACAATTCTATTGCATTTCATGACAATCCAGTTCATTTCATAAATACTTGTTTAAATGATCATGTAATATCTTTAAACATCGATGTTGCAGGGAAGCTAAAGCAGCTATAGCCTTATATTGAAAGGTATTTAAATAATTCAAATTAATGCTACAAGTTAGGAGCACCTGGTGTTTCAGGAGTAGGAGGGAGAGAAGCAAAATGCTATAAATGTATAATAAACACAGTGAAAGAGTGTTATAATATATGAACTCAATTTATTATTTAAAATATCCCATTTCAATCCTTCACAAAAACCCCACATCCATTTCCAAACACATAGTCATGATAGTCCAGACTTCCTACAAATATAATTGTTTGCGTCCAATGGGAAAGAGATTTATAGGTAAACGCTTTGTGTTTGAACAGTCAGGCAATACAGTGACGTTTGGTTTAAATTGAGTTTTGTTTATGGACGCTCTTTAGCTGCTGTGATCATTAGCACCCCATTCTATATTGGACGTGAAATATTGGTCATTTTGATCAGAGGCCTCTTTACCAGGTTTCAGGTTCATTTACGTGCCGTAAATCTACGACACGACCACCGGTTTTACTTTCTTTCCGAAGGAAGCCATGCTAAAGAATGTTACGCCCTGAAAAAATCCATCGCCCTCCACCGGGTTTGAACCCGCGATCTCGAGTACTACAGGATAGCATGGCTATGACGTCCGGGCTAGGATGTTTGCAGATGCTTGAATCTCGAGTCTGATGTTTACAGCTCCATTTATAGCCTCCTCCGGTTAATGAGAGCAGTCTGTCGCGAATAATGGTGCACGATGAAGAAAATCCTTTCTCTTGAAGTGACGATAATTATCTCTATCATAATAGGAACTTTGAAATTTACAGTACATTTCATATAGTGAGGCAAACTTGGAATTTTTAAAGTGAAGTTCGAATCATGGTAGGGATAGCATTCAGTGTTGAGGAATAACCTTAAATTAGTAATGCTGTAATGATCAAACTCGGAACTGTTCTTGCTATAATCACCCAGTCTTGCAGTCTGTGCCCCCACTATGACGAATCGTGGTTTTTCAAGCTTAGGTGTTGTTGCTATATTCCATCTGAAGGATCCTGTCTGTGGCACAGCAGACTGGATGTGGAGATCTATGGAAGGATAGGCGATGTGTAGAGGTGTATCGGGCTTTACAATTCTTAGAATGTGAACCCTTTCAGCATCAGAAAGACGACTTACAGGCATTCTCCATTCGATTCTAGTTAAATTTACATTAGCTTCCTCTTCATCTGAAGCTTGGGCACAATTTCTATAATCTGGGATCTTATGAGAACCAGTTCAAACTTAGTGTTGTAGTATGAGCTCCTTATGATTATCAGCAAATCCTAGGAACATAAGCAATGAGACTATAGCATTTAAATGTTTAATAACATTAACAATATTAACAACATTAGATGTTTGGGGTTTTATATATCTTTTGTTTTAATAATTGCTCATGGTTTATGTTCCTCTGGTTTATTTTGCGTAGTTAATATTAGTTATGAACGTTTAGAAAGACGAAGACTATTAATTAATAAAGGGTTATTGAGTTTAATACCGAGATTAACAATATGATAATTTTTAATTTCTTCTTGTAACATAGCAGCTCCACCTTCTTTAAATCTATTGGGAGAGTTTGGAGTATTTAATACAATAGGAGGTTGGATAGGATTAGTAATATTTCTTATATCACCTTGTACTATATCAACTTCACCAGGATAAGTCCAGCATTCAGCAGACAAATCGACTGCATAGGCTTGAGAGCTGCATAATATCGTATAGTTGTAGTAATTCCAGGATTCCTTGTTCTGTATATAGTTGTAGCATTTATATCTAGACGAATTTCACCAAACTTGAAGGTTATGGGATTATTTGTGAGCTTCGTTGTAGTAGGAGATCCATCTGCCTGGTGAGAGCACCCGCGATGTAAGGATAACTCTTGTCACGGTATACAAATCTTCAGCTTAGCAGGTTATTCTAATTTCATCATTAACATCCATAGCAGATGTGTTATATGTTAGAAAATCATGCTCATCCCCCTTGATGATCTTGTAATCAAAGGCCGGAACCTCTGTTACGTTTAAGATGTCCATTATAACATTTTGTATCCTATTCTCTCGCGGAACTTGCAGTTGGTGGGATAGGACGCCTCATACGCGCTATACGTCGTCAATTATAGTATTTGCGATGCCTATAAAATGTATTGCCATTGCATCTTATGTGAAGTCGTGTAGTTATAACCTCGTTCCTAAAGTTGATTGCCTTGCCGTGTTGATCTACCCATCGAATGCTGACTGATCATATAGTTTGTATACATGACTGGTAGATATATCGAAGTAGATGGCTCTTAAGAGATGTGAGCCTCATAGAGCCTCATAGAGCGAATGTTCACATTACCGTCAATGAAAGAACCTGTTGCTATACTGCACTCCACACGTATAATACACCTTTGAAATATATTCACAAGATCATCAGCTAATCCAGCAGGAATTATTTTATTGTCGCTGAATCCTAGAAGCATGCCCATAGATCTATTCTTAGGAAAATAGATTGTATAACATTTAATTTCAGCCTTCACTGTAGTATTATTAGGTCTTATGAAAAAAACTTCATCATTCGATCCCAGTTTATGCTTTAGAAATGCATAAATATCGGCAATCTCGTAGGTTCCATGAAGAATGACAATGGCTTCAGATTTTCTATTATGAAAATAATGAAATCGATTATTGCTTTCATCGATGTTTGGTATTGAGGAGAAAATTCAAGAGAGCAACGTCATAGTGACCTCGAGGATCTAGGTGTAGAGGTGAGTTTAGATATGTTGAAATAGCAGCGGGTGATCCGCTCACTGTAGCTGTACAAGTCATCTTGACAATGTATCAGCTCTTAGAACAATAAAAATTGCAAGCACAAGTGTCCACAGTCGACTTAATCAAAAGTCTGCTACCTCTGCATATTACACAAGATTTTAACACATTGTAGACATTTCTCAATCTCAGGAGGCGGTTTCAAGTTACCAAAACTATCAAAGTGGTATGCCACATCACCTTCTTTCCTTACAGAAAAACAGTGGGTTTCTTTATTAACAGAGGTATCGAGATTAACGATAATCTTCTACGTGAAATGAGGCTTTAAAGATAGATTGTCAATCGTACGCCTCTAAAATAAGGAATTTTTAAACGTCTAGCGTACACATCGATATCTACGTTACTCAGGGCTTCCTTCGGTAATGTACAATCCTCTTCCAGAGTTTTTCGACTTCTGCTTTAAACCTTTATAGTTTATAGTTTAAGCTCCTGGCGATTATAGATGCAGCGGCTAAAGACTAAGCCGGACTTAGTCTCGGGGGACAATTAATAAACACTTAATATGTTAGTTGATCAGCGCCATGCAGCGGTGGTACCTATCTCCTTGTCCGCGGCTTCAGCCCCGTTAGTCAATGGTGTGCGATAATTATGCGCCTGTCTGGCTGCTATCATACTTTCGGCAGTCTTTAATATGCATGGTAACACCATGAAGGTGCGGGAGTAAATCAATAAAGAATTATATTTAATCAAAGAACGACATGTAACCAGCGATTAAAGAGTTGGGTACTGTAAATCAAACCTCTAAAAGGTGTATAGCCGCTGTCCGCGTTATAAGCCCTATGAAGACAATGATGCGCGATAATTATACACGTGTATGATCGTTATAAAATTGTCGGCATTCTTAAATATACATGGTAACACAAATATACAATAACACCCCTTGGAAGGCTCGGAAGTGAAATAAACAATTATATTAAACGATCAAAGGGACACACGATCATAAATTTAGGGTGAATACAACTTGCAGTCCTAGAGGGCGGCATATTCCCTTGTGGCGGTTTCAACCCTTTGAAGTAAATGATGCGCGATAATTATACATATGTCAGATAGTTATCTGATTTATTGACATGTCATACTACACCTATCGACCGTTATCAAACCCTTGTTAATCGAGTTTCAGGGTGACAAGCACTTAAGAGAAGTCGCTTGCTTTTGGGGAAAATAACCCTCAAAGGGGCGGTGTATCAAAAACACATGAAAATAGTTATTGCTCAATTAAGCTGATTAAGCGATTCCCTTGATATGTAAATAGATCGAAAGCCGGTATAATATACCTACTTAGGTGTCTTGGGAATACTACGATTTTGAGAAAATAATTTATATATCCTTAAAATGACACCATAGCTTCTTTCAGATGCCACCCCAAGCCATGCTTATATATTAGGCTCGTATATCTTTGGTCTATGTATATCTTTACCAGTCCATTAAAACTGTTGAGGAAACCACCTTTCAAGTCGGAAATACTGATTTTTAAGCGCTATATGTTGGATGATTCTGATACTACTTAATAAGCCATTTCTCATCTTGAAACTATGTTGGAAATGTGTGTGAAATGTAATTAAGGTATATCACTGTATATACTGGGCAGGTGGTTTTCGATATTGGCAGTAACAACCGCTTAAATCCCATTCTGTTATACACATGCTGTTTTTAAGTTTCTTGCAACACGGCCACGATGTTCTTATTCCGGTTCCTGTCACTATTCGTTTGATATGGCTTAACAAATGCAACTAACCCTCTGTGGCTACAACCAACTTATTAAAATCGGCATATTTTGGAAAAAATTGCGATTCATCACTTCAAAGGTATCATTAGCTTCTGGAAGCTCTTCTGATAAAGAAAGAAGTTTTTCAATTTGGTGAAACAGAATTCTTTCTATATGAAGACAACTGCATTACACAAAACTGGAATAACACTCTCGTGTGCTATTTAGTACAAAGGGTTATGACAAAAATGCAATGCACCGTATGATTACTATTTCATTTTGCCTGTAGGTCACACAAAGTCGTTTTGTGATTGGACGTTCGATTTTTTGAAGCAGAAGCATCCCGTCATTCTTACTTCATCATTGCAAGATATTACTTCAGTGATTGAAGAAGGTTGTTTAGAAGAATCCCAGTTGAATAAAGCAGTAATTTCTAGAAAAGAAGTTGGAAACACTATTGTTCAGATGTTAGACTAGTTCTTTTTGAACATGTAATGGGGAAACAAATTACCAAATCGCTGGTTTCAGCCATTTCTCCACAAATGTAGATCCTTGAAGTTATTTGTCAGAGCTAAACGGTCAAGCTGTCAGTGTGAGAATTTGTGATGCTAAAAATATACGAGATCTCACCCATTCCAGAAAAAATGTACCTGTATAATATGTTCTATAATATTGCTCAGCTAAAACTAGAAATCTCTCTTATCAACAACCTCAAAATTACGTAAAGCAAGATACAAATGAATCAGGACCAAGCAATATGGACATTAAGGAAACTGAAGGGGCAATATGTGCAAAAACTTCAACCTCCATTTATTCTGTGAATTAGTTGTTTTCAATGGATGATTTCATAAATAAAAAGATTATCAAAAAATGTAAATCATACAAAACAATAACTTGTTCCAAAATATTCTCTTGATTAGCAATATCCTCCAAGAACCAATCACCTGAAAATTTAATCGGAAATAAGGCAATGTTATACGGAGTTTTCATCCAATTTTCCAGTATGAAACCACAAACTCCAGTATATTTTCAGTATATCCACATGTAAAAATGAAAAGTATATTTGCAGATTTTTTTCGGTATAAGTAGACTCTCTGAATTAGTAAGTAAGAAACAAGTGAAATAAATACGTTTGATATAAACTGTAGGTATAGAGAGAGTCGTGCAGTATCGGTCGCATAGCTACCGGCCACTACTGCGATTCCTCCTATGTCGCCAGATATCAGCAATTTCGGAAGCCTAGATTTTAATTCAGAGCGATTCGAAAATAATATATAAGTAAAATCCACAAAATGTACAAACTTCAATGCCGCCTTCTAAAACTAGAATACACCACGAATTGTGTGTATCAGTAACGAAACATTTTGTCATTCTATTTTTACGTACAATCTATCAACATCATAAATGTTGTGAATGGGCGCAAGAAAAAAGAATTACGGCAATGATAATGATGTGATGTACAAACTATGTACGATTACCACACGTTTTCATTTTAGTGTCTGCTTACCTGTAGGTTGAAAGCAAATTAAGGTATACACCAAATATAATACGCGCATGCATAAATAAAATATACAAAGAATATTACTCATGCATTACGTTGTTTATAAACACCCATGATTGAGTCGTGAAATTAGCGTATCTGTCTTGTTTTGTTAGCTTTCTTTTTCTTCTTTGGCAATAGATAACGACTGTTTTGAAGTTATTGAAATTTATGTGCAATTATATAAACATAATAAGACCGTAGCCGATAGCTTTCCCGTGATATTCAATTTTGGTTGAATGTGTACTAACGATCTAATAACGTATCCTGATGCCAAAAAATTTGTTTTTACGTTACGTTTTCACGTAAGCAAGGCCGAAACAATTGTAGTGAAACTAAAGAAATTTATATGTCTTAGGTCCCACCTACGGATAAGTTATATGGCATATTCATTACTTTTCACCAAGAGGGGGTCCAGTAGGCCCAGAGTGAGGAAATCTAAACATCTCGCTTATTATTGATTTTTTTGAAAATGTTGCGTAACAAAAATGTAGAATCATGATGTTTCTTACAGGTGTATTCTTTTCAAGATTTATATAGCATGAGTAAAAAATTACACAATTCACACAATTTTGTTACTATTATTCGTGTAAGTAAACGAGTTACTATGGGAAACTGTATAGTTCCTAAATTATGTGAACGTGTGCCCAGATAGTTTTAGAATGTTCTGTGGAAGATTCCTGCGCTAAATAAGCGAGTGTTCTCGCAATTTGAATCAGCTGAGTTAGTAAGTTAATCAGCCAGTCAGCGATCGAGTGCTGGTCGGCAGAGGGCTCTGGCTAAAAATCGCCAGGCCCGATATGGTGCGGGGCTACCAAAAAGGACACCGGTCAGGTGTTACGATCTACGAACTGCCTAGGGTGGAACCCTGTCCAAGACTGGGAAGCTTACATAGAGTTGACCCTTGGCAGGAGCAGGCTACAGATGTGGGCATTCGTTGCCCTAATCACCCAGGAAGTTATCCTGTCGCCCTTCGGTTCTTCGATGCTAATGTGGATGTCGGGCGCCGCATATTGCATCTGGCCCACGACGGGATCATGTTGAGCCATCCGGAGATGTTGCAGCCGGTGAGGCTCTTATTTCCAGAACGACAGGTGGTTCCAGCGTGGAGCGAGAGATGCCATGGGCAGAGAAACTCCTAACAAAGAACTTGATTGTGGACGAAGGATTCCAATAGGATGGATAGTCGCCTGAGAAACGTTATCCAGGAGACGGCTGAGAACCTCTCACCAGGCGAGTGTAAACAAATGCTTAATCTGCTCGCGGAATTCCAGGATATTTCAGAAAGTGGTAATAGCCGAACCGATCGTGTGATGCATCGCATCGACACCGGCGATGTTCGACCGAACAAACAGTCGCCTTGCCCTGTGCCGCTAGCGAAGCAGAGCGAAATAGGCAACCGAATAGCGGACATGAAGACCAGAGACATGATAAGAGGACTTTGATAGCCCGTGGACATCAGCGGTACTGCTAGTGAAAGGGAAGGATGGTGATTTGCGGTTCTGCGTCGATTATCGGGAGTTGAACGATGTCACCATAAGAGACTGCTTCCCGCTGCAACGGATCGACGACACCCTAGACCCTTAGCAGGAGTCCGGTGGTTTTCCGCCCTTGACCTGAAGTCAATGTGCTGGCAAGTGGCCTTTCAATCGACAAGGAGAAGACAGCATTTTCTACTGGACACGGGTTGTGGCAGTTCACGGCAATGCCTTTCGGATTCGGACTCTTCAACGCCCCCGTAGCGTTTCAAAGTCTTATGGAGTCTGTGATGAGCGCCTCACAAACAACATCTGTCTCCTTTATCTCGACATCATTATTATAGGCAAGACATTCGAGGATCATCTGAGCAACCTGCGTAAGGTGTTCGAAAGCCTCCGCCAGGTCATCCTGAAGTTGAATCACAAGAAGTATCAGTTGTTTAAAAAGCAAGTGCGCTACTGAGGACACATCGTAAGCCTTGATGGAGTGGCTGCGGAACACAGTTGCTAGAGGCTGTTAAGACGTGGCCCAGAGTCAGTTCCTGGGCCTCTGCACGTATTACCGAAATTTGTTTGCGGGGTATGCAAACATCGCGAAACCTCCGACACAGCTGACAGAGGAAGGATGAGCCTTCCAGTGGTCCGACCAAGCCGGGATGTCTCTGAAAACGTCCTATGCACGTCCCCATCACTAAAATATACTATCCTCGGTAAAAAGTTCATCATGGACACGGATGCCAATGAGTTCGGCATTGGGGGTATCCTGTTCCAAATGCAGGACAAGGAACAGCGAGTACTGGCCTACTTCATTAGAACTCCTTCCAAGGCCGAGCGAAACTCCTGCGTGACAAGACAAGAGCTCCCGACTATTGTAGAGATCCTGAAACACTTGCACAATATCTCTACGGACAGGAGTTACACCACAGAACAGATCATTCCATCCAAATTTGCATGTTACCTTTTCGTAACCGTGAAGGACAGAAGGCCCGCTGGTTTCAACGGCTGCAGGAATATAATTTTACACCGGAGCATTGGGCAGGAAGATATTAAACTAAGGCAGACGCTCTTTTCTGAAGACCGTGCCAGGAAAACTACAACCGCTGTGTGAAAGTCGAGGTGAAAGAGTGTGTTACAAGCATACGCCTAAGTCGCGGTGCAACCTGCAGTCGGAGGGACGAACAGGCCTTAAGGACGGAGCAACTAGGGATCGAGATATTGGGCTAATCCTGATGGATAAAGGATCTAGCGAACCACTTGCGTGGGGCAGACGTCGCTCCTGGGCCCGGCTCTATAAGAATCATTGGGCTCAGTGGGACTCCCTGGGGGTCAGAAACGGTGTACTGAAAAGAATGTGGGAATCCGCAGCCGGAAGAACTAAGGTGGAACAGTTAGTACTCCCGAGGAGCATAGTGAAAGAAGTCCTCGACGTGATCCATGCCAAAACTTAAACTGAGTTTTATTTACGGACGCTCTTTAACTGCTGTGGTACCTGGCGTCCCATTCTATATTGGGCGTAAAGACCGGTATTTTTATCGAGCTTGAGGTCCTTTCACGTGCCGTAAATCTACGACACGGGACCACCGGCTTTACTTCCGTTCCGAAGGAAGCCATGCTAAGGCATTTACACCCGAAAAATCCATCGACCTCCGCCGGGTTGGAGCCCACGACCTCGAGAACTAGAGGCTAACATGATAACCACTACACAACGGAGGACGACGCGGTACTACTGTAGGACGCCTGGGTGTAAATAAGTCCTTGCAGAAGGTATGTCGCCTATTTTATTGGTTACATTTTAGAAGAGACGTGGAGAGGTGCTGCTAACAATCCGACATCTGCGCGGCAAGTTGTGGGCTCCAGACTCGAAGTCAGGTCGAATACAACACAACTTTGGAGCGCCGTTCGAAAGAATTGCCATCGATGGGGTAGGCCCTTTCCCAGGACAGACATAGGAAATCGCTACCTTCTGTTGCTGTTGGCTATCGAGTATTTCAGCAGGCAGCCTTGGGTTAGCGCGATTCCCAAAAGCAAGAGGCTTCACCGTAACTGATACACTAAACAGCTTCTTTTGCCGGTTCAGGATTTCGCGGGAGCTCCACTGTGACCAGGAGATGAATTCTGAATGCAATCTTTTGCGAGAGCTTTTCCAACGTGCTGGAATCCACAAGACCTGCACCGTTCGCCTTCATTCACAGTCGGACGTGCGGTGGAGCGTCGAGGAGCATCTCCGAAAAGTGGTATTCAGCCATCAACGAGATTAGAATGTGCCGCTATTCCTACTGACTTACCGAGCATCAGTACACAGGTCTGAATATGCTATTCGGATGGCACCTTGTGATATGTACGCCACATTCTGATGCTAACGGACAGGCTGGAGGACATCCATCATCTTGCCAGGGATCTCCTGAAGCTTGCAAACCACCGAATGAAGGCACCTTGTGATATGTACGCCACGCCTGGTGCTGACGGACAGGCTGGAGGACATCCATCATCTCGCCAGGGATCTCCTGAAGCTTGCAAACAACCGAATGAAGGCACCTTGTGATATGTACGCCACGCCTGATGCTGACGGGTGCTAACGGACAGGCTGGTGGACATCCATCATCTCGCCAGGGATTTCCTGAAGCTTGCAAACCACCGAATGAAGGCATCTTGTGATATGTACGCCACGCCTGGTGCTAACGGACAGGCTGGAGGACATCCATCATCTCGCCAGGGATCTCCTGAAGCTTGCAAACCACCGAATGAAGGCATATTGTGATATTACGCCACGCCTGATGCCGACGGGTGCTAACGGACAGGCTGGAGTACATCCATCATCTCGCCAGGGATCTCCTGAAGCTTGCAAACCACCGAATGAAGGCACCTTGTGATATGTACGCCACGCCTGGTGCTGACGGGTGCTAACGGACAGGCTGGAGTACATCCATCATCTCGCCAGGGATCTCCTGAAGCTTGCAAACCACCGAATGAAGGCACCTTGTGATATGTACGCCACGCCTGGTGCTGACGGGTGCTAACGGACAGGCTGGAGTACATCCATCATCTCGCCAGGGATCTCCTGAAGCTTGCAAACAACCGAATGAAGGCACCTTGTGATATGTACGCCACGCCTGATGCTGACGGGTGCTAACGGACAGGCTGGAGTACATCCATCATCTCGCCAGGGATCTCCTGAAGCTTGCAAACCACCGAATGAAGGCACCTTGTGATATGTACGCCACGCCTGGTGCTGACGGACAGGCTGGAGTACATCCATCATCTCGCCAGGGATCTCCTGAAGCTTGCAAACAACCGAATGAAGGCACCTTGTGATATGTACGCCACGCCTGATGCTGACGGGTACTGACGGACAGGCTGGTGGACATCCATCATCTCGCCAGGGATCTCCTGAAGCTTGCAAACCACCGAATGAAGGCACCTTGTGATATGTACGCCACGCCTGATGCTAACGGACAGGCTGGAGGACATCCATCATCTCGCCAGGGATCTCCTGAAGCTTGCAAACCACCGAATGAAGGCATCTTGTGATATGTACGCCACGCCTGATGCTAACGGACAGCCTGGAGGACATCCATCATCTCGCCAGGGATCTCCTGAAGCTTGCAAACCACCGAATGAAGGCATCTTGTGATATGTACGCCACGCCTGGTGCTAACGGACAGGCTGGAGGACATCCATCATCTCGCCAGGGATCTCCTGAAGCTTGCAAACCACCGAATGAAGGCATCTTGTGATATTACGCCACGCCTGATGCCGACGGGTGCTAACGGACAGGCTGGAGTACATCCATCATCTCGCCAGGGATCTCCTGAAGCTTGCAAACCACCGAATGAAGGCACCTTGTGATATGTACGCCACGCCTGGTGCTGACGGGTGCTAACGGACAGGCTGGAGTACATCCATCATCTCGCCAGGGATCTCCTGAAGCTTGCAAACCACCGAATGAAGGCACCTTGTGATATGTACGCCACGCCTGGTGCTGACGGGTGCTAACGGACAGGCTGGAGTACATCCATCATCTCGCCAGGGATCTCCTGAAGCTTGCAAACAACCGAATGAAGGCACCTTGTGATATGTACGCCACGCCTGATGCTGACGGGTGCTAACGGACAGGCTGGAGTACATCCATCATCTCGCCAGGGATCTCCTGAAGCTTGCAAACCACCGAATGAAGGCACCTTGTGATATGTACGCCACGCCTGGTGCTGACGGACAGGCTGGAGTACATCCATCATCTCGCCAGGGATCTCCTGAAGCTTGCAAACAACCGAATGAAGGCACCTTGTGATATGTACGCCACGCCTGATGCTGACGGGTGCTGACGGACAGGCTGGTGGACATCCATCATCTCGCCAGGGATCTCCTGAAGCTTGCAAACCACCGAATGAAGGCACCTTGTGATATGTACGCCACGCCTGATGCTAACGGACAGGCTGGAGGACATCCATCATCTCGCCAGGGATCTCCTGAAGCTTGGAAACCACCGAATGAAGGCATCTTGTGATATGTACGCCACGCCTGATGCTAACGGACAGCCTGGAGGACATCCATCATCTCGCCAGGGATCTCCTGAAGCTTGCAAACCACCGAATGAAGGCATCTTGTGATATGTACGCCACGCCTGATGCTAACGGACAGCCTGGAGGACATCCATCATCTCGCCAGGGATCTCCTGAAGCTTGCAGACAACCGAATGAAGGCACCTTGTGATATGTACGCCACGCCTGATGCTAACGGACAGGCTGGAGGACATCCATCATCTTGCCAGGGATCTCCTGAAGCTTGCAAACCACCGAATTAAGGCATCTTGTGATATGTACGCCACCCCTGATGCTAACGGACAGACTGGAGGACATCCATCATCTTGCCAGGGATCTCCTGAAGCTTGCAAACCACCGAATGAAGGCACCTTGTGATATGTACGCCACGCCTGATGCTAACGGACAGCCTGGAGGACATCCATCATCTCGCCAGGGATCTCCTGAAGCTTGCAAACCACCGAATGAAGGTACCTTGTGGCCGTCTGGTGAACAACGCCGGACTCCAGGAGGCTGAACTCGTACGGCTCTACATAGGACTAAAGACAAGTCGCCGAAGCCGCAACGTTCCTGGGTCGACTCGTATAAGGTAATCATCTGTATCAATGATGTGGTATACCGCATTCGGCGTCAACCCCGAAGAAAACTTATGGTGGTCCATCTTATCGGCTTGCTGCATATCGCGGATGTGCTGGGGACGACCAGCTCTGAGCAGTAAGCTGAGTGACGCAGCGTCTATGACCCAACTTTATTGAGAAATGGGCGCCAGGCGGTCGGACAATAACAAAGATAAGTTACGCTCTCGTCCGGCGTAATCATCAGAAGCGCTTATGGCGGATAACTAGAATCTTCTGGAAGTTTCTTTTCTCCCGCCTCCAGAACGTGTGTCCAGATAGTTCCAGAATGTTCTTGGATAATTTCATTAGCTGTGTAAGCGAGCGTTCTCGCAATTTGCGTCAGCTGAGATAGTCAGTCAGTGAGCGAGTGCGACGAAATGTGCTGTTGTCCTAGCGAGTTTGTGACGCGCAACGAGTGGTACTTCGGCGAGATACTCAAAGTCTTGTGTTC
The DNA here is from genome assembly GCA_030765065.1 of Deroplatys truncata. Taxonomy (NCBI): domain Eukaryota; kingdom Metazoa; phylum Arthropoda; class Insecta; order Mantodea; family Mantidae; genus Deroplatys; species Deroplatys truncata. The sequence continues at coordinate 11,510,209 of CM060982.1, read as the reverse complement.
GACTCCCCTGCGGTGAACTGTCCGGAAGAGGCTTCATCGTGCGTATTCCGTTACGCCGCTATGTCACAAGAACACTAGTGAAGTGAATGAAAACTAAATTAAATGACAGAGGGGATTGAGTTAGTTCAATGAATGAAGTGACAGTATGAACTTGGTGAAGTCCCGGTGAAGCTTGAACCACATCAAAACACTGACAGTGAGAACTGATGATGGACAGTCACAATATGTAGGGAACTGCCAAGTTTAGTTCCTTCAAATATCCGTTTATTCTGATACAGAAAGATAGGAAGTGCGTTCATTCCGCAGAAAACTAATCGCGAAGATATTTTGGGCAGACATATGTTGCTGCTATCTTGGTGAAGCGAGTTGGTTCCTGAGGTATTCGAATGGGGCTTCATTGGTCTCTTATCAATATACTGATTGTAGGATTGGTACGTATGACACCTAATGTAATTCGAATGATTAAATTTTGAGCAATGTTGAGCTTTTTTAGGCTGCAAGATTTAGCAGAATTGTAAGCTCGCGTTGGCACAAAAGGGTATAAGTCAAGTTTTTGGTGAAAATGAGATATCTACGCCCTTTAGAAGGAAGTTTCTCCGATTTTGTTTGGGCAAAATTCTTATAAGTTAATGTTCAATATCTTCATCTCTATCCCAATGCGCAATAAGCGTTAAAAAGAGAAAATGTAAAATTAGTTTAGGCAGAAGGGTATATGTGTAACATGAAGATTAAGTCCCTTTTTCTGAGAGCTTGAATGCAACTATAAGTCGAATTGTACCGTTCTGTAAATAAAGAAACTTATGGTTTCAACTAATACTCTCCGAAATTTTAAGCGTTACAAGTATAAAATCCCAAGAAAGATCACAAGCCTACATTTTCCACCCTTATGACTGGGTCCAGGTAGTAAGATAAATAAGAAAAAAAGTTTAGAACTTTTTAAAGGAGTGAGGAAAATTTCCTGAATTACAATTTTCCAATCTTTTTTGAAGCGTTCCTTGCAAATGAAGAAAACTAATGATGATGGGGAAAAGTTTATCTGAAAAAATGGGTCAGAGTCAGTCATCACCATGCTGCTATATAAGGAAATACTAAAAGACACGGAGATTTCAAGTCCATATCAATGATAAGAAGAGGATTGTATGTGACACACTGAAAGCTCCATTAAGTTAAAATGATCCCATAAGCCGAAAGAAGAAAACGTTGACTTGTTGCTTCTCATTCCTGAGGTACTCCATTCCTATTACCAGAATATTTTAACAGCCGATGTCATACGAAATATTGTTGGGCATTTTGGAGGATGTTCCTGAAAAGGAAGATGTGAATGGTGATACTGACGAGAAGCTTGAAAAGAGTTGTGTTTGGATACTAATATGGTAGATCTTAGGATTGTTTAGTTATTACTTTCTCTACTACGTATAGTAAGCAGGGGAAGTATTGCATTCCACCCAAAAATTCGATACCGAGATTTCACCGGAAATACATGTTTTGAGACCCCCTGAATCCAAAAAAAGCATTTTTGGAAACATGTCAGTAGTAATAGTCCCGGATGAGCCAATTGTTTTTAACGATAATCCTGCCGCTAGGGGCGCTAGTGTCGCTAGTGTCGCTGCGTGCGACGGCGGCGGCGGTAAGTTTGAAAAGCGCCCTGAGCGTTAGGATTATCGTTAAATCGGTTGGCTCATCCGGGACGAGTTGAAAGAATTGAGGAAGTGACGTGTAGTGTTTTGATTGGTTCGTTAATTTGGGGTGGGAGATGGAGGAAGGGAGATGGAGGAGTATGGAGGTCGCGTGATGGAGAGGAGCTGGGTGGCGAGGTGTTGTCTGTGCGGAGGTCGGTACTGAAATGGGGGAAAAGATGGGGAGCGAGGGATAAAAAGTGTAAAGGAAAGTGACGTGTGAAGTTGTGATTGGTGGGAATAAGAAGTGATTTTATTGGTGGAAAGGAGCAAATGAGAGTTGTTGATTGGTAAGAATAAGAGGGATTATGATTGGTGGAAAGAAAAAGGTGTGGGAGTGGGGTATGTTGGAGGTGATGGGAAAGGTGAGTTTTGCTAGCAGCAAGATTTGCAAAAGCCTGTCTTGAACTGATCAGCAATTTTTGAACGTCGGATGGTAGTTTTCTTGAGTGGATAGAGAGATGGGGGCGATATGAGATGCGGTGGCGAAAATGGGGACTAGACAAGGTTGTTGAGACAAGAGGTTTAAGGACGAGGAAATTTGGAGGTTAGTGGTGAACACGGCGGTCGCAAGAGGTGGGGGTAAGGAGATGCAGTGGTGAGAATGGGAACTAAAAGAAGATGGGGGTAGCAAGAGTTTTAGAAGAGTAGATTTTGAGGTTAAAATAGTGGGAACTAAAAATGGCGGAGGGTCTACGACAAGGAGATGCGGTGAGAACTAAACAAGATGGCGGTCGCAAGAGGAGGGTAAGGAGATTTGAGGTTACAGTACGAAAACACGAAAGGATATATTCCTACGCCAAGCAGGTCCGAAAAATAATTATGCGTGTGGTACTTACCTGTTACCGGTGTGGATGCGTCACCAAAAGCGCGGCACGCGAGGCGGAAAAATAAAAGCAAACTGTTTTTGAAAATGCTTAACCAGCTTTAAGATCAACCAACATCACTACGCACTGATATACCTAGGTTTTTAAAGCGGTACAGACACCCTTTGCAGAGGCGTAATTTAACTATACCAAAAACCTGGTACTGGACCATCGTGATGGTCGCTAGCGTACGTAGGAGCAGGGTTCTCAAGCCGGTCGAAAGCGGTCAAAAACGTGTACGACGTAGGTGTTCGCAGTAGCTGCTGTCGAGTCAACCGTCGAGGTGTGAATAAACGAGATCTGTTCTCGCCGGCAATTTGGTTCGGAGATGTGAGCAGCGGCGAGGTGTTGTGTGTGCGGAGGTCGGGACTGAAAGAGGGAAAAGATGGGGAGCGAGGGATAAAAAGTGTAACAGAAAGTGACGTGTGAAGTTGTGATTGGTGGGAATAAGAAGTGATTTTATTGGTGGAAAGGAGCAAATGAAAGTTGCTGATTGGTAAGAATAAGAGAGGTTATGATTGGTGGAAAGAAAAAGGAATGGGGTATGTTGGAGGTGATGGGAAAGGTAAGTTTTGCTAGCAACAAGATTTGCAAAAGCCTGTCGTGAACTGATCAGCAATTTTTGAACGTTGGATGGTAGTTTTCTTGAGTGGATAGAGAGATGGGGCGATATGAGATGCGGTGGCGAAAATGGGAACTAAACAAGGTGGTTGAGACAAGAGGTTTAAGGACGAGGAAATTTGGAGGTTAGTGGTGAACATGGCGGTCGCAAGAGGTGGGGGTAAGGAGACGCGGTGGTGAGAATGGGAACTAAAAGAAGATGGCGGTAGCAAGAGGTTAGAAGAGTAGATTTTGAGGTTAAAATAGCGGGAACTAAAAATGGCGGAGGGTCTGCGACAAGGAGATGCGGTGAGAACTAAACAAGATGGCGGACGCAAGAGGAGGGTAAGGAGGTTTGAGGTTACAGTACCAAAACACGAAAGGATATATTCCTACGCCAAGCAGGTGCGAAAAATAATTATGCGTGTGTTACTTACCTGTTACCGGTGTGGATGCGTCACCAAAAGCGCGGCACGCGAGGCGGAAAAATAAAAGCAAACTGTTTTTGAAAATGCTTAACCAGCTTTAAGATCAACCAACATCACTACGCACTGATATACCTAGGTTTTTAAAGCGGTACAGACACCCTTTGCAGAGGCGTAATTTAACTATACCAAAACCTGGTACTGGACCATCGTGATGGTCGCTAGCGTACGTAGGAGCAGGGTTCTCAAGCCGGTCGAAAGCGGTCAAAAACGTGTACGACGTAGGTGTTGGCAGTAGCTGCTGCCGAGGCAACCGTCGAGGTGCGAATGAACGAGATCTGTTCTTGCAGGCAATCTGGTTGAGAGATGAGAGGCGCGGTGGTAAAAATGTGAACTAAATAAGATGGCGGAGGCACGAAGTTGAGGTTAAGGAGCGGCGAGGTGTTGACTGTGCGGTGGTTGGGGTCTGAAAGAGGGGGAAAGATGGCGAACGAGGGATAAAAAGTATAACAGAAAGTGACGTGTGAAGTTGTCATTGGTGGGAATAAGAAGTGATGTTATTGGTGGAAAGGAACAAATGAAAGTTGCTGATTGGCGAGAATAAGAGAGATTATGATTGGTGGAAAGAAAAAAAGGTGTGGGAGTGGGGTATGTTGGAGGTGATGGAAAAGGCAAGTTTTGCTACCAACAACATTTGCAAAAGCCTATCCAGAACTCATCAGCAATTTTAAATAACTAGTGTTTCGGGGGTTTTCTCTGGTTGGTAGACGAATGCAAGCTGTTTCTACCATACTTATATTATTGGTCTTTTTCCTTTTTTTTTTTTTAAAATGACTAGTTTTTTTTTTTTTTTTTTTTTTTTTTTTTTTTGGGAGTTTTCTGCGGATGGTAAACAAATGCAAGCTCTTTCTGCTTTTTCATAGGTTTTCCCTGGTTGGTAGGCGTTTTCTGTACTGGTTGACGAAGGCGTTTCTAATTTTGGAGGTTTTCTCAGGTTTTTAGCGGTTGTCCCTGCCCGGTAGGCAAATGATGAAGTTTTACCTTGTCGGCGCACGGATACTAGGCACGTACTGGCGCGCACACACACACACACACACACACACACAGAGACAGACAGACACACAGACAGGCACACACACACGGACATGTTTCCAAAAATGCTTTTTTTTTTTTTTTTTTTTTTTTTTTGATTCAGGAGGTCTCAAAACGTGTATTTCCGGTGAAATCTCGGTATCGAATTTTTGGGCGGAATGCAATACTTCCCCTACTTACTATACGTAGTAGAGAAAGTAAAAAAGTATTGAAAAATTTAAGGAAATAACAAGCAATATCTCAAAAGTGTACTATCTTGTTTTCAAGGGTTTTCCAGATCGGTAAGCGTTAGAATACTCTTAGAGCTTTTTTCAGGTTTTTTAGCGGTTGTCCCTGGCCGGTAGGCAATTGATAAAGTTTTTCTATAACGTCGTCGTTTTGGCTTGTGGCGCACGGTTCCTAGGCACGTACTCGCGCGCGCGCACACACACACACACACACACACACACACTAAAATAGTAGCGTATAAAAAAAACTGATTTGTTACACTCACATAACTTTCTCTACTCTTGTACAATCTAATTGGTAGCTTTTAAGCGATAGTCAAATATTTTAACGCTGGTTGCTATGTGGCGAATTCCATTCTGTTTGCATGTTCAGGACATAAAAAAAATGAATAAACGAATTTGAGAAAAAGTATAAGTATTGGAAAATTTAAGGAAATAACAAGCAATATCTCGAAAACGGTTCACTCAACAAAAGAAACGTATATGACATAAGTTGTGTATTTTAACGCGATCTACATTTTTTGTGTAGTAAAATTTTGTCTATCTCTTATGGTTTACCAGTTATGCAAAAAAGTCGTTCACAATGAAGAATATTTTTGGAGACATTCCCAGAAAATTCGAGATATACATTTTATTTGACATGACAATATCTTAAACATATGATGTTTTAATCAAAATCGTTAGAGCCGTTTTTGAGAAAATTAAAATTTTCGAAAAATGTTCCATGTAAAGGGTAGTCTGGGGTGGGGGGATTTTCTTGAAAACCTTCGTGTCGCATCTCTGGAAGATACTGAACCTAAATACCAAGTTTGGTGTTTATCCGACTGTTCGTTTTCGAGTTATGCTGTTCACAGACACACAGACACACAGACAGACACACACACGGACATGTTTCCAAAAATGCTTTTTTTTTTTTTGGATTCAGAGATTCTCAAAACATGTATTTCCAGTGAAATCTCGGTAACGAATTTTTGGGTGGAATGCAATACTTCCCCTACTTACTATAGGTAGTAGAGAAAGTAAAAATGAATAACGCATTTGAGAAAAAGTATAAGTATTGGAAAATTTAAAGGAAATAACAAGCAATATCTCGAAAAACGGTTCACTCAACAAAATAAATGTATATGGCATAAGTTGTGTATTTTAACGCGATCTACATTTTTTGTGTAGCAAACTTTTGTCTATCTCTTACGGTTTATCAGTTATGAAAAAGTCGTTCACAATGAAGAATTCTTTTGGAGACATTCCCAGAAAATTCGAGATATACATTTCATTTCTCTCGACATTATCTTAAATATATGATATTTTCATCAAAATCGTTAGAGCCATTTTTTAATACAAAGAGAACGGGATTTCACAAGTGAAACAGTACTGTGATAACGATACCACTGAAACAAAAAAAAAAATCTGATGTGTAACACTCACATGACTTTCTCAACTCTTGTACAAAGTATTTTTACAAACGCTTATTCCCCATCTAGTTCATGTTAATCGAGATAAACATTTGCAAAATCTATTTTATTGCTAATTTTCTTGTATAAAAAAAAAAATCTGATGTGTAACACTCACATGACGTTCTCTACTCTTGTACAAAGTATTTTTACAAACGCTTATGCTCCATCTAGTTCATGTTAATCGAGATAAACATTTGCAAACTCTATTTTATTGCTAATTTTCTTGTAGATGTAGGGGAAAATATATTTACAAGGGGAATATAGAAAAACAGTAGCCTTTAAGCACATACATATCTCTTAATAGCTGGTTGCTATGTGCAACACCATTCTTTTTGCCACAGATTAATACTGTTTGCATATCAAAGACAAAAAAAAAATGAATAACGAAGCCCCATTTGAGGAAATAAATATTGGAAAATTAACAAACAATATCTGGAAAACGGTTCACTCAACAACAAAAATGTATATTACATAAGATGTGTATTTTAACGCGATCTACATTTTTTGTGTAGTAAAATTTTGTCTATCTCTTACGGTTTTTCAGATATGAAAAAGACGTTCACAATGAAGAATACTTTTGGAGACATTCCCAGAAAATTCGAGATATACATTTCATTTCTCACGACATTATATTAAACATACGATATTTTTCATCAAAATCGTTAGAGCCATTTTTTTTAATACAAAGAGAACGGGATTTCACAAGTGAAACAGTACTGTGATAACGATACCAACAAAACTAATTATTATTCACCCACTGAAACACATAAAAAAAATCTGATGTGTAACACTCACATGACTTTTCTCATCTCTTGTACAAAGTATTTTTACAAACGCTTATTCCCCATCTAGTTCATGTTAATCGAGATAAACATTTGCAAACTCTGTTTTATTGCTAATTTTGTTGTAGATGTAGGGAAAATATATTTACAAGGGGAATATAGAAAAACAGTAGCCTTTAAGCACATACATATCTCTTAATAGCTGGTTGCTATGTGCAGTACCATTCTTTTTGCCACAGATTAATACTCTTTGCATATCAAAGACAAAAAAAAAAATGAATAACGAATTCCCATTTGAGAAAATAACTATTGGAAAATTTAAGTAAATAACAAGCAATATCTCGAAAACGGTTCACTCAACAATAAAGATGTATATGACATAAGTTGTGTATTTTAACGCGATCTACATACTTTCGTACTCACCTATAAGATATAGAGGGTAGAGGTCGTACGAACGTAGCACTTTGAGAATCTATATTCAACAGTTGGTGTTACTCCTTAGAAAGGAAGTATCTGCTGATTTTTATTTAATTCTTTACATTTTACATAACACGTATGCACTGGCACAACACAAAAGCACTACACACAATACTCAGTTTTAATATTTGCACTAATAACATCAGGAATAACTGAAGTCTGCAAACAGTCATTTCCGATGTGCAGCCTTACGTACAGAAAACGTGTGTGGCTGATCTATGTGTAAAAAGAGCCTGAGAGCGGATGTACGTCAGCGGTAAAATCTTTTAAATGCATTTTTATTGGCGATGGTAGAAATCGTGCAGTGGTGGATCGTGAAAATTCATATAAATGGATGTATCACCTCATAATAAGCCTCTATATACCAAGAATATTGAGTTTTTAAAAAGTCAGCAACTGTACCTGTGTTTCTATACGTGAACGTCAGATGGCAGCTTCGATACGTGTCCACGGAGACCTTAGTGCTAGGCAACTGTACCTCTGTTTCTATACGTGAACGGCAGATTGCAGCTTCGATACGTGTCCACGGAGACCTTAGTGCTAGGCAACTGTACCTCTGTTTCTATACGTGAACGGCAGATTGCAGCTTCGATACGTGTCCACGGAGACCTTAGTGCTAGGCAACTGCACCTCTGTTTCTATACGTGAACGGCAGATTGCAGCTTCGATACGTGTCCACGGAGACCTTAGCGCTAGGCAACTGCACCTCTGTTTCTATACGTGAACGGCAGATTGCAGCTTCGATACGTGTCCACGGAGACCTTAGTGCTAGGCAACTGTACCTCTGTTTCTATACGTGAACGGCAGATTGCAGCTTCGATACGTGTCCACGGAGACCTTAGTGCTAGGCAACTGTACCTCTGTTTCTATACGTGAACGGCAGATTGCAGCTTCGATACGTGTCCACGGAGACCTTAGTGCTAGGCAACTGCACCTCTGTTTCTATACGTGAACGGCAGATTGCAGCTTCGATACGTATCCACGGAGACCTTAGTGCTAGGCAACTGTACCTCTGTTTCTATACGTGAACGGCAGATTGCAGCTTCGATACGTGTCCACGGAGACCTTAGCGCTAGGCAACTGCACCTCTGTTTCTATACGTGAACGGCAGATTGCAGCTTCGATACGTGTCCACGGAGACCTTAGTGCTAGGCAACTGTACCTCTGTTTCTATACGTGAACGGCAGATTGCAGCTTCGATACGTGTCCACGGAGACCTTAGTGCTAGGCAACTGTACCTCTGTTTCTATACGTGAACGGCAGATTGCAGCTTCGATACGTGTCCACGGAGACCTTAGTGCTAGCCAACTGCACCTCTGTTTCTATACGTGAACGGCAGATTGCAGCTTCGATACGTATCCACGGAGACCTTAGTGCTAGGCAACTGCACCTCTGTTTCTATACGTGAACGGCAGATTGCAGCTTCAATACGTGTCCACGGAGACCTTAGTGCTAGGCAACTGTACCTCTGTTTCTATACGTGAACGGGAGATTGCAGCTTCGATACGTGTCCACGGAGACCTTAGTGCTAGGCAACTGCACCTCTGTTTCTATACGTGAACGTCAGATTGCAGCTTCGATACGTGTCCACGGAGACCTTAGTGCTAGGCAACTGCACCTCTGTTTCTATACGTGAACGGCAGATTGCAGCTTCGATACGTATCCACGGGGACCTTAGTGCTAGGGAACTGCACCTCTGTTTGTATACGTGAACGGCAGATTGCAGCTTCAATACGTGTACACGGAGACCTTAGTGCTAGGCAGCTGTACCTCTGTTTCTATACGTGAACGGCAGATTGCAGCTTCGATACGTGTCCACGGAGATCTTAGTGCTAGGCAGCTATACCTGTTTCTATACGTCAACGGCAGATTGCAGCTTCGATACGTGTTCACGGAGACCTTAGTGCTAGGCAACTGTACCTGTGTTTCTATACGTGTCCACGGAGACCTTAGTGCTAGACAACTGTACCTCTGTTTCTATACGTGAACGGCAGATTGCAGCTTCAATACGTGTCCACGGAGACCTTAGTGCTAGTGCTAGGCAACTATACCTCTGTTTCTATACGTGAACGGCAGATTGCAGGTTCGATACGTGTCCACGGAGATCTTAGTGCTAGGCAACTATACCTGTTTCTATACGTGAACGGCAGATTGCAGGTTCGATACGTGTCCACGGAGATCTTAGTGCTAGGCAACTATACCTGTTTCTATACGTGAACGGCAGATTGCAGCTTCGATACGTGTCCACGGAGACCTTAGTGCTAGGCAACTGTACCTGTGTTTCTATACGTGAACGTCAGATGGCAGCTTCGATACGTGTCCACGGAGACCTTAGTGTTAGGCAACTGTACCTCTGTTTCTATACGTGAACGGCAGATTGCAGCTTCGATACGTGTCCACGGAGACCTTTCGCTTCAGGTGACAAAATAACACTAGGCACTTGTGTGCCGTGGTGTAAGCCGCAATCACGGTATTGGTAGCGTGGATCTCCTTGGGGCTCTCCTCGGAGTTACCTCAACACCACGTACATGACCTGGTTCGTCACGGGTACGCAGGTCTGCACTACCACTTCCTCGGCGTTGAGCAGGCCCAGGAGGCGATCGTACCGGTACACCAGCTAGCACGTGGACATGTTATCGCGCTGTGGTGTTGCGTGTGCGAGGTATGGAAACTCAAGGACGCAAAACATGCACGACCGAGGGTTAAAAAGCAGAACAAGTAGTGACGTGGAGCGTTGTGATTGGTGTAAATAAGACGATCTCTGATAGGTGGACAAATTGAAATAACGTGATGTGATAGGCGAAAATAAAATCAAAGGTGATTGGATGAAAAATGACGAGAAGGAATTAGCGGTGAATTTGTGAACTAAGATGGCGAAGATTTTTTTTTTTTTTAAAAAAAAGGATAATATAAGTACGGCAACTGTAACGGTTTACGGCAAACGCGCGCCGCGCAATGCGTCACGCCCGGGCAATAAAACAAAAATCATATTGAGCAAGATGCCCGGCGTGACGCATTGCGCGGCGCGCGTTTGCCGTAAACCGTTACAGTTGCCGTACTTATATTATCCTTTTTTTTTAAAAAAAAAAAAATCTTCGCCATCTTAGTTCACAAATTCACCGCTAATTCCTTCTCGTCATTTTTCATCCAATCACCTTTGATTTTATTTTCGCCTATCACATCACGTTATTTCAATTTGTCCACCTATCAGAGATCGTCTTATTTACACCAATCACAACGCTCCACGTCACTACTTGTTCTGCTTTTTAACCCTCGGTCGTGCATGTTTTGCGTCCTTGAGTTTCCATACCTCGCACACGCAACACCACAGCGCGATAACATGTCCACGTGCTAGCTGGTGTACCGGTACGATCGCCTCCTGGGCCTGCTCAACGCCGAGGAAGTGGTAGTGCAGACCTGCGTACCCGTGACGAACCAGGTCATGTACGTGGTGTTGAGGTAACTCCGAGGAGAGCCCCAAGGAGATCCACGCTACCAATACCGTGATTGCGGCTTACACCACGGCACACAAGTGCCTAGTGTTATTTTGTCACCTGAAGCGAAAGGTCTCCGTGGACACGTATCGAAGCTGCAATCTGCCGTTCACGTATAGAAACAGAGGTACAGTTGCCTAACACTAAGGTCTCCGTGGACACGTATCGAAGCTGCCATCTGACGTTCACGTATAGAAACACAGGTACAGTTGCCTAGCACTAAGGTCTCCGTGGACACGTATCGAAGCTGCAATCTGCCGTTCACGTATAGAAACAGGTATAGTTGCCTAGCACTAAGATCTCCGTGGACACGTATCGAACCTGCAATCTGCCGTTCACGTATAGAAACAGGTATAGTTGCCTAGCACTAAGATCTCCGTGGACACGTATCGAACCTGCAATCTGCCGTTCACGTATAGAAACAGAGGTATAGTTGCCTAGCACTAGCACTAAGGTCTCCGTGGACACGTATTGAAGCTGCAATCTGCCGTTCACGTATAGAAACAGAGGTACAGTTGTCTAGCACTAAGGTCTCCGTGGACACGTATAGAAACACAGGTACAGTTGCCTAGCACTAAGGTCTCCGTGAACACGTATCGAAGCTGCAATCTGCCGTTGACGTATAGAAACAGGTATAGCTGCCTAGCACTAAGATCTCCGTGGACACGTATCGAAGCTGCAATCTGCCGTTCACGTATAGAAACAGAGGTACAGCTGCCTAGCACTAAGGTCTCCGTGTACACGTATTGAAGCTGCAATCTGCCGTTCACGTATACAAACAGAGGTGCAGTTCCCTAGCACTAAGGTCCCCGTGGATACGTATCGAAGCTGCAATCTGCCGTTCACGTATAGAAACAGAGGTGCAGTTGCCTAGCACTAAGGTCTCCGTGGACACGTATCGAAGCTGCAATCTGACGTTCACGTATAGAAACAGAGGTGCAGTTGCCTAGCACTAAGGTCTCCGTGGACACGTATCGAAGCTGCAATCTCCCGTTCACGTATAGAAACAGAGGTACAGTTGCCTAGCACTAAGGTCTCCGTGGACACGTATTGAAGCTGCAATCTGACGTTCACGTATAGAAACAGAGGTGCAGTTGCCTAGCACTAAGGTCTCCGTGGATACGTATCGAAGCTGCAATCTGCCGTTCACGTATAGAAACAGAGGTGCAGTTGGCTAGCACTAAGGTCTCCGTGGACACGTATCGAAGCTGCAATCTGCCGTTCACGTATAGAAACAGAGGTACAGTTGCCTAGCACTAAGGTCTCCGTGGACACGTATCGAAGCTGCAATCTGCCGTTCACGTATAGAAACAGAGGTACAGTTGCCTAGCACTAAGGTCTCCGTGGACACGTATCGAAGCTGCAATCTGCCGTTCACGTATAGAAACAGAGGTGCAGTTGCCTAGCGCTAAGGTCTCCGTGGACACGTATCGAAGCTGCAATCTGCCGTTCACGTATAGAAACAGAGGTACAGTTGCCTAGCACTAAGGTCTCCGTGGATACGTATCGAAGCTGCAATCTGCCGTTCACGTATAGAAACAGAGGTGCAGTTGCCTAGCACTAAGGTCTCCGTGGACACGTATCGAAGCTGCAATCTGCCGTTCACGTATAGAAACAGAGGTACAGTTGCCTAGCACTAAGGTCTCCGTGGACACGTATCGAAGCTGCAATCTGCCGTTCACGTATAGAAACAGAGGTACAGTTGCCTAGCACTAAGGTCTCCGTGGACACGTATCGAAGCTGCAATCTGCCGTTCACGTATAGAAACAGAGGTGCAGTTGCCTAGCGCTAAGGTCTCCGTGGACACGTATCGAAGCTGCAATCTGCCGTTCACGTATAGAAACAGAGGTGCAGTTGCCTAGCACTAAGGTCTCCGTGGACACGTATCGAAGCTGCAATCTGCCGTTCACGTATAGAAACAGAGGTACAGTTGCCTAGCACTAAGGTCTCCGTGGACACGTATCGAAGCTGCAATCTGCCGTTCACGTATAGAAACAGAGGTACAGTTGCCTAGCACTAAGGTCTCCGTGGACACGTATCGAAGCTGCCATCTGACGTTCACGTATAGAAACACAGGTACAGTTGCTGACTTTTTAAAAACTCAATATTCTTGGTATATAGAGGCTTATTATGAGGTGATACATCCATTTATATGAATTTTCACGATCCACCACTGCACGATTTCTACCATCGCCAATAAAAATGCATTTAAAAGATTTTACCGCTGACGTACATCCGCTCTCAGGCTCTTTTTACACATAGATCAGCCACACACGTTTTCTGTACGTAAGGCTGCACATCGGAAATGACTGTTTGCAGACTTCAGTTATTCCTGATGTTATTAGTGCAAATATTAAAACTGAGTATTGTGTGTAGTGCTTTTGTGTTGTGCCAGTGCATACGTGTTATGTAAAATGTAAAGAATTAAATAAAAATCAGCAGATACTTCCTTTCTAAGGAGTAACACCAACTGTTGAATATAGATTCTCAAAGTGCTACGTTCGTACGACCTCTACCCTCTATATCTTATAGGTGAGTACGAAAGTATGTAGATCGCGTTAAAATACACAACTTATGTCATATACATCTTTATTGTTGAGTGAACCGTTTTCGAGATATTGCTTGTTATTTACTTAAATTTTCCAATAGTTATTTTCTCAAATGGGAATTCGTTATTCATTTTTTTTTTTGTCTTTGATATGCAAAGAGTATTAATCTGTGGCAAAAAGAATGGTACTGCACATAGCAACCAGCTATTAAGAGATATGTATGTGCTTAAAGGCTACTGTTTTTCTATATTCCCCTTGTAAATATATTTTCCCTACATCTACAACAAAATTAGCAATAAAACAGAGTTTGCAAATGTTTATCTCGATTAACATGAACTAGATGGGGAATAAGCGTTTGTAAAAATACTTTGTACAAGAGATGAGAAAAGTCATGTGAGTGTTACACATCAGATTTTTTTTATGTGTTTCAGTGGGTGAATAATAATTAGTTTTGTTGGTATCGTTATCACAGTACTGTTTCACTTGTGAAATCCCGTTCTCTTTGTATTAAAAAAAATGGCTCTAACGATTTTGATGAAAAATATCGTATGTTTAATATAATGTCGTGAGAAATGAAATGTATATCTCGAATTTTCTGGGAATGTCTCCAAAAGTATTCTTCATTGTGAACGTCTTTTTCATATCTGAAAAACCGTAAGAGATAGACAAAATTTTACTACACAAAAAATGTAGATCGCGTTAAAATACACATCTTATGTAATATACATTTTTGTTGTTGAGTGAACCGTTTTCCAGATATTGTTTGTTAATTTTCCAATATTTATTTCCTCAAATGGGGCTTCGTTATTCATTTTTTTTTTTGTCTTTGATATGCAAACAGTATTAATCTGTGGCAAAAAGAATGGTGTTGCACATAGCAACCAGCTATTAAGAGATATGTATGTGCTTAAAGGCTACTGTTTTTCTATATTCCCCTTGTAAATATATTTTCCCCTACATCTACAAGAAAATTAGCAATAAAATAGAGTTTGCAAATGTTTATCTCGATTAACATGAACTAGATGGAGCATAAGCGTTTGTAAAAATACTTTGTACAAGAGTAGAGAACGTCATGTGAGTGTTACACATCAGATTTTTTTTTTATACAAGAAAATTAGCAATAAAATAGATTTTGCAAATGTTTATCTCGATTAACATGAACTAGATGGGGAATAAGCGTTTGTAAAAATACTTTGTACAAGAGTTGAGAAAGTCATGTGAGTGTTACACATCAGATTTTTTTTTTTGTTTCAGTGGTATCGTTATCACAGTACTGTTTCACTTGTGAAATCCCGTTCTCTTTGTATTAAAAAATGGCTCTAACGATTTTGATGAAAATATCATATATTTAAGATAATGTCGAGAGAAATGAAATGTATATCTCGAATTTTCTGGGAATGTCTCCAAAAGAATTCTTCATTGTGAACGACTTTTTCATAACTGATAAACCGTAAGAGATAGACAAAAGTTTGCTACACAAAAAATGTAGATCGCGTTAAAATACACAACTTATGCCATATACATTTATTTTGTTGAGTGAACCGTTTTTCGAGATATTGCTTGTTATTTCCTTTAAATTTTCCAATACTTATACTTTTTCTCAAATGCGTTATTCATTTTTACTTTCTCTACTACGTATAGTAAGTAGGGGAAGTATTGCATTCCACCCAAAAATTCGTTACCGAGATTTCACTGGAAATACATGTTTTGAGAATCTCTTAATCCAAAAAAAAAAAAAGCATTTTTGGAAACATGTCCGTGTGTGTGTCTGTCTGTGTGTCTGTGTGTCTGTGAACAGCATAACTCGAAAACGAACAGTCGGATAAACACCAAACTTGGTATTTAGGTTCAGTATCTTCCAGAGATGCGACACGAAGGTTTTCAAGAAAATCCCCCCACCCCAGACTACCCTTTACATGGAACATTTTTCGAAAATTTTAATTTTCTCAAAAACGGCTCTAACGATTTTGATTAAAACATCATATGTTTAAGATATTGTCATGTCAAATAAAATGTATATCTCGAATTTTCTGGGAATGTCTCCAAAAATATTCTTCATTGTGAACGACTTTTTTGCATAACTGGTAAACCATAAGAGATAGACAAAATTTTACTACACAAAAAATGTAGATCGCGTTAAAATACACAACTTATGTCATATACGTTTCTTTTGTTGAGTGAACCGTTTTCGAGATATTGCTTGTTATTTCCTTAAATTTTCCAATACTTATACTTTTTCTCAAATTCGTTTATTCATTTTTTTTATGTCCTGAACATGCAAACAGAATGGAATTCGCCACATAGCAACCAGCGTTAAAATATTTGACTATCGCTTAAAAGCTACCAATTAGATTGTACAAGAGTAGAGAAAGTTATGTGAGTGTAACAAATCAGTTTTTTTTATACGCTACTATTTTAGTGTGTGTGTGTGTGTGTGTGTGTGTGTGTGTGTGTGCGCGCGCGAGTACGTGCCTAGGAACCGTGCGCCACAAGCCAAAACGACGACGTTATAGAAAAACTTTATCAATTGCCTACCGGCCAGGGACAACCGCTAAAAAACCTGAAAAAAGCTCTAAGAGTATTCTAACGCTTACCGATCTGGAAAACCCTTGAAAACAAGATAGTACACTTTTGAGATATTGCTTGTTATTTCCTTAAATTTTTCAATACTTTTTTACTTTCTCTACTACGTATAGTAAGTAGGGGAAGTATTGCATTCCGCCCAAAAATTCGATACCGAGATTTCACCGGAAATACACGTTTTGAGACCTCCTGAATCAAAAAAAAAAAAAAAAAAAAAAAAAGCATTTTTGGAAACATGTCAGTGTGTGTGTGCCTGTCTGTGTGTCTGTCTGTCTCTCTGTGTGTGTGTGTGTGTGTGTGTGTGCGCGCCAGTACGTGCCTAGTATCCGTGCGCCGACAAGGTAAAACTTCATCATTTGCCTACCGGGCAGGGACAACCGCTAAAAACCTGAGAAAACCTCCAAAATTAGAAACGCCTTCGTCAACCAGTACAGAAAACGCCTACCAACCAGGGAAAACCTATGAAAAAGCAGAAAGAGCTTGCATTTGTTTACCATCCGCAGAAAACTCCCAAAAAAAAAAAAAAAAAAAAAAAAAAAAAAAACTAGTCATTTTAAAAAAAAAAAAAGGAAAAAGACCAATAATATAAGTATGGTAGAAACAGCTTGCATTCGTCTACCAACCAGAGAAAACCCCCGAAACACTAGTTATTTAAAATTGCTGATGAGTTCTGGATAGGCTTTTGCAAATGTTGTTGGTAGCAAAACTTGCCTTTTCCATCACCTCCAACATACCCCACTCCCACACCTTTTTTTCTTTCCACCAATCATAATCTCTCTTATTCTCGCCAATCAGCAACTTTCATTTGTTCCTTTCCACCAATAACATCACTTCTTATTCCCACCAATGACAACTTCACACGTCACTTTCTGTTATACTTTTTATCCCTCGTTCGCCATCTTTCCCCCTCTTTCAGACCCCAACCACCGCACAGTCAACACCTCGCCGCTCCTTAACCTCAACTTCGTGCCTCCGCCATCTTATTTAGTTCACATTTTTACCACCGCGCCTCTCATCTCTCAACCAGATTGCCTGCAAGAACAGATCTCGTTCATTCGCACCTCGACGGTTGCCTCGGCAGCAGCTACTGCCAACACCTACGTCGTACACGTTTTTGACCGCTTTCGACCGGCTTGAGAACCCTGCTCCTACGTACGCTAGCGACCATCACGATGGTCCAGTACCAGGTTTTGGTATAGTTAAATTACGCCTCTGCAAAGGGTGTCTGTACCGCTTTAAAAACCTAGGTATATCAGTGCGTAGTGATGTTGGTTGATCTTAAAGCTGGTTAAGCATTTTCAAAAACAGTTTGCTTTTATTTTTCCGCCTCGCGTGCCGCGCTTTTGGTGACGCATCCACACCGGTAACAGGTAAGTAACACACGCATAATTATTTTTCGCACCTGCTTGGCGTAGGAATATATCCTTTCGTGTTTTGGTACTGTAACCTCAAACCTCCTTACCCTCCTCTTGCGTCCGCCATCTTGTTTAGTTCTCACCGCATCTCCTTGTCGCAGACCCTCCGCCATTTTTAGTTCCCGCTATTTTAACCTCAAAATCTACTCTTCTAACCTCTTGCTACCGCCATCTTCTTTTAGTTCCCATTCTCACCACCGCGTCTCCTTACCCCCACCTCTTGCGACCGCCATGTTCACCACTAACCTCCAAATTTCCTCGTCCTTAAACCTCTTGTCTCAACCACCTTGTTTAGTTCCCATTTTCGCCACCGCATCTCATATCGCCCCATCTCTCTATCCACTCAAGAAAACTACCATCCAACGTTCAAAAATTGCTGATCAGTTCACGACAGGCTTTTGCAAATCTTGTTGCTAGCAAAACTTACCTTTCCCATCACCTCCAACATACCCCATTCCTTTTTCTTTCCACCAATCATAACCTCTCTTATTCTTACCAATCAGCAACTTTCATTTGCTCCTTTCCACCAATAAAATCACTTCTTATTCCCACCAATCACAACTTCACACGTCACTTTCTGTTACACTTTTTATCCCTCGCTCCCCATCTTTTCCCTCTTTCAGTCCCGACCTCCGCACACACAACACCTCGCCGCTGCTCACATCTCCGAACCAAATTGCCGGCGAGAACAGATCTCGTTTATTCACACCTCGACGGTTGACTCGACAGCAGCTACTGCGAACACCTACGTCGTACACGTTTTTGACCGCTTTCGACCGGCTTGAGAACCCTACTCCTACGTACGCTAGCGACCATCACGATGGTCCAGTACCAGGTTTTTGGTATAGTTAAATTACGCCTCTGCAAAGGGTGTCTGTACCGCTTTAAAAACCTAGGTATATCAGTGCGTAGTGATGTTGGTTGATCTTAAAGCTGGTTAAGCATTTTCAAAAACAGTTTGCTTTTATTTTTCCGCCTCGCGTGCCGCGCTTTTGGTGACGCATCCACACCGGTAACAGGTAAGTACCACACGCATAATTATTTTTCGGACCTGCTTGGCGTAGGAATATATCCTTTCGTGTTTTCGTACTGTAACCTCAAATCTCCTTACCCTCCTCTTGCGACCGCCATCTTGTTTAGTTCTCACCGCATCTCCTTGTCGTAGACCCTCCGCCATTTTTAGTTCCCACTATTTTAACCTCAAAATCTACTCTTCTAAAACTCTTGCTACCCCCATCTTCTTTTAGTTCCCATTCTCACCACTGCATCTCCTTACCCCCACCTCTTGCGACCGCCGTGTTCACCACTAACCTCCAAATTTCCTCGTCCTTAAACCTCTTGTCTCAACAACCTTGTCTAGTCCCCATTTTCGCCACCGCATCTCATATCGCCCCCATCTCTCTATCCACTCAAGAAAACTACCATCCGACGTTCAAAAATTGCTGATCAGTTCAAGACAGGCTTTTGCAAATCTTGCTGCTAGCAAAACTCACCTTTCCCATCACCTCCAACATACCCCACTCCCACACCTTTTTCTTTCCACCAATCATAATCCCTCTTATTCTTACCAATCAACAACTCTCATTTGCTCCTTTCCACCAATAAAATCACTTCTTATTCCCACCAATCACAACTTCACACGTCACTTTCCTTTACACTTTTTATCCCTCGCTCCCCATCTTTTCCCCCATTTCAGTACCGACCTCCGCACAGACAACACCTCGCCACCCAGCTCCTCTCCATCACGCGACCTCCATACTCCTCCATCTCCCTTCCTCCATCTCCCACCCCAAATTAACGAACCAATCAAAACACTACACGTCACTTCCTCAATTCTTTCAACTCGTCCCGGATGAGCCAACCGATTTAACGATAATCCTAACGCTCAGGGCGCTTTTCAAACTTACCGCCGCCGCCGTCGCACGCAGCGACACTAGCGACACTAGCGCCCCTAGCGGCAGGATTATCGTTAAAAACAATTGGCTCATCCGGGACTATTACTACTCATGTCCGTGTGTGTCTGTGTGTGAACAGCATAACTCAGAAACGAACAGTCGGTTAAACACCAAACTTGGTATTTAGGTTCAGTATCTTCCAGAGATGCGACACGTAGATTTTCAAGAAAATCCCCCCACCCCAGATTACCCTTTACATGGAACATTTTTCGAAAATTTTAATTTTCTCAAAAATGGCTCTAACGATTTTCATTAAAATATCATATGTTTAAGATATTTTCATGACAAATCAAATGTATATCTTGAATTTTCTGGGAATGTCTCAAAAGCATTCTTCAATGTGAACGACTTTTGTGTAAGTGGTAAACCATAAGAGATAGAGAAAATTATACTACACAAAAATACACAATTTATGTCATACATTTTTTTGTTGAGTGAACCATTTTCGAGATATTGGTTGTTATTCCCTTAAATTCTCCAATACTTATACTTTTTCTCAAATTCGTTATTAATTTTTTTGTCCTGGTAATGCAAAGAGAATGGAATACTTCACATAGCAACCACCTCTTAAAATATTTGACTATCTCTTAAAGCCTAGCAATTCCCCTTGAATCTACAAGAAAATTAGCAATAAGATTAACAACTCGATATCTCGATTAACATGAAGTAGATGGAGAATAAGCGTTTGTAAAAAGAGTTTGTACAAGATTAGAGAAGGTCATGTGAGTGTAACACATCAGATTTTTTTGTAACATTCCTAAGTTGCTGAAGGCAGAATGCGTATAAATACACTGCCGCTTGTGCAAATTGCAACACTAAGAAAGAATTTTCCGAATAACTCCAAACTTGGTGGAAGTGTAGAAGAGTGTGCAAACAATAAGTGATTGGGTTTACAGAGAGATGGGGTACACGTAGGCCGAGCAGAACCCTCCCTTGACGGTCCGACAAGGTCAATGTTGCATCCAGTGTAGTCAGTGCAGAGCTGCTAAACAAGGTGGAAACAATATAGTTTTGCCAGTATGCCTCGTCGACATCAAAGGGAGCCATATCAGCATGTGAGTGAGTTCGAACGGGACA
The DNA here is from genome assembly GCA_030765065.1 of Deroplatys truncata. Lineage (NCBI taxonomy): Eukaryota > Metazoa > Arthropoda > Insecta > Mantodea > Mantidae > Deroplatys > Deroplatys truncata. The sequence goes on along the minus strand of CM060982.1, from coordinate 11,489,537 downwards.
GAATGATCGGTTTCCGGGAAGCGGGTTTGTCATACCGTGACATTTCGACTCGTACAGGGCATGCTGCTACGACAGTGATGCGTGTGTGGAAGCAGTGGATAGATGAAGGTCTTACGAAGCGAAGAGCGGGTACTGGACCACGGAACATGACCACAGAAGGGGATGACCTTCATATTGTCCGAATGGCCATAACGGACCGTACAACTACATCCACAGTGTTGGCTCGATGTTGGAACACCGCAACAGGTGTGAACCTGTCTGCATGACGGTTTGTCGCCGTCTGCTGCAGGTTGGACTGGTTGCATTCATACTGTTACGTCGGCTTCCATTGTCCAGAAACCACAAGCTCCTCCGACTGCAATGGGCACGTGAACACCGTCACTGGGGTGCTGAGTAGCAAAATGTAGTCTTTTCGGACGAGTCCCGCTGCAGCGTGTCCTACAGTGATGGCCGCATACGTGTCCGGCGGTACGGTGGTGAGCGCAACCTGGAGGTCTGCATTATTGAGCGGCATAGTACACAAACACCAGGTGTGATGGTTTGGGACACAATTGGTTACAACTGATCTCGCCTCCTGCAAATTGAGGGCACTTTGAACAGCTAACGGTACCTAACGGTGGTTGTAGAGCCTGAAGTACTGTCCCTACTTCAGGCATCTCCACAAGCCACATTTCAACAGGACAATGCCCGGCCACATATTGCGAGGAATGTACAAGCCTTCTTCGAAGAGCGACGGGTACCATTGCTTCCCGGCCTGCACGTTCGCCTGACATGTCGTCCATCGAACATGTCTGGAATATGGTTGGTCGGCACCTGGTGCGTCACGGTCCTCCAGTAATCAGTGTCACGGATTTGTGGGCTCGAATACAAACTGCGTGGAGGGAAATCTCTCAGGAACTTATTCAGAACCGTTTTGATTCAATCCCACGGTGTATAGCAGCTCTAATTGCAGCGCATGGAGGCCACACCAAATACTGAATATTAGGGCTCAAAGGTCATGTATAGATTTGAAAAGTTTATCATTTGTTACTCGTCATGTACCTAACATGTGGCATTAAATTCATTGAATTCACGAGTTTCCTTCTTGGTGTTGCAGTTTTCACAAACGACAGTGTAGTTTTATTTTTACTCTGTTTGCGACTTTGGAAAATGGATTGTAATCTGTCAGAGATTGTTCCAAAAAGCACTGCAAATTAGTTGTTCTACAACCTAATCTGATTTACTTGATAAAATAAGGAAAAATATTAATAAAGTGAATTCATTGTATTATAAATTTATGTATAATGTGTACGATAGTGATAAGTATTATTTTGCTTTAAATAATTTTAATATTTTGAAAATATGCCTTAAATAGTAATTACCTATCATTGTACGTTATGCTGTCATGTCCTGAATTTATCTAAAAGATAAATAAAACAGTACAAAAAGGTGCGAGTTATAATTGAAATGCTAAGATATAAGTCAAGAAAACTGAACGATATCTCCTGAAATATGGTACGAAATTAATAGAGCATTTATGAGAAAGAGCACAAATAACTAATTAAGAAGAATGCGATCCATATCTCTTGACGTTTCGTGACAAACAATACTGTTGACAAATTTCACTTAGCTTCGTCAGAACATTACGCGTTTGTTATATCATCGCAATGTTCTCTTAAAAATTAAAAAAAAAAAACAAGACACAATAATGGAAATGTAACACACAAATAGAGAAATAAAAACCATACCTTTCTATGCGTCTTTGTTATTCAAGTGGCACAATTAAAGCATATCCTTTTTCGCTTCCCAATACACACGTGAAACAGTTGGTGTACTTAATGAGCACGCTTCAGCCGTAAGTTCTTGACATTTCCTGAAGTTAAGAGTTTCGCGGGTTTTTCTTTTTTTCGTTGGCATTATTTTTAAAGAAATTATACACACTGGAGACGACATCCCTTACCTTACTGCTATATCTGCAGGTGTTACTGGCCTTACTAAGCAACATTTTTATGAAAGAATTAACTTTTTAACGCTAGGACCAAGCTGTAAGAAGTAAGTAGCTACACTGAGTCGCTTCCAGTGTTCCCGCATCGACCTGCCGAAAGGTACACTTTGAGCGCTGCATAGCCCATTACCTCAAATGCAGACGCTAGATGACATTGTGAAGCCCGTACATATAACATTCAGTGCTGTCAACACAATTATTCTAAACTGCCGTGTTGAATATTAAATTGTTTAAAAAAATACATGTTTAGTCCAAAATTTGATATGTTATAACAGTTTACCTTGTACAAAGTCGTGTTCGTAATATTAGTGGACCGGTTTGTACAGTATTTCAGTTCAATGTATCATGTGAAAAAAAACCTAAGGTTGGCTAAGTGTATCCGATTTGAGACGAAATTTTAAAGCTGCGAATAGTATTTTAATGATGCGAGAGTAAATCTGAGAAGAAAACTTATTCTCTGCGCTTAACCTTCCATTGAGCGCGCTGTATTTTTGCATTGCCAATGCTTTAACAATGAGCTATCGCGTCAATGGTGCAATAAATTCCATTGTTGATGCTCCTTCGAGAATGTATTGACAGTTCGTGATTCTTTGCTTAAAGTTTTCAGTTGGCTTATTCTTTATATGAGTGTTGTTGTAGTGCATTCCAAGTAACGAGGTGTTGAATGTTTTAAAAGGCACAACACCGTCTTCTCATGTAACGGATACTTGCTCGGCATTATGCACATTGGTTTTCCAATTATTCTGTAAAACGAAACCGTACATGACGTTCTTTATTAAAACACAGCTTCAGTTTTGTCAGAGGGCTCTGAAGGTATTTTCATGGAGAGTTTGTAGCCGTGTTAGAAAACCTCGCGGGCTAACTATTTAGGGCATGCAGAATGTGCATTAAGCGATAATTATGTCTATGACAGAACAATATATAAAATAACTAAATGCAATAGTTATAGTTTGCAATAGTTTATCAATAGTAACTGATTTATTACTATTATAAACATAAGTATAACTAAAAGTCTCCGTTTAATGAGACTAGTGTGTAAGTAGGGTGTAAAAATATTCCTTCTTGTACTTGTTCAGGAAAACGTCGCCTGTTATCCTGGCTACTTGTTGATTTTCTGAAATATGGAATACGCATGCGCGCACATGATATTGTAATTAAGAGCGGCGAGGTGTATTGTCCATAATGAGGGAACGCCGCACTACTACTTTTCACTAGTGCCATATTAATGGACACGCCTCACACATCAAAAGATTTGGACCGCGTAATAAATATAGGAGTATATTGAAAGAGAAAACACATCTGATTACTTCGTATACATTTTTTTCAGGGTGGATTAGAAATTTACTTTTTATTTTCTGTAAGCTTACGAAACCAGTACTTATAACCTTCTAGCCTAACACCAGCGGATTATACAATCACAATTTAATTTTAAGCGAATGAAAGCCTTGTAGCTAAAACTCAAAACAGAGTAGTCAGCTCCCCAATTATGTGTGGCTGGGACTTTTAAGACATTCGATTTTGTAGAGGAGTGTGCTATCGAAGTTTTTTATGGAATGAAAGTCCTAGCATTTTCAAACAACTTAAAGCTTCACGCCTTTGAAATGAGTTTTTGTTCCTATAAAATAGTATGCATTTTGTTTAGAAGAATTTATTTTGAAACCAGTTTGTGTGCGCTATTGCTAATGTTCTAAGCGAGTCTTGCAAGCATTCCTGACTTGTCGTGGTTATCCCCATTACAACATAATTAAATTACCTGGGAATAAGCTAGCCTTAATTGGCGAATTTGTTCCCGGTGTCATTTGTAGCTATTAAAATGAGAATTACCCTAACTATTGAACCTTATGGTATACCATATACCAGTTTTTGGAGAGTATACCATTAGCTCTTACTTTCCTTCCAATCTTGCAATTAAAATTGAGTTTTATTTACGGACGCTCTTTAACTACTATGGTCCTTAGCGTCCCATTCTATATTGGGCGTGAAACACCGGTAATTTTTCTCAGAGGCCTCTTTATCAGGCTTGAGGTTCTTTTACGTGCCGTAAATCGGGACCACCGGCTTTACTTCCCTTCCGAAGGAAGCCGTGCAAAGGATTTTTTCACCCGAAAAAATCCATCGCCCTTCACCGGGTTTGAATCCGCGACCTTCGGAACTAGAGGCTAGCACGGTATCACTAGTCCACGGAGGACGACTCCAATCTTGCAGACAGGTATTAATAAAGCTGAGCATGTTTCCTGAAATTCCTTCTTGTATGAATATGTTTAGAACTCACTCATGCCATACCTATCCTAGGCTTTACGAATATCCAAGTTACAGCAATTACATGCTGTTTGTTTTTAAAAGCATCCAATATATCTGACTGGAGGGCTATTAGGCTGTCCATAGTTGAATGGAATTATCGAAATCCACTTTGCGCTTCTGTGAAGAAACTGTACTTTTCAAGAATTCACTGAGGCATCATTTGTTCCCTCTATTAATTTGGACAATGTGGTATGTAATTTTAAGGAACGGAAGGAGCTTTATTAAGCTTAGGAATTGGAAGCATTAAACTATCACGTCAGTGGTTAGGAAGTAAAAAGTGTAATTTACTTCAGTTTCACATTATATTAAAATACCTTTTCATGGAGAAATTGCAGGAACCAATGTTTTATTTAGCTGTATAGTTAGATTGGACAGATGATTCCAATAATGTGACCTCTTTCAGAGCAATAGTGTAATGTATTTCAGTTTTACATCTAGCCATTAAAACTTTTTTTTTGTAGAGATGCTGTGTAAATCATGTTTTATTTAGTTATATATTTAAACATGGTTATTATAAGTGATGACGTAAAGCTACTCCTTAAAGTTATATATCCATATGTAAATAACCTAGAATTGTGCACGTAAAACGGGACGACACTAAAGTAGAGAGATACACACACCTCCATCTGTGAAGGCCAGTGGAAAGCCTCTCAAAGCTGCGGTGACGGCATAAATGGAAGCGAGTGTACGCAGTACAGTTAAGCTGAAGTTGCCTGTCTCTCTCTCCCCCGGGAACAAAATTTCGCTGTCTCGTAATGAAGATGTGCATTTATTTTTCAACAGTAACCAAACCAAAATGGAACAATTAGTTTCACTAAGGAATAGAACCGAGGCATTTCAGAAAAATCACAGAAGCGAAACTCTTCATTATAAAATAGTATGGAGATTAAGCTTTGTCAAAAAACATCACTTTATGTATTTGATGTATGTAAGCACCAATCAAGTGAAGTCTTAAATGCAGAAGTACATGGCCACTAACTGTCACGGTAAACTTTAATCTGTTGTTCTCTAACAACTTTTTTCGCATTGAAAATGTTCTAGATACACAGGTTTGACTCATTTGTTTGAAAATGTTATAAATTATCTGAGAAGCGATTAAATGAAATAAAAATATAACCCCTAAAAATGATTGTACGGTTTTAAAAAAAATGCTTTAATCACAAAAGAATTAATATAATAACTATTTTCACATGTTATTAACTGTGAAAGCTTAAAAGCTTTATCAAAGTATTTCCAAAGCGCATGTATGGAGTACTTTGATGAAAGCAATTCATCTCATACTGAAACCTACTACCATGTAAGCCAGAAGTTTGAAACATGATATAAATATTAGTTGTTGTTTATAATAACAGTATATATTTCCCATGTAAATATTGAATTTTCCAAATGTGACAGATTGTGGCCAAGAATGTATATGCCGTTAGTTTTCTTAATTACCCGAATATGCAGCATCACAGTTCAATAATTTCAGTCAGAACCAACGTCACAAATGTGTATAACAATAAATGTTATAAGCCTCTTAATTTCCAGTGGCTACAGCTTTCCAATGACCCCTACCAGGAGTACAGGGAGGAGACACTTGCGACCTACGAGCGATATATTGAGGCTACAGCCAGACAAACGCACGGAAGTCCCTAACGCTCCTAGCTCGAAGATCCAACCCACTACTGGAGCCGCCTACAGAGGGCGATACAGCACCCATCCAAACAGGGAAAACCACGAAAACCCCAAGCTAAAAGTAGGCGGTCTACGAAATCAAACCCGACACCCCACCCAATGCGAGCCTCACAAGTTACCGCTGGGTCTAGTGCGGCCCAAAATTGATACATTAATCTTGCAGTCCCCGAAAAAGCTCTGATTGTGTCGCTGAATTCTGCTATACCTATCAAACAATATACAAAACTGCTTTTAAGTACGCCGTAGCTTACAAAAGAGAGTCCCGAATGTTATGCAACGTTTGTTCACACTGAAACATACACTCGCAGTTTATATCTCATATTTCGCTCAATAATTGTAAGGTTGGCTACTTGAACCGCCAGTCATATTTCCCGTCCCAAGCTGTACAACATTCCTTTTGTTTGCAAAGGTAGAATCAGTCGATTGAAAAATTCAATGCCATAGCCGGGATTTGAACCGGGATTAGTCGTCTGATTCTACCTTTCCAACCTTGTCCAACACAAGGCTTGTGCGAAAGAACAATTCATGCCATTCCTTTTGTTTGTTTGTTTTTCCTCCTTCTTTTTCCCAACATTATCCTATAGTTGCCGCGAATTTCACAGCTCTAAGGTTCTAAGCTGCTGTTCCTTATTTAGTGCGGAAACAACCCACTTACGTGTTTCCCGTTCTTCCATTTTTTTTGTTCACTATCGTTATTTCACCATCGTAAAGTTGACTATTTTTGAATTGTCTTTTTTTCAGACTGTGCGTTCATCATTCCTCAAGTGTAACGCAAGTAGCATGAACAGAAAATTCTGACAAACGAAATGTTTGTCGCTTTGTACCATCTACAGAAGAAAAAAGCGTGTTACATTCAGATGAGTTTCTCTACACATTATCGTTTATTTTATACGTTTCTAGTAAGCTTACTTTTTCTACCTACTTCATATTAATCAAAATAAACGTTTCAGAAAATAGTTGTATTACACATATGGGTCTATCGTCGGGTGTAGGAGACCGAAGCAATAGTCAAATGTTTAAAAGCGGATCAATAAATGCTCGTCTTTCCATGATATAGGAATAAATAACTGAATGGAGACAGCATTACTGAAATATCCAAAACAGTATAACAGCGAATATCTTGGAAAGTTGAAGCTAAAAACAGTTTATTTTAAATAAACTGGGTGTTTTGAACACATTATCTATTATAGTTTACCGGTTACATAAAATTCTTACGATTGAAGAAGACTTCACCAGCCATTCATAAACAATTTAACATATAATTTTATTTGTCATGCAAGACTTAAATATGTGTTATTTTCATCAATATCGATAGAACTGCTTTTAAGAAAATAAAAATGTAACCAATATTTTTCCATGTAATTGGCAGTTTGTAGTGGGGGCTTTTGGCGAGAATCTTGGTGTCAGATCTTTGGAAGATACTGAACTTAAATGCCAAGTTTGATATTTACACATTTCGTTTCCGAATTATGCGCGCGCTCTCTCTCTCTCTCTCTCTCTCTCTCTCTCTCTGCGGCGAAGGGCGATGGATTTTTTCGAGTGTAAAAATCATTCGGAAGGGAAGTAAAGCCGGTGGTCCCGAGTCGTAGATCTTCGGCAGTTAAAGAACCTCAAGCCTGATAAAGAGGCCTCTGGGCAAAATTCCCGGTCTTTGACGCCCAATACAGAATGGGACGTTAAGAACCATATTAGTTAAAGAGCGTCCATAAATAAAACTGTTTCATTCTCCCCCCTCTTTCTCTCTATTCTCTCTCTCTCACACACACAAACTAAGGTGCGCGCGGTCTATTTTTCTACAAATGTTTTTTATTCAGGTGGCCTCAATACCTGTATTTCCAGAGAAACCTCGATATCCAATTTTTAGGTGGAATGGAATTCTTCCTCTGTCTATTAGGCACGTAGTAAAGAAAGTAAAGACAAACTATTCAAGCGCAGAAAGAGCACTAAGAAATGGTCATGTAACGAGTTTTTCCAGGCAAGATTACGTCATTAGTGATATTCCGTAGTCAGAGAGCTGACCTCTCTACGTGCATACATCTGCCGCGGGGTCATCGAGGTTACTTGGAATTGCCATTCGTGTGGCTACTTAAGTGGTTCTAAGACTTCACTAACTTTTGTTATTACGTCTTAGTGTTTCTTCCTGTCAGGCCTAGGTGGCACACATGTAAAGAATTATTTAATGCAGAGCGGTCACTTTATGGCTCCGGATCGTGTATGCATGCATCGCGCACTACACCGGGCTCTTTCCATCCTTAAACTCCCGCATTACACACTCATCAGCAGGGTTAGGAATTTTAGGTGCGCACCTTTTTTCTTAGGGTAAGTTAAAGCTGTGCGGAAAGATATCACAGTGTGAAACTTTGTTTCTAGTTGCGAAAAGAGGCATTTTTTCGCACCTTTTTCCCTTTTTTGGGACCTTTAACCCTTTTTGGCACCTTTATCCCATTTTCTCCCAACCATGCCCATAATCCCCGTTTTCCCCTTTTTTCCTTAAGTTTCATTCCAATTTATTCTTTAACTTTCAATTAACTCTCCTCAGCTGGCTGTGTACGTGCGAATAGTAAGCCTACCTCCTTCAGTAAACGCCGCGCGGGAATTGAAAGCACACCCGCAACAATGGAAAATAATTGTGTGTTTGACGAAAATTTCTTTCTCTCGCTTTACCGCTATAAAGTAGCCCGCAATAATGCAATTGACAATGAGTGATTCTATCCCAACAGAATCAGTAGCCTGCTGTTCGTGAATGTGAGTTTGTTACTGTGAGAGACGTCATCTGTTTGCATGGAGGTGAAGGCTGGGCACGCAGAGACGGCAGTAACCTCACCCGCGCAGTTCCGAGAATTATTAAGACTGGGTTCTGCTCGAAACTACTAGAAATCGCTGAGACTGAAGTTCCAGCATGAATGAGAACATTCTGGTAATTGTCGCGGTGTTATAAGAGAATGTGGACAGCGAATGGGTGCAAGAGTGAGTTGTGTGACAGTCGCATTGTGTTAGCAAGTGAACTAGTGTTAGCGCTCCAAACGAGTGTACTAGTACTAGATTTACCATACCAAAGGCGTCCAGTGCTCGATTTATTGTTCTGGCTGAGGAATTCAAACAAGATTTCATAGACACTGATGAAACTATTATGCGATGTACTATTTGTGATTCAGAAATTTTGTTAAATGAAAAACACCAGCGAGATCGCATCAAACAACACATTTCCAGCTCTAAGCATCAAATGAACAAGACTCTTCAAGCAAACAAATCACGGCAACCTCTATTACGAAATGCGTTTCAACAGAGTTCTTCAAAAAGCCAAAATTTGAAGGAATTAGCCATTGATTTCTGTGCATGACATCACACATAAATTCATCTCTGCCCTGAAGAAGATTCTTGGAAAGCTCCGAGCCATGTTGTTTACTACAGGGAAATCACTGGCCTGCCCCTTCCAAAGTTTCAGGTCATTACTCGCTGGGGATCTTGGATTGAGTGTGCTGCTATGTTGTGTGAGAATTTTGACAAAATTAAAGAGTTTGTGCTTTCTTTGGATCCATCCGACGCAGGTGCAAATTCCAAGGCTCAGCAACTTCTGTTACCGGAGAAAATACATAATTTGCAGACAGAACTATATTGTGTCCATAGTTACAAGTACCTGCCTGCAGCTATTAAACGATTGGAAGAACAATGTCTGGAAAAGGAAAAATAATGGGACATTTTTACTTCCGTGAGGGAGCAGTTATAACTCGCGCAAAACTTCTGGAATCGTGACCTTGTTTGCCAATCCAGCTGCCGAATCTAGGAATGGTTTGTGTTTAGCTTTAATCAACGAAAGCGATATAATACCTTTGCTTACTCACAGTGCGTAACACATACAGTCTGCATAGAAAGTGTCTGCATCTGGTTGTAATTTTTAAGAGAGCAGTATCTAAATAGTACTTACTTTATATTTGTTATATTTATAACCATGGCTCCTACGTTTTCAAAGTTAAGTGTCAAGGTGTTACACAGTCAAAGTAGGGAAATAATTGCAAATGTCCTCGATTTCATGAAACAAGAAGCAGAGATGAAGGAAGAAAATATATGTTCATCCGAGTTCCACAAAAGCCTTAAGAGAGTGAAAGAAAGAGTAGTCAAAGCAACTGGCGTTTCACCGAGTTCCGTTTCCAGAGTTCTCAAAGATAAGAGAAAAAAAACATATGGATGAAAGAGTGCCATTTGACACACTTGGGAAGAAACATAAGATCCCTAAACGTATTACAAAAATCGACGATTTCGAATGCGTCATTCGGCGCACGATTCACAATTCCTATGTGGAGGAAAAAACTGTTAACAATAAGCAGATTGCTCATCAAGCTGAAAGTCAGCAGAAACTTTAAAGGTGGTGCTACAAATCTCAGAAAAATTATTAAAGATTTACGGTTCAAGTGGAAGAAACCGAAATCAAATAGAAGATTTCTAACAGAAAAGCAAAATAAACAAATAAAATAAAATAATAATAATAATAAAATAAAAAATTAAAAATAAAAAGTAAATGGTGCCATGATAGCTTAGTCGGTTAGAGCAACGGCACGGAAAGCCTAAGATTCGTGGTTCAAATCCCGGCTATGGTATTTAATTTTTCAGTCTGATTCTACCTTTCCAAATGACTATAATTTTATATGTACCTAAATCAGTGTGTACTTATATCAGCATCAATTTTCTAGGTGGTGCTACAAATTTCAGAAAAATACTATAGTGTATGAAGATGAGTCATACATACACAGCAGTCATACAGCATCTAAAAGTTGGAGTGACGATAGCGAATTAGGTTTGCAGGCATCTGTTGCCAAAGGGCAAGTACTTATTATCGTTCATGTAGTTGGAAAGATCGGCTTCGTTCCAAATGCCCTTCTTTTACAAGTCGCAACAAACAGGAGATTTTCATCAAGAAATGAATACAGAAAATTACAAGAAGTGAATCAACGCCATGTTGATACCTAATATGCCTGCTGGGTCTGTTCTGGACATCGACAATGCTTCACAATGCGTCAACACTCAAATTGACAAACCACCTACCTCAAATTCCTTGAAAGAAGAAATGAGAGCTTGGTTACTTAGACATAATATAGTTTTAGATGAAAGCATGAGTAAAACAAAGCTATATAACTTAATTAAAGCCAACAAACAGCTTCAGAAGTCATACATACTTGACCAGATAGTAATACAACATCCCCATAATGTACTTAGATTGTCATCGTATCGCAGATCTAAACCCAATCGAATTAATCTGGGCTGATATCAAAAAATGGGTGGCATGCAGAAATATCGCTTTTAAATTAAAATATGTGGAGCAGTTATAACGGCAGCAATTTGCTGAAATTGGAGGGCCAGAATGGGAAAATGTATGTCGACATGTTGAATAAATTAAGAATCAATATTTCGAAAAATACCGAATTGCAGAAAATCAAATAGAAATAATTCTCATCCAGGATAATGGTGCAGAAAGTAGTGACAGCAGTGATGACGGCAATAATGTGAGTGATTCCGCAGAAGAGGAAGGGTTGTTAGGTGTGGAAGAATTGGAGGCAATGATTGACAGTGTTTTTTATATTAAACGCTTTTTACAGCGTGGATTTTAATATACTGTATATAACTAAGTTTATCAGCGCAGCGCAGTCCAGAGCATAACCAGTGTACGGATATTTGACAATGACTGTCCCACGCACTCCTGCAGCATGCAGACGACCGGTCGCCTCCTGATCTGGTAAGCAACTCGCTTCATAGCTCTCATTAAGATTTTCACATGTCTAGAACTGTTGCGCCGATAATAGATGGCTATGCCAAACACAGACTTGAATCTAGTCTTCAGAAGAATCCAGACATTGAGGAATTCGCCACATCTGTAGAGTTGCCATTCCCAGTGAATACAAGGTTTGCCCCACTGGTTTCTGTGGATGTTGAAAGAAGCTTTAGCATCTGCAAAGATATTGTATCTCCTAATAGAAACAGACTTATTTTTAAAAATGTGGAGATGCTTAATGTCTTGAAGTACAACAGCTTCATGTTTTTTCCTTCTTTTGATGAGTGATAATTTGATTTACTTGTTAATAGTTCAATAAATTAGAATAGAGGAAAGAGAAATCGTTGAATTAGTTAAGGCAATGTACAACTAAAATTAACCCAAAATCTCAACAACAAAAAATGTGTTCTCAAAACATTCTCTATTACTTGTAGTTTTAGAATCCACTTTTATTTTTGACCTAGCGAACGCTTCAGGATCGTTACGAGACTTTTTAGATACCCTTGCGCATTTGGTTGCTAGCTGTTTATATTTTTAAAACTTGATTTTAAGGCGTTTCTTATTTTCAGCATTTCTGCATATTCAAAATGTTCCACACGATGTAGTTTTCATCCATTCATATTACATTTTTTATGCTTATTTCAAAAACCCAAATAAATAAAACTGTCGTATAATTGTTTCTCTACTATGTATAGCAAGTAGGGGAAGTATTGTATTCCACCCAAAAGTTCGATACCGAGATTTCACGGATATATGTTTTGAGACCCCCTGAATCCAAAAAAAAAAAGCATTTTTGGAAACATGTCCGTATGTGGGTCTGTCTCTGTGTGTGTGTGTGTGTGTGTGTGTGTGTGTGTGTGTGTGTGTGTCTGTGAACAGCATAACTCAGAAACCAACAGTCGGATAAACACCAAACTTGGTATTTAGGTTCAGTATTTTCCAGAGATGCGACACGAAGGTTTTTAAGAAAATCTCCACCCCAGATTACCCTTTACATGGAACATTTTTCGAAAATTTTAATTTTCTCATAAATGGCTCTAACGAGTTTGATTAAAATATCATATGTTTAAGATATTTTCATGCCAAATGAAATGTATATCTCGAATTTTCTGGGAATGTCTCCAAAAGTATTCTTCATTGTGAACGACTTTTGCATAACTGGTAAACCATAACAGATAGACAAAATTTTACTACACAAAAAATGTAGATCGCGTTAAAATACACAATTTATGTCATATACATTTTTTTTGTTGAGTGAACCATTTTCGAGATATTGCTTGTTATTCCCTTAAATTTTCCAATACTTATATTTTTTGTCAAATGGGAATTCGTTACAGGATATTTGCATTGTGATATTATAACTAATATGTTATTCTAAGTTAGTTATATTTATGTCAAAATGCTTCAGAGACCACCATTACTTTGTGTTCCCCAACCGAATGGAAAGCTGCAGTGACGCTCAGTGCCGATGTTCGAGTAAGTTCCGCGACGGTTTATAAACCGCAATTTGTTGAACCAACTTCAAATGTAGCATTAGGATAGACTAAAAGAGATGACACATAACAGAGTGAACCAATGAAATGTTAGCATTTAGTTTAAACCAAAAAGTAGACGCTGTTATATTTGTGAATCAATTGTGTAACTCTTAAACCTGATTCGCGAGCCTAGTGAACTCCCAAATGTGATTTGCATACGCATACTCGAGCTGCGCACTTTAATATTGTGTTAGTGCCACATTTCTAAACGTTGTACAGTGAACACCGAATAGCAATACACTGTAAATTCAAATCTACACGTGTGTTTTTACTCATACTTTACCAACATACCGCACCCTGTCTAAAGTCAAATGCTACCGACAATACAGTAAGCCGAGGCAACAGAACACAATTATAATAACTGTGAATATTAAACACACACAAGACATACCCACCTATCTGTAAGTCACAGATACCCTTACCCATATCAACACCTAATGACAGGAACAATAAAGGCGCCAATGCTCACGTGAAGGTGACACCTTCACAGTGTGAACCATAAACCCAAGGTAACCTCCACAAAGTACCATTTTCGTACAGGAGAAAAGGTTGTCAGAGAAATGAGGCAAGATATAGATGGAAATTTTTAATTTGATAATATTCGAGTTGCTCATTGTTGACACCGAACGCCACTTTAAAAATTAACACACTTTACTATACAATGTTATTAACTAAGGCGAAAGGAATAAAAAGGTGATAGACTCAAATGGTGTCATGCTACAATCCTTTTAGCCTCGATTGATTCGCTGTGGTAGATCGCTTATAGATGGCCAGGGACTGTCGAACGTTTCCAAGTAATCAATGGCATAGCCAAGAATTGAAGATGGGGGGGGGGAGCTTTGTCCTAACTTGCATCCAAGATACGATATTTGAAAAAAGGTACTAATATGACGTTTAAAACACACTGGCTCACCAAAAGTTGTTATAAAACAAAATCTGCCTTCCGCCTTTACCGAGAGAACTTGCTGAGAACTTGCTCTGGTGTTATTTTCACTTCCCTGTGTATGTTAATTAGTGCTAGTCCATCCAGCCTTTCTTCACCATGCAAGTTCAGTCTCCAGAGAGTCGAGAAACTCTCTTTCTGAATTAGCTGTTGTCACAGGAGAGTACATCGAATTTTAAGAACTTTGTGAATATTGGGCAAGAGAATTTGATCGCATCAATTGGGACTCTCAAAGACAATTGAAGGGCGGCTTGCAAGTGTAACAGATTTTCCACATTTCAAACTCGACTTTGATTACAGAAACCGAAATAAATCAGTCTTATAAAACATCAGTGCTTCTGAAATGTTTTTCCTCATGAATACCCAACACAATATTTGGCAACCAACATTTGAAGCATGCGAGTTGTATTTCTACGGATAAACCTTTCAGTCAGTTCACTTAACATAAAATTTAACAATGGAATGTACTATCTTTCAAGCAAATAAATGTACTCTTTTCGCGGGTCAGTATCATTCAGGCGCTCCGTGAGTAGGGGGTATGAAAACTAAATCGGTCGTGGTCGTAGATGTATACTGTCGTGGTAGCTATTTTAACCTGTCACGCACTTCGAAGATTTCTATGGCTATATTAACCCAGTATGGCGAAACATGGACTAAATATCACAAACAAGTTGCAAGTCTCTTGCTGCTGAACTATTAACTACATGGCATTAGCAAAAAAATAGAAAACATGTGGAATTAAGATTTTAATAGAAGCAACATTCATGTTATATATAACCCATGCACTAACATCTGCTGTCGTAGCTCATTGGTAAAATGCACGCTGTTTCAAGTGTGCCACGTGTTCACGGTTCCAGCATGTGGTCATACATTTTACTCCAACCTTTTCACCTTGTAAGACGCAGTAATAAACAAATTTACAGTTATGTTGCAGCTAAGTTATTTACTACATGATTTCGTAGAAAATGCCAGGAGGTTGAGTGATAATTTTAATGGATCCAACTTCTAAATGCTGTATACAATGCATCTGATTACAATAAGTTAATATATAAAATAACAAGAAACTGATAAGATATCATCTTGAGAAAAGCAAACTTACAGCTGCAAATATAATTTGTATAATTCGATGAGTATAATGCATAAAGCTGAGGGTACATATATTCTGTGTAACTGCTAGTTACAATATAGTTACTCCACTAACAAAAAGAAGGCGATAGCTAAGGATAATGGTGTTCAACTAGACAACTGCTATTTCATAGCTGAGGTCACGCCATATATGAAAAATGAATTAATTTCTGAAACATTTCAGATTTATAGATAATGCAAGTAACTTGTCGAAACAACGAAAGGAAAACAGAAATGAAATCTTATATTTCAGAAGCTGGTATAATCCTTCTAGCTACTATTACTTAGTTTATATTTCGTGCATGTTTGCAACCAGTGCAGAACACCGATTTGGGTTCTGCTGATAATGTTGCCATTGCTTCTTCATGTGAGCAACCAGATTCACTCGCACCCTGTCTTCCCATTACTTTACCATGAAGGTCCATACGTGTTCAATGGGGTTCAGATCAAGATATCTTGGAGACCAGTCCATGCGGATTATTTTTGGATGCCTCGTTAGCCATTCCTGGGTGATATATGCGGTATGCACACCACTACTGTCGTGCATAAATACATATTCTTCTTGTTTTGGGAACCTAGCACGAAGCGATGACAGCAAAGTGTTTTAGAGAATATCTACATAGACTGCACTCGTCATTCTTTCTGGCACTTGAATTAACCTACCTGGACCTGATGCTGTCATATAAGCTCAGAAATGTGCTGCAGTTCTTCCCGAATGTTCTGCTCGAACGACCTGCTGAGGCGCATATCTAGTTCCCCGTGATCTATACAGTGGAAGCTTAAATTCATTTGTCCTGTCTATGATTTTGTTTATTATTTGCATGTGATCCACGGCGCTGAATCCGGAGCGGGAGCCTAGTTGTTCACATGGTTGATTCTCATCTAGTATCTTCGTCATCCTTCTTGTTAAAAATCTTCGAAAATAAGTTGTACAAATTTGACATAACGCTTTTTGATCTGTAGTTGTTTAGGTCATTTTGGATCCCTTCTAGTGTATTAGGATGATAGTGCTGTATTTCCATTGTTCTGGTGTAGTTTCTGTAGTCAGAATTTTGCTGAATGTTGCAGTGATGGGTTGCACAAGAAGATCCTTTCCGTATTTAAAGTATTCGTTCCAGACGCCGTCTTCTCCCTGAGTCTTGCCATTACTGACTTCTGCCATTGCTCTTCGGACTTCGCTCGGCAAAATGGGGGAGGGGGGTTGTTCCTCGGAGCTTTGGTTGTGTTTGCCGATTTTTGTGGTTTGAAAAGAGCCCGTGTACATTGATTTGTAGAAGCGCTTTGCGTCGGCTAAAATTTCCGTCCTCGAGGTCGTGCAGTCGCCTGAAGTTTTTTTTCCCCGCTCCTAGCAGCCATTGTTTCCCCTCTGTTGAGGAAACGCTTCATCTTCCTTGTTGACTTATTACCTTCCAGTATTTCCCTCATTATTGTATTGCGATGTTTTCGTCTATCTTTGCGAATTGGGTGTTTCTCATTTTGTCCAACTCTGCCAATTTAATCCTTGTTCTGGCTTATTAAATCTACTGTATTTTACTGTCTCTTTCCGTTTTATGAGATGGAAGATCCGTTGTCTCAAGTTGTATTCGGTTTTCGATGAGGCTTCGCTTGTGAAGCTTGATTGGTTGCTGGCTTTTAAGATGATATATTCAAGTAAGTTGTATAGTTGCTCTGTTCCCGTGTCTTCGTTAAGCTTACTTGTGATAGTTCGCTTTGTAGTTGTTCTAAGCATTTGAACGTGTTCAAGTTTCCTATTTCCGGACTTGCTGGTCTCGCGTGTTTATAAATATACTATTCTAATTATGTCCTTTCTCTTTGGTAATGAAGTTGTTAGCAAAAAAGAGCAGTTTTGCACTAATGACAGAATAAAGGAAGACAGACCTATTGCAGAGAGACGTAGAAGAAACATGGAGTTCTAGAGGAGAAGAGTGATGAAGACATAGTTCTGGAGAAGACAGACCAGAACAGAACTGTATAGTAACCGCGAAGATGTTATGCAACAAAATTCTGGGACAGACCAGAAGACAGCTGTCTCCAAAACTACTCTTCCTTCCTTATTTCTTTCTTTCCTTCTTTCTTTCTACCTTTCATCTGCGCTAAGAACTCGATTACTTAACAGCAAGAATATCTTTGGTAGTGATTAGAGTAGTTATTATTAGTATTAGATTGCATTAAGCCATTTTATCAGATAACATTATTACTAGGGAAAGATTTGTATGTAAATGTGTGTTTGTGCTTTTTTTTCTCTTACAAATAAAAGACTGTAACTAAGACAGAAATACCAAACCAGTATGCGAAATTCCATTTCGCATAAAAGTATATATATATATGTATATATATGTATATATATATATATATCTTTGTAATATTTTATATAAATACGTACTTAAACTAATTTGGCTAAATACACATAATTTGTTCATAATTCTTAGATTTAATTTTAAAAAACTCGTGCATGACATTATGAGAACGCAATTAGAATGAATTTCATTCATAAATGTATTACGCAGTGAATGACCTTCACTGCATGTGCTGCCTCGCTTCTGAAGGGGGAAACCCTTATTTACGATGAGGAAGGCTGACGCAATGTACACGATAGTCTAGTCAGTCATTGCCCTTATCTTGTTAAAATAGGGCGTTTATATAGTACCGGTGCCTTAAGAGCGCCGAAAGTGAAGGCAAGTGTTTGTTCTTGTTTGCAACAATATGTTGCAAACTTTAGCGGCAGCTTTGCAAGTCATGGAAGAATTCTATTCTGTCAAAAATGTGAGAAATCAGTAAATGCGGATCAGCGATATCAAATCTTGCAGCATTTTGGCAGGTAGTAAATATACAGGATGAATCACCTAAAACTTGCACCGCAAATATTTCGGAAATGGAAAGTGCTATTGATGTGCAGTTTTCACAGTATTGATTGGTAGGCAGGGGTTCGTACATTTAGCCTATAAACGGATTTTAATAATACTGAGAAAGTGTATTTTTTGAGCAAACATACAATTCTTTAAGTGGAACGATGCCTAGTTACAACAGAATAAAGGTAGGCTAAATCTGAATGTCAATGGTCTTTGTTGCAGAATTCTAGTGCAAATGGTTTACGAGAAATCGTATTTTGAAAAGTTTCCACACTGACAATTGTTTGTCCCATTCAACCTGCTTAGTTGCTAGGTACGATGTTGTTACGTTTGTTTGCATTGTTTTTTTTTTTGTGCATTGATTGCATTGCGACTTTCTGGTCAGCTAGTTTGTGGCAGTTCAAGCAGCAAGTCGTAAGTGGAAGATGGGGTTTAATGGACATTAAGACATGAGACTCCAGATTCATCATGTATCTTGTTCAGTGATGAGGTAACATTTACTAATCATGTCCAGGTAAACAGCAGAAACGTGCCCTATTGGTCTGTTGACAATCCCCGTTGGCTTCATCACGTGGAACGTCAGCGTCCATGGAGTTTAAACGTGTGGTGTGGGATAGTGAACCATCAGTTCATAGGCCCTTTGTTCATAGAAGGAACAATGAACTCGCACAAGTATCGCAGCCTCCTGACAGACCATCTGCCACAGATGATAGAAGACGTTCCTTTGCAAACTAGGAGGAGCCTGTGCAACCAACATCATGACTGCCCAGCCCATAGTGCATGAAGTACTACAGCTTGTCTTAACGGATTTTTTTCCAAATCGTTGGATTGGACGAAGAGGACCTGTATCTTGGCCGGCCCGTTCACCGGATCTGATCCCTTTAGACTTTTTACTGTGGGGAAGGCTAAAAGATACTGTCTACAAGGATGTACCAACTACACCAGATAATACGAAACGACGTATTACTGCTGCCTGCTCTGAAATGCTAGAACGTGTGCAGCAGCATTTCCATAGCAGTGTGGAAGCGTGTATTGAAGGTGCCGGTGGACATTTTGAACACAACCTTTGAAGAGCTATGTTCTCTTTACTTGTAAGAATCCACAGAAGTATTGTAATACCCTTTTGTTTTTCTGCTACACAGGTTGTACAAGTGTCGGTGTGTAAAAGTTTCAAAATGGGATTTCTCGTAAACCACTTGCACTAGAATCTTGCTACAAACGCCATTGACATTATAATTTACCCTACCTTTATTCTGTTGATGCAACTAGGCAGTTCCATTTAAAGAATTGTATGTTTGCTAAAAAAAATACAGTTTCTCAATATTATTAAAATCTGTTTATAGGCTAAATGTACCCTGACTACCAATCAATGCTGTGAAAACTGCACATCAATAGTACTTTCCGTTTCCGAAATATTTGTGCTGCAAGTTTTAGGTGATTCAGCCTGTAGAATGGCCGCTTCACGTAAACTTCTGGACAAGTTCTGTTAAGTGAAGCAGGTTCTTCTTCACATATCCTAGTTTCAAAAGGTTCCGAATATTATGCAAAAGTTTCCTTCGTGCGACATTCCTTTATATAAATTGAGAAGTCCAGAGCTCAGAAATTTTCTTACAAAATATACAAATTTTGAAACACCAGAAGAATCAACACTATGAAAATTGTATGTCCCTGCCTGTAAGAAGAAATACTAATAAAGATCAAAGCAGGATTTGAAAATAAGAATATATGGGTAAGCATTAACGAATCGCCAGACTCTAGCGGTAGGAAAGTGGGAAATGTAGTAGGCGTGTGCTAGAAAATGAGAAAGATTTTCCAAGCGGTGTTTTCTATTAGCATGCAGAGAAACATCGAATCATGTAACAATGGCTCGTTTATTGAACGAATGGCAGAATGAGGTAAATTTGATAATGTTTTATTCTTACTTACGGATGCTGCTCTGTATATGAAGAAGGCAGCAGAAGGCTTTCTGTAAGCTTCCCACACATGATATACGTAACCGGTATAGTACATGATTTACAGAGTATGTGAGCAGATAGGTAGATTGTATCCTAAGCGGACAAATTAATCCGAAATGGCAAGAAAGTGTTTGTAAAACACCATCAAATTTGATTTGTTCAGAGCCAGGAATACAGATCTTCCACTTTCGCCTAGTCCCATAGTTACTCGTTGGGGGACATGGTTGGAAGCAGCAGTGTATTATGGAAACTTTAATTTTAAAACGTGATTGATTAACTAAATAAGCATGACGTTCAATCAATTGAAACTTCTCAAAACTTACTCAGCGACAGTACACTAAAATCTTACATATATCTGCAAATTTGAGTTTCTGTGTCGCTCAATAAAAAATTATAAACATCAACCAACTTGTTAGCCGAGACAGTTAATGAAGTGCATAACATTTAGAAAAAATGAATTCACTCAAAGGTACCACAACAGAAATGTTGTTATGGTGGATTTCACACTATGTGTAAAATTACCAAGATTTGGAGGGGCAAGTAGACGTTGCTGAAATTGAAAATCTGTGTGTGTGCCAGTGACATTCTTTTGATGAAATATGCAAGATTGTCTTCATGTGACGTTGGAAGGTCCTTCTCTCGGTATCGTACATTGTTCCGAGACAACGGACACCGGTTTGTAATGGAAAACTTAGAGAAAGTTTTCGTAGTTCACTGCAAAAGCGAATAGTTTTAATCCGCCACTGCCTCAGCATGATTGATGAGTGGTTTTTTAACATAACTAGTTACAATGTATTTTTATACATATTTTTCATTTTTACTGCATAAAAAACAAAATATTTTCAAGTTTTTAGCAAATAAAAATCCGTTCCGTTACAATTTGTGTTCCTTAATAATTTCGCAGTTCCTATTACTAAAGCGCGTATTGTTGTTCAAATCTGACACATTAAATTTCGCAATAACGCCATCCACCATGACAGACAGACGTCTCCATCAACATTACTACTGGGATTCATCCATGTGGCTGTTTATATACTGAATGTCAAAATTTACTTCGCGCCTCTCGAAGCGTCTGTAGTTCACGTCATTTTAATTCATTAATCTTTATTGGTTTGCCCCCCCCCCACCTTATCATCTGACGCACATGTACATTTACATTCGCTTCTGAGATGGCGAAGAGGAAGCAACGCAGAGCCGCCGAGTCAGCAGGAACCTCCGCCGAGAGCGATACAGGGCACCTGCAGTCGCAGTCGCCGAGGGTACAGCCGATCACCGTCGCTGCTCCTCTTGTACCACAGCCACCTCCTGCAGCACCGTCTGTGCCTCCGCGGAGGTACAGCGCCGTGATCACCGGGGAGCCACGGGACCTACTAGCAAGGTTTACCCTATCGCCGCTTGTCCGACTGGAGCTCGCAGACTCTGGCAACCAGGAAGCGGCCTTGAGGACGGGCCTGTCCTGATAAGGGCGGTGCTTACGCAGCGAGGGTAGCCGAGTGCATCGTCAGGTGCCCTGTCGACGCTGTTTGCCTTCGGGCAGAAAGCGTCGATCTGCACAGCCGAATCAAGGTGCCATTACTGTGGCGCATCCTGCTTCACTGCCGACTGCAAGTCGCACTCACTGAGGAACCGCCGCCGGTACTGTGCCAGCTATGATGGCTCTGATCATTTCACAGGTCAGGCGGTGCCCTCTCTACCCGCACAGCCACCGCCAGCCTGCAACCTCTCAAACAGGCCCACAGCACCTGAAACAGCTCCGGTCAGGACCACCTCGGCGT